>BQMI01000393.1:1770000-3082835 GCA_026005395.1 Asobara japonica
GTGAAAAACGTGCTTTGCTGCCCGTGAAACACACGAATATCGCATAAACGGGTTTTCCTTCCACAACACTACCGTACACTTCCCGTAACCGCTTCAAATTTACTGTATAGGTGTAATTCGGTGCGCGGAACACGCTGCAACATACGGCAAACGCAAAGATTCGACCGTTCTCGAGTTATCACCGAATTGCTCGATTGTCGAAAAAAAATTTTTCTGCCAAAACACTACCGTACACTTCCCTTAAACGCTTCAATTTCACTGCATAGGGGTAATTCGATGCGCTGAACTCCATGCAACATAAGGCAAGCGCTAACATTCGACCCTTCTCGAGTTATCATCAAAACAGTGAGGACTGTGAAAAACGTGCTTTGCTGCCCGTGAAACGCACGAATATCGCATAAACATTGCTCGATTGTCGAAAAAAAAAATTTCTGCCAAAACACTACCGTACACTTCCCTTAAACGCTTCAAATTCACTATATAGGGGTAATTCGATGCGCTGAACACGATGCAACACACGGCAAACGCTAACATTCGACCGTTCTGGAGTTATCATCGAATTGCTCGATTTTGGAAAAAAAAACAATTTTCTGCCAACACACTACCGTACACCACTCCAAATTGACTGCACAGGGGTTATTCGATGCGCTAAACACGATGCAACATCCGGCAAACGCTAACATTCGACGGTTCCCGAGTTATCATCAAAACAGTGAGGACTGTGAAAAACGTGCTTGTCTGCCCGAGAATCGCACGAATATCGCATAAACGGGTTTTCCTTCCAAAACACTACCGTACACTTCCCGTAACCGCTTCAAATTTACTGTATAGGGGTAATTCGTTGCGCGGGACACGATGCAACATACGGAAAACGCTAACATTCGACCGTTGTCGAGTGATCACCGAATTGCTCGATTGTCGAAAAAAAAATTTTCTGCCAAAACACTACCGTACACTTCCCTTAAACGCTTCAAATTCACTATATAGGGGTAATTCGATGTGCTGAACACGATGCAACATACTGCAAACGCTAACATTCGACCCTTCTGGAGTCATCATCAAAACAGTGAGGACTGTGAAAAACGTGCTTTGCTGCCCGTGAAACACACGAATATCGCATAAACGGGTTTTCCTTCCACAACACTACCGTACACTTCCCGTAACCGCTTCAAATTTACTGTATAGGTGTAATTCGGTGCGCGGAACACGCTGCAACATACGGCAAACGCAAAGATTCGACCGTACTCGAGTTATCACCGAATTGCTCGATTGTCGAAAAAAAAATTTTCTGCCAAAACACTACCGTAAACTTCCCTTAAACGCTTCAATTTCACTGCATAGGGGTAATTCGATGCGCTGAACTCCATGCAACATAAGGCAAGCGCTAACATTCGACCCTTCTCGAGTTATCATCAAAACAGTGAGGACTGTGAAAAACGTGCTTTGCTGCCCGTGAAACGCACGAATATCGCATAAACATTGCTCGATTGTCGAAAAAAAAAATTTCTGCCAAAACACTACCGTACACTTCCCTTAAACGCTTCAATTTCACTGCATAGGGGTAATTCGATGCGCTGAACACCATGCAACATAAGGCAAGCGCTAAGATTCGACCCTTCTCGAGTTATCATCAAAACAGTGAGGATTGTGAAAAACGTGCTTTGCTGCCCGTGAAACGCACGAATATCGCATAAACATTGCTCGATTGTCGAAAAAAAAATTTTCTGCCAAAACACTACCGTACACTTCCCTTAAACGCTTCAAATTCACTATATAGGGGTAATTCAATGCGCTGAACACGATGCAACACACGGCAAACGCTAACATTCGACCGTTCTGGAGTTATCATCGAATTACTCGATTTTGGAAAAAAGCAGTTTTCTGCCAAAACACTATCGTACACTTCCCGTAACCACTCCAAATTGACTGCACAGGGGTTATTCGATGCGCTAAACACGATGCAACATCCGGCAAACGCTAACATTCGACCGTTCTCATGTTATCACCGAATCGCTCGATTTTCGAAAAAAACAATTTTCTGCCAAAACACTACCGTACACTTCCCTTAAACGCTTCAATTTCACTGCATGGGGAGTAGATAAATAAGGAGGGTTCGACTCCAAAGTGAGGATCTGCGCATGTGCTTCTGCGCAGGTCGTCGCTGTGGGTGAGGGGAAGGGGGGGGGGATCTAGGCATGTGCATGAAGTAACGAAATAAATATATATCCATATCTCTGTGTTACCGGACACCCTTTGCTAAGTACCGCGCGCGTAAATACAATTTGAGACGGCTTCAAATTGTTTTTTTTTGATAAAGCCAAAATGCTCTATGTTTTTCGTGGAAAGAGATTAGTTGGTCGTGGGAGCCTCGATCGAAAATTTTCCATACGTACGCGGTACATAATTAAAAAATATCCGCCATCGGTTCGATCACAGATCTCATTGTGTGCAGATCGTCCGAATTTGTGGTGAAAAGTGCACTAATCGCTGGAAATTTCAAAAACTCAGGTAAGTAGAAGAGTACTAAATATTGTGTGTGTGTGTGTGTGTGTGTAATATGAGGGTAGTGAAGTTTAGCAGCAAATTTTTTTGAAATTTTTTAACATACACTCCAAATTTGAGAATTTTCTCAAGTGTCTGATGTGTGTGTGTGTGTGTGTGTGTGAGTAATATGAGGGTAGTGAAGTTTAGCAGCAAATTTTTTTGAAATTTTTTACATACTCTCCAAATTTGAGAATTTTCTCAAGTGTCTGAAGTGTGTATGTGTGTGTGTGTGGGTGTGTGTGTGAAAAAGGGAAATTGACACTTTTTCCCAAACGAGTGGTATTTCGGTACAACCCTCGACCATCAAATCAAAATCTGTGGCACATTGGGGGGGGGGGGGGGGTTGCCGCATTGCGCGTTGAGTGGGTGACGTCACCCCCTACCCCGCGCGGTATTTCGCGAACGGCCCATCCCTCGGGCTCCAAATTAAAATCTGGGGTACATTGGGGGCCACAGGTACCGTAATGAGCGTACAGTGGGTGCCGTCACCCCCTACCCCGCGCGGTGTTTCGGGAACGGTCCATCCCTCGGGCTCCAAATTAAAATCTGGGGTACATTGGGGGCCACAGGTACCGTAATGAGCGTCCAGTGGGTGACGTCACCCCCTACCCCGCGTGGTATTTCGCGAACGGTCCATCCCTCAGCCACGAAATTAAAATCTGGGGTACATTGGAGGCTACAGGTAGCGCAATGCACGTTGAGTGGGTGACGTCACCCCCTACCCCGCGCGGTATTTCGGGAACGGGCCATCCCTCGGGCTCCAAATTAAAATCTGGGGTACATTGGGGGCCACAGGTACCGTAATGAGCGTACAGTGGGTGACGTCACCCCCTAGCCCGCGCGGTATTTCGCGAACGGTCCATCCTTCAGCCACCAAATTGAAATTCGGGTGTACATTGGGGCCACAGGTAGCGCAATGCACGTTGAGTGGGTGACGTCACCCCCTACCTCGCGCGTTATTTCGGGAACGGCCCGTCCCTCGGGCTTCAAATTAAAATCTGGGGTACACTGCACCCCCTTTAGTATTTTAGGTGAGGTGGATCCTACCCCCCGAATTTTTTTTTTCCACCTATGGCTACCACAAGGTGTTGGCAGAGCACACTACCCCCCACTCCCGCCTTCAGTTGCGTTGAGTGAGTGACGTCACCCCCTACCCCGCGCGGTATTTCGGGAACGGTCCATCCCTCGGGCTCCAAATTAAAATCTGGGGTACACTGCACCCCCTTTAGTATTTTAGGGGAGGTGGATCCTACCCCCCGAATTTTTTTTCCACCTATGGCTACCACAAGGTGTTGGCAGAGCACACTACCCCCCACTTCCGCCGTCAGTTGCGTTGGGTGAGTGACGTCACCCCCTACCCCGCGCGGTATTTCGGGAACGGTCCATCCCTCGGGCTCCAAATTAGAATCTGGGGTACACTGCACCCCCTTTAGTATTTTAGGCGAGGTGGATCCTACCCCCCGAATTTTTTTTTCCACCTATGGCTACCACAAGGTGTTGGCAGAGCACACTACCCCCCACTCCCGCCTTCAGTTGCGTTGAGTGAGTGACGTCACCCCCTACCCCGCGCGGTATTTCGGGAACGGTCCATCCCTCGGGCTCCAAATTAAAATCTGGGGTACACTGCACCCCCTTTAGTATTTTAGACGAGGTGGATCCTACCCCCCGAATTTTTTTTCCACCTATGGCTACCACAAGGTGTTGGCAGAGCACACTACCCCCCACTCCCGCCTTCAGTTGCGTTGAGTGAGTGACGTCACCCCCTACCCCGCGCGGTATTTCGGGAACGGTCCATCCCTCGGGCTCCAAATTAGAATCTGGGGTACACTGCACCCCCTTTAGTATTTTAGGCGAGGTGGATCCTACCCCCCGAATTTTTTTTTCCACCTATGGCTACCACAAGGTGTTGGCAGAGCACACTACCCCCCACTCCCGCCTTCAGTTGCGTTGAGTGAGTGACGTCACCCCCTACCCCGCGCGGTATTTCGGGAACGGTCCATCCCTCGGGCTCCAAATTAAAATCTGGGGTACACTGCACCCCCTTTAGTATTTTAGGCGAGGTGGATCCTACCTTCGGTACCGCAAGTACATGTGTGTGTGTGTGTGTGTGTGTGTGTGTGTGCATACATCACTGGGGGATTGAAAAAACAGTCACCGCAACCGTTCTTTTTTCAAGTTATCATTTTGTTGGCTGTACATTTTTTTTCGCAGATTGACGGAAAAAAAAATGTCAGCAAGGAACGGCACACCCCCTCAGCCTCCAACACCTCCACGCACTCCATCACCCCCTCAGCGTATGGGGGAAGAACTACACGTGGAGCGTACAGTACGTGTTCTTTACGTGTACTCAAGACGTTTGAACATGGTTATTCCACGAGACTTGTGGATAAGGCTCCCTCACTTCGTCTTGCAGGAGGTGTGCTCTAAGGTCATGAACAGATTGTGGGCTGGTGAAACCCTACCGATCGTGCTCACCATGGTAGGGATCACCATGCACCTTAAAGCGTTGGACATGGGAAGTTATATCCTGCAGGTGGTCAGATCATCACCATCTGACACCTTGCGATATTTTTCATAGGTAAATTTCCTGCTTCTATATGTACACGACTAATTTGTTTTTTTGTAAAGCCATTTTCCAGGTTTCTAAAATCTATCTTGTTTTTTTATTTGTTGCAGATGATTCCGGTTTTCAGCAAAGAGAAGAAAAAAACAAATCATTTTCATTTTATATATATATATATTTTCATATATTTTTGTATGAAATACAAAATATTTTTATTACATATATGTCTCATAACATTTGAATAAAAATTTTATAAATTTTAGAAAAAAAAAAGGGTCGCTTCATCTTATTATTTCCTAATCCTTTTTGATCATTTCCAGGTGTGAATGACAAACATAGTTCGTAGTTTTTTTTCACATTTTCTTTTATTATTCTCAGAAATTATGGTACATATTTAGTCTTTTTTTTTTTTTTCCAACAATAAATAGTTGCGCACGAAAAATCTTCCTCTTTCAACTTATAATACTAACATGTCTTTGAAATAAACTTCAGCGATATGTCGTGCTGGTTGAAAGATGCAAGATCTGGTGAAATCACAGCACGTTCGTTGACGACAGTAATAAACATTCACTTGTCTCGCTGCAGTTCGCGTGTAAACCGAAAGAATTTGATAGGCATTTTCATCTTCCTCATAGTCTGAGTCGGACTGGATATAAATCTTCGATTTTGGACAGAACATGAAACACATCACCTTCGAGTTATATTCACAGATATCACCAACAAATTTCATATCACAGATATCCAGCCTGTCATCATGATTGAGCACAGAACTGGCTGCAATGCTCACAAGTGATGGAGGTTTACGCTTCAGAGTAAGATGCTCAATGACTGAATTGGGATGCAGACACGTGCAGATTACGTGTGTATAGCATATTTTGAATCCGCCATGTTCCCTGAGTATTAACCATTGTCCTTCATTAAGCTTTTGCACTTCACTGTGATGCACATGAGAATTGTAACAGTTGTTTTGACTGATACATCGTATTTTCTCGGTGATACGTATTCGTTCAGTGTAGGGAACCTGACGTTCATACATACGTGCTTGCAATATCTCAGAAAAAGACATGATGTCTTAAATGATTTTTTCTCAGAGTGACTGACTGCTAGGACCCTTACGATTGTTTTATATATGCTATGCCCCACTTAGGTACTAAGTGAGTCAGACGACTGCGCGGAAAGAAAATAGTGTTCCAAGAACTGCGTTAGAGAACCATAATCGGAGCGATAGCACTTCACCATTGTTCCGAAAAACTGAATTGGCGGACAACGTTTGAGAAACATGATCTGTGTGATAAGAACTTGACTCCACGGCGATATACTGGGTGAGAAGACGTAATCCAATATCTGCGTTGGAGAAATGTGAGTCGGGATAGAATACATCAGAGCGATGTGATTTCATTAGAGTTCTGAGAAATAAATCAGTGAAACATGATCCGTGATAGATGTGAAACCTACTCGGAGCGATAGACTTCATCAGTGCTCCGAAAAATGATCCAGTGTGAAACGTTGGAGAAACAGAATCTGTATGATAAGAAACTATTTGCAGAGCGATAAGACTCCACCACCATTCTTCCGAGAAACTGAGTCAGTGAGAAATGTTGGAGAAACATGATCTGTGTGATAAGGCTCTAGTTGCAGAGCGACATGACCTCACCAGAGTTCTGAGAAGCGCCTCTGAGCTCATATATAAAACCGTTACGATTGAGCCTGTCATCAGTCTTTGTACGGACAAGCAGTGTGTGTAACCATCGGTAAAACAGATTGTTAAGAGCGACTTGACGTTGAATAACTAAGTGTGCAGTTATAAGTGCAGTGTCTTGAGAGTCTATGTGATTGACGTTGAACTCATTAACAATGGAGGTGAAAAAGTGCGTGAAGATGTTAGAAATACTCAACAATGCATACAAGAATGCTCCTGCTGTACAGTCTAATGGATGGGCTCATTCGTGCAAGAAGTACATTGGTCACTTCCATAAACTTTTGAAGGAGAGGTCGAATGATAGCTCATGTGGTGAAAAGAGACGATTCGAAGCCATGATTGTCAGCCTGCACAATTATTGCGAAAAGTTTAAAATCAAAGGTAGGGTACATTATGGTGGTAGAGTGAGTGCAACTCAGCCTGAGGCGACTCACGTTCTCTGGAAGGATGTGGATTCTGCCTTTCGAAGTCGAATACGAACAGGTGCAGTGATCAACCTGGATCATAAAGATCTCAAGGCCTTCCTGCAAGACACAAAATCCTTAGCCATTAATCATTTGCAGCAAACCCTACAGTAGCAGGGTAACATTAAAGCTAATGGAGTCCTGGCTTGCAAATTCCAAATCGTAAAACCCAATGAAGTTATTGAGGAAACTAAATACTTCAGCACCAGGAATGCAGTCATCCTATCAACCACCAACATCGCTGAATGGTTTGATGAAAACCTCACGGAACGATTGCTCGCCAAGGTTGAGAATTTCCAGGAGAGAGATTCGGGCTGGACATTAAGTGAGATCATGAATCTAACTATAAGTATGAACAGTTACAAGCCCTTGTCAGCGGGATGGAGCACGTTCGTCTCAGTTCCGAAACATCTCCAATTGAAGGGGTCAGTAGTGAACGTCATGAACAATGACGAGTACTGTTTCCTGTGGTCGATCACTGCTGCCCTCCATCCTGCAACATCACATTCCGAGCGAATAACCTCCTATCCACATCACGCTGATGCAACTCTACCTGATGGAACGGAACTCAAGTATGCAGGCCTGAAGTTTCCGATGCAACTGAAGGACATCCCGAAATTCGAGGATATGAATGGACTGTCAATTAATGTTTATGGTATTGATAATGATAATGAAATTGTTCCTTTATATTTAAGTAAGCATAGATCAGTGTGGGACACGATTCATCTCCTCTTGCTTTATGATGATAGTCAGCTGCAAAGCAATGGTCAGACAATCTATCATTTCGCTTTGATCAAAAATTTGTCCCGATTAGTGAAATCGCAACTCTCACGAAAAAAAGCTGCTATGTATTTTTGCGATCATTGTCTGGCACATTTCATTACTGAAAAATCGATGCAGATGCATAGAGAAGACTGCTTTGCCATCAACAATTGTAAAATGATACTACCGGAGGAGAGTAAGAATATTTTGAGTTTCAAGAACCATCTGTTCAGGGAGTCGGTTCCATTTGTGATTTATGCCGATCTGGAGTGCATTTTGTCTCCAGCGAACGATGATGATGATTCACTGTGTCAGAAGCATATTCCTCACAGTGTGGGTTTCTACTTGCACTGTGACTATGATGACTCTCGCTCAGAATTCAAGATGAATCGTGGACCACAGTGCATTGAATGGTTCATAGATGAATTGTTGCGAATTGCACTTGAGGTCGATGTTATTTTAAGCACAAACATACCGATGGCACCACTCACCAGTCAACAAGCTGCTGACTTCATTAGTGCTCCAAATTGTCACATCTGTGAGAAGCCGTTTGCAGGGACTGAGACAAGGCACCGCGATCATTGTCACTTGACTGGTAAGTATCGCGGTCCAGCTCACCCCGAATGTAATCTCAACTACAGGGACTCTCACATGCTCCCAGTACTGTTCCACAATCTCTCTGGCTACGATTCACACTTTTTAATTCAACTTCTGGCTACTCGATTTTCCGGTCATATAGATTTGCTGCCCATCAACAAAGAAAAATATATCTCTTTCACCAAGCATGTTGATAGTACACACATCCAATTCAGATTCCTTGACTCTTTCAAATTCATGGCGAGTAGTCTGGAGAAATTAGCTTCTTACCTCACGGATCAGAACAAATCCATCACCCTGAAGTACTGCAATATTGATAAGAATAAATTCCAACTTATAAATAGAAAAGTAGTTTTTCCTTATGAGTACGTTGACTCTTGGGAAAAACTCAACGACCCTCAATTGCCTCCAATTAATGACTTCTACTCAGAATTGAATGATGAGAGCGTATTTGATGAGGATTATGCGCATGCTCAGAGAGTATGGGACGTTTTTGGGATTACATCTTTGGGTGCCTACTCAGACCTGTATTTGGCTACAGATGTGGTGCTGTTGGCAGACATTTTTCAAAATTTCCGACGAACTTGCTTATCCGTCTATAAGCTTGACCCCCTTCACTACTACACGGCACCAGGATTAGCACTGGATGCTATGCTCAAATGCACTGGTGTCAGTCTCGAACTTCTAACTGACATTGAAATGTACTTGTTCGTGGAGAAGGGCATTCGAGGTGGCGTGGCCCAATGTTGCAATCGATACGCTCGTGCCAACAACAAGTACATGGGGGAGGATTTCGATCCCACCAAGGAGACATCCTACCTGATGTACTTTGACGTGAATAACTTGTACGGTGCAGCTATGTCACAATACTTACCCACGGGGTCATTCCAATGGATTGAACCATCAATTGTCGATGTGCACACCATTCCAGATGTGGGTTCGAAAGGGTACATCCTTGAAGTGGACTTGGAGTATCCTAAGGACCTCTTCGAGTCTCACAAGGATTTACCCCTCTGCCCAGAACATTCCATTCCCCCCCATAAGAAAACTTGCAAATTGATGACAACTCTGCTCCCCAAGAAAAATTATGTCATTCACTTCAAGAATCTCCAGCAATGCTTGAATTTGGGTATGAAATTGACTAAAATCCATAGGGTTTTGGAATTCAATCAGGCGCCTTGGATGAAACCATACATCGACCTCAATGCAGAATTGAGGAAGCAATCTGCCAATGAGTTTGAGAAGAATTTTTTTTAATTGATGAACAATGCAGTATTTGGTAAAACCATTGAAAATGTCAGGAAGCAGAAAGAGGTGAAGTTGGTGACCAAATGGGAGGGAAGATATGGAGCGAAAGCTCTCATTGCCCAACCCAACTTTCACAGCTGCACCATCGTCCATGATGATATGGTGATTATCCAATTGAATCGAACAAAGAGATTCTTCAACAAACCCACTTACGCTGGTTTCTCAATTCTCGGCATTTCAAAGACGTTCATCTATGATTTCCATTCAGTATGTCAAGTCAGTTTTTAGAGATCGGGCTAAATTGATGTACACAGACACGGACAGTCTCCTCTATGAGTTTAAAATTCCCGATATGTACGAGTGTATGAAGCGTGATATTCAAAAATTTGACACGTCAGACTACCCAAAAGACAATGTTTACGGAATGCCGCTTGCAAATAAGAAAGTATTGGGACTGATGAAGGATGAGTGTAATGGACGGGTTATGACTGAGTTTATAGGTTTAAGAGCAAAATTGTACGTCTTTAAGATTCATGATGAGGAGAAGGTGAAGAAACGAGCAAAGGGAGTGCGATACTCGGCACTGAAAACGATCACCTGGGATGATTACAAAGACTGTCTTTTCAATCATGAAAATTTACTTAAAGACCAGTATTTAATTAGAAGTAAGAAGCATGAGGTGTATACTGTAAAACAAAAAGAAAAATTATGTCTGAGTTGGGATGATGACAAGAGAGTACTCTCGATAAATTCGACTGAGACTCTACCACATGGATATTGTGAATAAAAAAAAAACATTCTTATGAAAAAACTGTCTATTTTATTATCATCATTATTACATTTCATTTTTATTGATCCAAGTATTGTGAGTGCTGTCGAAGCCCAACCACTTGACAAAGACTTTATTTCCAGAATGCTTCAGCACCTTCTCTACAAGGTACACATCGGGGTACTTGACTCTAGTCAACTCCTCCTGGTAGAAGCCGCCTTCGATCGACTTACCCTCATAGTCAGAGAGTTTATACGTCACGGGGCTAGTCTTCTGAACTTCAGCTACTGTGAAGATTTCTGTTGACCAGTTGGGCGTGTACCCTTTCTCAAAGATATTCTTGTACTTGCTGACGCGCACCTTATCTCCAACTTTGAACTTGATTTTCCTGTTTGCATGATTGGCATTCATTTTCCCGTAGACGTGTTGCAAGAGATATTTCTGATCAGCAGTAACGTCTTTGGGTTTCATGCGAATCGTGCCATGTTTGGTGGCATTGTAGACCTGCACAAGGTTTGTGATAATAGGCATCCACTTGTAGGTTCCCTGCAAACTGAACTGCTTCCACATTTTCTCTTTCAGCGTGCGATTGAAACGTTCACAGATGGATGCTTTGAGATTGCTGAAGGTTGAGTACATGTTGATACCATAATGTTTCATGAGTGCCTGGAATTCCTTGTTGTAGAATTCTTTACCTCGATCGACATGCAGATTTTGTGGGATACGACCCTGGTCCAATATGGATTCCGTAGCAGCAGTGACATCTTTGCCATTCTTGGTCTTGGTGGGCACGGCCCACGCATATTTGGAGAAAATATCGATGACTGTGATCAGGTACTTGTAGCCTTTATTCACGCGAGCATATGCACCCATTTCCACAAGATCAGCTTGCCAAGTATCATCCAATCCGGGCACCTCAACTCGACGTCGTGGATAGTTTCGTCGAGCAGGTCTATGAAGCTCCTCTACCACTGCTGCCTTGTCCATTTTCCAATGCAATCAAACGAGTATCCAGATTGTGAATTATCTCTGCATTACGTACCGCGAAATCATCATTCATATCCTTGTGAAGAATAGAAAATTGGTTGAGTATCAATCTATGCAGGCTCTCCAGCATGAATTTTATGTCAATGTTAAGAGCTGTTGACAGTTTGCTATCCAGTTGATTTATGAGGCCAGAGGTTTGCTGCATCTGCTCTTGTACATCCTCCTCGCGTAGAGTGTGCTCCCTCATCATTCTCCGGAAATTCTCCTCAAATGTTTGGATAATATTCTGAATGTCATCAATCCTGGCACCCAGGGACCCAATCACATTATACATGAGACGAATCTCTTCTTTCACTACATTACGTATCATTGCAGCAGATACTGCATCTGTCTCTGCCACTGCATTACCAACATTAGTGAGTCTTCGATTATCCATATCATAGTGTCCGTCAGCAGTCACTTTGAACCCTTCAGCAGGAAGACCATGCACACTTCTGACAGTACTCTTCCCTTGATTCAAGGGACGCCCGAACACGTCGACACTCATCTTCCAAATGATACTCAATTCTTACCGCTATGGTCTAATATATGATGCGAGCTTCACGCAACTCTTCCACTATAGACATGATTTCATTGGTGTGACTGAGATTTCCCGCTGATTGTGATGCCATGAGCAGTGTCAACCGATCGACAAGTTCATTTGGATCATCCCAGTAGACGTAATCCATTGGTGCATTCGATACGAGCATATTGCGTGGAAGAGCCATGCCTAGCTTCTCAGACCTGAGCAGATTTCTAATGATTGTCTGATATTTCATGCTACTGCTCGTTCGAACAGATCTATTGGTCTGGTAGTAAGCGCGATGTGCATTGGTGCTGAGAATAATTTTCCCATAGGTATTTTTATCAGTCTCTGTGATGAGAGTTAAGTTCGGCGTTTTTTTGAATATTAATTCAAGCAGACCAGGTGTCAGTGGGTACGTTTCATCCTTTACAGTCATGAAATTCGCATCGAAGGTCACTATAGAATCACCAATCTTCAGACCCTCCTTCAAGTTGCGTATACCAAACTCCTTATCGAAATCCTGAGCTTCACGCTCCGTATTGAGTCGACTGAGATATCTCTGAAGAAGGTGTTGTGAGCTTAGAGGAGATTCCACCTTAATGGATGGAATACGCTCCAGTTCACTTAGAACTTTAATTGGGGAGATTTTTTTTCTTTCCCGTATAGGTGTTCATCAAATGACTCATCTCCAATAGCAGTGTCAAAGTCATGAGTCTGTAGCATGGAGGGGACCTGTTTTTTCTCATGCTTCACTTTAGGCACTTTCATCACCTCAGTTTTATCTAGTTTCTCGAGAGGAGTCACCATAGGCTTGAACAATTCACTCATCGCCTCCTGTGTGCTCTCTCTTCCCAATTTCAGCAGTTTATGCTTGCGGCGAATAGCATTGCTCGCCTCAGCTATACGATGTAGGAGGCCGGTTTCCTTCTCCAAAATTTGGCGCTGCATGTTAACATTCGAGCGTTTCCCTTGCAACTGCGTCTCATAGTCGTACGCTGGGTGTATTTATCTCTTGAGGAAGGAGTCGAAGCCTCTACGGTAGCGTCCTTCATGGATTTCGCTATCCGTATCGATGACCATGAAACTGTGCCTGTCCTCTGCCCAACATTTGGCACACAAGCCTTTGAACTCATCAACTGACATGTCAGTATTCACATGATCCTGATAGATGTGCTTCAAATTCATATCGTCTTGACGGAAGAGTATGAGAAGATTAGTGTTGTCCCGCACCAGGTGTTTGGGAACATGCGCATAAGTTTGACAGAGATAGAAACTATCTACATCTTTGTGTCGACCCATGCAGAAGAATGCTCGCATATTATCCTGCTTCTCGCACGCCACATCGTCGAAGATCATGATGGAATTGGGACGAGCATCCTCTGGTCTAATCACATCCTCGTGCTCACTGAATGCAAAGTAGCCTACACCCTTGATGGGAGAGATTAGTCGCCGCAGTAACTCATATTTGGGCTGATTGAGAGATTTTGAGTACACGTAAATATTCTCGAAACGTAAACCATTGGGGTGAACTATGAGGGCTAGTAGGGCATTCGTCTTGCCGCAGTTGGAGGGACCACAAATCACGGCACGCACACTGCTGGGCAAGAGGGCTCCATGACGATTGTTTTCTCGTTCTTTCTTCTGATGAAGTGTGAACTCGTCAAAATTCATTATCGGGAGCTTGATCTTCTGCTCTCTGAAGTTCATGGCGAATGACTGAGTGCAGGACTATAAATATCAGTTATTTATAGCGGAGAGTGCCATTCCTTATGGATTGCAACTGGCCCAGAGTACTATAAAGCCCTCGTATTTATAGCCTCACTCATCAGTTGTCATCTGAACATGAACGGATGCAAACGCAAGAAAGGTCGAGGACTCGTGAACAGGATCATCAATAAACTTCCCGTGGAATTGCACCTGCCTGGTTATCAGTATTCCTGGTACGAAACTGCAGAAAAGATTGGCTCGGGGTGATCCTGGCATCAATCCCCTAGACGCAGCTTGCAAGGAGCACGATATAGCTTACTCGAAAAATCGAGAAAACCTCCCTGCACGACACGCAGCTGACAGCATTCTTACGGAACGTGCTTGGAAACGTGTTTTGGCAAAGGACGCCACTCTTGCGGAAAAAGCAGCAGCCTGGACTGTCGCCAACATGATGAAGATGAAAACCTCCGTCGGTATGGGACTCAAAAGTCGTGCAAGGGGGAGGCTGAGTGGTAAGAAACGCCGTGGGCGTGGGCACGGGAAGGAAGTGGTGCTGCGACAAATCCTCGCAGCAGCCAAGACCTCAATGCAGTCAGGACCAAATGCCATCAGAACTGCGTTGCAAGGTGCACGTCATGCGGTGAAAACGGTAGGCGGAAGGAAACGTGTGCGACTGCCGCGCATTTTGCCCGTGCCAAGTAAAATTGGAGGTGTGCTGCCCTTTCTCATTCCGCTTTTTGCAGCTTTGAGTGCTACTGGAGCACTGGCAGGTGGCGCTGCTGGTATTGCAAAAGCCATCAATAGCTCGAATGCAGCTAAAAAAGCCCTCCAAGAGAGTACACGACATAATCGAACTATGGAAGCTATTGCATTGGGCAAAGGCTTATACTTGAAGCCATATAGGAAGGGCTTGGGACTCCACTTGGGTGAGAAGAAAAAAAACGTATAGAGCTACCACACCGAGCGCTCACTGATGCCGACCTGTTGAGATACGCCAAAACCTTGAAGATTTCACACTTTCGAGGTGTCTACATGAGAAACGACATGCCAAGAAATGGCCCCCGCGAACACGAGTCGGCAATCATCAATCTTGACAACAAGGAGGGGGCGGGAACACACTGGGTTGCCTACCGAAAGCACAAGAAGAAAATTGTATACTTTGATAGCTTCGGTAATCTCCGCCCCCCACAGGATTTGATGAAATATTTCGGTGGTGGTAGCATTGTCCATTATAATCACGAACGATACCAAGATTATGATACGGTGGTGTGTGGTCACCTCTGTCTAAGATTTCTCCATGGCGACAAAATTGCTATAAAATCGAAGTGAACTGTCACACACAAGTCAGTTGAGTGCTGACAACAATGAGTAGTGAATCATTCACTCTAACTCTTACCGGCACGTCGTCAGTGCTGGAGAGTCACTACTTCCCACCCATTGAATTGTCCCCGCTCAGGAACTATACTCTAGGACTGACGGAGTTGCTAACCTTCAACTCCATTCCAAACATCGACACTGGCAACAATAAATTCTACGTGGGTAATAAAGTAATCGACATACCCACGGGAAGCTATGAGATCGATGATATTGAGATGTACTTGATGGAGAAACTCCATGACTACGACATATCCTTCAGCCTCAAGCCTAATAATAACACGTTGCAGAGTGTGATCAAGTGTAGTGAACGTGTGAATTTTGAGAAGATTGATTCTATTGGTGAATTGTTAGGCTTCACGCGCAGAATCCTACCGGCTCACGTGACTCACCAATCAGACTCCCCTGTGCGTATACTCAAGATAAATTCCCTGCGAGTGGAGTGCAACATAACCGCTGGGGCATACAATAATGCGCAACGAGTGCACACTATACATGAATTCTTCCCATCAGTTCCACCAGGATATAAGATCGTGGAAGTGCCGTCGAGCATTATTTACCTTCCGATCACCGTACAGACAATTGGTCATCTCCTAGTGAGGATTGTCGATCAAGAGGGCCAATTGGTGAACTTCAGAGGCGAAGTGATAACAATACGCTTACATATAAAGTCTTAATGGGTATTGTGTTCGATAGCAAATCGGGTGATCTGTATAAAAATGAGTCATCATTGCCAAGTCAAAGCAGTCTGCGAAGACCCATCAAACCATTGACATCACAGAACGTCAAATTCCTCAAGAGTTTCGGGCTGAGGGTGCAAAAAGAAAGAAGAAGAGTGTGAGGCAGAAGGTGCGGAGTTTTTTCTGTTCCTGTGTCATCGTCTACGATAGGAAAAAAAAAACCAAGGAGGAAATCTTCAAAATTCAAAAACCTATCGTCTTCGACGAATCGGTTGCTCACTATGAGATTAATGCACATCAGCCTTTCGCATCCGCGACATTCAACAACAATGATGAAATTCGCATTGCTGTCCAGCATCAGGATTTGTGCTTGCTGCCGAGTAAGAGCTCGCTTCATGTACATGGTCGATTAACTAAAGCAGATGGAACGGCTGTTGAGCACACGCGTTTGGTGAACTGCGCTATCCTCCACCTGTTTGAGGAGGTGCGCTATGAACTCAATGCCATTGTCATCGACAGGAGTAAAAATGTAGGGCTCACCACCCTCATGAAGAATTACATATCGCAAGCACCGAGTCAAGCTACTTCCATGGAAAATGCAGGCTGGATACTCAAAGATGGTGAATCAGCAATCATCGATAATGAAGGTTATTTTGACATCTCCATACCGCTGAGTATGTTGTTGGGTTTCGCTGAGGACTATGGTCGAATTATCATCAACGCCAAACATGAGCTGGTACTCACGCGCGGGAACACCGATGCGAATGCAGTCGTGCAAACTCCACCCCTCAATACTGCACCTGAGGCCTTCAAACTCTCCTTGGATAAAATGGAGTGGATGATTCCCTACATCAAGGTCGCTGACGCCAAGAAAATCTCTCTGCTGAATTACGTTGCCAAGGACGCAGCGATTGCCATCAGTTTCCGCGCCTGGGAGACCTACGAGTACCCGCTGCTGCCGGCCACCTCAAAACATGTCTGGGTAGTGAAGTGTTCGACGCAACTGGAGAAACCGCGCTATGTCATTCTCGGCTTCCAGACCAATCGCAAGAATCAAGCCACCAGAAATGCCAGCCGATTCGATCACTGCAATGTGCGTGACGTCAAATTCTTTCTCAATTCTCAGAGTTACCCCTATGGAAATCTCAATCTTGATATCACTCATAATCAGTATGCTCTACTTTACGACATGTACACCAACTTTCAAAGCTCTTACTACGCTAAAGAGGCTGAACCACTTCTGAGCAAATCAAATTTTTTAACCTACGCACCACTTATCGTCATCGACTGCTCCAAGCAAAACGAGTACTTGAAATCCGGACCAGTGGATATTCGCCTGGAATTTGAGTCGGATCGAAATTTCCCGGCGCAAACAGCAGCCTACTGTCTGATCATACACGACCGCATCGTCGAGTATCATCCAATCAGTGGAACAGTGAAAACCTTAATCTAATTGTGAATGATGATACCATTTTGAATGTGAAAACCATTTATTATGATGAATAAACAACGATTTTTTTCAATGTATGTGTGATTATTTGGAGGACAAAGAACCTTTTCAATTATTCCTCTTTTGTTTTTTGTTTGAATATGAGTGTCGTTGTGGTTGACGATGAAGTTGTCGCTTCTGCATTAGAGGGGGCTCATAGGAAGTACTAGCTATGGGTTCCTCCTGAGAACTGTGCTTCACCGTAGGAAGCTGCTCCTCCTCATCCTGACTCCTTCCTGATTCATCCTTGAACAATTTACGTCGTTTATAGATCTCCACAATGTTCTCTCGCAATTCGAGGAAATCCTGCAGAAAATTCCAGAGTCTTTCGGGTGGATCATATCCGTAGTGGTTAATGATGACCTCATCGTAGGTACAAACATATGGTGACCATTTCATCAGAAATTCCTCATCCTCAAAGCTCCGTTCATCATCATCGTCAACAGTACACATCTTCAACAGATCCAAACTCTCGGCGAGCTCCAGGAAATCGTGGAGACAGTCACGAGCTTTTTGCGGTGGATTTTCTCCGTAATATTTCACCAGAATATCCTCATAGTCCACCGCGAATGGTGGACTTTCGCACAAACACTTCACTTCATCTGGACTCAACGGCTCCATGATGCAAACTGAACATTCAGTGAGAGAAGACAGGCCGCTATAATCCCCAACACACACACACACACACACACACACACACACACGTGAGCACAGCCGCTGCGCATGCGTCAATTGGATGGAGAGGAGCGAATTGCGTCGCAGGACCTTGAACCATTTCCAGGAACTCCAGTCATACTGCGCATGAAGAATGACGCAATCAATTGAGTCTACAGATAAACTGCATGGGATATCTGTTGGAGTCATCAGTCGTCTTGCGGAGCACATAGTGAAAACATGGAGGCAATAGTGGATATGCAGGGGTTTCAAGGCGATGGGAATTCCTTTATCTTGAAAGTATTGGCCATGGCTTACATTGACAATTCCCATGAAATTGAGTGCAGGCTCTTCAAACCACCGTACTCGTGGCAGAATCTCTCACGTGAAGTGAGGCATACAAATACTTGGCTCATCAAGAACTACCATGGGATCACTTGGAATTCTGGCAAAGTACCATACTTTGACATCTACAAGGTGCTCAAGGAGGAATTGCTTGAAAATGTGACTACTGTGTACGTGAAGGGTCTGCAGAAGAAGCAGTGGCTACAAGAGGTTTTGGATGATGATAGACCTGTGGTGAACTTGGAAGACTTGGGGTGTCCAAAATTGTCAGAACTGGAGATTTCTAGATGCTCCAATCATATGATCAGTTTTCCTGCCCCACCATACATTTGTGCTGTTGAGGCAGTTGAGCGTCTGAAACGTTGGTATATGAAGAGACATACTGTTGGTCTCCACAAATCCCTCGACACATTCTGTACACAGAAGAGTCTGCAAGGAATGAGCATGGAAGACATTTCATTCCTACCTAACAAATTCCTGCTGTTATTTGCTACGCAGAGTATCGAGGACGCTTGGGATCAATTACCGGTGAACATGCGTGAGGATAGAGATATTGCAGGCTGTCGAAGATGTCAGCTACATCACTCTGCTTGTCAACCTCCACCACTCATAAAAAATTGTTCCGTATGTAAAAGTGTGTGAGAGGCTCTTTGCTCGAAATGTTTACAATTTCAAGCACTCATTTCTCGGAAATGTAGTATTCGAACGCAATTATAAGGACCACGTAGACTAAATTCTACTCATTCGCTACTCAACTATTGACTGGATGCGAGATGGATAAGCGTGATCAGGGCAAGAAGTCTAGCGGGAGCTCTTGGTTGGAGGAGCAGCAGAAACGAACAGCACGATTTCAGCAAGAATTCGCAAAATCAAAGACTCTGGAAGGCAGCAAGTCGTATCATGGAGAAGCTGCTTCAGGAAAATACGGTGCCATTGGGGAAGATCGTTATAAAGAGCAAAAATGAGAGACTGTCATTTGCAATATGAAAATTGTAAAAAAAAAAGTTATACTCTTTTGTAAAAAAAAAAAAAAAACTAATAAACACTTGTAATATTCTCAATGTATATCTGCCCTTGCGCAGTTATTTCCACTTCCTACATCAAATATCCTCATTAGAGTAAATATACAATAGCATAATTGAAGGAATTAATAAGCAGAACACAATATATTTTTTTTTCTATATTTTTTGTTTCTTTATTCAAAGTACATCATGTTTTTTTTTTTATTCCCCGTATCTCTCTAAGCCTTCACTTTCTTCGTAAACTCACAGAAGTGGTATTTTCCTCCCAAGTAGCGGATTGCTAAGATCCCTCTAACAGCATCAGCCTTGAGCTCATCGTATTCAGTCTTCTCCTTCAGGAGTCTCTCGCACACTAGTCCAGGCAAGTAAATGCGCAGGTCGTCCTGCAACATTGCCACAACCTTCTCTCCGTATAGGGTTGTAACTGTCTTCAAATCCTCAACTTTGTACCAGGTGTTGATATCCAACTCTCGCATGCTCTTTGTCTCGTAAATAACCTCCCCACGAGCAAATTTGTTCACATTCTGATATGACGCCATGGCACGGTCACCCATGAAGATTATTTGAAATGTTTCAAACTGAAGATTTTATAGTGCAGAACTCTACAAGTTTTCACTTTATTTTGCACTTCAAACTCTGAAGAAATTTCACATCAACTGCTGGATAAGGCACTTGAGACTCCACAAAATACTGAGCAATGCTTCTCACATGAGAGTATTTATACTGATGGGTCACATGTGTTAATCCCCTTCCCTTCAATCAGACACACCAATCATGAGGAGTGTCTTGCGTGGAAAATTACAGAGGACGGCTCCCACAATACTTCTGAAAAATGAAATTTAAAACATTTCATGATAACAAAAGTAATCTGAAACTTTTGTTTACGCTACTAACCTGCGCGTGAAGGAAGTACTCGAGATAACTGGAATACAGTTTTTACATTCGTTAGCATTAGCGTCTGGGGGTTCAATTCCCGCTCAAACGGTAGTGTATACAGTCCGGGGTTTGATTCCCGCTCGGACGGTAGTGTATAGAGTCCCGAGTTCGATTCCCGCTCAAACGGTTCACAGATAGGTCCATCATGGAAGGACCTAGTCGGACTGCACCCCACAATTGACTCGGGCGACTGAGTGGTGAACCGTTCTCTAAATAATGCGCGAGGTGGGGGGTGACGTCACCCACTCAACGCGCATTGCGCTACCTGTGGCCCCCAATGTACCCCAGAATTTAATTTGGAGCCCGAGGGATGGACCGTTCCCGAAATACCGCGCGGGATAGGGGGTGACGTCACTCACTCAACGCAACTGAAGGCGGGAGTGGGGGATAGTGTGCTCTGCCAACACCTTGTGGTAGCCATAGGTGGAAAAAAAATTCGGGGGTAGGATCCACCTCGCCTAAAATACTAAAGGGGGTGCAGTGTACCCCAGATTTTAATTTGGAGCCCGAGGGATGGGCCGTTCTCGCAATACCGCGCGGGGTAGGGGGTGACGTCACCCACTGTACGCTCATTACGGTACCTGTAGCCCCCCAATGTGCCCCAGATTTTGATTTGATGGTCGAGGGTTGTACCGAAATACCACTCGTTTGGGAAAAAGTGTCAATTTCCCTTTTTCACACACCTCCCCCCCCTCCCCCTGACCCACAGCGACGACCTGCGCGGAAGCACATGCGCAGATCCTCACTTTGGAGTCGAACCCCCCTTATTTATCTACTATGGGGGTAATTCGATGCGCTGAACACGATGCAACATAAGGCAAACGCTAACATTCGACGGTTCCCGAGTTATCTTCAAAACAGTGAGGACTGTGAAAAGCGTGCTTTGCTGCCCGTGAAACGCACGATTATCGCATAAACGGGTTTTGCTCGCAAAACACTACCGTACACTCCCCGTAACGACTTCAAATTCACTGTATAGGGGTAATTCGATGCGCTGAACACCATGCAACATACGGCAAACGCTAACATTCGACCGTTCTCGAGTTATCACCGAATTGCTCGATTGTCGAAGAAAAGAATTTTCTGCCAAAACACTACCGTCCACTTCGCTTAAACGCTGCAAATTCACTGCATAGGGGTAATTCGTTGTGCTGAACACGATGCAACATACGGCAAACGCTAACATTCGACCCTTCTCGAGTTATCATCAAAAGAGAGAGGACTGTGAAAAACGTGCTTTTCTGCCCGAGAATCGCACGAATATCGCATAAACGGAGTTTCCTTCCAAAACACAACCGCACACTTCCCTTAAACACTTCAAATTCACTGTATAGGGGTAATTCGATGCGCTGACCACGATGCAACATACGGCAAACGCTAACATTCGACCGTTCTCGAGTTATCACCGAATTGCTCGATTTTCGAAAAAAGCAGTTTTCTGCCAAAACACTACCGTACACTTCCCTTAAACGCTTCAGTTTCACTGGATAGTGGTAGTTCAATGCGCTGAACACGATGCAACATACGGCAAAGGCTAACATTCGACCCTTCTGGTGTTATCACCGAATTGCTCGATTTTCGAAAAAAAAAACTGTCTGCCAAAACACCACCGGATACTTCCCGTAACCACTTCAAATTGACTCTGTAGGGGTAATTCGATGCGCTCAACCCGATGCTACATACAGGAAACGCTACCATTCCACCGTTCTCGAGTTATCATCAAAAAAGTGAGGACTGTGAAAAGCGTGCTTTTCTGCCCGTGAAACGCACGAATATCGCATAAACGGGTGTTCCCTCTAAAACACTACCGTACACTTCCCGTAACCACTTCAAGTTTACTGTATAATGGTAATTCGATGCGCTAAACACGATGCAACATCCGGCAAACGCTAACATTCGACCGTTCTCGAGTTATCATCAAAACAATGAGGACTGTGAAAAACGTGCTTTTCTGCCCGTGAAACGCACGAATATCGCATAAACGGGTTTTCCGTCCAAAACACTACCGTACACTTCCCGTAACCACTTCAAGTTTACTGTGTGGGGGTAATTCGATGCGCTGAACACGATGCAACATACGGCAAACGCTATATTCGACCGTTTTCGAGTTATCATCAAAATAGTGAGGACTGTGAAAACGTGGTTTGCTGCCCGTCAAACGCACGAATATCGCATAAACGGGTTTTCCTTCAAAAACACTACCGTACACTTCCCGTAACCACTTTAAACTCACTGTATAGGCGTAATTCGATACGCTGAATACGATGCGACATACGGCAAACCCTAACATTCGACCGTGCTCGTGTTATCACCGAATTGCTCCATTTTAGAAAAAAGCAATGTTCTGCCAAAACACTACCGTACACTTCCCTTAAACGCTTCAATTACACTGCATAGGGGTAGTTCGATGCGCTGAACACGATGCAACATACGGCAAACGCTAACATTCGACCGTACTCGAGTCATCATCAAAACAGTGAGGACTGTGAAAAACGTGCTTTGCTGCCCGTGAAACGCACGAATATCGCATAAACGGGTTTTCCGTCCAAAACACTACCGTACACTTCCCGTAACCACTTCAAACTCACTGTATAGGCGTAATTCGATGCGCTGAATACGATGCCATATACGGCAAACGCTAACATTCGACCGTTCTCGAGTTATCATCAAAACAATGAGGACTGTGAAAAACGTGCTTTTCTGCCCGTGGAACGCACGAATTTTGCATAAACGGGTTTTCCTTCAAAAACCCTAGCGTACACTTCCCGTAACCACTTCAAGTTTACTGTGTAGGGGTTATTCGATGCGCTCAACACAATGTAACATACGCCAAACGCTAACATTCCACCGTTCTCTAGTTATCATCAAAACAGTGAGGACTGTGAAAAACATGCTTTTCTGCCCGTGAAACGCACGAATATCGCATAAACAGGTTTTCCGTCCCAAACACTACCGTACACTTCCCGTAACCAGTTCAAGTTTACTGTGTGGGGGTAATTCGATGCGCTCAACACGATGCAACATACGCCAAAGGCTAACATTCCACCGTTCTCGAGTTATCATCAAAACAGTGAGGAGTGTCAAAAACGTGCTTTTCTGCCCGTGAAACGCATGATAATCGCATAAACGGGTTTTCGCTTCCAAAACACTACCGTACACTTCCCGTAACTGCTTCAAATTTACTGTATAGGGGTAATTCGGTGCGCGGAACACGATGCAACATACGGCAAACGCTAACATTCGACCGTTCTCGAGTTATCACCGAATTGCTCGATTGTCGAAAAAAAAAATTTCTGCCAATACACTACCGTACTCTTTCCTTAAACGCTTCGAATTCACTATATAGGGGTAATTCGATGCGCTGAACAGGATGCAACATACGGCAAACGCTAACATTTGACCGTTCTCGAGTTATCACCGAATTGCTCGATTTTCGAAAAAGCAGGTTTCTGCCAAAACACTATCGTACACTTCCCGTAACCACTTCAAATTCACTGTATAGTAGTCATTCAATGCGCTGAACACGATGCAGCATACGGCAAACGCTAACATTCAACCGTTCTCGAGTTATCATCAAAACAATGAGGACTGTGAAAAACGTGCTTTTCGGCCCGTGACACGCACGAATATCACATAAACGGGTTTTCCTTCCAAAACACAACCGTACACTTCTCGTAACCGCTTCAAATTTACTGTATAGGGGTAATTCGGTGCGCGGAACACGATGCAACTGTTATGTCTGGAGAGTATCTCCCGTGTCATGACATGTGAAATTTAACTCACTTGCTAAAAATTGTAGATTTTAATTTATTTTGACACTATTGGTTGTATAATTTTTTTTTATCCGTTTCTTATCTTTTTGTAGCTAAATAAAAATCCACCATCACTTAACTCTGTTAAAATTGAGCTAAATTCCTTTTAATTAAATAAAATTTAGAGGTTTGTAACAGTTTATTTAATGGTTGTGCAAATCGTTATGAATTATACAATACTGATAAATAAAACTTAACAATGATATAATCATTTTTTGCCCTTACTTTTTTTTGGAATGTTTATAGGATACAGTTTTATCTTGCGTGGATCCTTAGTTGTCCTTTCTATTTTGCCACCAGCTGAGTTGTTGAGCCCTTATGGTTACTTTATTCAGGACACCTTCTTCCACTTTGTTTTTACAAAATTGTGAAGTTGTTTTTTTTTTTTTTTTTTTTTTAATTTTCGATTGTTTAATGTATTGATAAAACGTATGAAAACTATTTACTCAAAAGGTTGTGAGACTGTCTGTATTTTCACAAAAGTAACGATGATTCCTTTTAGATTTGGATAAGGCACTACTATCGATTGAAGGAAATAGTATCCCTGATCAGTTCCAACTGGCCGTTTTCTACCGTTTAGTTCGACACACCCAGGTTCAGAATCGGATTTTAAATAAGATTTTTCCCGAGGTTGGAAACGTCAGATCGAGTCCGTGATCTTATTCCACTAGGTTGTTACTCAGTGTATCACTTGATTAAGTCTGCTTTTTTTGGTGACATGGGTGGGTTTTTATAGTCTACTGAGTTATTTCATAATACGTCTGAGTGGTGGAAAAGTAGCTTGCTTCGTTTGCAAATGCTCTCGATTTGATTGTTTCTCAATTTTTTTTGGTTGGTTAATTGTTGGTTATTTGTGGTCAAACAGTGCTGACTTGGTTTAATTTCTCAAATTTTGTAATTGGGTTCATGATTGATTGCAGTTTTAATCTGGGTGCTCTTATTTCATCATTTGGTATTGTCACGGTGTCAGGGAATTTTGTTTTAAAATAATATTTTGAAGTTGTTCTACCATATGAGTTGTAGTTCCTTTTGTTATTTTCGAAAATATGAACTATAATTATTTTTTACAGAAATGTGTGTTATATTATTTGTATGGTGATAAAAAGAAATCATCATGTAAGGTGTTCACAGGTCGAGCGTGTGAATTCCATACATTGAGCGTCATATTACCGCGTTGGCTAATCCCTCTCTTCTTTATTCGGGTATTCGCGCTCGACCTGTGTGTCTTTGTCGCACCCGTTTGAGTGGTACGGAAGAAAAAATTTTTATATCTAATAAGTTATCTGAATAACGGAGTTAAATTATTTTGTTGATTTAAATGTCAACAATTTGGACATTACAGCCCCCGCTCAATATCATTATTCGAGATTATTTGAATTGATTTTGAGGCTCCTGAATTGGTTGAAATATTTGAATCATTTAGCTTATGTTATTGTCCGAGACCTTGACTGACGGAAATTGCTGACGGCAGTGGTTTTGCCATTCCGTCGACTTCTTCAGACAGTTTTCATCCGTCTTTGGTTGAAGGTGTTGTGTTAGGTCTTGATTACAGGCTATTGTGTAAAAATTTTTTTTTTTTTTTTTTTTTTGTTAATATAAATCATGGTATTTCAGTGTTTTTACTATTGTTATAGTAACGTTATAGTAATAATATTGTTATTACTATTGTTATATATTTTCATTATTGTTATTATTATTATGGTGGTTGGTAAGTATACTTCTATTGGCTTTTCCAGGATATTTGAGCAAAATGTAGTATTTTAATTTGAGTAAAATGTATTACTTTAAACATATGTTAAGTGAATTGAGTAAGAATATAGTGAATATAAAGTGAAAGTATAAAAATGAAAATATAGATATATAGATATATATATAGATATATATATATATGTATGTATATAAGTGTGTGTATGTATATCTATTTTTATGGTTTTTTTTTTTTTTTTTTTTTAAATATATATATATGTGTCTATGTGTACTGGCTCTCATTCTTATCTGAATGTTCGCAGGAATTTTGTTGAAATTTTTTTTTTATAAATAACCGACAACGACTGCAGAACTTGGTGTTGATTTTGGTTTTGGCGTTCTATTTGAGAAGGTTTGCAGTTCTATTGGTGGTGATGGTGCTGGAAGGCTGGGTATGGTGGGCGCCCGGGTTTCCGGTAACGTGATCATTTGAATTGGCTGTTCATAGACTCTCTGGATTGATGATGCTCTGATTGTCCGGTGACGTGAAATTTCTCTGGTTTGGTGCGTTTTTGATTTACGGCAACATATTAAAAATTTTAGTATATTTAAGCCTTGCTTATAGGCTATAAAGCTGCAAATGGTAGCACCAAGGAGGATTAAACCAGTGATTGAGGCAGTTGTTACCGTAGCAATACGATGGTAATACTGTTCTTGGTGATGGAGTCCGATTTGGTCTCCTTGATTTAGAGTTTCCTGTAGTGAGTTGTCGAAATTCATGGCCTTGTTTTCTGTTGGCAAAATTTGTTGTTGGATGTTTGTCAAGAGATTAATTGGTTTTGGTTTTTCTTTCAGCATCGGTGCTATTTCGATGATGTCGATTGTCTTAGGCAGCCCTAGGATGATGGGAAACTGCGTTTTTATTAGACCTTTTCCTTCTAATATTGTGCTAGTGGTTCCTGCTGTACAATTATCATGGATATGGAGTGTTCCTGTACCATTTAGAATGATCGTATCACTTTTTTCATTTTGGCAACTGATCTCTAATTTTTCTGGTTGAGTGGTTGAATACAACCATCCTTCGGAGCTGGTTAGTTCTGTCCATTGAGTTTCTATATTATTGGTTACTTTGACGTGACAGCTTTTATAGATTTCATGACCAGGTTGAATGTCGGTGTTCATCAGTAATGTATATTCGCAGCTCTGGGATGGTCCTGATCTT
Organism: Asobara japonica; assembly: GCA_026005395.1. Taxonomy (NCBI): domain Eukaryota; kingdom Metazoa; phylum Arthropoda; class Insecta; order Hymenoptera; family Braconidae; genus Asobara; species Asobara japonica. The sequence continues at coordinate 1,797,126 of BQMI01000393.1, forward strand.
TTAATAGGTAACCCTCTTGGACAAGCCAAGCAGTGTTGTAGGGGAATGCATTGTTTTAAGTAATTTTCATTCATCTGTGCATATCGGTTTTGAGATTTATAGGTGGCTATATAGTCTGTGTTAGGTTTCACATATGCTGTGATAATTTTGGAATCTTGTACCAGTTGTGGAACTCGACATGGAATCATTTTGAAAAGTTCCATTTGATTTCTGGATAATAGTGGAATGTTTAGGATGATTAAGAAATTGCCATTATTGAACGCAGTGTTTATGGTACTGATTTGACTCACTCGTGCTATGTCTAGCTTTGTGCGGGACAGTGGAAATACACTATCCTGTTCGATCTTCATAATTTCTTCCACGGCTTGTGTCAATTGTTGGTTATTTATCAGGACAGGACTCAATCGTCCATGTTTGGCATCTTCTACTGCATCATTAATTTTTCGAGTCGTCTCTAGGAATTTGATTGCTGCAAATTTCGCTTCAGTGGAAATAGTCATTAGCCTTTCTACATATTCTAATTGTGTGAGTCCATGGGATAAAGAATTGGTGGCTGAGAGAGCCAGTTTCAGGTTACCTTCTGCTCTTTGAATACTTTGGAGTAATTTTTCGTGGTCAGTTTTTATATTATTGATTTCAGCTTGAATTATATGTGTTGAATTGCCTATCAAATGGGTGATTTGCTTTTGGTCTTGGTACAGTTGGTCGATTTCTTTTGTGAAATGTTCCTGATCATTGTAGTTCATAGTTCCAAATAAATCTCGAGCGATCGTCCCGACAAATCCGAGCAGTGGGGAACGCTTTTTCCTGGATGCGGTACGTTCCTCTGTAGGTTCTTGTAGGATTTTTGCTAGATGTTGTTGCATATGGCTCAATTCTTTCTGGTAGTCATCCATCATTTGTTTCCCGAGAACTTGTGTGCAGACATCATCTAGTTGTTGTTCTAGACAATGGCGGTGATAATTTTTTATTGTTTCCATTCCGGGTAATGTCTGACTTAAGATGATCTGCATGTCGATTGTTAGTACTAATTTCCATCGTTTGTTTATCATTCTGATCTGATCGATTTTTTCGAAATATAACCCAGGGTTGTGTTGGATCAAATCTTGTTGGTATAATGATGCAGGTTTATGTTCTTGAGTTGCTATCCCGCAGATCGGTAATAGTAGAATGCTGCTTAACCACATCTTGGTGTAGGTGAGAAAACTGCAAAAATTTGAATTAGTTGAAATTAATTTTATTTGTTTATTTATTTAATCTTTCATTTTAGATATTGGCAGCAAAGGGTTAATTAATTCTTTTTTTTTTTGTTGTTTTTTTTTTTTTATAGATCTTTGATCCTATTTTTGCTAGTTCATCAGCTCTTTCATTCCCATAGATTCCTTGGTGTCCAGGAATGTATTCAAGTTTTACATCGATTTGCTCTAAGAGCTGGTCTAATTGTTTTAGCAGCACTTGGTTCACCACGGGTTTGGATTTAGCGTTCAACCATCCGTTTCTTTTCCATTTTCCAATGTGTTCTGTCATGCAATTGGTAACGTATTTTGAATCAGTTAGGATTTTAACCTTGGTTATTCCATGTCGGATACATATCTTGCATGCTTCTATTATGACGGAGGTTTCAGCGGTGATGTTGGTTGCCTTGATGCCTTCTATAGTTTTGGAAGTATTTAATGGATGATTATCTGCAAACCATATTCCTATTCCAGCGGTTGCGTCATGTGAGCCATTGTGTGAGCATGATCCGTCGACAAAAATTGATACTCGTTGCTGCATAATTTTCTTTTCTGTAACAGTTGTGTTTTCTTTGTTTAGCAATTTTGAGGGACTTGCTCAGGTTTCAATTTATTTGGATGTTTCATAAATTTATGACCATCGTTATTTTCGAGGTAGACATTTCCCTTTTCGGTTATATCTACTATTTCATAAGGACCAGTATATGCTTTATCTAGTCTTTCCAATTTCGGCTCCTTTTCTACGAACACAAAATCCCCGATTTTAAGATTCAGTGGTCGAGCGTTTCTGTCATATAATGTTTTGGAATGTAATTTAGCATCTACGAGGTTTTCATAAGCCAATTTTTCTATTTTCTCTAGTTTTGTGACCAGGTCTATCAGGTAATCATTGTATGTTTTTATCTCTTGATCTTCTTCACTGATGTTGGTAGGGAGTCTTGCTCTTTTTGCATAAAGCAGTTCAAACGGTGTGAAGTTGGTTGAGCTATGTACGGTGGTATTGTATGATAGCATTGCAAATGGGAGCAGTTCATCCCAATCGTGAACTTCGTCAGTGAATGCTTTTAGATATTCGACGAGCACATGATGACTCCTCTCAAGAGCTCCGTTTGATTGAGGTCTATACCCCGAAGTTGTTACATGATGAAACCGCAGGAGTTTACTCAATTGGGAAAAAAGTTTGTTGAGAAAGCTGGTTCCTTTGGCTGAGAGAATGATTTTGGGACAACCGTACAAGGCGACATACTTGGTTGCCAGGGCAAAAGCTATGGTGTGGGCCTTGATGTCTTTCAAAGGAATTGCTGTGCAATGCTTTGCGAAGTTATCTTGAATGGTGAGGATATGACAGTTGCCTGATTTGGTGCGTGGAAGTGGTCCTACTGTATCAATTGATATTCTTTCGAAACATTCACTTGGTGTGTCAGTGATGAGCATTCGGTTTTTGAATTTGATCCGTATTCTTTTCTCAATTTGGCAGGTTCTGCATTCTTTAACTAATCTTTCGCACTCGCCTTTCATTCCTGGCCAATAGAATCTATCTCGTACTCGATGATATGTTTGAACTACTCCTTTGTGTCCTCCTGGGAGTGTTTCGTGGCATTCCTTAATAATCTCTGGCCGCAAAGCAATTGGTGGCATGCGTATTCCGCCATGACAGAGGATGATAGTCACAGGATGAGAACGGAATTCTTTTTCGAGGAAATAACGTATTCTGATGTCTTCATCGATTTCGTCTCCCTGATTTATCATTTTTAATTCTGCGATATCATATTTCTCTATTGCTGATTTTAAGTTCTGGAGGCACAGCTTTAGTACTCGAGTTGTAACTTTGTCAAAATGCCATTGCTTGACAATCATTGTGAAGGTTCTGAATTTTCCGCTTTTCGTGACGATTATTTGACCCAATTTTGGTTGTATTTTTCTTATTTCATCAAGATTTACCAGGTTCAAGTCGCGGAGTAATTTTGTATTTTGTTTGTTGAACTCTCCGCCAGCTGCTAGGAAATGGGCAATGTTTCCTCTCACGAAGGTTAGGCCATCTCTGGACTCACGTATATTGGTTGCAATTTGATGATCATCTTGTGGAATTAGGATGTATCATATATTATAGTGTGTTGTTGAGTATGGTCCTCTTTTCTTTTCGGAAGGATTGGGGTTGAGGCTCCATCTTTTTTTTGTAAGTCATATAATATGGGGTCGAAGAAAGGTGATAATTGGGGTGACGCTTGTGTTGCTCCTGAAGAATCGTCGCCCAATACTATCTCTTGGCTTTGTTGAGGGTTTACATCTTTAACTTCTTTACATTCCTCAACTTTTTCAGTAGTCGAAAATTGTTTATCCAAACTAATTCCGTTTTTTTTTCTAGGTGATGATTCAGCTCCAGGATTTCGGAGTGGCCTTGGTGTTGGAAGCAACGACTCCCGAATTATCCCTGGTTGCGGTATGATGGACCATCTTGGTGTTGAGTTACGTTTTGGGGGATTATTGTCAGCGGTGGAGGGTTCTTCGGCTGCTTCCTGCGGATCCTCCATTTCGTCTGATGAAGCTGTCTGTTCAGAGTGGTGCAACTGAATTTCATCCGTGGAGTTTATTAAAGGAGTGGATTGATTCTCTGCTTCAGACATGAATTCTTGGAATTTATCCAACTCTCTGAATGATTTTTCTAATTTTTTCCTAGTTTCTGGATCAAAAGAATATCTTTCGTTATGGGGGTATATTATTATAGGAGCTGATTCGTCAAAACTTGTGTCTTCCAATATTTTTTTATCTGATTGAGCAATAGCTCGGTTTTCGAATTCTGCGAATTTTTTTAGATTTTGATCTAAACTTTCTATATTCAACGGGGAGTCATTTTCTTTGCCGCAGATAGATCTACAAAATCATAAAACCGTTGGCACGCGTTGCACTCTTCTTCTTCTTCAGGGATATCTTCTGCTTTCGTGATGGTAGTTTCGTGGTTGTCGGAAAGGTTATTGGAGTCAAAAACTTCATCTTCTAAGATTTCTATTGGTTCACCCTCGATTGAAAGTTCCAAATTTTCTAAAAATTTTGTTGGACTGTTTTGATTAGGTTCAACAGTTGGTCCAGACATTTGTGGTACTTCTTCAGCTGGGGCTGGGATGATTTCTTCGGTTGGCATTGATGGTTCACCAGTAGAAGATTTATTCGATGTCTTTGATGCTGATGATTTATAATCTCTGTTCAATCTGTATGATATAGGTTGTCGGGATCCAGTATTAAGCTCAGTCGCTCTCCTTTGTCTAAGTCTCTCAGCTATACTCGTACGTGAGTTTGGAATAATGTCTGGTTCACTATTGATTCTGACGTTTCTATTAATAGTTCGGATTGATGTGTTTGATTTTAAGGAGGGATTTGCTGAGGATATTGGTAGGCAGGAAGTAAAAAGTACAGTTTCCTTTTGTTCTTGTAAAGGGTTCTCAGCGAATGCGTCAGCAAGCTGGTTCTTTTGTTGTTTCTTAATTTGGACTTCGAAGGTGAAATCGTTCAGATACGTCTTCCATTTTACTTGTCGTGATGTTGGGTTACTTGAGTTCTTTAGCCAGTTAAGTGCAGGACTATTTGTAACTACTGTGAAAGGGACTCCATAAATGAAGGGTTTAAATTGGTTCAGCGCATATACAACTGCTAGGCAATCGAGTTCCATGGATGTGTATCTGGTCTCTGTATCCTTAAGAGCTCTTAAAGCGTATAGCACCGGGTGTTCATCCCCTTCTTCGTCTTGTTGGCTCAGGATTGCTCCTAGGCCTGCTTCAGTACTAGATACGTGGACTACAAAAGGTTCTTTCATGTCTGGGTGGAACAGCAGTGAGTCTTTGGTGATGGCTGTTTTGAGAGCTTGAAAGGAATTTTCTTCGTCTTCTCGCCATACAAATTTGATTCCCTTTTTTAATAGTTCTGTAAGGGGTTTGGCAATTTCTGCATAATTTTGGATGAATCTCCGATAATAGTTGCTGAAACCTAGAAATCTACGTATACTGCGCACGTTATTGGGCCGAGGCATTTCAGTCAGAGCCCTGACTTTGGATGGATCTGGATGGTTTCCTTCTTTGTCGATTATATGCCCCAGATAGGAGACCTTCTTCCGGAAAAATTTACATTTATCCGGTTGGAGAGTGAGCCCATGTTTTCTTAAACAGTGGAAGAGGTTTCTTAGACGTGTTACATGTTGCTCTAGGTTTCCTGAATAAACCACAACATCATCCAGGTATACGTAGAGTTCTGTTCCTTTAAGGCCTAACAAGGATTGATCCATCATCCTTTGGAAGATAGCGGGGGAATTTTGTAATCCAAAAGGCATTCTTTTATATTCATAATGGCCATTCGGTCCTGTAAATGCAGTTTTTTCACCATCACTTTCATCCATTGCGATTTGGTGGAATCCGCTAGCTAAATCGAAAACGCTGAAGTATTGAGCTCCACCGAGTTGTGACAGAATTTCGCTGATATTTGGAAGCTGGTATGAATCTCCAACGGTTTTCTCATTTAGAGCTCTTAAATCGATCACCATGCGCCATCTTTTGTGGCCGTGAGAATCAGCTTTCTTTGGTACGATCCACAGGGGTGAATTATACGGGGATTCAGAATGTTTGATGATTTCTTGATCTAACAATGTTTCAATTTGTTTGTTGATTTCCTCTTGGTGTTGTGGAGGATATTTATATTGTTTTCTGTGGACGGGGGTATTATCGATTGTTCTGATCCTGCACCGGAAATCGTTGGCTTTTCCAAGTTTATCCCCTGGTAGATGGAAAATATCAGAAAATTCTCTGATCAAGCTGATTACTGCTCGTTTTTCGAAAGTTTTAAGGTCCTGGTCAGGGAGTGGTTCTAGGACTGTTGCCATTCGTTCGGATAGCTGTACTTTTTCTTCCACAGAAAGTGTCATGCAACAGGAGAATTTTTCATCTTGTGTTGGGACATCCATTTCGATAAAAGGTTCAATTTTAATCGGTGGAATGGAGAGATTGACAGCTTCCTCGGTTGTGTTTATCACACTTGTAAAGGCCACACCTTTCTGGATAGTAACCACACATTCTCCCAAAAACACACTTTAGGTGTGTCAATCCTTGGTATGTATCCCGTTTGTAGGGTAGGGTTCTCTACAGGAATTTGGATGAGTGTGCGGGCTCTTGGTTGTATTGTTTGAATTTGATGGGGTTTCCCATATTGGTACCAAGTAATCGGCAGATTAGGCCTGTTTAAGGTGGTGATGTTTCTCTGGCGATATCTTATGTCAACTTTTTCTTGAAGTAAAAATTCTAATCCAAGTAGTCCACTCCCTCCAATTGGTAATTTATAATCTCCTATGTGAAACGGTATGAGACTGCCCAGGATTTTTAGATGTATCAAACCGCAGGTTGGCAATGCTTTATCCGTGATACCCAAAAGGAATGGAATTCTTGGTGGTTCGATCTTGGCGTCTGGTTGTATAACGCTCCTTTCTATCAGGTTTATATCCGCTCCCGTATCGATGAGGAATCTATGTGTCCCTTTTGTTAACTTTTTCACAGCTAGGTTGATTCTAGGTCCGCCCCCGGTAAGTGCTATTTTGCAACTTTTCGTTTGAGTGAGATGATTTGGGAGACATAGGTGGATTGGTTGTAATGGATTATGTTTGAAACAGATGGTGTTGGTGTTGAAAGAGATATGAGCTCCCAATTGGTTGAGCATTTCATCTCCAATGATTGCGCCAAATCCACCTGGTTGATGAGATATCACATGGAATTTTATGCGAATTTTCGGATGTATTGATAAATAGACTGTTCCTAAAGAATTCATAGAGTTGTTAGATAGGCCTACTATTCCCACGATTTCGCTGATATCAATGATTGCGTCATTTGTCAAAGACTGGAAGGAAATCAGGTTGATGGAGGCGCCTGTGTCAATTAAGGCATTGACCCCTGATTTCTGTAGAAAAGGACCCTTCAGAGAAATTTGTGGACCCCCGGTTACTCTGCAGAGTACTGGAACTATTGTCTTCGGTGGAGACTCGACATTGTGTGGAGAGAGTGCTGGGATTGGTCGCTCGGCAGTGCACTCATCTGTCGGGCCATCAATCCGTTTAAAGAATCCTTTGACGGGCCAGGGTTGGACTGCGTGTTTTCCCTTGTTTTTTGTGGGTCATAGAATGAAGTCTTCTTTGCACGGTCTCTAGAACGTTCTCGAATGGGTTGAGAATGATGGTTTGTCACCATTTGTTGATTTCTCATTTCTGTCATGCTTAGCGCCAACTGCTGGAGTTGATTTGTTGTTGATTCTAACATTTTTTTGATTTCTGTTAGTTCTGAGGAATCCCTTGTGGATTTCTGGTATGAGTAAGAAGATCCTTTCTGAGTTGTCGCCAATATATTTGCTAGAGCTACGATTTGATCACCGGTTGGATGTTCTGAATATTGATCGGTCTCTTCAACCAAAGATCCGGATGTTGGGAGACAATCTTGGTAAAAATCATCCGGCTGTTGTGCAAAATTCACGTTTGCATATGGTGGTTCTGGTGGAGGTACCGAAGGTGATCTTTGTGGCCCCATTGACGTTCTCCTACTTTGATGTCTATGATGTTCTGGATTTTGGGTGCGGCGGTAAATATTCGTTCAGCAGTGCGGTAACGATGTCACGTGATGAATCTGGAGTTCTTCTTTGAATTTGATAATTATGATATCTATAGTTATTTGCTGAAGGTGTTGGAGTTCCGTAATGAGCCATATTTTGGTAATATGGTTTCTGACGTTGGAACTGTTGAGGCGGTCCATAGGAATTTGATGAAAATGATGGATCTGAGCATAACGGAATCGAAGGATATTCAGTGATATAACGGTATTGCGCATTATCAGGTATCTCAATTGCTGGTACAGCAATGGATTCCCGGAATCCGTCAGTTTCTAATTGAGTTAGAATATCTAACCTTTTCTGGTTTTCTCCTCCTAACGCTGTCTTTGACGCTTGGTGGTGCATATTCTTTAAAACGTTTGATAGCTTCTTTATTTAAAAGATCTTCATAGAAATTCTTCTTGGTTTCAGATTCTTTACTAACGGGACCTAATCCCAGTTGAACCAATGCTGCTAATCGTTCCAAGAAACATTCCAAAGATTCTGTTTGAAATTTAAGCAACCCCCTAATCCTATTCACATAATAGGTAAAATCATACGAACCTCTAATCTCTTAATTAAATTGGTTAAAATATCCTCTGCTGAATAGAGGGGTTTATTTGCGACTACAAATTTTGCAGGGGGTAAAAGACGTTTAAGAATCTGTCGTACATATTCCTCCTTTTTACCATTTTCTGTTGGAATTGAGGCTAGGTTAGATCTCAGTGCATATTCAAACTCGTCAAGTGAGCAATGCTCTTCTCTACCAGAGAATATCGGTATACTAGATGCAATGTCACGGGCTTTGACATAATCTTCATGTGTTGCACTAGTATGGGTTGTGGTGCTTGAATCTCCTGAGAAGCTAATATTGACAAATGTAGGGTCCGTCATTTTGTTAATTTCGAAAGTTTGTGTTTTGTTTTTTTTTTTTTTTTAGAATCGGAGATGCAAACTTATCTGTAGAAAATTTACTTGAAATTAAAATTTAGTAATGCAACCGCAATGCTCAATCAAAAAGGGGGGGAAAAAAAAACTGAAAAACTTATTAATGATATTTTACTTTGATAACGGATTGATATTTTTTTTTTTTATTCAAAGTTGAATTTTTATCGCTACGCTAGTAAGAAACTTTGGGAACTCAGTAGTGTCCTACCGACTGCGCCAAAAATTTTTAGCTGTTATGTCTGGAGAGTATCTCCCGTGTCATGACATGTGAAATTTAACTCACTTGCTGAAAATTGTAGATTTTAATTTATTTTGACACTATTGGTTGTATAATTTTTTTTTATCCGTTTCTTATCTTTTTGTAGCTAAATAAAAATCCACCATCACTTAACTCTGTTAAAATTGAGCTAAATTCCTTTTAATTAAATAAAATTTAGAGGTTTGTAACAGTTTATTTAATGGTTGTGCAAATCGTTATGAATTATACAATACTGATAGATAAAATTTAACAATGATATAATCATTTTTGCCCTTACTTTTTTTTTTGGAATGTTTATAGGATACAGTTTTATCTTGCGTGGATCCTTAGTTGTCCTTTCTATTTTGCCACCAGCTGAGTTGTTGAGCCCTTATGGTTACTTTATTCAGGACACCTTCTTCCACTTTGTTTTTACAAAATTGTGAAGTTGTTCTTTTTTTTTTTTTTTTTTTTAATTTTCGATTGTTTAATGTATTGATAAAACGTATGAAAACTATTTACTCAAAAGGTTGTGAGACTGTCTGTATTTTCACAAAAGTAACGATGATTCGTTTTAGATTTGGATAAGGCACTACTATCGATTGAAGGAAATAGTATCCCTGATCAGTTCCAACTGGCCGTTTTCTATCGTTTAGTTCGACACACCCAGGTTCAGAATCGGATTTTAAATAAGATTTTTCCCGAGGTTGGAAACGTCAGATCGAGTCCGTGATCTTATTCCACTAGGTTGTTACTCAGTGTATCACTTGATTAAGTCTGCTTTTTTTGGTGACATGGGTGGGTTTTTATAGTCTACTGAGTTATTTCATAATACGTCTGAGTGGTGGAAAAGTAGCTTGCTTCGTTTGCAAATGCTCTCGATTTGATTGTTTCTCAATTTTTTTTGGTTGGTTAATTGTTGGTTATTTGTGGTCAAACAGTGCTGACTTGGTTTAATTTCTCAAATTTTGTAATTGGGTTCATGATTGATTGCAGTTTTAATCTGGGTGCTCTTATTTCATCATTTGGTATTGTCACGGTGTCAGGGAATTTTGTTTTAAAATAATATTTTGAAGTTGTTCGACCATATGAGTTGTAGTGCCTTTTGTTATTTTCGAAAATATGGACTATAATTATTTTTAACAGAAATGTGTGTTATTTGTATGGTGATAAAAAGAAATCATCATGTAAGGTGTTCACAGGTCGAGCGTGTGAATTCCATACATTGAGCGTCATATTACCGCGTTGGCTAATCCTTCTCTTCTTTATTCGGGTATTCGCGCTCGACGGAAGAAAAAATTTTTATATCTAATAAGTTATCTGAATAACGGAGTTAAATTATTTTGTTGATTTAAATGTCAACAATTTGGACATTACACAACATACGGCAAACGCTAACATTCGACCGTTCTCGAGTTATCACCGAATTGCTCGATTGTCGAAAAAAAAATTTTCTGCCAATACACTACCGTACTCTTTCCTTAAACGCTTCGAATTCACTATATAGGCGTAATTCGATGCGCTGAACAGGATGCAACATACGGCAAACGCTAACATTCGACCGTTCTCGATTTATCATCGAATTACTCGATTTTGGAAAAAAAATGGTGTGTCATGAAGACACGCGATAGAAGTGAAACAGAATGATTGGATCGGCAAGGATTATTTAATTTTCTATGTTCAGAGGGAGAGGAATCATTTTAATCACGTGTCAAACACTTCTTGATAGTAAATATTAATTTATTCATCATAATAATTATACTTTTTCAAGATACAATATTATTAGTATGAATATGATGAATTAAATCTCAATCACCTTCACCTTCATTCTCTGGTAGACTCTTCATGAACGAAATGATAGGTTTGTGGTAACTAAAATAGGTAAGGAAGACTCTTGACTCCAAATTTTCGATGTAACCTGCGAAAACTGCATCGACCATGGCGTGTAGGCGATTCGATTGGTGAATTGTTCATTTCCAATGAGAATTTCTGTTGCAAGAACTGAATTAATGGCTTGGAATCCTCTGAAGCAAAATTAACATTAAAATCTCCACCTAGAATCATAGGTATTTTGTCCAGTTCTACTCCAACTTCTGCAGCCCCCACTGGAGTATACGGCAGCAAGTGAAGGTGAATAAACTCTATTATTTTCGCCATCTTCTGATTTGGTGAAATATAGAGTGCTATAAGCATAATCCGCTGTCCGCTTTCTGTGCGACATTCAGCTGCACACATTTCTCCAATAAATGACAACCCAATTGAAAGCGATTCTAGTTGTTTCGAGTTCAGGTCCATATTGGGTGTCATGATGTTCGTTCCAGGAGCAGTATTGCAAAGTATTGCGACACCCCCTGCTCTCACATTATGTCTTTTGAACTGTACGACACAATTAAAATTGGGAACATCAATTTCTTGATCGTTTTCCTTCCACGTCTCTGAAAGTATCAATATATTAGACCGTAGAATCACCGGATCATTGAAATCTCCGCTATGAGCTCCTAAACTTTGGCAATTGAGGGTTGTTATTGATAAGCCTGGTCTGCTGATGAACTCTCGGAGAATGTCAGTCAAAGTTATCAATGGATTTGTTGATAATCTTCTAAATTCTGATTGTAGCTTGTCCATTGATTGAGCTTTTTTCCGTCCATGATAAAATTTGTTCTTTCCATCCTTCGCAACGATGTACAATCCCTGTATACTTGTGACACGGGACAAGGCTACGTAAAGGAGTTGTTGTGAATGTGTCTTTTCGTATTCATAGACGATTTGATTAAACGTACCACCTTGAGACTTGTGGATAGTAATAGCACACGCTGATACCAAAGGCAGATGATTTCTTTTGACGAAAATCGTATTATCATTGTTCATATATATCGTAGAAGTTCTTCGTGCAATGGGAACTGCCGTGTTGCTGATGTTGTTTGCTTGGATGAACGCAGCAACTTTTCTCCGGATCTTCTGCCCCGTCTTTGGTGAATCTGGAAATTCCAGCCACACACGAGTTACTGCCCCTGCCTCATCAGTTTCGATATGAACTAGTTTACCAACTGCGCCGTTTGCTAAACCATCCGAGACATCCAGATTGGTTGTTATTATAGACCATTTATCTAACACCAGTATTATCTCGTAGGGCCGACCTCCAGTGTCTATTACCGTTTTTTTATGCAATTTTTGTCGTGCAAATGATTGTTGCTCAGCATTATGGCAGCCGGTGAATACATCAGTAGCTATTGAGACTGTTTTATTCTCTGCAGAATTAAGAATTGTCAAATTCTATTCGTTTACAGCATTATTTGTCAAATATAGCCGAATTCCATGTGGACAAAGACGATCTGCTTCCTCTCTTGTAGAAAAACGAGATTCGATTAGGTGTATCTGTTCTTGATCCAATCCTTCGCCATTTCCAATTTTAGTTAATAAAGAGGAGAAATCAGCATTCGCTTGTCTCATGACTTTATCCAATTCATAGAACTTCAAGTCACGCCAAAGTGTTGGTGCTCCTATGCGTCGTTTTGTTGCTTGATAGATGGGTGTAGCACGCACTGGAGGTAACTGACGCAAATCACCTATGAAAATGATATCCATTCCTCCAAAATTATCTTGGAAATTTCCTGTTATTTGTTTTAACCGTGCGTCAATTTGAGACAGCAATTCCGCTCCTACCATACTGACCTCATCGATGAGTATAACTTGGACGTATTTGAAGAGCATTCTGTACTGTTGAGCTACTTCAATTGATAATGGTAATAGTTTGGAAAGGGATATTTTCAATGCAGTGTGGATTGTCGTACCATCAATTGCTATTGCAGCCTTTCCTGTTGATGCACATGCGATGTAAGCATTGCAAAAACCATCATTATCTGTGAAGCGGTTGTAAATTTCCATGAGGAGTCTAATGAGGAATGTCTTCCCACATCCTGCTGGCCCAGTGAAGAAAACTTGGAGTGGTGATCGGTTTGATGAGAGGAGATTAGCAATCACATGCATCAGGAGTGCTTTCTGCCTCTTATTGGCCATTCTCATTAGTTCATAAAATTGTTCATTAGACATTAAATTATCCCTCTTCTTTGCGATAGCACCCAGTTTGTTAAGTGTTGCTAACCGCAGATCGTCGTTCATTATGTGGTCAGCGTTATACACTTCTTGAAAAGGATTTGCTTCAGGAAAAAGGCGACCTACATTGTCTCCTTCAGCATCATCATCTTGATTTAATTCATCTTCACGACTCTCGGCCTATCTCGATGGTTTTCTGGATATCTAAATTCGATGAGAATTCTTTATGTCGCTCCAAAATCAATATTTCGTTGTCGTCATAAATCTGTATGAATTTAGTTTCTGCTAGAATTTCATTTTCTTCGTCTCGGAATGGAATATACAAAGTCACCATTTCCCGTTTGTATTCATTGAAATCATCAGCCATGTCGTAGTTTCTGTACCGAATAATCCGAGGTTCTTTCCTTCGTGTCCAATTCCCCTGATTATTCAGTGTGTAATGAGCAATAAACTGGGCCAAATTGACATCTTCGAGCTCTTCAGGTCTCTTTTCGTACTTGTCAAACCAATATTCTTTCCATCTGTTTGTTGCATCATCATCAGCATCCATTCCATTGAGTTCTTTCTGAGTTTTTCGAATTCTTTGTCTTTCGATCGGCCATATTGTTGAAATATAGGTAACAACTGAAGAAGACTTTGACATCGGTTCACGCAGAAGGTACCATGCAGCTTCCTGACTGGTAATTTCGACAGTATTTAGCATGTCAACGCTCATTTTCCTAGTAATTTCGACAATATCGAACTCTGGATGTGCATCCATTATTTCAGTGATGGTACGTTGGAGATTGCTAATTCCACGGTTCGTTTTTTGACGTATTCCACTACGTATGCAGCACATGAGTATTCTTCGGTGATAAATTGCACATCCATGTTTGATTTCCAAATATTGAAAATGAATGGGTTGAATGGATTATGCCACTTTTCCATGGGTTGACGTTTAAGAAATACTCTGGGACGATTGATGCCAGCTCGAAGCACATTCATGTAGTAATCATCTGATAGTATTCCATTTCCCTGATAGAAGCTATCAATATCAGCATAGTCATTGTTCTCTAAGTTTGTTCTTATCGTGTTGTAATGTTGTTTATACGTGTGGAATCCTGGTTCTTCTTTCTGCATTGGTGTCAGTATAGTTCTGTATCTGCATGGCATGAATGGAGCTTCAAATCTGCATTTTTGATGAGCGTTCGCAGCTATTTTTTTGTAACAAACTGTAGTTTGATGTTCCCCGACGATTCTGAAGTGGCCACTGATATCAATGTATCAACTAGTTCAATAGCTTTTGGTCGGTCAGCACCTAGTGGATCCGCTGGAGCATTCTCAAGCCATAGCAGAATGCGTGCATGGAGGCTCCCACGATGCTGGAATTCAATTCTTTTAAAATAATCGACAACACGATATTTCCCGAAGGGAGAAGACATTTTGGACTGAAGTATGTTCATTATAACATTGATGAGCTTATTAAAATAGATGGCATATGTTACAGCATCTTCATTGATGAGTGTGCTCTTTTCAATATAATGGAGTTCCTGAACATCTTGTTCTGTAATTTCTGCTCCATTATTCTTCAATTTATATAATAATTGTAATAATGAGGGCCAACCAACTTCATTAGCACTCATAGTTAGGAATAACGTGGGTTTTCCGAGTTGTCTGATCATTGTGAATAAGTCTCTCTTTCTGTCAGCCCAATACCAAGTCGAGTTAGGGATACAACGTAGAAAAGCCAAGTTGCTTTTTATACAATGATTTATATACTCCTCTGATTGAATTTGTTCACGTGTAATTTTTGTGTATTTACCTACGTGTTTAAAAGCAATGGATAGACTGTCACGGACTCTAAACCTCATAATTTTCATTGCCATATAGAGTAAATGATGAGGTGGAACCCCACGTCGATCAGATCTCCTTAGCTCACTGGTAGCCATCATGAATGGAGTCACATTGAGATCTTCACTAAAGCGCCGGAATTGTCCGAGATAGATAGTAGGGAAAGATAACTCTTCTGCATGGTCATCAAATAATAGACTGTGAGGGACATTCATTTCTCCAGGAGCAATCCTCAAATATTTAGCGTCATTCCAGAGTAATGTGTGTTGCTGAGCGAACACGCTCTCCTGCATGGGGAAGTCTTCACTCAGTTCAGCTATAGGTATCTGATGAACGACACAATCCTCATTAAAGAAAGATTCATCAACTTTGATGTCGTACAGTTGATACAATGGACTCGGTACTAAGCATCTTAGCCATATTTTAATATTTCTCTTGTTTATTAAACCTGTCAAGTAGCTTGATCGATGAATTTTTTTTCTCTTGATATGAACGTAAACACAGTGATCGTCGTCAATGTTCCTGGGCAAGTGATTGACCATTGTATTGACATCCACTGAAACATTGATCACCTGCCCCAAAATTCCAAATTGTCCATGCACATGACGCAATCTGCGAATTTGCATAAATGGAATTCTAGGAGAAATGAATCTCTCGGACACTAAATCTAACTTCGGAAGATGCGCAGGGATCGGGGTATATACAAAGCCATTCAATTTCGACAATGTTGGAATTTTGTCTCTCCTCAAAGCCTGGCGACAGCTGGTGCATGCCAGCTCATTATTACTTCTGAATTCTGGAAATTTTTGTTGAATACGAATTTCATTTTCAACGGATAGAGTCTTCGAGTCATTTTTAAACCATAATCTATCACATACACAACACGTAAAAGCGAATGGATTATTTATAAAATCACGGTGAAAGTTCTTATGTGCAGTTTTAAACTCATTAAGGTCTGAATATTATAATCGATCACCACTATGTACGTGACAATCAGGAGGAGGATGAGTCGAAGTCGTTGCTAATAGTTCATTCTCTGGATTATTTACACTATCGTCTACACTCTCACGTAAGAGGTTAGCACGTGTTTGCCTCCGTTCCCTGCTATCTCGTTCAATTTCAGTTCTACTTTTTTTCCGTTTTCTATTCTGATCAATTCCTTCATTCGCCCGTTTTTTCTCCCGCCACGTTTTTGTCCTTCCTGCACCCAACTTCGGCGTATTTGCACAAAACTCTCGATTTAAGTAATGAAGACACGCACAAAAACAAAATACGTTGCTTATGATCACTGTGTTAGAAACCAACAGCTGTTTTCCGCGATCGCGACGCCGCCTGAACGCAGAGAATGACATGAAAGATAGAAAGTCTTCCGTCTCATTCTCGCACGATACATGAAGGCCTCTCACTCTCGCCCGATAGACGACACGTAAGGTAGTCCGTCTCACTCTCGCTCGATTCCCGGTGGTCTCTCACTCTTACTTACTACGTTAGAGCGAGCGTCACCAAAAAGGTTGCCGATCGAGATTTCAAAACCCTCCCATAAGAAGTTTCACTTCAAAAAAAATTTTCTGCCAAAACACTGCCGTACACTTCCCTTAAACGCGTCAATTTCACTGTATAGGGGTAGTTCGATGCGCTGAACACGATGCAATAGACGGCAAACGCTAACATTCGACCCTTCTCGTGTTATTACCCAATTGCTCGATTTTCGAAAAAAACACTTCTCTGCCAAAACACTACCGTACACTTCCCTTAAATACTCCAAATTCACTGAACAGGGGAATTTCAATGCGGTGAGCACGATGCAACATTCGGCAAATGCTAACATTCGACCGTTCTCGAGTGATCACAGAATTGCTCGATTTTCGAAATAAGCAATTGTTTGCAAAAACACTACCGTACACTTCCCTTAAATGCTTCAAATTCATTGTCTAGGGGTAATTCGATGCGCTGAACACGATGCAACATACGCTAAACGCTAACATTCGACCGTTCTCGAGTTATCATGGAATTGCTCGATTTTGGAAAAAAAACAATTTTCTGCCAAAACACTACCGTACACTTGCCCTCAACGCTTTAAATTCACTGTATATGGGTAGTTCGATTGCGGTGAACGGGATGCAACATCGAGCAAAATCGATGCAAACGCTAACGTTCGACTGCTCTTGAATTATCATCAAAACACTGAGGACTGTGAAAAACGCGCTTTTCTGCCCGTGAAACGCACGAATATCGCTCAAACGGGTTTTCCTTCCAAAACACTACCGCACAGTTCCCGTAACCACTTCGTGTTTACTGTATGGGGATGATTCGATGCGCTGACCACCATGCAACATACGGCAAATGCTAACATTCGACCGTTCTCAGTAGTAGGGGAGCGGTTTCAGCGAGAATGGAATGCGTTACCCCTCCCCCGCCCTAAAGGTAAACAAAGGAAAACACTTTGGACAAGTGTAGACCTGCCGACTCCCTTATCTTGGGGTCCCATCTCTGGTTAGGCCCGCTTTCCCATCCCCCCCGCCCCTTCTCTCGTCCATCAGCGGCGGTGTGATTGACG
Organism: Asobara japonica; assembly: GCA_026005395.1. Classification (NCBI taxonomy): domain Eukaryota; kingdom Metazoa; phylum Arthropoda; class Insecta; order Hymenoptera; family Braconidae; genus Asobara; species Asobara japonica. The sequence goes on from BQMI01000393.1 coordinate 1,814,593, forward strand.
TCACAGTCCTGTGGAAAACCCCGCCCCCTCCCTCAAAAGGAAAAGGACTTGTCCAAGCACGTCTGAGCGTGTTTATCAGGGGGTCCATCTCGGTTTGGGCACGGTTCCGTCTTCCCCCCTTCCCCTTCCTTCCTTCTGTGAAGGTCCAATTGACGTCACAGGGTATGGCTCCAAGCGATATGGCGTCCTTGTGAGAATTTTGGAAAGCGGTCGGCAGATCGTGATACAAAGGGTCTGCGGAAAAGCACCTGTGCAAACACGCCTAACTGGTAGACACAGCGCCCTTCTTATCATGGGTCTCATCTCCGTTTTGGACCCGCTTAGCGCCCCCCACCCCTTCTACGTGCTAACTTTTCTATGACTAAGTTTTTCAAGGAAATAGAGGAAAAAATAGTCACAAATCACACAGGTTGACAGACAAATTTTTTTTTATTCATTTTTTTTGCATCAAATAAATAATTACAATATAAAGTCTCTGTCCCTCTCTTTCGTAAAGGCTTCAACAAGTAGACAAATTATCATAATTAATAATCAACCTCATCTGCAACATACGAATTATAAAAGGTAGGCATCCGATAGATACCACCAACCATATTATCTAAGTCGTGGAAACAGAAATGATATAATTCACCAAATAACTAATTTAAATATCATAAATTACGGTTGGGAATCAATCATTTTAGTTCGTCACTTGATTTCTCCAAAAGTTTTTCAAAGTCGGTAAGTATACACCGATGAAGAGCAGGAGATCTCTGGACTGATCTGGGTTTCTCATTACAACACTTGCAATAATCTTGACAATGGTGTCCCTGCACTCAACGAGCGGTAGTGTGTTCAGTAAACCCGACCACTGGTTGATCCATACAGGCTTGCTTTTGAGGGTAGAGATGCTCACAGCCTGTAGAATCATCGACTGCTTAGTCACGTTATGGCAGAATCTCACAGCGAGGCTTTCGAAAACTCTCGTGAAATGTAGTGCTACCGCACCATAGTGTTTCGACGGTTGCGTGATATTAATTAGTGCAGGATTTTCTCCATCGGCGAAGTACCGCGTGACCGCGTCTAAATCTTTATACAGCAAGCGCCAGTCCTCTCCAGACATTTCAATAATTACTCGATTAGGACGTACGGACATAATTTGCATAACGGGCACAAATTGATAATAATCATTCAACTGCACCCCGACACGTATTTGTTTTGTCTCCGACTTATTTAGGAAAACATTTTGAGACAACAGTACGTGTTTCTCGATACACCCACGAGTATTAGTTTTATCGGCTTCCATTTTGGTGGAGGCAGGTGCACAGTTAACAATTCACTGATCCAAGTGACTCAATCTCCCTGATTTTTAACCAGTCCAGAGTGTTGGAGTGGGGGGAATACCCCCACCCCCCTCTAACTATTTAGTATAGATCGTCCTCCTCACATGAGCATTTTGTTTGAGTGATACTTACAAGTTTTCGTCATTTGTGAAAAACATCCAAAAATGGAACCGTGTCGAGGAGTTGAAAGCCACTTTAACAAGTTCATCGCTTATCCAAGCGAAGACCCAAGTACTCAGTATATACCATATCCATGTAGTTTTCGAAAGGGGTATGTGGACGGACTAGTATCATGCTCCACATTAGGAACTCTGCAAGAGAAAAGGAAGCACAACAAGTGATTAATAAGAACCATAACGAGGTGTATAGCGTATCATTTTATAGACACATACCGTATTGGCACACTGTTCGCTCAGGATCATTGTGTACAACAACGTGGATACACGCCCAAAATAAAAAAGTGTACGCGGTTTTCCAACCAGAAAAAAAAACCGTAACTGCACACAAGGTTTACAACACATGGTATGATGAGAAATCAGAAATACCCCCGGAGGATATTGTGAAAAATATTGAGATCCGCCGAAATCCTCCAAGACTGAAAAGTATAGCTACGTCCACTTTATTGAGTAGTCGTCGCTACGCAAAAAATCAGCCGACCCTCAAGCTCGTGAAGAAAGCTATAATGTATGTTCAAGATACATTCTTGTCCAAAGTCATGTTCAACACGATGTACGAGTGGCGCTATGGCATGGACGAAATTAAACTGAGAGACGCTTTCATTGGCGAAACTTTTTATTACGGTAGTGAAGACTGGGCACGTGAACTCCATTTCCCAGCAGGGGAGGACATTGTATATTATGAACAAAAGCCAATCCCTAATTGGCCTACGGAAAGTAGAAAAAGGAAGGTGTCACTCGACTAGAAACAACCCTTTTCGTTAGAGGAAGTATGTGTATAATCCAATCAATAACAAAAATAGGTCTAAGAGAAGCATTCATAAGAGAACATTTTTATCGTAACACAGCGGATGCAGAAGAATAGTATTGACGATAGGTCGAGGAAAAAATGCTGTTCTGTTAGGAGGTGATAAACCCGCTTTGTTCTCGGGGTAATAAACCAAACGTACCCAGAAGGACCCTTTGGCAGGTATGCCGACCTACGATTATCATCTCGGGGTTTTCCGAAAACTTACGAACTGAGCGAAAAAATGGTACATAAGGGTGCTACAAGTCAACATCTTACCACAGTCTAGTGTTCGTGAAAATCCGAAGTGTTCAACAGTCTCAGTTTTCAAAGATGAAAAGTAACATCAAAATTGTGAGTGACACGATGATTGAAAAGAATACAGTGGAGAGCGAATATTTGGCAAAGTTGTTGCTAAAAGCGGTTCACAGTCGTACAGAAAGAGTGAACAGTAGTGACGTGCAAAATATGTTAGAAGACGGTTTAGATCATCTCTTCTTCGAGCTTATGAACTCTGGTACTACAGTATTCCAAAAAAAACGGATGGCGGAGTCAAGAAGAAAGCGGAAAGCACACGATGCAGATCTGCAAAAAAAAGCAAATCGTGTGATACGTCTGGAGAAGGCTAGACAAAAGAAGGAGGAATTTGCAGATCGTATGAAGAAAAACGTGGTACGTGCGGTTCGATTGAAAGCGGCTCGCAGGAAGCGGGATGAATTTCGGATACGCCAGGAGCGATATCAGCAGGAGAAGCTATCCCGAGAGATACAAGCTGTAGCCGCATTCTACGACGAAGATTTTCAAATGTCCGGTGAGTTTCTTCACTTAGTACCGAAAATAGTAAACATATATGCAAATCGCAAATTATTAATTCTTTCTTCCTCTTTTTTGTTCACAGTCGAAGAAGAAGAAGTAGAATCACCCGTCACAGGATATTCTCCTGAGGCCATAATTAGTACACAACAGCTGCTCGAGGATTTGCTAGATATCACTGAGGAATACGAACTCGCAGAACGTGGGCACGCGGAGGCAATGGAGGCCCTCGACTATATGCCACTTACTCCACGAATGTTAGTAAAATAATATCGTCAAAATTCTCACATGCATTCTGTACCATATCTGATACCTTTTTAAATGTACATATGAATAAATAAGCGAAACATTTCAGTATTAAATCGACCTGTTGTTTTCTCTCCGTCCCAAAAATTTTCGACTGAAAGAGAAAAGAATAAATAAAAAATACGGATGCTTATTAAAATTTGGGAACGAGGTCAAGGAATAAAAAGAAAATATGGCGTGTTCATTTCAATAGAAAAAAAATTATTCGAAACAGTAAAAAAAAAGAAATTTCTCAACTTTTTTTTTTTTTTGAGAAAGAAAAATCTCAGAAACGAACAAAAAAATTTTTTTCTTCCAAAACTTACAAAAAATATACCAAAAAAATTTATGAAGTAATATTTTACAAAAAACTGACAAAAAATATACAGTAAATCTACAAAAAACTTATGAAATAAATATTTCACACAAAGCTATCAAAAAATATACAAAAAATATAAAATAAATTTACAAACAATCTTACAAAATAAAAATTTACAAAAATCTTACGTCTACTTTTTTCTTCTTATGACCTAAAAAATGATGAGCTTATTTTTCCACCAAAAATCTCGCTTTTTTTTCATCAGAAAAATAATTTATGTATCGCTGCCTTTACAAAAAAAATTTCACGCAGAACCCAAAATTTCCAAATAATTTTTCATTGAAAATCCAATTATATCATACCACACGTAGTTTTTTATATCCATATGGTAGTGTGCTCCCTGTTTCATCAACTCGTCGTTTCGGACCTGTAGCTCGTATTGTGTTCTTTTCCGGTTTTGTTACGACGTCATGATACATCGTAGGACGTATTCCCTTGACTTCAATTTGAAAAGGGTCGGATCTGTTGACAACAAGAGCACGGATCGAACCGTAGTTGATCTTTTCAGTTGTTTCGTAATTTAATCTTACCCCTTTAAGTTTCGTTACAACCTTTACAACCCCGTCTGGTTTCTGTACACTATAAGAATAAAACTTTGGACCACCCGAAACAAATGAAGAAATGAAGCTATCATTGCCATAATCTTTGGTTATTTCATCTGTCAAATCTCCTAGGAAATTTCCAATTCGTAATTCATTACTCCCATCGCTGACGTAAATTACAGAGTCTGTATCATAATATAATACGCGTTCTTGTAATTGATCTAAATAGGAATATAATTTTAAACGAGCATGAGCTGTCGTGTACGCAGCAATAACCACATTTGCTTTCGTCGATTTCTCGATAATCTCGTTCAAATGTTTCCAGGAAATGAAAATGGCTTTATTATCAACTGGTATGAGACCTGTAACTTCGATCTCAGGGTCGAACATGATTTTCGCGAATTCCTCATAAGATCGAATAATAGATTTTTTGGATAAATTGTCTCTTTGACCAAATTTACCCCAGAGACAATTTAGGCAAAGTTTAGCCACCGCTCTCAATCCTTCATTCTTCTCAATTTTGGTTCTGTCCAAATTTATTCCCTCTTGAGTTTCATATTCCTCAATATATCTATCTCTTGAAATATTATCTACACAATTTGGTGGCCACCCCGAAGCTTCCTGTTTAATTTTCAAAGATGTATCGATATATTCTGCGAACAACCCCCCAGTTCTTGTTGTGGGGTCATACCGCGCGGTTTCTCGATATTCCCAGATTTCACTAATTTTCAAAATTGTTCAGTCCTTTTCAATGGCTTTACGAGGCTCCGGGGCAGTCCAAGTACCTAACAATTCACGATCAGATGAGTCGTTATGAGGGCAATCTTCTTGGACCAAATCGATACAACATGAGGGACATAAAGGGAACATGAGCTTTCCATGGGCTTTCATTGGTAGAACAGGGTGGAATAATTGATGCGGTGGCAATACTCGACATTTAATGAGGCCTTCTATATGGGAAATATCGTTATTAGGACACAAAACTCTGCAATCATCACCGATGTGAACCTGAGGATGGCCAATTGGAAAATTTCCAGTTTTTAAAACATATGGATATAACGAACAAACATCAACATACTTAATTCTTTCATTTTCTTTAACGTCATAGTGAGTTACTGTATTACCGGTACGGCCACCGAAAAACGCATCCCTAGGATCTAAAGCCATAAACATTTGTGGTGCAATCTCGTCAATGAAACGTGCTAGCAATGGATGACCCGTTTTTGACGATTGAATTCACACTCTCACATCTCAATGACTTCATACCCTAATGCTTTCAGTTGGTCGTAGTAAAACATGTTCTCTCAAAACGACTTTCTAATGTTTCGGATTGACTTAGCTTTCTGTCTCTATTGAATTTGAAACAAGACGCACACCCGTGCCAGTAGCAGCCATGGAATTAATAAGCACACTCTTTGTTGTTTGCTATATCTTCCCAATAACCGTCCAGACGCACACCCGACTCAGTTCGACACTCACGAGTTTGCCCCGCATGCAGTATTGTATGATTATCACAGTGCCACGCCATAATAACCATTCAATAGCTATTTTTGACTGTGTTTTACTGAGACGGTACCAGCCCCCTGACACTCGACCTGGCCACCCAATGCTCAGGCTGTTCTCTTACTGTAACAGCTACTATGTGGCGCTGCGTAACAGTGCTCAAGGAAGTGGAGGGGATTTGTGCGGTATAGGCCATTTTTTCCACATTTCTATAGTCATCAGTGCTTCTATCTTCGTGTTTCTATTTTGATAAATTTATTAATTCGTGCGATATTCACAATTGATACAAATATTATTACCCCGATTTTGATAATAATTTGCGAGCCAAGAATTACACCGAATAATTTGATCCGATTAACTGTGATGGTCGTGTTTATCCTGAGAAAACAATCGAGGTTAAGATGCCCACGTGCATCGTTGCAAATTGTAAATCAAATACAAGGTAGCCTACAACACCTGAAATTGAAAAGTGCCATCTTTTTAAAATCCCTCCGACCATGCTCGATAAATGGAAACAGGCGCTGGGACGCGAAAATGACGATTCAATCCACTGTGGAAAATTTGTGTGTCACAAACATTTTTTGGCTGAGGAAGTTATTTGGGCAAAAACACTTTATGGTCCGGAAGGGCAAGTTTTGGGAACGGTAAGTATATTATTAATATTATTGATCTCAGGTGATTGTGATGCACTGAACCCCTACATTAGGCAAGTATCCCTATTTCTCCTAGGCTTCTCTGAAGCTAACCACCAAATTTTGAAATATCCTGTAATTCTATTGTATTGTCCATATTTTTATAGAATGTGTGTTTTCTTCGAGAAGAAACAAAAAAGTCAATGTTTTCACCTAGAGACCTGACACCTGGGACAACAAAAAAGTCCGAGAATTGCTTATTCCCTTTTTTGATGTCTTGACAATATGTATAAATATCAACATTTTTAACAAATATGGTAGATATTTAATTCTTAAACGATGTTTGTTTTTTTGTACATTTATTTTGTTGCAGATATCAGTCATTTTGTGCCAAATTTTCAAATGATGTTCCTTCACCCCTTGCAAGAAAATTAGCAATTTCTCCAATGCATTACAAAAACCGACTTATTAAATTTATTGATTTTTTTCACCAATCACCTATTCAGATATAATTTTTTAAAAGTTTTAGTCAATTAAAAATGGGTTTGTTTTGTTTTTGCTTCGGAATGAAAGCATTGTAATAGTTCCATTTCCACATTCGGTAATTTTGCTTGTAAACGATGTATAATGGTCTGAAACCTAAAGATACGAAGTTAGAAGTCCTTCACTTAGAAAATGTAACGAATAAAGGACAAAATTTCACAAATAAAACCTCAAAAAATCATCAACTGTTGGTATTCATCTTACCTAGCTGTGTGCGGAATTTGAATGAAATCTGTTGACAATTTTGTTTTGAAATAACTTTTATTTGCTTTCATGAATATCTCAAAAAATATTACATCAATTGCTTTTTTTTCCTTTTTCAAAATATGAGATATGAGATCTGCAAATTGGCTAGAAAACATATCGTACGGTACTCACAAAATATCTAAGATATTCTTGGTTTTCTGTTTTTGACTTTTTTTTCTATTTTGTTTTAGTATTCGCACGCAAAAATTGATGAAAAAAATTCGAAACGTGGAACATATGTTCCCTTTATTAGCCGGAAGAAGCCTATTCAAGGACGATTCAATCGCATCATAAATGTCAGAGATATTGTTTTTTTATATTGAATGTGTTTTTTAATCTCAAAAACGATTCAACCATTTATTTTTTTTCCAAAATATGCATGTCAATGACACCTATACAATGGTTGAACAAAATATAGTACCTTACTCACAAAATTGGAGATACTCTTGTTTTTCGGTTTTTGACTTTTTCATATTGTTTGCACGCTAGCGCTCGCAAAAATTGCTGGAAAAAAAAACAGAATTTGGATCATAGGTTCCATTTAGCATGAGGAAGCTTATTCAAAGGTGATGCGATTGGATCATAAGTTTCGTAGATATAATTTTTTTTTTAATCGAACGGTTTATGACGTATGTATACCTGGCCGCACCAAGTAGCAGAATGCAATTTTCAATGTTGCATAATTTAAAGCTCATTTAGAGCTAATTTAATATGTCGAAAAAAAATTTCCTGCTGACGGGGTTTTTGAAGAAAAATGAGTTGAGGCTAGCTTGCATGTAAGCTAGCAGAACAATGGCTAAAAAATGAGCAGAATTTTTTTTTCTCCTGCTCAGGTTTTAAAGCTAATTTAGAGCTAATTTTATATGCTGAAAAAAAATGTCCTGCTAACAGGATTTTGGAAGAAAAATGAGTTAAAGCTAGCTTCCATTAAGTTTACATGGAAGCTAGCCTCAACTCATTTTTCTGCCCAAACCACGTCAGCGGGAATTTTTTTTTCAACATATTAAATTAGCTCTAAATTAGCTTCAAAACCTGAGCAGGAGAAAAAAAAATTCTGCTCATTTTTTAGCCATTGTTCTGCTAGCTTACATGCAAGCTAGCCTCAACTCATTTTTCGTCCAAAACCCCGTCTGCAGAAATTTTTTTTCAGCATTTCAAAACAAAAAAAAATTAAAATTAACTATTAATTTTTTAGGATCGAGGGTCGCATGCGTCTAAAAATGAATTAAAGGATTGAAATTAACAAAAATTGCCGACCCTTTAATTTATTTTGCATAAATAAATTAATTTTGGACTGTCCTAGCCCCTGGCCGGGTGCCCCGCAGGGGCGTACAGTAACGGGCGCCTTGCGTCTGCCAGCTCCGTCTTCTAGCTTCAGCGTCATGGAAGAAGAGTGGAAGATGCACTTTATGAAGCTATTAGAAGGAGTAGAAACAACGAACTTGGTGACAAGGGGGAACTGGGTAAAGAAACGGAAGCGAGGAGAAGGAGCGACATGGTAGTAGAGGGGAGGGAGACTTGGGACAAGGGGAGCCAGAGACCGGGAAGTGACAAGAGGGAGTATCGGGAAAGAAACGAGAGGAATAAAGTAGTAAACGGAGAAGAAGACGAAAAAGAAAAAGAGGAGGAGAAATTGGACACGCAATTGACGGATTGGGAGATGAAGGGAGCATTGGAAAGACTGAAGAATGCAAAAGAGGCGGGCGGGGATGAAGTGGCGGCGGAATTTTGGAAAAACATACAGGAGGAAGGGAAGGAGGAGCTGAGAGAAATCCTGAAAGAATTATGAAGAAAGGAGGGGAGCATAGACAAATGGCGGCTGACCCCATTAACAAGAAAGGGAATACGAAGTTAGCGGCTAATTTTAGGGGAGTCTCGCTTGTGGGCATAGGCTACAAGATTTTGGCAGGGATTATGGCTAGGAGCTTGGGAACATGTCTGGAAGATGAAGAGAAGTTATCGGAGGCGCTGCAGGGTTCAGGAGAAACAGAAGCACGGTGGAGCAGGCATTTGTACTGCATACGTTGATCGGAAAGCAGTTGAAAAGGAACAAAGGTAAGTTACATGTGGCCTTCATTGACTTCAGCTCGACTTTTGATAAAGTGGATAGGGAAAGGTTATCGGAAAAAATGAGGAAGCTAGGAATAGATGGAAAATTCTTGAGAATGGTACAGCATATATGCGGTGATACAAAGAACAGAGTAATAACAGGGAAAGGAATGACGGAGGAGTTCAGAACGGAAAAAGGAGTAAGGCAAGGATGTCCTCTTAGCCCGATACTATTTAACATCTTCATTGACAACTCGGAGGAGGCATTGGAGAAGAGGAAGGAAGGCGGGATTGCATTTGGATCGAGGGCTGGCGGGAAGGTATATGCATTGTTGTACGCAGACGACGCGGCCCTGATTGCAGAGAGACGGGAAGAGCTGAGCGGGATGCTGAAGACGCTGGAAAAGTGGTCGGATCGGAACAAGATGGAGGTGAGCAAAGAGAAAACGAAGGTAATGGTGTTTAGGAGAGGAAGTAGGAGAAAGGCCGAGAGCTGGTATTACAAGCGGAAGGAAATAGAGGTAGTGAAGGAGTTTCAGTATCTGGGCTATTGGGTCACCTTAGGGAACCCATAAGCGAAGCACACGTCAAAGCTGGCGGGGAAGGCTCACGTATTGATGAACAAAGCAGGAGACGAAATGAAGAGAAGCAGACTAAGGAATCTGAGGAGGAGGCTCTATTTCATGGGGGTCACTGGGAAGGCGGCGGGGCTATATGGTGTGGAACTCTGGGGCTGGAAGAGGCAGGAGGTGGTCGAAAAAGGGCAAAATAAATATGTCAAGCCGAGTATGGGACTGGCGAGCTATACACTGGACTACGTATGGAGGATGGAGGCTGGAATACCAAGTGTAGAAGTAGAGGCGATCAGTAGGGCGGCGGAATTCTTGATGAAGATCAACAAGATGAAAGAAGATAGATGGCCAAGAAGGTGCCTGAGAGGAATTGAGGGGGATAAAGAACGGACAGGCCTCGAGATCGGGGGCAGGGGGTATTGAAACGCCTACGAGAGCTGGGCGATGGACAGTTCCTGGAAATATTGTGGAATGGAGAGAACGAGGGAGCCACAGACAAGATAAGGGAACTGGTACAGGTGATGGAGGACCAGGAGAAGGAAAGGGACTGGCAAAGGTTCGAGGGGTCAAGATACTGATCATATGTGCCAGATGGAGATCTGACGCATTGAGGGGCAACAGACTAGGAGTGGGGGAAGATGACTGCAGGGCAGGCATGAAAGAAAAGGAGGTACTGGAACATGTAGTAGAATGCAGTGCACTAATGGGAAGGCTAGACGCGGGCGATGAGATATGGCCTAGATAATGGAGGCAACAGGGCAGCAAAAGATATTGGAGGGAGAGAATGGTCATGATCCTGAGGGGCCGAACGGATAGAATAAAATGTGAGCTGAAAAGTATAAAGCTGGGGATGATGGAGAAAATACTCAAGGAATTGGAATTGGAAAAGAAAGAGGGCTAGCGTGGGAGGATGGAAAACTAGAAACAAAGGGACCAGGAGGACCGGGACAGGAATGAAGCATAAAGGTAATCAAGAGGAATGAAAAAGGTTAAGGGGGGATAAAGTGAACCAAAGACTTCCGAAAGTGAAAGAGAATGGAAAATATGGAGATGAGAAAATAGATATGTGATATTTAGACAGTTCTGTAATTTGATAATATTAGTTAAGGAAATATAAATACGTTACAGAGAGAGAGAGATAAGCCAATGTGTAGATGTAAAAGAAAAGAGAAATGTTTGCAACATCAAAAAAAATTAATTCTACCCTATTATATTTATTTATTTACTTTGGATTGGTTGAACGTGAGCTCTTAATTAGTGCTAAACTCCCTGAGCTTTTGGTGATGAATGAAAAATCATTTTCTATGTTTTGGCGCTTAACCTTACAGTTAAGCTGGCTATAACACTTTTTTCCCATTAACGTCTGCAGCAGGAAAATTAATGAATGCATATAAAATTAGCTGGAAATGAGCTTCGAATCTTGCAATTTGAAATATTTGATTCTGTTATTTTTTACTGCTAGTTATACATTTGTTGTGTTTTAATATTACTGACAATAATAATTGATTTCGGTAATGAAAAAATTTATACCACAGTCGACCAATTATCAGGCAATTATTGCAGTCGAGATTTGTGATGAGGTTGAACTTTTTTATATTCTCTTATGGGTGTACCAATCAAAACTTGCAATCAATAGCAAGTTTAGCCAGTAAACTTGCCACTGATCATCTCTGTAATGTTTCAAAATTAGAGCTCAATGAAGCTGTAATTTTTGACTCTTCAAATAATCATGAAATGCAAGATCCGCCTATTATATTTTCACAACATAGAAGGTAGAAATTGCACACGCTAAATACTAAGCTACACATACCAACAGTCTGTAGAAATCTCCTGTGGTTGTGTCAATAATTAGGATATGCTTTGTTTGTCATTTGTTAATAATAATTAGTGGTTCAGTGCATCTTGAATCACCAAGGTGGTGGCATCAACACCCCCTCCATCTTGATTTCGGATATTTTTGTCGCACGAAATATATTGTTTCTTTGGCTCTATTTCCAACAGGCTAACTTCCAGAGACCTCGGTTGCAATTTGGCGCAGTGCCTTCCATTCCTCGCCTACTCCGGTTTCACACATTGATTTTACAAGTGTAAAATATACGAATGGATCATTACAACCGACTGGAAAGTCTGTGACGGAGGATTGTGGCATCGAAGTTACTGACCCAACATTGAATCGTCACAGTGACCCTCCTGAATTTGACCAAGGAGAAGAAAACGACAAACCTCCATGTCCAACGGACACTCCACGTAGTTTATCCTTTGAAGATCTTACCAATTCGGAAATCCGTTATCCACTTGGTTGGATAAAAGAAATTAAGACAATTAGGAAAAAATTATCAAATGAGTTCGCCTCATAGCATCTCCTCGTAAAATTGACGCAATAAACTCATTGAAATCGCAATTGCATACAGTTCGGCAGGGTCAAAAACGGGTAGTGAAAAAACTTGTGACATTGCAAAATGAAATTCACGATTTACACAAAAAGCTGCAGCTCTGTCGTGAATCTCAAGTAGAAGATCTTCAACTGCAAGGAAAAATCTCTACCAATGAGGCGTTAATGATTAATGAAATCATAAAAACTGCGAAAGTCAGTAACTCTAAAGGACGGCGATACGCGGAGCCATGGATCCCTGTTATGCATATTGCTACATATGCGGTCACCAAAAGTATACCGCCTCCTCCATGGTTCACGAGTCCTACCCCTTCCTGATGTCCGCACCATTCGCAGGTAATATTAATTGCACGCATTCATATCTCAATAACAAATGACACATGTATTTTTACTCATATGGGGAAAGGTAATCAAGAGTTTTTTTTGGGCGATGAAACGAACTTTTTCCAATTTCTCTGGGAGCTAGGTTTGTACTCGAACAACTAACCAAAGATAAGACAGTTCACGATGTAAGGGTATTTGAGAATGCACAAGAGTCCAAAAGGTGAATGTCCCGAAAAAACATTCGTTCAAGGTGGCAATCGGTCAAGAAGGCGTTAGTCGGTTGTAGCAGTGGGGATTTGTTGTCGCGAATTTCCTATCGGTTTGCAGCCGCACTGTAGCGTCAGCTAGTTATCTTCGGAGGTTTGTGATCATGGGTTTATTGTGAGTGGTTTTCTTGTAGGGGTTTGTCATCAGTGATTGGCTAGCATTGGTATGTCGTCAAATATTCGCCGTTGGCCGTTAACTATCGTACATCTGTTATCGACACGTTGCTGTCAAGAGTTTCATGATGGTAGTGTGCTATCAGCGCTTTCCCATCGGCCGTTTACTGTGGGTAGGTTTGGTCTTCAGGGTTGTTGTCGGGAGATGGTTTACCGTTGCCCGGGTAGCAAGTTTATTCACATCAGGGTCTTGTTTTGATCAAAACGGACTTGATATTGGATTAGGTACTGATCGAGTGAGTGGATTAAAGTACCCAGTGATATGATGAAATATGTAATGCCTTGGCTATATGGGAGTTAACAGATCCGAACTCCGATCCGGATTTGATCCAGACAAATTCCAAATCCCTTATCGCATAACTTACTTATCCACATATCTCTATCTGCGAGGTCGAAAGCAGCATTTAAATCGACAAATGTTGTGAATACTTTACCTCCCAATGCCGCTATAATGGATGCTGTACAACTGGAATCCATATTGTCATTGTTCGAGTGTCACATTGTCCCCCAGTTCACGGCTCACCCCTCAAACCTGCCTCCCTGGCTTTTTCCTTGTAATGGGTTCTTATGGCTGCGCCTTCATGTTTTATAATTAGTTTTTGTCGCGTTTTTTCTGTCACCTTGCCCATTTTTTTACCTCCAGCTAAGTCTCCTGTAGCATTATAATGTCATGCACCTTCAAAAACCTCCAGATTCGGCTAAGGTGATTTAAGCCTGAACCGTTCTCTGTTACCACTTGGATTTGGTTCTTAGCCTCCCCACGAAGAGGCTGCTGTCGAGGAAGCCATTTGAATTCACCTTTCTGCGCGTCCGATTTCCAGACAACTTCGTCTATGAAAATATTGGATCTGGCGAATGACAGCTTTTCATTACAAATTATGAAATAACAAATACTTGGTAATCGCATCATTCGCCTCTTTCACCCCTTGAAAATCAATTTTCGTTATCATTTTTTCGAATGTATTCGAGGGGATAAAATTGTAAGATTGGATGGTAGAAGTACTTAAATTAACTTTACGCGTTAATAGACCGTGATGAACTTGTACACAAACTGCTTCTTAATCAAGAAGGAGCATACCCAGATGGATATTGTAATTGTAAAACTTTTGTGGCCCTTTCACATATCTTTCGAGAATAAGGGCTTCCTGCGGATTCGATCCCAAATTTTTTGAAGCTTTCAAGCTTTCGCTGGAGAAATCTCGCCAGACACGGAATTTTGCTCATCGATGAAATAAAGACCCGTAAGAGTGTGAACACTCGAAACCTTACTTTCGCTGGCTTAGTAGATTTTGGCGAGGACGACGAATCAAATATTGATTTCTCCAAAAAAGCGGACTACGCACTTGTTATCGCGTGTCAGCCTTTAAATAGCGCCCAAATCCAGCCAATTGCGACTTTTGCATAGCATGGTCCAGTCTCAGGAATGGTCTTGAGCCAACTCATTCTGAAAGGAATCATTCTGGTTGAACAAGCTGGTGCACGAGTCCATGGCATCATTACTGATGGAGCGAGGACAAACAGAGCATTCTAGACTCAAGTGGGTGTGAGTGGCAATAAGGACACGATGAAACACTTTTTTGAACATCCCAGTGACAGCTCACGTAAAGTTTTTGTCTTTTCTGACACTCCACACCTTATTAAGACCATTCGTAATCGTCTCCACAATAAAAAGATCTTGCAAGTAAGTTCGCTAATAATGACCGTAGTAGTTCGATAATGCCTCATCACTTAACCCTTGACAGATGTATGTTTCCACTGAACGTCAAGAGTTCAAAATAAAAGATGAATTTGTATCACCCATTCTTACTCTTTTTAGATGGATCCTGCTGACCCATTTATACAATGGGAACACTTCGAGGAATTGCATAAAGCGGATAAACATTTTGCAGGTCCTAGTCAATTGCTCGTCTGTCCTCGGCTAACTATTAACCATCTGAACTTGAACAATTCGGCTAAGATGCGGGTGCGATACGCCGTACAGGTACTTTATTTTATTAAGATAAGCTTACACTACTTATGAATAACTCCATTGTAGGTAACTACCCCTGGCGAAAATCCAACATGGATTAACCTCGGAACCCAAAGGTGATGGAAAAGTAATGGTGCTTTTGCCGCTTCACCACCAATTTCTTATTAATACTTGCGAAGATCTCCGATGAACCATTTAGGATAAACGAGTACAGTGGAGGTTCCATAATTCGCCATACTTTTTGTCAGATTTCTTGGAATTTTAAGAAGTCTTCCAATCTTTTCTTGGGACCTTGTTTGTAGAGTATATCGAGATTTATGAAAGTAAATGGTTTCACATCGTAGTCAGGGTTTGTAATAAATTTCAAAGAGCAAAATGAATGAATTTCGATAAATAATCTCTTTTAAGTTCCCGATAGGGGACGTTATTGTAATGACCCCGAAAATCCAAAATGAAATTTTCCTGTTTGTTTACGCATCTCACTGGTGTTCAGGTCCGAAAGGAGTGAAAACCTGATACAACAATCCGTTCAATTGCTATTAACAATTTTAATTGTTTACAACGCCTTATATCAAAAACGGTTAAAGAACAACAAAAAAGTTTTGATATTTGGTAAATGAAAATTATTTCGCACACAAAAATACATATTTCATCCGTTGTGACTTTTCTACGTAAGTCTCATAATTGAGGAGTCATCGCTTCATTAATCAAAAAGAGGTGATTGGGAAGTTATTGGTGCGACCCGTAGAGGATCACACTCTCATTCCGTTTATTCAACTTCCCGTTTGGCGTTTGCCGTTTGGGGTCTACCGTTTGGGGTTTGCCGTTTGGGGTCTGCCTTTTGGGCTCTCCCATTTGGGGTTTGCTATTTGGGGTTTGCGTTTGGGGTTTGCCATTTGGGGTCTGCCGTTTGGGGTCTGCCGTTTGGGGTCTGCCATTTGGGGTTTGCCGTTTCAGGTTTGCCATTTGGGGTTTGCCATTTGGGGTTTGCCGTTTGAGCTCTGCCATTTGGGGTTTGTCGTTTGTGGTTTGCCGTTTCAGGATTCCCATTTGGGGTTTGCCGTTTAGGGTCTGCCATTTGGGGTTTGCCGTTTGGAGTTTGCCGTTTCAGGTTTGCCATTTGGGGTTTGCCGTTTCAGGTTTGCCATTTGGGGTTTGCCGTTTCAGGTTTGCCATTTGGGGTCTGCCGTTTGGGGTCTGCCATTTGGGGTTTGCTATTTGGGGTCTGCCATTTGGGGTTTGCCGTTTCAGGTTTGCCATTTGGGGTTTGCCGTTTCAGGTTTGCCATTTGGGGTTTGCCGTTTCAGGTTTGCCGTTTGAGCTCTGCCATTTGTGGCTTGCCGCTTGGGGTCTGCCACTTGGGGTTTGCGTTTGGGGTCTGCCATTTGGGGTTTGCCGTTTGTGGTTTGCCATTTGGGGTTTGCCGTTTCAGGTTTGGCGTTTGGGGTCTGCCGTTTGGGTCCTGCCATTTGGGGTCTGCCGTTTGTGGTTTGCCGTTTCAGGTTTGCCGTTTGGGGCCTGCCATTTGGGGTTTGCCGTTTCAGGATTCCCGTTTGGGGTCTGCCATTTGTCGATTGCCGTTTGGGGTCTGCCATTTGGGGTCTGCCATTTGGGGTTTGCCGTTTGGCGTCTGCGTTTGGGGTTTGCTGTTTGGGATCTGCCATTTGGGCTCTGCCATTTGGGGTTTGCGTTTGGGGTTTGCCATTTGGGGTCTGCCGTTTGGGGTCTGCCGTTTGGGGTCTGCCATTTGGGGTTTGCCGTTTCGGGTTTGCCATTTGGGGTTTGCGTTTGGGGTCTGCCATTTGGGGTTTGCCGTTTGTGGTTTGCCATTTGGGGTTTGCCGTTTCTGGTTTGGCGTTTGGGGTCTGCCGTTTAGGTTCTGCCATTTGGGGTTTGCCGTTTGTGGTTTGCCGTTTCAGGTTTGCCGTTTGGGGCCTGCCATTTGGGGTTTGCCGTTTCAGGATTCCCGTTTGGGGTCTGCCATTTGTGGTTTGCCGTTTGGGGTCTGCCATTTGGGGTTTGCCGTTTGGCGTCTGCGTTTGGGGTTTGCCGTTTCGGGTCTGCCATTTGGGGTTTGCTATTTGGGGTTTGCGTTTGGGGTTTGCCATTTGGGGTCTGCCGTTTGGGGTCTGCCATTTGGGGTTTGCCGTTTCAGGTTTGCCATTTGGGGTTTGCCGTTTCAGGTTTGCCGTTTGGGCTCTGCCATTTGTGGCTTGCCGTTTGGGGTCTGCCATTTGGGGTTTGCGTTTGGGGTCTGCCATTTGGGGTTTGCAGTTTCAGGTTTGGCGTTTGGGGTCTGCCGTTTGGGTCCTGCCATTTGGGGTTTGCCGTTTGTGATTTGCCGTTTGGGGTTTGCCGTTTCAGGATTCCCGTTTGGGGTCTGCCATTTGTGGTTTGCCGTTTGGGGTCTGCCATTTGAGGTTTGCCGTTTGGCGTCTGCGTTTGGGGTTTGCCGTTTGGGGTCTGCCATTTGGGCTCTGCCATTTGGGGTTTGCTATTTGGGGTTTGCGTTTGGGGTTTGCCATTTAGGGTCTGCCGTTTGGGATCTGCCATTTGGGGTTTGCCGTTTCAGGTTTGCCATTTGGGGTTTGCCATTTGTGGTCTGTCGAGGGAGTTTTTACTCGGTAGGATACCCGCAGCCCGACACACAAGGATGCCCACCACATCTATGGCGCATAAAGCACTTCAACCCTCGCCGAAAAAAAGCAAAACACAACCGTCGTCCCATACCAATCAGGTTGATTTAAAACGTGTAGAAACGTAAAAATTTCATCGGCATCACAATTTTCAGTTTTGGTGTAATTATAAAAACTTCCCTTAGTGCGAAGTGAAAAAATGATTATGCATCTCAAAATTTATCTATTTTTCTATTTAAAATTCATTCAGAACCTAGAATAAGATTTGATGCCCATTTACTCATTTTCTAATCAATTCCGGATCTCGTCAATTGTTATTCCAATCATCGTAATTTTCCGTATATAGACCCCTAACCTCATTCAAAATTGACATCAAGTTTTTCATGCACTAGTTAACTTATACTCGAGGTTCCATAATTGTCCACCCGTTTCGTTAGACATCCCAAAAACTGCAGAAAATAGAGAAATTTATTTGAGATCATTTCCATGTTTCTAGGCCTGGTTTCTATTAAAATATTTATAAGTTTTATAATATTTTAAGTTTTTTCAAAAGACAATATTTTTCCAAGAATTATGTTCAGACTTGAAATCGGTATTTATTCGCCAGCTTTTGATGGCATTGTTTTCACAATTATCAAATCGTTCTTGAACTGTTTGCAGAGATATTCAAAAGAACTGCAAAAATGAGCGGTAGAACAGGTATTTCAATCATTATTAACAATTTGAATTGTTTATAACGTTTTATTGTGAGAACGCTTAGAGATTGGAAAAAAGTGTCAAATGAATGATGTTCCTTTCATCAAAATACATGTTTTAGGTTCGATGTTTTTTTCGTAATCCTCAGAATTCAGGAGATATCACGTAATTAATTAAGATGCAATTAATTATCTTATTTTTAATGGTATATCTATATTTAACTCCCCAATTTTTATTCACCCCGAAATCGAAATTTGTTTCCGTCCTGTGACTGATGTTTTAAATATACCATATTAATAATTCCCAACAAATTTTGAGTCGATGTTTGTCTGTGTGTGTGTGTGTGTGTGTGTGTGTCAGAAATTTTGATCCTAGGTTTTTCACGAATGAATGAAGCCATCGACGTTATTAAGGTCAGAATCGAAACGTTTTCAGGTAACTTAGAGGGGATTAACTTTGGATGAAATTGGTCCAGCATATACATTGTCATAAACAATATTAATTGTTTATAACGCCGTATTGCTTGAACGGTTATTGTTAGCGGAAGAATTGTATAACAAAAGTAGTTCCCCATGCAAAAAAACACGTTTTATGTGTGATGACTTTTTTTCATAATTTACATTAGTAAGGAGGCTCTTCGAAAAATTATGTATGCTATAAGTGAATTCATCAGAAACCAATGGAACATGAGAACAACAAAAGTGCTTTGTGTGTGTGTGTGTGTGTGTGTGTGCAAAACACCGATCGGGACCTTTTTCTTGGGACCCCATGGGGTCATACAGATTTACCCCGCTAGTTTTTTAAGAGAATTGTATCACTGCACCAAGCCAGTTGAAAAATCTGAAAATACTAATCAACCCTTTTTTAAATATATAAATGACCTGGATTTGTTTTAAAAGTTTGCAAGAATGATGAAAATAGGTAGCTGCAGTGACAAAAAATCCTTTTTATGAGTAACGAAATTTTCGTCCTTTAAACAGTATTGATTGTTGTGGTTTAGGCGTTTGTAAGTTTGTGACAGAAATTTCGTACGAGCCTGTGACAAATATATTCAAGTTGGTTCAGAATAAATGAGATGTTTTATGTCCTCGGCCCTTTTTAAACCGATATTTAGCAGCTATTAATTAATCATAGAAAGGCGATGTCTCAAAACATATTGATGCGGTTACTACAAACTTATAGCGCGCTGATAAGCTATTTTGAATAAGTGGAGTGGTCGCGCGTAAATCCCCACCATTTCCTTGAGCACTGTTGAGCAGCGCCGCGTAATAGCTGTAACGGTAAAAGAACAGATATTGGGCGAAGTGTCACCCCCCTGGACGGTACCCTCCTTGTGGTATGATTCCAAGTTGGTTTACTTTTAAAATTTTTTTTTTTAAAATACGCATACAGGTGGAGGCTATGGTCACGCATTCATGAAAAGGACATACGCCCGCAGCATTCATCATTAATCGGCGGAATTGCACACATGCTTTCCTCAGAATTGTGACATCAAGTCTGCAATAATGAAGAATTTCTTTTCGGAAATCAAATATGTAATTTTCATTGACACGCGCGTTATACCACTCCAAGAACTTCTCTCGAGCCTCCACACTCATTGTATCTGCACCAAAGTATTTCGCATCTGGCATAGGACCTACATAGTTTTGTGTATCGCTTCGATGGAAAAAGTGTGGAAAATAGCCCTTCATAATATCACCTAGTTCAAAAGCTTTTGGTAACTTGGCAAGTGCCATATGAAAATAAGTTAAACTATCAATAAATTTATTATCCCCAAAATCCACTAAAAGTATATTTGTACCATTAATGATAGTATTAATTTGACTATTAATGCTTTTCAGGGCGTGTCTTAAAACAAATTGTGCGTCATACCCTTTTGCATTATGTGCTATATATATAACTTTTTTATATATTTTACCCATTGACGTGATGTACTCCATAAACTTTGTGACAGGGTTTTCGTAGAAGACATGTTCCCTATGTTTGCAATGGCGACAAGGACTTTGCATGTGATCAGCATTCGCTCCAATACGTTCATCGCTCATATACGTACATTTGTCACAAACCGTCTGGAGAACACACAGGGTCGGCTCATGTATATACAGTTCTTCGTTCCCTACCATTTTATGATCCTGCCGAGTTTCAAAATCATAAAACACAAAGGCTACACGTGTTTTGGGCTCCTTCACTGGTATTTTCTTAGGTTTCACGACAGGCATATAACACAAGTGTCCGAAGTCTCTATGTTTCTGACATATCGTACAATAGTACGTGTGGCACTTGTGATACTTCCCAGATTTGATGACCACATTACACCCTTTACACATTTCCATATTTTTACAAACGGTTAGGCCTCCTGTATAGGAATCCTGTCCTTTGTGTTCATCAAAAGACACTCGTCCGTGAAATTCACGTCTGCAGTCATTGCACACTACTTTATCGGGACATCTATCGTGACATGGAGGGTTTTTCAAACACCGATCGCAGGTTTTCTCACAACGATGGGGTACCGAACTGTATGGTTTTTGACAGTGTACACAATAATACTTGCATCCAAAGAATGACGATAAACATCGAATCGGTTCATAATGCTTATGGTCATCATAGTAGACAATGGATAGTGTATACTGAGAAGGGATATTATGATTAGTCAGCTCTGCTGTTCCGTCGTAAAGGACCGGCCGATCTTTGCCATTCTGCATGAGGGAATAGACTTTGATCACACACCCTTCTCCTGCCAAATACCGCTGATATGCGCGAATCTTATCCAGACCACAGCCATCAACAGGTACATTCACACCAGCAGCCTGGGTCAGCTGTTCTGCCTCGAGCGACAACAAGTGATCGAGGCAAACATAACCCATCATCGTTATTGATGTTAATGACACATTTCGAACTCAGATTCCGTCTCGATATTCTAGGCAGATAACTTCCCCTACCCACTGGTGCTTCAGCTACATGAAGCTTGATCCAAAATGTATCAGCACAGTCGAAACCCTTGGCACTTTGAGCGATAGAGCTGACCAGGTTCCACAGATCTTGGAATTCGTAGCCATTAATGGCACGAGGGCTTATCCACGCATTGTCCTGCCGCATGCTCGCGAAATTGAACGATAGACACATACGGTTCATTCCAGACCCTCCCGCCTCTATGATCTTGGAATATATCTCGCGAAAAGCCTGCTCAACCCAGTTTTCAGGAGGGGAATCTTGTGGTACTGGGTTCATTCTGAATTCCATTACATGTGTATCAAGTTTGAAGCGGGGCAGCCTTTCCTCCGATCTGCGTATCATTCTCAAGGGTGATGATGGATCTGCACTGATATTTTCTTGCCGTATTTCTGCAATTGGAGGAGATGATATGTGAATTAGAGAGAACCCATATTATTATTATCCAAACAATGGTTATGAAAACCTGTAAGTACCATCAGCCGACTGGTCAGCAACTGTTGGATTGATTAAGTTCAAGGCGTTGTCATTAATGACGTCTTCTTCCTGAGTATTGAGAGGTCGTTCACCATGTCCATCTTGAAGTCGTTCATCGGCATCCATCATTCTTCTAACTTCTTCTAATTTACCGCCTGATAAAAAACACTGGGTAAAAAGATTTAGATCGATGCGATTCCAATCGAAATCAGTCTCCAGTGTAGGTATGGACTCCTCCATGTCTGATATGCCGCTCAAAACTCTTGAAGCTTGAAAGCCGAATAGATTGTGTTGATCTTGTTTTCGGAACATCGTGTATAAGACTAGGTTTTGCCTAAAAGAAACGCTTGTTATAGTCCTGTTCAGGAAAAGCGAAGGGTGGGGGGTTGGGTATCCTGCGCAGGTAGCCGACTAACTCAGGTGGTATGTGTACAAATAGATGTTATCTGTGAGGGTGTGGGTGCATTGGTTCCAATATCTTGCAGTGTATAAATGCAATGATTACTGCCAATTAACATTAGTGGTAGCAAAATTAGTGGTAGTTGATGATTTAATGCGCGAATCCTCAAACGGTGCAATCGTAGATTTGTTTACAAAGGAAGTCATCATAAAAATCTAAGCGTTATGTTTATATCTCAAAATTTATTGCACCAGGGAAAAGGTCAGCGAGATATCTCATTAAACACCAACTATAGTGTCGTATTTAAAAACCCCCGCGATCGTGCCCAACTTTCCCATCTGGCTCGTCAAATATTCCCTGAAGATCCGAAATTCCTACAGGAGGCATATTTTGATGCAACATCCGAGGCGCACGGATATTTATTACTTGATTTGAAGCAATCGACGCCAGAAAATTGCCGAATTCGTGCCAACGTCTTTCCTAGCGACACCTACCACTATGTTTACGTGCCACGGAAAGATTTGAATATAAAAGAAGGCGGTGCATCGCAGGGTGTACCAGTTGCTTTATCGCAAAGTATTTGGAGATAAAAATAGAGCGTTGCTGCAGGCTCTCATCCACGCAACTGCGAAGCTTCGTAAAGCGCTGATACAACACGCCGATAAAGATCTAATTCGGTATATATGTGAATGTGCTTTGAATTTGTTGCATGGTAATATTCCGTTGAGGGATTGTGACAAATCTCAGCTGTGCAAACATAGCTTAGCCATAGTTTAGCCAATAAGAAAAAAATTCTAAATCAAAAAGGTGGAGCGTTTCTGCCGATGTTATTAGGTCCTCTAATGAGTGCTCCTATTTCGGCAATTATTTAATCATGGAACACGCAAGAAAGATGATTCTGATTCCTGAGGATAGTGTTGAAAAATTCAAAAGGCCGATACAAAAAGGTCTTACGGAGGCGACGAAAGAAGTTCAACCTTCAGCACAAACCCCTGGGACTGTTGAAAGTCGTTTAGATGCTCAATTATTGGAAATATTGAACTCTAAAGAGCTTAGAGACGAGCATGACAAGTGGAAATTATACAATGATGTTTTAAGACGTTATTTATTTTACACGAATCAAAATAAAAGTCAATCAATAACCGCTCAGGAGAGTGATACGCAGAGTCAAGGAGAACGGTTTGATTCTAACTCTACTGTAGCTACGGTACCTAAGACATTTCAAAGGAAAGCAGCAGGGATTCTCGCATACATTGACAAGGTCGATGGTGGAAAACGTCTCAATTGGGATTCACAGGGGAAAGTTTTTTTGGATGGTCAAACACTTCCTGGTGCAAATATCGTTGACTTGGTACAAGATATAATTCGAACCCGAAAAAATGATAGTGCTACAGGTTGGGAAGCCTTTGCTGATTTCCTACAAGATATAAACACACCACGTGAATTCATGGGTAATCCTACCTTTCAAGGTATAGGAAGACCTACAATAAGTGGTCCTATTGATCAGCTTTCTAGCATTCCCAGTATTGGTCAATCTCCAGAGATTTCGGAGGATGATGACGATTTGCTGAATGACGGGGAAAAAGTAAATAGGGCAGGCCGCGGATATCAGATGTTATCACCGGACAGATCTTTTGTGGCTCATAGACAACGAATGATGAAAGAAGCTAGGAAAGATTCTCCTTATGAAAGACGGACATCGCTGAACTTGTCATCATGGCTTCCCTTCTAGATAACAAACTATCAACTGTATATTTTGATCCTCGAGAGTCTGTGTCATATACAGGTGCACGAAATCTTCTCTCAAAATTTAAGAATGATTCTCAGGCTGATATAAAGAATTGGTTAAATGCTCAGGACGCTTACACTCTACATAAACCAATACGACGTAAATTTCCGCCTATGCATTATACGGTGGATAATATTGATGATGTCTGGGAAGCGAATTTGGTTGAATTGAGATCGTTGAAGACTTACAACAATGGCATATCATGTCTACTTGTAATCATAGATGTTCTTAGCAAGTTTGCTTGGGTCGAACCGTTAAAAGACAAATCGGCGTCCATTGTGTTAGATGGATTCAAGCGTGTCTTAGAGCGGAGTTATCCTCGCATCCTTATCTGCATACAAACAGATAAAGGAAAAGAATTTGTGGCTAATATCGTACAAAAAATTTTCTCTGACAAAAAGATTAAATTTCGCACCGCGCGAAATTAATCCCGCGATTTGAATCCTGATATAAAAGCTGCCATCGTGGAACGATTCAATCGAACATTGAAAGAGCGTATGTGGAGGTATTTCACGCACAATAGGACGCACAAGTATATCGATATATTGCAAGACATCGTTAATGCTTATAATAATTCAAAACACTCATCAATCAAGATGGCGCCTGCTGCAGTTACCATAAAAAATGCTTCATCTGCATGGCGTAATGTGCGAAGCCGTTTTAATTTATCGAAAACTGGTTCGCCAAACTTTAAATACAATGTTGGGGACTATGTACGCTAAAGAGGACTATGTATCAGTAGAGCTAACGGTGTATTCGAGAAAGGATAGGAGTATAATTGGAGTCAAGAAATATTTCAAATCATAAAACGGGTAATGAAGTAGTCACTAGCGATATATGAATTGAACGATTTGGCTGGTGAAGTTATCGAGGGATTTTTCTACGAACGTGAGTTGGCGCTCGTGAATAAACAAACAGATGAAGAAGAGTTTATAGTTGAGCATATTTTACGAACGAAAGGAAAAGGAAAGAATGAGCAGCTTCTTGCGAAGTGGGAAGGATATCCTAGTAAATTTACTTCGTGGATACCAGCGTCAGATATACATGACATTGGAAAAAATGAGGATAAGTAATTTTTATATGATGTTACCAGGTAACAGTAGTATGGATTATTATCCTGATAATACAGCATCAAGATATACCACACTGCTTCCTAAGCAGATTGACCTGGAAGGAGACTGGGTTGTCGGGCTAAGCGAAATACAATATCCTAGTAACTTCTTACACGTACGTGACAGAAACAATGCGAGTATGCATATTGGCAATTTTTCCCATGAGGGGCCTCCAGATTCAACAACCATAAATAAGTATACAAAACATACATGTATTGTGGGTACTGGTAGTTTCAAAACTCTCCCTGATCTGATTCAAGTTTTGAATGATCAAAAGACATTGAAAGACCATTTTAAGTTTGAATATTCAATCCAAGGGTACGTAACTATCCGTAAACATTGTAAATTTGAAGAATGTGGTAGTTTAATTCACGACCTGGATTTGTCAGATAAAATGTGCGACATACTAGGCTACAGAAGAGATGAAGATCTCGCTTTCAACGAACAGAGACCATTCCACGAAGCGTCCACTCCTGCAAGTCTAACCCGAGGATTACCTGCGAATTTATTTGTTTATAGTGACTTATGCACACCGTACATAACGGCTGATGTACAATCGTCTCTTTTACGTGTAGTACCCTTCAATTCTGCAGGATATACATACGGCGCATTGCAATGTACAACATTTTCGGCCCCTCACTAGATTCCCTTGATGAGGCAATTTATTCGCACAATCGAAATAGATATAAGGAGCGAATTGATCGTATCATACAGGCGAATTGATACCATTCGAGTACGGACCATTAAACGTAACACTTCATTTCAAGAGAGTTGACTGAAGGAAAAATGAATCCTTACATCTCATACTACGAAAATCAGGCCGGAGGTGGTGCAGGGGTTACAGAAAGGTACAATAATTTCGGCCGTGTGTATGTAGGATCGGCCACACAAAGAGGACATGGAATAGGGGCATTCGTTGGAGGGCTTTTTCGAAGAATTTTGCCGTACCTTGGCAGTGCAGCGAGGGCAGTCGGTAAAGAAGCTCTCCACGCATGAATGAATGTTGTAGGGGACGTGGTTTCAAATGGGAAGCCGTTGAAGGTGGCGCTTGAGGATCGTTTGGCTGAATCGGGTCTAAATCTGACCAGAAAGGCTCAGGAAAAAATTGGAGCAATGATGCGTGGGGAGGGCTATGAAAGAAAGATTAAGCGGCTGACTACGCACAAGCGTAGTAACCGTGGTGGCGGCAAGTTATTGAAATCCAGGAAGAATAAAAAGAAGAAGCAACTAAAGAAAAACGCAAAAAGAAATAAATCAAAACGAAAAACTTGTGATACCACCCACACAGACAAGTATTGAAAATTCACAATTTGTTCTATACAACCCGGTCTCTACCCTTTCGGACGATGCACCTATCGAATTCGTTGTTCCGGGTCATGGCGAGGAATATATCGACTTGGCTCATACAATGATACAAGTGCGAGCAAAAATTGTGAAACCTGATGGTACTGCCGTCGACGCTGATTCCGTTGGACCTGTTAATAATTTCCTACATTCCATGTTCAACCAAGTAGACGTATATTTTAATCAGAAAGTTGTGACACCACCCAATAATTTGTATGCGTACAGAGCGTACCTGGAGACCGTACTTAATTATGGTCCTGATGCGAAAGCTACTCACCTCGGTATGAGCTTATGGTCTGCAGATACATCGGGTGCTATGAATAGCCCTGCTATGGCTACTGGTGAGACACCAAAAAATAATGGACTCGAAAATCGCTCTGTGTATTCAAAAGGCGGAAAGGCTTTCGATATGCTTGGCCATTTACACTGTGACGTTTTTAATCAGGACAAATTTTTGATGAACGGTGTGAAATTACCTATACGGCTGATCCGTGCAAAAAGGAATTTTGTCTTATAGATTCTACCAACTTCAATTATAAGGTTCACATCTTGGAAACCTCATTGATGATTAGACGCGTGCGACTCAGCATTTTGATAGCTCATGCAAAAGCCTTATCAAAAACCACTGCAAAATATCCATTGACACGAGTAGAGGTTAAGTCATTTGTGTTACACAATGGAATCATGGGTGGAACGATAGACAACGCGATTCTAGGACAATTACCGAAAAGAATCATCTTGGGATTTGTGGCCAATGCGGCATTTAATGGTTCAAGAGCAACTAACCCGTTCAATTTTCAAAATTTCGGGATCAGTTTCCTGTGTCTCAATGTAGATGGACGTCAGATTCCGACCAGACCTCTACAGCCTTCGTTTCAAGATGGCGGGGGCCTTCATGTGGAGGCATATAAAACACTCTTTGCGGGTACTGGAGTACACTTCAGCGATCATAGTAATGGTATTAACCGGATGGCATATTCAAAAGGATTTTGCCTTTTCGCCTTTGATCTGACTCCCGATTTATCAGCCAGTTGTGCAAGCCATTGGAATCTTGTTAGAAGTGGAAGCGTTCGCATTGAAGTGCGTTTCGATAGCCCTACAACGCAAACATAAACTGTGTATTGTACGCGGAATACGATAATTTGCTAGAGATTGATTCAACAAGACAAGTCATTGTAGATTACAGCGGTTAATAGGATGCCCTCGTATTCCTTTATATTATGTGCGATATTGAACACCATTGGCAGTAGGTTCCCACTCGTCTCCCTGTTATCACGCAGTTATCGCTCTCGCTCTTATGAGGAACATATCTTGTTTGAAACTTTTTCCTCTACGCCCAATTGTTCCCGAGATACAAAGTTATAAACAATTGGAATGTTTAAATAACGATATCTTTTAAAATCTTTCAAACTATTCGTGATGCGGAAAAAATTGTGAGACATAAAACGTGTAGGATTATATGGCGCACATATGTTAATAAAAACTTTTTCCTCTACGACCAATGGTTTTCGAGATAAAATGTTATAAACAATTTGAATGTTTATATGACAATATCTTTTGAACTATTCGTGGTACGCAGAAAGTTGTGAAACATGAAATGTCTATCGGCAAAAAAAACTAAAACGCGACCGGAACAACATTTAAAAATAAAAAATGATGAAAAATGATGAAAAAATTGAGAATAATTATACAAATTTTATTCAATAGCTAATAATACATAATAATTAAATGAATGTGTACTTACCAAGGTTGAATTTTTCCACTGGTGGTTACAAACACTTGAAAAACACACACTCTTTAAATTTTTCTTTGATATTAATTAAATTTAACAATCACAATAAATATTGAAAAACTGGAATGGGACAATAATTAAAAATAAACCTGTTCGATAAATAACCCCGTTATTGAATCGACCACGTGCGCTGACGTTTCTCCGCAGAGACGCCTTATCGATACCTGCGAAAACATTTTTTAAAATTTTCCGTGAGGGCACTAGACGTCCTGGAACCATACCCTGTGACGTGATTCGCACCTTAGCAGATTGAGAACGGGGGGGGGGCAGCACCAAAATTGTGCATTTGAGCATTGCGCTAAGAAGTTGGGGGGAGGGCGACAAAAATTTTCCCCCAGCATACGGTGACGTCAATCAGGGGAGGGGGTAAAGGGAAAGCGGACCCCCCAAATTGTGCGCTTCACCGAGGCGCTAAGAAGAGACGAGGGGGGGGGGGATTTTCCACAGGGCTGTGACGTCAATCACACCGCCGCTGATGGACCAGGGAAGGGGGGGGGGGGATAGGAAAGCGGGCCCAACCAGAGATGGGACTCCAAGATAAGGGAGTCGGCACTTGTCCAAAGTGTTTTCCTCTGTTTACCTTTAGGGGGGGGGGGAGCGCATTCCAGTCTCGCTGAAACCGCTCCCTTACTACTGTTCTCGACTTATCATCGAATTGCTCGATTTGGGAAAAAAAACTGTTTTCTGCCAAAACACTCCGTACACTTCCCTTAAACACTTCAAATTCACTGTGTAGGGGTAGTTCGATGCGCTGAACACGATGCAACATACGGCAAATGCTAACATTCGACCGTTCTCGTGTTATCACCGAATTGCTCCATTTTCGAAAAAAACAATTTTCTGCCAAAACAGTACCGTACACTTTACTTAAACGCTTCAAATTCAATGCATAAGGGTAATTCGATGTGCTGAACACCATGCAACATACGGCAAACGCTGACATTCGACCGTTCTCGAGTTATCACCAAAACAGTGAGCACTGTGAAAAACGTGCTCTTCTGCCCGTGAAACGCACGAATATCGCATACACGGGTTTTCCTCCAAAAACACTACCGTACACTTCCCGTAACCACTTCAAGTTTACTGTGTGGGGGTAATTCGATGCGCTCAACACGATGCAACATACGGCAAACGCTAACATTCGACCGTTCTCGAGTTATCATCGAATTGCTCGATTTTGGAAAAAAAAACTTTTCTGCCAAAACACTACCGTACACTTCCCTTAAACACTCCAAATTCACTGTGCAGGGGTATTTCGATGCGCTGAACACGATGCAACATACGGCAAACGCTAACATTCGACCGTTCTCGAGTTATCATCAAAAGAATGAGGACTGTGAAAACGTGGTTTTCGGCTCGTGAAACGCAGGAATATCGCATAAACGGGTTTTCCTTCAAAAAGACTACCGTACACTTCCCGTAACCACTTCAAATTCACTGTATGGGCGTAATTCGATGCGCTGAATACGATGCAACATACGGCAAACGCTAACATTCGACCGTTCTCGTGTTATGACCGAATTGCTGGATTTTCGACAAAAACAATTTTCTGCCGAAATACTACCGTCCACTCCCGTTAAACGCTTCAAATTCACTGGATAGGGGTAATTCGATGCGCTGATCACGATGCAACATACGGCAAACGCTAACATTCGACCGCTCTCGAGTTATCGTCGAATTGCTCGATTTTCGAAAAAAACAATTTTCTGCCAAAATACTACTGTACACTTCCCTTAAACACTTCAAATTCACTGTATAGGGGTAGTTCGATGCGCTGAACACGATGCAACATACGGCAAACTTCAACATTCGACCATTCTCGAGTTATCACCGAATTGCTCGATTTTCGAAAAACAAAACAATTTTCTGCCAAAACACTACCGTACACTTCCCTTAAACGCTTCAAATTCACTGTATACGGGTAATTCGATGTGCTGAACACGATGCAACATACGGCAAACGCTACCATTTGATCGTTCTCGAGTTATCATCAAAACAGTGAAGACTGTGAAAAACGTGCCTTTCTGCCCGTGAAACGCACGAATATCGCATAAACGGGTTTTCCTTCCAAAACACTACCGTTCACTTCCCGCAACCACGTCAAGTTTACTGTATAGGGGTAATTCGATACGCTGAACACGATGCAACATACGACACGCGCTAACATTCGACCGTTCTCGAGTTATCATCGAATTGCTCGATTTTGGAAAAAAAAACAATTTTCTGCCAAAACACTACCGTACTGTTATATCCAAAATTGTCTTTTAATCATCGTTATTAATATTGTTATTGTTTTTAGAATGAACTTTTTATGAGGAGAGAAATTCTCCTTTTTCTGCTTGTATTGTTGTTTGTTTATTTAAACATAACAATCCAAAATTTCTCGAGACTTACCTGTTTTTCGATTGGAGAGTAAGGAGCCAGCAAGTCTCGTAATAGATCTTTAATATTTTCTATGAATGAATTTTATGCGATGTTTGTCTTCGTGTATTGATTTAGGTAAAACTATAGGAATTTTTCAGAAGCAATCTCGGGATTAGGACTCGGTTTTGGAAATAGGAGAGAAGTGATAGTGAGATAAAAATAGTCAGATTACACCTAGATTACCTTGCTTTGTGCGTGTATATTTTCTTCTTGGTTGGTTTTACAGCTGTTTACAGATATCGGTTAAAGATGGTCAGATTTCTATAGCCAAGGTCCATTTATGTACAGATTTCTCGATTTGTATATCTCTGCGGCAGTTTATGAGCGGCACTGATATTTATCTTCTTCTGGTTGCACACTTTCAGACTGTTTATTATGAGAAACTAAAAACCGACTTCACTCAAAAATGTCTTCTTTTATTGC
Organism: Asobara japonica; assembly: GCA_026005395.1. Classification (NCBI taxonomy): domain Eukaryota; kingdom Metazoa; phylum Arthropoda; class Insecta; order Hymenoptera; family Braconidae; genus Asobara; species Asobara japonica. Next base: position 1,845,609 of record BQMI01000393.1, read on the forward strand.
GGCCCGGAGATTATATCGATTTAAGACTATGATTTGCCCAATTTAATTCGTATCCCTACTTCAGAAGGGATTTTCCTATTTTCGTCAAAAATTATCGTATCGATAAGTTTTACTACGGCCCGAACTAAAAGATCGTTTCACTCTAGGATTGTTAATTCTCCGCAGAATAATTATTATGGTTCAAGTCCCGATTTTGAACAACCGTTGTTCTCGTTCGGTTGGTGATTAGAGTCTGATTTTTGTGAGGCCGATGGGGGCTTGAATATCCCAAGAAAATCGTGAATTTGGGGTGGGGTAAACGCCTTGGTGTCACTGTTGCCAGGGGTTTTTGGCCTTGGTAAGGCTCCAAAATTACTTAGTTTCAAATTACTTGACCTTTGGAACTGTGAGCAATTTTGTTGCGTTGCGAATTTTTGTTAAGCAAAAATCGCTGCTGAAGCGGTGAGCTAAGTTGAGCGATTCTTTTCTTTTACTTGATTATCATTTCAAAATTTCATATTCGAATTACGATCGTTCGAAATTAGAATCTAAAATAGCGAAGAAATAGGTCTAGATATAACAACCCCCTCTCAAGAAAAAGAGGGAGTTGTTCTCCTTTTTTTTCTTGAGATTCAATTTCCTATATTATTTCTTATGCTATTCCTATTTCTTATAAGAAATTGTATTGTGGACAACCGGGGTGGCCACGCTGGGATACATATTCATCTATCTTGAATGATAGAGGGTAAGTACCATTTTAATTAAGTATCTTATTATAGTTATTATAGTTAATATATACGATAATAGTTCTATCGCAATATATGCATGCATACACCCACATGCATGTGTAAACATTCACACACATATGCATATATACACTCATACATGTACAAACATACACACATATATGCGTAAACACATGGGAGAAACCTAACTCCCGAAACCAAGGGTGCCAAGGGTGGGCTCCCTATAACAGCCTATGAAGCAAACATGAACAGTGATGATAACACAATTGTGTCCCACGCGGACAACCCCCAAAAGGGAAATTCCGCCGTCGGTTCCGATCAGGTGAAAGCCCTGGTGGCCGGCGCTGGCTCCTCGGATTGTGGGAAGAGCCGACCATTACTTGATTGTCCCGGGGTGGGCCACTTGGCCCTAAATGCTACAAGTGGATTACAAACTACGATGAAGACGACATGGGATCAGCAGGAAAATGATCTGACAACGCTGGTGAATTTTCTTACCGATAAAAATCGAAGAACGATCAACGAAGAGATCCGAAATCTTGCTCGAAAGATCCAAACATCCGCGAAGCGGATAAGAGCCATGACGGAAAGTGGAGGATTCAAAACACCCTTGCCAGCACCGGCATGGCTGACACCCCCAGGTGCCAGATTGTTCCAGGCAAATCAACGGAGCGGCCATGATCCCATCGACACACCCGGAACATCCCAAGCTACGCCAACAAGACGGGATAAAAGAAAGGAGAGAACGCCGCCCAGTGACACAGCAGGAAAGAAGCTCAAAAGTGCTCTAACAGTACCCATGAATGTGAAGGAGCTGGTGAGTAGTGAGACTTTACCAACTGGAAACAGGACCACGGACGAAGTATCCAATCCGGAGATGGAAGATGATGAACGTGTTTGGGAGAAGAGCAAGAGACGAACGAAAAAACGGACGCCGTCCCAAAACCCCCCAGTAGTTACGCAGAGTAAACCTAAGCCGAAGAAGAAAACAGCTATCCGACCGGATGCGCTGATTATTCATCCGACCGGTACAGAGATGTACTCGGAAATTTTGGGCCGAATAAAGAAAGACCAAAGTGTCTATGCGGCTAGCGCATGCGCAAAACAGCCGCAGGAGATGTTCTGTTAATTCTTGCCAGAGGAAAGAAAGAGCAAACCATTGAGCTGGAGAAGGCCCTGGTTGGAGCCCTCAAGAATGACGCAAAAGTCCTCAATAAAGGACCACAAGAAGTACTGGAAATAAGAGACCTCGATGAGGTCACAACCAAAGAGGATATTCTCGATGCCTTGAGAAGAGCTGACGGCGCGGATAGTGACGTGCCACTGAGTGCCATCAGGAGCCTTCGGAAGTCGTACAGAGGAACACAAACAGTTACAGTAATACTTCCTACAGCTACGGCAAGGAACGTATTGAGCAAGGGCAGTAAAATACGAATAAGCCTAGTATATGCCCGCATTGTGACAGTGGTAAAGCCCATGAAGTGCTTCAAGTGTTGGCAGTACGAGCATCTTGCCGTTAATTGCAAGAGCTCCATTGATCGATCAGACCTGTGGTATAAATGCGGCGAAAAAGGACACAAAAGCTCCGATTGTAAAGCGTCTCCGAAATGCGTTTTATGCGCAGAACTGGAGCGCACGAAAGACCATGCCCATGTAACTGGTAGCATCAAATGTCCAGTCTACCAGGGTGCACTCCACAAGATCCGTACACAGCCACAGTGCGAGTGTTACAGGTGAACCTTGCTCACTGCGCAACAGCACACGATCTGCTGACGCAGACGGTTCGAGACCTGAAGATTGATGTTGACGTCATTTCCGAAACTTACAGGAATCTACATTCCCAAAACTGGGTGACTGATACTAGCAATAAAGCCGTCATTTGGTCCTGCGGTGGTTTACCGTTTGAAGCATACGATGGCGTCGAACAGTCTGGATTTGTTGTGGCCAAGGTGAATGGTATCTATTTCTATAGCTGCTATGCACCACCAAGCCTTTGTTATGAAGACTTCACAACATTTCTAGATAGACTCGTGATGGATGCGAAACAGCATTTCGCGGTGGCCATTGCGGGAGATTTCAATTCCTGGGCAGTTGACTGGGGTAGCAAGGAGACGAATCAGTGAGGACGTGCTTTACTAGAAGCCTTTTCGACTTTAGATGTTGTCCTATTGAACAATGGAAGTGAACCAATATTTCGCAGAGGACATTGCTCAATTATAGATCTCACCTTTGTCAGCAGTAGCCTGCTGAAAGGAAATTGTGCATGGGAGGTATGTGAGATCTATACTGCCAGTGATCATAGAGCGGTACTCTGGGAGGTGTCTGTTGACCGTAGGTCCGCGCCACATCAGAAAGAACAAACGGAGTCGGCTGGAATGTGAGAAAATTCGACATTACCACCTTCCTTGTAGCACTGAAGACTGACCCCGTAAACGGTAGCAATACCGCAGAAAAAGTAGACGGAGTCATGCGGAGAGTCACCGACGCCTGCGATTCCACTATGGCCAGGAAATTTAGTGGAAACCGACGGCCACCGGTGTATTGGTGGAGCGATGAAATCGCGAGCCTCCGCAAGGAATGTTTCGCAGCGAGAAGATACTGGCAACGCGCAAGGAAGAAGTCCAATGCTGAAAGCCTGGAAGTGAAGTTTAAAGCCGCTAAGCATAAACTCACCAAGGCCATAAAGCTTCGCAAACGAGTCTGTTGGAACGAGCTTTTGGAGGAAGTGGATAAGGATCCTTGGGGCAGACCGTACAAGGTGGTTATCGCGCGACTTAAGAGTCAACCGATGCCATCACCGACCTGCCCTGACCTCCTGGAGAGGATTGTGGCTGTCTTATTTCCTAACCAAACGAATATTACTGGGACGTATGTGAAGAATGGTATCAACGACGAAATTCCACCGATTACAGCTGATGAACTATTGCAGGCCTGTAGTAGAGTGGGCCACAACAAGGCCCCTGGTCTCGATGGTGTGCCGAACATAGCACTGAAGGCCGCCATTAATGCAGCACCTGGAATCTTTCTCGATATGTACAATGCTTGCATTCAGGAAGGTATCTTCCTCAGCAGATGGAAGCAACAGAGACTCGTACTGCTTCCTAAGGGAAAAAAGCCTCCGGACGAACCGTCATCATATCGTCCACTCTGTATGCTGGATAGTGCGGGCAAGATCGTGGAGCGCATTAAACATCAGAGAATTGAGGCAGTGGTGGAACCCCTATTGGCCGAAGCCCAATACGGCTTCAGACGACGACGATCTACGTTGGATGCGATTGAGGGCGGACGATGGAAAGGAGGTACGAAACAATACTGTTTGGTTGTTACTCTGGACGTCAAGAACGCTTTCAACTCGGTACGGTGGGATTCCATTTTGGCGGCATTATCGAAGCTATCTGTACCGGCATATCTCCAAACGATGGTAGGTAACTACTTCACCGACAGAGTTCTCAAGTATGACACAGAAGTAGGCCCCAAAACATATAAGGTGACTGGGGGTGTACCTCAAGGCTCAGTGTTGGGGCCCCTTTTGTGGAATATCGTGTACGACGCATTGCTGAAACTGGCACTGCCGACGGGGGCGAAGCTCGTGGCGTTTGCAGATGACGTGGCTATAACCATCGTGGAAAAACATCTATTCAGGCTTCAGCTCATTTTCGATAATGTTTTTAACAAGATACGGAAATGGATGGACTCGATTGGTCTACAACTTGCAGAGCATAAGACTGAGGCACTACTCATCACGAGCCGAAAGAAATTGGAGACCATCACGCTGCAAGTCGGCGAGCACAAAATAACTTCCCAGCCCTATATACGGTACTTAGGTATTATGATTGATGCCCGGCTCAGTTTTAGACAACATGCAAGCAGTAAGGCGGGTGCAGTGAGGACTGCACTTGCAAGACTCATGCCGAACATTGGAGGGCCAAAACAGAGGAGAAGACTCTTGTTATCATCAGTTGTCACATCACTATTAACATATGGTATCCCCATATGGACAGATGCCCTACGAAGTCGAGCAGCACGACGGCAAGTTGTTCCAGTCTACAGGCTGAGTACCCTGAGGGTGGCTGGCGCATACCGGACAGTATCCACCGAAGCAGTGTGCATCATTGCTGGGATGATACCTATCGAGGTTCTAGCGGAGGAGCGTAGGCGACTCTACACATGCAAAACATCAACTGAGCTGAGCCCAGTGGAACTGAGGAGAGAAGAACGTAACCACAGCATTCAGTGATGGCAGCTACAGTGGGACGCCTCGAGCAAAGGCCGGTGGACTCATCGACTTATGCCGGAGTTGAATGTTTGGCTTGACCGATCACGTGGGCAAGTCAATTACTACCTAACCCAGATGCTCTCAGGACACGGGTGCTTTCGGGAATATCTTCACAAATTCAAGCATGAAGATTCCCCGGATTGCCCAAAGTGTCCGAGAATCCAGGAAAACGCGGAACATGTTCTCTTTGCATGTCTGCGTTTCGACGTCCAACGGTCGATATGGGAAAATAGCGTAGGCAAACCCATTAATGTCGAAAATGTTGTGGAAGTTATGCTGTCATCAGAGGCAGCATGGAACGCGACAAGCGACTTCGCAATGGAGGTTCTGCAGGAGCTGCGCCGCGAGGAGCAGCTTCGGAATAATCCAGATTAAATGGAGCATGTTCTTACCGTGAACGACCGGAAAGGGCTCGCTACTGAGGAAGCCGCGGCTGTCGTCCCCTACGCAACGAAGTATTGCTCCGCAGATGTTCCGTCGTGATTTGGGGATACTGGGATATAGAAGTTTGTCCTTCTACTAGTGTAGGCCAAGGGGTATTGTCCCTTGTTTTCGTTTTTTTTTTTCTGTATTTGTACTTTTGATTTGTAAGTTTTTGTTTTCTTTGGTTTGTTTTCAATAAAGATTCAAAAAAAAGGGAGGAAAGAGGAAGAAGGAAACGTGAGGAAGGACTCCTTCTTTTTCTTTTTTCTTAAAAAAAAAAAAAAAAAAAACACATACGTGCACAAACATACACACATGTATGCCTACATGACGGGGCTTTGGCGTAGTGGGTAGAGTGTCTGCCTACTATTCTAAAGGTCCCGCGTTCGATTCCCGCTCACTGCAAAATATTTTTTCTGAAAAATATTTTCTCACGGACTCCGACCGATGGCAGGAACATTCCGTGTGTGCCATCGGCGGTATCCATGAAGTGAGACCGTGAGCCGGGACCGAACGCGGCCCGTCGCGCGGGGGGGGAGGGAGGGTTCCATCGTAGACGCCCGCCATCGTATCACAGGGGTTTCTGGAGGTTTACCCTGTGATTAGAAATACGATGAGCTGAAATGGCGAAGTCGGCCCCAGCCGCAATGGGTGGGTACTCTGATCCGTAGTATTTCCCATGAAGGAATGCCTACCAGCGGTTACGTGGGTGAATACGAATAGAGAAAGCGTAGAAAAAAAAAAAAAAATGTATGCCTACATGCACATACACGTGCACCAACATACACACATGTATGCCTACATGCACCATACATATACACATATACATACACACATGCATACATACACATATACATACACACATGCATACATACCCACATGCATACATTCATACGTATACGCATATACATACACACATGCATACAAAGTGTTGAATATTATAAATTTTTACTTTCAATTTATTATTTTTATAGTTTCCTAAATTAATAATGATGTTATGATACGATGTTGATTATAATTTCATTTCAATGTACTACATTATTATGTAATTATATTATGGAGGTTTGAGATCCACTCCGTTGGGCTTAGCTGTTAGCATTTTCTCGTCTTATCGGTGGGGAATATTATGTTTCTTATCTGTGATACGAACCCTTATACTTCCCTTCGCAAGACAATGGCAGTTGTGAGTTGGATTTGCTTCACGTCGGGACGAAGTTGTAATCCACGAGAATATTAAGTATACAATAATACGCTTAATTAATAATAATTTTGTGCTAATTATTTCGGTATATGAGTGACCGTTTTGTTTTTTTTTTTTTGTTGGGTAAGGAAGTAGTGTTCTGAAGGGGGGGGGGGGAGGGAAGAGTTGTAAATGGTTGATGAATACATCTTTTAGCCTCGGACATGATTAAATGAATCTGAATTATTATTAAAATTAATTAATAAAATAAAGTTAAATCATAATGTTTTTTTTTCATTTTGTTATATTTGTGGGTGAACGGACTGTAGGGGTTCGTGTGTTTTTAGATGGAGGGTGAGTACGTGTTCTATGTTGAGGATAGGTGATATGAAGATAGGTGGAGGGACTGGTGGCAGGATGGTAAGACGGCCGTTAAGGAGGTTTGTTTCGGTAATTATCACTATTGTTATTCTTAAAATGTATGTATAATAATGCTAAAGAAAATTCTTATAATTGTAAGTATTTAAAAATTTCATTTTTTTTTTTTTTAAGAAGACAATTTTTCCTTAGGTGAGTGGCCATTTATATTATTTACTTGTATTATATAATTGATACTTGTTTTGTCTAGTTTTTGTTGAACAAAGTTAGCTTAATTTTCCACGTCATGCACTTTGTTTGTTGAACAAAAATATGACGCATTCATTTGAAGTTAACATTGCTATTGGCCCTACGCTTACTTGTTCTGCGATTCGCAGGTTACTGGTCATGTTGTACGTATGCAGAATGGTGGACTGATGGACTCCGTTTTGTTGGCCTGAGGTTGGGGCTGTCCCGTTGTTGTTTCTGATGGTGCTGTCAGCACTGGTACCTCGGTGGGTGTTTGGAGTACGTGACTTGATGCATTGGTCATGGCGATCTCGGGAGTCCTTTTCTGGCGGCGTAGTTCCTTGAGTGATGACCAGCAGCGGAAGATTAAACATATATTCAAGCCTTTTCTGTAGGCCATCACTGTGAGCAGGCTGAGGATTATGCCAAGTCCACCCGTAATGCCAAAGCTCGTCATAGTCAGGAGTTTATGGTGTGACTGTTCTTGATGGTGTAAGCCGATGTTTCTTGCTGTGTCAATAGTTTCTTGCATTGACTTATCGAACAGGTCAGTCTTATTTTCGTGTGGGAGTATCTCTTGTGTGGCTTGGAACAAAGAACCCGGTGCTTTGGGCTGTTCCCAAAGTATTGGGGCAAATCTTGTTATATTTAACGTCGTAGGTATGCTATGGATCATTGGGAGTTCGGACTGCACGACGTTAGTAGTTTCCAGCCGTACCCCTGAAGTCTCTGCAATGCAGTTTGGGTTGAGTACCAAGATGCCCGTCCCATTTATAGTCTGTGGGGGTGATGGTTGGTCATTACAGGTTATTTCTCTAGACTCTGGTTCCATTGTGGAGTAGACCCAACCGTCTGCAGTAGTTAATTTTGTCCAGGATGGTTCTAGGTTATTTGTAAGCCTTATGTCACAGTTCCTATAGAGGTCTTCTTTCGGTTGAGATTCGTTATTCATAAGTAATTGGTACTCGCAAGTTGTTTAGCTGTTCGTTTTTCGTAAACGTACCCCTTTTTGGCATGCTAAACACGTTTCTAGTGGCACACATTCGTCTAGGAAATCTTGGTTCGTCAGGCTGTACCGAGATGTTAATCTTGATACCATAATGTAGTCTGTCCTTGGACTAATGCGTGTGACTATTTTTCGTGATTTTGGGAGCATCTGGGTGATTTTGCAGGGTATCATCTTATACAACTCGAATGATTCTCTTGACATTCATGGTATTTTGAGTGTGACCAAGAATCTCCTTTGATGGTAGGCAGTCTCGGTATTGCTTATCTGTGACAGGGTAGCGAGGTCCAACTTGTTTTCAAGGATAGGAAACAAATCGTTCGGATTTACCTTTTCTATTTCATTTAATGCCATGATTAGCTGTTCTTGGGAGAGCAGGTATGGGCTGATTTTTCCATGTTTCGTATCTTCGATAACTTGAACTATTTTGTTGGCATTATCCAAATATTTACGAGCGGCATACTCGATATTTATCCCCATATGCCTGAGCCTTTCCATATACTTTAGCCGTGCAATAGTATTTTGAGTTTTCTCCATACTGTTATTCAGGCTCTCGAGACCATGTTCCATTCCTTTGATGTTTTGGTGGTCTCTCAGTTGGGATTCTTTAACCTTGTTAATTTCCGCTTGGATTATATGTGTAGAATTTTCTATCAGATTGGTGATTTGACTTTGATCTTAATAGAGACGGTCGATTTCCTTCTTGATGTGTTGTTGGTCATTGTAATCCATGGTGCCAAATAGTTTGCGTGCAATTGTGCCTACGATTCCCAAAAGAGGGGCTCTAGGTTTACGTTTCAATATGCTCGGTTCAATATTAGGGTGTTCTAAGATGTATTTGAGGTGATTTTTCAAAGCAGCTAATGCTTGGTCTATGTCTTCGAGGAAATTCATTCGGAGATAGTGAACGCAATTTTGATGGGTGAATTGTTTGGTACACGTTTGGTTATTCTGTCTAGCTATTTCTAACCCAGGGAGGCCGATGTTTAGTACTCCTTGTACATCTAGGGTGATCATTAACTTCCATGATTTACTTATGAATCTGATTTCGTCGATCGTTTCGTAATATAGACCAGGATTATGTGTTAAAGGGTGTATTTGGTACCTTGCCGTCAACCTTGGCTTCGTTGAAGGAGCATGATTATGAGGGTTGCCCACAAAACCTTCACCTTGATGGTATTCTTGTTTCTCTAATTAGACCAATGATGTGGGTTATCTTTTTACTTTTGTAGATAGTTGAGGGAAGGTGGTTAATATCTGCAGGTTGGGATATAGAGGAAGGATGCGTATGGGGGTTCATCTATTGAATCATAGTACTTCAATAATTTGGTTTCCTGTCCCATTTTCTTGGAAGGGTGGTAAATTTTGGAACCAATTTTTGCGAGTGTATCTGCTTGTTCATTTCCATATACACCCTGGTGTCCGGGTACGTATTCGAATTTTACATCTAATTGTTAAATTAATTGCTTCAGGTCTCGTAGTAACTCCTGATTTGCGACCGGTTTACGTTTTGCGTTTAACCATCCGTTAAGCTTCCCATTTTTCGATGTATTCGGTTATGCAGTTGATCAAGTATTCCGAGTCTGTGATGATCTTCACTTTTGGAATGTTGTGCTGTAGGCAAATCTCGCAGGCTTCTTTGGCTGCTAAAATTTCTGCTACTATGTTCGTTACTCTTTCTTGATAGAGGGTCTTTGCTGTGTTGAGGGGGTGTTGATTTCCAAACCATACACCTATTCCGGCTACGGCATCTTTTTTTCCGTTCTTAGAACAAGAGCCATCAACGTAGATGATTATCCTTTTGTTATCCTTTGGTTGTAGTTCCATTTCCTTTTTCTTCCTGCAGATGAAAAGGCGCATGATAATCTGAGTTTCGATAAGAGAAAAGTTATCAGAGGTTAACTATATCTTGTTATTTGTTTGCGCAGATTTTTAATTTGTTCGGATGTTTTTGGAACCTTTTTCCTTCTTCTGTTTCTAGGATTACATTTCCTCTTTCTGTGATGTCGATGATTTCATAGGGGCCGGTGAAGTGGTTATCCAATTTACCCTGTCGGGGTTCCTTTTGAACGTACACAAAGCCCCCTTTCTGAAGGTTGATGGGTTAGACATTCCTGTCATAATACTCTTTCGATTTCTGTTTGGCTGCTATTAGGTTTTGAATTGCTATTCTCCGCATTCTCTCCATTTTTCTGGCCATGTCAAGGAGGAAATCACCATAGGTTTCGATTTGGGATGTGTCAGAAATGTTAGTTAGCAGTCAAGCCCTTTTTCCGAATGTTAGTTCGAAAGGTGTAAATTTCGTGGCGTTATGAACTGTACTATTGTAACATAGCATGGCATAAGGCAGTAACGTGTCCCAATCCTGAATTTCGTCAGTATAGGCTCGCAAGTATTCTGCCAGGGTGTGGTGACTTCGCTCTAGTGCGCCATTGGTCTATGGTCGATAACCTGAAGTAGTAATGTGGTGGAAACGTAAGAGAGCCAAATTGTAATATATTTACCTGTTATTTCTCGTTTCCGCCAATAATAAATTATACATATAATTTCAGAGGTCGATAACGCCACAGGTCATTGGTAAAATCAATAATAATAATAATCTCTAGAATATGAGAATTCAAGAACAATTTCCATTATCATCACTGAAACCATGGATATGGAAAATTAAATATAGTTTACCCAAAAAAAAAAATAATGGATCGATCATAGGACAAGAGACAAAATGGCCATTAACATAACTATTTATTCAATTTTCATGGCGTATTTAATTGTCTTTCGTTTATATCGCTAAGGCCTTAACCTCCAATTTGTTCACACAAAAAAAAAATACACATTTAAATTATTTACATTCCGCTGGTTACACAAAGTACCGAATATTCAAAAAAATCAATCAAGTCACGAGTTATCCAATTATATAATATGAAATATTTATGAGACATATGCTCAAACTCTCGAGTCCGTGTATTAAAAGTACAATAAATAGAGCAAAACCAAAACTGACCGTCTTTGTGGGGATCCGACAAGCAAGAGAGCTATGTGGTGGTTGTCTGCATTTAACAAACCTCTCGTCCTTCGGGCAGCGGCCTCAAGTGACCAAAGATAGAAGATGGGTTTGTTTGGCGCGCAGCCTCATTTAAATCAAATCATATCCAATTCATTACATCATCCCCCTTTTCGACAACCTTGAAAATCAAGGGTTGGCAGAAAGACTAGTTGTATGTATATTCTAAGTGGTGCCGACGATAGCAACCTGATAACAGATCCCTGGTCCAACGGATAGATCCAACAGTTTGCCATTCATTACAAACACAAGTATAGCTCCATCCATTATTCAGACTCCTGATCACTAGTCGGACTACACGTATGAATCTCAGGTGATCAAGTTAACCCAAGTTTACTAGAGTACTGGTTCCAATGAATAACATCAGCGGGGGGGGGGGGGGGGGGTGTTGGACCTCAGCCATGAACTTAGGCTCTCGTCTCAGAACCCCTTAACCAGGCATCTATCAATCATCCAACTCCTCTGCATTGCGAAGGCAGATAAACCAATCTCCCAAAGTCGTAGTAATTGTCCCAAATCTCATCACTCCCATAAAAACATCAGCGTCTACTTCTCTCAATCAATTTGCTCTCTTGCCTTTCACAATCCACAGTCAACGGAACAATTACCACCAATGTACGGTTTGCAATCTCAGCGTTAAACAAAACATAAATGATTCATAATGACTAAGACACGTTACTTGATTGAAGCATAGCCCATACAGCATACATCACTCCTTCATACAAAAAAATATTATACAAACAGTTTCAATAGAATTAATATCTAGGTGCTCTTGCCGTTGGTGTTGAAATATAGTCAGATCCCCGTCAGTATTCCTTTATTATAAGTTGTGATTATGCAAATATATATGTATATTTTTTTTTATGCTAGTCAACTATATCTAACTATACATAGTTCATCAATTACATATCTAATATCATAATTTAATATTTGATATTGTTATATCACGTCGCTCTAAGTTTTATTATACCAGGTCTCTAGCATTCAAATCATCATATCATTCATCATTATTTGCTTCATTACATAAGAAAACTCTCCACATTCCAATTAGCAACCAACAAGAAATATGATCCTCCTAAATGATTTTAATCGGGATCTAACAGTCAATGAATTGGACTAGGCCTAAGCATCAGAACTTCTCATACGAAAACACTCTCACACGTCACATTACTCAGAATGAACAGAACGATCAGCATCTTCAACAAACTTCCTCAGGCTGGTTCGGTTGTTGAACCTTTTAGTTCAACGGATTGTTCACAATTTGTCAATACAAAAGCATTTGTACCGATAATCTTTTTTATTACATACGGCCCCTTGTACAAGTGGAAAAATTTGTGGATAACCCGATCGGTATTACTAGATAAATGGGGAACCCGAAGAAGCACTTCATCCCCAACTCCGAGATCATTTGGAGGTTGAATCTTTTGATATCTCTTACGTGTCTCATACCCCTTACGAATTCTCTCCCTCGCTAATAAAATCATTTGATCGTACGAAACCGTGACACTAGGCGCTGGGAATTGGATCAACTCTCTAACCTTATCTGCAATTGGTTCACGATAGTGAAGTTCATGTGGAGAAAATCCAGTGGTGCAGTGGACCGCATAATTTAGATAAATTTCCATAATAGGAACATATTTTGCCCAAGAAGTGTGTTTTTTCGAGCATAATACACGAAACATTCTCCCCAATTCATCGTTGCGATGAGTTTACTAGTGAAATTAGTACCCCTATCGCTGAGGATAATTTTGGGACATCCGAAAATTGCGACATACTGTGTAGTGAGGGCTTCTGCGATAGTATGTGCCCTGATATCCGGTAGAGGGACAGCCGTACAGTGTTTTGAAAAATTGGCTTGTATGGTGAGGATATGTATATTCCCATTTTTAGTGTGTGGCATTGGGCCCACTGTATCGATGGATATCTTCTCGAAGCATTCAGACGGGGTTTCAGTGATGAGCATTGGTTGTTTTGTCTTTATCCTTAGCTCCGTTTTTAATGCGCAAGTTCTACATCTGGTGACGAATTTCTCTACGTCTTGTTTGAGGCCAGGCCAATAAAAGCGTTCCCTGATCCTTTTAAAAGTATTGACAATGCCCTTGTGTCCTGCTGGTAAACTTTCATGACATTCCCTGATGACTTCACCTCTTAACATTTCAGGGGCAATCTTATGTCTCCATGACATAGGGTTATCCGTGTAGGGTCCCCTTGGAATTCTCCTTCTAAATAGTAGCGCAAGTCGATGTAATCGTCAATTTCGTCTCCCTTGTTTAGCATCTTTATTTCTGTCACTTCATATTTTTCCATGGCCTCTCTTAAATTTTGGAGACAGAGTCTCAGTATCCTTGGCTTCACTTTGTCGAAGTGGTGTTCTTTTGCGACCATAGTGAATATTCGGAATTTGCCGTGTTGAGTTACCATGACTTGCCCCGGTTGCGGTTTGAGTTCACGCAAGTTTCCCAAGTCGATGATTTTTAGGTCTGTCAACAGCTGGGTGTTTGGTTTGGTAACTTCACAGTCTGCTGCTATGAAGTGAGCTATATGGCTCCTGGTGAAGGTGATTCCATCTCGTGTCTCCTGCAAGTTCATTTGTGAGTCCCACTGATCGCTCGGTGGAATTAGATTTATTCCCTCTTCCATGTTCCGTTGAGAGGATTCGTCGTCTTCAGAGAAGTCGCAACTGGCGTCAGTGAGTTGAAAACTGTGATCGGTAAACTCCGTTCCTGATAGAATTTTGATTTGATTTGGGATAGGTGACACTGATTGTTCTGGCTTCTGGGGTCTGTCTAGGTCGGACATTTCAGTGGGTGACAGGTTGGTGTAAACGGGTGAGGATCCAGCCAGTGGTGGTGGCTTAGTTTTCGGTGTTGAACACAGAGATCGACGTGTAGCATCTCCTTGTGTAATTATAGACCTTCGTGGTAAAGTGTAGTTGATTAGTGGTGGTGACCTTGTCAGTATTTTGTCTGCCTCAATGTCCGAAATTGATGGTGATTTGGTCATCAATGGGAATGATTTATCATGCAGCTTCCGTAACCTCTCTTGTAGATTAATCTCTTCTGGTTGATCTAATAGTTTCGATTCGTGATAGTAAGGTACGAAGTTGTCCCAGACCATTGTTTCATATAGATTTCCCTTGGTGGATTCTGTGTACGTATCTGGATCTAGTACTTCCCTCCCTTTTGCCCTTAGGGAATCCAAGTATTGGTTAAATTTCTGCACAATCTCTTCGAGTGTAGGGCTTTTTGTTGATGGTGGACCAATCTCTTGTAATTCTTCCAGGAGGTCATCATCCTCTTCTTCATTTGTCGGGGTAGCTTCGACTATTCCGGAGATATGTATTTCTTGACGAGGTTTTTCGGTTATGAAGACGTCGTCCTCTTCCTCGTTTGTCTCTGGGTTGATGGGGAGACCTTCCAATGAAGTGTTATTTCTGGATGATACCCCCTCATCAGGTATTGGGTCATCTGATGGTATTAGGGTGTTGATATTCTCTGGTTCTTTTCTCGTAGTTGGTATGGTTTCTTGTGGTGGTATGTGTACGGCGGGAGTATCCCGTTCAGGACAGACAGGCTCGCTTGTCACAAATTTTTTTATGTAGGGACGTGTTGATCGGTAAGAAATTGGTTCTCTTTTTCCATAGTTTATTTCCGAAGTTTTCCTATTTCGAACCCGTTGGCCTATTGTGTTGCCTGATCTCGATGGTTGAAGAGCTTCGGAATCGCTCTGTATCCGTACCTTTTTGGGTATGGGCCTTGGAGCGTTTTGTTGTGGGTTCCTTATTGGTTTTAGGATGGACTTGGTTTGTTTTTCTTTCAGAGGTCACACGACGAATACAGTGGCTAAATTTTTCTCGTCTACAGGATTTTCAAAAGGATTGCAGGCGAATATGTCTGCAGTCATATCCCTTTTTGCTTTCTTGATTTCTTCCTCAAAAGTAAAGTCGTTCAACGAGATTTCCCTTTGACTTGACTAGACGTTGGGTTACTGGAACATCTGAGCCAGTTCAAAGCCGGGGAATAAGTGACCACTGTGAATGGTACTGCATAGATGAATGGTTTGAATTCCCCTAAGGCATATACATCGGCCAGACAATCCAATTCTGAGCTCGAATATCTGGTTTCTGCATCCTTGAGAGTTCTAGATGCATACAAGATTGGATGTTCGTCTCCCTCTTCGTCCTTTTGACTCAGGATAGGCCCAAGTGCGCTTTCCGAAGCTGAGGCGGTTACAATAAAGGGTTGATGGAGGTCTGGATGATACAGGGTAGAATCTTCCTTGATACTTGTTTTCAGGCGTTCGAAAGCTCCTTGTTCTTGTTCTGTCCATAAGTATCTTATGTTTTTCTTCAATAAATTGGTTAAGGGTTGTGCCACTTCTGAATAATTTTCCATGAATGTGCGATAATAGTTCGTGAAACCCAAGAATTTCCGTAAATGATGTGTATTTTTCGGGGGAGACATATGGATTAGTGCTTCTACTTTCTTTGGATCAGGACGGATTCCTTCTTCACTGATGATATGTCCTAGATAACCGACTTGGGTTTGTAGGAAACGACACTTGTCAGGCTGTAGGGTAAGTCCATGTTCTTCGAGTCTTCTAAATAATCTCTCTACTCTCAAGAGAGTCTGGTCAATGGTCGAACCATAGATAACGATGTCGTCCAGGTATACGAAAAGTTCCGCTCCCTTCAAGCCCATCATGACTTGATCCATCATTGGCTGGAAAATGGCTGGGGCGTTTTTCAGGCCGAAAGGCATACGAGCGTATTCATAATGCCCGTTAGGACCTGTAAAAGCAGTTTTCTCACTGTCGTATGTATCCATTTCTATCTGATGGAAGCCACTGGCTAGATCAAAGACGCAGAAGTATTTTGCTCCTCCTAATTGTGATAAGATTCCATTGATGTCTGGGTGAGGGTATGAATCCCCTATGGTTTCAAATTCTCATTCAAATCTCGAAAATCGATGACCATTCTCCATCTTTTGTTGCCCTTGGAATCGGCCTTTTTAGGTACGATCCATAGGGCTGAATGATACGGTGATTTGGAATGTCTTACAATTTTTCGTTTTAGGAGATCATTGGTTTGTTTGTTGACTTCTTCATTGTGTTGTGCGGGAAATTTATATTGTTTCTTATGGACCGGTTTTTCATCAGTAGTGCGGATTTTGCAAGTAAAATTATTATCTTTTCCAAGTTGATCTCCTGGTACGTGGAAAACGTTAGAGAAATTTCGTATTGGTTTGATCAATTTTTGTTTTTCGAAAGTTTTTAGTTCATCCAAACTCAGCACGTCAAGGATTTTTGTGATTCTACCCTCACTATTGACATCATGTGCTTCGATGTAATTACAGCTGGCAATAGGAAGTTCTGGATTGGCAGTATAGAATGATTGGACTCGTTGTGGTTGGATATTCAATGTAATGGCCTCATTCGTGGTATTAATGATTAGGACGGTGGCGATTTCTCCTTGTGCCTTGACGATAGCTTCACCTAGGTATACTCCTTGGGGTAGTGATATCTTGGCTAAATATCCTTCCCCTAGTTCAGGATTGGAGATAGTGATTGGTACTACCACTTTTTTACCCTAGGCGCCTAGGCCTATCATGACAGTCTCGGTGAGGGTCAATCTTTTGTTCCAATAGAGAGGTTTGGCAGGCATCCTAGCGAGTGATATATTTATTTGCAGATATCGAACATCAGCTTTCTCTTGTATGAGGAATGGTAAGCCTAGAATGCCTATGCCTTCGAATGGTAGATCGTTATCGATTATGTGAAAAAGGTGTGTCTTCCGAAAAATATTTAGATAGATAGTTCCTCTAGTTTTAATTCCTTTGGTAGCAATCCCGTTGAGATGCCCCGACTTTGATGCATTAATAGGTGTGTTCATTTCTAGCGCAGACCCTAAGATAAGATTCACATCTGCCCCCGTGTGAATCAAGTAATATGGTTTTTCTTCTCGTACGCCGTGAATTCTCAATTTCAAACAGGGAGCCCCTTCATTGACTGAAATTTCTGGGATATGGGGTTTCTTTTCACTGCAGCCCGGTAAACAAAAGTGGATCGGACGAATAGGGGCCTGTTGTAAAGTGATGGTGTTACTGAAGAATGAAATTTGGGCTTTCGTAGCTTCTAAAAACTCATTTCCTGGGATTGCGTCATATTCTCTTGGCATCTGGGGTGTTATGTGAAATTTTACACTGGTTTGGTTATTATATGGGATTGTAATGGTACCAATTGTCGATTGTAATTTATTCCCCAAGCCCAATAAGTTGATTTGTTCTGTACTGTCGATGACGGTCTCAGGTTTTCGACAATGCAGTCCCAATAGATTTATAGTCGAGCCAGTGTCAATCAGGGTACGTATTTTGGTATCTATCAGACCTGGGCCTGAAAGATCGATTGCAGGCCCCTTTTTAATATGTCTTATTGCTGTTGGCTCTTCTGGTGATAATGTCTTTTTGGAAAGGACAACTGGAGGCGCACAGGTGATTTGCTCATCGAGGCGCCGTCTCGACGAACACGCTCGCCGTTTAAATGTTTCTGCGCATTGAAAGTCGGCTTTTGGTCTCTGGGACTTTCAGGCGTTTCCGAGCGAGTTCTAGGTGGTTCTGCAACAGGCGAGACTGACCGCGAGCTACTGTCGGAGTTAAACGAATCAGATCTATGACGCCAGGTCCGAGCAGGTCTGGGTGTCGAGGTATTACCCGTCATGTTCGTCGCTTGGGGCAGGATGACGTCTTCAAATGCTACTTTGATCCGGTCAGCAATTTCATCAGCTAGGTTAAGATTTAAAGTAGAGGCTACCATACAGGCTTCATTATCAAGGGTTGCGGAGCGATCTGGTGTTTGATGTCCTGGTGAGCGATTATAATATTCATAGTCTGACGAGTGTCTCCGAGAACGTTCATAGTGTTTATTATATTGTCTTGGCGTGCCTGACGGCCAAGGCGTTTTCTGGACAGGATGTAGAGGCTTAGTGGCAAGCTGGGTATCTCGTAGTTTAGTTATAACGCTTTGAAGATTTGTCAATTTTTCAGTGTGTAACATGTCCTCTATTCTTGGGCTAGCAAAATCTATCAGCTTTCTGATTGCGGCCTTCTGCAGTTGTTTTTCATAGTAAGGTTCGCCTTCTGATCCGAAATCTTTTACGGCGGCCTTTTTCCCTAGTTCTACTAATACAGCCAGTCTCAAACCGAAATCCTCTAAGGGCTCGCCATCATACACGCATAGCGAGTTAAGCTTGTGGTTGAAGTAGGTAGTATCGTGAGATTTCTCATAGAAATGGGAAAGAATTTTTAGGATGTCTTCGGCAGTCGTAATGGGATGTCCTACCAATTTCAATCTTGCTGGCCCTTTTATTCTCCTGCTAAATTCCTTGATGTAAAGTTTTAGCTTCTCGCCGTCAGTGGGAAAATAATCTAGACAATCACGATAAGCGTTCTCAAAATGTGAATATCTAGTAGTATTAGGAAGTCCCGAGAATATTGGCACGTCGCTAGCAAGATCGCGGGCTTGTATGTATACGTCATGTGGTGCCCCAACCACACCGTTGGTGCTATCACCCAGCTATGATGTATTAAAAGCCATTTTGTGTATATGGGGTGGAAATGTAGATTCTTGTTCGTTCTTTAATTGATTCTATATATATATATATATATATATATATATTATAATTGCTAATCATGAGAAACAAAAATCTTAGTTACTATTTTCGATTAGGTGGGATTTGTTTTAAAATTATAATATTGCAAATGATGATTTTAATTATTAATTATTCTCTCTTTTTGTTACAGGGATTCGATCAAGGGAAATGAGAGCGAATCTTTATCTGTCCTACCGACTGCGCCATTTAATTTTGGGTTGTTATATCCAAAATTTTCTTTTAATCATCGTTATTAATATTGTTATTGTTTTTAGAATGAACTTTTTATGAGGAGAGAAATTCTCCTTTTTCTGCTTGTATTGTTGTTTGTTTATTTAAATATAACAATCCAAAATTTCTCGAGACTTACCTGTTTTTCGATTGGAGGGTCAGGAGCCAGCAAGTCTCGTAGTAGATCTTTAATATTTTCTATGAATGAATTTTATGCGATGTTTGTCTTCGTATATTGATTTAGGTAAAACTATAGGAATTTTTCAGAAGCAATCTCAGGGTTATGACTCGGTTTTGAAAATAGGAGATAAGTGATAGTGAGATAGAAATACTCAGATTACACCTAGATTACTTTGTTTTGTGCGTGTATATTTTCTGACTGGTTGGTTTTACAGCTGTTTACAGATATCGGTTGAAGATGGTCAGATTTCTATAGCCAAGGTCCATTTATGTACAGATTCCTCGATTTGTATATCTCTGCGGCGATTTATGAGCGGCGCTGATATTTATCTTCTTCTGGTTTCACACTTTCAGAATGTTTATTATGAGAAACTAAAAACCGACTTCACCCAAAAATGTCTTCCTTAATGCGGCCCGGAGATTATATCGATTTAAGACTATGATTTGCCCAATTTAATCCGTATCCCTACTTCAGAAGGGATTTTCCGATTTTCGTCAAAAATTATCGGATTGATAAGTTTTACTACGGCCCGAACTAAAAGATCGCTTTACTTGAATGTCCCAAGAAAATCGTGGATTTGGGGTGGGGTAAACGCCTTGCTGTCACTGTTGCCAGGCGACTTTGGCCTTCGTTCGGCTCCAAAATTTTGTTGCGTTGCGAATTTTTGTTAAGCAAAAATCGCTGCTGAAGCGGTGAGCTAAGTTGAGCAATTCTTTTCTTTTGCTTGAATATTATTTCATATTCGAATTATGATTGTTCTAAATTATAATCTAAAATAGCGAAGAAATAGGTCTGCATATAACAGTACACTTCCCTTAAACACTCCTTTATTCACTGTACAGGGGTATGTCGATGCGCTGAACACGATGCAACATCCGGCAAACGCTAACATTCGACGGTTCTCGAGTTATCACCGAATTGCTCGATTTTCGAAAAAAAAAACAATTTTCTGCCAAAACACTACCGTTCACTCGCCTTAAATACTTTAAATTCACTGTATAGGGGTAGTTCGATGCGCTGAACACGATGCAACATACGGCAAACGCTAACATTCGACCGTTCTCGGGTTATCACGGAATTGCTCGATTTTCGAAAAAAGGCATTTTCTGCCAAAACACTACCGTACACTTCCCTTAAACGCTTCAAATGCACTGTATAGGGGTAATTCGATGCGCTGAACACCATGCACCATACGGCAAACGCAAACATTCGACCGTTCTCGAGTTATCATCAAAACAGTGAGGACTGTGAACAACGTGCTTTTCTGTCCGTGAAACGCACGTATATCGCATAAATGGGTTTTGCTTCAAAAACATTACCGTACACTTCCCGTGACCACTTCAAATTCACTGTATAGGGGTAATCCGATGCGCTGAACACGATGCAACATACGGCAAATGCGAACATTCGACCGTTCTCGAGTTATCATCAAAACAGCGAGGACTGTGAAAAACGTTCTTTTCTGCCCGTGAAACGCATGTATATAGCATAAACGGGTTACCTTCAAAAACACTACCGTACACTTCCCGTGACCACTTCAAATTCACTGTATAGGGGTAATTCTATGCCCTGAACACGATGCAACATACCGCCAAGGCGACTATTCGACCGTTCTCAAGTTATCATCGTGTTCAGCACATCGAATTACCGCTATACAGTGAATTTGAAGCCTTTGAGGGAAGTGTACGGTAGTGTTTTGGCAGAAAATTGTTTTTTTTTCAAATCGAGGAATTTGGTGATAACTCGAGAACCGTCGAATGTTCGCGTTTGCCGAATGTTGCATCGTGTTCAGCGCATCGAATTACCGCTATAGAGTGGACCTGAACTGTTCAAGCTCTCAAAACAGCCATTACCAAGGATTCACTGCTGTTTCACCCAGACATGAAAGAACCTTTTGTGGTTCACCCATCCAGCACTGAAGCAGGTCTAGGAGCACTTCTGAGCCAACAAGATGAAGAAGGGGATGAACACCCGGTACTATACGCTTCACGTGCTCTTAAAGACACAGAGACCAGATACACATCCATGGAACTGGATTGCCTAGCAGTTGTCTATGCACTGAACCAATTCAAACCTTTCATCTATGGCGTCCCTTTCACAGTAGTTACGAATAGTCCCGCACTAACCTGGCTAAGGGACTCAAGTAACCCAACATCACGGCAACTAAAATGGAAGACGTACCTAAACGATTTTACCTTTGAAGTTCAAATCAAGAAACAACAAAAGATTCAGCTTGCTGACGCATTCGCCGAAAACCCTTTACAAGAGCAAAAAGAAACTGTACTCTTCACTTCATGCTTACCAATATCCTCAACAAACCTCTCCCTGAAGTGAAGCGCATCAATCCCAACTATTAATAGAAATGTTAGGATCAATAGTGAACCGACATCATTCCAAACCCACGTACGAATATAGCTGAGAGGCTTAGATTAAGGAGAGTGACTGAAGTCAGCGCTGGATCTCGACAACCTATATCATCTAGACTGAACCGAGACTATAAATCATCAGTACCACAAACATCGGGTAAATCGTCTACTGGCGAACCATCAACCCCAGCCGAGCATAACAAATCGTCACGGCTCCAGCTGAAGAACTACCACAAATATCTGGATCAACTGTTGAACCTACCCAAGACAGTCCACCAAAAACTTCAGAAAATTTGGAACTCTCAATCGAGGGTGAACCAATAGAACTCTTAGAAGATGCAGTTTTTGACTCCAATAATCTTGCCGACGATCACGAAACTACCATCATGGAAGCAGACGAAATTTCTGAAGAGGAGGAAGAAGCCGCTAAGCTGTTTAAGCCTCTTAAAATAGATATTGATAAAATCAACCGCGATTGTCAAGGGTTTTATGATTTTGTAGATCGAATCTGTCGAAAGAAAAAAGTTTTCCCGTTAAATTTAGAGTGTTTAGATCAAAATCTAAGGAAATTCGCAGAATTTGAAAATCGGGCGATCGCCCAATCAGACGAAAGAATATTGGAAGACACAAGTTTCGAAGAATCAACCCCTATAGTAATTTACCCCCACAACAAAAGATATTCCTTTGATCCAGAAACTAGGAAAAGTTTAGAAAAATCATTCAGAGAGTTAGATAAATTCCAAGAATTTATGTCCGAAGCATAGAATCAATCTATTCCTTTAATAAACTCCACGGATGAAATCCAGTCGAACCCCGCTGAGCAGACGGCTTCACCAGATGAAATGGAGGATCCACAGAAAGCGACCGACGAACCTTCCACAGCTGACAATAATCATCCAAAATGTAACTCAACACCAAGATGGTCCATCGTATCGCAACCAAGGATAACTCGGGAGTCGTTGCTTCCAACACCAAAGCCGTTCCGTAATCCTGGAGCCAGATCATCACCTAAAAAAAAACCGAAATTAGTTTGGATAGAAAATTTTCAACTACTGAAAAAGCTGAAGAATATAAAGAAGTTAAGGATGTAAGCTCTCACCAAAACCAAGAGATAATATTGGGTAACAATTCATCAGGGATAACCCAGGCTCCACCCCAAATGTCCCATTTCTTCGATTCTATATTATGTGACTTACAAAGTGAAGATGGAGCCTCAAATAGAACCTTCCCGAGAAGAATTACCAAATTGCAACCAATATACGCGAGTCCAGAGATGGTCTAACCTTCGTGAGAGGAAATATTGCCCATTTCCTAGCAGCTGATGGAGAGTTCAATAAACAAAATACAAAATTACTCCGGGATTTGAACCTGGTCAATCTTGATGAAATAAGAAAACTACAACCAAAATTGGGTCAAATAATTGCCACGAAGAGCGGAAAATTCAGAACATTCACTTTGATTGTCAAACAATG
Source organism: Asobara japonica (assembly GCA_026005395.1). Lineage (NCBI taxonomy): Eukaryota > Metazoa > Arthropoda > Insecta > Hymenoptera > Braconidae > Asobara > Asobara japonica. Next base: position 1,868,781 of record BQMI01000393.1, read on the forward strand.
GCATCTCGACAAAGTTACAACCCGAGTACTAAAGTTGTGCCTCCAGAACTTAAAATCAGCAATAGAGAAATATAATATCGCAGAAATAAAAATGATAAATCAGGGACACGAAATCGATGAGGACATCAGAATACGTTATTTCCTCGAAAACGAATTCCGTGCTCATCCTGTGACTATCACCCTCTGTCATGCCGGACTACGAATGCCACCAATTGCTCTGCGGCCAGAAATCATCAAGGAATGCCACGAAACACTCCCAGGAGGACAGGAAGGAGTAGTTCAGACGTATCATCAAGTACGAGACAGATTTTACTGGCCGGGAATGAAAGGCGAGTGCGAAAGATTAGTTAAAGAATGCAGAACCTGCCAAATTGAGAAAAGATTGCGAATCAAATTCAAAAACCGAATGCTCATCACTGACACACCGAGTGAATGTTTCGAAAGAATGTCAATTGATACAGTAGGACAACTTCCACGTACCAAATCAGGCAATTGTCATATCCTCACCATTCAAGATAACTTCGCGAAGCATTGCACAGCAATCCCCTTGAAAGACATCAAGGCCTACACCATAGCTTTTGCCCTGGCAACCAAGTATGTGGCCTTGTACGGTTGTGCCAAAATTTTTCTCTTAGGCAAAGGAACCAGCTTTCTCAACAAACTTTTTTCCCAATTGGGTAAACTTCTGCGGTTTCATCATGTAATAACTTCACGTTACCGACCTCAGTCGAACGGAACTCTTGAGAGGAGTCATCATGTGCTCGTCGAATATCTAAAAGCATTCACTGACGAAGTTCACGATTGGGACGACCTGCTCCCATTTGCAATGTTATCATATAATACGACTGTACATAACTCAACCAACTTCACACCGTTTGAAGTGCTTCATGCAAAAAGGGGAAGACTCCCTACCAGCATCCGTAAAGAAGATCAAGAGATAAAAACGTACAATGATTACATGATAGACCTGATCACAAATCTAGAGAAAATAGAAAAATTGGCTTATGAAAACGTCGTAGACACTAAATCTAAAAATCGGAGATTTTGTGTTCGTAGAAAAAGAACCGAAGGAAAACTAGATAAAGCATATACTGGTCCTTATGAGATATAGCCGAAACGGGAAATGCCTACCTCGAAGATAACGATGGTCATAACTTTATGAAACATCCAAATAAATTGAAACCTGAATAACTTCCTCAGAACTGTTAAATAGAAAAAACACAAATGTTACAGAAAGAAAAATTATGCAACAACGAGTATCAATTTTTGTCGACGAATCATGCTCGCACAATGGCTCACAGGACGCAACTGCTGGAATAGGAATATGGTTTGCAGATGATCATCCATTAAATACTTACAAAACTATAGAAGGCATCAAGGCAACCAACATCACCGCGGAAACTTCCGCCATAATCGAAGCATGCAAGATATGTATCCGACATGGAATAACCGAAATTAAAATCCTAACTGACTCCAAATACGTTGTCAACTGCATGACAGAACACATTGGAAAATGGAAAAGAAACGGATGGTTGAACGCCAAATCCCAACCCGTGGTGAACCAAGTGTTGTTAAAACAACTAGACCAGCTTATAGAGCAAATTGATGTAAAAATTTGTTTACATTCCTGGACACCAAGGAATCTATGGGAATGAAAGAGCTGATGAACGAGCAAAAATAGGATCAAAAATCTATAAAAAAAAAACCTAACCCTTTGATGCGAATATCTAAAATAAAAGATTAAATAAATAAATAAATAAAAACTGAATGAATAAATATAACTCATTTCAACTAATTCAATTTTGCAGCTTTCCCAGCTACGTCAAGATATGGTTAGGCAGCATTCTACTTTTACCGATCTGCGGGATAGCAACTCAAGAACATAAAAGTGAATTATTATACCAACAAAATTTGATCCAACACAACCCCGGGTTGTATTTCGAAAAAACCGATCAGATCAGAATGATAAATAAACGAAACTGGTACTAACAATTTACATGCAGATCATCTTAAGTCAGACATTACCAGGAATGGAAACAATAAAAAATTATCACAGCCATTGTCTGGAACAGCAACTAAATGATATCTGCACACAAGTTCTCGGGAAACAAATGATGGATGACTATCAGACTGAATTGAGCCATATGCAACAACATCTAGCGAAAGTCCTACAAGAACCTACAGAGGAACGCACTACGTCAAGAAGAAAACGTTCCCCACTGCTTGGATTTGTTTTTTCACGATCGTTCGAGATTTATTTGAAACTATGGACTACAATAATCAGGAACATTTCACAAAATAAATCGATCAACTGTACCAAGACCAAAGGCAAATCACCCGTCTGATAGACAATTCAAGACACATAATTCAAGCTGAAATCAATACTATGAAAACTGACAACGAGAAATTTCTCCAAAGTATTCAAAGAGCAGAAGGTAACCTGAAACTGGCTCTCTCTGCGACCAATTCTTTATCCCACGGACTCACACAATTAGAATATGTAGAAAAACTAATGGCTATTTCCACTGAAGCGAAATTTGCAGCAATAAACATCCTAGAAACCACCCGAAAAATCAGCGATGCAGTAGAAGATGCCAAACATGGACGATTGAGCCCTGTACTGATAAATAACCAACAATTGACAAGAGCCGTAGAAGAAATTAAGAAAATCGAACGGGACAGCGTATTTCCACTGTCCCGAGCAAAGACTTAGCACTGCTGAGTAAAATCAATACCATAAGCACTGCATTCAATAACGGCAACTTCTTAATCATCTGAATATTCCACTATTATCCAGAAATCAAATGGAACTTTTCAAAATGATTCCATGCCGAGTTCCGCAACTAGTACAAGATTCTAAAATTATCACAGCATATGTGGAACCTAGCACAGACTATATAGCTACCTGTAAATCTCAAAACCCATACGCGTAGATGAATGAAAATTACCTAAAACAGTGCATTCCCCTAGAACACTGCTTGGCTTGTCCAAGAGGGCTACCCATAAAAAGATCAGGACCATCCCACAGTTGCGAATACACATTACTGATGAATGCCGACATTCAACCTGGTCATGAAATCTATAAAAGCTGTAACGCCAAAGTAACAAATAATATCGAAACCCAATGGACGGAACTAACCAGCTCCGAAGGATGGTTGTATTCAACTACCCAGCCAGAGAAATTAAAGATCGGTTGCCAAAACGAAAAAAGGGACTCGATCATACTAAACGGTACAGGAACACTTCATATCCATGATAACTATACAGCAGGAACCGCAACAACAATATTGGAAGGGAGAGGTCTAGTAAAAACAGTTTCCCATCATCCTAGGGCTGCCTAAGACAATTGATATCATCGAAATGGCACCAATACTGAAAGAAAAACCCAAACTAATTAATTTATTAACAAATATCCAACAACAAATTTTGCCAATAGAAAACAAGGTCATGAATTTCGACGATTCACTACAAGGAACCTTAAATCAAGTGGACCTGTTATGAGCCGAGAAAGCCTTTTGCGTCAATGGCTGAATTTATAACTTAAATGTTCACTTCTGAAATCAAGAAGCTAGAATTGTATGAGTCAAATGAAATTAATGTTTATATTAATTTAGTTCTACTCCTAATTTTGGACGACGCTAAGTAATTTTCTTTGCTCTTACCTTGATGAATTTTTACATGCAGGTGTCGTAATCTGAGAAGGATTGAATGACAGACATGGAATAGGAGAGGATGATAAGATTTCCAGTGTATAAATGACTTACTAATGGGGATTTTATCCCAAACAGAAAATTTATATTTTAATACTTTTACCACAGTTTAAGATTTTGAGAATGTTAAACAAATTTTTCCTATCTCAGGATTTCCTGTAATAATTTCAAGTAATAAATTTCTCTCTCTATTTCAGGCTCTTAGAGGTTTGATAAAAGTTTTAACTGATTTATTTCATTCCCCTGGAATGCTTCTTATCTCTAATGGAGTAATGTAGTAAATTATGTGACTCACTTTGTTGTAGATAATTATTGTCTATTGCCAAATTTCAGTCGCTATGTGGGTCCTTCGGCAGACCGGACTATTTTTCCCCACCATTATGGATACTATTATGGATACTCTTCATCCGTTCACGTTCACCCACTTGATAATTTGTTTATATAATAAATGTTCTATTGTCTTTTTGAGAAAGGTCACACCCGGATACAATATGAAAAATCTCTTACAATGTAAGAAGTGATGCTAATTTCGATTTTAGGAAAATGTTGTCCCTACGCTGGTTGATCCGATCACCAATCTACGGTTATTCAATTGGTCACCGACTTTTGCGAGCTAATACTTATGGAGAACCAAAAAGGTAGATCGATTCCACAATCAATTTCCACCAAGATCTTATCAACTTCCCAGGTGTGTCCAGACTGACTTTTTCTGTGGAGTTTACCATAGAGGTAAACTTTTGAGGCTCCACGAGACTGAATTCGATTGGTGGAAAATTCTGGTGTGATCGACCTACTTTATTTCTTTGGACTTTACTCTTATTGAATATCAGCACTTTTGGCGTAGGGTTTCACCATACTGCCATAGTATGACTGTCATGCGAGCTCATCAGTTTCCGCAGTCCTTAGTATTGCATTGTTATATTTGTCTTTCCCTTTGAAATGATTTCGGCATTAAAATTTACGGAATAGTAAAATCATTTGTGTAACTTCAAAATGGGTAGAAAATAGAAAGAAGCCATTAAAGTTTTAAGAGAACTGAATTTTGTAAAATTTCGGACATAAATTTCGGACCCCGCTCAAGAAAAGAAAAACGTAGATGTAGCCTTTCTTGAGTTGAAGATGGATAACTTCATTCATGTTTCCATTCTAGTTTTAACACGATACATTCTTGAAGGTTTTTTTTTTATCTCAACAGTTCATTATAGATTGAATTGTGTAGCGATAGTCGTTGGGGCCCTCGGCATGTGGGACCCGGGTAATGAGCCTGTGCTGAAGCGATTGCGTGTCAATGAGCGATACGCGTCGATGATGCGCAAACTCATCGTCTCGGAGACCATCCACTGGTCGAGGGACATTTATGTGGAACATGTCTCGGGCATACGCCAGTACGTTCTTCCTCCCTTAGGGCCTGGAAACGCTGTCCCTTAGCTGCCCGCGAAGACGGCTGGACGCTGGTCCCGCGATTTCCCACTATCGCAACCCTCCCATTAATGTTCACCTTGCAATAGCAATAGCAGAGGGGTCTGCGACATGGCGATTCAGGGGCCGACCGAACATGCCCGCCGTCTGCTCAAATTATTTATCGTTTTGTGTGTCCCAGAGCATGGTCACATTAGTCTTATCTTTTCTTTTCCTTTCTTTTGTTAATTAACGTACTCTGCCAGCACGGGGGAATCACTGGAGATGTCTACAAATACTCCCCCCACCAAATGCTAAATGGATAGAGTGTTGGCCGACTGAGACATGTTGACGTATACCGAGTCGGCCTAGTATCTAGCGAGACTAGACATCTGTACCCTCTTCAGAGTGGATGTATGGTCCCACCGACCCATCTGTGTTTGGGTCAGGTGGGACGCATGAAGTATTTATTCGAACTGTCAGCTAGTTGGCACCCTTCGGGGTGCCAGATATCTGTATTAACTAACCTCGGGTGGGCATGTCCTCCCGAGGAACACGCTCTATTTTTTTGTATTTTCAAAAATAAAAGCCTTTTTTTCTTATGTCGTGTTAACTCATCGCTTGAGATCGCTTCTCGGCCTTTTGGCTAAGATCAAAGTGTAGTCTAATTTTTCGCGCGACCAAATAGCGTGCTTCTACTCTTAAAGGAACTTTTTTCCTTCAAAAAAAAAATACGACCCTTTGGTGCTGGTCATTTAAAAAATCTGGACCCCCCCGGAGTCTGAGTGCACGGGACCTAGGACCTAAAAATTGTAAGTGGACAAGTGCCTGTTGTCTAGTTGAAACCGTTACCTTACTACTTTTAAGAAGTGCTAAAGATACGAGTGATTAACGAACAATCCACGAAGTGCATTAATTAATTAAGTTATTAGTTGTTAAGGTACTATTTATTTATCATTTATTTATTTACTTATTCATTTACCTATTTATTCATCCATGTGAAAAGACGAGAAAGCGATCGAGGCGCGCGCTCGACCAGAGGAAACGTATGTTGATAATTAGTCGCTTAAGTAGTCTGACTAGCTAATTACCACTTGTTTCCGTAAAATAATCGCACTCATTGCCGCGTATATGTTTAATTTGTTAATGTCCGTGTAATTCGTAAAAAACCATAGAGCATACGGGGCTCGCACTTAACTGCTTCTCTTCCCCCTCCCCAGACCTCCCAGTATTTGTTAGTAATTGTTGTTCAAATCCCAGACACCCTTCGTGATAAAGTTCAGTGGACTTGTTAACAATCATGCACCGTTGTTGCTTGCAGCAACGATTGTTAACAACCCCATGTAGTAATACATGGGCTTGAACTTAGAGGCAAAATTTTATTTCCGATTGAAATTTTATTTCAACCAGAACTAAAATTTTCCTTCGCACTAGTGCGAGTGAGAAGGATCTATTGCCCTTAAGCGAGGGTTGAAGCGGGATGGAGACAATAATACTCCAAACGCTTTCCTTTGCCAATTCTCCATCAAATTCCGCACCATCTTTCCTTTCACTTGCTCCCATGGGGCTTCCCTATACTCCCATCCATCTCTTTTGCACTCACAGCCCGGTCTACTGTGATAGTGCGAAGAGGCCGTGAGGGGCCTCTTACGCCGGGTCGACCAGCTTAAGTATATATTTGCTGACTTAGCCGCTTTTAGCCAGCAAATACTCAGAAAGTAAATTAATTTTTTTACTTTTTCTCACTTTCTTTATACGACAAGACTAATGTCTGCGACCCCCCTACTTGGGGGGACCCCCGCAGGCATTTTTCGACGTCTTTTTATATTACTTTTGGACTATTTATCTTTGTCATTTTTTATGGCGAAGAAAATAGCTAAGTTTAAAATATTTCTGGGGACTATCTGGGGCCCCATGGCATTCCCCTGGTATTAAAGGGAGGATTTCGCTCATTTATTATATCGCCCCCCCCCCATCCCTTGCGCGGTACCAGTCTACTGCAGCAGAAGGGGATGGGGGGGCAATACCTGAACTTGGATCCCTAAAGCTTGTAGCGTGGTCGAAGGGGGGTCGGGGGGTCGGCCTCGGACTCCCGTGAGGGGAGAACTGGTGTGTGTGTGTGTGTTAGCGGGAAACGCCCCTTCAGGGGGCGGTCGTATCCGGGGGTGTCATTTGGCACACACAGGTACACAAACGTACTCGGGGGGCGCAACAGGCCTGCGAGGCACACGTGCATGCGCACCAGCCCCATATCGGGTTTCTGGCGGTTTCGTGAGCCCCTACATGCTCTATACAGTTCGTAGTTCGATTTTAACTTCTCGTTTGTCCGTGCATTATTTTCACCCCTATCTTCTCTTTTTCACCTTCTTGACCAACCGAACTACGGGGTGAAGGTTTTAGGTGCTGTCTTTTTGTCTTCCTTGTTTTTTTTTATTCACTTTAACTATGAGTGACGACTCGTTTGTGGAACCAAGTGAGTTCTTTATTGATTTCCCATTTGGGGAAGTCTTTGAATGCCCGATTTGCAGAGGACATGCGAGGTCCAGTTCAAGGGGGAGGTGCACAACCTACAACGCCCTGACGGAGCACTTTAAGCTTGTCCATACGGGCAGGTTTAAGGTTGTCTTCAGGTGCGGAGTCTGCAGATACGTTGGCGCGCCTAATGGGCCATGTGCCGCTGGTGCCCCTCGACGAGTGGGTGGCCAACCTACGGGCCATAGGACCCCGAACGAAAGCGAGTTAGCACGCGCGGGATCCCGCACAGCCCTGGCGCCAGATCGTCAGAGGCTCATAACAGCTGCGGAGAGGTCTTCCACCGTGGAAGACCTTGAGTGTCTGGCGGACAGCCTAGCGGGCTTCCTTAGAGCTTCGTCGGGCAAAACATCCGCCCAGAGACCCCCCAGGAACGGGGCTGGGGGACAAGGAAGAGTGGACAGGGGCCGGAGTAATAACCCCGGTGGGCGTGGCGTGAATAACGCAGACACGCGCACTGGCAGAAACGAAGGCCCCGTTTTTCATAGGGGAATGCGGCAAGTCGAGGAGACCAAAGCCATCCAGGCCCTCTACAGGACGAATCGCAAGAGAGCGATGCAGAAAATTCTGGGCGAATCCGATGGGCACTGTCAAGTCCCCAAATCGGAAGTCGACCAACATTTTCGAAGCATGTACTCTCTCCCGAGAAGGACTGTAGAGGATGTAGACTTTTAGTGGCCAGAATGGCCAGAGGAGGGCAGGGATGTACTTAATGCAAACCTCGTGAAACCTTTTGAGGCAGCTGAGGTGAACCGTAGGTTAAGGAAAGCCCATAACAACTCTCCGGGCCCAGACGGACTAACCGATAGCGACCTGAAGAGGGCAGACCCAGGTTGCTTGGTACTCACTGCCGTCTACAATGCCTGCCTCAGACTTGTGGCATTTCCAAATCGGTGGAAGGTCTCGAATACGGTGCTCATCCACAAGGATGATGATCCCCAGCTGCTTGGCAACTGGAGACCATTAGCCATGGGAGACACTGTTGCGAAATTATTTGCAGCAGTGTTGGCTGACCGACTCACCGACTTTGCGACAGTGGGTGAGAGATTGGGAAAGGAGCAGAAAGGCTTTCTCCAGTTCGAGGGTGGCGCGGAACATAACTATGGTCTCCAAAATATCATAGAGCACTCGAAGAGGTCGGGCAACGAGCTAGTCGTCGCTTGGTTAGACCTCTCGAATGCGTTCGGTTCTGTCCCATACAACTCCATCGAAAAAGCACTGGAGGGGGCAGCTGTTCCAGCATCTACAAGGAGGAGATGGATCACATGCTGAACGTTGCGGTGAGCGAGGCAGCCAAGATTGGACTTACGTTCAACCCTGGCAAATGCGCTACCCTTCACCTTAGGGGGAAGGCTAGCAAGCAGAAAGCTCTCTCAACGCAGTTCACCATGGGTGAAGCCCCCCTGAAGTCCTTGGCCGTGGGGGATGCCTACAAGTACCTTGGTATTCCTACTGGCTTTCAAGTTCGACAAACCCCGGCGACGACGATTGAGCAATTAGTCACCGACGCCAGGGCAGTAGATGTATCCATGCTTGCCCCCCGGCAAAAGTTCGATGCGCTGGCCACCTTTATCCTGCCAAGGCTGGACTTTGTGTTAAGAGGAGCACAGGTAGAGAAAATACCTCTCACCTTAGCAGATAAGGTGATCAAGAGGATGGGAAGCGATGGATGAACCTCCCCCAGCGTGCAAGTCCGGAACTGGTCTTCATCCCTCCCTACAGGGGCGGAGGAGGCTTAGTACCATTGGCCGACCTGGCAGACGCCCTGACCGTGGCACATGCGTTCAGGATGTTAACCTGCGCGGATGAACCCGTGAGGGAGCTGGCAGAGTTAACGCTGAGGGAGACCGTCCAAAGCAAAATACGTAGGGTGCCCGAGGGTCGAGACCTTGCGACCTATGTCTCTGGTTCGCAAGAGGGAGAGTTCTTGGGCCTGGTCTCGGGTGTCGCTTCCTTTTGGTCACGAGTTAGAACGTCCACTCGACGTGCGTCCTCCAGGCTTGGACTTGCGTGGAGGTATGATGAGCTCACAGAGGAGCTCTGCTTGGAGTGCAGGGGTTCGAAGGGGGCAACCACCGTTATCCCTCCTTCAGCAAGAGCGCAAGCGATCGCCAGGGTTCTCAGATCAATACAAGAGTATTACCTGTCTACCCTGCTGGCGAAGCCTGATCAGGGCAAGGTCTACGAGGTGTCATCTGGCGTAAGGTCCGCGAATCATTTCATGAGGAACGGAAGTTACACCAGGTTCGCCGAATGGCGTTTTATCCACCGAGCCCGACTCGACGTGCTCCCACTAAACGGAGCGCGGAGATGGGGAACGGGTGATAAGCGCTGCCGTAGATGTGGCTATGAGCTTGAGTCGCTCCCGCATGTGCTCTGCCACTGCACTCCACATGCTGCCGCCAGACAACGTCGTCACGACGCCATCTTGGCGAGGATGGCCAAGGCTGTCAAGCTCCCGGGTGTCCTCCAGGTCAACCAGCGGGTTCAAGGTCTAACAGATCCCGATCTGGTGGCCCTGAGACCCGATCTGGTGATCAAGGATGAAAACTCTCGAACGATAACGGTGGTTGACATTACCGTACCGTTCGAGAACGGAAAAGACAGCTTGGCCATGGCTCGGGAGTCCAAGATCGTTAAGTATACGCCACTCGCACACGCCCTACATTCACAGGGTTATAATGTGAATGTAGAAGCGATAGTCGTTGGGGCCCTCGGCACGTGGGACCCGGGTAATGAGCCTGTGTTGAAGCGATTGCGTGTCAATGAACGATACGCGTCGATGATGCCTGGAAACGCTGTCCCTGAGGTGCCCGCGAAGACGGCTGGACGCTGGTCCCGCGATTTCCCACTATCGTAACCCTCCCATTAATGTTCACCTTACAATAGCAATAGCAGAGAGGTCTGCGACATGGCGATTCTGGGGCCGACCGAACATGCCCGCCGTCTGCTCAAATTATTTATCGTTTTGTGTGTCCCAGAGCATGGTCACATTAGTCTTATCTTTTCTTTTCCTTTCTTTTGTTATTTAACGTACTCTGCCAGGTGTTGCGCGCGTGAGGGCGCGCCTCTATGTATTAAGGCTGAGCAGCACGGGGGAGTCACTGAAGATGTCTACCCATACTCCCCCCACCAAATGCTAAGTGGATAGAGTGTTGGCCGACTGAGACATGTTGACGTGTACCCAGTCGGTCTAGTAACTAGCGAGACTAGACATCTGTACCCTAGTCAGAGTGGATGTATGCTCCCACCGACCCATCTGTGTTTGGGTCAGATGGGACGCATGAAGTATTTATTTAACCTGTCAGCTAGTTGGCACCCTTCGGGGTGCCGGATATCTGTATTAACTAACCTCGGGTGGGCATGTCCTTCCGAGGAACACGCTCTATTTTTTTGTATTTTAAAAAATGAAAGCCTTTTTTTCTTATGTCTTGTTAATTGGTTAATTGGAATAGTTAATTGGTTTGGCCAAACATGTGGGGATTATAGTCAGTAGTCTTGTTTAACAGAAATACGATTATTTATTCAATTGTCAAAAGATACATTGATTGGCAAAATTCACTCGTTCACTCGTTACACGTTAATCGACTTGTGAGTTATTCTTACGCGTCAGAATGGCTAACAGCATTAGCAATCTTTCCCGATGTACAACTAACTCGCCGTTACATTTACTAGTCCTTAAGTATCCTAAAATTGTTCATCTTGTCCTTTTCCTATACACAGATTATTACACTCATTCTATTGCAGTCTCTCGCATACCTTCGATCCCACCCACGCAGACATACTCATTCTACCTAAAAGGGCCTTTTCTCGGAACCCCCGAACAGTTCCTGATTTTATTGTTTTATGGCCTCAAACACATCAGCACTACACTTATTCGCCCATTTTCCGAGGCTCAGACATTCTCAATCGTTTTATTAGTTTAATCCCGACAGATGTTTTCTTATTTCTAAAGAATATCCCGAAACTTATTCCCCACTGGCGACACTCACTTTTACACGGCTAAAACATAGTTCAGTAAAATATAGTTTCCTACAAACATATATAAAAAAATTTGGAAGCATTCTAGATTTCGATTTTAAAATTGATCTAATTATTTCCTATCTATTACAGACTAATTTATTTGGCTTATCTGTCCAACGTAATTTATCTGAATTGTGGAGGCTGTACTTTGTGGAGTTTGGGTTGCTGCTGTAGTATTCAGTTGAGGCCTTTGTGGAGCAGGCAATGCCGAGACCGGTTGTATTGGGGGTGAGATCACCGTAATGACGGGTTATTCATAGGGATCACTGAAAGTAACCCGACGTTTCCTGGACGTTATTGGACGTGGGTTTGGCTGTCTTCGGCGTCTCTTACAGCAGCAGGCGCTAAGGGATATGATATTGAGACCTTTCCTGTAAGCTACAATACTACTCACAATTCCTAATATGGAGATAATGCCAGTTATGGAACCTATGGTAGTAGTGATCACTCTATGATGATACTGCTCCTGGTCATGGAGACCTATTTTCTTAGCTGCTTGCATGGTTTGTTGCATAGATTCATCGAATTAGCTGGATTCTTCTTGTGCAGGTAAAATATTTTGTTCTATTTTTGTTAACGGGTGAAGTTTCATTTGTGGCTCTGATAAGATGGGTGCTAACGCAGAGATATTTATGCCTGCAAATTAACCCATGAATTTCAGGCAAGCTAGATTCAACAAGTCCAGTTCCTTCTATAATAATGGAGGGTTTCTCTGCGGTGCAGTTTTGATTTATATGGAGTAATCCAGTGCCATTAATGGTGATCTGCGCCACTCGCTTGTCCGGGCAAGTTATTTCCATTCTCTCTGCGCGGATTGCTGAATAAAGCCAACCTTCACTGCTTACTAGTTGGGTCCAATGGGTATTTAGATTATTTGTGGTTCGCACATTACAGTTTTCATAAATGGTTGAGTGTGGTTCCATATCTGAGTTGGTTAGAGGCACATATTCACAATCTGCGAATGGTCCCGCTTTTTTAATGGGTAATCCTTCTGAACATGCCAGGCAAGTTTCTAATTTGATACAAGTTTTTACATAATCTTGTGTCAAAAGGGCATATTTGGTTTTGGTGGCCACAATATACTCTTCTTCCGGTTTGATGTATGCTGATACTGTTCGGTTTCCTTGAACTATCTGAACAGATCTGCAACGGATAATCTTGTAGAAATCCATAATCTCCCTTGATAGTAGGGGAATATTGATAATTACTAAGAACTTTCGTTTTACATATCCGGTTTCTATGTGACTTACTTGGCTTAGTATCACATTATCTATTTTGTTGATGCTGATGGGAAAAATGCTCCCTGCTGTTGCTCTTCCAATTAACTCAGCAGTAGATTTTATTTGATCCATATGCAATATAGTGGGATTTAACTTCCCATGTTTTGCTTCTCCCATTCCATGGGGCACTTTATATGCCGTTTCGACATATTTCCCAGCGGCATATATCATTTCTGTAGAAATCCGGGTGAGATGTTGAAGATAATCCAAATCATTTACAAAAGTACTTATCGTGTTTGTCTTTTTCATCATTTCATCTAGCCGGGCTTCAAGATTCTTTATATTCTGAAAATTTTTGGTGTGGGCGTTTTTCATTGAATTTATTTCTGCCTGAATTATATGTGTAGAATTTTCAATCAAGTAAGTAATTTGACGTTGATCTTGGTATATCGTATCGATTTCGTTAGTAATGTGTACTTCGTCGTTATAATCCATTGTACCAAAAAGTTTTTTAGACACAGTCTCCAAAAAACCCAGGAGAGGTGTTCTCTTGTTTCGATTTGATAAAGACTTCGAGGCAGCGTCACATTGTAGTGTTTGGATGAGATGGATTTGAATATTTGCCAATTCCTCTCTATAATTTATGACTTCGATTCCCAGGGTACGGAAACAAAGGTTGGCGTGTCGGGTTTTCAAACAATCCTGGTAGCATTTGTCAATTATTTCTTGTCCTGGTAGTGCCTGTCCTAACAGATTATGTAGATCTATGGTTACCATTAGAGGCCATCTTTTGTTGATCATGCGGATTCGGTCTATTGTTTCATAATATATCCCTGGATTATGTGGAATGATATCTTGTTGCTACATTTCATCTGTCATTTCTTTTTGGAGAGACTTGGTTGCCGTGATTGTTCCCCACAAAATTATAATGATAATCATTGTCATCTTGTAGATCATTCTCTGTAATCAAAATTAATCCCTGTAGATACAAATTTCAAAAGTATATATTTTTTGCTTCGGAATGGAAGCATTGCAATCGGTCAATTTTGACTTTTGCTAATTATGCTTGTAAACGATATATAATGGTTTGAAGCGTAAAAATACGAAGTTTGAGCATAGTGTCTGTATGTATCAATTTTTTTCAAAAATCTTCACTTACAAAATTTAACATAAAAAGGACTAAATTTTGCGAATACAATCTGAAAAAATTGTCAGTTATCGGTATTGAATGCATCCACCTGTGAGCGCAAGTTCATTGAAATCGGCCGGTAAGTTTCTTAGCAATCGCTTTTTTCGTTTTTTCCGCCGATGGTTCATATCTCAGAAAATAATGAATATTTTTTAATTTTTTTTTTCAAAATGTGCATCTCAACTAGATCTAGGGAATGGTGGAAGACTATCTAGTAGGTTCCTCACAAGAAATTGGAGATATTTCAATTTTGCTGTTTTTTCTGCTTTCTGCCCTGGTACGCACTCTAGCGTCCCCAAAAATTGATATAAAAAATTAAAATTTGAAACAAAGATTCCTTTTGTTATAGTGAAGAACTCTGTTAAACAGCGAGTTGATCGTATGATTAGTTTTCGAGATTTTAATTTTTTCGTTTCCACGGTTTTGGTTTTATTTCTCGATAATTATTCAACCGATTTTGTTCTTTTTTTTCAAAATGTGTGTCTTAACGAGATCGATAATATGGTTGCAAAACATTGAGTCAATTAGTTTGGGTACAATGAGATATTCCTATTTTTTAACTTTTGATTTTGGTTTTACTTTTTGTGTTTGTACGCACGCTAGCGTCCGCAAAAATTGAGATAAGAACTTGAACTTTGGAACAAAGGTTCCTTTTGTTATGGTGAAGAACCCTATTCAATGGCGATTTGATGGCATCATTAGTTTTCTACATTTTAATTTTTTCGTATTCACGGTTTTTATTTTATTTCTCGATAATTATTCAAACGATTTTGTTGTTTTTTTTTCATAAGGTATCCCTTAACGAGATCTATGATATTGTTGAAAAGCATTGAGTCAATCAGGTTGGGTAATATAAGATATTCCTGTTTTATAACTTTTGACTTTGGTTTTACTTTCTGTTTTTGTTCGCACTCTAGCGACCGCAAAAATTGGGATAAAAACTTGAAATTTGTAACAGAGGTTCCTTTTATTATGGTGAACAACCCTATTGAATAGCGATTCAATCGCATCATTAATTTTATAGATTTCAATTTTTTCATTTTTACGGTTGTTTCATTACTTCATTTCTCGATAAGTATTCATCCCATTTTTTTTCCAAAATGTGAGCTTTAACGTTATCTATGAACTGGTCGAATAACATTGAGTCAATTACTTTGGGTAATATGAGCTATTCCTGTCTTTGATTCCGTTCGCCTGGAAAAAGCTTTTTCAATACTGGAACATTTTTATTTTGTGTGCAATTGGACCATTCGGAAGCTTACCACCAATGAAATTGGGGGAAATTAAAAAAACGGTGACATATTTGACACAGTCGAATGGGGGGATCCGAGGACCGCCTGCTTGTTTTTTATGATTGGCGACAGAGATAATTTCATGAAGGATAAATTTTTGACCCCTTTTTAGCTAGTTCATCTGCCCTCTCATTTCCATAGTCACCTGAATGTCCAGGTGTATATTCAAAATGAACTTCAATCTCACTCATTAACACATCTAATTCTTTCAATAGATTTTGGTTA
This sequence comes from Asobara japonica, assembly GCA_026005395.1. Classification (NCBI taxonomy): domain Eukaryota; kingdom Metazoa; phylum Arthropoda; class Insecta; order Hymenoptera; family Braconidae; genus Asobara; species Asobara japonica. Next base: position 1,884,370 of record BQMI01000393.1, read on the forward strand.
ACTAGTGGTTTTGATTTTGCGTTCAACCATCCATTAGTTTTCCATTTCGGTAGGTGTCTTGTCATACAGTCAATGAGATACTTAGCATCTGTTGTAATTTTTATTTTACAGATGTCATGCCGAATGGAAATTTTGCATGCTTCAATTGCTGCAGCAGTTTCTGCTGTAATGTTGGTGAGTCTTTTGCCTTCTAAAGTTTTATACGTGTTTAAAGGATGGTTATCTCCGAACCAAACTCCTAACCCTGCCATAGCATTACTTATCCCATTGCAAGAGCAGGATCCGTCAACATAAATGGATGTCATATTTTCTTCGACACTGCTCCAGAATGAATTCATTTCTGTAACAAGTTTTTTTTATTTTAACCTTGTGAAGACTACCTTCAAGGTCTGATCATTCTTCTATGCATGGTTTCAATTTGTTTGGATGTTTCATAAAACGGTGCCCCTCCTCAATTTCGAGATAAACATTGCCTTTAGCCGTAATGTCAACTATCTCATAAGGTCCTGTATACGCTTGATCTAGTTTACCTGTTTTTGGCTCTTTTTCAACATATACAAATTCACCTACTTTGAGAGATAGGCGTTTGGCATTTCGATCGTAAATTTTTTTTTAATTCATCTTCGCTGCTTGGAGGTGTTGGTATGCTAGCTCATGGATCTTGTCTAATTTTTGAACAAGTTCTACTATGTAATCTGAATAAGTGTCGATGTTTCCCTCTCCTTCACTGATGTTAGAAGGCAACCTAGGAGGTTTTCCATATAGAAGCTCGAAGGGCGAAAAGTTAGTAGCGCTATGCTCTGCTGTATTATAAGATAACATGGCAAATGGCAACAGATCATCCCAGTCCGTTACTTCATTAGTATAAGCCTTTAGATATTCAACTAGTACGTGGTGACTTCTTTCAAGAGCACCATTGGACTGAGGCCTATAGCCTGCAGTAGTGATGTGCTGAAATCTCATGATCCTACTTGATTGTGCAAATAATTTACTCAGAAAACTGGTCCCTTTATCTGAAATATAACTTTCGGGCACCCATATAAAGTTATATAGTTGGTTGCAATTGCCCAAGCAATTGTATGAGCCTTGATGTCAGGTAAAGCTACACTTGTACAGTGTTTCGCAAAATTATCTTGGATAGTCAATATGTGACAATTTCCTTTTGAAGTATTGGGAGGAGGACCTACTGTATCAATTGAAATTCGTTCGAAACACTCACTAGGAGTTTCTGTAATGAGCATAGGCTGTTTGCATTTCACTCTTCGAATTTTCTCTAATTGACAAGTTCTACACTTTTTAATAAAACGTTCACCCTCTTGTTTCATTCCTGGCCAATAAAACCGTTCCCTGATTTTGTGAAAAGTTTTGGGAACTCCATTATGCCCTGCAGGCAAGGTTTCGTGACATTCTTTTATTATTTCAGGTCTCAGAGCAGCTGGTAGCATCGTGATCCTTCCATGACATAGAATGATGGTAGCAGCGTGATCATGAAATTCTCGTTCCAGGAAATATCAAATCCTCAAGTCTTCCTCGAGTTCATCTCCTTGGTAGATCATTTTGATCTCTGTCACTTGGTAATTTTTCAGTGCTTCTTTTAGATTTTTAAAACAGAGCTTCAGAACTTTATTTTTAACCTTTGCAAGATGACATTGCTTTACAATCAATGTGAAGGTTCTAAATTTACCACATTTGGTGACAATGATTTGTCCTGGAAAAGGCTTCAGTTTCCTGATGTGATCCAGGTTGATCAAATTTAGATCGTTAAGGAGTTTTGTATTTTGTTTCGTAGGTTCAGCATCTGCTGCTAAGAAATGTGCAATATTTCCTCTGCAGAAGGTTAAACCATCCCTGGTTTCTTGAATATTTCGTACCAGTTGGTAATCGTCTAAAGGAATGGTACTTGTATCCCTACATGATGAGGTTTCCTCAATGATGGATTTCTCTTGTACTGGAGATTTTTCACGACACGAAGGAATTGTAGGTGAGCTTTCTGAAGGAGTATTATGAGATGTTGAATCGCTGGGTTCCGCATTAGACTCATCTAACCTATGATTTTCAGAAAAGTCAAACAATTTTCTTTCTATCATTGAGTTATCTGAAGTATCTTGAAGTTCATCAGTCAAATTAGTCAATTCTATAGACTGGTCTTCGTATTCTGCCATTTTCTGATCGAATAGCCGACAGGAATCGTTCAATTTATCAACAAAATCTTTACCCAAATTTGATTTTTTTAATTGGTAAATTGGGGGTGGTTCATAATAATCCCATTCAGGCACACTGAAACTTTGAGATTCTTCAAGTTTTTCCTGATCCCTTATTTTGTTGATGAAATCATCGAATTTTCGAAGACTTTCATCCTTTCGAAAATCATTTTCTCTTAACTCATCATCCCGGTCTTCTAGCAGAGTTTCTCATTCTATGATCGTTATGCCCGGAAAGTGGCTCTCACTTTCTGATGTATAAAATACATTTCCTTCTACTGATGTTTCCGCTTCTGTTTCCTGATAATTTGGGAACTCCAGCTCAATGTCCTCGTGAAGTACTGTTGATGACAGTTTTGGTGTTACAACTTCCTCTAAAGACGAAGTTGATTTGGGTGATGAAACCTCTTCTGTTTTTTTCGGCATTAAATGTTCGTTCAGGTGTTTCTAAGATGACTTGCTTTTCCACCAATCCTGTTTCTGGGGAAGGACCTACCCCTGTCTCTTCCGGTATTGCAGCAGGAATGTTCATACTGGGTTTGGTATGATTTTGCTTTTTCAATGCAGATTTATAGTCTCTGTTCAATCGATATGAGATAGGTGTCCTTTCGCCACTAGAAGTTTCTGTGGCTCATCTTTGCCGAACTCTCTCTGCAATTGATGAACCAGAAGTAGGTATTTCTTGTGGATCACTGTTCAAACGAATCCGATGATTTTGGTTGGTACCAGCGTTTTGTCATCTTACGATTGATTTTGAGGTTGCCTCAACAGGATGGCATACCACTGACATGAGTGTTTCATCAGAATCACCTACTAGTGGATTTTCTGCGAATGCGTCAGCCAACAGGGCTTTTTTTTGTTTTCTGATTTCGACTTCAAATTCGAAATCATTAAAAAAAGTCAAGGCATGGTCCATCATCCTTTGAAAAATTGGTGGTGAATTTTGGAGTCCAAAACGCATTCGGAGATATTCAAAATGCCCATTAGGTCCTGTGAAAGCTGTCTTTTCTCTGTCTTTTTCATCCATTTCTACTTGGTGAAATACCCTAGCTAGGTCAAATACGCTAAAATACTTGGCTCCACTTAGTTGGGACAGTATTTCCGAAATCTCTGACAGTGGATAAGAATCTCGAATAGTCTGTTTGTTCAGTGCTCGAAAATCGATGACCATTCTCCAAGGTTTTTTCCATGTGAGTTTGGTTTCTTAGAAACAATCCATAATGGAAAATTGTAAGGTGACTCTGAAGGTCTTCTAATTCCTTGTTCTTCTAGAGCTTGGCACTGTTTGCTAATCTCGTCCTTATGTTGACGAGGGAACTGATACTGACGTTTGTGAATAACCTTATCATCTACGGTTCGGATTTTACATTTGAGGTTCTCGGATTTACCCAGCATATCCCCCGGTAGGTGAAACACATCATCGTACGCATTGATCAATTCCAAAAGCTTGTGTCTTTCGAAATCTTTCAAGTTTTGCGTAGGATGCCCTTCTGCTATTAGCTTCGCTCGAGATTTTAAATGTTGTTTTTCTTCAGGAGATATGGCCATATTGCAGAACTCAAGACTTGTTTCATGACAATCCATTTCTTCTGCGAAAGGTTCTATGATCTGTGGAGGAATAGTGAACTCTACTGGTTCTTCTGGAGTATTTATTGCTACTGCACAATCGATCCCATCTGTTGAAGTAACTACACAACGCCCTAAAGAAATTCCATTTGAAGTTGATATCTGTGGCAAATAACCTACTTTCACATGCGCATTTGCTATTGGGACCCCAATTACTGTTTTCGTCCTAGGTGGTAGAACAGATTCTCCAGCAGTAGTTCGATAGTCGTACCAGTGAATAGGAATGTTAGGCCTTCTGACAGTGGTTATGGTCCTTTGGAGTTATCGTATGTCGACCTTTTCTTGTATTAGAAAATTCAAACCCAAAAGCCCACAGCCCTTGACTGGTAGCTTATGATCTACAATATGGAAAGGTACCAATGATCCAAGAATTTTCAAATATATTAACCCACATGTTGGTAATGCATCCTCAGTGACCCCCGTTAAATATTCAACGATTGGAGGATCAATTTTCGCGCCAGGTTTAATGGATCTCCTTTCGGTTAGGTTAATTTCTGCCCCAGTATCTATGAGAAACTGATATTTTGAACCAATTAAATTGGGAACCCTCAAATTTATTCTTGGACCACCCCTGGTAAGTGATATCCTACAGCTTTTGTTTGTTTTACAGGTAGGAAGACACAAATGTATAGGCTGTAATGGAGAGATACTAAATGTGATGGTACTTGTCAGGAAAGAGATATGAGCCTTCAACTGATTCAGCATATCATCTCCAACAATCGCTTCATAGCCGCCAGGTTGATGAGAAATAACGTGGAACCTAACATTTACTTGTGGGTGTAGAAGCAACATTACGATACCTAGAGAGTCCATCATATCATTGGAAAGACCTACTATTTTGCAAATCTCTGATAAATCCACTTGGATATGATTTTGCAACGATTGGAGAGAAATACGATTGATGGAGGCTCCTGCGTCGACCAATGCATTTATGCCATTTCCCTTGAGGTAAGGTCCTGCTAATCTGCTTTGAGGTCCAGTTCTGGTCCCCCAATGGAGAGTTGGACGCTCTATTAACGAGGGTGAGTACTTGTCAAGGTATGCAGATAATTTTGACCTTGGTCGCTCGTCGACGTACTCATTCGGCGAGCCAGATACTCGTTTAAATCTTGAGCTGCTAGGGTCGGTGCTTGAGGTTTCTGGAAATCTGATTGTTGCGATTGAATGACAGACATGGAATAGGAGAGGATGATAAGATTTCCAGTGTATAAATGATTTACTAATGGTGTTTTAATCCCAAACAGAAAATTTATATTTTACTACTTTTATAACAGTTTTAGATTTTGAGAATGTTAAACTAATTTTGCCCATTTCAGAATTTCCAGTAATAATTTCAAGTAATAAATTTCTCTCTATTTCAGGCTCTTAGAGGTTTGATAAAAGTTTTAACTGATTTATTTCATTTCCCTGGAATGCTTCTTATCTCCAATGGAGTAATGTAGTAAATTATGTGACTCGCATTGTTGTACATAATTATTGGCTATTTCCAAATTTCAGTCGCTATGTGGGTCCTTCGGCAGAGCGGACTATTTTTCCCCACCAGTATGGATACTCTTCATCCGTTCACGTTCACCCACTTGATAATTTGTTTATATCATAAATGTTCTATTGTCTTTTTGAGAAAGATAACCCGGATACAATATGAAAAATCTCGTACAATATAAGAAGTGATGCTACTTTCGATTTTAGGACGGTTGTCCCTACGCTGGTTAGTCCGATCACCAATCTACTGTCATTCAATTGATCACCGAGTGTAATATCCACTTTTTGCGAGCTAGTACTTATGGAAAACCAAAAAGGTAGATCAATTCCACAATCAATTTCCACCAAGATCTTATCAACTTCCCAGGTGTGTCCAGACTGACTTTTTCTGTGGATTTTACCATAGAGGTAAACTTTTGAGGCTCCACGAAACTTAATTCGATTGGTGGAAAATTCTGGTGTGATCGACCTACTTTATTTCTTTGGACTTTACTCTTATTGAATATCAGCACTTTTGGCGTAGGGTTTCACCATACTGCCTTAGTGTGACTGTCATGCGAGCTCATCAGTTTCCGCATTCCTTAGTATTGCATTGTTATATTTGTCTTTCCTTTTAAAATGATTTCGAAATTAAAATTTACGGAAGAATAAAATAATTTGGGTAACTTCAAAATGGGTAGAGAATAGAAGGGAGACATTGAAGTTTTAAAAGAACTGAATTTTGTAAAATTTCGGACATAATACACCAAATCGGACTCCATCACCAAGAGCAGTATTACCATCGCATTGCTATAGTAACCACTGCGTCAATCACTGGTTTAATCCTCCTTGGTACTACCATCTGCCGCTTCATAGCCTATAGACAAGGTTTAAATATATTAAATTTCCTAATATGTTGACGTAAATCTAAAACTCACCAAATTAGAGAAATTCCACGTCACCAGAGAATTAGAGCATCATCAATCCAGAGAGTCTATGAGCAGCCAATTCAAATGATCACGTTGCCGGAAACCCGAGCACCTGCCATACCCAGTTTTCCAGCACCACCACCACCATCACCACCAATAGAACTGCAAACGTTCCCGAATAGAGCGCCAAAGCCAAGAACCACACCACGCTCTGCAGTAGTTGTCGGTTATTTATAAAAAAAAAATCAACAAAATTTCTGCGAAAATTCGAACAAGAATGAGAAACAGTACACATACAAACAAATTCCAAAAAAAAACAAAAACAAAAAAAATATATATATATATAATAAAAATAATAATCATGATCATCATAATCATAATAATAATAAGAAAAGACACAATAAGGAAAATGTATATCCATATATATATATATATATATTGTTTTCTCATTGAAACGGTCGATCTCAATTTACTTCCGACAAGCTTGGCTTACCTTGTATCAACTGAATCCTGAACCATGTGGGCGCCAGGACAATATTAGATTGTCCAACAAAACTAACTTGCATCGGTGAACCACAGAAGCAATACTCCGAAAAAAAACTCTGTATCCTAATCATACAACTTTATTTACACAGTAGCTCAACTCTTAATTTCAGGACCGTAGGAACATAATGCAACGCAAATAAAGTATTTCAATTGACACAAATATGACATGAAGTCAAAAAAATAGCATGAACAAATTCGTCAATAACATATTGAGCCTTAGTTCCGTTTACATGATTATCTTTGACTATTATTTCAGCCAAAGAACTTTTACGGACAATATTTGTCGTTATTAGAAAAAGTTTTTCAATCGACTTGAACAACGACAAGTCTGTCGACAATCTCTGTCGTTGAGTTTCCTCGTGGTCATTCCGGTGACGATGTCCAGCGCCTATACCCAGATAGCGAAATTCGAAGATTTGCCGAAATTATCCGCCAACTCCCCTCACTTGCCGCAAATTTTCTGCTCAGTGTTTTCTGGGTGACTGCCGTCGATATTGGAGACTTCCGTTTTGTCGAAATCCACATTCCTCCTTTTTCGTCCCATGGCAACTTCTGACTTCTCCGACTCGTTGATGATCTCCCGTCTTCATTGGTGAGCTATAACTTATAAATAAAGCAGTATCCTTCCCCAATTAATCAAAATTTTCGTGTTATCTTCCTCGGGACTCTCGTGTTGGAGGTTTTTAGGGTGGTCTTATGATATTATGGTGAAACTTCTTATGGGAGGGTTTTGAAATCTCGATCGGCAACCTTTTTGGTGACGCTCGCTCTAACGTAGTAAGTACGAGTGAGAGACCTCCGGGAATCCAGCGAGAGTGAGACGGACTACCTTACGTCTGGTCTATCGGGCGAGAGTGAGAGGCCTGCGTGTATCGTGCGAGAATGAGACGGAAAACTTTCTGTCTTTCATGTCATTCTCTGCGTTCAGGCGGTGTCGCGATCGCGGAAAGCAGCTGTTGGTTTCTAACACAGTGATCATAAGTAACGTATTTTGTTTTTGTGCGTGTCTTCATTACTTAAATCGAGAGTTTTGTGCAAATATGCCGAAGTCGGGTGCAGGAAGGACAAAAACGTGGCGGGAGAAAAAACGGGCGAGTGAAGGAATTGATCAGAATAGGAAACGGAAAAAAAGTAGAACTGAAATTGAACGAGATAGCAGGGAACGGAGGCAAACACGTGCTAACCTCTTACGTGACAGTGTGGACGATAGTGTAAATAATCCAGAGAATGAACTATTAGCAACGACTTCGACTCATCCTCCTCCTGATTGTGATGTACATAGTGGTGATCGATTACAATATTCAGACCTTAATGAGTTTAAAACTGCACATAAGAATTTTCACCGTGATTTTATAAATAATCCATTCGGTTTTACGTGTTGTGTATGTGATAGATTATGGTTTAAAAATGACTTGAAGACTCTATCCGTTGAAAATGAAATTCGTATTCAACAAAAATTTCCAGAATTCAGAAGTAATAATGAGCTGGCATGCACCAGCTGTCGCCAGGCTTTGAGGAGAGACAAAATTCCAACATTGTCGAAATTGAATGGCTTTGTATATCCCTCGATCCCTGCACATCTTCCGAAGTTAGATTTACTGTCCGAGAGACTCATTTCTCCTAGAATTCCATTTATGCAAATTCGCAGATTGCGTCATGTGCATGGACAATTTGGAATTTTGGGGCAGGTGATCAATGTTCCAGTGGATGTCAATACAATGGTCAATCACTTGCCCAGGAATATTGACGACGATCACTGTGTTTACGTTCATATCAAGAGAAAAAAAATTCATCGATCAAGCTACTTGACAGGTTTGATAAACAAGAGAAATATTAAAATATGGCTAAGATGCTTAGTACCGAGTCCATTGTATCAACTGTACGACATCAAAGTTGAATCTTTCTTTAATGAGGATTGTGTCGTTCATCAGATACCTATAGATGAACTGAGTGAAGACATCCCCATGGAGGAGAGCCTGTTCGCTCAGCAACTCACATTACTCTGGAATGACGATAAATATTTGAGGATTGCTCCTGGAGAAATGAATGTCCCTCACAGTCTATTATTTGATGAGCATGCAGAGGAGTTATCTTTCCCTACTATCTATCTCGGACAATTCCGGCGCTTTAGTGAAGATCTCAATGTGACTCCATTCATGATGGCTACCAGTGAGCTAAGGAGATCTGATCGACGTGGGGTTACACCTCATCATTTACTCTATATGGCAATGAAAATTATGAGGTTTAGAGTCCGTGACAGTCTATCCATTGCTTTTAAACACGTAGGTAAAGACACAAAAATTACACGTGAACAAATTCAATCAGAGGAGTATATAAATCGTTGTATAGAAAGCAACTTCGCTTTTCTACGTTGTATGCCTAACTCGACTTGGTATTGGGCTGAAAGAAAGAGAGACTTATTCGCAATGATCAGAGAACTCGGAAAACCCACGTTATTCCTAACTATGAGTGCTATTGAAATTGGTTGGCCCTCATTATTACAATTATTATATAAATTGAAGAATAATGGAGCAGAAATTACAGAACAAGATGTTCAGGAACTCCATTATATTGAAAAGAGCACACTCATCAATGAAGATGCTGTAACATGTGCCATCTATTTTAATAAGCTCATCAATGTTATAATGAATATACTTTAGTCCAAAAAGTCTTCTCCCTTCGGGAAATATCGTGTTGTCCATTATTTTAAAAGAATTGAATTCCAGCATCGTGGGAGCCCCCATGCACACATTCTGCTATGGCTTGAGGATGTTCCAGCGGATCCACTAGGTGTTAACCGACTAAAAGCTATTGAACTAGTTGATACATTGATATCAGTGGCCACTTCAGAATCGTCGGGGAACATCAAACTACAGACACATAAGCACACATTCACATGTTACAAAAAAATAGCTGCGAACGCTCATCAAAAATGCAGATTTGAAGCTCCATTCATGCCATGCAGATACGCAACTATACTGACACCAATGCAGAAAGAAGAACCAGGATTCCACACGTATAAACAACATTACAACACGATAAGAACAAACTTAGAGAACAATGACTATGCTGATATTGATAGTTTCTATCAGGGAAATGGAATACTATCAGATGATTACTACATGCATGTGCTTCGAGCTGGCATCAATCGTCCCAGAGTATTTCTTAAACGACAACCCATGGAAAAGTGGCATAATCCATTCAACCCATTCATTTTCAATATTTTGAAATCAAACATGGATGTGCAATTTATTACCGAAGAATACTCATGTGCTGCATACGTAGTGGAATACGTCAATAAAACGAACCGTGGAATTAGCAATCTCCAACGTAACATCACTGAAATAATGGATGAACATCCAGAGTTCGATATTGTCGAAATTACTAGGAAAATGAGCGTTGCCATGCTAAATACTGTCGAAATTACCAGTCAGGAAGCTGCATGGTACCTTCTGCGTGAACCGATGTCAAAGTCTTCTTCAGTTGTTACATATATTTCAACAATATGCCCGATCGAAAGACAAAGAATTCGAAAAACTCAGAAAGAACTCAATGAAATGGATGCTGATGATGATGCAACAAACATATGGAAAGAAAATTGGTTTGAGAAGTACGAAAAGAGACCTGAAGAGCTGGAATATGTCAATTTGGCCCAGTTTGTTGCTCATTACACACTGAATAATCAGGGGAATTGGACACGAAGGAAAGAACCTCGGATTATTCGGTACAGAAACTACGACATGGCTGATGATTTCAATGAATACAAACGGGAAATGGTGACTTTGTATATTCCATTCCGAGACGAAGAAAATGAAATTCTTGTAGAAACGAAATTCATACAGATTTACGACGACAACGAAATATTGATTTTGGAGCGACATAAAGAATTCTCATCGAATTCAGATATCCAGAAAACCATCGAGATATGCCGAGAGTTGTGTCGTGAAGATGAATTAAATCAAGATGATGATGCTGAAGGAGACAACGTAGGTCGCCTTTTTCCTGAAGCAAATCCTTTTCAAGAATTGTAAAACGCTGACCACATAATGAACGACGATCTGCGGTTAGCAACACTTAACAAACTGGGTGCTATCGCAAAGAAGAGGGATAACTTAATGTCTAATGAACAATTTTATGAACTAATGAGAGTGGCCAATCAGAGGCAGAAAGCACTCCTGATGCATGTGATTGCTAATCTCCTCTCATCAAACCGATCACCACTCCAAGTTTTCTTCACTGGGCCAGCAGGATGTGGGAAGACATTCCTCATTAGACTCCTCATGGAAATTGACAACCGCTTCACAGATAATGATGGTTTTTGCAATGCTTACATCGCATGTGCATCAACAGGATAGGCTGCAAGAGCAATTGATGGTACGACAATCCACACGGCATTGAAAATATCCCTTTCCAAACTATTACCATTATCAATTGAAGTGGCTCAACAGTACAGAATGCTCCTCAAATACGTCCAAGTTATACTCATCGATGAGGTCAGTATGGTAGGAGCGGAATTGCTGTCTCAAATTGACGCACGGTTAAAACAAATAACAGGAAATTTCCAAGATAATTTTGGAGGAATGGATATCATTTTCATAGGTGATTATCGTCAGTTACCTCCAGTGCGTGCTACACCCATCTATCAAGCAACAAAACGACGCATAGCAGCACCAACGCTTTGGCGTGACTTGAAGTTCTATGAATTGGATAAAGTCATGAGACAAGCGAATGCTGATTTCTCCTCTTTATTAACTAAAATTGGAAATGGCGAAGAATTGGATCAAAAACAGATACACCTAATCGCATCTCGTTTTTATACAAGAGAAGAAGCAGATCGTCTTTGTCCACATGGAATTCGGCTATATTTGACAAATAGGACTGTAAACGAATACAATTTGACAATTCTTAATTGTGCAGAGAATAAAACAGTCTCAATAGCTACTGATGTATTCACTGGCTGCCAAAGCTTAGGAGCTCATAGCGGAGATTTCAATGATCCGGTGATTCTACGATCTAATATATTGATACTTTCAGAGACGTGGAAGGAAAACGATCAAGAAATTGATGTTCCCAATTTTAATTGTGTCGTACAGTTCAAAAGACGTAATGTGAGAGCAGGGGGTGTCGCAATACTTTGCAATACTGCTCATGGAACGAACATCATGACACCCAATATGGACCTGAACTTGAAACAACTAGAATCGCTTTCAGTTAGGTTGTCATCTGTTGGAGAAATGTGTGCAGCTGAATGTCGCCCTGAAAGCGGACAGCGGATTATGCTTGTAGCACTCTATATTTCACCAAATCAGAAGATGGCGAAAATAATAGAGTGTGTTCACCTTCACTTACTGCCGTATACTCCAGTGGGGGCTGCAGAAGTTGGAGTAGAGCTGGACAAAATACCTATGATTCTAGGTGGAGATTTTAATGTTAATTTTGCTTCAGAGGATTCCAAGCCATTAATTCAGTTCTTGCAACAGAAATTGTCATTGGAAATGAACAATTCACCAATTGAATCGACTACACGCCATGATACCACGATCGATGCAATTTTCTCACGTTACATCGAAAATTTGGAGTCAAGAGTCTTCATTACCTATTTTAGTTACCACAAACCTATCATTTCGTTCATGAAGAGTCTACCAGAAAATGAAGGTGAAGCTGATTGAGATTTAATTCATCATATTCATACTAATATTATTGTATCTTGAAAAAAGTATAATTATTATGATGAATAAATTAATATTTACTATCAAGAAGTGTTTGACACGTGATTAAAATGATTCCTCTCCCTCTAAACATAGAAATTTAAATAATCCTTGCCGATCCAATCATTCAGTTTCACTTCTATCGCGTGTCTTCATGACACACCATTTTTTTTGTAACATGTGAACGTGTGCTTATGTGTCTGTAGTTTGATGTTCCCCGACGATTCTGAAGTGGCCACTGATATCAATGTATCAACTAGTTCAATAGCTTTTAGTCGGTCAGCACCTAGTGGATCCGCTGGAACATTCTCACGCCATAGCAGAATGTGTGCATGGGGGCTCCCACGATGCTGGAATTCAATTCTTTTAAAATAATGGACAACACGACATTGCCCGAAGGGAGAAGACTTTTTGGACTTAAGTATGTTCATTATAACATTGATGAGCTTATTAAAATAGATGGCACATGTTACAGCATCTTCATTGATGAGTGTGCTCTTTTCGATACAATGGAGTTCCTGAACATCTTGTTCTGTAATTTCTGCTCCATTATTCTTCAATTTATATAATAATTGTAATAATGAGGGCCAACCAACTTCATTAGCACTCATAGTTAGGAATAACGTGGGTTTATAACGCCAAGTTGCTTTCTATACAATGATTTATATACTCCTCTGATTGAATTTGTTCACGTGTAATTTTTGTGTCTTTACCTACGTGTTTAAAAGCAATGGATAGACTGTCACGGACTCTAAACCTCATAATTTTCATTGACATATAGAGTAAATGATGAGGTGTAACCCCACGTCGATCAGATCTCCTTAGCTCACTGGTAGCCATCATGAATGGAGTCACATTGAGATCTTCACTAAAGCGCCGGAATTGTCCGAGATAGATAGTAGGGAAAGATAACTCTTCTGCATGCTCATCAAATAATAGACTGTGAGGGACATTCATTTCTCCAGGAGCAATCCTCAAATATTTATCGTCATTCCAGAGTAATGTGTGTTGCTGAGCGAACAGGCTCTCCTCCATGGGGATGTCTTCACTCAGTTCATCTATAGGTATCTGATGAACGACACAATCCTCATTAAAGAAAGATTCATCAACTTTGATGTCGTACAGTTGATACAATGGACTCGGTACTAAGCATCTTAGCCATATTTTAATATTTCTCTTGTTTATTAAACCTGTCAAGTAGCTTGATCGATGATTTTTTTTTCTCTTGATATGAACGTAAACACAGTGATCGTCGTCAATGTTCCTGGGCAAGTGATTGACCATTGTATTGACATCCACTGGAACATTGATCGCCTGCCCCAAAATTCCAAATTGTCCATGCACATGACGCAATCTGCGAATTTGCACAAATTGAATTCTAGGAGAAATGAGTCTCTCGGACACTAAATCTAACTTGGAAGATGTGCAGGGATCGGGGGATATACAAAGCCATTCAATTTCGACAATGTTGGAATTTTGTCTCTCCTCAAAGCCTGGCGACAGCTGGTGCATGCCAGCTCATTATTACTTCTGAATTCTGGAAATTTTTGTTGAATACGAATTTCATTTTCAACGGATAGAGTCTTCGAGTCATTTTTAAACCATAATCTATCACATACACAACACGTAAAACCGAATGGATTATTTATAAAATCACGGTGAAATTTATTATGTGCAGTTTTAAACTCATTAAAGTCTGAATATTGTAATCGATCACCACTATGTGCATCACAATCAGGAGGAGGATGAGTCGAAGTCGTTGCTAATAGTTCATTCTCTGGATTATTTACACTATCGTGTGGACACTGTCACGTAAGAGGTTAGCACGTGTTTGCCTCCGTTCCCTGCTATCTCGTTCAATTTCAGTTCTACTTTTTTTCCGTTTTCTATTCTGATCAATTGCTTCACTCGCCCGTTTTTTTTCCCGCCACGTTTTTGTCCTTTCTGCACCCGACTTCGGCATATTTGCACAAAACTCTCGATTTAAGTAATGAAGACACACACAAAAACAAAATACGTTGCTTATGATCACTGTGTTAGAAACCAACAGCTGTTTTCCGCGATCGCGACGCCGCCTGAATGCAGAGAATGACATGGAAGCCAGAAAGTCTTCCGTCTCATTCTCGCACGATACACGAAGGCCTCTCACTCTCGCCCGATAGACGAGACGTAAGGTAGTCCGTCTCACTCTCGCTCGATTCCCGGAGGCCTCTCACTCTTACTTACTACGTTAGAGCGAGCGTCACCAAAAAGGTTGCCGATCGAGATTTCAAAACCCTCCCATAGGAAGTTTCACTTCAAAAATCCGATTTGCTAAGAAGTGGCGCGGCCTCTTTAGCGTAGTATGAGCTTTGACAATTGGTGTACATATTGTAGAGCACAGCAGGCTGATTGTGCGCGATATCAACATTGAGATTCCCATAAGGGTAACTCTGTGAGTTCCGAAAGAGGTTCACATCGCGTACATTGCAATGATCAAATCGACTGGCATTTACATTTGATTGATTCTTGCGATTGCTCTGGAAGCCGAGAATCACGTAGCGCGACTTCTCCAGTTGTGTTGAGCACTTCACTACCCAGACATGTTTTGAAGTGGCTGACAGCAAGGGATTCTCCCAAGTGCGGAAACTAATGGGAATTGCTGCATCCTTGGCAATGCGCTTTAGCAATGAGATTTTCGTAGCATCGGCAACCTTGATGTAGGGAATCATCCACTCGACTTTCACGAAGGACAGCTTGATGGCCTCACGTGCAGTGCCAACCGGTGGATTTTGCACAATTGCATTCACATCGGTGTCTCCTCGTGTAAGGATCAGCTCATGTTTCGCATTAACGATGATTCTTTCATAGTCCTCAGCAAAACCCAACAGCATACTCAGTGGTATGGAGATATCAAAATATCCCTCAGCAGCTTGATTTGGTGTTTGCGAGATGTAACACTTCATCAGGGTAGTGAGACCCACATTTTTACTTCTATCAATTGGAATGACATTCAGTTCATAGCGCACCTCCTCGAACATATGGAGGATAGCGCAGTTCATCAGTCTCGTGTGTGTGACAGCTGCTCCATTTTCTGTAGTCAAACGTCCCTGAACATGCAGCGAACTCTTACACGGTAGCAAACACAAATCTTGATGCTAGATGGCTATGCGGGTTTCATCATTGTTATTGAAAGTCGCGGAAGCAAAAGGCTGATGTGTATGAATCTCATAGTGAGCATAGTGATTCATCAAACATAATGGGTTCATCGACTTTTAGGATGTCCGCCATGTTTTGTTTTCTCTTTGTAGGTGATGACACAGCGACAGAAAGAAACCCACACATTCACCCTTAACGTCTTCTTCTTCTTCTTCTTTTTTGTACTTTGAGTCCCAAGCTTTTCAGAAATTTGATGTTCTGCAATGTCAATGGTTTGAAGGGTTTTCGCTGACTGCTTTGACCTGGCAATGATGACTCACTTTTATACCGCCCACCGGACTTGGTATTGAAAACAATACCCATTAAGACTTGATGTGTAAGCGTATTGTAATCACTTCACCTCTACAATTTACCAATTGACCATCCTGATCGACAAGTCTCACTTGGAGATGATCTATTGCCTGTACGATGATAGGAAGGTAAATGATGCTCGATGGTACTTCCACAATCCTGGTGGAACTGACGGGAAGAATTCATGTATAGTGTGGACTCGTTGAGTATTGTTGTATGCCCTAGCGGTGATGTTGCACTCAACGCGCAGGGAATTAATTTTGAGGATGCGCATGGGAGAATGTGATTGCTGCCTTATATGCGCCGGAAGGATTCTTCGTGAGAACCCTAACAGCGAGCCCATTGAGTCTTCCTTTTCAAAATTCACAGGCTCACTACACTTGATCATGCTCTGGAGCGTGTTATTGTTGGGCTTGAGACTAATGGCTATGGCATGCTCATTCAGCTTCTCAACCAAGTATGTCTCAATGTCTGTGATTTCATAGCTTCCCGTGGGTAGGTGAATTACTCTATCACCTACATAGAATGTATTGTTACCCGTGTCGATGTTGGGAATGGAATTGAAGGTAAGCAATTGCGCTAGTTCCAGAGTGTAGCTCTTGAGCGGTGACAATTCAATGGGAGGGAAGTAGTGGCTCTCCAGCACTGAGGAGGTGCCCGTCAGGGTTAAAGTGAGCGATTCGTCACTCATTGTCGTTGGATAAAACTCAACTGATGTATCCGCAGCAATTGACTGATACTTTATAGAAAATACTTTGCCGCCCTGGAGGAATTTCAGACACAGGTGACCACATACTACTGTATCATAATCCTGATATCGATCATGATTATACTGAACAACGCTACCAACACCGAAGTAGTTCATTAAATCTTGTTGTGGGCGGAGATTACCAAAACTATCGAAGTAGAGAATTTTGTTTTTATGCTTTCGGTAGGCGACCCAGTGTGTTCCCGGCCCATCCTCCTCATCAAGATTAATGTTTGCCGACTCGTATTTGCGGGGAACACTTGAAGGCATCTCATCTCTCATGTATACACTACGAAAGTATGGAATCTTCAAGATTTTGGCGTACTTCACGAGATCGGCATCAGTGAGGGCTCGGTGTGGTAGCGTTACACGTTTTTTTTCTTCTTCTCACTAATGTTCTTATCACTCAAGCTAGGACCCTTCCCATAATCTTTCAAGTGGAGACCCAAGCCCTTCTTATACGGTTTGAAGTAGAGTCCTTTGCCCAACGCAATAGCTTCCATGCTTTTATTGTGACGTGTACTCTCTGCAAGGGCTTTTGTTGCTGCATTCAAGTCGTTGATGACTTTAGCGATACCCGCAGCGCCCCCTGCTAATGCTCCAGTTGCACTCAAACCTGCGAAAAAAGGAATGAGGAAGGGCAGCAGCCCCCCAATTTTAGATGGCACTGGTAGAATACGAGGTACTCGCACACGTCTCCTACCTCCACCCGTCTTCACCGCCGTGCGTGCACCTTTCAGCGCGGTTTTAATAGCATTTTCTCCTGGTTGCATTGCAGACTTGGCAGCGTCGATGATGCGTTTCGATACCACTCTCTTCCCATTCCCACCTCCACGACCTTTGCGCCCGTCCTCTTCCCCCCCTTTCTCTTTGCATGACTTTTCAGCCCCATACCGAGGGAAGTTTTCACCTTCATGGTATGAGCGATGCCCCAAGCTGCTGCTTTTTCCGCAATACCAGCGTCCTTTGCGAAGACGCGTTTCCAAGCTTTCTCTGTGAAGATTTTATCAGCAGCGTGACGTGCAGAGAGGTTTTCTCGATTTTTTGAGTAGGTTATGTCGTGCTCCGTGCAAGCTGTGTCTAGGGGAATGATGCCGGGATCACCGCGAGCCAATTTCTCCTTCAGTTTCGTACCTGGGCCACAATAGTTATAGCCCGGTAGATTTAATTCGACGGGAAGCTTATTGATGAGCCTATTCACCAGTCCGCGACCTCTCTTACGTTGACATCCATTCATGGCCAGATGGCAATTGATGGCTGAGGCAATGAATACACCTCCTTTATAGAACTCTGACATTATTGAAGCCGATTGGGTGGGAGTACTTGATTAGTTACCCTGATTCATGCACGTGAGCACTACCTTACCCTTATAATTTAACGTGCATTGAGCACCTTAAATAGTGGATCTTTATAGTTGTTCACTCAATTAGTAATCATGAAGTTTACAGAACAGAGGACAAAGCTCCCAATAGCTAATTTTGATGAGCTTACAACTCAGAGACAGGAGAAGAATCGTCATGGAGCTCTGTTACCCAGCAGTATGCGTGCAGTTATCTGCGGCCCCTCCAATTGTGGTAAAACGAATGCTCTACTCGGGCTGATTGTCCATCCTAATGGTCTACGATTTGAAAACATTGACGTCTACTCAAAATCACTCCATCAGCCCAAGTATGAATTGCTGCGAAAATACTGGTCCCTATCAAAGGTGTGGGATACTATTCATTTAGTGAGCATGAGGACGTAATTCGGCCAGCGGACGCTTGGTCAAACTCTATCACGATCTTCGATGATGTAGCATGTGAAAAGCAAGATAATATGCCAGCATTCTTTTGCATGGGACGACACAAGGACGTAGATAGTTTCTACCTCCGTCAGACTTATGCGCATGTCCCTAAACACCTAGTGCGTGACAATACCAATCTGCTCATTCTCTTCCGTCAGGATGATAGGAATTTGAAACACATCTATCAGGATCATGTGAACAGCGCTATGTCTTTTGAAGAATTCAAGAACTTATGTGCCAAGTGTTAGATAGAGGGCAAGCACAGTTTCGTGGTAATCGATAAGGATAGTGAGTTACAGGAGGGTCGCTATCGCAAAGGATCCGACTCTTTCCTGAGGCGATAAATACGCTCAATCTAAGGATGTGGATACCAGTTGTTGAGTGAGCCCCCAAGTATCAACATGCAGCGCAAGATTTTTGAGAAGGAGATGAATGTCTTGCATCGTATAACTGAGGCAAGTAATGCTATTCGTCGCAAGCATAAACTGCTGAAATTAGGAAGAGAGGGCACTCAAGAGAAAATCAGTGAATTGTTGAGGCCAATGGTAGCTTCTCTTGAGCGGGCGAAAGTGCCTAAAGTGAAGCATCAGAAAAAAGAGGCCCCCTCCATGCTACAAACTCATGACTTTGACACTGCTATTGGAGATGAGTCATTCGATGAACCAACAATGGTCAGTACACCTATACGGGAAAGAAAAAAAATCTGGCCAATCAAAGTGCTTATCGATAAACCAACAATAGCTACTACATCTATACGGGAAAGAAAAAAAATCTCTCCAATTAAAGTCCTAAGTGAAAAAGAGCATATTCCATCCATTAAGGCGGAATCTCCTCTAAGCTCGCAACACCTTCTTCAAAGATATCTCAGTCGACTCAAGACGGAGCGTGAAGCTCAGGATTTCGATAAGGAGTTTGGTATACGCAACTTGAAGGAGGGTCTGAAAATTGGTGATTCCATAGTGACCTTCGATGCGAATTTCATGATTGTAAAGAATGAAACGTACGCGCTGACTCCTGGGCTGCTTGAATTAATATTCAAAAAAACGCCGAACTTAACTCTCGTCACGGAGACTGATAAAAATACCTATGGAAAAATTATTCTCGGCACCAATGCACATCGCGCTTACTATCAGACCAACAGACCTGTTCGAACGAGCAGTAGCATGAAATATCAGACAATCATTAGAAATCTGCTCACGCCTGAGAAGCTAGGCATGGCTCTTCCACGCAATATGCTCGTATCGAACACACCAATGGATTACGTCTACTGGGATGATCCAAATGAACTCGTCGATCGGTTGAGACTGCTCACGGCATCACAATCAGCGGGAAATCTCAGTCATACCAATGAAATCATGTCTATAGTGGAAGAGTTGCGTGAGGCTTGTATCATGTATTAGACTACAATGGCAGTAGTGGAGCATCATTTGGACGATGAGTGTCGACTTGTTCGGACGTTCCTTGGATCATGCCAAGACTATTGTTAGCAGCAGTGTGCGTGGTCCTCCTGGTGAAGGTTTCACCAGTGACCAGTGACTGCTGATGGACACTATGATATGGATAATCGAAGCCTCACCCATCTCGGCATAGCTATGGATGATTCTGATGCTGTATGTTCTGGAATGATACGAAATATTGTCAAAGACGAAATTCGTGTTATGTACACTGTGACATCGTCGCTAGGCAACAGGATTGAAGATATTCAGAACATTATTCAGACCTTTGAGAAGAATTTTTCGAACATGATGAAGGAGCATAGTATACATGAAGAGGATGTACAGGAACATTTGCAGCAAATTTCTGAACTCATTTATCAACTTGATCTCGAACTATCAACAGCTCTCAACAGCGGGTTTGACATTAAATTCATGTTACAGAGCCTGCACCGATTAATATTGGAACAATTCTCCATTCTCCAAAAGAATATAAATAACGATTTGGCGTTACGCAATCCTCAGATGATTTTGAATTTGGATACTTGTTTAGTTGTACTGGAAAAAATACTGGAAAAAAATGAACAAGCAGAAGCTAGCGGTGGTGGAAGAGCTTCATACACCTGCTCGACGGAACTATCCACGACGCAGGGTGGAGATGCGCAGCGTGGATGATACTTGGCAGGCCGATTTTGTGGAAATGGGTGCCTATGCCCGCATGAATAAAGGCTACAAATACCTGTTGACCGTTATTGACATTTTTCCACATATGCGTGGGCTGTACCCAAAAAGCCGAAGAATGGCGAAGATGTGACGAAAGCCATGGAATCCATATTAGAACAAAGCCGTATACCTCAAAATCTCCATGTGGATCAGCGCAAAGAATTCTACAACAGAGAATTTCAGTATTTCATGAAGTATCACGGTATCAACATGTACTGAACATTCAGTAATTTCAAAGCATCTATCGGCGAACGTTTCAATCGTACACGCAAAGAGAAAATGTGGAAACAATTCAGCCTGCAGGGAACCTATAAGTGGATTCCCATTATCGAGAAACTTATGCAGTCATACAATGCCATCAGACATCGCACAATTCGCATGAAACCCAAAGATGTCACTGCTGATCAGGAGCAGTACCTTCTCCAACATGCCTACAGGAAATTCAAGGCCAATCACACAAACAACAGAATCATGTTCAGAGTTGGAGATAAAGTGCGCATTAGTAAGTACAAGAATGTATTCTAGAAAGGGTGCACACCCAATTCGACAACAGAAGTATTCACTGTAGCTGAAGTCCAGAATACCGAACCCGTGACGTATAGACTCTCCGATTATGAGGGTAGTCCTACCAAAGGTGGCTTCTACCAAGAGGAACTTACCAGAGTCATGTATCCCGACGTTTATCTCGTGGAGAAGGTGCTCAATCGTTCCGGAAACAAAGTCTTTGTCAAGTTGTTAGGTTTCAACAATACTCATAACAGTTGGATTAATAGAAATGAATTGTGATTTATGTTAGATGCAAATAAATCAAATAATTGTTTCTCTCAATAATGTGTTGTTTATTAACAATATCCATAAGGTACACTGTCGGTTGAATTTACAGAGAGCACACTCTTGTCATCATTCCAACTTAAAGATAATTTCTGTTGTTTCACTACATACACATCATGCTTATTACTCTTAATCAAATACTGGTCTTTGAACAAAACCTCATGGTCCATCAAACAGTTTTTATAATCCTCAAAAGTTATTGTTTTCACACATCTTCACTCTCTCATCCCCATAAATTTTGAATGCGTATGATTTTGCTTTTAAGCCTATAAACTCATTCATAATCTGCCCATTACATTCATCCTTCATCAGTCCGAGCACTTTCGTATTCGCAAGCGGCATTTGATAACCATTGTCCACTGGGTAATCGGACGTGTCAAACTTATCAATATCACGTTTCATACTTTCATAAATGTCGGGCACTCTAAACTCATACAGGAGACTATCAGTATCCGTATACATGAGCTTAGCTTGATCTCCAAAAACTGCCTTAGCATACTCATAATGAAAATCATAGATGAATGTTTTTGAAATGTCCAAAATTGAGAACCCAATGTAAATCGGTTTGTTGAAAAATCTCTTCATACGATCCAATTGGATAATCACGTCTTTTTGCTTCCTAATATTTCCAATGGTTTTACCAAAGACCGCATTATTCATCAATTTAAAGGAATTTTTCTCGAAATCGTTGGTGGATTGCTTTCTCAAGTCTGCATTGAGATCGATGTATGGTTTTAGCCATGGCGCCTGATCAAATTCCAATACCCGATGAATTTTAGTCAATGTTAGACCATAAGTTAGACTTTGCTTTAGATTCTTATAGAGATCATCTTATAAGACACAATTTTTCTTTGGCAGTAGAGTTGTCATTAGTTTTGAGATCTTCTCATTAAGGGGAGTAACATGTTCGGGGCAAGGAGGTAAATCCTTGTGAGACTCAAAAAGTTCCTGGGAATAATCCAAGTCTACCTCAAGGATGTATCCTTTTGCTGAGTCATCTGGATGTGTGAGCACATCGACAATTGATGGGTCAATCCATTTGAATGATTCTGATGGTAAGAACTGTGACTTGGCTGCACCGTACAAGTTGTTAACGCCAAAGTACATGAGATAGCAGGTCTCCTTGGAAGGATCGAATTCTTCCGCCATGTACTTGTTATTCGCACGGGCGTATCGATTGCAGCACTGTGCCACACCGCCTCGAATATCCTTCTCCACAAACAAGTGCATTTCAACATCAGTTAAAAGTTCGAGACTGACACTAGTCCTGGTGCTGTGTAGTCGTGAAGGGGGTCAAGTTTATAGACAGTGGAGCAAACACGTCGAAAATTTTGAAAAATGTCTGCCAAAAGTAGGACATCTGTAGTCAAATAGAGGTCTGAATACTCACCCAAGGATGTAATATGAAACACTTGCCAGACTCCTTGAACATGCGCATAATCCTCAGCTGATACACTTTCCTCAGTCAACTTTGAGTAGAACCTGCTGATTGGAGGTAATTGTGGATCGCTTAGTTTCTCCCAAGAGTCTACATACTCATAGGGAAAAAGTCCTTTCCTAGCCAAAAGCTGAAATTTCTCCATATCAGCATGACAGTAATTTTGAGTGATGGACTTGCTCTGTCCGGTGAGGTAACTAGCTAATTTCTCTAAACTACTAGCCATAAACCGAAAAGAATCGAAGAATCTAAGTTTCACAACTGTGCCATCAGCGTACTTCGTGAAAGAGATATTTATATATTTATATACTTTGCTTTGTTGATGGGCAGTAAATCGATGCCACTGGAAAGTGGTCTGACCAAAAACTGAGATTCGTAGCCTGAGAGATTGTGAAAGACGACTGGTATTATGTGAGAGTCTCGATAATTGACATTACATCCTGGGTGAGCTGGACCGCGATACTTATCCGTCAAGTGACAATGATCGCGGTGTCTCGTTTCAGTACCTATAAATGGCTTTTTACAAATATGACTATTAGGATTAGTCTTGAAATCAATGGCTTGGCTAAGGGTGAGGGGTAGTATCAGTACCTTTGCCTTCAAAATCACATCAACCTTACGGGCAATTCGCAATAATTGATCTATGAACCATTCAATACAATTTGGACCACGATTTATCTTAAACTCCGAGCGTGAATCATCATAGTCACAGTGCAAGTAGAAACCTGCACTATGAGGAATATGTTTTTGACTCATCAAACCATCATCATCATCATCAATTGGAGACAGAATGCACTCAAGATCAGCATAGATAACAAAAGGAACCATCTCCTCGAACAGATGGTTTGTAAATTTCAAGATATTTTCACCCTCCTGTGACAGTACCATTCTGCAATTGTTGAGTGTGAAACAGTCTCCCTTATGCCTGTTAAGTGATTCCTGAGTGAGGAAATGCGCTAGACAATGGTCACAAATATACATAGCAGTTTTTCTCTTTGAAATTTGAGATCTTACGAGACGCGATAGATTTCGAATCCATGTAAAATGATAAATGGCTTGTTCATTATACTGCTGCTGCTGCTGCAACTGAGCATTATGACAAAGCAATAAGAGATGAATCGTAGGGCAGATTGACTTACATTTACTTAAATATACAGGTGCAATTTCGTTATCATTGTCAATCTCGTACACATTGATCGCCAATCCATTCATCAATTCGAACTTTGAGATATCCTTCAGCTGCATCGGAAACTTGAGGCGGGAATAGTTGAGCTAAGAGCCATCAGGTAGAGTTGCGTCAGCGGGGCATGGATAGGACGTGATGCACTCAGGATGCAACTCTACAGAGTGAAGAGTGGCAATGAATATAATAGAAAGCAGCACTCGTCATTAGGGGTTTGTAGTTACACTGTTCATGTTGACAGTTAAACTCATGATTCTACTCAATTTCTAACCGGAATCTCTCTCTTGAAAGTCCTCAACCTTGGCGAGGATTCGGTCCGTTAAATTTTCATCAAACCACTCCTCAATGTGGGTGGTAGGTAAAATTACCTCATTCCTGGTGTTGAAGTATGTTGCCTCCTCAAGAACTTGACCATTTGTCAAAATTTGAAATTTGCATCCGAGGAGTCCATTGGCCTTGATATTTCCCTGTTTTTGTAGGGTATGGCGAATATGACTAATGGCCTATGGGGATCCCCCTCCCCCTTTGCGGATTAGGTTCCCGCCCGACCATGCGGTCTCATTTTATGGGTACCACCGATAACACACACGGAACGTTCCATGGACACATCACAAGCAATAAATATCACTATTTTTGATCTCCCATTGCAGTTTTGTGGGTAAAAAAATTGTAGAGTTATGGATTTCGTGTGTTAACGCATCTGCAATGATTCTGTGCGTTTAATTTTACAGCGTCATAAATAGCAAAGCAATTGAATTAATGAATGCAACGATGATATTCGAGAAACTCACCATGCCTCACGATATATCACATATTCTCAGTACCGTAAAGCCCACGTTTCTATGGGTTAATCCTGGGGTGTTTTAAAATAAATCAATCTGTCACCTATTTAATCGGTATACGACGCTCGTACACCGTATGCACGTCAAACAAATCTCACGCTCAGTGCGCATTGATGGGGGGGGGGGGAGGGGGGCTATCATTTATCAGCCCACGTATATGCTATCTGTGATTCAACATTTCCCATTGGCCCGATCACTAATACTGCACATCAAGTCAAATCGCTGGAACTTTGTAACGGGGTTTCTTGGTGGCCAGTTGGAGATGACGGAACCACGGAATGAAAATCGCGGTTGCGGTCCGCGATTCAAGCCTTACGGTCGAGCTATAATACGGACCGCAGAAATTCGTAAATAGTCATCGAAACGTGGTTTTTGGAATTTTTTAAATTTTTAAAAAAATTTGATTTTTTTGAATTTTTTAAATTTGTCAGATTTTTCAAATTTTTCAAATTTTCCCAATTGCTGAAATTTCTGAAATTTTCCTAATTGCTGAAATTTCTGAAATTTTTGAAATTTTTGGAATTTTTTGAATTTTTGAAATTTTCGAGTTTTTCAAAAAATTTCGGTTTTTGTGAATTTTCCAAACTTTTGAAACGTTGAATTTTGGATTGTCAGGACTGACAGGAAAATTGGAATCTTCAAATTGCAAACCGTCCAGGATCTCTCAAGAAATGTGCACATAAAGAGCTATTCATAAATCTATCAATATTTTTTTCCATTCACGCAGGAACGCCCTCAATTTCGAACTCCAAAAAAAGCGAAAAATCTACAATCCCTCAATTTCTTCCGCTGACAAACCACCCGAGAGAAACTAAATTTCAAATATTTGCCTTTTATATTCAATCCCGTTTTGATTTTTATATTCAATCCCGTCTTCATCCGCCAGCAATGTCAAAAGACCCCCCACTCCCTATTCAATTCAAAAGAGAGCGCGCGCACGAGACATCAAGCGATGATTCCCCGGCAATCCCAGCAAATTGAATCCACGTCTCATCGTCGTCCGGTTCACGTAGGCAGAGTTGTACCCATACACACGCACGCCCGCCCCTTGCCTCTCCCCCTCCTCCTCCCACCCACCCACACCGAGTCGCTGCCTCCACCGCTTCGTGTACCTTTAACATTACACGGTCGGCCGCTTCCTCATCTACATGCAAATTTGTGATTGAATGAACCGCGCGGTGCATTACTGATCCCCAGAGTTTAACCGCCGCGAGTCAAGACTCGAATAACATATACGTTTTCCCGGTCACTCAGCCCTCATTTCTCCCGAAATCCCTCACTTTGTATTCGTTTATCTCATTCTAAACTCAAGGTATCGCGCTAAGTCGTT
Organism: Asobara japonica; assembly: GCA_026005395.1. Classification (NCBI taxonomy): domain Eukaryota; kingdom Metazoa; phylum Arthropoda; class Insecta; order Hymenoptera; family Braconidae; genus Asobara; species Asobara japonica. The sequence continues at coordinate 1,910,641 of BQMI01000393.1, forward strand.
ACGAAGATTCGCATTATTCTAGACGGAAAGGAAGAAAAATTGAATTGTAATTATGAATTGGCAGTTTGGCTTATGCAGAAAATTTCGAAAGGAACGGGATGAAATTTCATGAACCATATTCAGGTGTTCTTGATCACACCCACCCACCCACCTACCTACTCACCTAACCTACTCACCCACCTACCCACCTACCCACCTACTCACCCACCTACCGACCTACCCAACTAACCACCCACTCTCCCTCTCACCCAGCCACCCACCCACCCACCTAATCAATCACCCACCTAGCCACCTATCCACACAGCCAACCACCTACCTACCCAGCGACCCACTGACCCATACACCCACCGACCCACCCACACACACACACACACACCTAGCTGCATCCATCTTCCATTTCGAGGTAGTAGCCCATTTTGCCCCACTCTCTCCACCATACCTGTTCATCACAACTTTGAGAATTGCCATGTCACGGGGATATTGCCTTTTTCTTCTCTCCCAGCATCCACCAATTATAAAATTTTATATGGACATGTCATGGACCACGTATGCCACTTTTGGGGGCATTATTTATAATAGTATTTCTCTATACGGAGAAAAATATTTACATGCAGTGGAAAAAGTTTTTGTCAAAGTTTCCCACTACCACCTTAATCCGGAATCAATTGGTCCATTATCTGACATTCTGGCAAGAGATAAAAGGGAGATGTGGGTCATCTGACCCCGGAAATCGACTCTAGTGCTCCAGTTTTCCGTAAAGGTGGTGAGGTTCCCATCAAGTGCCCGGTCAAAGGCTGGGCGGCCAACAAACTTCCTCAAGCGTCGACACAGATGACGATGGTTGGGAGATACCGGAAAGTTTTAAAAGTCGAGCTAGTGACTCCACATCAAAGCCACCGCTTTCTCACCCGGGGTATCACCCGAGAGATCGCCGAAAGCCCGAGAAAAACATGGGGAAATGAGGGATTCCGGTGGGCAAATCCTTTTCGATAATCGTGGAGGAACAGAACTGTGCAATCCTCTTATGAGGAGGAAAATTTTATTAACTTCTCGATAGGGGAAGGTATTGTTTTGCCTCCGATAATGAAAAATCGATTGTCCCTCAGATCTCCACGTGTCATGGTATTTCTGACCTTTCTAGACTATTTCAAACAAAATGTCTGTATGTGTGTGTTTTTTTCCTCCGTCCCTCTCATTTGTACGCCCCCGGTAGCGGCCGTGTAAGCATTCCTTCAGGGGGCGTACCGGACACCCACCCGTGCGGTTGGGGCCGACTTTCGCCATTTTTAGGCCATCGTATTTCTAAACACAGGGTAAACCTCCAGAAACCCCTGTGCTACGATGGCCGGCGCCTATGATGGAACCCACCCCCCCTGCGTCGGGTTAGGTTCCCGCTCGGCCGGGCGGTCTCATTTTATGGGTACCAACGATAGCACACACGAAAGTTCCTGCATCGGTCGGAATCCATGAGAAAATATTTTTGAAAAAATATTCTCCGGCGGCCGGGCGCGAACCTAGGACCTTCGGAGTAGTAGGCAGATACTCTACCACTACGCCAAAGCCCCGACGCAGTATGTGTGTGTGTGTGTGTGCCGATGTACGTATGTAACCAAAATCGAAGCGTCTTGCCGTAACTTAGAGCTCATTCTTTTTGCTCCATATATGTCTGCTGGTTTCTATTGTTATTGACAATTTCAATTGTTTGTAACGCTGTATCTCACGAAATATTATCGATACGCAAAAATGTATCCAATAAATGTTGTTCCTTATAAAAAAATACATATTTTGTGTTGTCTGACTTTTTTCGTATCTTTGACCGTTTCGGCGTTAGAGCGTTATAAACAATTGAAATCATTTGGAGAGCACGATGGGGAGAAAAATGAGAGATTGGACAGAAAGTACGCATACACACACGCAGACATCGGGAACATAGCTCATTTATTTTATGTAGTGGTTTTCCATGTAGACGTCTGAGCCTTGACTAATTATTAGAGCTTCGTTAACGTCTAGAAGCGTATATTATCATTGATGTGGACATATCTGTTGCGTGAACTCTGACGTAATCTCAATAGGGAAGTCAGTTAGTTTAATTGTAGTGATGTGGAATGCTGGAGTTAGTTAACTTAGTCTGAAGGGTACTTCGAGGTCCTCCGAGTATCTATTGGTTAGAAGGAACGATGCACAATTGTAATGCGGTACTCGATGATCACAATGATAGGTCTCTTCTTAAAGATAGAACTACGCATGACACACAAACCACATAAATTTTGAGGTAGCATTTTTTGATATTATGGATATTTTGAAAATTTTTGAAGATTTCAAATTTTTGAAATATCTAAGATTCTGAAAGTTTTTGATTTTTGAAATTTGTGGGATTTTTGAAATTTTTGAAATTTTTGAAATTTCTGAAATTTTTCAAAATTTTAATTACGGTATTTCTCTTTCACGTTTGTGATCAGAGAAAAAATTTCAAACTTGAAATTTTTTTTTTTCTGTAAATTTGTCAAATTTTCAGAATATCGAAAAATTTTCGCATTTTTCCCATTTTTTGGAATTTTTAAATGTTTCACAAATTATATTATTTCTCGGCCAACTCTTTGGCCATATGAAATTCGCGAAGTTTTGTTTGAGTCGCGCTCATTATTTAAATTTTCCAAAAAAATCCGCGCCCATGTGTATGTGTATGTATAATTCGTCTACGCGCTACGCGCTCAAAATTTCCTCTCATTGCGCAACACTGCTTGCGCTGAGGGAGTCAACCAGCTTAAAATACCTTAATCACGCAGAGTGTTTTACGCTCATAGGCTCGAATTCATTCGCTTCAGATGCACAAGTGGCTTATAGCGGCCCTTCCCCACCCACCCAGCAATGATCCACAACGCATATAACGAGGCCTCTGTCTTCGGGCCCTCCTCTCGTCTCATCCATCGCCCGCATGCACGTGATCACCAACGCATTTTCCGCGTAGGCGTGCGAGATTCGTTATGGTCAGTCTCCCGTAGCTGCTAATTGACTAAATTAGTTTCTCGTACCATTTAAAAGGGCGGGGGGAGGGGGGGGGGTGACAGGTTTCCCCAATGATAACTCCTGCGCATCAACTTAATTTGACATTTTTTATTTCATTCATTTCGACTGAATTTTGTGAAGAGGAGTAACTTGCTTTAATTCATATGAACTCCTCACCCCCCCCCCCCTTCCGGCCAATACCCTCCCCAAAGCACCAACTATATGTGCGCGAGTATGTAGGTGGGTGGGTGAGTGGGTGGGATGGCTGGGTGGTGAGTGGTGGATGTGGATGGGTGAGTGGGTAGGTGGATGTGGATGGGTAGGTGAATGGATGAGTGGGTGGGTGGATGCGGATGGGTAGGTGAGTGGGTGAGTAGGTGAGTGGTTGGGTGGGTGAGTAGGTGGGTGGGTGGGTGAGTAGGTAGGCAGGGTGGGTGGGTGGGTGAGTAGGTAGGGAGGGTGGGTGGGTGGGTGAGTAGGTAGGGAGAGTGGGTGGGTGGGTGAGTAGGTAGGGAGGGTGGGTGGGTGAGTAGGTAGGAAGGGTGTGTGGGTGGGTGAGTGGGTGAGTAGGTAGGGAGGGTGAGTGGGTAGGGAGGGTGGGTTGGTGGGTGAGTAGGTAGGGAGGGTGGGTGGGTGAGTCGGTAGGGAGGGTGGGTGGGTGAGTAGGTAGGGAGGGTGGGTGGCTGGGTGAGTAGGTGGGGAGGCTGGGTGAGTGAGTAGCTGGGTGGGTGAGTAGGTGGGAGGGTGAGTAGGCGGGTGGGTGGGTGTGTGTTTGTAGGTGCGTGGACGGTGGAACAGGAGAGTGTAAAATTTACGACCCTTCAAAATGCAAATTCTTAAATTCTAGTAACTTTGCCTTTCATCACAAACAACACTTACCCTTGAATAAAATTTATTTTTACGCAGAACACTATTAAAATTTTTTTTTTCACAAAATCCTTACCATCCAACAAATTTGCCCGAATAATTTTATTCACCTCAAAGCCTCATAAAACTAACCCGTTCTTTCTCTTTTCCGTTGCAGGTAAGTTTTCACCGCAATTAATGGATATATGTGGACATGGGTTTGTTCCCGACGACAACGGGGGGATGAGAGTGAACAACAAAAAAATATCATCTTAGCGCTCATCAAGTGTCAGCCCGAGTGTCTCACATTTATTTTTTACTGGATAAAGGAACATAAAAACACACCAGAAAATTTTTCCGTGGGTGCAATTTCATCCGCTTGGTGAGATAGAATAAAACAGAATTAACTCCTAATGAAGAAAAAAAAATACAAGAAAAAAGTACCTGAGGAATAAAAAATAGAGTTACGAGTATGAGAGAATGCCGGTGGTGTGGGTAGACAGGCAGAACGTAATATCGTCCCACGTAATAGACAATTAACTCAACCGGCCGTTAAATAAACATTCGAAATACCCTTGGTTTGTTTTTCGGATGTATCTTGGTGGTCCAACTGGCCATTCCTGATTCTCCACTCCCCCCCCCCCCAACGTTTTCCGGGTTTCCCTTTTCGGGATAATTGCTCTATTATGTTCATTACGTCTTTCACGTAGAGACCTGAGTATAAGGAATCCCCCCCCTCCCCCCCCCCCCCCACCGCTCAACAGGTAATGGTGGGTTGTGGACATAATCCCCTTGGTAAAAAGTCTAATTATTCAAATTATTTATAATAATGCTGGTGTGTCCGGCGGGAAATTTAAAGTAAAGGTTTGGAGCTAGCGCGGAAAATTGTATGGTTTGAGCCCGTTTGCCTGTCCACTATTGTCTCCGTATCTCGAAAACTAAGAGAGATTGCGAAATTTATCTATATATAAACTTGTAGGTCTCACTCTAGTCTACAAAAAAGGTCGATATGAAGGTGGCTCTATCTCCATTCCAACACGAGATAATACACGCGGAATCAAGAACAAACCCAAGCCCCTTGGTCTTCTCTACCTATCTCTTTATTATTTGCAAATTTGCACATCCATCACTTTGTTTTACACCGTCGGTAGATAAAAAAAAAGTCCCATATATCGTCACGGAGATTAACCAACGTACCCCAAAAAAGTCCAATCATTCAAATTATTTCCAATAACGATCACCGCACAGTATCGAAAAAAAATACCCGACTTCACCGTCTCCAAGGGCAATCGTTCACAATTTCATTATTATTATTATTCCTCCTTCCCTTTCTTCTGCTTCTTCTTGTTCTCTGAAGACCCTTAATTGCTTATCGCGGGTTCTCCATAGGCTATCGATCTCCCTCTAGCGGTAGCGTCCCATAAATATTCCCGCGCCAGTAGAGGGGGGGGGGGGGGGGATGAGTGTGCCGGAGCGGCCTTTGGCCAAAGCACACCAAACCCGCTTCTCATCGGTACATGCGCCTTGACATTAATTACCCACACCAGCTGCACACACTCGTGCCTGCTTTCTCCTCTTAGCGAAAGAAATGCTTCCTTGGTGGCTCCGGCAAATACAGTTCACCCTCTCGCAAAAACCGACACAACTTAACATGCTCCCCCCCACCTCCCTCCTCCCCCCACCCACTTATATTCCCGTATAAAATCTTAATTGAATATCTTGTACCCTGTGACATTAAACGCTTGGTTTACGGGAAATAAATAAAATGCACAACTGGGAGGAGAAGGGAGGGGGCGGTGGGGGGGGGGGGGGGGGGAGTAAGGGAAAGAAACATCCAGCTAGATGAGAAAAAGCAAGGAAAAAACTATGATGAATGTTATGTTTCTTTAAATGCATCGTACTTGTTGCCTGTGATGGGGGCGGAGGGAGGGGTTGGAGATGGGGGATGGAATAAATGTTGGATGTCGGGAATTTCTTGTTTTCCTGTTCTCCATTGTTAGCAATAGCACACCATTATCTTCTCCCTGGGTGATGGACGTTGTACACTTTTTCCGTTGTGCATGGATGTTGTGCGTGTGTGGGATATGCTATCTGCTCCGGTCTATTTATTCTTGTTTGTAATGAGGGACATTCTGGATGCGTCAGGTATGAGGAATGATGGAGGGATGCTTCTGGGGCAGAATGGTTTCAGGGAGAAGTATGTTTTGTAATGAGGAAGAACGTTTCCACCCAGTGGAATTCACCCAAGGTACCTCAAATCTAGGTGCTCCTGGTGGATGTGTCTACGCGTTGATGTGTCCTATGACACCAGAGTAGTAAGGGAGCGGTTTCAGCGAGAATGGAATGCGCTCCCCCCCTTTCCCCCCCCCCCAAAGGTAAACAAAGGAAAACACTTTGGACAAGTGTAGACCTGCCGACTCCCTTATCTTGGGTCCCATCTCTGGTTGGGCCCGCTTTCCCATCCCCCCCCCCTTCCCTCGTCCATCAGCGGCGGTGTGATTGACGTCACAGCCCTGTGGAAAATCCCCCCCCCCCTTCCTCAAAAGGAAAAGGACCTGTCGAAGCACGTCTGAGCGTGTTTATCAGGTGTGCCCATCTCCGTTTGGGCCCGCTTCCGTCTTCCCCCCTTCCCCTTCCTTCCTTCTGTGAAGATGCGATTGACGTCACAGGGTATGGCTCCAAGATATATGGCGTCCTTGGGGAATTTTGGAAAACGGTCAGCAGATCGTGATACAAAGGGTCTGCGGAAAAGCACCTGTGCAAACACGCCTAACTGGTAGACACGGCGCCCTTCTTATCATGGGTCTCATCTCCGTTTTGGACCCGCTTAGCGCCCCCCACACTTCTATGTGCTAACTTTTCTATGAGTAAGGTTTTCAAGGAAATAGAGGAAAAAATAGTCACAAATCACACAGGTTCACAGACAAAATTTTTTTTTATTCATTTTTTGCATCAAATAAATAATTACAATATAAAGTCTCTCTCTCTCTCGTAAAGGCTTCTACAAGTAGACAAATTATCGTAATTAATAATCAACCTCATCTGCACCATACGAATTATAAAAGGTAGGCATCCTATAGATACCACCAACCATATTATCTAAGTCGTGGAAACAGAAATGACATAATTCACCAAATAACTGATTTAAATATCCTAAATTACGGTTAGGAATCAACCATTTTAGTTCGTCACTTGATTTCTCCAAAATTTTTTCAAAGTCGGTAAGTATACACCGATGAAGAGCAGACGATGACGGTACTCTGCTCTGATCGGGGTTTCTCATTACAACACTTGTAATAATCTTGACAATGGTGTCCCTGTACTCAACGAGCGGTAGTGTGTTCAGTAAACCCAACCACTGGTTGATCCATACAGCCTTGCTTTTGAGGGTAGAGATGCTCACAGCCTGTAGAATAATCGACTGCTTAGTCAGGTTATGGCAGAATCTCACAGCGAGGCTCTCGAAAACTCTCGTGAAATGTAGTGCTACCGGACCATAGTGTTTCGACGGATGCGTGATATTAATTGGTGCAGGATTTTCTCCATCGGTGAAGTACCGCGTGACCGCGTCTAAATCTTCATACAGCAAGCGCCAGTCCTCTCCAGACATTTCAATAATCACTCGATTAGGACGTACGGACATAATTTGTATAACGGGTACAAATTGATAATAATCGTTCAACTGCACCCCGACCCGTATTTGTTTTGTCTCCGACTTATTTAAGAAAACATTTTGAGACAACAGTACGTGTTTCTCGATACACCCACGAGTCTTATTTTTATCGTCTTCCATTTTGGTAGAGGCAGGTGCACAGTTAACAATTCACTGATTCAAATGACTCAATCTCCCTGATTTTTAACCGGTCCAGATTGTTGGAGTGGGGGAATACCCCCACCCCCTCTAACTATTTAGTATAAATCGTCCTCCTCACAGGAGCATTTTGTCTGAGTGATACTTACAAGTTTTCGTCATTTGTGAAAAACATCCAAAAATGGAACCATGTCGCGGAGTTGAGAGGTACTTTAACAAATTTATCGCTTATCCAAGCGAAGACCCAAGTACGCAGTGTATACCATATCCATGCTTTTCGAAAGGGGTATGTGGACGGACTAGTGTCATGCTCCATATTAGGAACTCTGCAAGAGAAAAGGAAGCACAACAAGTGATTAATAAGAATCATAACGAGGTGTACAGCGTATCATTTTATAGACACATACCGTATTGGCACACTGTCCGCTCAGGATCATTGTGTGCGACAACGTGGATACACGCCCAAAATAAAAAACTGTACGCGGTTTTTCAACCAGGAACAAAAACCGTAACTACACACAAGGTTTACAACATATGGTATGATGTGAAATCAGACATACCCCCTGAGGATATTGTGAAAAATATTGAGATCCGCCGAAATCCTCCAACACTGAAAAGTATAGCTACGGCCACTTTATTGAGTAGTCGTCGCTACGCAAAAAATCAGCCGACCCTGAAGCTCGTGAAGAAAGCTATAATGTATGACCAAGATACATTATTGTACAAAGTCATGTTCAACACGATGTACGAGTGGCGCTATGGCATGGACGAAATTAAACTGAGAGACGCTTTCATTGGCGAATCTTTTTATTACGGTAGTGAAGACTGGGCACGTGAACTCTATTTCCCAGCAGGGGAGGACATTGTATATTATGGGCAAAATCCAATCCCTAATTGGCCTACGGAAAGTAGAAAAAGGAAGGTGTCACTCGACTAGAAACAACCCTTTTCATTAGAGGAAGTATGTGTATAATACAATCAATAACAAAAATAAGTCTAAGAGAAGCATTTGTGGGAGAACATTTTTATCGTAACACAGCGGATGCAGAAGAATAGTATTGACGATAGGTCGAGGAAAAAATGCTGTTGTGTTAGGAGGTGATAAACCCGCTTTGTTCTTCGGGTAATAAACCAAGCGTACCCAGAAGGACCCTTTGGCAGGTATGCCGACCTGCGATTATCATCTCGGGGTTTTCCGAAAACTTACGAACTGAGCGAAAAAATGGTACATAAGGGTGCTACAAGTCAACATCTTACCACAGTCTAGTCTTCGTGAAAATCCGAAGTGTTCAACAGTCTCAGTTTTCAAAGATGAAGAGTAACATCAAAATTGTGAGTGACACGATGATTGAAAAGAATACAGTGAAGAGCGAATATTTGGCAGAGTTGTTGCTAAAAGCGGTTCACAGTCGTACAGAAAGAGTGAACCATAGTGACGTGCAAAATATGTTAGAAGACGGTTTAGATCATCTCTTCTTCGAGCTTATGGACTCTGGTACTACAGTATTCCAAAAAAAACGGATGGCGGAGTCAAGAAGAAAGCGGAAAGCACACGATGCAGATCTGCAAAAAAAAGCAAATCGTGTGATACGTCTGGAGAAGGCTAGACAAAAGAAGGAGGAATTTGCAGATCGTATGAAGAAAAAAGTGCTACGTGCGGTCCGATTGGAAGCGGCTCGCAGGAAGCGGGACCAATTTCGGATGCGCCAGGAGCGATATCAGCAGGAGAAGCTATCGCGAGAGATACAAGCTGTAGCCGCATTCTACGACGAAGATTTTCAAATGTCCGGTAAGTTTCTTCACTTAGTACCGAAAATAGTAAACATATATGCAAATGGCAAATTATTCATTGTTCTTCCTCTTTTTTGTTCACAGTCGAAGAAGAAAGAGTAGAATCACCCGTCACAGGATATTCTCCTGAGACCGTAATTAGTACACAACAGCTGCTCGAGGATTTGCTAGATATCACTGAGGAATACGAAATCGCAGAACGTGGGCACGCGGAGGCAATGGAGGCCCTCGACTATATTCCACTTACCCCACGAATGTTAGTAAAATAATATCGTCAAAATTCTCACATGCATTCTGTACCATATCTGATACCTTTTTACATGTACATATGAATAAATAAGCGATACATTTCAGTATTAAATCGACCTGTTGTTTTCTGTCCTTTCCAAAAATTTTCGACTGAAAGAGAAACGAATAAATAAAAAATAAGGGTCCTTATTAAAATTTGGGAACGAGGTCAAGGAATAAAAAGAAAATATGGTGTGTTCATTTCAATAGAAAAATTTATTCGAAACAGTAAAAACAAAGAAATTTCTCAACTTTCTTTTTTTGAGAAAGAAAAATCTCACAAACGAACAAAAAAAAAATTTTTTTTTTTCTTACAAAAATATACAAAAAAAACTTATGAAGTAATATTTTACAAAAAACTTATAAAAATATAGCGTAAATCTACAAAAACTTATGAAATAAATATTTTACACAACGCTATCAAAAATATACAAAAAATATAAAATAAATTTACAAAAATCTTACAAAATAAAAATTCACAAAAATCTTACGTCTACTTTTTTTCTTATGACGTAAAAATGATGGGCTTATTTTTCCACAAAAAATCTCGCTTTTTTTTATCACAAAAATAATTTATGTATCGCTGCCATGACAAAAAAAATTTCACGCAGAAGCCAAAATTTTCAAATAATTTTCATTGAAAATCCAATTGTATCATACCACCCGTAGTTTTTTATATCCATAGGGTAGTGTGCTCCCAGTTTCGTCAACTCGTCGTTTCGGACCCGTAGCTCGTATTGTCTTCTTTTCTGTTTTTGTTACGACGTCATGATACATCGTACGACGTATTCCCTTATATTCAATTTCAAAAGGGTCGGATCTGTTGACAACAAGAGCACGGATCGAAGCGTAGTTGATCTTTTCAGTTGTTTCGTAATTTAATCTTACCCCTTTAAGCTTCGTTACAACCTTTACAACCCCGTCTGGCTTCTGTACAGTGTAAGAATAAAACTTTGGACCACCCGAAACAAATGAAGAAATGAAGCTATCATTGCCATAATCTTTGGTTATTTCATCTGTCAAATCTCCTAGGAAATTTCCAATTGGTAATTCATTACTCCCATCGCTGACGTAAATTACAGGTCTCATACCAGTTGATAATAATGCCATTTTCATCTCGTGGAAGCATTTGAACGAGACTATCGAGAAATCGACGAAAGCAAATGTGGTTATTGCTGCGTACACGACAGCTCATGCTCGTTTAAAATTATATTCCTATTTAGATCAGTTACAAGAACGCGTATTATATTATGATACAGACTCTGTAATTTACGTCAGCGATGGGAGTAATGAATTACCAATTGGAAATTTCCTAGGAGATTTGACAGATGAAATAACCAAAGATTATGGCAATGATAGCTTCATTTCTTCATTTGTTTCGGGTGGTCCAAAGTTTTATTCTTACACTGTACAGAAGCCAGACGGGGTTGTAAAGGTTGTAACGAAGCTTAAAGGGGTAAGATTAAATTACGAAACAACTGAAAAGATCAACTACGCTTCGATCCGTGCTCTTGTTGTCAACAGATCCGACCCTTTTGAAATTGAATATAAGGGAATACGTCGTACGATGTATCATGACGTCGTAACAAAAACAGAAAAGAAGACAATACGAGCTACGGGTCCGAAACGACGAGTTGACGAAACTGGGAGCACACTACCCTATGGATATAAAAAACTACGGGTGGTATGATACAATTGGATTTTCAATGAAAATTATTTGAAAATTTTGGCTTCTGCGTGAAATTTTTTTTGTCATGGCAGCGATACATAAATTATTTTTGTGATAAAAAAAAGCGAGATTTTTTGTGGAAAAATAAGCCCATCATTTTTACGTCATAAGAAAAAAAGTAGACGTAAGATTTTTGTGAATTTTTATTTTGTAAGATTTTTGTAAATTTATTTTATATTTTTTGTATATTTTTGATAGCGTTGTGTAAAATATTTATTTCATAAGTTTTTGTAGATTTACGCTATATTTTTATAAGTTTTTTGTAAAATATTACTTCATAAGTTTTTTTTGTATATTTTTGTAAGAAAAAAAAAAATTTTTTTTTTGTTCGTTTGTGAGATTTTTCTTTCTCAAAAAAAGAAAGTTGAGAAATTTCTTTGTTTTTACTGTTTCGAATAAATTTTTCTATTGAAATGAACACACCATATTTTCTTTTTATTCCTTGACCTCGTTCCCAAATTTTAATAAGGACCCTTATTTTTTATTTATTCGTTTCTCTTTCAGTCGAAAATTTTTGGAAAGGACAGAAAACAACAGGTCGATTTAATACTGAAATGTATCGCTTATTTATTCATATGTACATGTAAAAAGGTATCAGATATGGTACAGAATGCATGTGAGAATTTTGACGATATTATTTTACTAACATTCGTGGGGTAAGTGGAATATAGTCGAGGGCCTCCATTGCCTCCGCGTGCCCACGTTCTGCGATTTCGTATTCCTCAGTGATATCTAGCAAATCCTCGAGCAGCTGTTGTGTACTAATTACGGTCTCAGGAGAATATCCTGTGACGGGTGATTCTACTCTTTCTTCTTCGACTGTGAACAAAAAAGAGGAAGAACAATGAATAATTTGCCATTTGCATATATGTTTACTATTTTCGGTACTAAGTGAAGAAACTTACCGGACATTTGAAAATCTTCGTCGTAGAATGCGGCTACAGCTTGTATCTCTCGCGATAGCTTCTCCTGCTGATATCGCTCCTGGCGCATCCGAAATTGGTCCCGCTTCCTGCGAGCCGCTTCCAATCGGACCGCACGTAGCACTTTTTTCTTCATACGATCTGCAAATTCCTCCTTCTTTTGTCTAGCCTTCTCCAGACGTATCACACGATTTGCTTTTTTTTGCAGATCTGCATCGTGTGCTTTCCGCTTTCTTCTTGACTCCGCCATCCGTTTTTTTTGGAATACTGTAGTACCAGAGTCCATAAGCTCGAAGAAGAGATGATCTAAACCGTCTTCTAACATATTTTGCACGTCACTATGGTTCACTCTTTCTGTACGACTGTGAACCGCTTTTAGCAACAACTCTGCCAAATATTCGCTCTTCACTGTATTCTTTTCAATCATCGTGTCACTCACAATTTTGATGTTACTCTTCATCTTTGAAAACTGAGACTGTTGAACACTTCGGATTTTCACGAAGACTAGACTGTGGTAAGATGTTGACTTGTAGCACCCTTATGTACCATTTTTTCGCTCAGTTCGTAAGTTTTCGGAAAACCCCGAGATGATAATCGCAGGTCGGCATACCTGCCAAAGGGTCCTTCTGGGTACGCTTGGTTTATTACCCGAAGAACAAAGCGGGTTTATCACCTCCTAACACAACAGCATTTTTTCCTCGACCTATCGTCAATACTATTCTTCTGCATCCGCTGTGTTACGATAAAAATGTTCTCCCACAAATGCTTCTCTTAGACTTATTTTTGTTATTGATTGTATTATACACATACTTCCTCTAATGAAAAGGGTTGTTTCTAGTCGAGTGACACCTTCCTTTTTCTACTTTCCGTAGGCCAATTAGGGATTGGATTTTGCCCATAATATACAATGTCCTCCCCTGCTGGGAAATAGAGTTCACGTGCCCAGTCTTCACTACCGTAATAAAAAGATTCGCCAATGAAAGCGTCTCTCAGTTTAATTTCGTCCATGCCATAGCGCCACTCGTACATCGTGTTGAACATGACTTTGTACAATAATGTATCTTGGTCATACATTATAGCTTTCTTCACGAGCTTCAGGGTCGGCTGATTTTTTGCGTAGCGACGACTACTCAATAAAGTGGCCGTAGCTATACTTTTCAGTGTTGGAGGATTTCGGCGGATCTCAATATTTTTCACAATATCCTCAGGGGGTATGTCTGATTTCACATCATACCATATGTTGTAAACCTTGTGTGTAGTTACGGTTTTTGTTCCTGGTTGAAAAACCGCGTACAGTTTTTTATTTTGGGCGTGTATCCACGTTGTCGCACACAATGATCCTGAGCGGACAGTGTGCCAATACGGTATGTGTCTATAAAATGATACGCTGTACACCTCGTTATGATTCTTATTAATCACTTGTTGTGCTTCCTTTTCTCTTGCAGAGTTCCTAATATGGAGCATGACACTAGTCCGTCCACATACCCCTTTCGAAAAGCATGGATATGGTATACACTGCGTACTTGGGTCTTCGCTTGGATAAGCGATAAATTTGTTAAAGTACCTCTCAACTCCGCGACATGGTTCCATTTTTGGATGTTTTTCACAAATGACGAAAACTTGTAAGTATCACTCAGACAAAATGCTCCTGTGAGGAGGACGATTTATACTAAATAGTTAGAGGGGGTGGGGGTATTCCCCCACTCCAACAATCTGGACCGGTTAAAAATCAGGGAGATTGAGTCATTTGAATCAGTGAATTGTTAACTGTGCACCTGCCTCTACCAAAATGGAAGACGATAAAAATAAGACTCGTGGGTGTATCGAGAAACACGTACTGTTGTCTCAAAATGTTTTCTTAAATAAGTCGGAGACAAAACAAATACGGGTCGGGGTGCAGTTGAACGATTATTATCAATTTGTACCCGTTATACAAATTATGTCCGTACGTCCTAATCGAGTGATTATTGAAATGTCTGGAGAGGACTGGCGCTTGCTGTATGAAGATTTAGACGCGGTCACGCGGTACTTCACCGATGGAGAAAATCCTGCACCAATTAATATCACGCATCCGTCGAAACACTATGGTCCGGTAGCACTACATTTCACGAGAGTTTTCGAGAGCCTCGCTGTGAGATTCTGCCATAACCTGACTAAGCAGTCGATTATTCTACAGGCTGTGAGCATCTCTACCCTCAAAAGCAAGGCTGTATGGATCAACCAGTGGTTGGGTTTACTGAACACACTACCGCTCGTTGAGTACAGGGACACCATTGTCAAGATTATTACAAGTGTTGTAATGAGAAACCCCGATCAGAGCAGAGTACCGTCATCGTCTGCTCTTCATCGGTGTATACTTACCGACTTTGAAAAATTTTTGGAGAAATCAAGTGACGAACTAAAATGGTTGATTCCTAACCGTAATTTAGGATATTTAAATCAGTTATTTGGTGAATTATGTCATTTCTGTTTCCACGACTTAGATAATATGGTTGGTGGTATCTATAGGATGCCTACCTTTTATAATTCGTATGGTGCAGATGAGGTTGATTATTAATTACGATAATTTGTCTACTTGTAGAAGCCTTTACGAGAGAGAGAGAGACTTTATATTGTAATTATTTATTTGATGCAAAAAATGAATAAAAAAAAATTTTGTCTGTGAACCTGTGTGATTTGTGACTATTTTTTCCTCTATTTCCTTGAAAACCTTACTCATAGAAAAGTTAGCACATAGAAGTGTGGGGGGCGCTAAGCGGGTCCAAAACGGAGATGAGACCCATGATAAGAAGGGCGCCGTGTCTACCAGTTAGGCGTGTTTGCACAGGTGCTTTTCCGCAGACCCTTTGTATCACGATCTGCTGACCGTTTTCCAAAATTCCCCAAGGACGCCATATATCTTGGAGCCATACCCTGTGACGTCAATCGCATCTTCACAGAAGGAAGGAAGGGGAAGGGGGGAAGACGGAAGCGGGCCCAAACGGAGATGGGCACACCTGATAAACACGCTCAGACGTGCTTCGACAGGTCCTTTTCCTTTTGAGGAAGGGGGGGGGGGGATTTTCCACAGGGCTGTGACGTCAATCACACCGCCGCTGATGGACGAGGGAAGGGGGGGGGGGGGGGATGGGAAAGCGGGCCCAACCAGAGATGGGACCCAAGATAAGGGAGTCGGCAGGTCTACACTTGTCCAAAGTGTTTTCCTTTGTTTACCTTTGGGGGGGGGGGGGAAAGGGGGGGAGCGCATTCCATTCTCGCTGAAACCGCTCCCTTACTACTCACCAGGGCTCGTCCCAGGCGGATGTGGATCGGTTCTAAGCAGCAGGCGGACAGTAGCAGGATGTCTAGATAAGATGGGATGGATCCAACTGGTGATATAGCTCCATCCAGGACGTGTAGAAAAAAATGGACACCATCATATAGGGAGGAAATACGTGTCCTAGATATCCACGTAATTGATATATTTTCAATACACTTATTTCCGTAAGCTGCTGGGTAGTGCTGGGAGGGGCTGGAGGTGGGGTAGAGCGGAGTTGAGCCTTGGGATTGTCGGCAGCGCATCCTTCCTCTGGTCTTCCGGAATCATGAGGGACGGAAGAGTGCACGTTCCTTTTACTCCTCTCATCGTTCCCTCCCTTGGAAACTTCTTATCCGGACCATTGTGCGCGGAAAGCATTCTAGCCGCCTCTGGGAACAATCACGGAGGAGTTCCCAGCTTCACAAGCACCACAGGATCGGATATCTATATCTCGGCGTTGAAGCATTGCCGTGGTATATTCGGGCAAGGCCGGGGATAGTATATGGGGATGGGGTAGTGTCGATGTTTTGTTTGAGGGAAAACTATATGGGTACTTTGGTAATCGATCCCCAATGTTAGCCGAGGGGTCAGACTAGCGCGGGCAAAGTTGAGGGCCATAAATGTCGATGGTTGTGATATTAAAACTTGAGAGCGGAATGGAAAATTTCGGAGATTCTTCCCTGGGTAAATACTAGAGTTACAAAGTTTGGCGGTGGCGGGGGGGGGGGGGGGTGATCAAGAGGAGGTGATGCATTGGCTAACCTTGTGAATACCTGGGGATAATAATGTCGTAAATCAGGATATCGGAAAATAATGGCCATATTAAACATTGGGGGGAATTCAAATTTGGGAAAAATGGCGCCTCGCCCTCAACGGCTCTCGTAATTATGATGAACCAAGGAGGAAATTCTGAGAAAATATTTTTGGAAATTTGAAGTTTGGAAATTTCTAGAACTTTGATAAATCTTTGAAGAACTAAAAACTTTGAGTCTTCCAAAAATTCTCGATTGGTATTCAATTTTTTGTTTTATCTCCGACGAACTGTTCTGATAGTTTTATTTAGTTTAAACCTCAGATGTTAATTAGATAGCCGAGTACAATGGAGTGGGATTGGCAAATTCTCGAGGGGACTTTCAACTTGTAAATGAAAACTATTTTTAAGTGAGCCTTAAGCTTAATCTTGGTACTCTCAGTCTGAGCTTCCAACTGAGGATCAACTCGAATGAGGTCAATAGAAGTTTATCGCATTATCATGGGGAAAATCCATAGGCCAGGTAAAAAAAATTTCGTTGGCATTTTTTTTAACCGACCACTGATGTACATCCTCTCAGCCACCCACCCTCCCACCCACTCACCCTCCCACCCACTCACCCACTCACCCTCCCACCCACTCACCCTCCCACTCACTCACCCACCCTCCCACTCACCCACCCACCCTTACACCCACCCACCCACCCTTACACCCACCCACACACCCTTACACCCACCCACCCACCCTCACACCCACCCACCCACCCACCCTTACACCCACCCACCCACCCTTACACCCACCCACCCACCCGTCATCACACCCACACACCCGCCATCACACACACACACACATATTCTGTGGATGTCGGGGCTTTGGCGTAGTGGTAGAGTATCTGCCTACTACTCCGAAGGTCCTAGGTTCGCGCCCGGCCGCCGGAGAATATTTTTTCAAAATATTTTCTCATGGATTCCGACCGATGCAGGAACTTCCGTGTGTGCTATCGGCGGTACCCATAGAATGAGACCGCCCGGCCGAGCGGGAACCTAACCCGACGCAGGGGGGGGGCGGGTTCCATCATAGGCGCCGGCCATCGTAGCACAGGGGTTTCTGGAGGTTTGCCCTGTGTTTAGAAATACGATGGCCTAAAAATGGCGAAAGTCGGCTCCAGCCGCATGGGTGGGTGTCCGGTACGCCCCCTGAAGGAATGCTTACACGGCCGCTACCGGGGGCGTACAAATGAGAGGGACGGAGGAAAAAAAAAAAAAAAAAAAAAAAAAAAAAAAAAAAAAAAAAACACATATTCTGTGGCGGGGCTTTGGCGTAGTGGGTAGAGTGTCTGCCTACTATTCTAAAGGTCCCGCGTTCGATTCCCGCTCACTGCAAATATTTTTTCTGAAAAATATTTTCTCACGGACTCCGACCAATGGCAGGAACATTCCGTGTGTGCTATCGGCGGTATCCATGAAGTGAGACCGTGAGCCGGGACCGAACGCGACCCGTCGCGCGGGGGGGGGAGGGAGGGTTCCATCGTAGACGCCCCGCCATCGTATCACAGGGGTTTCTGGAGGTTTACCCTGTGATTAGAAATACGATGAGCTGAAATGGCGAAGTCGGCCCCAGCCGCAATGGGTGGGTACTCTGATCCGTAGTATTGCCCATGAAGTAATGCCTAACAGCGGTTACGTGGGTGAATACGAATAGAGCAAGAGTAGAAAAAAAAACACACATATTCTGTAAAAAGTCGAATTTTCATTTTCCACACTAAATATGAGCTATTGCGCGGGCATGTAAAAATTAACCCTACTTAAAAAAATTGTCATAAAATTTTTTTCTCGAATAAGGGAAACCTATCAAAGACATATCTACATTCGTCCTAAAATCAGTAAATTTGTTAACGAAATCGTAAACCTAGGTTTGAAACCACAAGTACTGAACAGATTCTACGTAAAGAAAGCTGAAAGTCCTTGGCAACCCTTACTCATCTCCGTTCTGCACAATTTTTATCAAAAAATATAGTGGCCACAAAAATTCCTCAGTCCCTTTTACAACTGCAGCACTTTGTGCGGTGTCTCGTGTAATGAAAAAAAATCATGGCGCCATATATTTGCCGGTGGGTTCTAAAGCACAACCTTGGAGGGGAGATCCTCGGGCAAAAATTGCCAAGGTTTTTCCTCCTTGCCATATCGCCCTGTATGGTCGTTACGTGCATAGGTGGCTTTTTGTCTACTCCTTCGTAATTCGCGAAACATAGGCGAAAAAAAGGTGACACTGATGTATGGCGCGAGTACCACTACTGTTGTAAATTCTCATTTATAGAAAAAGAAGTGCTTGAATTTAGCAATCTGTCGCGATTAAATTCATCCCTAAATGAGGAAATAAGGAGAGTGAAAAAGGGTTAAAATGGGAAGTGCCCTAAAAGGGCGATGACAAATGAATTTTATCCTGCATTCAAATATTTTTGAAAATAATTTTTTGAAAATAATTTTTTGAAAATAATTTTTTGAAAATAATTTTTTGAAAATAATTTTTTGAAAATAATTTTTTGAAAATAATTTTTGGAAAATAATTTTTGGAAAATAATTTTTGGAAAATACTTTTTTGAAAATAACTTTTTGAAAATAATTTTGTGAGAATAATTCTTTGAAAATAATTTTTTGAAAATAATTTTTTGAAAATAATTTTTCGAAAATAATTTTTTGAAAATCATTTTTTGAAAATAATTCTTTGAAAATAATTATTTAAAAAGATTTCTTTGAAAACACAAAAAAAAATTTCAATTGCAAACCGGAAAAAAATGGAAACTGCACATTAAAAAAAAAAAATTAGAATATTGAAAAATTTAAAAAATTTAAAAAATTGTGAAACCGGAAATATCATATTTCTGTCTGTTTCCTATTATCAATTTCCGTTGTTGCGTGATAATCGCGCCAAAGGAAGGATGAGTGTCAGTTACTACTCGCATAATACGATGTCGGCACACGTAGAATTAAGGGTGAGTTGAGGTAGTGAAGGGGGGGGGGGTGGCTTGGGATGGGGCGTATCGATGACGAACAGAGAGTGTAATCCCTGAGGCATAATGGGTAAACCCAATTACTATGATGCGCTTTCGCTGGATGGATCGTCACATGAGTACAGGGCATATATGGAGGTGAGTTATGTACGACATTTATTGATAAAGGATTTGAGATCTTTGTGGCTTGGGTTGATCACAGCACCAGTTTGAATCCTGTCACGGAAAGCAGATTCCACATCCTTCCAAACAACCCGAGCCTCCTGCTGCGGATGTCTAGCACCCACCCGTCTACCGTAGTGAACTCTGCCTTTGATTTGAAATTTTTCATCATAATTGTGGAGGGCTACAATCATGGTTTCAAATCGTCTCTTGTCACTAAATAAGATGCCAGGTGATTTCAGAAGTTCACGAAAACGTTTGATGTACTTTTTGCAGGATTGCGCCCATTCATGACATTGTACAGCAGGAACATTCGGATATGCAATTTCGAAAATCTCTAACATTCTCGCGCACTTTTTCACATCCATTGTGTATCTAATGTTTTTCACATTCATACACACACTATTGAAACCCTGCACTTGTAATTCGCTTGTTCATTCACGTTCAAATCTGTGAAGGCACGTCACAATCGGCTTCCAATGTTCACACACAATGCTTCTCCACATGCAGACTGACGACAGACGTCTCGGTGCTGGTTTTTATAAGGAGCTCAGCACTGTGGTAAAAAAAAATCATCCTTTCAAGTTAGCATAGCATTTCCTGGCTGTATTGTTTCATATTTATCTGGTTCACTTCTCGGAATATTGGTGAAGTCATATCACTCTGACGAGAGTTTCTCATCTCATGTCGCATTAACTCACGACTCACGTTTCTCCAAACATTTCCCAGTGACTCATGTTTACAACCATGCTGGAGACTTATCACCCCGACGATGTTTCAGGTTGCATTGACGCAGTATCAACTTGCAGCTTTCTCCAACTCCTTTCAAGTTAGTCTCGCATTTCCTAGCTGTATTATTTCATACTTATCTGGTTCATTTCTCAGAATATTCGTGAAGTCATATCACTCTGACGAGAGTTTCTCATCTCATGTCGCATTAACTCACGACTCATGTTTCTCCAAACATTTTCCTGTGACTCATGTTTACAACCATGCTGGAGTCTTATCACTCCGACAACGTTTCAGGTTGCATTGACGCAGTATCAACTCGCAGCTTTCTCCAACTTTTCGCACTGACTCATTTCTTAGAATCATGGTGGCGTCTTATCGCTCCGGGTGAGGTTCAAGTTGCATTGACGCAGTATCAACTCACGGCTTGTCTTTCTCCAACTTTTCCCACTAACTCATTTCTTAGAATCATGATGGAGTCTTATCACTTTGGGTGAGTTTCAGGTTGCATTGATGCATGCTCACACTACTCTTTATGGGACTATATACTATAAAATAATGTGTGAGCGCTCTAAGGTTAGTTTTTGCGAAGAACGGGTTATGATAGCATCATGTGCGGTGTTTTTGAAATATTGTTGAAGACGCGTCTGTGTGAAGTGCGTAAACAGGGTGAACAGAGCGTTCCTTATATTGACCATGTACGTATTACTGAAAAAAAACGATCTGTGAGTCAATATGATTGTAAGTATCATCATGTAAGTGATGTGCAAAAGTGTAAGAAATATGAATGGGGAATTAATAAGATTGATCGTCAATATCAGGTCGACGAATTACACACTATAAAAACGAAAAAATTTGGAGACAAAATTCTCGTATCATTGAACGCTGAATTCTGTGTATGGATCCCGAAGAGGCTAGTGTCAAGACTGCTAGGGAAAACCAAGGAATACGACACTCTTAAGAAGGATGCAGATGATGTTCTCTATCTTCGCTTCCTTGCTGGTGAGTTCAATCCATGCAAGTTCATTCTCGTTGATGATGAATAAAATAATTGGAAAAATGATGAAATAATCAATATTACTGTATATATAGTTTGTTCTTCTTTTGAATATGAAATAAAAATAAAAGTTGAAATGAAATATTTTTCAAAAAACCGACTTGAAGAATATTTTATTTAAATTAAAGGCTCAACCTGAAAACGAAATCGATATAGGAAGTAACATGCAGAAATGAAGTAAAAGACTGTTATAAAGAAAAAATATAAATTTTTATGTTGAGAAAAAAAATATGTAAAAATACATGTTTAATGAGGCTATATTGTAAAAAAAGAGTAAAAAAAAAATCAATAACACACACACCCACACACACACACACACACATACAGACGGGGCTTTGGTGTAGTGGGTAGAGTGTCTGCCTACTATTCTAAAGGTCCCGCGTTCGATTCCCGCTCACTGCAAATATTTTTTCTGAAAAATATTTTCTCACGTAACGCCTACCAGCGGTTACGTGGGTGAATACGAATAGAGAAAGATTCCTCTCGGTCGGCGGGCAATGATCCATCTCTGGTTGGAAAAAAGAGAGCAATGAATAAAAAAATTAAAGAAGAAATGAAAAATACGGGAGAATAGGTAGATGATAATGATGACTGAATCCAGGTGCATCATGTGAAGCAGCTTAAACGTGTAACAAGGAGATATTAACGTTGAGAAGAAAAAAAATAATAGAGAAAACCTATGGAAAATTTGAAATTTGAAAATTTGAAATTTGAAAATTTGAAATTTGAAAATTTGAAATTTGAAAATTTGAAATTTGGAAATTTAAAAATTTGAAATTTAAAAATTTGAAATTTAAAAATTTGAAATTTAAAAATTTGAAATTTAAAAATTTGAAATTTAAAAATTTGAAATTTAAAAATTTGAAATTGGAAAGTTGAGAATTTGAGAATTGAAAATTTAATGATTGAAAATGGAAAATTTTGAGAATTAACGATTTGAAAATTTAAAAAATTGAAAATAGATACTTCACTCAGCTGCACTAAACTCTTTTTTATGCATTCACATGAATGTGAGCTTAAAAAGGATGTCTACTAATCACAAATGCTACACAGAAATGCTACTACTGACTGTGTGTATCATATATACCATTGCATGATATTAGCATTGTAAGGCATTACCATTGTATGGTATTACCATAAGAGGTATTGCATAGTCAGCAGTAGGTGGCCCCCTATGCATCACTTTTGATAGACACAAACTTTTTTTTGAAAAACCACATTTTTAAAAAATTTATTTATTGATTCACTTTTCTTATTTTATTCAATTTATTTATTTTTCTTTTTTTAATAATCGTAATGACCATATTACGACACTGTTTTTTAGATTTGAAAAATTTTGAAAATTGACAATTAAAAAATTGAAAATTAACAATTTGAAAATTAACACTTCACATTTTTTTTAAAACTTATTTATTGGTTCGCTTTTGTTATTTCATTTTATTTATTTATTTATCTTTTATTTTTTTGGTTTTGGAAATTGTATTGTTACGTATCCCCCCTTCGAATGATGTATTCGATTGTCTGTTTTCATGAAACAGTTTGAGAAGTCCTTAAACACGATTGTCTTTTTTTATAACAAGGAGATTATTCGGACTCTCTCTGGAGATTTCATTCAAGACTGTTTTATCTTGTGTTAATAAACCGCCCTAGCCATTTCATCATTGTGTGTGTCATTCTGTCCAAGCGGTAACATTGGTGTCAGAAGTGGTTGTAAAAATCCACGTGTAAAAAAAAAAACATAGCTGATAGAGAGAGACGAAGGACGAATTTTGCGAGAAATGAAGCCCCTCGTTTTGGTCCTCTTCGTTCTGGCTTCCGCCCACATTCAGCGTCCAGTGGAAATGACATTCTTCAACCAATAGACACACCTCAATTTCAAAACTTGAGAAATGATCTCCGGGATGAACTTCTAACTGACATTAGACAATCTCTTCGTCAAAACTTGGAAGATCATCGACGTATCGCCCACGACGAAATTTTGAATTTATTACGTGACCTACATTCAGGCCCAGTACCCCCAGGCGTATCTCAACATCCTCCTATGCTCCATGGCGTTCCTGAGCAGTCTACAGTATCCCCAAGCTTAACCCAGCATTCTCCAATGCACCCAGGCTTGTCGAAGCATGATCCAACGATCTCAGATGCACTTCAGCACCCTCTAGTACACCCTGATGTACCTCAACCAGCACCATGGATTCAGATACTTCCATATCCTCCACCGAGGAATCCATCAGCAAATAACCATTTAAATTATTTTCCTTCTAATCCAAATGCTTTTGCTTACACCGGTAGTAATGCTCAAATCAATCCTTCAGCTGGTACTTCTGATTTCCTCAATTACGATCAAAAATTCCATATTAAACCCGATACGTATGATGGTTCTGAGCTCTGGTCTCATTTCCATCTTCAATTCGAAATTGGTGCTGAACATAATCATTGGTCAGAACAAACCAAAGCTGCTCAATTATTGACTTGTCTCCGTGGTAAAGCTCGTTTGATTTTGAGCAAATGATCAGAAGAAGACAAGAAAGATTATACGAGAACTACAGAAGTATTAGCTAAGTTTGATGAGAAACACCTCGCTCGCATGTATTACAATGAGTTGCAATCCCGGAAAGAAAAAAAGACGAAAATTACGTAACTTACTCAGAAGAAATTGATCGACTCAGCCGTTTGGCTTATTCAAATTCTTCTGAAGCAGAACGTGATCGTGCTGCTTGCCGAGCATTTATTGATGAAATTAACAGTTCACAAATGGAATGCACTCTAAGATCAGAAAACCATGAAAATTTTCAACGAGCAACTGAATTAAATTCAATTTTTCACTCTGTGACAAGCAAACGACAATTCCAAAATTCATCAAATTCTCGATTTCAAAATAATTTTTGTGATCAACAAAATAAATTTGGCAACTCAGAGATGAAAATTCAGGGCTTCAATTGTAAGCACTTCGGCCACTATGCTAAACAATGCACGATGTCCAATAATCTTGTCAATCAAAACAGACGTAGCACTTCTTACGATAACCCTTCACAACAATTCAACCAGAATCGGAATAATCATCATTCCTTCCGTCATTCTAATAACGGCAATAGGAATTTCAAATCAAAATTTCCAAATAACAACAAACAGTCAAACCAAAACAAATCTTTCAACACTCACACGACTCCGGAAAACTAATAAGAGTCAATTCGTTGGGGGACGAATTGACTCAATTAAATTCTGATCATTCTCGATGCTTTCAGGTGAACAACGAAATTCAAAATCCAAATTCTCAATTTGGAACTCAAAGGGAAAATTAATGATCACTCTTGCTTTATGACGATTGACACAGCTAGTGACATCACAATAATTAATCCCAAGCTTTTGAACAACGATCTAACAGGACTAAGAAATTCTACTAGAAATATTTCTTTAATAACTGTTTCTGGAGAAAAGTTCGCTCATCAAGTTATCAAAGAAATTAATATCTCCATTGGAAATTTCTCTATTTTCCTACACGCAGTTTTCGCTAAAATCGGAGAAGATTGTATCCTTGGATTGGATTTTCTGTACAAATCTGGTCTCTTACAAGACTTCCAGTCCATTGTCAAAAGGAAATTCGACACTAATAATCCAAAAAAAATAATTTCTATCAAACGAACGATTTCTCAAGAAATCTCGGCTTATTGCTCAACAATTTCGGGATTTTTGCTTCCACTATTTGAAAATTCTTGCGAATTATTGGATAAAAAACAAAAGAGAGAATTCAAGAGTTTTCTACTCAAATATCAAGAATGTTTTTCTTCCCATTCTAATGATTTGGGTCAATATTCAGGTCGTAAACCTACTTGAAGAAATGAAGCAGCAACAGATTATCGAACCCAGTCACAGCCCTTGGGCTTCTCCTGTGGTTTTGTTTAAAAAAAAGAATAATTCCTGGCGGTTTTGCGTTGATTATCGCCTTTTAATGACGTCACAAAGAAAGATTCCATGCCTCTACCACTCGACGAAGAAATTTTCAATGCTAGTTCTGGATCGGTTTGGTTCTCAACAATTGATTTAAAAAGTGGATACTGGCAGGTGGCTCTAGATCCCAATGATAAAGAAAAAACTGCCTTCGTAATTAATAATGAATTATGGCAATTCAAAATCTTTCCTTTCGGCCTTTGTAATGTTCCCGCCACTTTTATCAGAATAATGAACGAGGTATTACATGATTTATACGGTAAGATTTGTTGCGTATTTCTGGACGACATTATCGTCTTTGGTCGGAATTTTGATGAACATCTCCATAACCTTAAATTGGTTTTTTCCCGATTAACCACTGCTAACCTCAAAGTAAATACGAAAAAAGGTAAATTCTTCAAACATGAAGTTCACTTCTTGGGTCATATCATTTCCAAAGACGGTATCAAATGTTCTCCTGAAAAAATCGTATCTATCACTGAATGGCCAACTCCCAAAAGAAAACATCAAGTAAAAAGCTTCCTAGGTTTGTGTTCTTACTACAGGAAATATGTGAAAGGTTTTGCCAATATCGCAAAACCTTTACATGCTCTAACTGAAGATAAAATTCCTTTCAGATGGACGTTGGACACTCAACGTAGCTTCGATCAATTAAAATCAATCCTAACATCTGCACATATTCGTTCTATTCCAATTCCCGATGGCGATTTCATTTTAGATACAGATGCTTCATTATTCGCCATTGGAGCCACACTCTCTCAAATTCAGAACGAAGAAGAGAAAGTCATTGCATACTTCAGTAAGTGTTTAAATAGAAGTGAAAGAAATTACTGTGTCACTCGAAGGGAACTTTTGGAAGTGGTTTCATCGGTCGAACATTTCAGTCATTATCTCCTCGGTAGGAAATTCCTCATGAGGACTGATCATGCTGCTCTCAAATGGCTCCTCTGATTCAAAAATCCACAAGACCAGGTAGCTCGTTGGATTGAAATTCTATTTACATACGATTTTGAAATTACTCACAGGCCTGGTCATCTTCACGGTAATGCAGATGGTTTGTCTAGACGTCCTTATTCATGTCGCAAATGCGATCGGCTCAATTCTCGAGAAGAAGAAGAAGAAGAGAAACGTGTCTGTCGTACGATTTGTACTGAGGATCGCGATTGGGCGAAGTTACAAGCTTTAGATCCAATTCTTAATCTGTTGATCGAATCCAAAACGCGGAATCAACGTCCTGAATGGCACGAGATTTCTCATCTTGGTCCCGATACTAAATTTTATCTTTTATATTGGAATTCTTTAGAGTTGAGGGACAATACTCTCTATCGTCGCTGGGAATCAACTGACGAGTCAAAAATGATTCTCCAAATCATCGTTCCACATTCTTCCAAGAAGAAAATTCTTCAGATTGCCCACTCCTCCCCCCTAGGTGCTCATTTCAAAGTCAACAAAATGTTGGACAATATTCGCAAAAGGTTTTATTGGGTTTCATGCAAATCTGATGTAGAGAATTGGTGTCGAAAATGTCCCATTTGCTTCAGCAGAGACGGCCCTTCCCACAAAGTCAAAGGAAAGTTACAAATCTACAACGTTGGGTTTCCTTTCGAACGGATTGCAGTTGACATTCTTGGTCCATTGCCTAAAACAACCAGCGGGAATCGGTTCGCTCTTGTTATCACAGATTACTTTTCTCATTGGCCTGAAGTAATTCCTCTTCCTAATCGATGGGGGGAAACTATTGCTGAAGCCATGAGAGTCCATGAGATTTCACGCTTTGGAATACCCTTGGAAATATACTCTGATCAGGGAAGAGATTTCGAATCAAACATTTTCAATTCATTAATGAAACTCTTGGGCATTCACAAAACGCGAACAACTCCATTACATCCCCAGTCTAACGGTATGGTTGAACGCTTGAACGAAATTTATAAAGGACGATTTTAAATTACCTGGCTAAATTTATAAATGACAACCAGACCATGTGGGATAGGTGGCTCCCTGTGTTTCTTCTAGCATATTGCTCTTCCAGACATCAAACCACGCAATTTACTCCTGCAATGATGATGTTTGGAAGAGAACTACGACTTCCTCTGGATATACTCCATGGTGATCCACCATGTAGTAGCTGCACTCACCAAATCGATTTTCCTGATTATGTTGACCAACTACAAGAACGAATGGTGGTTACTCATGATCAGGTCAGAAAGAATTGGGAACTCAAGAGTGATAAAATGAAATCAAGGTTTGATCTGAAGGCTCATATGGTTTACTTTGTTCCTGGAAAGTTTGGCTCTTTGCCCCCAAAAGAGTCACAAGAAAGTGTCCAAAGCTACAAAGAAATTGGGAGAGAAGTTATATAATCAGATCTAAACTCAACGATGTTGTCTACCGAATTCAGAAATTTCCACGAGGGAAATCCAAAGTAGTTCATGTTAATCGTTTGTGGCCGAACATGATGAGCAGGAATGATTATTTCCCCTATTTGATTCGTACTTATTTATTTGTGTCTGTTGTAGCAGACCGGCCCATTTGTGTCTGTTGTAGCAGACTGACCAATTAATTTGTGTCTGTTGTAGCAGACTGGCCAATTTATTTGTGTCTGTTGTAGCAGACCGGCCCATTTGTGTCTTTTTTAGTAGATTGGCCAATTCATTTGTGTCTGTTGTAGCAGACTGGCCATTTATTTATATCTGTTGAAGCAGATTGGCCGAATTATCTATCTATTGCATGTTTGTTGACAATGAGTATGTGTATTACAGTAGATACACGTAAATTTTGCTTTATAATGATAATAATTTCGAAAGCTTTCGAAATATGACTACTTTTATGTTTAAATTCTGAATAATTTCTTACATGGTAGCTATTTGTGTAACAATTATTCTTGTAGTAGTTGTTGAAAAGTTAGTTGTTTAAAAAGTAGTTGCTTGTTGTCTTTGATTGAACAAAATTTACAACTGAATGTTTCTAATGTGAGAAACTCTTTGTGTTAAGTTGTTTACAGATGCTGGACGAGACTGAAAATTTTCTAGTAAATTAAATTTGACTTCCACACTGACACTCTCACATGATTAAGAATGAATTGCATGAGAACACACGATTTCCTCGACATAACAAAATGAATTGAAAATTGTAACAAACAATACTTTTGAAATTTATGATTATATAGAATCAAACAAGTATGTGTATATGGGACTGTTCTTCAGTGTTGATTTTTGGGAGGTTTTAGCTGAAGAACAGACTAGGGCCCTCCCTATGTGAAATATTACAACTCTTTAATTCCGATTTTACTACAACGTTGTTTCAAGATGAACCTGTAAGTTGCAGCATTTCAAATAGTCCCTGGTATGATTGCCGGGGCGGCAATCTTTTCACGAAGGGGAGTAGTGTTACGTATCCCTCCTTCGAATGATGTATTCGATTGCCTGTTTTCATGAAACAGTTTGAGAAGTCCTTAGATACGACTGTCTTTTTTTATAACAAGGAGATTATTCGCATTCTGTCTGGAGATTTCATGCAAGACTGTTTTATCTTGTGTTAATAAACCGCCCTAACCATTTCGTCATTGTGTGTGTCATTCTGTCCAAGCGGTCACAGTATTTAAAATACTGCGTCACTTTTGAAAAAATAAACACACAGAGGCGCACACATACCCACGCATACACACACACACGTTACACATTTATTAACTCCATTTTTAATTTAAGCATTTATTCCACACTTTTTTCCGGTAATTGAAATTTAAACACACATACACACACACACACACTTTACCCGATACAAATTCATTCACCTGAAGAAAAATTCACTTTTTTAAATGAACACACCCACACACAAACACACACACTTTACCCGTTACAAATTCATTCACTTGATGAAAAATTCACTTTTTTAAATAAACACATAAACACATACACTCACACTCCCACACACTTCACCAACTTTCACTGGGCCACTATTGTTTTTTTCACAAATTCATTACACTTACTACCACTACTACCTGCACTCATTACACTTACTACTATTATTCGGGGGTAGAATTGTGTTGACACGCACCTGTGAAACTTTTGAACAGGTGAGTGACATAGCGATGAATGATCCGCACTCTGGTCAATTTGTCAGAAGACTAATGACGCAATAGAGATTGATTCATTGTTTTCCCATGCGCAACGTCGTCATTGGAATGACGTCAAATGAGGTAGCATTGCTGAATGTTACAAAACTTGAAAAAATAGGTGGGCCTTCAGAAAGGCCACTCTGGAGTTTTGTCACCACCTGCAAGTGCCCAAAAGTTAATTAGAAAATAATGATTAATTAATTAACAATTTTAATCATCATCTGAGATGATGGTGGCCTTCTGTATGTAACAAAACTTGGAAAAAATCGGTGGTCACTCAAAAGGCCACTCTCGAGTTTTGTTACCACCTAAATTTGCACAAAAGTTAATTAGAAAATCATGATTAATATGCGGTGATGGTGACCTTTCTGAATGTGACAAAACATGGAAAAAATAGGTGGACCTTCAGAAAGGCCACTCTGGAGGTCTCCTCACGACATAGAAGTGCACAAAAGTTGATGAATAAACTATAATTAATTAATCAACAATTATTATTGTGGTCTGAGGTGGTGATTGGTCTCTCGGGTGTAACAAAAGTTCTAAAAACTGGGTGGACCTTCATTAAAAATGATGATTAATTAACTAACTATTTCCATCGTCAGCTAAGGTGATGATTGGTTTCCTGAATGTTACAAGACTTGGAAAAAATAGGTGGACCTTTACAAAGGGCTCTCTGGAGTTTTGTCACCACCTAGAAATGCACAAAAGTTAATTAGAAAATCATGATGAATTAATTAACAATTTTAATCATCATCTGAGATGTGGCCTTTCTGAATGTAACAAAACTTGGAAAAAATAGGTGGACCTTCAGAAGAATGATATTTGTCTGATAGAAGACATCAAGTTAGGGCAACTGCTTATGTCTCTGAAGAGTTTGAGGTCACATCTGGCGTACCGCAAGGGTCACACCTAGGACCCATACTTTTCATGTATGCTGATGATTTGAAAATCTATCGGGGAAATTGCAAGAGAAGAAGATGGCCGTATATTGCAATCAGACCTGAATGAGCTGCATAATTGGTGCTTAGCAACTAGTCTTAATCTGAACATCAATAAATGTGCCAGTATGTGTTTCTCACGATCTCGATCTCGATCTTCCAGGCCTGCTGAGTATTTCTTACGAGACCAACCTCTTCTAATTGTTGAGACTATTAACGATTTGTAGATTATTTTAGACAACAAACTCAAATTCGCTGAATACATTGCTAAGACTATCACTAAAGCGTATCGTATACTTGGTCTAGTTCTTCGCTCTGGAAGGGAGAATTCACCAATCCCCATACACTAGTTCACCGTTACTCGGCCCTCATTAGACCGATCTTGGAATATTGCACGATTGTCTGGTGTCCCTATACTGCTGTCATTATCAAGAGACTCGAGAAAGTACAGATCAAATTCTGCTATTATCTGCTGTCGTGGCTTCGTCGAAGAGGACAAGGGTCATCTAAAGGAGAGTTACTTCATGATCTTCAACTGAATAGCCTGAGTTGTCGACGTCTACGAAATGATCTGTCGTTTTTCTGTAAAGTGGTAAACGGACTGATCGAATCTCCTGAGATACTTCAAAGTGTCGGTTTCTGCTGTCCAAGGCCTGGATTAAGCAATAATAATATCCGTTTACTTTATACTGTAAAAACTAGTAAAAATCATATCCAAAAAGGCCCGGGTAATAGACTCGCTGGATCAGTAAATGATTATTGTATGTCACTGAATCTTTTTGGGTGTTCCTATCAAACTTTTGCGTCGAATGTCGAATCTCAGATCAAAGACTGTGATAATCTGAAGTGGCTCGTGCAATTATAAAGTTACTTCTCAAACTTTGTTATATCGTACATTATCAGTAATAATTATATAAAAAAATACAAAGAAATACATGAATTATAATATTTTCGTTCGTATAAAGCCGATTGGCGTTAAAATAAATAAATAAATAATTTTTTGATTAACGTTTGTGCACTTCTCGGTGGTGACGAAACTCCAGAGTGGCCTTCTTAAAGTCCACCTATTTTTTTCTAGTTTTGTCACATTCAGGAAACCAATCACCTTAGATGACAATGGAAATTGTTAATTAAGTAATCATGATTTTTAATGAAGGTCCACCCAGTGTTTAGAAGTTTCACCACACTCAAGAAACCAATCATCACCTCAGATGACAATAATAATTGATTAATTAATTATGGTTTGTTGATCAACTTTTGTGTACGTCGTGACAAAACTCCAGAGTGCCCTTTCTGGAGGCCCACCTATTTTTTTGAAGTTTTGTGACATTTAGAAATACTACCATCACCTCAGATAACAATTAAAATTGTTAATCAACTAATCCTGATTTGCTCTCCCTCCTTCCACGCGGATATTCCATTGAAACTCTAAAAATGGTCCAACATTATCTCGGATTTGAATGTGAATATCGTATTTATTGTTTAAAGCATCAAACTCAAAATTTGGAGGTGATTTTGAGAGCTAACCTCTGTCGCTCGAGCGCATTTTCGGAGTTCCGCCTCTCTCACTTGGCCTTACCCCCACTCCTCGTTCCGCATAGACTCAGAAACTATAGAACCCATCAGTAAAAATTGCACTTGACCATAGTTAACAAATTTTTTTAGCGTTAATAATATTTTACCGTTGTGTACCATTGAATTCTCTACAAAACTAATTTTTTTCAGATTTTTTGCATCAATCCCCCCGCTAACTACGTCAGTTTTTGTTTGTATTTGCAAAAACTACGCATACCAAAAATTTATAAATAACGTACCATTGTTCACCACTGAAAAAGGAAGAGATACCAATATGATTGTTGTAATAATCTGCCAACCCCCACGCTAACTATGGTCAAGTGGGGTTGTACCCCCCCCCCCTTTTTATCATTGTAACCCTCTGGCGACAGAATTTGGAAAGTCTCCTGCGAAACTCCCTAAGTGAAACCTAAAGATTGTAGGTTGACAATTGAAAATCGGCAATTAAGAATTGGTAATTGACAACTGAATATTAAAAATTGCTAATTAAACATAGATGATGGAAGATTGACAATTAAAACTCCAATGTTGACAATTTTGAATTGATCAATGAGAATTCAAAATCGCTTGTAAACTGTCAATTTTCAGTTATTAATAGTCAGTGTCAATTTTCATAAGTTTCAATTGTCAATTTGCATATTTCCATTAAAAATTTCAATTGTCATATTTAAAAATTGAAGATTGCAAATTCAAAGTTGACAACGGTAAATTGAGAATGTAAAATCGGTAATTGAAACTGGGGATTGAGAGTTGAGCATTGAGAATTAACAATGCTGCAACTTTCAACTGACAATGTTCAATCGTTAATTTTCAATCGTAGTTATTAATTGCCAAGTTTTATTGGTAAATTTTTAATTGTTGGTTTTGAACTGTCAATTATCAGATGTCGATTTTTAATTGCCAATTAATTATATTTAGCAACTTTTAATTATCAATTGTGTATTAGAAGCATTCAATTTCAAATTGTTAATTGCAATTGTCAATTTTCAATCTTCAATTCTCAATTGTCGATTTTTAATTTCGAATTTTCAATGCTTAGTGGTTCTTTTTCATAACTCTGAATTGCCAAGTTCTGCGTAACAATTTTCAATCTTCAATGTTTAGTTGCCAATTCTTGATTGTCAAATCATCGTAATTCCCAATTTCTAATTGTGAATGTGAAATTGCAATTTATCAATTTTCGATTTGAATTGTTCATTTCCAGTCAGCAAATTTTAATTGTCAACTTTCCATTTTCATAATGTTTGATTGTCAATTTATCCTGGTTAATTGATAATTACAAAGCGACAACTGGAAATTGAAGATTGTTAATTTCAAATTCAATTTGTTAGTAAGAAGTTAAAGCATGTATAAAACGGTCATTCATGTATAAATAAATACTGTTAAATGGTATCGTTGAAGCAAAACACTTTTTATCAGTTCAAGGCGAAAAAATTAGTGAAATCAGAAAAAAAATCAAAAACTTTTGGAAAAAAATGGGCCAAGTCCATGTTTTGAGGTAGTGTACAGCCCACTAGAAAAGACCACTGAAATGGCAATATTCATTGCAAAAAATCAAACAAATATGAAAATATGCCAAGCTCATGAATTGCTCTGCAGTTAATCTTAACGTCACTACTGCACATAATATGCATGTCAAAAACCAGAAAAATGGATCCAGACGAAAAAAATTGGTGGAAAAGCAGCGTCAGGACCAACGGACTTGGCGCGGTTTTTAAAAGGCATATCAAAGAAACAGGTAGTCCATTGTATTACTCCATTAGTAGCATTAGTAGTGAACTATAATTGATCGACCCGAATACGTCTAACAACAGCACACTCAATACAGCAGCAAAACAATACATTATAGACTAAATAGATTATTCAACAATGAAATACGCAACCTCGGTTTCAAATACTTACGCACCGATTACTACAGAACAATTATTCGTAGTAAAGACTCTGTACAGGCCACATTACGAGCCATGAAAGATCTTACTTCTGTAGACCTTTCATGATGGGGAGACTGAGGAAAAAAATGAAAACTCCCGAGTGCATTACACCACTATGACCGCTAGGGATGTTTTGAGAACTTCAATGAATTTGAATATCTGTTATTTCTAATTACCTATGGTCATGAAATATTTACAACAACCATAGCTATATTCGGAAAAGCATATTCAGTCAAATTGACGACATAAATCATGTGGTAGTCGGAGGGGCTCATACAGGTGTATGTCGTTTAGTACTCGTAGGGGCTAAGACATAATAACACCCACGTGTGTACCATCGTACATGATAATCTGGTATAGGCGAAAGTACCTAATAAAATATATTCAAATTACCATGGTACGCATTGCGTGTACCACGCAAACTCGAGTGTGTCGGACAAACCGCGCCAAGTCCGTTGGTCCCGACGCTGTTTTTCCACCAATTTTTTTCATCTGGATCCATTTTTCCGGTTTTTGACATGCATATTATGTGCATTAGTGACGTTAAGATTAACTGCAGAGCAATTCATGAGCTTGGCGTATTTTCATATTTGTTTGATTTTTTCAATATGTAATGTCAAAGCCACATGGCAGTGAATATTGCCATTTCAGTGGTCTTATCTAGTGGGCTGTACACCACCTCAAAACATGGACTTGGCCCATTTCTTCCAAAAAGTTTTTGATTTTTTTCTGATTACCCCTATACAGTGAAGTTTAAGCGTGTAAGGGAAGTGTAGGGTAGTGTTTTGGCAGAAAATTGTTTTTTTTCGAAAAACGAGCAATTTGATGATAAATTGAGAACGGTCGAATGTTAGCGTTTACCGTATGTTGCATCGTTTCCAGTACATCGAATTACCCCTATACAGTGAATTTGAAGCGTTTAAGAGGCTATGTTCCTTGTGCCGCTCGCATCGCGCGCGAGCTCAATTTTCAATCCAATTACTTTTTAGGGTGTCCTCAATTTGCACCCACAAAAAAAAAGTTGTGAGTGCGAAATGCACTAATCTAGTCACTCTGAATTTGCTTTTTGTAAAATAACGAAAAAAAAAAGTAGATTTGCTTACCGGTAGGAATCTGCACTGGAAAAAAACATAATAAATATTATGTCCTCACCTTTATCCGCCGAAAGCGAATTCAGAGTGTCTGCAGGAGGGAAAAATACAACTGATTAATGATTAAAAATCAGTCTTCATCATTGACACCCTTGAAAGTTTTTGGATGGAAAAAAATGCCGGTACTGATGGTAATAGACAATTTGCCCCCCCCCCCCTTTGGCTCCTTTGCCATACAATGGCTGCCGATTACGCACCAGTGCAGTGCACATAAACAACAAAATGTAAATAAATTATGAATTTTAACCGTTTCTCCTATTATTATATAGACAAAGCAGATTTTTTACCTCATCTCAAATAGCCAAAATATGCTTAGAATTGAAAAATCGCTGTGTCGAAACTAGGAAACCTCCAAAAATCACGCGCTGTCCGGGTAAATTGGCACAGATATTTTCCGATTTTCCATAACCTCAACTGTCAAATATTTTGTATTCCAAGTTGAGTAAACCACGACTTGGATAGACATAGGTAAGATAACAAATGTTATAAGAAAAAAATCCAGACTTTTCTCGTTTAATTTTTTAATACGCGAAATAACCTAAATTTAAGTTATGCATTTTTGAGTAGAACAGCCATTGATTTTTTATTTACTAATTATTCAATTCAAATAGAAAATTTTTGAGGTTGATTCTATCCATTTTGAATATTCAAGTTTGTAATTATAAATTTCGCATTCTGAATGTTGAAATCATTTTTCGATTTTGAATTTCAAATTATTAACTTGAGTTGTTTTTTGTATCCATTGCAAAGAGCAACCTTACTCACATCTGCTCAAATTCCTGGAGAATTTTTTTCTTAATTAACAAGAAATCAGTACATGAAGAAGTACATGATTAGAGGGGAGCGGAGCAAAAATCTCGATTTTTCACCGGAAGTTACTTGTCTATCAAGAAGCCAGACGTTCAATCTGCTGAAAAAAACATGCCAATAGGAAGAATAATCTGTCATCTATGTCTCATTGAAGAATTGACTCAATTTGCCTAGGAGTTAGTTATGATAACTGTTTGCGCGAATGTTTGTCGAATCATTGAATTGAGAAGTGACATGGGGGTTCATAGCTGTCAAAACAGTGCGAGTTGTGGAATTGAAAGTTTAAGGTAACAACGAGGTTGCACTGTTGTAATTTTCCAAACCACCGAGAGTTTTTCTAAGTCGTTCAAGCTGGGATTTTTCAATACATGCCCCATTCCAACGCAATCTTTCCGTGGGTTGCGCCATTATTGAGGTTATGTATTCATAAATATCGCCATGTTCGCGCGTTATGTTGATTGGCCTAGGGACAACTAGGGTCCTCAAAATACCTTCCATATAAACAATTGATCGATCGGTGTTAGAAAAAAAAAGTTATACAACATCAAATATGTATCTTCCTGTGTGGAACAACTTTCATTAAACAATTTGCCAAGAACTCAAAAACCGCTAGGTCAATTATGTTCAAAATCTCATCAGGCCGAAGTTAGGCTGAAACCTATCGAATGAGTATAAGGAAACCCAAATCGGATAAGTTGTACCAGAGAAATCGTTCGGCAAATTTTTGCTCACATACGCACACACACACAGACAAACAGCGCGCTAGAATAGGTCGGAAACGTTTCTAAGGGTCAGGAAACGTGGAGGTCAGGTAAAATTTCCGATTTCCATTTTCGGACCCAAAACAATGGCTTCCCTCAAAATCGGCAAGTTAAAAAATGGTGAACGACCATAGCACACCCATTTCCCAATTGTCCTTTTGTTTTTAAATAATATCTAAGAAGAATGTTTGCGCCAGGATTGATTGTTCAAAAACGTATTTCGCATAAAAAAAAAAATCTTAAATCGCGAACCTGACTTGAGGCCTACTTCCGGAACGAAGCTTAATTAGAAAGTACGTTAAAGTTGGGTCTTATTGATATTAGATGTTTGGTATTTGAATCAATAAATTTTCAATTTTCTTGTTTTCATTTCTTTGAGATTTTCCATGTTCACTTCTGCAATTCACGATTTTCCAATCATTTTACTTTTAATTTCATCTATTTCAATTTTTAATGAAGTAAGATATGTTTGCACTGACCGCCACGACGCCATATTGTGCCGATACTGGGACATTCGACTATTATCTTGACGTATAAAATTGAACATGAAAAGGACAAAATTTTTAGAATAAAATCTGAAAAAATTGACAATTATTAGTATTAGATACATATATAGTCGGATTTTTATTAGAATTGCCTTCGGGTTTCAGCGCCGAACTCGCCCGAACTTGCCGTTCTGCAGTGCGCCTCCGCGGATGAACAATAGTGCCTTGTTTTGGAATAAGCATAGCGCAGCAAATAGCACAAACGATTACTTATTTTCACCTTTTTCAATACTTTTTTACTGACTTTTCAGACTCATACATCTCTCTATTCATCTTCATTTACGAAATTTAGATGAAATCATTCATCGTTCCATTTTGTTGGAGCTCAGTAGATAGTTTTTATTTTGTGTTTCATTTTATAGAATTGTTGCAGGGAATTTTCTCAGTGCTTTAGAAAAGGTGGTAAGTACTACTTATAAGTAATATTTATTTTTTATAATTTCTCTAAGCGATAATAACATAGGGTAGTAAAAACAGTCAATTTTTTGGGGGGGGAAAAAAACAAATCGCGATCTTTTTGCCGGCTTTTAGAATTATCTCATGAATATCTAGTACGATGGAAAAATGATAAGAGATATTTTTGGTAGGAAATTAGACATATAGAAACTGTTCCATAACATTTTGTCAAAAAGCTAATATTAACAGGAAAAAGGTCAATTTTTCATTCCATTTGATCAATTATTACCTTTTCGATAGGAAGTTATTGTAATGACTCCGAAAATGAAAAGTGTCAGATGGAGGAAATTTTCACTTTTCTCGACGTTTGGGGTCATCCTGACACGTTTTCGATGAAATGTCTGTGTGTGTCTTTGCGTATGTATGTACGTATGTGAGGATTTTTTGTGAAACAGTTTCTCCTGACCAGCTGCACTCATTTGATTTTTTTTTTTCAAAAAATACGTCTAGCCGTTGCGGAGAGTGGAAAGGAGTGCCAAATCTGAAACACAATTCCTTCAATTGTTATTAACGATTTCAATTGTTTAAAACGTTGTATTACAAAAACCGTGGGAGACAGAGGAAAAAGTTGCCAACGAATGTGGTTCCCCACATGAAGATACATATTTTATGTTCAATGACTTTTTTTCATTGTCAATTATTCATAATATTTGAACTATACATTTAAATAATACAATTAATAGCATTATTTAAACAAGCCGGCGGCCCTCGGGTCCCCCATTCGACTGTGTCAAATATGTCACCGTTTTTGTTTATTTCCCCAATTTCATTGGTGGACCGAATGGTCCCATTGCACACAAAATCAAAATGTTCCAGTACTGAAAGACCTTTTTTCCAGACGAGCGGAAACAAAAACAGGAATATCTCATAGTACCCAAAGTATTTGACTAAATGTTGTTCAACCAGTTTATAGATCTCATTAAGGCTCATATTTTGGAAATAAAATGGGATGAATAGTTATCGAGAATGAAGTAACAGGAGAACCATAAATATGAAAAAATTGAAATCTAGAAAATTAATGATGCGCCATTGAATAGGGTTTCGCCATAACAAAAGGAACCTCTGTTTCGAATTTCAAGTGTTTCTCTCAATTTTTGCGAACTCTAGCGTGCCAATAAATACAAAAAGTACAACCATAGTCAAAAATTGAAAAATACGAATATCTCATATTACTCAAACCAATAGACTCAATGTTTTTCAACTATATCATAGATCTCGTTACGGCACACATTTTGACAAAGAACAACAAAATCGGTTCAATAATTATCGAGAAATAAAATAAAAACCGTGAAAATGAACAAATTAAAATTTAGAAAACTAACGACACGATCAAATCGCGATTTGAGAGGGTTCTTCACCACAACGAAAGGAACCTCTGTTTTGAATTTCAAGTTTTTATCTCAATTTTTACAAACGCTAGAGTGCAAAAAACAAAGATAACTGTAAAAAACAGAGAAATTGAAATATGTCCGATTTCGTGTGAGCAACCTACTAGATGTTCTTCGACCGTTCCCTGGATCTCGTTGAGATGCACATTTTGATAAAAAAGAAATTAAAAAATATTCATTAGTTTAAGAAATATGAACAATCGAAGAAAAAAAACAAAAAATCGATTTCTAAGAAACTTACCGGCAGTTTGCACTGAAATTGCGCCCACAGCTAGACGTACTCAATACCAACAACTGAAAATTTTTTCAGATTTTATCCTCAAAATTTAGTCCTTTTTATGTTCAATTTTGTAAGTGAAGATTTTTGAAAAAAATTGATACATACAGACACTATGCTCAAACTTCGTATTTTTACGTTTCAAACCATTATGTATCGTTCATAAGCATAATTAGCGAAAGTGGAAATTGACCGATTGCAATGCTTCCATTCGGAAGCAAAAAACCAACAAAATCGATTGAATAGATATCGAGAATCGAAATAAAAACCGGGAAAACGAAAAAATCGATATCTAGAAAGCTAATGATCCGATTAAAGCGCCATTCAATAGGGTTCTTCACCACAACAAAAGGAACCTTCGTTCCAAATTTCAATTTTTTATCTCAATTTTTGCGGCCGCTAGAGTGCGAACAAACACAAAAAGTAAAACCAACGTCAAAAGTTAAAAAACAGGAATATGTCATTGTACCCATATTAATTGACTCAATAGTTTGCGCCATATTATAGATCTCGTTAAGGCACACATTTTGAAAAAAAAACAACAAAATCGATTGAATAGATATCGAGAAATAAAATAAAAACCGTGAAAACGAAAAAATCGATATCTAGAAAACTAATGATCCGATCAAATCACCATTCAATAGGGTTCTTCGCCACAACAAAAGGAACCTTTGTTCCAAATTTCAAGTTCTTATCTCAATTTTTGCGGACCCTAGCGTGCGTACAAACACAAAAAGTAAAACCAAAATCAAAAGTTAAAAAATAGGAATATCTCATTGTACCCAAACTAATTGACTCAATGTTTTGCAACCATATTATAGACCTCGTTAAGACACACGTTTTGAAAAAAAAGAACAAAATCGGTTGAATAATTATCGAGAAATAAAACAAAAACCGTTGAAGCGAAAAAATTAATATCTGGAAAACTAATCATACGATCAAATCGCTGTTTAACAGGGTTCTTCACTATAACAAAAGGAATTTTTCTTTCAAATTTTAAGTTTTTATATCAATTTTTGGGGACGCTAGAGTGCGTACAAAGGCAGAAAGCAGAAAAAACAGAAAAATTGAAATATCTCCAATTTCCTGTGAGGAACCTACTAGATGGTCTCTACCATTCCCTAGATCTAGTTGAGATGCACATTTTGAAAAAAAAAAATTTTTTTAATATTCATTATTTTCTGAGATATGAACCATCGGAGGAAAAAACGAAGAAAGCGATTTCGAAGAAACTTACGGGCCGATTTCAATGAGCTTGCGCTCACAGGTAGATGCGTTTAATACCAATAACTGACAATTTTTTCAGATTTTATTCTCAAAATTTAGTCCTTTTTATGTTAAATTTTGTAAGTGAAGATTTTTGAAAAAAATTGATACATACAGACACTATGCTCAAATTTTGTATTTTTACGTTTCAAACCATTATATATGGTTTACAAGCATAATTAGCAAAAGTCAAAATTGACCGATTGCAATGCTTCCATTCGGAAGCAATAATTGAATATCATTATCGAATTCAGATCAATTAAATTATTTTATTATTCGCTCATACGTACCAGGCCTGGAAGATATATATTTTTCGACAAACTTATTTAAGAAATATCTCCGTGTTGATTATTAAAAAAAAAATAGTCCCGTTGGGATAGCCAGCCCGCGGAGTGATATTTGATGTGCTACTACGCATGCGTCGGCGATGGTGGGGAGAAAACCCGAAGGCAATTCTTATAAAAATCCGACTATAGCTGTGGGCGCAGTTTTAGTGAAATGTGTTGGTAAGTTTCTTAGAAATGGACTTTTTTTCTTCGATCGTTCATATCTCAGAATGGGATCAATATTTTTGATTTTTTTTTTACCAAAATGTGTGTCTCAACAAGTTCCAGGCAATGGTCGAAGAACATATTGTAGGTTACTCCCAAGAAATTGGAGATATTTCAATTTTTCTGTTTTTTACAGTTGTTTGAAATAGAAACTTTAAATTTGGAACAAAGGTTCCTTTTCTTGTGAAGAACCCTATCAAATTGTGATTTGAACGTATCATTAGTTTTCCAGATTCAAATTTTTTCTTGTTCACGGTTTGTATTAGATTTTTTGATAATTATTCAACCGATATTCTTTGTTTTTTTTTTTCAAAATGAGATTGATTTTTTCAACGAGATTGATCATTAGGTTGAAAAATATTGAGTCAATTAGTTTGGGTAATATGAGTGATTCCTGTTTTTTAACTTTTTACTTTGGTTTTACTCTTTGTGTTTGTACCTCTTTCTACAGGTTTTTTATCTGTAATTTCCTGGCTGGCAGAGGAATATATGCTAATGGTTGCTCCCGAAATAAAAAATTAACTTTTCATCAGATCTCCACGTTTCATGGTATTTCTGACGATGTCTAGACGGCCTTTATGCAGTATTTGCAATGTTATTAATCACTGCAATTATTGGTTGTATTCCACTGGGTAAAATATTAAAGTTAGCGGCAAACGTATCAGAAGAAAATTATTCTTTACATGAAAATACACATCTTATGTGGTATGCTTTTTTCCATAATTCGCATAATTAAGGAGATATGGCCGTCTCAACAATTATGTATGGAAAAAGCGAATAAATGAACCCAGCGCTGTCATGAAGTTCTCAATCGAAGCATTTCCCTGCAGAATCGAGCGGATATGATATATTTATGATATATTTTGTCAGAAAATGTCATACAAAATTGGTCAGAATCGGTCGTGCTATGTCATAATCGGTACGAATGTATAAAAATGTCGAAATCTGACATTATATGTCATTCCATGGGCTTACAAACTATTATCGATTTTGTCGGGAAATGACATGAAAAAATTCGTCAAACTCGGTCATGTCATAATCGGTATGAATTTGACAAAAAATGTCGAAATTCGACATTCGTTGTCATTCCATGATCTGACATAATATGATATATTCTGTCAGAAAATGTCATCAGAATCGGTCGTACTATGTCATAATCGGTACGAATTTACCAACAAATTTCGAAATTTGACATTTTATGTCGCTCCATGGGCTTACAACATATCATATATTTTGCCGGAAAACAACATAAAATACTAGACAAAAACTGTCTTTATCATAATCTGTCGAAGTTTGTGAGGATCTCTGCAATTTATCATTTCATGTCATTATTCGTCATTTGATGACATTTTTCGACACAATCTGTCGGCCGATTTTTCACGAGGGCATCTTCTCCCTGCCACCACAACATATTTTTTGCTCATGCAAATGTACCTTGTCTACCTGAAAAACACCAGTTTAAGCGAATTTCGATTGGCCTTGTTAGTAAAAAATTGATTTTTGTAATCAAAAACTCACTAGATACCGCTCCCAGGATAGTCTAGTATTTTTTCCTGAAAGGGAAGTATGAAAAAAATAGACCAGTATTTTTTGTTTCTCAAATTGCATACACCACTCGTATGTTATAATTTTTTTAAGATTTTTTTTAATATCGATTATCTCCAGAAGTATCGATCGTAACGGCCGATGGAGGAAATTTTGTTTTTAAATGGGCATATGGATTCCTTCTTTACCAACCCAAATTTTACCGGCTGGTCAATAATGAGTCGACTCTCGACTCATAGATGGCGTTTTCAGTGGCGCCGTCTCGGAGAACTGAAGAGTCCTAGAGGGGATTTAGAAGTACCATAGCCTCTTAAGGGAAGTGTACGGTAGTGTTTTGGCAGAAAATTGTTTTTTTCGAAAATCGAGCAATTCGATGATAACTCGATAACGGTCGAATGTTAAAGTTTGCCGTATGTTGCATCGTGTTCAGAGCACCGGATTACCGCTATACAATGAATTTGAAGTGGTTAAGGGAAGTGTACGATAGTTTTTTTAAAGGAAATCCCGTTTATGCGATATTCGTGCGTTTCACTCCCAGAAAAGCGGTTTATTTTGCTTTGTGGTATTTTGCCTGTTTTTTTTGTTTGTGCTATCATTTATCAGTGTTTTTTGACGGGCCACCATGAAATGGGCCTAGAATGTCGAGCGAATTCAATTCTCTTTCGCTTCTAGTTCATTTCATCACTCAACATTAATTGTAACGCGGGCCCGTTGCACTTTTCTTAAAAAATTTACTCTCCAACACTTCTATTTGTTTCGTACGGAGATGAAGGGATGAAATGGGCCCCCATGTCTAGAGAATTCAATTCTCTTTCGATTCTGGTTCATTTCATCCCTTGATATCAATTAGGGGTGGTGGCGACAATTTTTTAATCAGCGTGGGTCGGTCATACTTCTCTGACAAAAATTCTTCTCCGACACATGTATTTTTTTTTGTAACGAGATTAAGGGAAGACATGTGCCCCAATATCTAGAGAATTAAAGATTCCTTCGACTCTAGTTAATATCATCCTTTAGTGACAATTGGGGGGTCTGCGATAATTCTTTAACTCTTGCGGACCCGTCACACTTCTGTTAAGATATTTACTCTCCGACTTTTCAATTCTTTTTGTACGGAGATTCAGGGAAGAAATAGGCTGCAATGTCTGGAGAATCTAATTCCTTTTTGATTCTAGTTCATTTCATCCCTTAATATTAATTATCACGGTGGCGACAATTTTTTAATCACCGGGCGTCCGTCACACCTCTCTTATGAAAATTATTCACCGACACTTCGATTTTTTTCGTACGGAGATTAAGGAATGAAATGCGCCCCAATGTCTAGAGAATTCAATTCTCTTTCGCTTCTACTTTATTTCGTCCCATAATATTAATGGGAGGGGGGTGGCGCGACAATTCTTCAACTCTCGCGTGCACTTTTCTCTTCAAAAATTTACTCTCTAACACTCCTATTTTTTTGGTACGGAGAGTAAACGATGGAATAGGCCGCAATGTCTAGAGAATTCAATTCTCTTTCGATTCTAGTTCATTTCATTCCTTAATATGAATTAGGGGCGTGGCGAGAATTTTTTAATCAGTGTGGGTTCGTTACACTTTC
The DNA here is from genome assembly GCA_026005395.1 of Asobara japonica. Classification (NCBI taxonomy): domain Eukaryota; kingdom Metazoa; phylum Arthropoda; class Insecta; order Hymenoptera; family Braconidae; genus Asobara; species Asobara japonica. Next base: position 1,954,895 of record BQMI01000393.1, read on the forward strand.
CTCACAAAAATTATTCTCCAACACATCTATTTTTTTCTCCCGAGATTAAGGGAAGAAATGACCCCCAATGTCTAGAGAATCCAGTTCTCTTTCGGTTCTATCTCATTTCATCCGGGAATATCAATTTGGGGGGGGGGGCCGAAGCCAATTCTTCAACTCTCGCAGACCTGTCACACTTCTCTTAAAAAATTTACACGCTGACACTTCTATTTTTTTCGTACGGAGAGTAAGCCATGAAATGGGCCCCAACGTCTAGAGAATTAGATTGTCTTTCGATTCTTGTTCATTTCATCCCTTAACATTAGTTGGGGGGGGGGGGGGCGGCGACCATTCTTTAGCTGTCGCGGGCCCGTCACACTTCTCTTTAAAAATTTACTAGCCGATACTTCTATTTTTTTCGTACAGAGAGTAAGCTATGAAATGGGCCGCAATGTCTAGAGAATTCAATTCTCTTTCGATTCCAGTTGATTCCATGCCTTAGTATTAATTGGGGGGGGGGGCGACACTTCTTTAACTCTCGCGGGCCCGTCACAGTTCTCGTAAAGAATTTACTCTCCGACATTTCAAGCTTTTCCGTACGGAGATTAAGAGATGAAATGGGCTCCAATATCTAGAGAATGCAATTCTGTTTCGATTCTAGTTCATTTCACCTCTTAATATTAATTAGGGGGGGTGGCGACAATTTTGTAATCAGCGTGGGTCCGTCACATTTTTCTTAGAAAAATTATTCTCCCACACTTCTATTTTTTTCGTACGGAGATTTTCAATTCTCTTTCGCTTCTAGTTCATTTCATCCCTTAAGATTAGAAAAGGGGGCAGAGATAAATTGTTGTACTTAACACCTATTGAATTTCTCACTGCGGCTCGTCTTTATCCAAAAAATTTCTAAATATATCAAAACACGCAGCGATATCGCCAGAATCCGAACTTATTAACCTCGCTCAATAATTTTCTCCATCTTCGATGACTGCTGTTTAGCCAAAAAAGACGTCTCTGCCAATTGAAGCAATCAATAACTGATTTTCGACCTATAAAACATAAAAAATTTATGCGGACATCAGAGCGCAATAGAGCTACTCATGACCGATCCCTCGGGCAGCGGGACTGCGACTGGCGTGTTACCCACGCGCAGAGTGCCGAGTTAACTCGAATCCCACTTGCCCGCCATCTCTACCATGGGGTCGGTTGAAAAAGGGAAAATCGTTGAAGTGTATGTGCTTGCGTGAAGTTGGAAATGACGAGAGAAGCAATGAATTCTGTTACCTGGGGTATTGGTTTCAGGAGAATAGGAAGCGGGAAGACAGGTTAGAGAGCGGATGAAGAAAGCAGGATCAAGTGTGGGCAGCCGAAAAAAGCATGTTCAAGAAGGACTGGAAAAGGAGAGTATGGTTGTTCGATACGCTGATGGGGTCAATCCTCAGTGATGAGTTTTGGTTCGTAGATATTGCGATGGCAAAGTGGAAGGTACTGGAAAGGATGCAGGAAAGATATTTAAAATGGGTATTGGGAATGGGCAGAGCCACACCAGGCTACATGATAAGAATTTTTAGCGGACAATAGCGGAAACCAAAGTTCCGCTCAACTCAGTACCCACAGATCCAATACTAGTTATTCTATAAAATAGGTAGAGAAGAGTAGGGATTAAAAATCCGAAAATACAAATAAAAGTGAAAAGCAGGTTAAGAAGTCACGGTGTGATGATGATAATGAGGATTCGGGTACGGATAGTGGCTTCGAAGGTAGGAACTAAGGTCGGGCAGGAACGGCATATACCCTAGGAAGGAAATGTAAATATTGGCAATAACGAATAGCAAGATGGGAAGTTTGTTGGGAATGATTTTCTTCAACTTTTCATTAAGAATGTTTGAATCAATTAAAAATCAATTTTTACCTTTTCTTCTTGGAAGTAACTTGAAATTTCCATTGAAAGATAAACCTTTAATCTTTAATTAAATTTTTTTTGTTCGAATCTCCAATTAAACTTGAAAAAGGTTTTTTCAAAGTTTTACCTCATGAACTTTTTTTTTTGAACTGGAATCAGAATTTTAAATTACTCACTTGTTTCTTTTAATTGAAAATAATTTGACTTGATGAAAAACTGGTTTTGATTATTTTTATGTTCGAATTTAACTTTAAATTAAACATAAAACGTTGAAATTTGTTTCAATTTTGAACTTCCCGATATACGGTAGTTATTGCAATGACCCCGAAAATCAGAAGTGAAATTTTCATGATATTTTCACGTTTCTCGACGTTTCACATCCGCCTGACACAGTTTCAGAGACATGTACCTATGTTTTTTTTCTACTCTTTTTTATTCGTATTCACCCACATAACCGCTGGTAGGCATTACTTCGTGGGCAATACTACGGATCAGAGTACCCGCCCATTGCGGCTGGGGCCGACTTCGCCATTTCAGGTCATCGTATGTCTAATCACAGGGTAAACCTCCAGAAACCCCTGTGATACGATGGCAGGCGTCTACGATGGAACCCTCCCCCCCCCCCGCGCGACGGGTCGCGTTCGGTCCCGGCTCACGGTCTCACTTCATGGATACCGCCGTTAGCCCACACGGAATGTTCCTGCCATCGGTCGGAGTCCGTGAAAAAATATTTTTCAGAAAAAATATTTGCAGTGAGCCGGAGTCGAACGCGGGATTCTACCCAATGCCCCGTCATATATACCTATATGTGTGTGTGTGTCTGTTTTTTGTTTTTTTTTTAAGAAAAAAAGAGAAAGAAGGAAGCCAACCTCCTTCCTTCTTTCTCTTTCGTCCCTTTTTTTTAAATCTTCATGAAAAACAAACAAAAAAAAAAATAAATAAATTCAAAGTACAAAATACAGAAAAAACAAAGGACCCCTTGGCCTGCACTAGTAGAAGGACCACCTTCTATATCCCAGTATCCCCAAATTACCACGGAACATCTGCGGAGCAATTCTCCGTTGCGTAGGGGACGACAGCTGCGGCTTCCTCCGTAGCGAATCCTTTCCGGTCGTTTACGGTAAGAAGATCCTCCATTTACTCTGGATTTTTCGGAAGCTGCTCCGCGCGGCGCAGCTCCTGCAGAACCTCCATTGCGAAATCGCTTGTCGCGTTCCATGCTGCCTCTGATGACAACATAACTTCCACAAGATTTCCAGTATTAATGGGTTTGCCTGCGCTATTTTCCCATATAGACCGTTGGACGTCGGAACCGGACATACAAAGAGAATACGTGCCGCGTTTTCCTGAATTCTCTGACACTTTGGGCAATCCGGCGAATCGTCCGCTTGAATTTGTGAAGATATTCCCGAAAGCACTCGTGTCCTCAGAGCATCTGGGTTAGGTAGTAATTGATTTGTCCATGTGATCGGCCAAGCCAAACATTCAGCTGCGGAATAAGTCGATGAGTCCACCGACCTTTGCCCGAGGCGTCCCACTGTAGCTGCCATCGCAGGATGCTGTGGTTACGTTCTCTCCTCAGTTCCACTGGGCTCAGCTCAGTTGATGTTTTACGTGTGGAGAGTCGCCTACGCTCCTCAGCTAGAACTTCGATAGGTATTATCCCAGCAATGATGCACACTGCTTTGTTGGATACTGTCCGGTATGCGCCAGTCACCCTCAGGGCACTCAGCCTGTAAACTGGAACAACTTGCCGTCGTGCTGCTTGACTTCGTAGGGCATCAGCCCATATGGGGATACCATGTTTTAATACCGATGTGACAACTGATGATAACAAGAGTCTTCTCCTCTGATTTGACCCTCCAATGTCTTGCAAGGGCAGTGCCCCCTCTAATATACCGATATATCTGGATATATTTTCGGCCACACATACTCTATATGAGATGTATCTAGAATATATCTACATGGATATATCCATGCGGTCATATAAACTATATCTCCTTTATAAGTAAGATTTATATGAAATATTTCTTCGGCCGAAAATGCTCTATCCGAGATATATCTTCGGGATATATCTTTTTCCGCACGGGCTGACTGCACCCGCCTTACTGCTTGCATGTTGGGCTTGTTGTCTAAAACTGAGCCGGGCATCAATGACTAAAACTGAGTCGGGCGTCGTCGCCCGAAAGCATATTGACTGTCGGCCAACAGGGGTTCCACCGCTGCCTCAATTCTCTGGTCTACTATGCGCTCTAGAATCTTGACCGCCGTATCCAGCATACAAAGGGGACGTTGGTTCGTCCGGTGGTTTTTCCCCTTGAGGAGAAGTACGAGTCTTTGTTGTTTCCATCTGCTGAGGAAAATACCTTCCTGGATGCACGCATTATACATTTCGAGCAACATTCCGGGTGCTGCATTGATGGCGGCCTTCAACGCTCTATTTGGCACACTATCGAGACCGGGGGTCGTGTTGTTGCCCACTCTATTATAGGCCTGCAATAGTTCCTCAGCTGTAATCGGCGGTATTTCGTCGATGGTATCACCCTCCACCGGCTTTTCAGTCCAACTCGTTTGTTGGGGGAGTAAGACTGAGACAATTCTCTCTAGAAACGTAGGACAGGTCGGTGATGGCATCTGCTGGCTCTTGAGTCGCGTCATAACCACCTTGTACGGTTTGCCTCAAGGTTCCCTTTCCGCGTCCTCTAACAGCTTGGTCCAGCAATCTCGTTTGCGAAGCTTTATGGCCTTGGTGAGCTTCGCCTTAGCCGCTTTATACTTTAGTTCAAGGCTGTCTGAATTGGATTTCTTCCTTGCACGTTGCCAAGATCTTCTCGGCGCGAAGCATTCCTTGCGAAACATAGCTATTTCGTCGCTCCACCAAGACACTGGTCTCCGTCGATTTCCACCGGCTTTCCTGGGCATACTCGAGTCGCATGCATCGGTGACTCTCCGCATGACTCCGTTCACTTTTTCAGTGGCATTTCTACCTTTTACTGAGTCGATCTTTAATGCCACAAGAAAAGTGGTAATGTCCAATTTCCTCACATTCCAGCCGATTTTGTTTGTTTTATTCGAGGTGGGCGCAGACCTCCAAGCAACCGACAGTTCCCAGAGGAGAGCTCGATGGTCACTGGCAGTGTAGATCTCGGATAGCTCCCATGCACATTTTCCTTTGATCAGGCTGCTGCTGACGAAGGTCAGATCTATAAATGAGCTCGCTTATCCTCTACGAAATGTCGGTTCATTTCCATCATTCAATAGGACGACATCTAAAGTCGAAAAGGCTCCTAGTAAAGCACGTCCTCGCTGATTCGTCTCCTTGCTACCCAATCGACTGCCTAGGAATTGAAAACTCCCGCAATGGCCACCGGGAAATGATGTTTCGCATCCACCACGAGCCTATCTAGGATCCTGTGAAGTCTTCATAACAAAGACTTGGTGGCGCATAGCAGCTATAAAAATTGATACCATTCACCTCGGACACCACAAATCCAGACTGTTCGTTACCGTTGTATCCTTCAAACGGCAAAGCACCGCAAGACCAAATGGCGGCTTTATGGCTAATGTCGGTCACCCCAGCTTGCGTATAGAGGTTCCTATACGGTTCCGAAATAACGGCAACATCGATCTTCAAGTCCCGAATGGTCTGCGTCAGCAGATCCTGTGCGGCTGCGCAGTGGGTTTCATACGGATCTTCTGAAGTGCACTCTGATATACTGCGCACTTGATCGTGCCAGCTACATGAGCATAATCCTTTGTGGGCTCCCGTTCGACGCCTAGAACACATTTGGGAGACGCGTTGCATTCAGAGTGTTCGTGCCCTTTTTCGCCGCACTTGTGGCACAGTTCTGATCGGTCAACAGAGCTTTTACAATGGATGGAGAGGTGCTCGTAGTGCCAGCACTTGAAGCACTTTATGGGCCTTACCACTGCCACAATACGGACCTATTCATAGTTCACTGCCCTTGCTCAATATGTTCCTTGCCGTGTCTGCAGGAAGTATTACTCTAGCTGCTTGTGTTCCTCTGTATGACTTCCGGAGGGACCTGATGGCACTCAGTGGGATGTCACTATCCGCGCCGTCAGCTTTTCTCAAGGCATCGAGAATATCCTCTTTGGTTGCGACCTCATCGAGGTCTCTTATTTCCAGTTCTTCCTGTGGTCCTTTGTTGAGGACTGTTGCGTCATTTTCAAGCGCTCCAACCAGGGCCTTCTCTAGCTCAATGGTTTGCTCTTTCTTTCCTCTGGCAAGGATTAACAGAACATCTCCTGCCGCTGTTTTGCGTATTTTGTCGACGCATGCGCTACCCGCATAGACACTCTCGTCTTTCTTTATTCGGCCCAAAATTTCCGAGTACATCTCCGTACCGGTCGGACGAATAATCAGCGCATCCGGTCGGATTACTGTTTTCTTCTTCGACTTAGCTCTACTCCTGGGGGGTTTTGAGACGGCCTCCGTTTTTTCCTTAGTCTTTTGCTCTTCTCCCAAACACTTTCATCGTCTTCTATCTCCGGATTCGATACTTCGTCCATGGCCCGGTGTGCCTGCGTGTGTCTGTATGTATGTGGACAAAATTTTGTGTTCGCGGTTTCTCAGGAACCAATGGGCCAATTTTATGTTTTTTTTTGTTGATCGACGCGTCTCCATGGTGTCCAGGTCCGAAAGGGATGTTAAACTAAATTAACAATTCCTTCAATTGTTTTAAACAATTCCAATTGTTTCAAACGTTGTGTTACAAAAACCGTGGGGGATGGAGAAAGTTTCCAACGAATGTTGTCCTCCATATGAAGATACATATTTCATATATAATGACTTCTTTCCATAATTATGCTAATTTAGGAGATATCGCTTAATTACCAATTTGAATTGTTTATAACGCTGTATTTCGAGAACGATGACACATACGAGAAAAAGTATTTAACAAAAGTTGTTCCGCTCGTGAAACTACATATTTCATGTTGTATTACTTTTTTTGCTAGGCATCATATTTTACGAGATATCGATAAAAAATTGTAATAATCGATTAATAATCGTTGAATTTGCGTTACTGATCTACAACTTGACTTCATACGTGTATCGTTACACACACAGATACATAATGCCGAGGCGGGGCTTTGGCGTAGTGGTAGAGTATCTGCTTACTACTCTAACGGTCCTAGGTTCGCGCCCGGCCGCCGGAGAATATTTTTCAAAAATATTTTCTCATGGATTCCGACCGATGCAGGAACGTTCCGTGTGTACTATGGGTGGTACCCATAAAATGACACCGCCCGGCCGAGCGGGAACCTCACCCGACGCAGGGGGGGGGGGGGTGGATTCCATCATAAGCGCCGGTCATCGTAGCACACGAGGTTTCTCGAGGTTTACCGTGTGTTTAGACATCCGATGGCCTAAAATGGCGAAATGGCCCCAGCCGCATGGGTGGGTGTACGGTACGCCCCCTGAAGGAATGATTACCCGGCCGCTACGCAGGGCGTAAAAATGAAAGGGACGGAGACAAAGAAACACACAAGGCCTGTAGTAGACTGGGTAACAAGACGGCCCCCGTTCTTGATGGTATACCAAATATAGCGTTGACGGCCCCTATCAATGCAGCACCCGGAATGTTTCTCGAAATGTATAATGCGTGCATCCAAGAAAGTATTTTCCCCAGCAGATGGAAACAACAGAGACTCGTACTTCTGCCCAAGGGGGAGCAGCCTCCTGACGAGCTGTCATCGTATGTATACTCGATACGACGGGCAAGATTCTGGAGCGCATAGTACACCAGAGAACCGAGGCAGCGGTGGAACCCCTGTTGGCCGACGGTCAATATGCTTTCAGGCGACGACGATCTACGTTGGATGCTATTGACCTCGGCGGACGATGGAAAAGAGGTGGGAAACAATACTGTTTGTTTGTTACTCTGGACGTCAAGAACGCTTTCAACTCGGTACGGTGGGATTACATCTCGGCGGCATTATCGAAGCTATCAGTGCCGGCATATCTCCAAAGATGGTAGGGATTCTTCATACACTGAAGAACTTCAGGAGATGTAATAAATCGATTGATGATCTTGTAAAAAAATAAAAGATCATTATGTTGCTGTTTACAGGAAAGACTGTTCAAGTTAAAGTTCTCACAAATTTGTCGGGGAGATACTTCAAAACCACGATGTCGTTCACGAGCAGATAAAAATTTGCAGAATTTGCGTTGGAGCACTTCCACTCTGCTAATAAGCTTATCGGTGTATAGGCATCAAATAACAGTGCAATATTCCAGAATCGGCTGAACAAGTGACTTGTAAAGATGAACAAGGGTTGAATCATTCTCAAAGTCTCTTCCACATCTAAAGATAAGACCCAGAACACGAAACGCTTTAAGAGTAATATGATCCACATGGTTGATAAACGTCAGCTTATTGTCGATGATAATTCGCAAATTCTTTATAGAAGATGCGACTTGTAGCGCTTCACCTCCTAACACGTAATCAGCAGAAGAGGGATAAGGAGACCGAGAGACAACCATCGAAAAACATTTTTTCAGGTTTAGCTTTAATTTGTTCATAGTGCACCATCTATATAGTTCGTTAAGGCCCTGCTGCAGCATTACTTTTATCTACAAATATATCATTTGTAGACCTTACGCTCCGGAAAATCTTCAGATCATCAGCATACAAAAGAAAATCAGATGTAAAATTATCTCCAATATCATTCACAAAAATATTGAATAAAATTGGACCAAGATGAGACCCTTGAGGAACACCTGATGTAACCTCGAATCCATCTGAGACGAAACCGTTCACTCGCACTTGCAGATATCTTCCACATAAATAAGATCGATTGCAGTCCAATGGACTATTTCGAACGCCATACAGTCTCAATTTCTTTATTAGAATTTCAATGTTTACCGTATCAAAGGCCTTGCTGAAGTCAGTGTAAATGGCATGAACATCATTACCTATGTTCAAATGATTTAATATTTGATTCACATACAAAAAACAATTCGATGACGTCGATCTGCCACTCAGGAAACCATGGTTATTGGAAGACAGGATGTTCTGAAAAGCTGAACACAATTGAGGAAATTTTCCATAAGTTTAGCCAAGGCCGATTGAAGGCAAATTGGCCTATAGTTGATTACATTTGACCTAGAACCAGTTTTGTCAATAGGGCTTATGATAGAAAGTTTCCATGTAGATGGGAAGATGCCAGCCTGAAAAGACTTGCAAAAAATATAGGTAATAGGTTCACACAACCCAGCAGCACAGTTTTTGAGAACTAGCTTTGGAAGCCCATCTGGTTCAGCACCCTTCTTAGTATCAAGATTGCATCAGAGTTTAAAGACAGTATCATAAGAGGTATTAAAGCTCTGATAAATCAGCATCCACGACGTCCACGAGTACAACGCAACTTATAAGTGTAGTATGCACAATTTTTCATCTTAATCATGCGTATCAGCTCTTTGGAAAAGCAAGAAGGATACGTGTGATTTCTCGCTGAGTAGACAGGCACAAATTGTTCAACTCCTTCATAACTTTTTTAATAGAACCATGAAACCTTATCATCTAAGGAGCTCAAGCAATACAGGTCTAACCAATTTATCATCAGGAAGAACAAGTTCAGGGCTACATAATCGGCATTCCTGAATGAGTAGGAGGGTGCAGAATTAGGTGTAAGTAACAGTTGGAAATCAAGATCAATACCTAGAGCTGGATAGTGTTTATCTTCAACGACAATAACAGGGACTTTTTGAACACAGCCATCCAGGTTTCCAAAACAGACATTAAGCATACGATTATTCTCATTTAAGATGTGGTTCAGTCGCACACAACCAGCAAGACACAAGTTTTCATATAGTGTTTTGGAACAGTCTTCCTGACGAACGCTGCTCGGAAGATTATAATCACCGAATAGAAGTAGCTTTGAGGTAAATGATCGCAGATATATGGTCTTCAAACGATTCGCTTGAAGATTGCGGCGGCATGTAGACACACCCAATAATAAGATTGTATTGTTGGTTTTTCACCTTAATGAATATTTGTTCAAGATTGTTATTACTGATAGTTATCACTTCAGCTGGAATGCTCTTCTTAACAGCAATGATAACTCCACCGCCACGCTCACAGTCACTAGTTGAAACATCTCTATCCTTTTGAAATAAGGAGAAAGAGTTATCGACCACTTCACCATTATAAATAGATGAATGTAGCCAGGATTCACTAACACAGATTATGTTATATGCGCAACAGGCTGAGGCAATAAGAAATGATTGAAGTTTTGTCCTAAGACCCCTCCTATTCTCATAATACATCCTCAGCTTCCTCTGAATCTTATTGCTGCCTTTGAAATGTATGAAAGCAGGACTTGTCTACGATTTTCGGTACACCATTAATGTACTTGATAGTCTTATCAACATCGCCACCTTTGACTAGGTTATCCAATTGAGTACGAAGATCTTTCAAGTGCCATTGTTATGCTGGAGTCAGATCATGTTTAAGAACATTAGATCCACCAGCAGGATTGGCTCTGAGAACGGACTTTGCAATTTCCTCCGAAGGAGTACCAATAAGTAAACGACGAGTTTTGCCGTTTGAAAAACGCCGAAGGGTGCCAATTTTAAGGCTGGGAGCCAGATCAGCAAATTGCTAGGGTAAACAATTGCTCTCCATCATCATTCAGTCTCTCAACGCCCGTCGTTTTTTCAGATTCAGGAACATTCAATGCCACTACATTACAGCAACGTTTTTTACGTTCATTCAATTCAGCGACAAAGGACTCCACATCGAAACCACTACCATCCATAGAGCTCATCTTATTGTCCACTGCACAAATTCGAGACTCCAACTGGGGCTGCTTAGCCTAATTTAATTTTATTCAGACTTTTCTCCACTTCATTCTTGAAGGGCACAAAGAATTTCTCAAACTTTTGATCAAACAATTGTTCCAATTTACCCACCAAATAGTCATCGTTGTCCTCACGGGTATCATCGCCAACAACAAAACTAACCTCACTTTTACAGTCATTACACTTTCATTTCAAGTTATTGTTCTCAATGTCATACGTGACTTTTTTAAAATCGGATTTGTCCATTCCCGTACATTTAAACTGTATCCAATTTTGACACTCCACGCAAAGAATACACGATGAATTCCCCCGCAATCTTAGCCTTACAAACACCGCACATGTGACGAGGCATAATTGATAAAAATTCTTAAAAAAACACTCACAAGTGGAAGTTTTTTTCCAAATTCTGATGCACGAGTTATAACAGTATGCGAAAACTATTGGGTGATGAGAGGCAGTGTCAAAAACTGATGAAAACTACAAAAAAATCGAAGAGCGTAACAAAGCACGTGGTCACTCGTTTAAGAGGTTATCAGTTCCAGGAATTGGTGCCGTATCTATATTGTTATCAACAATTTCAATCGTTTGTAATGTTGTATTGCAGAAACTATTAGAGTTAGCGTAAAATATATATAAGAAAAGGTTGTCATGACGATCCCAATCGAAGCGTTTCCGTGCAAAATCGAGCGGATTATACTTTGGATGGGATTCGTGCCGTATATGCAATGTTATTGACAATTGTAATTGTTTATACTATTCCACTGGGTAAAATATTAAAGTTGTCGGGAAAATTTGTAAGGGGATTTTCCCGGGTGTTTCACCAGGACAATCCACCGAACTATATAGTGCCGTCTCTAACGCACATAGTGGGGCGCCAGTCCAACTTTTCCGGAGTTAGACAGAAACCGGCCTCTGGGGAAAATTATCTACCCAGAGGACTTGCGACGTGGCCTCTCACAATGCCGAGCTAGCATCAGCTGGCTACGGTAGAGGGGCGAGGTCCACCAAGTCCGGAGTGTATAATGCGTCGGTGCCACGCGCCTTTTCAGGACGCGACATAGCAACAACGTATAATAGCCTTTTTTACGGGTATTACCCGGGCTTTCCATTAGAGATATTTCTATATCTAGGATGGTTCTTCCTTCTCCTAGGTAGCTCGACTCTAGGAGAAGGTCCGGATCACTTCCGTATCCTTCGGGACCCCTCAGGGCTTGGGACGGCAAGAGGCTTATCTGACCAATGGGTTATCTCCCAACCTCCTTACGACCACCCACACTCTTGACCACCAATTACCGCATTATCAACGCGAGTCACTTGCTCTTATTACTAACCTGGTGGTGCGTGTTCTGACTGCCAGAATCTCCTTATTCCCGTCGACCCAATCACGGCTCACTCAGGGGTTCAATGGGGGCTAAGATAACTCTGAGAAGCGAGAGGTTTGTATCTCTCGTCTCAAAGAATCCGTTTTCTCTAATCGATAGATGCAGGTGCATCTCCCTATGCTCGCCACAATCGATATACTCGAAGGGACACCATTTTCCTGTCCTTATGCAAGCCAGTGCCACTAAACCCGCTCTCACCGAGGTTTTCAACCACTCGGCTCAAGCGTCCGCGTTCGACTCCCACGAAATCTCCTAGAGCCTTTCTCCCCCTAGTCTGGATATTTCGGCGGCAGTGGGAACTACGTTACCCCACCACGGCTAATCAACCCGACGGGATCACAGGGGGCGCTAGTCGTTTCACCTAGCCCTCGGTCTCTAGTCTACCCCACCATAGCCTGTGGATCCGCTAGGTTAGGATGCCTGTACGTTGGCCTTTCACTCTCCGCCAACAGAGCGGAATCCACATATGGCGATCATCTAATAACATCCTCCAGACAATGGGGCGCTGTCTCACCCAGACTCGCTTACCCACGTCCTTCTTTGGTCTTAGCATCTTCCTACAGCCTTATTTCAGCTGTCACCAGATGGCACTTCATTCGTACTTTACAGTTTTGAATGTCATATTTACGGGGGTTTCAACCCTAACGAGAAAATCTCATTACAACTTCCTAAAACAGAATTATTGGGGATATAAAAATACACCTTTTATGTGCAATGACTTTTTTCCATAATTTGCATAATTAAGGAGGTATGGTCGTCAGACCAATTTGAAATACGGGATCAATGCATATCACCCGGTTTGTTCCTTATACAAAAAATGCACACCCAATTGGACTTTTTTCAATATAGGTTAGAACATATCGCGAGTTAAACAAGAATATATTTAGCGAGTGAATATGTCGAGAATTGCTGGAAAATTGCCGAAGAGCGGGATAACTGAGGAAGTACAGAGGTAGATGGGGTAACCAGGCAGACGAATTCCAATTGAATAGGTTAATGGGCTTAAAAATGAAACCAAAGGGATCCTGTGCAGTAATTATTAATCGCAATTTCAATTATTGATATCACCGTTAAGTTTGGTCATCACCCATGATTGCGTGTTTATGCTGTACTAATGCCATGTGCATTGAATACCGCTCTATTGTGCGTGGAAACACTTCGATTGAGAGATTCCGAACAGCGCTAACTTTATTACATCATTTACTGTTCCGGCGGCTATACCTCCTTAATTATGCAAATTATGAAAAAAAGTAATTCGACATAAAATCTGTATTTTTATATGGGAAATAACTTATCTTATAGAAATTTTTCGCTATCCTGAATAGTTTGCGCAGTAGAGCGTTATAAACAATTCAAATTGTTAATAACAATATATAGGCTGGAGCGATTGTAGCGAAAAACTAATCAGATTTAAGTGGCATGGAAACGCATCGAACACGATCTTAACAACTTCCATAACTTCAACCGTTTGTGAGAAAGTTGAGCACGAAATTTTGGCCACAGACAGGCCTACACACACACACACACACACACACACACAAGTAAGGCGCGTGCAGTGAGAACTGCACTTGCAAGACTCATACCGAACATTGGCGGGCCGAAACAGAGGAGAAGACTCTTGTTATCATCAGTTGTCACATCGGTATTAACATATGGTATCCCCATATGGACTGATGCCCTACGAAGTCAAGCAGCACGACGGCAAGTTATTCCAGTCTACAGGCTGAGTGCCCTGAGCGTGCCTGGCGCATACCGGACAGTATCCACCGAAGCAGTGTGCATCATTGCTGGGATGATACCTATCGAGGTTCTAGCGGAGGAGCGTAGGCGACTCTACACATGCAAAACATCAACTGAGCTGAGCCCAGTGGAACTGAGGAGAGAAGAACGTAACCACAGCATCCAGCGATGGCAGCTACAGTGGGATGCCTCGAGCAACGGCCGGTGGACTCATCGACTTATTCCGAAGTTGAATGTTTGGCTTGACCGATCACATGGACAAGTCATTTAATACCTAAACCAGATGCTCTCAGGACACGGATGCTTTCGGGAATATCTTCACAAATTCAAGCATGAAGATTCCCCGGATTGCCCGAAGTGTCAGAGAATTCAGGAAAATGCCGAACATGTTCTCTTTGGATGTCCGCGTTTCGACGTCCAACGGTCTATATGGGAAAATAGCGCAGGCAAACCCATTAATAGTGGAAATCTTGTAGAAGTTATGCTGTCATCAGAGGCAGCCTGGAACGCGACAAGCGATTTCGCAATAGAGGTTCTGCAGGAGCTGCGCTGCGAGGAGCAGCTTCGGAAAAATCCAGAGTGAACGGAGGATCTTCTTACCGTGAACGACCGGAAAGGATTCGCTACTGAAGAAGCCGCGGGTGTCGTCCCCTAGGCAACGAAGTATTGCTTCGCAGATGTTCCGTCGTGATTTGGGGATACTGGGATATAGAAGGTTGTCCTTCTACTAGTGTAGGCCAAGGGGTATTGTGCCTTGTTTTTTTTCTGTATTTTGTACTTTTAATTTGTAAATTTTTTTTTTAGTTTGTTTTCCATAAAGATGTTTAAAAAAAGACGGAAGCGTGAGGAAGGAGGTTGGCTTCCTTCTTTCTCTTAAAAAAAAAACACGCACACACACTTTTGCTCAGAATTTGATGGGAAGCATTTCGGTACACTTAAAACCTCTGTAGGACGAAAAAGAAAAGGTTCGATCTCGGGGAGATAACAATAACTTCTCTTATCGAGAAGTTAAAAAATTGTGAAGGTGAACAAAAAGAACATGCTTTATATGTATTTGCGTCATTAAAGCAATATTGAAAGAGTTGACAAAATTCATATAGCATAACTATCATATACATTTTGGTCTAAATAGACTAATGTTTTTCAACTATACCATAAATCTCGTGAAGGCACACAATAATTATCGAAAAATAAAATAACAGCCGTGACAACGAAAAAATTGAAATCTAGAAAACTATTGATACGATCAAAGCGCCATTCAATAGGGTTCTTCACCACAACAAGAGGAACCTTTGGTCCAAATTTCAAGTTTTTATGACAATTTTTGCGGACGCTAGAGTGCAAACAAACGCAAAAAGTAAAACCAAAGTCAAACGTGAAACAAGCAGGCGGTCCTCGGGTCATCATATTATCCAAAGGCAGGCGGTCCTCATATTATCCAAAGTAATTCTCTCAATGCTGTTGAACCAGTTCATAGATCTTGTTGAGGCTCATATTTTGGAAAAAAAATCGGATGAATGCGTATCGAGAAATGAAGTAATGAAAAAACCGTAAAAATGAAAAAATTGAAATGTAGAAAATTAATGATGCAATTGAATCGCCATTTAATAGGATTCTTCGCCATAACAAAATGAACCTCCGTTCCAAATTTCAAGTTTTTATGACAATTTTTGCGGACGCTAGAGTGCGAACAAACACAAAAAGTAAAACCAAAGTCAAAAGTTAAAAAATATGAATATTTCATATTATCCGAACTAGTTGACTCAATGTTTTTCAACAGTATCACAGATCTGGTTAAGGCAGACATTTTGAAAACAACAAAATCGATTGAAAAATTATTGAGAAACAAATTAAAGACTGTAAAAAACAGAAAAATTGAAATACCTCCAATTTCTTGTGAGCAACCTACTAGATGTTCTTCAAGGATTCCCTGGATCTCGTTGAGACGCACATTTTGATAAAAAATAAATTGAAGAATATCCTTTAGTTTCTGAGATATGAGCGATCGAAGAAAAAACAGAAAAAGTCGATTTCTAAGAAACTTACGGACAGATGTCATTGAAATTGCGCTCACAGCTATATGTACTCAATACCAATAATTGATCATTTTTCCACATTTTGATCTCAAAATTTAGTCTGTTTTATGTTAAATTTTGTAAGTGAAGATTTTCCAAAAAAATTGATACATACAGACACTATGCTCAAACTTCGTATTTTTACGTTTCAAACCATTATATATCGTTTACAAGCATAATTAGCGAAAGTGAAAATTGACCGATCGCAATGCTTCCCGTCGGAAGCAAAAACAGGAATATCGCATTTTACCCAAAATAATTGACTCAATGTTTTTCAGCCATATCATAGATCTCGTTAAGGCACACATTTAAAAAAAAAACAACAAAATCGGTTCCATAATTATCGAGAAATAAAATAAAAACCGTGACAATGAAAAAACTAAATTTTAGAAAACTAATGACACGATCAAATCGCGATTTGACAAGGTTCTTCTCCACAACAAAAGGAACCTCTGCTTCAAATTTCAAGTTTTCATCTCAATTTTTGCCAACGCCAGAGTTGCAAAAAGCAAAGGTAACTGTAAAAAACAGAAAAAGTGAAATATGTCCGATTTATTGTGAGCAACCTACTAGATGTTCTTCGACCATTCCCTGGATCTCGTTGAGACGCACATTCTGATAAAAACGAAATTAAAAAATATTCATTAGTTTCAGAAATATGAACAATCGAAGAAAAAAGGAAAAAATCGATTCCAAAGAAACTTACCGGCTGATTTCACTGAAATTGCGCCTACAGCTATATGTACTCAAGACCAATAATTGATAATTTTGTTCGATTTTATTCTCAAAATTTAGTCCGTTTTATGTTAAATTGTGTAAGTGAAGATTTTCGAAAAAAATTGATACATACAGACACTATGCTCAAACTTCGGATTAATACGTTTCAAACCATTATATATCGTTTACAAGCATAATTAGCAAAAATAGTTCAAAATTTGCAATTTGAAATTTTCGAAATTTATTGGTTGTAATACCCCGAGATCTTAAAATTTATCGGATAATTCCCGATAGCTTCGTTGCGTAGCAACGAGAGGGAGAAGTTTGGCAGGTTAAAACCTTTTGTGCCAAACTTATCCTGATCGTTGCTACACAGGGAAGCTTGAGGGAATCGTCCTATAAATTTTAAAGGTCGAGGGGTATTCGGCGGATTATTTTTTACCCTCTGATTTTGACTAATCAGAGCACAATGATCGAGGTTACATGGCACTTTACACGAAATGTAGTCTCCACATCGCTTTTTTTTGTCTTCGTGGTGTTGGCTAGTATATTTTTTTAAATCTTGAGATCAATTTCAGGCAGTGACTCTTTGCCGAATCGACTCCTTTTGCACAGGTTTTGAAAATGGACAGAACCTCTAATAGAAGTTTTAATCACAACGAAATATCAAAATCCGGAAAAACAATTGAGGATCTACCGGGGTTTTATCAATTTGATAAAACCCCTGTGGACCGGTGATTTACTAAAATAAAACCAACGTGAAGGTGTCATGTGACCGCGAATACTGCGCTCTGATTGGTCGAAATCGGGGGGTAAAAAATAATCATTCAAAAATTTACCATTTTAGAGATTTACAACTTATGATGAATCTGATGATATGACGTATTGAATAAAAACTGATGACGATATGGCAAACTTCAGTAACATATTTTGTATTTTTAAAATATAAAAATTTCGGTCGACTATAGTGATACCAGTGTTTCTCGATTTAGTTACTTAATTTTTAACAACTTTCAAATTCTCTTTCCATTGTAAGATCTATTTGTTACTTTTTACTTTCCCTAAATTTATATCATTCTTTATTAGGCGCTGTCATTGCTCATCAAGAGTAGCCATGTTCCGATCTCGGGAAACTGAGGGCTACGCCTAGACGTAGAGTTTCAGTTACTCCCAGATTACATCAAGTATCAGATATAGTTGACCTGCGTAAGGCGTGGAAAGCTAGGGAAAGTTTCTCCAATTATGGACCTGTGGAGTTCCTGGCAACAGCTTGTTTGCTCTTCAAAGGTCGTATCGCGGACATCATCTTTCAGACCACATGGGAGGTCCACAGTGGGCGATTAATTAGAGGAAGGAATCACAATAATTGTATGTATTGAACTGATATTTGTTTCTCTTCATATTGATACACCTCAATAGATTCTATTCGCAATTCCTCATCATTTCTTCCAGTTCTCGAGGTAGCTACAGGCCATCGGGCCAACGAAGATACGCTGCTTAGGTAAATTCAATTTCATGATCTCAACTTGAGTCATTTCAATCAGGAGAGATCCGCTGTCACAGGTAAGCCCAATGTTCTTGAGAGAAATCTCACATGTCCAAGAACTCGTCAATCACTGCTTATTGTCCAACCAATTTCATTTCAATTTTTTCTTCTCTTGAAGATGATACTGCCTCCATGCCAGGATCTGATGAAGATATTGACAGCGAGGAAGAAGCAGACATTGCCCTGGAATATGCGAATTCAATTGAAGATCCGGACGAACACATAGGAGTTGCTGGGGGTCCAGACAGACAGGTTGGCGCTGAAGCCGAATCCGCCAGTCAGAGACGAGGCGCAGGGGCCTTTGAGGCCTGAACAAATACCGGTTCAAGATCAGGCACTCCGGGTTATGCTAGCAGGTATCACGGAGGACCAAGCGATCGATAATGGTAAATATTAAGGCAGTGTCTATTCACACGCTCCACTGTAATTCTGTACCGTAGGTCCAAGGTAAATCTTGCCGTGGATCCACTGAATTTTTTACTGTGGATCTACTGAACTCCTTTTCGTAGTGAATTCACGATATTCCTGGCGTGGATCCACGGCATTTTTTTGTGTGGATCTACTGAACTTCTTTTTCGCAGTGGATTCACGGTGTTCTTGCCGTGGAGCCACGGTATTACTACCGTGACTCTGCGCTATGTTTTGCTGTGGATCCACTGAATTTTCTTTTCACCTTGGCTCCATGGTATTCCTATCTATAATATGTATCCAAATATATTGTATATTTTCCTCCGAATCTGATATACCTAAAGTTAGTGGTAGATCTATGAGATTTCGTAAACGCATTCTAGCGAGATTGAAGTTAAAAGAAGAAGCCTGGCAATTGAATTTTTTTCTCGACATTCAGTAATCGGCTGTCATTTTTGGACAAATGTTCAAATTTTTTTGCCGTAGGATCGAAAAATGTAATTTTACAGTCTAGATAGAAAAAAGGTGTTTTACCCACTATGCTAAAATAGTACATTTCGATACAAGTGCGATGGGGTGTTCACGAGTGCGAAGTTGGCGAGGCAAAGCCGAGCGCTGCCAATCGCAGGAGCTGAAACACCCCGTCGCACGTGTGTCGAGCGATAGTTTTTGACAGTCATGTTACGTTCTACGAGTGCCGAAATAGTTACTTTTCGTTTACTAGTACTTTTCGGCACGAGCTGAACGTAGCAGCAATGTCGAAAAATGATATTTTCCGACCAAAAACGTAAAATACTATTTTTCACCTATGTGACGAATATGGATAATTAATTGTGAATATGTACGTGTCCGCACGAATACATATGTCTTAAGTTTAGTGGAACAGGCACGTTTCTGCAAAAATTGCAATTTTGTTCGAAATGTTATATCATATGTAGATATAAAATCAAACATTGAAAATACATGATTTTTTCTCATTACATTTTTTTGTAGTTACGTGTCTCTTCCACTAAGCTAACGATATCTAGTGTCTAAAATTTTCGGAAGTTTTTGAACCAATTATTCAATTTATCATAGGATGATATTTGAGGTAGTAGATGACGCTATTTTATTGCCAAATTACCACCTTACGCTTGGGATTCAAGCTACATCGAGCGGTTGAGGTAACATATATGTAGTGATCATAAAAAAAACTCTCATGGATATGGACAACAGCAGAAACTTTTAAAACTCTTCGATTTTTTTCTATTTTTGAATTTTGAAACATTTTTAAAGTCTTGAAATTTTGCATATTTTTTTTTTAGAAATGTTTAAAAGCATACATTTTGGAAACTCATGAATTTTTCAGATTTCCAACTATTTTACATTCATCAAATTTGAAAATTTGTAACAGTATTTAAATTGTTTCAATTGTGAATGTAAACTTATGTATACAATAACTTCTAATTATTGAAATTTTTCACCACCTATAAGTCATATGATATGCAGATTCTACGTAAACTAAATGTTCAGTAAACGTTTTTTCGAATATTTCATTTTTATCTGATTGCAAGAGCCCAGGCTTTTGAAAAAAAAAATGGTGTGTCATGAAGACACGCGATAGAAGTGAAACTGAATGATTGGATCGGCAAGGATTATTTAATTTTCTATGTTTAGACCGAGAGGAATCATTTTAATCACGTGTCAAAGACTTCTTGATAGTAAATATTAATTTATTCATCATAATAATTATACTTTTTTCAAGATACAATAATATTAGTATGAATATGCTGAATTAAATCTCAATCAGCTTCACCTTCATTCTCTGGTAGACTCTTCATGAGCGAAATGATAGGTTTGTGGTAACTAAAATAGGTAATGAAGACGCTTGACTCCAAATTTTCGATGTAACGTGAGAAAACTGGATCGATCGTGGTACCATGGCGTGTAGTCGATTCAATTGGTGAATTGTTCATTTCCAATGACAATTTCTGTTGCAAGAACTGAAATAATGGCTTGGAATCCTCTGAAGCAAAATTAATATTAAAATCTCCACCTAGAATCATAGGTATTTTGTCCAGCTCTACGCCAACTTCTGCAGCCCCCACTGGAGTATACGGCAGCAAGTGAAGGTGAATAAACTCTATTATTTTCGCCATCTTCTGATTTGGTGAAATATAGAGTGCTATAAGTATAATCCGCGGTCCGCTTTCTGTGCGACATTCAGCTGCACACATTTCTCCAACAGATGACAACCCAATTGAAAGCGATTCTAGTTGTTTCAAGTTCAGGTCCATATTGGGTGTCATGATGTTCGTTCCATGAGCAGTATTGCAAAGTATTGCGACACCCCCTGCTCTCACATTATGTCTTTAACTGTACGACAGAATTAAAATTGGGAACATCAATTTCTTGATCGTTTTCCTTCCACGTCTCTGAAAGTATCAATATATTAGACCGTAGAATCACCGGATCATTGAAATCTCCGCTATGAGCCCCTAAGCTTTGGCAATTGAGGGTTGTTATTGATAAGCCTGGTCTGCTGATGAACTCTCGGAGAATGTCAGTCAAAGTTATCAATGGATTTGTTGATAATCTTCTAAATTCTGATTGTAGCTTGTCCATTGATTGAGCTTTTTTCCGTCCATGATAAAATTTGTTCTTTCCATCCTTCGCAACGATGTTCAATCCCTGTATACTTGTGACACGGGACAAGGCTACGTAAAGGAGTTGTTGTGAATGTGTCTTTTCGTATTCATAGACGATTTGATTAAACGTACCACCTTGAGACTTGTGGATAGTAATAGCACACGCTGATACCAATGGCAGATGATTTCTTTTGACGAAAATCATTCTATTATTGTTCATATGTATCGTAGAAGTTCTTCGTGCAATGGGAACTGCCGTGTGGCTGATGTTGTTTGCTTGGATGAACGCAGCAGCTTTTCTCCGGATCTTCTGCCCCGTCTTTGGTGAATCTGGAAATTCCAGCCACACACGAGTTACTGCCCCTGCCTCATCAGTTTCGATATGAACTAGTTTACCAACTGCGCCGTTTGCTAAACCATCCGAGACATCCAGATTGGTTGTTATTATATACCATTTATCTAACACCAGTATTATCTCGTAGGGCAGACCTCCAGTGTCTATTACCGTTTTTTAATGCAATTTTTGTCGTACAAATGATTGTTGCTCAGCATTATGGCAGCCGGTGAATACATCAGTAGCTATTGAGACTGTTTTATTCTCTGCAGAATTAAGAATTGTCAAATTGTATTCGTTTACAGCATTATTTGTCAAATATAGCCGAATTCCATGTGGACAAAGACGATCTGCTTCCTCTCTTGTATAAAAACGAGATTCGATTAGGTGTATCTGTTCTTGATCCAATTCTTCCCCATTTCCAATTTTAGTTAATAAAGAGGAGAAATCAGCATTCGCTTGTCTCATGACTTTATCCAATTCATAGAACTTCAAGTCACGCCAAAGTGTTGGTGCTGCTATGCGTCGTTTTGTTGCTTGATAGATGGGTGTAGCACGCACTGGAGGTAACTGACGCAAATCACCTATGAAAATGATATCCATTCCTCCAAAATTATCTTCGAAATTTCCTGTTATTTGTTTTAACCGTGCGTCAATTTGAGACAGCAATTCCGCGCCTACCATACTGACCTCATCGATGAGTATAACTTGGACGTATTTGAAGAGAATTCTGTACTGTTGAGCCACTTCAATTGATAATGGTAATAGTTTGGAAAGGGATATTTTCAATGCAGTGTGGATTGTCGTACCATCAATTGCTATTGCAGCCATTCCTGTTGATGCACATGCGATGTAAGCATTGCAAAAACCATCATTATCTGTGAAGCGGTTGTAAATTTCCATGAGGAGTCTAATGAGGAATGTCTTCCCACATCCTGCTGACCCAGTGAAGAAAACTTGGAGTGGTGATCGGTTTGATGAGAGGAGATTAGCAATCACATGCATCACGAGTGCTTTCTGCCTCTGATTGGCCATTCTCATTAGTTCATAAAATTGTTCATTAGACATTAAATTATCCCTCTTCTTTTCGATAGCACCCAGTTTGTTAAGTGTTGCTAACCCCAGATCGTCGTTCATTATGTGGTCAGCGTTATACAATTCTTGAAAAGGATTTGCTTCAGGAAAAAGGCGACCTACGTTGTCTCCTTCAGCATCATCATCTTGATTTAATTCATCTTCACGACACAACTCTCGGCATATCTCGATGGTTTTCTGGATATCTAAATTCGATGAGAATTCTTTATGTCGCTCCAAAATCAATATTTTGTTGTCGTCGTAAATCTGTATGAATTTAGTTTCTGCAAGAATTTCATTTTCTTCGTCTCGGAATGGAATATACAAAGTCACCATTTCCCGTTTGTATTCATTGAATAATAATGAGGGCCAACCAACTTCATTAGCACTCATAGTTAGGAATAACGTGGGTTTTCCGAGTTGTCTGATCATTGCGAATAAGTCTCTCTTTCTTTCAGCCCAATACCAAGTCGAGTTAGGGATACAACGTAGAAAAGCCAAGTTGCTTTCTATACAATGATTTATATACTCCTCTGATTGAATTTGTTCACGTGTAATTTTTGTGTCTTTACCTACGTGTTTAAAAGCAATGGATAGACTGTCACGGACTCTAAACCTCATAATTTTCATTGCCATATAGAGTAAATGATGAGGTGTAACCCCACGTCGATCAGATCTCCTTAGCTCACTGGTAGCCATCATGAATGGAGTCACATTGAGATCTTCACTAAAGCGCCGGAATTGTCCGAGATAGATAGTAGGGAAAGATAACTCTTCTGCATGCTCATCAAATAATAGACTGTGAGGGACATTCATTTCTCCAGGAGCAATCCTCAAATATTTATCGTCATTCCAGAGTAATGTGTGTTGCTGAGCGAACAGGCTCTCCTCCATGGGGATGTCTTCACTCAGTTCATCTATAGGTATCTGATGAACGACACAATCCTCATTAAAGAAAGATTCATCAACTTTGATGTCGTACAGTTGATACAATGGACCCGGTACTAAGCATATTTTAATATTTCTCTTGTTTATTAAACCTGTCAAGTAGCTTGATCGATGAATTTTTTTTCTCTTGATAGTTCATTCTCTGGATTATTTACACTATCGTCCACACTGTCACGTAAGAGGTTAGCACGTGTTTGCCTCTGTTCCCTGCTATCTCGTTCAATTTCAGTTCTACTTTTTTTCCGTTTTCTATTCTGATCAATTCCTTCACTCGCCCGTTTTTTCTCCCGCCACGTTTTTGTCCTTTCTGCACCCGACTTCGGCATATTTGCACAAAACTCTCGATTTAAGTAATGAAGACACGCACAAAAACAAAATACGTTGCTTATGATCACTGTGTTAGAAACCAACAGCTGTTTTCCGCGATCGCGACGCCGCCTGAACGCAGAGAATGACATGAAAGACAGAAAGTCTTCCGTCTCATTCTCGCACGATACACGAACGCCTCTCACTCTCGCTCGATTCCCGGAGGCCTCTCACTCTTACTTACTACGTTAGAGCGAGCGTCACCAAAAAGGTTGCCGATCGAGATTTCAAAACCCTCCCATAAGAAGTTTCACTTCAAAAGTAAAATAAATTTGCAACTAAACAAAGAATGGGGTCATCTGCCAGAGTAAAAGATGCGCCTTTCCCCATTTCATTCACTAGGGTAGATCCATGGTAGAAATACCGTAGATGCACTGGGAAAAGAAAATTCAATAGATTTACAGCCATATGCCCGCATTCATGGTAGGAATACCATGAGGCCATGGTGAAAAGAAAATTCAGTGAATCTACAGCAAAACATACCGTGGATCCACGGTAAGAACACCGTGAATTCACTGTGAAAAAGAAGTTCGGTAGATCGACAGTAAACAATGCGCTGGATCCACGCGAAGATTTACCGTGGATCTACGGTAATAAATTGCAGTGCAGCGTGTGAATACATACTGCCAAATATAAATTAGGTCCTCTGAATATTAGGATTCGCAAAATGAAAGATAAATTTTAACAGGAGAAAAATTCATTATTGAAATGGGAATTCAAATTAGAATCATCTAAATTCATTCAAAGAAAGAAAACATTGTGTACATGTCGGGGGTAACTTTAACAAACTGTACGCTGTACTGTTTAAATTCTACAATGTACAGAATCAGTAGAGTTATTACGAACAAACAAATATAGGTTGTACAGTGTGTGCTTCAGGTACTTCAGGTTTGTGACCAGTATTGATTCAGGGGTGTAAAATCATCGAGTAAAATTGTATAAAAGCATAATTTATACACATGCATCGATAAAATGCATTTGTGATTTGTAATCAAGTTGACCGATACATAATTATCAAGTTGGCTATACATAATTAATTTTCGTTGATTGCAAAATTTCCACATTTTTTAATCTTGCCAAAGATATTAAATTAATATCAAATAATAGAATGATAATGAAATGATGAAAGTATTGTTTTTTTTATCTACTGGCGACTTAAAATAGTAAATTTCTTGATATCTTCTATACAGGGTATCCCGCAACTGCGCACTCTAAATTTGAGGGTGGGAAGAGGGCAAAATTTGGAGTCGAAAGTTCCTTTTCCACTTTTCTCTCCGAGGCCTCCCCACCGAATTACTCAATTTTTAAATCAGCGAATCAGAGCGTAGCTCCGCCCCCTTGACCAGTGGTTCTCCATTGAATAGTTATGAATTAGTTTTCACATGTTCCACGTCACATGTCCCATGTGTGTATGAGTATGGGTATACATGCACATACTCATACTCATACTCATACAGCGTCGGGGCTTTGGCGTAGTGGTAGAGTATCTGCCTACTACTCCGAAGGTCCTAGGTTCGCGCCCGGCCGCCAGAGAATATTTTTTCAAAAATATTTTCTCATGGATTCCGACCGATGCAGGAACTTCCGTGTGTGCTATCGGCGGTACCCAGAAAATGAGACCGCCCGGCCGAGCGGGAACCTAACCCGACGCAGGGAGGGGGGGTGGGTTCCATCATAGGCGCCGGCCATCGTAGCACAGGGGTTTCTGGAGGTTTACCCTGTGTTTAGAAATACGATGGCCTAAAAACGGCGAAAGTCGGCCCCAGCCGCATGGGTGGGTGTCCGGTAGGCCCCCTGAAGGAATGCTTACACGGCCGCTACCGGGGGCGTACAAATGAGAGGGACGGAGGAAAAAAAAACTCATACTCATACATGGGAGAAACCTAACTCCCGAAACCAAGGGTGCCAAGGGTGGGCTCCCTCTAACAGCCCATGAAGCAAACATGAACAGCGATGATAAAACAATAGTATCCCACGCGGACAACCCCCAAAAGGGAAATTCCGCCGTCGGTTCCTACCAGGTGAAAGCCCTGATGGCCGGCGCTGGCTCCTCGGATTGTGGGAAGAGCCAACCATCACTGGATTGTCCCCGGGTGGCCCACTTGGCCCCAAATGTTACCAGTGGATTCCAAAGTAGTGGAAAATCAGCATGGGATCAGCAGGAAAACGATCTGGCAACGCTGGTGAACCTCCTCACGGATAAAAATCGGCGAACCATCAACGAAGAGATCCGGAGTCTAGCTAGAAAGATCCAAATATCGGCCAAGCGGATAAGGACCATGACGGAAACCGGAAGATCGGACTCACCGTTGCCAGCAGCGGCATGGCTTACCCCCCCCCCCCCCCCCCCGGGTCCTAGATTGTCGCAGGTGAACCGAGGAAGCGGCCACAAGGCCATGGAAAAACCGGGAACATCCCATGAATCGCCGACCAGACGGGAGAAAAGAAAGGAGAGAACACCGCCCGATGACATCGAGGGTAAAAAGTACAAGAGTACCGAAGATGAGACATCAGCAACACCGCCTATTCATATGGAGGAGCTGATGAGAAATGGGACCCGGTCAGATGGAAACAGGGCCAAAGAAGACGATGGAAATGCTTGGGAGAAAGCCAAGAGACGGAGGAAAAAACAGAATCCGTCCCAAAATCTTCCAAGAGCTACGCAGAATCAACCACGGTCGAAAAAGAAAGCAGCAATCCACCTGATGCGGTAATTATTCGCTCGGCGGGGAAAGATACGTACTCGGAAATATTGGGACGAATAAACAAGGACCAAGGTGTTTATGCGGCTAGCTCATGCGTGGAAAATATCCGTAAAACAGCTTCCGGAGACGTTCTCTTAATCCGTGCGAGAGGTAAGAAGGACGAAGGTGTTGAGTTAGAGAAGGCACTAGCTGGAGCCCTCCAAAATGAAGCTAAGGTGTTTAATAAGGGACCTCAACAGGAACTCGAAATCAAAGACCTCGATGACGTCGCTACGAAAGAAGACATACTCGATGCCCTGAGAAAAGCTGACGGCACGGACAGTGATATTTCACTGCGTGCCATCAAGTCTCTTCGCAAGGCATACAGAGGGACACAATCGGCCACGGTGGTACTCCCTGCCGCTACTGCAGGAAATATACTGAGTAAAGGTAGCGAAATACGAATAAGCCTGGTATATGCGCGCGTCGTGGCTGTGGTAAGGCCGCTAAACTGCTTCAAGTGCTGGCACTACGAGCATCTTGCTGTTAATTGCAAGAGCCCCATTGACCGATCAGACCTGTGCTATAAATGCAGCGAACAGGGGCACAAAAGCTCTGACTGTGAAGCGTTTCCGAAATGCGTTCTATGGGTAGAATTGGAGCCCACGAAAGACCATGCCCATGTAACTGGTAGCATTAAATGTCCAGTCTACCAGGGTGCAATCCAGAGGATCCGTACACGGCCATAGTGCGAGTGTTACAGGTGAACCTTGCTCACTGCGCAACACCACACGATCTGCTGACGCAGACGGTTCGAGACCTGAAGATTGATGTTTCCGTCATTTCCGAACCCTACAGGAAGCTACATTCTCAAAACTGGGTGACCGATACTAGCAAAGAAGCTGTCATTTGGTCCTGCGGTGGTTTACCGTTTGAAGCATACGACGGTGTCGAACAGTCTGGATTTGTTGTGGCCAAGGTGAATGGTATCTATTTCTATAGCTGCTATGCACCACCGCGCCTTTGTTATGAAGATTTCACAGCATTCCTAGATAGACTCGTGATGGATGCGAAACAGCATTTCCCGGTGGCCATTGCGGGAGATTTCAATTCCTGGGCAGTCGAGTGGGGTAGCAAGGAGACGAATCAGCGAGGACGTGCTTTACTAGAAGCCTTCTCGACTTTAGATGTCGTCCTAGTGAACGATGGAAATGAACCAACATTTCGCAGAGGACAAGCGAGCTCAATTATAGATCTCACCTTTGTCAGCAGTAGCCTGCTCAAAGGAAATTGTACATGGGAGGTATCTGAGATCTATACTGCCAGTGATCATAGAGCGGTACTCTGGGAGGTGTGTTCACCGGAGGTCCGCGCCCACATCAGAAAGAACAAACGGAGTCGGCCACGTTCCTTTTAGCACTGAAGACTGACCCCATAAACGGTAGCAATACCCCAGAAAAAGTAGACGGAGTCATGCTGAAAGTCACCGACGCCTGCGATGCCACTGTGCCCAGGAAATTTAGTGGAAACCGACGGCCACCGGTGTATTGGTGGAGCCATGAAATCGCGACCCTCCGCAAGGAATGTTTCGCAGCGAGAAGATCCTGGCAACGCGCAAGGAAGAAGTCCAATCCTGAAAGCCTGGAAGTGAAGTTTAAAGCCGCTAAGCGTAAACTCACCAAGGCCATAAAGCTTCGCAAACGAGACTGTTGGAACGAGCTTTTGGAGGAAGTGGATAAGGATCCATGGGGCAGACCGTACAAGGTGGTTATGACGCGACTTAAGCGTCAACCGATGCCATCACCGACCTGCCCTGAGCTCCTGGAGAGGATTGTGGCTGTCTTATTTCCTCAACAAACGAATATTACTAGGACGTATGAGAAGAATGGTATCAACGACGAAATTCCACCGATTACAGCTGATGAACTATTGCAGGCCTGTAGTAGAGTGGGCCAAAACAAGGCCCCTGGTCTCGATGGCGTGCCAAACATAGCGTTGGGGGCCGCCATTAATGCAGCACCCGGAATGTTCCTCGAAATGTATAATACATGCATCCAGGAAGGTATTTTCCCCAGCAGATGGAAACAACAGAGACTCGTGCTTCTCCCCAAGGGGAAAAAGCCACCGGACGAGCCATCATCATATCGTCCACTCTGTATGCTGGATACAGCGGGCAAGATTCTGGAGCGCATAGTACATCAGAGAATTGAGGCAGCGGTGGAACCCCTGTTGGCCAACTGTCAATATGGTTTCGAGCGAGGACGATCTACCTTGGATGCTATCGAGCTTGTGGTGAGAACAGCGAAAAGAGCGATTGAGGGTGGACGATGGAAAGGAGGTGCGAAACAATATTGTTTGGTTGTTACTCTGGACGTCAAAAACGCCTTCAACTCGGTTCGGTGGGATTCCATCTTGGCGGCATTATCGAAGGTATCAGTACCGGTATATCTTCAAAAGATAGTAGGTAATTACTTCACCGACAGGGTTCTTAAGTACGACACAGAAGTAGGCGCCAAAACATACGAGGTGACTGGGGGTGTACCTCAAGGCTCAGTGTTGGGGCCCCTTCTGTGGAATATCGTGTACGACGAGCTGCTGAAACTGGCATTGCCGACGAAGCTCGTGGCTTTTGCGGATGACGTGGCTATAACCATCGTGGGGAAACACCTATTCACGCTTCAGCTCATTTTTGAGAATGTTTTTAACAAGATACAGAAATGGATGGAGTCGATTGGTCTACAACTTGCAGAACATACGACTGAGGCATTACTCATCACGAGCCGAAAGAAACTGGAGACAATCACGCTGCAAGTTGGCGATCACGAAATAACTTCCCAGCCCTATCTACGGTACCTAGAAATTATGATTGATGCCCGACTCAGTTTTAGACAGCAAGCCCAACATGCAAGCAGTAAGGCGGGTGTAGTGAGGACTGCACTTGCAAGACTCATGCCGTACATTGGAGGGCCAAAATAGCGCCCATCCGTGTTAGCGGAGGAGCGTAGGCGCCTCTACACACGCAAAAGATCAACTGAGCTGAGCCCAGTGGAACTGAGGAGAGAAGAACGTAACCACAGCATCCAGCGATGGTAGCTACAGTGGGACGCCTCGAGCAAAGGCCGGTGGACTCATCGACTTATTCCGGAGTTGAATGTTTGGCTTGACCGATCACATGGACAAGTCAATTACTACCTAACCCAGATGCTCTCAGGACACGGGTGCTTTCGGGAATATCTTCACAAATTGAAGCATGAGGATTCCCCGGATTGCCCAAAGTGTCCGAGGATCCAGGAAAACGCGGAACATGTTCTCTTTACGTGCCCGCGTTTCGACGTCCAACGAGCTGTATGGGAAAATAGAGCAGGCAAACCTATCAACGCTGGAAATGTTGTGGAAGTTATGCTGTCATCAGAGGCAGCATGGAACGCGACAAGCGACTTCACAATGGAGGTTCTGCAGGAGCTGCGCCGCGAGCAGCAGCTTCGGAATAATCCAGATTAAATGGAGCATCTTCTTACCGTGAACGACCGGAAAGGATTCGCTACTGAGGAAGCCGCGGC
Source organism: Asobara japonica (assembly GCA_026005395.1). Taxonomy (NCBI): domain Eukaryota; kingdom Metazoa; phylum Arthropoda; class Insecta; order Hymenoptera; family Braconidae; genus Asobara; species Asobara japonica. The sequence goes on from BQMI01000393.1 coordinate 1,985,065, forward strand.
TGTCGTCCCCTACGCAACGAAGTATTGCTCCGCAGATGTTCCGTCGTGATTTGGGGATACTGGGATATAGAAGGTTGTCCTTCTACTAGTGTAGGCCAAGGGGTATTGTCCCTTGTTTTTTTTTCTGTATTCGTACTTTTAATTTGTAAGTTTTTTTTTTGGTTTGTTTTCAATAAAGATTAAAAAAAAAGGGAGGAAAGAGAAAGAAGGAAGCGTGAGGAAGGAGGTTGGCTTCCTTCTTTCTCTTTTTTCTTTAAAAAAAAAAAAAAAAAAATATATATACACATACATGTACACATACTCATACACATACACATACATGTACTCATAGTCATACACACATGGGACATGTGACGTGGAACATGTGAAAACTAATTCATAACTATTCATGGAGAACCACTGGTCAAGGGGGCGGAGCTACGCTCTGATTCGCTTATTTAAAAATTGAGTAACTCGGTGTGGGGGCCTCGGAGAGAAAAGTGGAAAAGGAACTTTCGACTCCAAATTTTGCCCTCTTCCCACCCTCAAATTTAGAGTGCGCAGTTGCGGGACAGCCTGTATATAGACTTGCAGAATCATCGCTTGCATGAAGAGTGCTTCATTTGCAGAGATGCCCTCCTTAATTGTGCCTTTGTGACATGTAGTCATACCCGATGCCTTGAATGTGCTCTAATGATCGAGGCACATGTCATCCAAAATGAAACTTCACTTAAATGCGCGGTGTGCAACAGGGTCGTTACGGAGATCCTCAATCTGTACATCCCGAGACTATGAAAAATGTAAGGATCCTCCCTATAGTTTTAAAAGCCTCGAAACTATTTGTTTAAATAGTTTCTTTTCTTAACAGTATAAGTTCTGTAGAATGAAACGGGTTGAAAAATCAACACCTATAAACATCATAAAAAACCTTTTATATATAAAATAAAATTTTATTTATAAAACTATACTTTTTTAACAGTTTTAAATATTTCTATACAACATCACTAATACGCGGTTTCTTCCGCCGCAGCGTTATAGAAGATAGTAAAATTAAGTAACTTAAGTTTATCCTGTGTAAGCAGAGCGTTTTCCACAAAACTAAAATTGTTGTTATAATAATGTTGTGCATTGAAATGGAACTGAGTTGCGTTCGTTCTAAAAAATAAATAACATGTGTTTCCTATCAAAATATACTTGAATGTTGTCATAACTATTTGCATTACTCCTTTCTTCTCTATCCCAATATTATCGGAATTGCATCACTATTCATATGTCAATAGTGTTCATAGTGTTCTATGAAAGTATGAAAGTACATATTTCGCAGAGGAGTTAAGGAGGAGGTGAATATGATTATGAACTCTCATATATGGCTATTGCTAATTAATTTTCATTTTACTGTGTAAGTTATTATACATCAATACAGATTCTTGAAAATATTGATTTTTTTAAATTAATTTTTGTCAGTATTCGCATATAATCTGTGGAGATTATATAGCTAAGCATGAAATAAATTTAAAATATTACGCTCTTTTTCTCAGATATTAATCGCAAATATTTAATAAGAATTTTCAACATCAAAATAGTATCGATCGCTATCCATATCTGAGAACCATTACAGACATTTCAAAATGGTGATACTTCAATTAGATAATTCATCAAATATCTGAAAGCAATTCTTTCAACCAATCGCCATTATGGGTGGGATATGACTCATTGCTAGTGAATTTTTCATCCATCTATAGTTACTATATATAGCAGAATAAACATTTTTAACCATAAATAAATTTCTTGCTAATTTACTCTCAGCATTTATAGCTAATCCTTGAACTTTCTCGACGATGAAGAATAAGAAATAGAATAAAGAGAATATGACAAACTTTAGATTTTAAATAGGAAATACAAGGTACCAAAACCTTCAGAAAAATATTCCATTTGGTGTTTCAGAGAAAAAAAAATAAAAGTCGAAGATTTAGTCATTTTCATGGATGAAGACAGTGGGTCTCAACTTGCAGCTCCTCAAGTATCAGCGGTTTCTGTATTATCCACTCCTGGTAATAGATTTGTTACGTTCGAGAAGGGGTCACCAATTTAATTGTTAATAACGATGATGCAAGTTTTTTTGGGTAACCTTTCCAGTTGCGTAATTCCTGGTGTAAATGGAGCTCAGATTTAGGGCAGGTTCATATTCAATCAACTGCTAAACGCAGGTGATCAATCAGAACGCACAATTCAAAGATTTGGATTACGGATTTATTTAAGACACAACACTTAACTGTTCTATTGTTCACAAAAAGTTCACTATTGACAACGTTCTAGTTTTTTTTTCTTCCTTTTATTCTTCGGTTGAAATTTTACGGTTAGTTTTAGATTGTAAGTTGCCTAGGGTAATTACACTTCGATTGACCGTAATTATTGCGGTAGGAGTTCACTTGCTGTAACTTCAAAATTTAGGCCTTTTGTTTGTTAATGTTCGTGAATGATTGTTATTTATGATTAACCGTTAATGAGCTTGTAACAACGTTTGGTATTTATGTTTAATGTTCCTAGTTGGTGAATTTTGGTTGGTACCGAACACTCTGATTTAAGGAGTTTGTAAATGGATTTAGTAGAATTTGTTATTTGATTCAAGAGTGTTTTAGGGATTTTGAAAAGTTGGTAATTTCTGAGTTCACTTTGACTTTCGAATTAGAAGTGCCTGCTTGGTGATGGATTTGGGGATCAGCGGAGATAATTAGGGCGTTTGCGTGGGGACAACAATGCGTGTATGTGATTGGTCGTTGTGAGAGGTAGGATTGGGAAAACGACTTGATTGGCCAAAGGATTGTGGAGAAGGAGTAAGAAGGTTGATCTGGGTTTCTGATTGGTGGAAGTTGTCCGAACAGTTGCACGTGCTGCTGATTTAGGGTTTTCAGGAAAAATTGATGTCAGCACTTGCTAGACCTTTATGGTGTGGGAGATCATCGTGTTCAGGTTTTGGTTTCAAACATTTGACTCCTGGGAGAACGGAAATTTGTTTTTTCGCACGAGTTTTTATTATATTTCTTTTCTTGGCAGAAATGTCTAAGAAAGAAATATTAAGTTTCACATATCGAGTGTCTTTTCTATTATGTGAATGCTAAGAGCTCCGGTAAATTGTAATTATTTTATCTTATTTTCATGAAAGAAATATGTAGTATTTTACTCATTGTTTGTAATTTATCGATTTATGTATATGAAAAAAAAGGATAGAGTAATTGAATTATAGAGATAGGATTCGGCAGTCGGTAATATAGAAACAAAGGTAATTTAATTCATAGGTTAATGAGTGAATCTAGTAGGTACGTAACAGATTATTACAGTCGGTATTATACAAGTTTCGGCAATATCAGGAAATGTTTTAAGGGGGGTCGCGATGTTGAATCGATACTGATTTTAACTGTAACACTGTGGCTCAGTTTACATGTACAGAGGGCTCGACATTCGTCTAACTTTCAGCTAATTGTCGACATTTTCAATCAAACCTACAATAGTTTCAGAATAATAAATATCCCGTTTTACATTTGAAGCCTTTCATCAAGGACAGAACGTATTTCCCTCGACGTTTTCTTTTCGCGCAGTCCATGAGGGTTTCGGATACCAGCATATCAGCCAATTTTTCGTTCACGATTTCTCGCGACTGAATGATGCGATCGAGATTCTGAATGATACAACCGAAGCTTCTCCACGTAACTTAGATCTGATTAGATTTTGGATAGAATTGGGCCAATACTTGTATTGCTATTAACAATGCTAATCATTTATAATGTTCTACTGCATAAACTGTTAGAGTTAGCGCAAAATTCATATAGCAATAGTTGTTCCGCATATAAAAATACGGGCGTTATGTAGAATTACTTTTATTGATTATTTGCATTGTTAAGGAGATATGGCTGTCACCAATTATGCATGTAATAAGTGAACGAATGAACGCAGCGCGGTCACGACGGTACCAATCGAAGCGTTTCCATACAAAATCGAGCGGATTATATTTTGGATGGCATTTGTGCAGTATATGCAATGTTATTAACAATGGCAATTGTTTATACTGTTCTACTGGGTAAAATATTAAAGTTATCGTTGGTATTGCGGCCGCACCCCTATTCGCGACTCTCTCCCACGGAAGTAACGCACATGAGTCCCATACTCATGCTCACCATGCGTCTACTCAAATACTCATAATTATCTGCTTCATAAATGAATCAGGTTAGAACTCTCAAATCTGCAAGTTGAATTCATCAAATGTGAGTTTTTTCATGTACCTAACACTAAATTTCATCACTCGGGGAACAAAAATAAGGATATTCATGCGCAATATGAACAAACAAGCATCCCTTACCTCACTTGTCCATCGATGCAGCCACATTTCTGAGTAACGCCTGTGTGGTTAGGAGGGGCTGTTGATAGACTCACGGATGCTGAATTAAGTTCGAGAGGAAATACATGGTATGTTTCGAGACCAGACGTCTTCATTTAGTGCATAAACTGGAAAACCAATGTAGAACATATGGGTGGACAGAATCCAGTGATTTTACAGAACTTTGACCATGATAATAGCTATCAAAATCATTTGAATGATTACCACACTGATTTTCACTTCGTGTTAGATTGGTCGCATTCCTACTACAGCAGTAGCTGGCAGTTGGAAGCAAAAGCATAGTTAAGAATTATATATATAACGCTACATGAAAAACCACTGATTGACATTCATGTACTTAGCAATACTAAGGAATCCATAAATGTTGAAAAAAAAATTTTTTAGACCATGTTAATAGTTTAGGACTTCGAGTTGTGATTTTTACCTGTGAGAGTTTTCACTTGTAGAATTCGTAGTACTGGCGAATTTGACATAAAAAAAAATTCAAACACTTTGGGTGGCTTTGGATTGAGTGTTTTGAAATATTGTAATTTAGATTATGATGCTGCAAAAGGTTAACTGGAAAATTCAGGTTGCATAGGAAACTGGTGATAGTATAGAAGAAGGTCTTGGAAGACGATAAAAATAGGTACCGCAAGTTGAAATGTGTTTTGTTTTGTTACTATATAAGTCTTGCAAAAGCACCTTAAGGTGTTCACTTCACCAATAAAGTTTGGATTTTTCGACTACAAATGTATAGTTGTAATTTCATTTTATTCGATCTTTAACTACATCATATGGTCAAGGGTCTAAAACAAATTTCTTGACCGATGACAATGAGGGAGGGGGGGGGGGGGGGGGGGGGGGGTGAGTGGTAATATTTCATGGCAGTGACTATTCGCACCCGGAGTGATTTTTTATATCACTCCGACCGCCTGAGAGTGATTTTTCACAAATCACTCCCGCAATACTTCCGCTGACAGAAAGAGGGAACCATATTTCATAGTTCTAAGTTTCCAGAACTGTATATATGGTCAATTTCAGATAGTGTTGGAGTTCCTCCAGGTGCGACACCTACCAGGTGAAGTCTTGGAAGTGCAAGCTCGCTACAGGCTTGAGCTTTAACATTTGCGTAATTACTAAAACCCGAGGCTTGCCTCAGCCAAAAGATTCCAAACTTGACAGAACCTTGAAATTCAAAGCCTTGGCAAACCCTCTTTCTTTTTGCCTCCGAATGGAAGCATTGCAATCGGTCAATTTCCACTTTGTCTAATTATGCTTGGAAACGATATATAATGGTTTGAAACGTAACAATACGAAGTCTGAGCATACAGTCTGTATGTATCATTTTTTTTCGAAAATCTTCACTTACAACATTTAACATAAAACGGACTAAATTTTAAGCATAAAATCTGAAAAAAATATAAATTATTGGTATTGAGTACATATAGCTGTGGGCGCAATTTCAGTGAAATCTGTCGGTAAGTTTCTTAGAAATCGACTTTTTTTTCTTCGATCGCTCATATCCCAGAAACTAATGGAGATTTTTTGATTTCTTTGTAATGAAAATGTGCGTCTCAACGAGATCCAGGGAATGATTGAAGAACATCTAGTAGGTTGCTCACAAGAAATTGGAGATATTTCAATTTTTTCATTTTTACGGTTTTTTCATTACTTCATTTCTCGAAACGTATTCATCCGATTTTTTTCCAAAATATGAGCCTTAACGAGATCTATGAATTACTTGAACAACATTGAGACAATTACTTTGGGTAATATAAAATATTCCTGTTTTTGCTTCCGTTCGCCTGGAAAAAGCTTTTTCAATACTGGAGCATTTTCATTTTGTGTGCAATCGGACCATTTGGAAGCTTACCACCAATGAAATTGGGAGAATAAAAAAAACGGTGACATATTTGACACATTCGAATAGGGCGCCCGAGGACCGCCTGCTTGTTTTTTATTAAGACAGGCAAATCCTCAAGTATAAGATTTTGATCAGCCTTGAGGTTCGAGGGTTTTGTAACCCCTGGTATTTGAGATTTTGCGTAATCCTCCTTTGTTAAGTCTTGAAACTGAGCCCTCGGTAGACTCTGGGACCGAGTCTCTACCCCCTGCTAGAATTTGAGGTCTCGGCAAAGGTTAAATTCATAGTTAAATTCAGGCTGTGCCAGGCCTCAATGAAACCTTGGCCAGCCTTTTACTCAACGTCAATTTTTACCTGGGATACTGATAGAGTTTATAAATTATTCTAGATAGTAATATACATTCCCTTTTGTTTGCACTATAAAAACATGCAGGGGCCGACTACATCGGGAGTTTAGGGAAAAGCAGGATGTTATGCATCGACAAGCTATGATACAGTAGGAGAAGAATCGATGACGTGAACCAAAATATCGTAATGTCACTGGGCTCATGAAAGAGTTGAGGGGGAAAGGTAATTATCTGGAAAAAATTCTCTACGACGACAGTTAGATTATGAGAAAGCGAATCCTGAGCCTAACATAAAATATAAGTCCTAGATCACTGTAAGGGAAATATCGATCTTCCAATTGATTTATCTCTAAATCCAAAATACGCGTTCCTCACTTAGTCATCAATGGCATGAAGGACTTACGGTGCGCTCTATTACATGCGATGGTACTGCCTCCGATTCTAATTCTTTCCCAAACTAGATTTGAACCCCCCGACCAAATGATAAAACGCAGAATCTCCAAGTCTCAGAGTAGAAGCGAATCATTTCCTTCCTGCTTCTCGCATTTGAACAATGCTGGAACGGTTCCTGCAATCTTAATCTTCATGCTTAAGTTTTATCGTCATACGCTCACTCACACCGCAATCTGTTCTGCGGAATGAACCAACTCGAGTTCATTAGCCATCGGCGCAGCCAACAAAAAACGATTGTCCTCAAATATGCCTAAGAATGAAAGGACAAGCGAATCAATTTCAATAAAACGAAAATGAAATCATACGTGGCTACGGGGACTACCAGTAGTGATATTGCTGACCCAATTGAGTTGCTTGCTCACCCGAGTCCCCTTTGTCTTCTAAACAGTGACGTTACATTAGCATTTACACGCATACGTGATTATTCGGCATAATGAATATTGGAAGTTTTTTGGTGAAGCACTATGAGTCTCCTTTCAGACTATCGACTGAAAGATGGTGCACTCAATTCCGTGATTCTGAAGAATATATCAGGAAGCTGTAGCCTAGGGAATAGTTCGTCCTTAATTTTTCTCAGAAAACGTTCGTTTTGTGTTTTATCATTGATATCAATTGTTACGAACGAATGTGCATTTCAACGCAACCAATCTTCTTCAATACGTCGTTGGCTACAGAATGGATCATGACTATATCGAGCTCTATTTTTGCTTCTCCAATCACGAGGTGGATAAGAAAATGGATAACGAAGTAGATAGAAATTCTAATCATCTGCAAGCGTAATGGGCAATCAGGAGACTCTAGTTCAGAAATTCGATTAAACCAAGCAAAAGTGCTAAGCGTAAATGCATCGAAATCAAAACAATCACAGTATCGAAATTCATTTGAATTGGCAGCTTTCATCAATAGAAATATTACCGGCTCAATATCCATGACCATTATATTCATTCAGAATTTAATCATCATAATCTATCAGTATTTTAGAAAAAAATATTAGATAGTGTTATTTCAGTACTTTACTACTGTTTAAGGTAAAAAAAAACAGCGACGGCTGATAGCTATAGCGCGAAAGGCCTATATGTAGCAGCCAAAGCTGGGAAACATTTTCCGTCAGTATCATCGGTAGTATACTTTTATCTTATATTTTGATGAACATAATTTCTTCTTACTTCCATTCTCTGTTCACTTTTCAATGGAACATGTGGTACAGTGTTAAAATAAGTTAAGGATAAATAAGTAATTATGAAATGTAGACAAAATAAAACTTGTTACTAAACGTTGAATGAAATATACCGGCCTTTTGTGAACATTTTCCTTTCTCCACGTAGTTAATATCTGTTGATGATTCGCATGATGGTACCATGTTGTTCTCGAGATGTCCCTAATTTCCGCTGTTATAGCTGTCCAGCGAAGTAATAATAATTTAGGGATTATTTATTTCTTTAGTTCGAATACAAAGTCTCCCTATCAACTTGAGCTTGCATCCAACGAATATAAAAAGAACTGTGAAAACCCAACGACTCAATCGACGAGAATTGAAATGCTGGAGGAACAATTATCGAGGTACCTATCTTTAGGCTCATGGAAATAATGAACGTATAGCTCGTGCCAATAAGGAATGGTCTTGGCTACATACTCCCATTCTACGTAATTCAGCTTTTATTCAGTTGTCTCCAGCACTGAAACCTAAGACCATTCTTTTCTGGCGAGAATTATACATGCAGCCCCGATTCATAAAGTAAGGCCATTAAGAGATTAATTACAATTTATCAAAGCCTACTCCCCATCAAATGAGGAGAATCCTTCCTCACTATTTTTAATCAATAATAAAAAATTGGTTAACTACACACCCGAACTTTGGCATTTGTGACGGTACAAAAATTGCGCTGACATTTCCATACTTTTTATTGAATATACTTTCGCTCGAGTAATGTTAAAAACGGCCTCAGATTGCCTTGAGTGTGGCTTGAAAAACAGTTGCTTTGAATATTTGCCATGAGAAAAGGAATAAAGAAAACAATTATTAAAAGTATTTTTGACATTGTAGACGACATACTTCCGAAAGGAAAATTTTAAAAAAGTCATACAAAGGAATCCATTATTGAATTTTGTGCCTTGACTTAATTAGGGCTTTTTGCAGTTCTGAAATCGTATATTATTCATACTAGACTAAATGTACAATATTCAATGCTACCTGTAGTATGAATGCATTTATCTAAGAAAAGAGTTCGTTTGACTCGATCTGTTTTTCATTCTTGTCAATTGTTTACAGTTTCCAATTAAGGGTCAAAGATAATCGTTCACTTGCATCTTTACATTTCATTTTTGCATTTATGAACTGACTCAATCTCCTTCAAGTTTATCACACTTTCAAACCATTAAAGCTAGTTCTGACCAATATATGTCACTTGTTAGTTTATTAAACGGTTGGCTCTTATTTTTTTCTTCATAAAAAAAATGGACGTCCCCATTTTCGTGATCTGATTGTACACCAAGGACAAGTATCCTGATGATTTTTTTTTCTCTCGCAGTCTCGCACCGAGGTTAGAACTCATTACAGCTCCCAATATAATTCTATTTCATTGGATTACCCATCATTTAGCAGATAGGAATTGGAAAGATTATTGCTATGTTATTTATCTCGAAAATCATTCTGATTACACAAAATGCTATAAAAGTCCGTTGTTAGAACACCTGTTTTCAGCATAAAATCCTCGACAATCTTTTACCATAAGATCGTTGGTTCTGTTGCTACACAAAAACGGTGATTTTTCCAATGTTTTTGCAATATATTCCAAGACCAGATTAATTTAGAGTAACATTGCAGATTTTTTATTGGAAATAGACATCTCGATAAAAAATATTTTATAGCATTCTATAGTCCAAGCACTTGTTGAGAAACTAAACAACGCTTTAGCCGTTTTTAGCCCGGCTCTGTCATTTCCAGGAAAAATCGAAGCATATCAGGAATTCTATAATTATTATAGAATTTATGATCTCCTCAATTGGTATGTCGGTGACCGAGCAATGAACATTCCATACTCGCATATTACTGTAATAATTACTTACAAACAGTTAAATAAAATGCCGATCAAGAAAAACGGCGCAGTGGTAGTGGGGCTACTACATACACGGAGAAAAAAAATTCTCGCCTTTGGTCAATTCAAAAGATTCAATACATTATTATTTAAAACTAACAAGTGACATATATATGGATATAAAAATGTATTTGTAGCAAAATCGACATTCACGTGATGTCAGTATTTTTTTTCTCAGTGTAGGTAGTATAAAAATTCTGAATGCTGTTACCAGGTGTCGTATTGGAGGGATCGATTACAGGATCGACTTGCGCAGTATGTCGATTAGTTTTCGAGCACAAGTCAATTCTGATTTGAAATAATCGACCCAGGATGGACTAGGTAACGGGTCGATTGCCGGTCGACGAAAATTCATTTTTTCCCCAAAACGAACTCACGATCCGCCTAACATCAAGTCGATTATAAAAAAAAAGACAAAAAAAATAGATTTTTAAGAAAAAAAAAATAAGATCAGTCGACCGGCAACCGACTCGGTATTAAGTCGATCGTGGGTCGATCATTTCAGAAATCTGGATCGATGTGTACTTGAAACGTAATGGACATACATATAATGAACACAAGTCGATTTCACAAACGAGCGAGGCTCGAATGGCAATCGACCGGTCCGAGAGGGGAAGGAAGTGTTGCGAATCAATTATCTATGAATTTCCCCATAGGTGCTCTTATTTTCCTTACGCTTCGAACCAATTTAGCATTTACCTAGATCCCTCTCGGCGAGACTCAAGGAAACCAACTTTTTCCCGAACTGTACATCATTCAGTTAGTTTCAACCAATGAATATAGTGGTCATTGAGAATTATTTTCTTTGGTTCATCCAGTGATTGGAGGAAAACTACGGAAAACCTGGACCTGGTCATACTACTATATCGAAGGGAAATTCTAGGTGTTTGATGTGACGTTTATTGTTTAGAAAATTAAACAAAAAAATACAAGTAAAAGGAGAAAACATATAGAAGAAAAAAGAGAAAGTAGCAGGTAGTAGCACTTTAAGGTGAGTAATGAAGAGAAGTGCAAAATCATGTCTCCAGGGAGAGAAGCCAGCTTCGCAGGTACGCTAGGTACGTCGTGGACCAAGGCCGGTGCCCTAAACCCACCACGATTGTCCTTCGATACAATAAATTATTGTATGACCCCGAAAACCAAAAGGGAAAATTTCATGAAAAGTTACAGTTCTTGACATTCCATGTCATTTTGTGTCGTTCTGTGGAACACGTAACACAACCCATGCATGTACTCTCCATAAATGATGAATAACGTTCCAAAAATCCGAGTCAAACCCTCATTACATCAGTTTGATCCCACAGCGAGGAGCGGGAAAAAAAGCAAATCAAGGATATCATTTTGGACAATTAAAGTAATCACTTTGTCAGTTTTAGTCGAGATGTGAGGTCATTTTATAGTAAAAATTCAAGAAAAATATGCAGAGAAATGACCCTAGTGTAATGAACCAAATGTTAAAGGACACAATGTTTCGAAATGGAGTTGCTTGCATTGAACTTTGTTATTCTGATTTTCAATGAGTTCAAAATCAGATTTAAAGATGGCAGGTTAACCTCGGAAGTAAGAGCTCAACTGTTGAAGAAAGATCGAGTCAAGTGTCCATGGGAGTACGATACGGTTTTTCTCATTGTATTCGAAATAGAGAACGTTAACGTGGGCAAGGATACAATGAATTTTCGAAATCGAATAACAAAGAGTCGAGGATTTACAAAAACTTAAAACATCCTCCTCCATATCTTTTACATTTCTGCCTCAGGCGTGGCAAAAGACAATTATAGAATAAATAAATAAATAAATAAATACATAATGGAAAAACGTTCGATGTCAAAGTTTCGCCACAACTGGTATTATTATGAGTGGAGGGTGAGAAAGAATTGCGGATATCCGCCGTATCTTCTGTTTGAACATACGATATATGGCAGCTTCTTGAACCACAAGCCTCACATAGAGCGAGCGTGTAAATTCATTCATTTTGTTAACCCAGAAAACTAAGGCTGGATATGAAATGGGATGTATGATGCGTTCTAAAGAAAAGCTTTTTAGCCAATTCATAACTGATACGTAGTAATTAAAAAAAATGCAAAAGTGAATAAATAAAACAATACTTTTTACATAATTCTCAAGGACCAATTGTCCCGTCCGCCACTAACTATGAATTTTATGCATACTGAGTTTAAGCAATTGTAACTTAGCATATTTTGAGACACACAAACGTTTGTATTGCTCCTTTTAATTTGCTATTTTATCGCAATATAAATGAAGGATATGTAATTTGTTATTTATTGTTTTGTTGATTGGGTCAGATTGCCACTTTGTGTGCTTTGAGCTCGATAATCCATTTGCCCTTGACAGGTTGACCATTTTCTAAAATTACTCGTGCTCGAAAGAATAGTGAACACCCAATTAATGAAAGATATGTAAATTAGTCGATGCATCAAAAATAATAATGTAATGAGTCTCAGTGGTAAAATGAAAGGGAGTCAAATCAAAAGAAACATCAAGATTACTTAAAAAATATCTTTGCGTTCTCTTCTGTAACATTCAACAAAATTCATCAAGAGATACTCTTTGTATAAAATCTTACGTAATACAAGAACAGTTACTCCTCAATCGAAACCTGATATTGCTATATATGTTTTCAAATTTAGCATGTCCATCTTTCTGCACTCATTTTTCTTAATCCTTTGGAGGTCCTGCTTTTTAAGCAGCTCCCTTGATCTAGTTATAGCCCTACCTGGCATCCTATAATTTGGATCAATTCTAACGCTGCTCACACGATAATGCGAACTTTCCAGGGTTGATCTTCTAACTAGAACTTAAATGTCTAAATCCAATACAGTTTGCTCAAGTGATGCCAGTAACTGATTAATACGATTCTTTTTTTTCCCCAAATTTCGTTCAATTGGAGTACACTTTTTGAGGTCACGTGACATCTTCACGCCAGTTGTATTTACAACTTCGGCTACAAATGAATTATCAAAGAGATAATTTCACACTAATCATCAGTTTGACAATTTCATTGACGAAAGTTGTAAAATAGGTTGCGCGGGTTTTTTGTAATTTAAAATGAGTTGATTTGGGCACTATTCATTGCAGGAGATAAATAAAAAAAAATTGAAAATACTGTACCTGCGAATACAATAAAATTAAAAGCGACCATTTGGCGATGACTTGTATCGTTTTGCAATGAGGACAAACACACAATGGAGGCGACGACATCTGCCTTAATCGTCAATTTGCGTGTAAAACATTGGATAACCTCAAAAACCTGGCTTTAATCGGACAAAGTTTGGGGAGAAAAAATAATCCACTGAATAGCCTTCGACCTTCAAAATTCATCGAATAAGTCTTTCAAGCTTCTCTGTGTAGCGGCAATCGGGATATGTCTTGCCCTAACATCCTCGCATTTCGCGCTCGGGATTTTAGTAGGCAAAACTCATCCCTCTTGTGGCTACACAACGAAGCTATCGAGAATTATTCGATAGTTTTGAAGGTCTTGGGATATTACAACTGATATTTTTTTTCTACTACATTAATAACCAATAGTTAACCGATATTACCCGAAATTATCCAAAAAATATCTTTGGTACTTAAGACAATCAATAAATGATTTTGTTTCAAAGTCTAAGTTGCGTGGGAAAATTCCCTGAGATGCAAACGACCAACTCTTTAGCTTTCCTTATCGGGAAATGGATAAAAAAATAATAGTTCATAATAATTTATCAATCATTATCAGTCGTATCTTCGATAACTGAATCCCAGTTGAACTCAGTGGCACTTTGCTGTGATGGCAACTCACCAAGATGCTGAAACCGCTGAACAAATGTGGGATCTTTATCACGTAAACGACGGAAGCGTTGCATCACTAAACTCTTCGCAAACTCATACAATTGTAGATCTAATTTGTTTAATTCTTTCACCTCGCCCAACTGTTGCGACGTCAGTGTTGCCATTGTAGCTGCGCTTTGGGTTGCATTATGCTGCTCAAACTCAACCGCAAAACGCATTCCGAATGTTTCTTCAAATGAATATTGACCCACCTTGAAATGATAAAGAATATTTATTTATACATACGTCTTTATTTATTTTTATTATTTATATATATTTAAAAAATAAAACTTGTATTTAGATAACAAATGACTTCATATAAAGTTTAATGAGGCACATGTTTGTGGATATTCCATGCAATTCTTTGACTGGGGCAAAACACACGTTGGATTCTTCAAATTTTTTTCATCAGTCGATTATTCTTTTAGGATTTTTTTATGATGAACAAAACAACAAACAATAAACGGGATGTACGTGTGACCATCAACGGGTCGCATCATGAACTTCCCGATATGTTCGACTGTGTTTGTGTGTTTTTTGTCTCTGTCCCTATCATCTGTACGCCCCGGGTAGCGACCGTTTAAGCATTCCTTCAGGGGGCCTACCGGACACCCACCCATGCGGCTGGGGCCGACTTTCGCCATGATAGGCCATCGTATTTTTAAACACAGGGTAAACCTCCAGAAACCCCTATGCCACGATGGCCAGCGCCTATGATGGAACCTATTCTCCCCCACACCCCGCCCTTTGCGACGGGTTAGGTTCCCGCTCGGCCGGGCGGTTTCATTTTATGGGTACCGCCGATAACACACATGGAACGTTCCTGCATCTGTCGGAATCCATGAGAAAATATTTTTTTAAAATATTCTCTGGCGGCCGGGCGCGAACCTAGGACCTTTGGAGTCTACCACTACGCTTGACTTGACTTGAAAATGGTTTATTAACATTTGCCATATATACATACTATATACAGTATTAATATCTTAAATGCTACGCTATAGATCACCAGCCATTGGCTTTATATCTAATTTGATCGAAGTTTAACGTAATTTTTCATTATTACAAATATTTGTGATTTTTACATGATGATTCGATATAAGGAAAAATGACTTCTAAATGACTTCGTGTTGTATTCCATTGGGGCTATGCTGGGTCTGGAAGACTCTGCTCGTTTTTTGCTTTCGAATGGAAGCATTGCAATCGGTTTCGCGAATGGAAGCATTGCAATTTTCACTTTCGCGAATTATGCTTGTAAACGATATATAATGGTTTGAAACGTAAAAATATGAAGTTTGAGCATAGTGTGTGTATACATCAATTTTTTTCGAAAATCTTCACTTACAAAATTTAATATAAAACAGACTAAATTTTGAGAATAAAATCTAGAAAAATGATCAATTATTGGTATTGAGTACATATAGCTGTGAGCGCAATTTCAATGAAATCTGTCCGTAAGTTTCTTAGAAATCGATTTTTTCTGTTTTTTCTTCGATCGCTCATATCTCAGAAACTAATGGATATTTTTTAATTTCTTTTTTATCGAAATGTGCGTCTCAACGAGATTCAGGGAATGGTTGAAGAACATCTAGTAGGTTGCTCACAAGAAATTGGAGATATTAAAATTTTTCAGTTTTTTACAGTTTACTTTACGCTAGCGTCCGCAAAAATTGTGATAAAAACTTGAAATTTGGAATAAAGGTTCCGTTTGTTGTGGTGAAGAACCCTATTGAATGGCGATTTGATCGTATCATTAGTTTTCTAGATTTTAATTTTTTTGTTTTCACGGTTTTCAATTTGTTTCTCGATAATTTTTCAACCGATTTTGTTGTTTTTTTTCAAAATGTGTGCCTTGACGAGATCCATGATACTGTTGAAAAACATTGAGTCAACTAGTTCGGATAATATAAGATATTCATATTTTTTAACTTTTGACTTTGGTTTTACTTTTTGTGTTTGTTCGCACTCTAGCGTCCGCAAAAATTGTGATATGAACTTGAAATTTGGAACGGAGGGTCGTGTCGTTATGGCGAAGAACCCTATCGAATGGCGATTCAAACGCATCATTAATTTTCTAGATTTCAATTTTTTCATTTTTATGGTTTTTTCATTAGTCCATTTCTCGATACGTATTCATCCGATTTTTTTTTCAAAATATGAGCCTTGACGAGATCTATGAACTAGTTCAACAGCATTGAGAGAATTACTTTGGGTAATATGAGATAGTTCTGTATTTGCTTCCGCTCGTCTGGAAAAAGATTTTTCAATACTGGAACATTCTTATGTTGTGTGCAATCGGACCATTCGGAAGCTTACCACCAATGAAATTGGGAAAAATAAAAAAAAAGGTGACATATTTGACACATTCGAATGGTGGGAGCCGAGGACCGCCGGCTTGTTTTGGGTCTTCCATCGGAGGATTCGTTATGGCTTTCCTTTTCGGCGTCAAGGGAATTTTAAGGTTTTTTAGATTTGACACTTTTGTACCAAAACTTTTACTCGGTTTATAATTTCAATGTACTAGAAGCACAGTACGTTTGAAATTTGTAATTCGTAGGGAGCGGTAGACATCCGTCCGCACGACACCGACTCAAAACAAATACTGCCAGATACGCCAAAGCCCCGACTTGTGTGTGTGTGTGTTGAGAATTTTGGATAAATTGAACGCTATCGCCTTAATCATGAGTGTTACAAAAAAATCAGAAAATCAAAAATATTGGTTTCTACATGAGGAACAACTTCTACTTAGTGTAATAGATCGGTATAAATAATTAAAATTGTTAATCATTGATATCTGCTGAGCTATGAACGTATTTAAAAAAAAAGTAATCAACAATCATGGGTGTACTTTTGTATGAGAAATAACGTTCATCATCCACTTTTTCTTCTATCTCTAACCGTTCTGGCGATAGAGCGATATAAACAATTAAAACTGTTGATAAACAGGATGTGGGCCGACCCTCTACGGGTCGAACCAATAACTTCCCGATCGTTCCCCCGTATACTTTTCAAACATTTCAAAATTGCCAAATATAAAAAAAATGTAAAAATCTTTTTCAAAAATATAACCTTTCTAGCGATAGAGTTAGATAAACAATGGAATGTGTTAATAACAATTAACTATAGAGGTCAGTAAAAAAGCTCATAAAACATGAAATGTGTATTTTTACGCGTGGAATGACTTTCATTGACTGATTTGTTTCATATCTTCAACGTGTTGCGAATTGCCACTGACGAGGTGGCAGCACCTCGCGGGTGAAAAATGTGAAAAGGGGCGCCAAGCCTTGAGCCGGCACTGATGAGCCAATGCGAGTGCGCTTACTACCAAGGGCCCATCAGCTATCAATGCTGGCCCTCTCCTTCTTCACCGAACAACAAGCTATCGACGTTTGCATCGATATATCCCGCGCGGTTAATCGGCCATTATTATTCTATCACGCGTGGAGATCACACGTGCACTTCACGGGTTACATGGAGAACAAACCAGTTAGTTATGGAGTCAGGTTATCACCAGGTTTTTGTGAGAAATTTATCACTGAGTACCAAATCAATAGGAACGATCACTGAAATCGTCCTGATTATTGTGGAGAAGCAAAAAATCAAGGAGGACACATAACCTGGAATCATCTATTGAGTTACTCACCACGATCAAGTGCTTCACCAACTTCAATTAATAATTAGTGATAATCAACTAATTAACACAAAGGTCAATCAATTTAGCATAGAGTTTCAAAAATTTTGCTCACACACACACACCCCTGAAAATGGTCGGAAATGACTCTAAGGGTTATGAAACGTGAACATCAGGTGGAATTTCCAAGATCGGTTAACTAGTAATATGTCCTGAGTTATGAAAGTCATAAAACATTATGCGTCTATTTTTAACTTCCCGATTTTCGGGAAGTTACAGTAATCACCCCGAAATCGAAGTTTTTTGTTTCGTCCTGTGACTGGTGTTTTAAGTATACGAAAATGACACCCAAGAAATTCTGAGTCGATGTGTGTGTGTGTGTGATTGATCCTAAGTTTCTCACGAACGAATGCTGCCATCGAGATTATTGAGGTCGAAATAGTAGCGTTTCCATGTAACTTAGAGCTGATTAGGTTTTGGATGAAATTAATGCAGTATATATATTGTTATTAACAATTTTAATTGTTCATAATGTTCTATTGCATAAACTATTGGAGTTAGCGTAAAATTTATATACGAAGAGTTGTCCCCCCTATAAAAGTACATATTTTATGGAGAATGTCTTTTTTCGATAATTTGCATAATTAAGGAGATATGACCGTCTCAACAATGATGTATGTAATGAATGAACGAAGGAGCTTGGCGCTTCCATGACGGTCCCATACGAAGCGTTTCCGTGTAAAATCGAGCGGATTACACTTTGGATGAGATTCGTGCAGTATATGCAATGTTATCAACAATTGTAATTGTTCATACTGTTCCAGGGGCTAAAATATTAAAGTTGTCGGCAAACTGTGACATTGAGTACTTGGATTACAACATTTTTGTATGAATGACCGTTCATTATCACGATTTTCGATTTTTGCTCAACATGAATTTCTCAAAAACAGGCGAACTACTCGATGGATCTGAGCAAAAGTCTAATCAGCTTTAAGTTGCACAGAAACACAACGATTGAAAAAAAAATTAATCGAATCGCACCATCCGGTGCCGAGAAAACGTGACCGAAAAATTTTGCCACATACGAACGAACACATACAGACACTTCTCTGAAATCACTTCAGGATGATGCAGAACGTCGAGAAACGTGAAAATTTCATCGATCTGGCACTTTTCATTTTCGGGGTCATGACAATAACTTCCCTAGATTGGGAAGTTAATACTCTTTTGGTAAATATACTAGTCCTATTAACTTATTATTAGTATCTCATGAAGTTAATAGTATACTAATCATTTCAGTGAGTTAAATTCGTTCTATGAAAGAATATGTTATATGATTTCATATTGCTTATGTAATCTTTTCAACTAATTTTGCAAAATTTCCATCTATTATTCAATCCACCGACGCGTGACACTTTTAGGTTACGTATCAACATCAGTAGCTGATGTGCTGCACATTTCGGTCTTGGTTGGAATCATCTACCTATCAATCGCACGAGAAAACCAAGCAGGCGGTACTCTAGAGTTTTGCGCACTCTAGAGTGCGAACAAACACCAAAAGTAAAACCAAAGTCAAAAGTTAAACAATAGGAATATCTCATTGTACCCAAACTAATTGACTCAATGTTTTGCAACCATATTATAGATCTCGTTAGGGCACACACTTTGAAAAAGAAAACAACAAAATCGGTTGAATACTTATCAAGAAATAAAATAAAAACCTTGAAAATGAAAAAATTGAAATCTCGAAAGCTAATGATACGATCAAATCGCTATTCAACAGGGTTCTTCACCACAACAAAAGGAATCTTTTTCCAAATTTCAAGTTTTTATCTCAATTTTTGAGGACGCCAGAGTGCGTACAAAAGCCAAAAGCAAACAAAAAACAGAAAAAATCAAATATCTCCAATTTCTTGTGAGCAACCTGCTAGATGTTCTTCGACCATTCCCTGGAACTCGTTCAGATGCACATTTTGAAAAAAAAAAATTTCAAAATATTCATCAGTTTCAGAGATATGAACGATCGAAGAAAAAACAAAAAAAAAAGTCGATTTCTAAGAAACTTACCGGCAGATTTCACTGAAATTGCGCCCACAGCTAGACGTACTCAATACCAACAACTGACAATTTTTTCAGCTTTTATCCTCAAAATTTTGCCCTTTTTATGTTCTATTTTGTAAGTGAAGATTTTTGAAAAAAATTGATACATACAGACACTATGTTCAAACTTCGTATTTTTACGTTTCAAACCATTATATATCGTTTACAAGCATAATTAGAGAAAGTGGAAATTGACCGATTGCAATGCTTCCATTCGGAAGCAAAAAACCGTTATGGCACGGTCAATCAGTGCGAGCTCTGAACCCGCTCGCCCAAACAGTCCTCCGTACACTCCTGACGGGCCTCAAGAGGCTCGAAAACAAACTTCGGTACCTCCAATCATCATTGAAAATGAAAAAATGGAGACAAAAAAATTAATCAATTTTCTGCAAAGCAACGCCGCAGATAAAAAGATTTCACTGAAATTGCGGCCACACCTAGATGTACTCAATACCAATAACCGACAATTTTTTCAGATTTTATTCTCAAATTTAGTCCTTTTTATGTTAAATTTTGTAAATGAAGATTTTCGAAAAAAATTGACACATACAGACACTATGCTCAAACTTCGTATTTTTACGTTTCAAACCATTATATATCGTTGACAAGCATAATTAGCGAAAGTGAAAATTGACCGACTGCAATGCTTTCATTCGGAAGCAAAAACGAGAATCTACTCGTTATACAATCCACCAGATGTCTTACTAGATACAAACCTATTGAGGCACATACTTTCTGATAGTACTCCAATAATTACCGCTGGAGACTTCAATGCGCAAGAGACTGCTTGGACCTCTGCTAGGCCCAACGAATCAGGTAAAATTCTCACAAATTTTTTGACAGCTCAAAAAAACTATCTGCTCTTTCCAGACGTTCCAAGACATTACCCCCATAATTCTAACACTCCTAGTACTATTGACCTCTTATTAACTAACAACATGTCTATCATTAATAATTTCACCACTCTCTCCGAATCCCCATCCGATCACCTACCACTGTTTTTATCCCAACTTGGCAAACCAACCTCACCAGAGCCCTCAAAAATTTTAAACTACGCGAAAACTGACTGGAAAAAGTTCAAGGACATCTTAAACGATGAGATTTCTGCGCCAAAGCCGACATGTAATAACACTGAAGCAATAGATAAACACATAACAAATTTCACTAAAATCATTAAAACAGCCCTGGATTCCTCCACTCCTATCCGCTCATCCAGATCCACCCATACTCCTCTCTCGCCCGGAATAGCCTCCTTAGTAAAACTCAAAAATTATATTAGGTCAAGATGGCAAAAAACGCGGAATCGCCAATTTAAATACGAACTCAATCAGCTGATCAAAAAAGTCACACTTAAATTAACCGAATGGAAACAATCATCTTGGGACAACAAACTTAGAAACATAAACCAAAAAGATCACTTTATTTGGCGCGTAGCAAAATATTTTAATAACACCGGCAAAAGCAAAATTCCCACACTCAAGTCCAATAATACTATCCACACAGAAGATCATGACAACGCAAATACACTTTGTACACACTACGCGAATATGCACGAATTATCGGCCTCTCGAGGAAATAAATCATTCGAACAACAAGCCACAGGTCATGTAAAAAAAAACGATTCTCAAAGCGCCAATTGAAACTCCCACTAAATTTCTCACAAATCCCCGTGAAATCATTTCTGCGATCAAAATACAAAAAACCAAATCAGCCCCGGGTGTGGATAATATTCCCAACATAGCACTATAAAACCTCCCCATTGAAGCAATAAGTTTACTAACAAAGATATATAATGCATGCCTTCTCAAACAATATTTCCCGGAACTCTGGAAAGGAGCGGTGGTCATACCGATTCTCAAGCCTGGTGAGGCCCCTTCGCATTCGGTGAGCCACAGGCCTATTAGCCTCCTACCGGTATTGGCTAAACTTTTTGAGCGAATAATTTTAGCTCGTCTCAAAAACTAAATAGAAGAGTTACAACTGATGCCTACGAATCAATTTGGATTTCGATCAAAGCACTCGACCTACCACCAGCTGGTTAGAATTACGAATGATATAAAATCCGCGAAAGACGGGAAAGAAGATACCGTTCTCCTTCTCCTGGACAGCGAGAAGGCCTTTGATTCTGTTTGGCCCACAGGCTTTATATATAAACTCGACAGCTTAAATGTACCTAAATATTTATGTTAAATTTTACTATCATATCTTTCAAATAGATATATTCGAGTTCGACTCGAAACTACGCTTTCGGATAAGATTGAAATGGTCCCGGAGGTCCCACAAGGGTCTATCCTCTCCCCAGTACTATTTAACCTATACATTGCTTCTGTTTTTAGCAAAATTCCTAGAAATGTATCTATCGCTGGCTATGCTGAGGACATCGTTCTGCACTCACTAGCAAATAAATAAAGCTGTCAGAAGAGTCCAAAACGCAGCTGCTCTTACAATCAATGAGCTTATGAAATGGACCATTCAAGTGAATACTGCCAAAATAGAAGCAATCTTATTTACCAGCTCCAAGGCCAATCGCACCTTGACTATTCGTAGCGATAAAATCACGCCAGCGGACTCTGTTAAATACTTAGATGTACATATTGATTCCAAATTCCTGTGCAAAAAAACAACTAGACGAAATTAAGTTGAAAACAAAAATTATTCTAGTAAGATTATATAATTTGATAAAATCACCTGCGCTTAGCCAATCCCTAAAACTCACTTTATACAAAGGGTTAATCAGACCTATTATCACTTATGGTTGTCCCGCCTGGCACAATGCAGCGAAAATCCACTTGAATCATCTTCAAGTTATCCAAAATAAATTTTTGCGAATAATCAGCAATTTTGGAAGAAGAACCACGATGTTGGAAATGCACAATACGTTGCATGGCAACCATAGGTGAATTTATTGATAAAATCAACGAGACATTCAAACTCAAGCTACAAACCCATCCTAATCCTCAGTTCCAAAACATCAATATTGACAGGAAATCAAATTGTTCTCGCTGACCAACCTGTTTATCCCACCTGTCCGTATATCCCGCTCTCCCCCTCCCCTCATGCGCCCATTACTTATAAGGTTTTGTAGAAATAGTTTTTGCTTATATCGAGTCATCCTGTAAAAATCACAAATATTTGTAATAACGAACAATTAGGTTAAACTTTGATCAAATTAGTATGTATATATTATGTATATATTACAAATGTTAATAAATAATTTTCAAGTCAAGTCAAGCCGGGGCTGTGTGTATGTGTGTATGTTTTCGTCATATTCATACTTTATCTCCTAAACGGTCACTTTGTTAAATTCAACACTTCATCTGCTGCACCGTTAGATATGAAAACAAGTCTGACATTAGACACCTTTTTAACTTGCCGACAGAGGAAGTTATTGTTTTGCCCCCGAAAATGAAAAATCGATTTTCCATCAGATCTCCACGTTTCATGGTATTTCAGACGATTTTAGATTATTTAAAACAAAAGGTCCGTATGTGTGTGTGTGTGACGATGTATGGATGTGGTTTGATAACTCAAACGGAAGAGTTTTATGTAACTTAGACCGGATTAGATTTTGGCTGGAAATGGTCCAGTACTTATATGAAATTCATAACGCTCTAACGCCGAAACGGTTAAAGATAGGAAAAAAGTTAAAGCACACAAAATATGTATTTTTTTTTATAAGGAACACCATTTACTGGGCACCTTTTGGGGTATCTATAATATTTCGTAAGATACAGCGTTATAAACAATGTGAAATTGTTAACAACAATACAAATAATTGTTATTTCACTTTGACAGCCCTTTCCGGCCTGGGCACCACGGAGACGCATCGATAAAAAAAACCCCAATTGGTCCATTGGTTCTTCCGGAAACGTTCGACAAAGTTCCTATGTCCACAGACACACACACACACACATATGGACATGTTTCAGGAAACTTGTCAGCATGTCGTCAAACATTGAGGAACGCGAAAATAACGTGAAAATTTCACTTTTGATTTTCAGGGTGATTACAATAACTTTCCCTGAATTGAGAAGCTAATGAATAGGATTTGGGTTTGACCCTCTTCGGGGAAAAATTATAACTTCCCGATGTCCATGTGTGTATAGGTGTAAAACGAACACTTCATCTCTTAAACCGACACTTTTTAAATTCAACAGTTTATCTCCTAAACAGTTTGAGATATGCAACAACTCTCACATTGGCCATATTGTTTGAAATGAGGAACAATATTTATTAGATACTTTCTTTCCGGTCTCTCAGTTTTCTGACCATAGAGTGTTCTGAATGACGTCAGTTGTTTATAATGCTCTAACGCCGATTAAAGATACCAAAAAAGTCAAAGTATGTATTTTTTAACATGGAATAACAGTTATGGGAAATGTTTTTGCGTATCTACAATATTTGTGAGATACAGCGTTATAAACAATTGAAATTGTTAGTAACAATAGAACTAATTGTTATTTCACTTTGACACTCCTGACCGGCCTCGTCACTATAGAGAGGCAACGATAAAAAAAATGAAAAGTTCAAGTTCGATTTTCCGTCTAAGATAATTAATTAATTCATTAATTATGCGTCTTAGGAAGCAGTCATAAGACATCAAATGTGTATTTCTTTGCGGGAAACAACTTTCATTGAACACTTTTTTTCATATTTCAAATCGTTCTTGCGATAGAGCGATATAAACAATTCAATTGGTTAATAACAATCGAAAGAATCGGTCTTTTCGACAAATCGTTCCTTGCGGGCCTGGAAACCAGCAAGACGCGTCGATAAAGAAAAAAAGGGAAATGTCTCCAGTGGTTCAGCCGGAAACGTTGAACAAAATTGTTCGTCCACACACATACACACACAAATACTTTTCGGAAAACGACGCAGGATGAAGTGAAACATCGAGAAAAATGAAAATACCTTGAAAATTTCACTTTTCATTTCCAGGATGATTACAATAACTTTCCGCAAAATTGGGAAGTTGAAAATGTGCATTTAATATGGTATGATTTTTTTTGTCACTTCGTATAGGTTAGAAACTATCACGCGTTGAAGTAGAATATAACTGACGAGTGAATCGACAATTATTATTATTCATTATCGATTATTGATATCACTGCTGAGTTTTCCCATGTTTGCTTATCACAATGGTTGCGTGCTTATGCGTGGTATATTGAGAAAGAATAAAGGTAGTAGGGTGTGAGGAAATACCAAATCGGGAAGTTTTGTTCGTGCCCCGTATAGGGCACACGTTTTCACACCACTAGTTCAGAAAGTATTCTAGCCCGAGACGTCGCGGAAGTGGAAGTTTGTCGCCGTGTAGTATACACGCAGCGTAAACGGGCCAGCTGAAGAGGAGCAAAAAGGCGAGGAGGGAAACGTGACTCGACCCGATACGCTATGGTGTATCGTGATCATACTAAATATCGCACAAATGGCAGGCATATTTATTGAAAGAAATAATGTTATCAAATGCTATAGACAGTCCAGTACCGCCAATAAGACCTCTCCGATGTCTAGCGTTCGCCCTAAATTATAATTAACCTATGTATGTATAGATGACGATGAAACCAAGAGCAATCATCGGCGAAGAATTGAACCAGGCTCTACTTGCCATCGACGTTGAATTGGGCCTTGAAAATACTAGCAAAACCGATGTCAACGATCTATGAAACCTATGAAACTCGCAACTCATCATAAGAAAGGTTTCCTTAAAGTAGAAAAGGCAAAACCCGACGATTTTGTGAAGTACGAAAGGATATCACATCGAGATACGCGGCAGCGTATCGGCCAAATCCATTTTCAAATCTCCGAAATCCGAGAAAGTTGGCCGAGAGCTGCCGCGTAGAGATACACGACACAAGTACCCCCTCCACTACTCCCGAACAAGAATAATTTAATAAAATGGAAATGCCCAAAAATTAAGGGGAAATTGACCTTAGTTTTACTATATAAATGGTGTATGCCCTTCTCATTTACGTGTTTATTTCTTTTCTCCGATTTATATTTAAAAAGATATGATCATAATAGCAAGTCGTTTTCTGTATTTTCGCAAATGAGATTATTTTCTGTCAGTTTTTTGTTCTAAACTTGGCCTCCCTACGTGACGTCATCATTTTAGTAGAAGAACTTCATCTATTCCCTGGCGAATGAATATCCGCATAATTCGCGATCGCATCATAGATGTGGGAGACACCTAGTGGCTGCTATGCTATACTCATTTACCAGGGTTGGTATTGCAATGTTGGCTAATTTCCTTCAGTTGCGGGTTGCGCATGCGTATCTCCTGGAAAGTGACAGACGGAGAAACTGACAAAGAATTTATTCTCTTTCTCAGCATGGGTGACAACATCAACGATCCTTTCATCGATCCACTCTTTGACGACGATTTTGTGAGTAAAGCATATTATTTTGTGCATGAAAAAACTATTTGCAATCACCGTCTTCAACTTTTATCCAAATTCCCTCGTGTTTCTCATCAAATGCATTCAAATTCCGATGTCTTTGCTTCAACTGACATTCTTGAGGTTAGAATTCTTTCTGAATAATACAACAACTTTTCAAACATTTGAACAACAATCTTCAACCTTCTTGTTAGTCGGCCAGCAAACATATAATCGAATAAATGTTTGGAAAGTTGTTGTATTCTCCATAACATTATAAAAGGTCAGGGAATATTTTTCATTAGTAATTGTCTTAACAAAGGAAAAGTTGATTTTACATATTCTACTAAAATCTCTCGATATAGAGGTAATTGAATATCTGACATGGAATTATTCTGATAATGAGTGATTTTATAAGAAAATGTCAGAACTGATTTGATTTATTAATTTTTATGAACACAATCGGTGATGAAATTGACGAGTACTGAATGTATAATTGACGTTTTGGGGCATATCTCAGAATGTAATGAAGATAGAAAAATTTTCAAGAGTACCTTATGTTATAAGTTGGATGTTGATTTTTTTAATTTTGTCCGTTGAGTTTTGTAGGGTGGATGGACGGGGATGAATAAAGGAGCTGGGAAGTGTGGAAATAAATTCCAGTTGAACACGTGGATTAAGCCGCAAGGCAAACCGTTAATATATTGGGATAAATCCCTTGTCTAAATTATTTACACTTGATACAAAGTTAATCGGGGTTGTATGCGAAGATTTAAACACGGTAATTGTCTGGTGAAATACGGTGGGATACGTTGGTGTACTGTTAAGAGGCGACGATCGCGAAATAATCATGTGTATCGGTGAATTTTAGCTTGTTTGAATTTAATAATGGATTAGACACTTATGTTGAGTCGCGTTGAAAACTATTATTAGAAAATTCAAGCCCTAAGGCGTAAATTCAGAACTCGAATCTCTAACACACAGGTGAAAGGTTGAATTCAGTCAATTGAACCGAAGTTCATTGGCGTTGAAAAACCGTTGAAACTCAAAAACGTTGCTAACACGTTGATGCTCGAACAGGAACAGACCGAGCTAATGCCTCGGCGCTAGTCACCTCGGTTCAATCCGAGCAAACCCGAATATTGCCGAAATGCGTCGGTTTTACATTTTGACTTTTGGCATGAAAATTAATGTCAACTTTAAACATACCTTTTTTGTAGAAGAGAATGAGGGCTACAAAAAGGTCATAAAGAAAATTTCCTATCTCCTTTGGTTTTGAAAATATCCTCAAAAAACCACTTTTTTTTTTAATAAAACTCAAGATCCGCCAGAGATATCAAAATTATCATAAGACTTTTTTTGTAGCCCATTAAATTCTCCACAAAGAAGCCCTACTCAAAAAACTCTCTATCTCCCCTAGATCTCCTGGAATTCTCCAAAAACTGACAAAAACTTTACTCACATAATCCATCAAAGTAACTTTTGTAGCTCAACACAATGTAAATTATAACCTAAATTATCTCCTACATTACAAAACCTAAATTACTGAATGCACCCCTACCCTTGAATATAATAAATGCTGGGAAGTTGTGGTATCTTTCATAACCTCGAAAATGTCAAAGAATATCTCTCATTCTTAATTTTCTTAGCAGAGGAAAAGGGGTTTTTCGACATATTCTACTAAAGTCTCTTGGTTCAGAGGTAATTGAATATCTGTTGTCCAGTTATTCTGATAATGAGTGATTCCAGGAGAAAATGTCATAACTGATTTTGGCTGGTTGATAGAGTAGCTGTGAAAAAGGTTTCTTGACATTTTCTGCTGAATTTTTTGCTTTCAGAGATTACCCAATTTTCAATCAGTCTACAAGAAAAAAAAATCTGTATTATCTATTCACCTATAATAAACGACTGACTCTTTCTCCTTTCACCCATTGAGTCTTCTCAATCACACATAATAATGGATTTACGTTTCTACCATTGTTCAATGAGCTGCCTGGATCCGTGGGGATATTTTGGGGATGGCTGCGGGGGAGGGATATTTTTGAGATTTCAGCCGAGAGGGTCCAGAAAGTAAGTGAGAGTTCACACAGAGTTAATCTCACAAAATAAGACACTGTATTTTTCACAAACCGAACAAACTGTCGATAAGAGCCGGACTAGATTTAATGTGAGAATGTGGATTCTTTGCGAACGAAGAATTGCCACGTGCGAGGAAAACTAGGGAGAGTTAACAAGTAGTTTTCACGTGTTAGCTTGAGCACTGTCCGTTGGCAAGTGAAGAGTGGGTCGCAGGACATGTACAGTTCAAGATGTGACCCTCTTTTTCGTGAGTATTTCCGGTTACCCATGTTTAGTTTGGGGGCCAGGAGGTGGCGCCTCAAGTGTGGGTCATCGGAAGCGGCCGGCCTCCCAGTTGTTGCCCCCATCAGCTGATGGGATTCGCAACAAGCATTATCAATATTATTATTGTTATTATTGTTGAACTATGATTCCATTATTGTGTCTGTATAAATTGAGAAGATTTATCGGGTAATCTTATGAGGATGAAAGCCAGTCGTTTGGTACGGACAAACAGAGAACGAAGTTTCTTCCTGTCAATTTCGATTTTTTAATATGACCGATTAATTTTTTTTTCTCTAGATGGAGTTGGCTCAACGTCGAGACCCACCCCTATCTCCGTCCCCACCACCACCACCAATGACTGATGAGCAAAAGCCCCAACAGCAACCTCAGCAGCCTCAACCGCTCCATCAACCTCAACAGCCTCAGCAGCCCCAACAACCTCAACGGCAACCCCAACAGTCTCAGCAGTCCCAACAACCTCAGCAGCCCCAACAACCTCAACAGCAATCCCAACAGCCTCAACAGCAACCGCAACAGCCTCAGCAGCTCCAACAACCCCAACAGCCGCAGCAGCTACTTGATCCCCAAGCTCAGCCCCAGGGAAACAAGTTCGATCCGCAGATTCGAAAACTTGTGCGAACGTGTGAACTCACTGCAGCAACTGGTTGCTGGGCATCTCATTCGTTGAGATGGGACACGTAGAGGAAGGAATGGAAGAAACAGAGGAAATGGAGGAAACAGAGGACAGAGTGGAAGATAGAATGGGGGAAAAAGCAGGGTATGGGGGATACAGAGGAGAAAAGAGAGGAGGAAATAGAGGAAACAGAGGTGGAAATAAAGGAGCAGTAACCGTCGGTGGCACCGGTGGCTACGGAGTAGGTGGAGGGAATCAAGGAGGGGAAAGGAATGGATGGCACCACCCTAAAATGTGTGCTACCGCATCCGTGGTTATAATGTTGATGGTGATATCATTGAACATTTGCGAGGAATTGGTCAGAATATTAATTTTGTGGTTTTTTTTGTGTGTTTTTTTGTTTGTGATATTTAGACGTGGAACCGTGTGTGTGTGTGTGTTTCAGATGCGTTGTCTAGGGGACGAGTTGTCTATTAGATGAATTGTCAAGATGAGATGAATTGTCTTAGGGATGAAACGCCACGGAACCAGTTTCTGTTGGCATTTCCGTGTTTTTATTTTTTATTATTTTTTTTTTTTGGTATTTCGAAATTTATTCTTCGAAATAGCTGTTATTCCCAAGTCCTTCGAGTTGTTATCAATATTATTGAGATATTTCTGGAATATTCAGCATCTCAAAAGCTGTGGCTTTTACAATCCGGTTGTTTCAGGAGTTTCACCTTTTAAACATTCAGATCTAGCCAAGTCTTGAGTCCTTTCTAGTTTATCAAAGCTGTTATTGGTATGATTGAGTATTGCAGTATATTGTCAATTTGTAATTAGATTTAAATATTTAATAAACGGGATGTGGGTATGACCCATAGGTCGAACCAATAACTTCCCGGTCGTTCCGGCGTATATATTATATCCACAATCCGTCCATGTCTCAAATTATGGACTTTATAAAGTTTTCGAAATTTCTAAATATTAAAAAAAATTATAATTCTTAATGTGAAGTAATTAAATGAACAATACAATTTGTTAAGAACAATTAAGTATGGATGTTGGAAAAAAAGTCATGGAACGTCAAATGTGTACTTTTACGTGTGAAACGACTTGCATTACACCCTTTGTTTCGTATCTCGAAGCGTTCTTGCGATAGAGCCATCCAAACCATTGAATTTGTTAATAACTATTAACTATCGGTGTTAGCAAAAAAAGCTATACAACATGAAATATGTATTTTCGTGTGTGGAACAACTTTTATTGACTAATTTGTTTCATATTTTTAACCGTTTTCATGATGCAGCGATATAAACAATCCTTTTTGTTAATAACAATTAACTATGACTGTTAGACACAAGCGGGCGATCCTCGGGCCCCCCATTCAAATGTGTCAAATATGTCACCCTTTTTTTTATTTCCCCCAATTTCATTGGTGGTAAGCTTCCGAATGGTCCGATTGCACACAAAATGAAAATGTTCCAGTATTGAAAAATCTTTTTCCAGGCGAACGGAAGCAAAAACAGAAATATCTCATATTACCCAAAGTAATTCTCTCAATGCTGTTGAACCAGTTCATAGCTCTCGTTAAGGCTCATATTTTGGAAAAAAAATCGGATGAATACGTATCGAGAAATGAAGTAATGAAAAAACCGTAAAAATGAAAAAATTGAAATCTAGAAAATTACTGATGCGATTGAATTGCCATTCAATAGGGTTCTTCGTCATAACAAAACGAACCTCTGTTCCAAATTTCAAGTTTTCATCACAATTTTTGCGGAAGCTAGAGTGCGAACAAACACAAAAAGTAAAACCACAGTCAAAAGTTAAAAAATATGAATATTTCATATTACCCGACCTAGTTGACTTAATGTTTTTGAACCGTATCATAGATTTCGCCAAGGCACACATTTTGAAAAAAAACAACAGAATCGGTTGAATAATTCTCGAGAAATAAAATAAAAACCGTGAAACCAAAAAATTTAAAATCTAGAAAACTAATGACACGATCAAATCGCCATTCAATAGGGTTCTTCACCACAACAAACAGAACCTTTGTTCCCAATTTCAAGTTTTTATCTTAATTTTGGCGGGCGCTAGCATGTGTACTAAAGCAAAAAGCAAAGAAAACTGTAAAAAAAAAAGAAAAATTGAAATTTCTCCAATTTCTTGTGACCAACCTACTAGATGTTCTTCAACCATCCCCTGAATCTCGTTGAGCAGCGCATTTTGATAAAAAAGAAATTGAAAAATATCCATTAGTTTCTAAGATATGAGCGATCGAACAAAAGACAAAAGAAATCGATTTCTGAGAAACTTGCGGACAGATTTCACTCAAATTGCGCCGACAGCTATATGCACTCAATACCAATAATTGTTGATTTTTTTCACATTTTATTCTCAAAATTTAGTCTGTTTTATGTTAAATTTTGTAAGTGAAGATTTTCGAAAAAAATTGATACAGACACTATACTCAAACTTCGTATTTTTACGTTTCAAACCATGATACATCGTTTACAAGCGTAATTAGCGAAAGCGAAAATTGACCGATTGCAATGCTTCCATTCGGAAATAAAAAAGTCATGAAACATCAAATGTGTATTTTTACGGGTAGAACGACTTTCATTAGATACTTTGTTTCGCACCTGCACCCGTACTTGCGATAGAGCGATCTAAACAATTGAATTTGTTAAGAACTATTAACTATCGGTGTTAGCAAAAAAAGTTATACGACATCAAATATGTATTTTTGTATGTGGAACAATTTTCATCAACTAATTTGTTCCGTATCTTCAAGTGTTCTCACGGCGCTGCGATATAAAGAATCCTTTTTTTTGTTACTAACAATTAACTACGGGTAGTATCAGAAAAAGTCATAAAACGTCAAATGTGTATCAAATGTGAAAATCGGTCAATTTTCACTTTTGCTAATTATGCTTGTAAACGTATATAATGGTTTGAAACGTGAAAATACGAAGTTTGAGCATAGTGTCTGTATGTATCAACTTTTTTTCAAAAATCTTCACTTACAAAATTTAACATAACAAGCGGTGAATTGTCCCCCATTTGAATGTATTTCTCAAATGTATTCATTATGGAATCTTATTTTCATCTCTACCAATGTCATTGGTAGATAGCTTCCGAATGTTCTCCTGAATTATTAATTGTGAGAGATGGGATGAAGTTTGTCATTATAGTGGTAATCAGTGAACCTGGTCTGTCATTTCATTTCATCTTCACTACCATAAGCCCCAACTTCTTGCCAAATTACAAGTAAAAATCTCTTTTTTAGAAACAGTTATCGTGCAAACAAGAATTTTTTTGAGAAAAACAGAAAAAGGGCAATAACTCGAAATTTTAGCGGGAACGGGTATATGTTTTTGATTGATTGAGATAGATGGCATCGCGATGAATATTTTCAAAAAAAATAAATTGAATTTGGTCGCGTAGTTTTCGAGATATTCACAAAAACGATTTATAAACAAATCCTTATATCTCAAAAACTAATAGACCGATCGAGCTGAAATTCAATAGGGATCATTACAACCATAAGCCCCAACTTCATGCAAAATTACAAGTCAAAATCTCTTTTACTCATACAGTTATCGTGTAAACAACGATTTTTTGAGAAAAGCAGCAAAAAGGGCAATAACTCCAAATTTTAGTGAGAACGGATATGTGTTTTTTGATTGTTTGAGATGGGTGGCATCGAGACGAACATTTCCGAGAAAAAGAAATTGAATTTGGTGGCGTAGTTTTCGAGATATTCACAAAAAACTATTTAGTCTCAAAAACTAATGGACCGATCAAGCTGAAAGTTTGCACACACCTTCACCAAACTATTGCCAACTATCTCACAAAATTTCATATTTTTTGAAATTTTTTTAGTCCTTCATTCATTTCATTTTCTACAAATTGATTTCAGAAAATGACCCAGCCGAGAGTTGAACGGACATACTTTTTCTACAAACATCATATCTTTACGTTTGAGATCATTCTACATCATTTCCAGGCAAAATTAGAAAATGTCAAAATTGAACGATTGCATAGCTTCCTTTCGGAAGCATAAAGGACTAAATTTTAAGAATAAAATCTGAAAAGATTGTCAGTTATTGGTATTGAATGCATCTACCGGTGGGCGCAAGTTCAGTGAAATCGGCCCGTAAGTGTCTTAGAAATCACCTTCTTCGTTTCTTCCTCCGATCGTTCATATCTCAGAAAAAAATGAATATTTTTTAATTTTTCTTTTTTCAAAATGTGCGTCTCAACTAGATCTAGGGAATGGTGGAAGAACATCTAGTAGGTTCCTCACAAGAAATTGGAGATATTTCAATTTTTCTGTTCTTTCTGCTTTCTGCCTTTCTACGCACTCTAGCGTCCCCAAAAATTGATATAAAAACTTAAAATTTGAAACAAAGATTCCTTTTGTTATAGTGAAGAACCCTGTTAAACAGCGATTTGATCGTATGATTAGTTTTCGAGATTTTAATTTTTTCGTTTCCACGGTTTTTGTTTTATTTCTCGATAATTATTCAATTATTTGGCACATTCGAATGGGGGGGGGGGGGCGAGGACCGCCTGCTTGTTTCATTTTTACGGTTGTTTCATTACTTTATTTCTCGATAAGTATTCATCCCATTTTTTTCCAAAATGTGAGCTTTAACGTTATCTATGAACTGGTCGAATAACATTGAGTCAATTACTTTGGGTAATATGAGCTATCCCTGTTTTTGATTCTGTTCGCCTGGAAAAAGCTTTTTCAATACTGGAACATTTTTATTTTGTGTGCAATGGGACCATTCGGAAGCTTACCACCAATGAAATTGGGGGAAATTTTAAAAAACGGTGACATAATCGACACATTCGAATGGGGGGACCCGAGGACCGCCTGCTTGTTTCGTATCTGGAACTGTTCTTGCGATAGAGCGATATAAATAATTAAATTTGTTAATAACTATTTACTATCGGTGTTAGCAAAAAAAGTTATACGACATCAACTATGTATTTTTGTGTGTGGAACACTTTTCATCAACTAATTTGTTTCGTATTTTCAACCCTTCTCACACCGCTGCGATATAAGGAATTTTTTTTGTTGCTAACAATTAACTACGGGTGTTATCAAAAACAGTCATAACACGTCAAATGTGTATTTCATGGCGGGAAACAACTTTCACTGAACACTTTTTCTCGTATCTCAAACCGTTCTTGCGATAGAGCGGTATAAACAATTGAATCTGTTAGTAACAATTGGACGAATCATTTTTCGCATAAATCGTTCCCTTCAGGCCTGGAGAATAAAAAAAAACGTAAGTAGCTACGTGGGTTTCTTCGGAAACGTTAAACAAGGTTTTTGGTTACACACACACACATGCAAACATTTTTCGGAAAACGACTCAGGATGATATGAAACGTCGAGAAAAGTGAAAATATCACGAAAATTTCACTTTCGATTTTCGGGGCCATTACAATAACTTCCCTATGTCGGGAAGTTAATGAATAAATCAACAAAGAAATCAGATTTTTCATTGTAATTCTTTCACATAATCTCTACGTTCGATCGTCAACTTATATTAGCAAACGGAGAGGAGGGTTGGTTATCTGATAACGAAATCGATTACTCTGCCGGAATATTACATGAACAATTCGAATTCGAATTCCGTGAAACATGGAAATTCATGATCCCAGAATTGATGGAACCTATCAATTCCAATAAGAGACGTATTCATATTTTGCACAGTTCAATAGACAAACTGGCCAGTCAAAATGCTGTAAAAATGCGCGGGGGTCATTGAATTTGTACATGGTTCGACACTCAGTTCATTTATGTATACGATTCGTCAAATTCGGGCAAGCTCAAACGGCACAAAACATTTTTACGACTCTTATACCCTTGGCTGGTCTTGGATGACACAACCATCAAGCTTTGCACAGTTCAACAACAAACTAATGGGTGTGATTGCGGAGTTTTCGCTATAGCTTTTGCCCTTTCAATTGCTTTTGGAGAAAATCCGGGAGGAATCAGGTATTACGTGTCGAGAATGTGTGAGCACTCATTGCATATATTTGGCACGAGAACAGTTTTTAAATTCCCAACTATTACGTTGCCTATGGACTCGAGGGATTCCTGAAAGCGACCAAC
The DNA here is from genome assembly GCA_026005395.1 of Asobara japonica. Classification (NCBI taxonomy): domain Eukaryota; kingdom Metazoa; phylum Arthropoda; class Insecta; order Hymenoptera; family Braconidae; genus Asobara; species Asobara japonica. The sequence goes on from BQMI01000393.1 coordinate 2,020,206, forward strand.
ATCGATGTCCAGTAATCCAGTTCCGAAAAAGAAATTATTATTGAGTGCGAACAAAGAAAACATGAAAGTAAATGGTCAAAAGCGTAATCAAGTTGACGATGATCGATTCTACAAGGATCGGGGTGTTCTCCGTATGGAAGACGGTCATTCCAGCAGGATTCTCTCTGAGGTACCTTCTGATGGTAATGAAGGGCTATCCTCGTTGAAGAAATGTCAGAATCTCAACAATCCGGATTTCATACCATTAGGTGATCAATGGATAAATATGATCTGTAATGATGAACGACTGAAAGAAGAGCACATTTTATTTTCCGGACAAATACTGTCTAAATACTCATATTATGTCCATCAAAGTACATCATTAGTTGAAGCACCTCAGGGAATGACGCTGATATCTCTTGCAAAGAAACATCTTCCGATTTTGTATAACAATGGTTATGAACGTAGCCGGAAATCGGGACACTGGACTTGTAGTTTCTATGATGGCAAGCATATTTACATCTATGACTCTCTGAACAGTCATTGGTTACACAATGATCACCTGGTATTTTTACAACGCCTCTACCCATTCTACAGTGTTTCAAACAAGTCAGTACGATTTGTGACTGTGCAAACTCAAAATAACGCTGTTGACTGTGGTGTATTTGCTATAGCTTTCGCTATAACCGGATTGTTCCGAGAAAAACCAGAATGTGTCCAATATGATAGATCGCTCATGCGAGAAGATTCGGTTCTTATGTTTAAAACGATGGTAAATCAGACCATTTCCGACCAGTTCCAATCTCAATAAATCAAAATGTTTAGTTCCGTAAGAGATACGGCTGAAAGAACGACGTGCATATCAGCAACGCAGCCTTCTTGATAGGAAATGTCGAAAATTGGAGGACATTGGCAACGTAGGCAGTTCTCTCACTGGGGACCATTCCAATGTGATTCCCAAAAAAATGCGTGTCACCTTACCGCCACACTCTTCAGGTAATGATGCTCCGGGAGAAACAGGGAAGTGTGATACGACTGAAGGGGATACTCCAGTTAAATATGAACGTTCTAAGACGAATGGCAGAAATACTGCTGATAATGCGAATAAAAAGCGAGTCACATTTATGAAAGAATCGATACCACTGTCGGAACGTGTACAAAATCCTTGCACTGGAAAATCAACCAAGTGAGGAAGAAGGCAAGTTACCAGTAAGACCACTGCAAAAGCAACTCCTCAAACTAAAGGAATAAAACGAGAAATTATTCCAATTAAGTCCCGTCCTGAACAATACGTTGAAGCATTGACGGACGTTATCAATGCAACTAATAAAACTAGTTCTGCAGAAAGTAGTTTGGAAACCCAAAAAATAGTCAAATGATGTTTGGAACAACGGAAGAGTTATATAAACGACTTGAATCGTTAATTGTATACACTCCATAAAACTGCAGACCATCTTACTAAAATGCATGGCAATAAAAAGGAACACACGACAGCGAATCTCTGTGGATTGTCGAAACATACATCATCGACAGAATCTTATTTTTACGAAATGTTCCGGTCGCTCTTTCACGTTCAAGACGGTTCCAAGTACACGGTCGATTCTGGCAATTGTTTCCGGAACAGTTCTGGAGCCGGCATGATTGCCTGGAACATGGATCTGTTCCAAAACCAATTGCCAGAACCGACCGTGGACTTGGAACTGTCTCTGAACGTGAAATAGCGACCGGAACAGTTCTGGAACCGGCGTAACCGCGTGGAACACTTCCGGAGCCAGCATAGTGAGCTAGAACACTTGTAATAACTGACCGCGTACCCGGAACCGTTTATGAACTCAAGCACGAATTGGTCGGTGATCGCGGCAAAAAAGTGAACGGCGCCACATTCACGGGTGATACGCCGTTCACAAAACTCGAGAATAGACCCCCAGGTGGAGGTGAGAATGCTCCTAAGCCATCTCCGATGGTCACTCAAGTTGCCGACATTGCGCCGCGATTGAGCAATACATAATGTATCCCATGCACGTTAAGAGAATCAATGATACCGCATGCAACTTATGTCAAATGAAAAAAGTCCGAAATGCTCCATTGAATTATAACACGAAAAATTTGGATCTGCTGCTTTCCTGATTTATACCCATATGGTGAGAATGGGCAAGGTGAGGAACGGAATACACATATCATGGATCAGGAATACATCAAGATGCGACTTTGCTCGAGGACAGCTCGTTTCCGGTTGAATCAGCAGTATTTGTTCTTCTTGTTACACAATACTAACATAAGACAAATCAATAGTGGTATTCATCATACCTTGCACGTGACCAATGCTCGTGACAAATATACAGCTGAGGGTCATCTAGAACAGATACGAAACGGAAAGGCAGAAGGGAATATAAACACGATTTTCGAACGTCTCCGTAATACAGAGCAATATTGGCGTAAGCCCTGTAACAATTTGAAATGTATGGCTAGACATTATGGGCCAGCCACATGGTTTCTTACTGTTATCCCTTCAGAATGGAACTGGAAAGACATGATCTTATATGTTCGCAGAGTTAGCGCTCCATATCTGGACAAATTATCTGATGGTAGAGTCATAGCAGCGGATCCTGTTTCGGTCTCTAGATTCCTTGACGCGAAATTCCATGCTGTACTCGATTTCCTTCTGCCAGTAGATAATCCGATAGGTAAGAGTGAACATTATTTCTGGCGAAGAGGGTACCAAGGACATGCAATCCACCATTTTCATTTATTGATATGGGTTGAGAATGCACCAGTTGTTGGTATAACTTCACATGATGAAGTAGCGCAATTCATTATGAAATATGCACGATATCAGAGAAAAAGATTTCTCCAACATTACACCGTCGAGTGACAACATATCAAAAGCATAACCATAATAGTTATTGCTTACGCTCCAAAAAAGAAAAATATAGAAAAATTACAAAGGAATGTCGTGTTGGTTTTCCTCGTCCTGAAACCGATAAACTCGTATTGCGTGATCCTGCAATTTCTATTGCTGGACGGAAGAAGTTCAGAACAAAATCAAGATTCTACGACCTCCCACGGAGCAGAGAAGAAGTTTGTATCAATGATTACCACCCTGCGATTCTCGCTGCATGGGAAGGTAATATGGATATTCAGTTCATTGGAGAAAACTCCCTTTTAACTTAGTATTGTACCAAATATACCACAACATATGAAACATCGAAAACGTCGAGTGTCATCCAGGAAGCGATGTCTACAAAAGAGTGAGACAAAAACTGTGGAATTTACGAATGCGTGCTCTCCAGAATCGTGAACTGGAGGCTGTCGAAGCGGCAGATACACTGTTAGGAATCTCCCTGTATGGAACTGGTTCTCACACTACCATCAAATGGTCAGATGTGAGAATGATCCGAAACCGAAAAATTCCAAAGCATGAAGAAATTGAGAAATTAAACGCACACAGCGAGGGTCCACAGATCTCTTTTGCCCCTCATCCGTTGATGATTACGATCCCAATTGTCCTAAAAAATTGGAATCTCTATATCTTTATGAATTTTGTCAATGGTATGCCATAGTTAGGAGAGAAACAAAAACAGAAGAAGTTAAATGGTATACTTTAAAAGCTTCTCTATTTCTAAAAAAACGAGAACGTGGGTACCTGATAAATCATTGGAGACTCAAAATCAATACTAAGCCGGAAAACTATTTCTTCAGTTTATTACTACTTTTCAAACCATGGAGTCTACGGATGAGTTACGAAAAGCTTACGCATCTTATACTGAGGCTTTTGAGAATGAAAAGGCTCTTCTCGTTAAAGCATGTGAATATCACCGACAATCGGAGGCATTTCAACAAGAATAGGACTATATTGAGGAAAAAAATCGTGAGGAGCTCGAGAAAACTCGAGACACGACCAACTGACATTGCAGTTGGTCGTGCTCCTAAATAAGGGGAAATGGCCATCAATGAATTTATTGAGGCAGAAGTAGTTAAGAGTGTAGATCTAGATGTCATGATTGCACAAATGAATGTCAATCAAAGGAGGATATTTGATAATGTTAAAAATGTATTATCTTCTAAGAATGAAATATTACGTCTTTATGCCTGCGGTGAAGGTGGAACAAGGAAAAGTCTCTTAATTGACGTGATAAGACCTTGGATTAGAAAGGAAACGAATCGACAAACAGCAGTTACAGCCCCAACAGGTATCGCAGTTTTCAATATCAATGGATTGACCGTTCACAGATATTTCCAACTTCCGATAGAGCACGATGACACTCCTACATATAGACAATTATCTGATAAGGTGTTGAAAATCATGCGCGAGAAAATGCAGGATGTTGAACTTATTATCATCGATGAAATATCCATGGTTTCTAATACTACTCTGCTGTATATCAATCAAAGACTTGTGGCTGCTCCATCGTCTACCTCGGCTTAGAACCAGGGAACCAACCTTATCGACAACACCACATTGAGGCAGGAAACTGCTGTATCCGCTGAACAACTTCGGACGCGACCTAAGCAGAAGCTCGTCCCAAGAAACCTTCCTGTTTGACCTACAGATGTAGCAAATTATATACCGGTTTAACTAAGTCACGCACGTTGTTGTTTTACTGCAAAGAGTATTATTTATATTAATAAATATTCAAATAAGAGGATAATCCACGCTGAACTTGATTGTGAAAGGATAACCCTTATACCACATTGGTGACCCCTGATTTGATTTAAGTGGATCAAAATCTCTCATGACCTCTTATCACCTCGTGTCGCCAACTGTTGCTGCATACTCCGACTTTGTCATATCTCACCTGTATTTTGATACACAAAAAATCATCATGACAATAGATCGTTCACCAACACGGAACCATAGAGACACCTGAAGCCTGAAGCAGATGTTGATCTGGCCCTCCAACAACTGCAACAGCATCGCATCGAGGAATTACAACGTCAAGCACAATTGGAAACACCTCAGACATCAGGTACACACGTCCGGAATATTTCCCCAGCACAATAGGAGATGAGAGATACCAATCAGTCTGTGGCAGTCATGGACTCAGTGAAATTGCCAGCATTTTGGAAAACAAACCCGAAATTATGGTTCATTCAGGTAGAGGCTCATTTTGCTACAAGGAGAAATACCAACGACAACACAAAATACTTCCATGTTGTCTCTGTACGGGACACTGAGTCTCTCAAACAGGTTTCGGATATCATTGAAAATTCTCCAGCAAAAGATAAGTACAAAAATCTAAAAGACAAACTCATTTCTCGCCTCACTGACTCTGTAAAAACACAATTACATAGCATCTCACAGGTTTGGAGCTAGGCACCAAGAAATCCTCTGAACTTCTTCGAGAGATGAAGACGTTAGCTGCTGACTGTGTCACTGACGAAACGATGCGCATGTTGTGGATGAAACACATGCCCATAACACTCCGCAGCATCCTATCAGCTACTGATGATTTAGATCTTGATGAAATGGCTGAATTGGCTGACAACATCAACGATGTCACTTCAGGCCCTACAGTTATGGCCATGCACCGTTCTGATCCTCAAAAATTCAGCATCCACGAGCATATTCATCTCTTAACGACAGGTTTGATAAACTGCTCCAAAGTTTCAGCGACCTGTCTCTCAAGGTTGGTAAAATTAACAATTCAAGCCATCGATCTCGTTCTCAATCGAGAACAGGAATGGACCAACAGTCGACGCCAAATTCAAATTCTAGTCAGATGTGTGCCTTCCACTTGCGATATGGAGACAAAGCAAAACGGTGTACCAAAGCCTACTTAATCGGTTTGGCTACTCCTCAATCGGAAAACTAACCAGCCTGTCGCCAATAATCACTGTTGACGACAGCTATCTATACAGCATCCCAACGGAGAGGCGTTTACATGTAATTGACAAAACTAGTGGACAGAAATCTTAATTGACTCTGGTTCCATAGTATCAGTATTACCTGAGCATTATTATTGTACTAATCCAAAACGTGATATTTTCAAGCTATATGCAGCAAACTCTACTGTCATTCACACATCTGGGATCAAAGCACTCTCGTTAGACTTCAATCTTCGAAGAAAACTTACATGCACATTCCTACTTGCTGATGTTCAGTTAGCAATCTTAGGACCGGACTTCCTTGCCCACTTCTGATTGCTCGTCGATCTCCATAGTCGACAGCTCATTGACTCTATCTCCTCACTCACACCAAAAGGCGAAGTTTTTAAGACGTCAATTTACGGGGTATCAACATTAAGTCCTGAAGAATCCTATTTGGATCTACTTCAAGCGTTGATTGCCATCACCAAACCACCTTGTGCTATATCACCACATAAACACGCTTCTCGACATCGAATAATTACCACAGGCCAACCAGTGGTCGACCGTGCAGGCAAATTAGCTGGAGAAAAAGCCACAGCGGCGAAAAACGAAATTAACATGATGTTAGAATCCGGAATTTGTCGGCCATCCTGCAGTCCCTGGGCCAGTTCTATTCATTCAACACGGAAAAAGTCAAACGGATGGAGACTTTGTGGAGACTACCGTAAGATCAACTCAAGTACGATTCCGGAAAAATACTCACCACCATTGATGCAACATCTATACCCACTTCTATATGGCAAGACTATCTTTTCCACAATGGATTTAGTTCGTACTTTCATCAGATACCCATACATGAAGATGACATTGAAAAAACCGCCATCACGACACCCTGGGGACTGTACGAATATCTCGTAATGCCTTTTGAATTGAAGAATGTCACTCGAGCCTTTCAAAGATTCATTGATTCCGTCTTCAGAGATCTGGGCTTTGTGGTTGTGTACATTGATAACATTCTCATTTCACCAAAAACCCCTGAGGAACATCATCACCATCTTCGGAAAGTCTTTGAAAGGTTACAGCAACATTCATTAACCATCAACGTTGATAAAAGCACTTTTGGTCAACCAGAACTGAATTTTCTGGGTTACACCATTAATGCCAATGGCTATCGAACCTTGATGCAACGTGCAGACAACGTCATCAAGTTTCCGAAACCTGAACCAGTTCTGGAACTGCGAAGATTTTTAGCAATGGTTAACTACTACCGTTGTGTTCAACCAGAAGCAGCATTACTTCAGGTGCCACTCAATATGTATCTAAAAAACTCCAGAAAGAAAAACGACAAAAGGAAAATCCACTGGACTATCGCGGGTGAAAAAAGCCTTCGAGGCTTGTAAGCAGAGCTTGGCTACCATCACTTTGACTGCTTATCTATCTCCATCAGCACCACACATCCTCACCAGACACGCTTCAACAACAGCTATCGGAGCAGTCGTAGAGCAAATAGAGGGTGAAATTACGCAACCAGTCGGATTCTTCTCAAGAAAATTAAGTGATACAGAGACCCGAGACTCCACCAATGATCGTGAACTCCTGGGAATTTTCTCGGCTATGAAGCATTTCAAACATCTTTCGGAATGTCGTCAATTTGTGATCAAAACTGTTCACGACCCAATAATCTACGCATTTCACCAAAAAATGGAGAAAGCATCGGAACGACAACTGAGACAATCGGATTACATCGCGCAATTTTTCACTGACATCGTGTACATCAAAGGTGGAGACAAGGTAGTAGCTGATACTCTCTGAAGAATTAACTCCATCAATGCCACCAATATGCCAACTCCTCTTAGCTCTAAGACTATTCAGCAGGAACAAAAGACTGATAATGAATTATACGATCTGATTAGTAATAGTTCATCCATAGCTCTAAGCTATTCAGCAGGAACAAAAGACTGATAATGAATTATACGATCTGATTCGTAATAGTTCATCACTCAAACTTCAAAAAGTCACTGTTGAACCAGATGTTAGCATTTACTGTCACATTTAATCTGGAATTGTCAGACCATATATACCAAACTCTCTTCGCAGACTAGCTTTTGATAGTGTCCATGGTCTGGCACATCCCAATGGAAAAACAAAGTCTCATCATCTTAAGCAAAAGTACATCTGGCCAGGAATTAAGAAAGATGCAATCCGATGGGCTCGCGAATGCTTGCCTTGCCAACGAGCGAAAATACATACACACAACCGACTGCCACCCTAGGAAATCAATGTTCCTGGCAATCGATTCAATCACATACATCTTGATCTCATTATCTGAAGTTTAAAACTGTATTATCTGAAGTTTAAAACTATCGCTATTGCCTCACTATAATTCATCGATTTTCCAGGTGGCTCCCCAGGTGGGCAGTTCCACTACGAAACATGAGTGCAGACTTGGTGTCTACGGCGCTCTTCGATAATTGGATTTCACTATCTTCAATTTAATTTAATAAATGCCCTCAGACGGGGAGGCGGTGGTTACTGATTGAATTTGAGATTGGAAAGTCTCTATATGCCCGGTAGCTTAGTTCGAAAAGTACCCGGTGCCATCCTGGAAGTCTCGGGTTCGAATCCCGACTGGGACTATCGGGATTTTTTTCCCTTAAATTTTCGATCTTCAATTTTTTTTTTTTGGAGCACCTTCGACAATCACCACAGACCAAGGGACCCAATTTGAATCAGAACTGTTTCGAGCACTGACCAACTTCATAGGAGCTACCAAAGTTAGAACAACGGAAGATATTCCTGCATCCAACGGCATGACAGAACTTTGGCATCGCACTTTGAAAGCAGCATTGATGTGCTCATCCAAGCCTTGACCTGACATATTGTCAACCGTTTTACTAAGTCTTCGGAACAGGTTCAGAGAGGATCTCCAACCAAGGCCAGCAGATCTTGTATTTGGCACCACCTTGAGACTCCCAGGTAAATTTTTTATACACGAACATTTTCCCTACGATCCCAAAATATTTTTGGAGAAACATCGAGAATACATGCGTGCGATTCGCCCTACTCCAGCTACAAAACAAGGATATTTCTTCAAAAAAAACCTTTCCACATGTTCTCACATGTTTATACGCTGTGAGCATGTTAAAAGGCCTTCGAACCACCATATGTCCGACCTTATCGCGTAATCCAGCGCATCAATGAAAAAATTATCAAGTTGGAGGTCGATAGAAAAGAAAAAACTCTTTCAATGGAAAGACTCAAGCCTACTTACATTACTACTGTTTGACCCACAGCTGTGGGAAATTATATACCGGTTTAACTAAGTCACCCACATTGTTGTTTTACTCCGAAGAGTATTATTTATATTAATAAATATTTATATAAGAGGATAATATAAGAGGAATTTTATTGTGAAAGGTGTGTGACCCTTAGACCACAGACTCATGGAAATATTCGACACATTCGGAGACCATGATGGTTGGTTCGGGAAGAAACATATTCTCCTTTTTGGGGGTTTATTACAGTTTCCACACTTGTTCGCCAAGATCCACCATATGTGAAACTATCATCCGTGGAAGTCGAAAAACGACTAGAATCCACGTGTAATCCAATGTGGACAAACTCTCTGTTCACTGACTCCAAACATCCACTCACATTTTCTTTATTTTACTGTTTGCGCTCTCTCTTTCTCACTATTTCTCTTTCCATCCTCTCATCTTTTCCTCATGTTCTCCTTCATATTAGAAGCCCTCTCTCTATCTCTATCTCACTCTATATATATATTTTTCTTTGTATTCTTCTCTAAGTATCGCTCTTAGCATGTTATATTAGTGTTACTTTCCATTTTTGGCTATGTTTTTTTTCTGTTAAAAAGACTGAGCTTTTGTACAACATAATGTACAGTGAATAAAACTCAAATCAATCAATCAATCAATCAAGAGTATCACCTGTCCACCTTGCTGGCGTAGCCTGATCAGGGCAAAGTCTGTGAGTTTTTTTTTTTCTACTCTTGCTCTATTCGTATTCACCCACGTAACCGCTGTTAGGCATTACTTCATGGGCAATACTACGGATCAGAGTACCCACCCATTGCGGCTGGGGCCGGCTTCGCCATTTCAGCTCATCGTATTTCTAATCACAGGGTAAACCTCCAGAAACCCCTGTGATACGATGGCGGGCGTCTACGATGGAACCCTCCCCCCCCCCCCCGCGCGACGGGTCGCGTTCGGTCCCGGCTCACGGTCTCACTTCATGGATACCGCCGATAGCACACACGGAATGTTCCTGCCATCGGTCGGAGTCCGTGAGAAAATATTTTTCAGAAAAAATATTTGCAGTGAGCGGGAATCGAACGCGGGACCTTTAGAATAGTAGGCAGACACTCTACCCACTACGCCAAAGCCCCGTCGTCAAAAAAAAAAAAAAAAAGTCTGTGAGGTGTGATTTGGCGTAAGGTCCGCGGATCATTTTATGAGAAATGGAAGTTATACCAGATTTGCCGAGTAGCGTTTTATCCACCTAGCCTTCTCAATTTTTGGCAGGGAAGAAGCAAGAGGAAAGGAAGAGGTATATGTCGCAAGTAGAGAAGGCCATAAGAGAGGGCAGGGGGTGAGAGGTAATCCACAGAGATAGGATGAGGAAAGGAGGGGTGAATGAGAAAATTGAGATGAAAGAGTGATCGGGAAAGGGAGAGAGGTGAAGCCAGAACAGCATGGGAAATGGGGAACTTTCAGGCGTGGGGAATAATAGAAGAGAAGATGGTGGAAGTAGATAGGGCAGATCGTTGGAGGAAGATAGTGGAGTCAAGATACAATAGGTGGTATAAAATGTGCAGGGAAAAGGTCGGCCTGGAAGTCCCTCTTTACCTCAGGGAAATGAAGAAGGAGAGTAAGTAGCAGAGGGTGATGAGGTTTAGAATGGGGGAGGGCATGAAGGAAGCACATTATTGGGAAAGAGAGGAGGGGAAAAGATGTAGAGTGTGTGGGTATGAAGTGGAGTCTTGGGAGCATGTGTTGGATAAATATGTGAGCTATGGGATGCGAGAGGAGAGAGGGGTGAGTGAGAGAGTTGTGGAAATGCTGAATGAGGATGGAAGGTGTGTTGGGTGGATGAAGTGTCTCGAGGAAGCAAGGGGAAGGTCAGCTGGGGGAGAGTTTTAGGGGGGTTAGTGGTTTCTGTCTGTCGGGTTGGAAATGGCAGAGATAACAGAAATGCAGGTCCCCTCCTTCTCACTCACTCATCGTAATTATTCAGCCCGAGGTATAGGTTAAGCATAGATTAAGTATTGTTAATACGTAGGGTAAGGTTAGTAATGTAAAAGTAAGGTAACCATATTTTTGTAAATATATTGATTATGGAGATTGGAAGAGAAATGGAAGTCAAATAGCCTGTAAAAAGGAAATAAAGAATAATAGGGTTAAATGACGTATTTTGCAAAAATGAATAAAAAAGCTATGCTCCCCAGGACTCTGAAAATTTGCACACGACTAGAATAATTTACAGAATGTATTATAAAAATTTCGAAAAATTGGCTGCAGAACTTTATTACCCTCATATCACGCCCGAAATACCTTAATTTGAATCGACTGTCATCGAAGCCTGCCTTTTTAAATACACAAGACTAGATATATAAGATTTCATCCATTTCACGTTTTTAAATAGTGTAAAAAATGAAGTCTATAGTAAAGAACTCGAAAATGGTTCACTTTTCACATTATTTAACAGACAAAGTAATTATGGCAGGCGGAGTCATGTTCATTCAAAGCAAACAACGGTTTATCTCCCAATTGATTTGGAAATACGATGAATTTTTTTGGTTTTTATTTTTTTTCAATACGGCCCAGCTGGATTTTTCAAATTTTTTGCACCGTTGCTTGTAGATAATTTTGAGTAGTAATTTATTATTTTTTTTCAAAGTGCTGAAAAAATTCGTAGATACAGATATAATTTATTGAAACAAAGAATTGATGAGTAAAAATTGAATTTTCATTGAAAAAAATTGAAAAAAATATTTTTACAAATTTTGAAGCATTTGTTATTTTTGAGAATTCTTTCAGATTTTTCAGAGATTTCTTCGGTACAAATGGCAAAAAATCTCGAAAAAAACAGTGTTTCACTCATAAAAAATCAGAGGGTGTAGATAAAGATCTGAAATTTGGTGGAATTTTTTTTTGTGGTCACAAATATGTCAAAAAATTGGCACCTTGAAATTCGCCGGGGGCAGATTTACCGTACTTATCCGGCTAGACCCTTCAACATTGGGATCTCATGGGGAGGCAAACTTAAATTTTGTAAGATCGAAATTTTGGCTCCCTGCGCGTCTATACTATCCAATTGGAACCCGTAGAAGACTCTTCCGCTGATGTTGGGTCGAAAAAGTCAAATTAATTTTTTTCGATTTTGACAAATTTTTTTTCAAAATCGAGTTTTTGGCCCCGTGCGCGTTTATACTATCTAATTGGGACTCCTAGAAGACACATCCGTCGATTTTTTTCGATTTTGGCCAAATTTAACATTGGGGTCTTATGGGGAGGCAAACTTAAATTTTGTAAAATCGAAATTTTTGCCCCCTTTGCATCTTTACTATCCAATTGCAACCGGTAGAAAACTCTTCCACCGATTTTGGATCGAAAAAGTCAAATTAATTTTGTTTTCGATTTTGGCCAAGTTTAACATTGGGGTCACATGGGGAGGCAAACGTAAATTTTTCAAAATCCGATTTTTGGCCCCGTGCGTGTTTGTACTATTCAATTGGGTTCCCTAGAAGACGCTCCCATCGATTTCGGGCCGAAAAAGTCAAATGAATCTACTTCCCGACAGGGAAAGTTATTGTAATGACCCCGAAAATGAAAAGTGTCGATGCAATTTTCACTTTTCTCGACATTTGGCATTATCCTGACACGTTTTCAATTAAATGTCTGTATGGGTGTGTGTGTGCGTATGTATGTACGTATGTGAGCATTTTTTCGTGACACAGTTTTTCCTGAACAGCTGGACTATTTTAATTTTTTTTTCTTTCAAGAATTACATCTAGCCGTTGCGGAGAGCGGAAAGGAGTGTCAAGTCTAAGACACAATTCCTTCAATTGTGTAAAGCGTTGTCTTACAAAAAGCGGAGGAAAAGGTTTCCAACGAATGTTGTTCTCTACATGAAGATACATATTTTATGTTTAATGACTTTTTTCCATAATTGCGCTAATTTACGAGATATCGCTTGACAATTTTCATTGTTTATAACGCTGTATTTCGAGAACGATGACAGATACGATGAAAAAGTATCAAACAAAAGTGGTTCCGCTCGTGAAACTACATATTTCATGTTATATTTTTATACTTTTTTTACTTAGCATCATGTTTTACGAGATATCGATAAAAAAATCGTAATAATCGATTAATAGTTGAATTTGCGTTACTGATATACAACTTGACTTCATACGTGTATCGTCACACACACACACACACACACACACACACACACACACACAAACATACTATCGGAAAGTTATAGATGCGACCCATCGAGAGTCACACTCACATCCCAATCATCAATTATGTAACTACACGGGAAGGGGACAACGTTTTCTCGAAAATGAGTGTACCTCCTTACCGACGCATGGGGCAAAATGATGGATGTTCAAAAACCTAGACTGCTCTCCACATAAATTCAAGTCCGACTATCAGAAATCTGACGGACTTTGCCCAAATAGTCGTATACTGCACAATTTTATAGCTCATCGGAAATTCGTGTGAAAGACTGATTTTTTGTTATGCAACGAAGCAAACGATAATGCACTCTCCAAAAATTTGATCATGGCAATAGTATATTTCCAGACTGTCATTCTGGAGATTTTTGCTCGTGCAAAAATAGTTGTATTAAGTCTCGTTTGTTCTTAAATTGATTCAAATTAAAATTTACAGTATTTTTCTAAAAAATTGGAATTAAATGCCTTCATATTCGGGCGGATTAACGTCGTAACTTCTAAATTCTCATGAACTCCATTTTCTATAGCGCCACCTATGAAATTGCGATATGCTCGTTCTAATAATTGGGAACAATGAAAAGTAGTTACACTTCGGAAACCTGCATACCAACTAATATGTCCCGTCGTTGCTGAGGAGCACGTATACTTGATGAAGAGACCTCTCGCGATATTGTTGTGTACTTTTCTCTCCATGTACCTTTTCTCTCTCTGCACTGACCCTGTTTATACGATGCAGCACGTAGAATGGGTCTTTCTAGTGGATGTTCAGACTTTTCTCAACAATGTTGCCGAAATTATTTCCTTCTCGTTCACTTTATGATACGACCGTAGTTGCTCCGGTGTCTCTTTCGCTCGAAATTCACCGTCACCAAAATTGTTAGGGACCCGAGCGGATCGGTTCTTACCAAGGGTTGATCACACGTACATTGATCAAAGAAATAATTTCTCTTCATTGGTGATTGACATATAATGATTATTTAATCGCTGAATTAGTGAATCAAAGCTCGGTCTGATACAAAACGTATCAGACGAACACACATAAGCATTATAATCAAAACGGTGTTTGCATTACTAGCCTAGAGGCAACTGCTTACGCTGCGCCCTATTGGAACACTTCCAATAAATATAGGTGGAATTTGCTTAAGTATATCCTTTGGAGGTTTTTGATTTTCTTTATTCCATTTCTCAACTTTCATTCTAATTATCATATTATCCGGATTAAGTTGGGAAATAATAACATAATTTTGGGACATTATAGACTGGTAATCCTGGACTGCAGGGGTATTTGGTTTGTGAGATATCCTGTCATGATGCGCATCCGATCTTGATGGTATCGATGTACCGTTATCTGCACAATCCGTTCTCGAAGGGCAAAGAAAATGGAATATTCCCGGTAAAGATAACAACGTAAGAAAGTTGACACGAATTTCTTCTCTCCTTGCGCCCACAGGTGAGTCCTTTACGCAATAAAGACGTCTTTCAACTTCAATCGTTCCAATTAGTACTAAAATGGAGATTTTTTAGCAGGCTTGGGGGAGAGAAACTAGGATTTTTTCATTGAAGTGTTAAAACATAGTTTTTGCCATTCGGCGATATTATTTCGAACTTAATACAAACAAAAAACCGAAGATTCAGCAATCATAAGTACGTTTTCGATAGAAAACAGAAGCAATGTTTAGAAATAAAGAACTATGTTTATTATTTCAATATATCCGTGACGAGGAATGCATTCTATTGAATCGATCATTTGTCATTTTTGCTGTTGAACTCGTGCCGAACAGAAATATTGGAGGCATAAATAGAAGTGTTTTTGGGAAGGAATATCGATTAATCCAAATAATGGTCGTATAAAATGCATAGGGTTATAATAGCTGCATGGCGACAATTCAACGAATGAATTTGAGCACAAAGACATTTCACAGTCGAGACACATCAGATGAATTTTTGAGGAGTCATCTCTATTGACTCCGACAGCAGTTGCACGTATGGCCAAGCCACTATTGATACAAGTCTCAGTCTCGAACGATGATTATTAATTTCTAATTGCGATGGATAAAAAATTGCATTAAACGTCAGGAAAACCCAATTTTTTAGGTGTTTCTTGTTTTTATATATTAAAATAATATCAATAAAAGGATATGTATTAAAAAAAAATTTCCTGAAATGAACCAAAAGTTGAAAACAAATGTCTGATAATCCAAAAATCCTATGGTATGATCTAATTAATAAAAATCTAACAAATCCGAGCAAAGCGCTCAATTTCGCACTAAATGGAGGAGGAAACAATCTTACTTTTTGATACTCGGTCAGCATAAAGAAGGGCATAAGTTGTAGATTATGTTTAGCGCTCTCAAGCATGATGTAATCTCTCTCGGGATGTGATAATGATGAATTGTAGCATCCAATTAAGGATAAATCAGCCAACATTCTGGTCTGTCTGTTGCTAGCTAAATTTGTCGAGCACGCCATGAACTGAAATTCCCAAAAGTAGATTTGCTTTCAAATGTCCAGTAAATGGGTACAACGAAAGAAATATGAACATAAATTAATAGATTGCGGATTAATTTTACCTCTTCCAAAGTCACTCCCAGCCATTTGGGGCCATTATAACACGAAGGAATATTCCCTAGGGTCCCTCCACACCAGTGTCTAGATCCTTTCCATGTAGCACCCCTCTGTACATGTCGAAATTCTGAGAGATAACGTGCCACAGGATCACGTATTATCGTTAGATAAAAGTATCGTCGTTTTATCGTATCACTCTCCATTTTATTTAATTCGTTGTCAACACAGTTTGTCAGTTCTGTCCAATCAGCGTGTAATCCACATTTCCAACCGGTAGAATAACGTGAGAATAACCAATGCTCATCGCTATTCGGACGAAAACAGTAGCAACGTTTTTTACGACGATGACACGAGCAAGGACGCTGCAGATCCAAGTCTCGCACGAGGTGTTTACCGAAAAGAGTTCCACCTATACCGAAATAATACAATAATAATTAAGCATTTGCAATTACTAGTAGGAGCTGGATGAAGCAGGTCCGGAAATTGTAACTTGTTAATGTTGAGGAATCGGTAAAATATAATTTCCAGTACCACCGTACATTGCACCATTTTAAGTCCACCGTACATTGCAAAAATTTCATTTGAACCGGTCATGAGGAGAGCGAGTATGCTAGTTTTAGCGAATTAAAAATCAATATTTTTCTCCCTTCAGTACGAATTCAGAATGAACTTTGATTACAGTCACTGCATAAAATATATTAAGAAGACGTAAAAGCGAAATGAACACTTGTAAATTAAGAGCTCTTTCAGCAACAATTTAGAATCAATTATTCCCCTCTACACTCTTTTTTTTTATCTTTACCGCCCTCGATGTATCATATATATGGAACATTCCATGCCAACTCAGCCACCCCTGTTTTTTTTCGGTCTCAAAAAAAAAATTGCACACACACATTTTGGAGTACTCCATATCGACATAATAACCCTAAATTCCCCCCCCCCCCCCCTACTATCGATACTTTTCGAGATAATCGATAGTGAACAAAAAACTTTAAGAAATCAGAACTTTCAAATGGTGTATGCAATTAAAAAAATAAAAAATACGGGTGTACTTTTTTTTTACCTAGTTTTCGAAAAAAAATATAAGACGGTCCTGGGGTCAACTCTTAGTTAGTTTTTTATAACAAAAACACTGTTTTTTATTTTTTTTTATGTAAAGGCCAATCGCGATTCGCTTAAATTCATTTTTTTTCAGGGAGAGGAGGTCTACATACATAGAACAAAAAATATCTTGGAATAGAAGGAAGCGTGTGTACACATGGAAAAATAATTTTATTTTGACATTTTAGTCATTTTTCACAACCGACTGCGTCAATCGATTTTTTTTCGTTCCCCCTACCAGGCCGATCCATTGGCAACACTATATTGTATTTACGGAGACTTAAGGTTTATTGTGGTATTGACAATATTTTGATTTCAAACCATATTATTGGTGTAAGTATATGGTAGACATCGATTTCGCATGATGGGGGTATAATTTGGATGACGTTACAGTTTATCAACTCACGGAAAATGATTCATTCACATCTCATTGTCTGTAAAAAGTTTTGTGTTCTTGGATATTGTTTGAGTATCAAGGTAAGTCATTTTCACGCCAGTAATGAGGAAAAATTATATTCAGCGTCGATTACCAGCGAAGAGTTCCCAAAGAAAAAAACCAACCATAAAAGAACCAAATAAGAAACAGTAAAATTATAGACAAATATTACAATGGGCATAATCTGTTCATAAAACTTATATACCTACTCTGATGAATTATAAATTGATAAAACGTGAAAACGAAACGATTTTTTCCGGCGAACACATGCCTCCTTCCATCCCAACATATTTTTGTTCCTATAGATATGCACCTTCTGTACCTGAAAAATACCGTCTGAATTATATCCCATTATTCGAAATTGATGTTTACCATATACTTCCACCGAGAAAATGGTTTGAAATCAAAATATTTTCAATACCACAATAAACCTTAAGTCTCCGTAAATACAATTTAGTGTTGTCAATGGTTCGGCCTGGTAGGGGGAACGAAAAAGAATCGATTGACGCAGTCGGTTGTGAAAAATGACTAAAATGTCAAAATAAAATTATTTTTCCATGTGTACACACGCTTCCTTCCATCCCAAGATAGTTTTTTTTCTATGTATATAGACCTCTCCCTGAAAAAAATGAATTTAAGCGAATCGCGATTGGCCTTTACATAAAAAAAAATCAAAAACAGTGTTTTTGTTATAAAAAAAACTCACTAAGAGTTGACCCCAGGACCGTCTTATATTTTTTTTCGAAAACTAGGTAAAAAAAAGTACACCCGTATTTTTTATTTTTTTAATTGCATACACCATTCAAAAGTTCTGGTTTTTTAAAGTTTTTTGTTCACTATCGACTATCTCGAAAAGTATCGATAGTGGGGGGAAAAAATTTAGGGTTATTATGTCGATATGGAGTACTCCAAAATGTGTGTGTGCAATTTTTTTTTTGAGACCGAAAAAAAACGGGGGTGGCTGAGTTGGCATGGAATGTCCCATATGTGGGCTTGTAGACCATACGCTGTACCGCATTCGCATGATAAGCCACAGGAAATCACAGAAAACCTATGTCGGTACAGGCGGCTACTCTATGAGCAACCTCCCGCTCATCAGACAATCCGAAAAAATTCTCGCCCTGTCGGGGATTTTAACTAGGAACCCAAGCGACAGCGCCAACACTGCGCGCTTAGTCCACTCGGCCATTTTGATGTCGGTACTCTACACCTCTGAAACGCCATTCTGAACTGCCTCTGAAGAGAAATGGATATTAATATTTCATACAAACTTCTTCTTCTTAGTTGGCTCTTGCCCAAATGGCAACTTTACCGTTATCCCTATAGAAAGAGTTGTCTCTCTATATGGGCGTTGCTGTGGTTGGTAGATAAATGAAGTCATATAACGCCATTACTGGGAGGTAGATTGCTGCTGGAGAACGACGGCAGGCGTTCAAAATTGCTATTAGTTATCGGAACGCCAATAAACAGAATAACTTTTTTACTTGTATGGAAGAATGAATGGAATAGGGGAAGAATTATTGTAAAATAGGGATCGTGATGGAGGTAAATGAAAAGGATTAGGTGGAACACTGAACAGGAACGACCGCATGCGCCCGTCTTGGTTAGCGCTTTCTGCCGAACTCATTCGCTACAAACTATAATGTGAGTTGTGAATTCAAAGCTGGCTTAAAGTACTTCGATAGTCCATTCAGCAGACCTAGGGTGGGGATGGAAATCAAAGGCTGCGACTCTCCACTGCATAATGCGGAAAACAAATATGCAAATTGGAAATTATCACGGGTGTCTGGATAACTTTTCGATTCCCTTCATTTTGGTTCTTCATGCTGACTTAATAAGCAAAAAATTATTTCCACGCTTGGGAATTGTTTATAAAAAAAAAAAATTCCACTCTATTCCTATACCCTTTCGGGTTTCTACGTTTTGTTCCCATCCCACCCCCCTTTAACCCCACTGCACAGCATTTGCCCAGTTTGTCACTGGAATCGAGGGAAAACCATTGGAAAAAACCTCAAATTTGTACAGCTCGTTTCTTTTACGAAACTCCCGCTCGGTTGTGTCGTGTGAGTTAAAGCCTGAAAAAAAAACAAATAGCGCCCATGCCGGTTTTGAACCAGTGATCTCAGATCTCAATCGCTCCCCCCAATTCCAGTGCGTTAACCCGCACGGCCACACTTGACTTGACTTGAAAATTGTTTATTAACATTTGTCATATATACATACTATATACAGTATTAATATCTTAAGTGCTACGCTCTAGATCACCAGCCATTGGCTTTATATCTAATATGATTAAAGTTTAACCTAATTTTTCATTTTTATAATGTTTGTGAATTTTTACATGATGACTCGATATAAGGAAAAATGACTTCTAAAAAACCTTATAAGTAATGGGCGCATGAGGGGCGGGGGAGAAAGGGATATATGGAAAGGTGGGACAAAAACAGGTGGTCAGTGAGACCAATTTGCTTTCTTATCAATGTTGATGTTTTGGAGCTGGGAATTAGAATCGGATTGTAGTTTAAATTTAAATGTCGAATTTATTCTATCGATAAATTTACCTATGGTTGCCATGCCCAGCGTATTGTGCATGCCGACCATTTTATTATCCATAAAGATTTATTTTAGACAAATTGAGGATGATTTAAGTGGGTTAGTGCTGCATCGTGCCAGGCAGGACAGCCATAAGAGATAGGTCTGATTAACCCTTTGTATATAGTAAGTTTCAGAGATTGACTGAGCGTTGGAGATTTCAGCAAATTATACAATCGTACTAGAATAATTTTAGTCTTGACCTTGATATCAGATATAAGTTTTTTCCACAGGAGGTTGGAATCAAGGTGTAAACCTCAATATTTCACAGAAACGGTTGAGGTAATCTTATTGCTACGCAAAGTTAAAGTCGGTTTGGCCTTGGAGCTAGTAAATAAGGTTGCTACTGATTTAGTAGCATTCACTTGAATTTTCCGTTTATTTAAATCGCTGATTGTAAGAGAAGCAGAATTTTCTATTCTTCTAACAGCTTTATTGATCGATTTGCTAGGTAAGTACAGAGCAATGTGATCAGCATAGCCTGCAATGAATACATTTCTAGGTATTCTGTTAAAAACAGAAGCGATGTATAGGTTGAATAGTACACGGGAGAGGATATCCCATTGCGGGACTCCCGCGACAATTTGAGTTTTAACGGAAAGTAGTGATTTGACTCTAACTTGAATATATCTATTTGAATTTCTGATTCTGACCAACTCGTGGCGGGTCGAGTGTTCTGAACGGAAACCGAATTGGTTTGTAGGTATTAAGTGTAGCTCATCGATAGATTTTATGAGACGTAATAGAATTATTCGCTCAAAGTGTTTTGCGGGTACCGGTATCAGACTGAGTTTGAGCGCAAAAATGTCAATGGCTAAGATATTTATTATGTTTGTAGGAGGATCGTGGGTGGTTCAGCGGTGGATTCGAACAGGTATGCATAGGATGCGATGATTGTGATTTTATCAAGGGGGGTGTCAGCTCTTTGGATTTTAGAGATCATGTTCTTAATCTCTGAGAGGTTTTCGAGAATTCTAAGGGATTTTAGGTCATCAAGGACTTGTGTCACTGTATTAATAAAGTTTTTACTTGTACTTAAATGTAATGGCGGATCGTCAGTCTCCATCGGAATGGTCCTAGGTTCAGCGGTGGGTGCGTCAACATTCGTTCTTAAGGTTTCCATCGTTGGAAAACAAGAAGAGTAGGATGGCCTGGACATCTTCGTGGCAGTAGAGATTGGCGTAGGCTCGAGGACTGGAGGAGACTGGAGAAAATGGATGTTGCTTTCCAGGTTTTGCATCGTAGCCGAGTGTGGGGTAGCGGGCAGTTCCCGCTCTGCTCTTTTTGGTGCTGGTGGTTGGACTCTTTTTTCATGAGTCTCCACAAATTTGGTTCGTGAGGCGCACTCACGATAGCTCGCTGTGTGAGCTAGACCACAATTTGCGCACTTCAGGGAGTTACTGGTGCAGGTTTTGATGTCGTGATTGCCTGCGCATTTCACACATCTGGGATTTAAATTACAGTGCTGACTTGCGTGTCCAAATTTTTGGCACCGGTAGCACTGTGTTGGTTGTTGGGTTTTGATGTATTTTTCTATCTTAAATGTATGATAGAAAATGGTTTTAATAGCAGCGAGGCTGCTCAAGGTTACATCAGGCCCAACCGTAATTGCAAACACCGGTAGTGGCCTACTCTCTTTGCTGTCTCCGTCCTTGTTTGTTTTCACAAACTGCCGGACTGATAATACCTTTATGCCGTGTTTGGATATTTCCGCTTCAATCTCCTGTTCAGTAAAACTGGCGGGAAGACCTTTTATGATAAATTTCTTCGGACGCTCACTTTTTAGACCGAAGGTGTAAAAATGTAAATTTTGCCTTTTCAGGATACTTGCGATTTTATGATAATCCTCCGTCGATTGTAGATGGACGATGGTGGTACTACCATTGAATTTCATCCTGAAGTTTTTGTCCGAGGCGTTGACTTGCAGGAAGTTGATTAATTTTTTGGTCTCCAATTTGTCATTTTCAATAACTATTGGAGGCACTGATGTTTGTTTTTGAGCCTGTTGTGGCCCGACAGGAGTGTTTGAAGGTTTGTTGAGGCGAGCGGGTTTACAGCTCGCACTAGTTGACGGTTTAATAACGGTTTTTCTAGTTATTTTTGGGTCTTCCACAGGAGGAGTCATTTTGGCTTTCCTTTTGGGAGCCAGAGGAAGTTTGAGATTTTTGAAGTTTGACACTTTAGTGCCAAAACTTTGACAAGATTTATAAATTCACTGTACTGTAAGCTCGGTACGTTTGGAATTTATATTTTGTAGAGAGCGGTAGACATGCGTCCGCACGACACCGACTCAAAACAAATACTCGCACGGCCACACTTGACTTGACTTGACTTGAAAATGGTTTATTAACATTTGTCATATATACATACTATACAGGGTGTCCCGCAACTGCACACTCTAAATTTGAGGGTGGGAAGAGGGCAAAATTTCAATGGAGAACCACTGGTCAAGGGGGCGGAGCTACGCTCTGATTCGCTGATTTAAAAATTGAGTAACTCGGTGGGGGGGCCTCGGAGAGAAAAGTGGAAAAGGAACTTTCGACTCCAAATTTTGCCCTCTTCCCACCCTCAAATTTAGAGTGCGCAGTTGCGGGACACCCTGTATACAGTATTATTATCTTAAGTGATACGCTCTAGATCACCAGCCGTTGGCTTTATATCTAATTTGAACGAAGTTTAACCTAATTTTTCATTATTACAGATATTTGTGATTATTTACATGATGAGTCGATATAAGGAAAAATGACTTCTAAACAACCTTATAAGTAATGAGTGCATGAGGGGCGGGGAAGAAAGGGATATATGGAAAGGTGGGACAAAACAGGTGGTCAGCGAGACCAATTTGCTTTCTTATCAATATTGATGTTTTGGAGCTGGGGATTAGGATCGGATTGTAGTTTAAATTTAAATGTCGAATTTATTCTATCGATAAATTTACCTATGGTTGTCATGCCCAGCGTATTGTGCATGCCGACCATTTTATTATTCATAAAAATTTATTTTGGACAACTTGAGGATGATTTAAGTGGGTGTGTGCTGCATCGTGCCAGGCAGGACAACCATAAGAGATAGGTCTGATTAACCCTTTGTATAACGTAAGTTTCAGAGATTGACTGAGCGTTGGAGATTTCAGCAAATTATACAATCGTACTAGAATAATTTTAGTCTTGACCTTGATATCAGATATAAGTTTTTTCCACAGGAGGTTGGAATCAAGGTGTAAACCTAAATATTTCACAAAAACGGTTGGGGTAATCTTATTGCTCCGCAAAGTTAAAGTCGGTTTGGCCTTGGCGCTAGTAAATAAGCTTGCTACTGATTTAGCAGCATTCACTTGAATTTTCCGTTTATTTAAATCGCTGATTGTAAGAGAAGCAGAATTTTCTATTCTTCTAACAGCTTTATTGATCGATTTGATAGGTAAGTACAGAGCAATGTGATCGGCATAGCCTGCAATGAATACATTTCTAGGTATTCTGTTAAAAACAGAAGCGATGTATAGGTTGAATAGTACAGGGGAGAGGATATCCCCTTGCGGGACTCCCGCGACAATTTGAGTTTTAACGAAAAGTAGTGATTTGACTCTAACTTTAGGTACATTTGAGCTGTCGAGTTTATATATAAGGCCTGTGGACCATACTGAGTTGAAGACCTTCTCGCTGTCCAGGAGAAGAACGGTATCTTCTATCCGGTCTTTCGCGGATTTTATGTCATTTATTATTCTGACCAATTCGTGGCGGGTCGAGTGTTCTGAACGGAAACCGAATTGGTTTGTAGGTATTAAGTGTAACTCATCGATAGATTTTATGAGACATATTAGAATTATTCGCTCAAAGTGTTTTGCGGGTACCGGTATCAGACTGAGTTTGAGCGCAAAAATGTTAATGGCTAAGATATTTATTACGTTTGTAGGAGGATCGTGGCTGGTTCAGCGGTGGATTCGAACAGGTATGCATAGGATGCGATGATTGTGATTCTATCAAGGGGGGTGTCAGCTCTTTGGATTTTAGAGATCATGTTCTTAATCTCTGAGAGGTTTTCGAGAATTCTAAGGGATTTTAGGTCATCAAGGACGTGTTTCACTGTATTAATAAAGTTTTTAGTTGTACTTAAATGTAATTCCGGATCATCAGTCTCCATCGGAATGGTCCTAGGTTCAGCGGTGGGTGCGTCAACATTCGTTCTTAAGGTTTCCATCGGTGGAAAACAAGAAGCGTAGGATGGCCTGGACATCTTCGTGGCAGTAGAGATTGGCGTAGGCTCGAGGACTGGAGGAGACTGGAGAAAATGGATGTTGCTTTCCAGGTTTTGCATCGTAGCCGAGTGTGAGGTAGCGGGCAGTTCCTGCTCTGCTCTTTTTGGTGCTGGTGGTTGGACTCTTTTTTCATGAGCCTCCACAAATTTGGTTCGTGAGGCGCACTCACGATAGCTCGCTGTGTGAGCTAGACCACAATTTGCGCACTTCAGGGAGTTACTGGTGCAGGTTTTGATGTCGTGATTGCCTGCGCATTTCACACATCTGGGATTTAAATTACAGTGCTGACTGGCGTGTCCAAATTTTTGCCACCGGTAGCACTGTGTTGGTTGTTGGGTTTTGATGTATTTTTCTATCTTAAATGTATGATAGAAGATGGTTTTAATAGCAGCGAGGCTGCTGAAGGTTACATCAGGCCCAACCGTAATTGCAAACACTGGTAGTGGCCTACTCTCTTTGCTGTCTCCGTCCTTGTTTGTTTTCACAAACTGCCGGACTGATAATACCTTTATGCCGTGTTTAGATATTTCCGCTTCAATCTCGTGCTCAGTAAAACCGGCGGGAAGACCTTTTATGATAAATTTCGTCGGACGCTCACTTTTTAGACCGAATGTGTAAAAATGTAAATTTTGCCTTTTCAGGATAATTGTGATTTTATTATAATCCTCCGTCGATTGTAGATGGACGATGGTGGTACTATCATTGAATTTCATCCTGAAGTTTTTGCCCGAGGCCTTGACTCGCAGGAAGTTGATTAATTTTTTGGTCTCCAATTTGTCATTTTCAATAACTATTGGAGGCACTGATGTTTGTTTTTGAGCCTGTTGTGGCCCGACAGGAGTGTTCGAAGGTTTGTTTAGGCGAGCGGGTTCACAGCTCGCACTAGTTGACGGTTTCATAACGGTTTTTTTAGTTTCTTTTGGGTCTTCCACAGGAGGATTCATTTTGGCCACAACCGTCGGTCTGTACAGTGCAATTAATCAAGTAAGACTATATACCGTCAAAATATTGTGTTCTAAACTGGCCCGTTTTACAGGGCATAAACTTTTTACGGAGATTTCGCGCAACAACAACCTTAATCGCTCTTATATTATGAATCGAAAGTGATTGTTTATCAAGTATGCATAATATGAGAAATATGTATTTGTTTATCTTATAATTTCATTAGATTGGGTGAACAAATACTGTAGTTGATGAAACGTTCATGTTTGAATCAAGTTTTTAGAAGTTGTTTTGTAAACTAATTTATTTTGGATGCTTTTCTAGAACAAAGTCATACTGATTTTTTCGATTCATTTAAAACTTTGTCAACGGAATAACTGAAAGCAAAACCGTCATATATTTGCAGTCATAACATAACATAATAATTATTTTGCATAGCTATTCCACAATTTTTGCAGTATGAAATATATAATTCAATTTTTCTTCTTTCAGGTGCCAGGCTCTCAATTAAAAAAACGTTGAAGATCATCACACCGTAGGATATATCTGTATAATATAATTGTAGAATTATCGAATGTAATTTCATGAAAATGAATTGTTTAATTGCTCATAATATCTGGTGCCCATCTTATACAAGCAATTACCCTAATCCTAAACCTCAATCTGAAATTACCTAGACTAATCCTTAAAATCAAATATAGATTGAGATCGCAGATTATCATTTTCATGATTAGATACAGACCTAGATCAAAGATTATTATCCGTAAAATCAGATACAGACGAAGTCCAAAGATCAACAATAAGGAAACAAACAGATTCTAAATAGATTACAAAATTAGATACAGAACCTAGATCGAAAGTTATCCTGAAGATACAATACAACAATATTAAAGATTATCCTGCAGATCCAATACAAAGCAAGATCTAAGATTATTATCCGTAAGACCAGATACAGATCAAGTTCAAAGATCAACAATAAAGAAACAAACAGATTATAATGACATTACAAATACTATACTTAAGAACTGAAACAAGGCAAAATTACCATTAGTAGACAAATTGATCACCTAATCAGCAGCAATACTTAAACCCAAAATTACAATAAGGACAGAAAGTTACTCATTTACGATTTGAATTATCTAATATCATCGGTGCCAATATGCCAAGACGAAGAATTGTCCGTACTCCAGCTGAAGATGAGGAGTTTCAGAGATTAAGACGAGAAAAGAACGCTGCTCGCCAACGGGCATATCGAAAACGTATTAGAATTAATGAAAATGGGGATTCAAATCAAACCAATAGACTTACTAGACGGCATGATCTCAATGACGCGGAGATACTTACTCCACGTGTTATTGAGCTCTCGGAAAACTATACGTTACAGAGAAATCACGTACTCCCAATATACAATCGATCTCAATATGATGAATCAAGAAGTAGCGATGGTGACAATAGTTGTATAAATAATGTGCGTGAACAGTATACTGGGGAAATAAATATTTTATGTCAGCACTGTCATGCAAGACATTTTGCAGCGGAGAGAGTTGCTCAAAAAAAAATTCGTTCAATGATTGTTGTCACCATGGAGAGGTATCACTCGAACCGTTACCAAATCCACCAGCTATTTTGCAAGATCTATTCGATGGAAATCGTGAAAAATCTACCCATTTCCTCGAGCGTATACGAAGTCATAATAACTCTTTCACTTTTGCTTCATTTAACGCGAATTTAGTCAATTTCAATAACAACAACGGGAGGCCGGGATCATTTTGCTTTAAAATACATGGTCAAATTTATTATCAAATCAACACATCACTGTATCCTGATCTAGATGAAACGCCTTCTTTTGGTCAACTATTCATTGTGGATGAAAATGAAGCTATGCATGTGCGATGCAACCAAACTTCAACATTAAATAAAGAAGTTACTGAATCTATTGACAATGCTCTCCGTCAGGTAAATGTATTTGCTCATTCTTTTCAAATGATGCATGAAGAGTTGGCACAATCAACGCTTTGCAGGGGAACACAAACCGAGCCTGAAATGCAGTTGTTGTTCTCATTAAAATCTGGATTAGATCGACGACGGTACAATTTACAAAGAGTTAATGAAGTAGGAGCAATTTTCACGACCACTGCGGAGGGCGATATTCCAGAAGCTTATGTATATAATACACAATAAACGAACAAGAAGTCTTCAGTATGTCAGTTCTATGGATCCGAATGTTGAACCTCGGATTTATCCATTGTTTTATCCACATGGTACCGGAGGATGGCATAAAGATATTCCGTGCGTGAATAAAGAAAAACGAGTTACCCGAGCTGCATACACTAAATATCGGATGGCTATTTGAGATAATAATGTGTTCTTAAAGGGAGGAAGATTGTTCCAACAGTGGATTGTTGATAGTTATGTTAAGATAGAGAAGGATAGAATGAATTATTGTCGATCAAATCAAAAGACACTCCGGGCTGATATATATCAAGGCCTAATAGAGCATTTGCAACAAATGGCAGGTGAATCAAACAGCAATGTAGGAAAAGTAGTCATTCTTCCATCATCATTTACAGGATCTCCGCGTAATATGTTGCAACACTACCAAGATGCGATGGCAATTGTGCGGAAATTTGGTAACCCGGATTCATTCATAACTATGTAATCCAAATTGGCGAGAAATTGGAGAAAGTTTATTACCTGGTCAAACAGCCTCTGATTGACCAGATTTAGGTTCCCGTGGGTTCAATATCAAGAAAGACGAATTGATTAATGTCATACTTAAGGAAACGTTATTTGCTGAAGTAAGCGCATACGTATATGTCGTTGAATATCAGAAGCGTGGATTACCCCATGTTCATTTATTAGTAACATTGAAACAGAATAGTAAGATTACCACACCAGAAGTCGTTGATATGGTCGGAATTTTATAAGGATTGCCTTCGGGCTTCAGCGCCGAACTCGCCCGAACCAGCCGTTTTGCGCCTCCGCAGATGGAAACCCGTAGGCAATTCTTATAAAATTCCGACCATAAATATATTTCTGCTGAAATCCCAAAACCAGATGAAAATCCGGAACTTTATAATATCGTTATGAAAAATATGATACATGGTGCATGTCGTGACTGGTGCAAAGATGACAAAGGCAAGTGTTCTAAAAAATTTCCAAAACAATTTCAAGATGAGACAACAATGGATGAAAATGGATATCCAACTTATCGTCGTAGAAATACAGGTGTATATAATCGCTCAAATAGAAACATAGCCAATAATCAGTACGTGGTTCCTTATAATGCAACATTGTTAAAATTATTCAATTGTCATATCAATGTGGAGGTAGTATCCAGCATCAAATCACTTAAATACTTATTCCTTAATCGTGGTGCGGATGTATTTTACGTATTTTACGTTCATTTAATGTAAATCACCTTATGCTTTATGAGTAATGCAAGAAAATTGGAGACTTCAATCTAGAAAATTAATGCCTCTATCGCTCCATCTACCGTCATTACTTCGTATGATCGGTGGCCAGCAGGGTTCGGTCGCTCACTAGAAATCGGACTTTTATACGGTATAGGTAGAAAACTAGTAAGGTAATGTACCTCTCACATGGTCAAAAAAGCGTGTAATTTCTCTCTAACCTCAACGTCAGTACCTGAGAGCAAATTAACGTATTAGTGATCAAAAATACAATCTGATAAAAGTGAAACCCGCAGGTGTTCACAAATGAATAAATAATCATTCCCATTAATTTGTCAGCATTCGCCCTCACTGGACGCCAGTCGTAAGAGGAAAAAATCTAATTCACCCCCGAAGAATAATGCCCGCCAAGCTGGCTCAGCTTACTCCAATGCGGAAATTGACACAGCTCTAGCGCAATTTTTTTTCGGCTGCAATATACCATTTAGGGTGGTAGAATCAACGCTGTTGAAGCAATTCATAAGGGCTTTGAATCCATCGTATCAATTGCCCACAAGAAAGAGGCTCTCCACCAAGTTGCTGTGGAGTTGAACGATTGGAATACACTAATGAAACAAATGATGTTTTATTAATCGACGGATGGAAAAATTCATCAGCGAACACAAAAAAGGTCGTTTGTACCATCTACACAGCGGATGGAAAGAGTATTTTCCTACATTCGTGGGATTTCACGGAGCTCCGGGAAACAGGTGATGCATTGACTAATGTCATTGATGAAGCTGTTGTCATGGCAAGAGAAAAATGCAAAATAAAAATTTATGCAGTCGTGTCCGATAATGCGTCAACAATGATGAAGATGGATCGACAGAGTGTTTGGCACAGCACCTATAGCTCTCATAGTTCTAACTTATTGTTGAAGTCCCTTGTTGATCCGAAATTTGCGGAATCCATCAAATTATTGCGAGAGTTTAAGAGTTCTCAAGGAGAAAGAGAACTGATCAAGCGCCATGGAACGAGAATTATGCTCGCCTGTGATACCCAATGGTGTACGTACAGAGACACTTTTAGATGCTGTCTGAAAAATGTTCCTATAATGAGAGACATAGTTGAAAACAATATTATTAGACTGAAAGCAGAAAATTTGGAACTCCTGCAAGATCCTACACTTGACAGCCAATTGCAAGATGCAATTACATTATTCGATCCTGTTTGCGAGTTAGTGAACAAATGCCAGAGGACACCAATCTTGCAGATGCATAAGAACTTTGGCTAACCCTAAATATCCCAACCGACGCTGATCGAGTCGACAAATGTTTGGAAGAGCGATTCAATAAAGTTCTCCAACTAATCGCCTTGGTTGCAAACTATTTGCATCCTCAGTATCAAGGGAAACAATTTGCTCACGTGGAATCTCTCAGTACGACTGTCTCTCAATTTCTAATGGAAGAATTGGCCAATGAAGACCCTACCGAGTTGGATGGTTTGATGGAATATCGAGAAAGCAAAGGGATTTTCGCAACCTTATTGAAAAAAAATCACTACCTCCCAAAGTCTTCTGGAGTATGGCTCAAGTTCACTACCCGGCATTATCAAGTTTGGGTATGAAACTATGCGGCATTCCGAGCTCTTCTGCCCAGATTGAGCGACTTTTCTCCAATTGGGCGAAAACTCCTATTATGACATCTCTTACAGCGATTATTCAAATTTTTAATCAATATGTGACGATGATCTCGAACCATTCCAAATAGAAAAGTTACATTATATGTACACATGTCTGTGTTCAACAAATTTTATTTATTTATTTTAAAGAAATTCTTCTCCATTCTGATAACGTTATAAGCTTTGTTAATATATCTCTGATATCACTGAACAGACGAGCTGCATCTTTCATATCACATGAATGGAAATTATAATAGAAGAAGAAAACTAATGATATAGTTAATAATTTAAAGAGATTCAGGGTATTAAATGAACCGAACAGATGAGCTGCACGAAATACGCTCAGTCTCCTCCAATATTCAAACTATAGAAAACATCTTTTAGCTTATCCATACTAGTAGGAGTTAAATTATTAGTATTCGGTGCGTGTGCTTTTATGTTGGGTACTGCAGCAGGTATTCGGAGAAACTTGAGTGCAAAGATAGACAATTCTGGATGCAGCGACGAAACGGCCTGCCAAAAGCTTTTTGGATTTGTATATTTTTTCAGTTGACTAGAATCGAAAATCTCTCGTGACTCTCTGAACTTGGAGAAACTAGTCATTCCTTCTTGCTCAAGTGTCTCGATTAAAACATCATCACTTCCTGCATGAGAGTACGATCCTTTTCAAATTGTTGTCCTCTATAGACTGGATGGAGTATGTTGGCTGTCAACATAATGGGGCAAAGTAGTTTGTTGATTTCATTTTTAATCGACCCATACTTCTCAGAGGACATCAGCGTCAACCGTTCCTCTGTGGCGTCAGCAATTGTCATAGTTTCTCCACACTTCTTCATCAGAGAGTAAAGGGACTCCAACAACTTCACCGTTTCATTCAGTTTTTCTTCAAAATCTCGATCAAGTAGAATTTCAATCACTTCCTTTTTCAACTGAAATTGTCGGTCGCCCATAACGTGGGTCATGAACCCAAGATTATTCAAACAAGTGGACAGCAAGTTCCACCGGTAATCAGGAGTACCGTCTGTGATCTGAATGGAGACTCCTCCTCGTGACATTAATACTTTGTTCATGTCAGAAACTAAAAACTCGTTGAGCAAATACTTTACTTTCTTCAACAGTACCATATCAATAATTTTTGATTCAACTGATGCAGCGAAGGAGAGGTTGCATTGCAGTAACCAAATGTCGTCGAATAACCCTCGATTGATTGACTCAACATCATCATTGATCATCACAGCATAAATTTTACTTTTCAATGTTGTTTCAGTTAGACCAACAGCTTCACTGATAACCATTGACCAACTGGATTCTGCTGTATGGAACTCCCAAGTTTTCAAAAATGAAATTCTCTGATGATTATGAATCATAAACCCAATTAAGTATGGCTTCCCTTGAATATGGCTCTTACATAGGATTAATGAATCTTCAGAGGGAGAGACTGCTTGAGTTTTCTCCAACTCTCCGTGTACACCGTGGAGGATGCCAGTTGAGAGATCATCGACGAAAAGCGGTGTGTATCCTGGACGTATAGTATTTAAAAACTCCTTAAAAAGTTTCGACTCCAGCACTGCGAAGGGAAGATCACATCCAATGATGAATTTGCCGAGAGCTTTATCAATTTTAGTCTTCTCGGTCTGAGGGACATAGTCGACGAACGAATCTAATTTTCTTTTTTGAGTTTTCGTTGTTCTCAACTGTTTAAAAGGAACGGTGGTAGAGTCTGGAAAAAATCCATTTTGCTCTGTCGATGATTCATGCGATGTTTTTGACAATTTTCATTTTCATCACACGATTGGAAGACATGGAGAAGCTGTGGACTGCCTGGAGGACTGGGGCTTGATGACTGTGACTGGGGTTTGCACCTTGCTGTAGAAAGCGAATGAAATTGAATTTGACAGGGCTCTGAATCATCAGTATGCCTTACACCCAGCACTTCTATTGTACGCACCTGTGAACTCTCAGCCTATCCTCTGCGCAATTCTTTAGATATTCCTTGCACACAAGACAATATGCTATTGACTTTCCCTCCACCTCTCGGCGTTCGAAACCTCCATCCTTCCAAAATTTGTGAGTTGGCCTGCCACCTCTTCGCGACATTTGGTTCTCAAGATCAGATTCCGAAAAAATACAGAATCTTGTCAGTTGACCAGCAACTAACTGACAACGACTTAACCTGTATGCAGATCGCAGGTGGTAGTGTTAAGCCGTATACCACAATTTGGTACTTTCTGAATAACAACAAATAAAAACAAAATCCGTCAGTACAATGTCGATCCTGAATAATGTATCAAGTCGTCAGTGTCTCCAAAAAATTAAGTTTCCATTTGAAACCTTCCCACAATTCAATTCAAAATTATATTCCATGATATTTACATTCGCGCAAATTCTTCACTATTTTTTTGCAATCACTTCACTTTTTATTATTATTTGACAATTAACAATTCATTCAATTTTTGGTTCTTTTTGTTGTAAAAAATTGTTGTAAAAAAAGAAAATGGGATTTGGTTACCAGTGACAGACGACAAAAGGAAACAAAACATGAGTTGGTAGGTTACTAGGTTAGTACCATGGAGGGTTCCATTGCAATGTTTGCAAATCAGCCTGGAGGGGGACGGCTAAGTTTCTACGTTTCCCGCCCCTGATAAATACTCTGTCGGCAACAGTAGGATGTGCGCGATCTAGTGTACGATGTGTACGAGAATCTCCGGTATTTTACATTGGTATAATTAATTACGTATTATACGTCCAGTATTTCACCGTGTATTTTAAATCGAATAATTTACCTTCCGAAAAATCGATGTATAGTACGTGGTATTATACATGTATTATACACTGTATTTTACCTAAAGTATATTACACGCCCAACCCTGCTCAGAGACTAATGAAAATGTTGTTAATCATGATGAAATACGGAATTACCTTGAACCTCGATATGTAGGGCCAGTTGAAGCATGTGATCGAATATTAGGCAGACCGATGCAATGTAATAGCCACTCTATTATACGATTACCAGTACATCCGCCCAAGCAACAAACCGTCACTATTAGTGATGAAGGCAATGACGATGCTATGAGAGCTGCTTTGGATAAGCAAACTATGCTATTTGAGTATTTTGCTTTGAATGAACGTGATCCAGAAGCTCAACAATACACATATTCAGAAATCCCTGGTCATTATGTATTCAAAAAACAAAGAGGTTCTAATATATCGAAATGAGAAAAACGCCAAAAACAATTGGAATTCATCGGAAGAATGTATTCTATCAGCCCCACACAAGTAGAACTCTTCCATCTTCGTTTGTTGCTAATAACAGTGAAAGGAGCAACAAGTTTTGAGAACTTAAGAACAGTGTATAACGCATCAAACTTCTCAAAACCAAATCAGAATGTCATCATGCAATGATCGAAGGAGAAATTTGGATGATGCCTCGACAATTGCGACAGTTATTTGTACGCATTTTGTTATACTGTCACCCAAATCATCCAGAAGAACTCTGGGAAAAATTCAAAGATGCTCTGTCACAAAATTTTCAAAGAAATTGCAACTTATTAGAAGCAGAAAAGAGAGCCTACATTGAAATAGATGCTTCCCTCCGTCGGGAATGATCCAGTCTATATGCGTTTCCAACGATGCCAGAAGTACCTCTATTCGAAAATAATGACGATGATATTCATAATGATGATCAAATATCACTCCAACAGCATGAAGAAACTGGTCAGAGTCAATACTTACGATTAAACGACGAACAGATAGACGTTGTCGATAAAGTTTTAAATATTGTCACTTCCAACGAAACATCTCCTACCTCATGTTTTTACATTGATGGTCCAGGTGGATCTGGCAAAACATTTACTTACACCACTTTATATCACGTATTGACAACCAAAGAAAAGAGCGTACGTACAATGGCATTCACGGGCATCGCAGCAATATTACTTCCACATGGAAGGACTGTTCACAACGGTTTTAGTATGCCTGTTCCTCTCTTTCCTGATTCTGTATCAAACATCAAGTATCAATCTCAAGATGCGGAATATTTAAGAGAAGTTGAGGTTTTCATTTGGGACGAAGCTCCAATGGCACCACGATATGCTTTGGATTTAGTTGATCGAACACTTGGAGACTTTATGGAGAATGATTCACCATTCGGAGGGAAAATCATGATTCTAGGTGGGGATTTTAGACAATTATTGCCCGTAAAGACTCATGCAACTCGAAGTGAGTTGGTCAATTTATCTATTAAATTCAGTTCATTATGGAAGCACTATTCATTATTCTCATTAACGAAAAACATGCGAGCTTTACCAAGAGAAGCAGAATTTTCAAAATATCTTTTATCGATTGGGGATGGCACTTTAACTGATAATGAGAATACTATATTGGCTCCTGAACAATGCCTCGCTCATGAAACTGATCACGTGGTAGACTCAATTTTCAAGAAACTAATTATTCATCGTAAATATGTCAAGTTATCCAAAGTAGCCGTATTATCCGCACGTAATGTGGATGTTGACGAAATCAATCACAGCGTAGTGCGATTGTTTGACAAAAGAACCGAACGAATCTATGTTGGTATAGATAGTGTAGATAATTGTGATAATGGAGATATTAATGACGCAATATTTAGTCCTTACGCCTACGACCTTTCTGTGGACATCTCGGGGTCCCCGAAGTAACCATGTTCGATTATATGTTTTTTGTGTCGCTGATCACGAATCTGTCGGTTACTTTTGCAACAAGTGATTAGATCAATTGTTATTAACAATTTTAATTGTTTAAAACGACTATCTCCGAAACTATGATAGATACGAAAACAAATTTAAGTCCAATAATGTTCCTCTCATCATTCTCAATAACTTTTCTCTTATAAAAAATTTCGATAAAATGATTAAGGAAGAAGATACAGCTGATCAAACATGCGGACAAAGCGAAAAGTAAACAATCGCCGGTTGGAGGGGCACCGCCTAGTGCAAAGCATGAAGCAAGTCAGATTGTGGAATTAGCTAGAGAAAGAGGTTTCAGTTTGGAATTACTGTTTAGTTATGAGCTGCTCAGTGAGAATTGTTTATTGGAGCGAGATGGATCCGTAAAGAAAGATAATAATAAGTTCGCAAGCATTGACGAGCTACAAGCGACTCTTGGACACGATGTCCAGCCTATACATGACAGAAGTTCATGTATTATCATTGATGTCATGAGTGTTTGTGGAGAAATGAAATGAAAGAGTTTGAAGACATTCGTGGATTTGGCAATTCAGTTCTGCTCGACTGTGTCTTCAGATATAACTTCAGACACAAGGCGCATCGATTTTATTTTCGAAGATTATTTGGAATTATCAGTTAATGCCTTTGAACGCCAATTAAGGTAAGTGACTTATAATATGACGCATAGAAAAAAATGTATTCAGTAGTGATTAATTATTATTGTTCTCAATGCAGATCCGGAGAGCAATCAATTCGAGTTCACCAGATTTTCGACAATGTACCAATTCCCGCTCAAGAGAAAAAATTCGGGTCATCGATTGAGGATAAACTTTTACTGCAGGATTATTTACGCCATCATATATTGAAAAGAGCTCATTTATTATGGCCAAGTATCCAAGTAATTGTTAGTGCCACCACAAGAAATGAGTGTCAATCTGTTCTGCCTTGCACGTTGGATGACATTATGCATGATCGAGAAATTGAGGGTCCAGATGACAAAATCGTTATACATATCCTACACATAGTGAAAGAGTCACACTCTACCATTACTGTCAAGTCTAATGAGCCTGATCTGTTGGTCATGAATCTTCATTTTTGGGTACATTATCAAGCACAGGGTTTGAAGGTAATTTGATTCGTCCACTTTTTTTTTCTCACTCACAATTTGCATGCATCTCTATAACATAATAATTGTTTACACAGGAACTCTGGTTGAAAGTTTGTGTGGCATCAAAAATCCGAATTCTACCCGTCCATGCTATGGCGTCTCTGCATGGAAGAGATCTGATGGAAGTAATTCCCGCTATGCATTTCCTAACTGGGTCTCACTGCATGAGCAGAATTGGTACTAAAAAGAGTGCTCTTTGGTCTCTCCCCCAAAATTATTTACAAAACTTTGCTACGGGTAATTGATTGCACTAACTTGATACTTGTCTATTGATTTCAAACCTTCTCAACTGTCAATAATTGTTCATTACCTAGGGATGTCTGAAGAAACAATGGAAACTTCGATCTGTATTGCCGAAAAATGGCTCATACAAGTCATTAGGAAGAACAGCTCATGTGTTACTTTCGATCAATTGCGATATTGGCTTCACCAGAGTGGCATCACGATTGCTTTGAATGACTTACCACCCACGAGTGCCTCAATTCGGCTGCATATTCAGAGAGCCATGTTCATGACTTATTCGAAAAAGCATCTTCTAACTGCAGAAAAGAGGAAACTTGATCCGCTAAAATTCGGTTATAGTATAGAAGAATATTTGATGCCAAAGAAGATCATCGATTTGTATCCTCCCATCGATGAATTAGATCCTAATTGTCGTTGTACTAAATGCATCCAATAAAGATGTCGGTGTAAAGCTGCTGGTTGGCCTTGTATTCGATTTTGTAAGTGTAAAATTGCGGGAACGTGCCAAAATAGTTTGAATAAACAGGATTGATGCATTGATGATTGAGTGCACTTCATTCAGCAGAAGTATGGTATTTTTTTATTAAATTATCTCTCGAAGTATATTTAGACACAGCTAATGACCCAGTAATGTCGTTTGATTACGTTTCGCTTTGTTCTTCATCATTTTATCGAAGTTTTTCATAAAAGCAAAGTTGTTGAAAATTATGAGAGCAAAAATTGTGGATTGCATTTTTTTTCGTATGTTTCATAGTTTCGGAAATAAACCGTTTTAAAGAATTGAAATTGTTAATAACAAATGATCCAATAACTTTTTGCAAAAATAGATCGACAGATTCGTGATCAGCGACCTAAAAATTTTTTCATCGAACACGTTTACCTCGAGAATATGATCCCGACATGTATATCGTATCCGCGTAATTAGTCCAATCCATAACGCTCTGACTCGCACGAGCAATATCTGCCAAACGGTTAGAGATACGGAAAAAAGTGACTACATATTTTATGTTCATGAGTTTATGATGAATCTTTCAAGTTCTATAACTTTTACCTCTATCTCCAATAGTTAAAGAGGAAATTAATGCTCAACCTTGAGCGGACCCCTATTTTGCTTCCTCATGGCTCATAAAAACGAGAATTCTGTGAAAACTACTGAAAATAAAGGTACAAGTCAAACGACTTACTTGATAAGATTTTTAATACTGAACATTTGATTCTTAAGTAATTTTCTTCTATCTCGAACCGTTTCCCTGGGAAACCCCCCGGACTCCCGCGCTAATGCTCGCGTCTCACCCTTATAAATAAAAGCCAAGGACAAACTTTCGATAAAATTGGACTAGATCTTCGCAAAGACGTTTTCAATCCTGGACAATTGTCCGTTGCATTTTCACGACTACGTTCATGGGAATCTTTGAAAATTTTCATCGGAAATCAACGAATGACTCCCATGATCAGAAATTATGTGTATACAGAGTTGTACAAATAATGATATCCAGATTGACATTCTATTAGTACAAAATTGTATTGGTTTCCCATCGGTATTAATTACCGCGCGTTCGGTCTCGTATTAACAAATTCAACTGTTTCGATCGCTCTATCGCAAGGACGGCTCGAGATACGAAATAAAGAGTGTAATACAGGTCGTTCCGCACGTAAAAATACACATTTGACGTTCCATGACCTTTTTGGCAACACCCATAGTTAATTTTTATTAACAATTGGATTGTTTATCGCACTACTTCATATTGAAAAGATTGAGAATAACCCGATCGTTCCCCCCTACATTTGAAACTTTTCCAAATTTTCTAATATTCCAAATTCTAGAATTCTTGAAATGTAAAAAGATTTTTTTAGAACATAATCGGTCGTGTGATAAAGTTCGATAAACAATTCAATTTGTTAGTAGCAATTAACTACGGATGTTCGTGAAAAAAGTTATGAAGAATAAAAGGTGTGCTCTTACGTGTGGAACTACTTTCATTGAACACATCGTTTCGTATCTCTAATCGTTCTCGCGATGGAGCGATCTAAACAATTGAATTTGTTGATAACAATTAACTATTGGCGTTAGGAAAAAAGTCATATAACACCCAATATGTATTTTTGTGTGTGTAACAACTTGCATTCAGCAATTTGTTCCATATCTTTAACCGTTCTCAGGATGCAGCAATATGAACAATTCAATTTGTTGTTACGCCATAAAAAGGCTAACATTATTTCCCAATGTAATTCAAATATTCTGATAACAAGAAAGTTGCACACAATATCCAAACACACATTTGGAGATAAAATGTTATAGGAAACGTCATCATACATAACATACAGTGGACATACATAGCATACAGTGGACATACATAACATACAAGGTTGCAGCATCAGCATTCCGAGGCTTGCTCGAGGTTGTAACCATACACCCGCTGCACGGTGTATGGCCCGTTGCAATCCCAGCTCAGTAGTTTAAATACTCGCCTCTGGAATACTTCGAGGCCTTTTAATTCGACAACTCTTGACAGTTATGTTCTCCTGATACTTTCCGTATCAATCAGAACTTTAGTGTATTTAATTATTGTTGAATTTAGATTTTTAATAAAGATTATCTTTGGTTAACCGTGTGGAATTAATCCAAGTTAATAAAACCATGGTTCTTAACCCATCAACCGCTCGGGTCCATAACATTGCTAGTAACTAGAAAACCGCTGGGTCGATTATGTTCAACATCTAATCAGGTCTAAGTTAGCCGGAAACCTATCGAATGAGTATAAGAAAACCCAAGTAGGTTCACTTGTCTAAGAGAACACGTTCAACAAAATGTTGCCCACACACACACACACATCCACACACTAGACGGGGCTTTGGTGTAGTGGGTAGAGTGTCCCGCGTTCGATTC
Source organism: Asobara japonica (assembly GCA_026005395.1). Lineage (NCBI taxonomy): Eukaryota > Metazoa > Arthropoda > Insecta > Hymenoptera > Braconidae > Asobara > Asobara japonica. The sequence goes on from BQMI01000393.1 coordinate 2,059,437, forward strand.
CCGCTCACTGCAAAATATTTTTTCTGAAAAATATTTTCTCACGGACTCCGACCGGTGGCAGGAACATTCCGTGTGGGCTATCGGCGGTATCCATGAAGTGAGACCGTGAGCCGGAACCGAACGCGACCCGTCGTGCGGGGGGGGGGGAGGGAGGGTTCCATCGTAGACGCCCGCCATCGTATCACAGGGGTTTCTGGAGGTTTACCCTGTGATTAGAAATACGATGAGCTGAAATGGCGAAGTCGACCCCAGCCGCAATGGGTGGGTACTCTGATCCGTAGTATTGCCCATGAAGTAATGCCTACCAGCGGTTACGTGGGTGAATACGAATAGAGAAAGAGTGAAAAACAAAACATCCACACACTAGTGGTAGAGTACAGTCGGGGCTTTGGCGTAGTGGTAGAGTATCTGCCTACTACTCCAAAGGTCCGGGTGCTGCCAAGGTCCTGAGATCTGGAACATCCCAACTGTATAAAGGATTAATTAGAGCCATTATTGCATTTGGTTGTCCTGCTATGCACAATGTAGCGAAAATTCACTTGAATCAACTTCAAGTAATTCAAAACAAATTTGTACGAATAAGACGGAATTTCAGACTCAGAACCCCGGTTACGGATTAATACACTTCGACACAAGGACATAATAGTATATTTCCAGACTGGCATTCTGGGGATTTTCGCTTGCGCAAAATTTGCGCTCGAGGAGAAGCCGAGAGCAGGCAAAGGCGCGAGCAAAAAATCCCCAGAATGACAGCCTGGACAAGATTTTTCCGTAGTGACTTTTACTTCTCCAACTTCGGAACGGGACTAATACCAATCCCCGAACGAGGGAAAGTACAACACTGAGGGAAAAATATACTTCGGCCCAACAATTTCATTTTTCAGAGTAATAGGCATTCCTAAAAAATGAAATTTCGTCGTTGCATTTAATCTCTGACAATTACAATTAAATGTAATCATGTGAATCGCTTAACTCCAAACAATTATATGACAACTGACCTGGGTTGAACATTATTTTTATTAATTTGAAAATAAAAATTAATTAATTCGGGATTCGTAATTATTACTGTACAAATTCACCTAAGATCCTCTGTATCATAAGTATCACGTAGAGTTATATGATTAACATCATTGGTAGTTAATTAATGTCACTTGGGTTTCACTAAAACAATAAAATTCATTTTTTTATAAATATCTATTTTTCTGAAACATGGTAATATTGGGCCGAAATATATTTTTCCCTCAGTGAAGGCAATGCGGAAAACGACTTTTCCGCATTGCTCACTGGCGACGGTGAGTTTGCAAGACGAGCCGAAGGCAAGTTTTGCAACACAGGAGGCAGAAAGGTTGTTTCTGTCGAACAATATTTTTTGATACAGTGTGCGTGGACACCGTTTCACGTTGCTTCATCGTTGCTTCAGGCACAGTGTGTCAAAAATACATAACGTGTTAGGCGTAGCAACCATAGGTGAATTTATTCATAAGACTAATGATAGTTTTAAGATAACAAACCCACGCTAATCCTCACCTGCAAAATATCGATAAAAAATCGAATTGGTCTCGCTGACCAAACTATCATCCCACCTCTCCCTATATCCCGCTTCCCCCTCCCCACTTCTACCCATTAGTTATAAGGTTTTTTAGAAGTCATGTTTCCTTATACCATATCAAACTGTAAATACTCACGTACATATATGCTAATGTAAAACATTGTTCAAAATAGATATGAAGCCAATGGCTGATCTAGCACTCATGATTTATGACATCAATACTGTATATAGTGTATATATAGTATAGTGTATAAATGACAAATGTTAATAAACAACTTTCCAATCAAGTCATGAATGAAATATTCGATCGCTAAATAAGTTTCCATGCAATCCTTATATAAAAACAGCAGGGAACAAACCACATGCAAGTGGTTTATCGAAATGAAGAGTCGTTTAGAAGCGAGTAATCGATTGTTTTGCGACCGACATCGGGAAATTTCCACAAATTATATGAATTCCCACGAGAAACACCTGTGTAATGCGTACGCACAATTTGCGATTGATGTTTGCGCAGAAACATTTTTGCATCTGCGCAGCTGCAAGGCATGCGTACTGTGGTCCCGCGCCATAGTTAGGTACTCTGAGTGTCGTAACCATCTTTTCACACAGGCACGTTCTCGACGAGACGTGTTATTTGTGCATCGTCGAATTCATTCACCACTAATCCTATTTTTTGAAAGCGAGATATCTCGAATTGAATAAAATTAACACTTGAAATATCTCGAATGAGAACAAGCTACAGCATCCACGCCGAAAGATGACATTAGTAATGTCTGGAATGAAAACAAGATACGGTATTAAGGCCGAGAGATGGCATTCGTAATTATCTAAAAAAAAAAAGCAAAAGTGAAAAGAGAAAGTATATCTAAAATGAAATAAAACAAACTCTTAACTACGAAAAAAGAGAATATTAAGGTATCCTTCGCATGAATCGCGTTTCTTATGGATTGATGCAAAGTTTCACAGGTTGTAGATAATAATGGACCGGACCATCTCAAAAAATCGTGGCGAAAGTTGGTACACAGAATTCGAGAAAAAAATTATCAAAGTGGCCCTTTTTGCTTCCGAAAGGAAGCTATGCAATCGTTCAATTTTGACATTTTCTAATTTTGCCTGGAAATGATGTAGAATGGTCTGAAAGGTAAAGATATGATGTTTGTAGAAAATGTATGTCCGTTGAACCCTCGGCTGGGTCATTTTCTAAAATCAATTTTTAGAAAATGCAATGAATAAGGGACTAAAAAAATTTCAAAAAATATGGAATTTCGTGAGATAGTTGGCAATAGTTTGGTGAAGGTCTGCAAAATTTCAGCTTGATCGGTCCATTAGTTCCTGAGATATGAAGATTTGCTTATAAATCGTTTTTTGTGAATATCTCGAAAACTACGCCACCAAATTCAATTCATTTTTCTTGAAAATATTCGTCTCGATGCCATCTATCTCAATCTATCAAAAAACACATACCTGTTCCCACTAAAATTTTGAGTTATTGCCCTTTGTCTCTTTTTCTCATAAAATTCTTGTTGACACATTAACTGTATGAACAAATAGAGATTTTGACTTGTAATTTGGCACAAAGTTGGGGCTTATAGTAGTAATGATCCCCATTGCATTTCAGCTCGATCGGTCTATTAGTTTTTGAGATATAAGGATTTGTTTATAAATAGTTTTTTGTGAATATCTCGAAAACTACGCAACCAAATTCAAATCATTTTTTTTTTCGAATATTCGTCTCAATGCCATCTATCTCAGTCAATCCAAAAATATGTACCCGTTCCCGCTAAAATTTCGAGTTATTGCCCTTTTTCTGTTTTTCTCATAAAATACTTGTTAAACGTTAACTGTAGGAACAAATGGATATATTAACATGCAATTTGGCACGAAGTTGAGGCTCATAGTAGTAATGATCCCTATTCAATTTCAGCTCGATCGGTCCATTAGTTATTGAGATATAAACATTTGTTTATAAATCGTTTTTTGTGGATAAAATGGGCCTGGGACATTTTCGAAAATCAATTTTTAGAAAATAAAATGAATAAAAGATTTAAAAAATTTCAAAAAATCTGAAATTCTGTGAGATAGTTGGCAATAGTTTCTTGAAGGTTTATGCAAAATTTCAGCTTGTTTAAAGATTGAAATACAAATTCGAGTAAAAAAAATGTGATTGCTTCGCGTATTTCCTATTCAAAAGACGACCGTCCACCTATTGGACCCGGTACATCTACCCTAGGGGAGGGTGAGGCAAAATGAAATGACGGACTAGGTTGACTGATTACCACCTCAAGGACTTCATCCCATCTCTCACAATTAGTAATTCAGGAAAACATTCAGAAGCTATCTATCAATGGCATTGGTAGAAATGAAAATATGATTCCATAATGAATACATCTGAGGAATACATTCAAATGGGGGACTCGAACAATTCACCGCTTGTTTGGGTGTTTTGTACATAACCCCATGGTGTTAGTACACCGAATTTTCCATTCATTTTTATATCTCCAGAACGCGTTTTACCGTTCTTTTACAAAAACCTCACGTAATAATGTAATAGTTCGCGCACGTAACTGAATTTTTTCACTCCGAGTTCATACACAGTTGATTTTATAATTATTAACAAAGGATAACCTTTTTCGATACTTTCGACGCTTGTGAGCATATGGTGGGGCGGAAGAATTTCGGGGCGGCAACGTCGCTCGGCGGATTGGGGTATCGCAGGGGGGTGAAAAAAGTACTAATCCGCTCTGTGTCGCCCGGGTCGTTAGTCCCTGTTTACACTGTTTGCCGTGTTCACTCTAACCTGCGAAGACTGTGACAGTCAATGTAATTAAAAAAAATAAAAGTAAAGTATACAAAAATTCAGTAACTAATCAGTTCAGTTCAGGGGGTTGCAATAATCACCCGTCTGCACCTACATTCCTTCATTTATCCAAAATTCTCTCCACCTTCAGCATTATAAAACCCCCAAGAACTGGTAAGTGTTCCATTAGCAAAAATGATGGGCAAAAACCACTCCTGAATATGTCTGATCTAAAATCTATTATTACAAAATCTGATATGACTGTCAAGAACAAGGAGATTCTAGAAAAACTTGATAACATAGTAGAGAATGATGACTGGAGCATGGAATACATCACGGATCACGACTATTCCAAGCCTGGTGCCACTCATTGTATCTTTTATTGTTTAGCATCAAACTTAGTTAAACGGTTCATGAACTTTGAACACTGCAAAATTTTGCAGAACAATGCAAAAAACTGCATTTCTCAAAGTCTTTGACGGTCCTACTCTGCCAGAAGCAGCTTTAACCCAATAGACTCCTGATTCTATTCTTCATCACGCAAACTCACATTTTTTTCGGTTTATTTTGTATTTAGAAAGCTGTTTCTAGAAGCATCGTAATACGCATAATCATTATGAATCAATTTTGAATGAAGTTTTTGAGTCAAAAAAGTTAGCATTCCCATGTAAAGGGCATGCCTCTGAAAAATTGATGCAAATCATTCATCATTTTACGATGCATCGAATGCAACTATATTGTAATCGTTTCAACCATGAGCAGGAGAAATCTAATCAATCAAAAAATAAATGGGACGTAAGTGTGATCGTCGACGGGCCGCATCTATAACTTCCCGATAGTGCGTATGTGTGGCCATATACGTATGAAGTCAAGTTGTATATCAGTTATGCAAATCCGACTCTTGATCAATTATTATGATTTTTTATCGATATCTCGTAAAATATGATGCCTAGGAAAAAAAGTAATAAAACATGATATGTGCAGTTTCACGAGCGAGATATCTCGAATTGAATAAAATTAACACTTGAAATATCTCGAATGAGAACAAGCTACAGCATCCACGCCGAGAGATGACATTAGTAATGTCTGGAATGAAAACAAGATACGGGATTAAGGCCGAGAGATGGCATTCGTAATTATCTAAAAAAAAAAAGCAAAAGTGAAAAGAGAAAGTATATCTAAAATGAAATAAAACAAACTCTTAACTACGAAAAAAGAGAATATTAAGGTATCCTTCGCATGAATCGCGTTTCTTATGGATTGATGCAAAGTTTCACAGGTTGTAGATAATAATGGACCGGACCATCTCAAAAAATCGTGGCGAAAGTTGATACACAGAATTCGAGAAAAAAATTATCAAAGTGGCCCTTTTTGCTTCCGAAAGGAAGCTATGCAATCGTTCAATTTTGACATTTTCTAATTTTGCCTGGAAATGATGTAGAATGGTCTGAAAGGTAAAGATATGATTTTTTATCGATATCTCGTAAAATATGATGCCTAGGAAAAAAAGTAATAAAACATGATATGTGCAGTTTCACGAGGGGAATAACTTTTATTTGACACTATTTCTCGTTTCTATCACCGTTCTCGAGATACAGCGTTATAAACAATTAGAATTGTTAATAACAATTGAAGGAATTGTTTTTCAACATTGACACTCCTTTCAGCCCTGAACATCAGTCAGAGGTAATTTTGTGTCAAAGGAGAACCAAATCGATTGAGCCGTTTACCGCGCACCGTTTCTCAGCGCACACACACATACACACAGAACCCTCATCTAAAATTTGTTAGAATGATGTGAAACGTCGAGAAAAGTGGAAATTTTCGATTTCCGAGACGCCTCATTATCGGGGTGATTACAATAACTTCCCTAAATTGGGAAGTTAAAAATTTTCGTTTGCCTTTCCATAAGATCCCAATGTTAACATGTGCATTTCCACTCGCCGAACAAGTTCCATTTCATACTTCCGGCTGTATCTCTCATCGTTTTTGTGTTGTACACAATAGGATGTTGTGAACAATTGAATTGTTAATAGCAATGTATATACTGCTGGCATTTTATCCACAGGATTTAACCCCCTATTTTACGTGGAAATACTTCGATCGCAATACGTCGAACGACTTCATTCCTTCACTCATTACATGAATGACCGTTCAGACGACCATACCTCCTTAATTATGTAGATTATGTAAAAACACCATTCAATATAAAATGTGTATTTCTGCATGGCAAATACTTTTCCCTTAATTGTATTCGGTCCTGCAGTAGCCCGTTATGAACAATTGAATTTGTTAAAAACAATGTAGATACTCGTCCAATTTCACCTCGACTGTTTGACCCTCTATTTTCCATGGAAATACGGCGATTGCCACCTTAATGACGACAGTGACTTCATTGGTTTACTTATTACAATAATTATTATTCAGATCACCATACCGCCTTAATTATGCGAGTTGTGGACAAAAGCCCTCCAATATAAAATGTGTATTTTGACGTGGGGAATAATTTTCAGTTATACTTATTCTCCTATCTCCGACGGTTTTCGTGATAGAGAGTTATGAGCAATTGAGGTGATTTATAACAACATGAATATCGCATCAATTTTATCAAAAATCTGGTCTCCTCTAAGTTGCATGGAGCCGCCTCGTTTACGATGTTGATGACCTTAATCGTGCTCTTCGTTCGAGAGAAATGGCTCGCCGAAAATTTGGCTATACACACACAGAAATAGGCATTTGTTCAGAATCTCACGGGAAGGATTTTGATATCCTTAAAAGACCAATTGCGAATCAAACAGAAAAAAGTGGGATGTGGGCTTGGCCCCCTTGCGGGCCCAAATTGTAACTGCCTGATGTCTGTCTATCTGTTTTTTTTCTCTGTCCCTGTCATCTGTGCGCCCCGGATAACGGCCGTTTGAGCATTCCTTCAGGGGGCATACCGGACACCCACCCATCGTCGGGTCAGGTTCCCGCTCAGCCCGGCGATCTCATTTTATGGGTACCGCCGATAACACACACGGAACGGTCCTGCATCGGTCGGAATCCATGAGAAAATATTTTTGCAAAAAATTCTCCGACGGCCGAGCGCGAACCTAGGACCTTTGGAGTAGTAGGGAGATATTCTACCACTACGCCAAAGCCCCGACTAGTATGTATATCTGTGTGTGTGTGTGTGTGTTCTCGTCATATTAATACTTTATCTCTTAAACGGTCATTTTGTTAAATTCAACACTTTCTCTCCTGCATCGTTTGAGATATGAAAAAAAGTCTCACATTAGACACTTTTTTTATGTAAAGAACAACATTGATTAGATACTAGCTTACCAATCTCTCACTTTTCTCGTTCTAAATGATCCCAATTGTTTATAGCGCTGTAACGCCGCGACGGTTAAAGATACGGAAAAAGTTAAATGACACAAAATATGTATTTTTTTATAAGGAACAATATTTGCTGGACACGTTTTTGGGTATCTATAATATTTCGTGAGATACAGCGTTATAAAAAAATTGAAATTGTTAATAACAATAGAAATAATTGTTATTTCACTTTCACCATCCTTTCCGGCCTGGCCACCACGGAGACGCATCGATACAAAAACAAGCAGACGGTCATCGAATGCCCACATTCGAATGCATAACGGTTATTTTTATTTCGTTGAACGTTGCCTTTTTATTTCCACCAATTTTATTGGTGGTATGCTTCCGAATGGTACCAGCTTTGTCATAGCCGATTTATGGGAAACATTTCATATCTCTGTTTATTATGAACCATTGAATATTACTGAATGGAACGAATGATGCATTGCGTTCTTATTGACCCAGTGTCTGAAACGGCCATTAAAAACGTCTTCGTGAGGAAGAAGAATCTGGGAACGGTTAATTTCGAGACTATATGCAATAAGTTCGATGCTCATTGATTTATATAGAATCAATATCATGCCTCCCCGATATAGGGAAATATACAACTCATTTGAAAAAGGTTCCTCATTACAATTGAAGTCCTATTTCTTCAATTGTTGTTTTCCATTCAGTATTCAACTTCACAATAGTTAGCGTTGATCTTTGTCAAACATAGGTTATTTCATACAGGTAAGATGAAATACAGTAACTATGTATTTACCGTAAGAGCCACCATTTCATATTTCCATGTTAATTCATATATTTCTCAAATGGTCGTCGATACATATCGAGATACGCGGCAGCGGATCGGTCAAGTAACCATTTTTTACCTATTGGTCCATTCGCTTTTGTCTTCTCATCTCAGTTCTCATCTGAATGTGGCAGAACTTGGAAAAAATAGGTCTACCTTCAAAAGACCACTCTCGAATTTTGTCACCACTTCGAAGTGCAGAAACGTTCATTAATAAATCATGATTAATTAATTAACAATTTTAATTGTCATGTGAGGTCATGGTGACCTTTATGCATGTGGCAAAACTCGGAGAAAGATCATTCTAATAATTAATAATTGCACTTGACCATAGTTAACAATTTTTTTTAGCGATAATAATATTTTACTATTGTTTACCATTGAATTCTCTACACGACTGATTTTTACGGATTTTTTGCATCAATCTCCCCGGACCATCATATATTCATACAAAAATATATTCCAATATGGGGGAATCACCTATTTGAGTTTTTTTTTTAAAGTAGTGAAATCTAGAAAACAAAACAAAATGAATTTTGTTTAAAAAACGCCAAGTAACCATTTTATTGTGTTGCTGAATATCATTCGGGTATCTGAAAAACAACCATGTGTGTCAGCTCCGACGCGCGACTGGAGTTTACTCGATCCTTCACAATAATTACCTTGGAATATATACAATAGGGGGTTGGAAAGGTAAATAAACTGAAATCCTTGAAAGTATGTACTGTAATTCATATCTATTTACATTTAGTACCTTCACTATTAACATTACCAATTTTCTAAAGATTATCATCGTTATTAAATACTGTGAGAATCGGTTTATGAAAACTCAAATACGATATGTGAATATCGGAAGTTACACGAGATACGAATCGTGAAAGTTACTTGAAAGCTGGTTCCAAAAGTGCTAACAGAAAAATTCGCAGATATATATTCAGGAGCACAAATGTCGAATTTTACTCTGGCAGACATTAAGTTCTGACTATCAAAAAAAAAGTGCGTCATAAAGACACTACAGAAGTGAAAATTATGCAGCACATTTTATTTCCAAATTTTCTTATCGACAGAAGTGAAACTTACACAGTACATTTAAATTATAAACTAAAATGTTTATAATTTTGATTTCACACTTTTTTTTAAACAGTCAGAAATTAGTACATAACCACCTGGTAACTGCATACACTTATTTTTCTGATTTTCGTTCATCATCACTTGAATTATTTTCTTCCATATTTTACACTATTTCATTAACTTGTTTCACTTCCTCAGTATAAATATAGATAAATATCAGAATAGCTCTCTACTGTTAGTCCAATAATACAATCCATGGGGTAATTAAATCACTCAGCTAATTATTCACAAAAAGACGTTATGTATTTTGATTATTTGGATTACAATTGCCCTTCTTAATCAACGTGGATTATTCGACCATATGTCTATCAAAAGCTATGGCGACTCGAATGATGACCCCTAGGCCATCTTTGTGTCTAATGATCTGTGATCCACCGGTAATCGATTCTACAGATTCCTTTATGTCCCTAACTTCTACATAAAAATAGAACACCAAAATTCTGAAATTTCATAAACTGACTGTTGATATTCAATACATATATTGAAACCAGTCTAACCTTCCCCGTGAGAACGTATGGGCATTACAGTCTGAGTTGCGCAAATAGGGTGCGCAGAAGACAATGTAACGACTTCACTTTTAGTTAACACTCGATTGCACTGCTTACCTTTTTTGCGTACCGCGGGCTATAAATCAATTCTAACGGAGTAAACTCCAAAACTAATGAAATATAAAAGAAGCGCCCAGTGAAATATACTTATGAGCAGAAAAATTAGCACATGCAAGACCAAGATACTTGGCGCGGCCGTTTTTGGCTTATCAATGATCACTGCTGAATATCGCTTAATAATAGCGAGCAAACAGGGAGTCTATACAAATTACAATAAGAATCTCACTGAGTATTAGTACCTACTCAGCGAGCGAGGCGTCGTCTTCATGTTGGTCCGTTCTGCCAACCGCGCCAAGTATCTTGGTCTTGCCTGTGCTAATTTTTCTGCTCATAAGTATATTTCACTTGGCGCTTCTTTCAGATTTCATTATTTTTTCTACATATCCGAAAGATAATCAGCAACACAATAAAATGGTTACTTGGCGCTTTTTTAAACAAAATTCATTTTGTTTTTTTTCTAGATTTACATAATACGTAATTGTGAAGATACCATTGTTTTAGTATTTTGAAGTAACTCGAATCTTTTTGGGTACCGGAAGATAGTTCCCAATTACATTCCATAGACACTATTGAGCTGAATGTTTTGAAAAACAAAATCAGAATCCGTTCATTAGTTTTTGAGATATTGAATAAAATGAATTTCTAGCAAAAATTCAATATCTGAGAAACTAATGAAAATTTTCAAAAATGCAAACCACTTGCACATATAGATACCAAATGGAACATTTGTGTAAAATTTCAAGTCTCTATGACAATAATTGTAAGAGAAGATGTGCGAACAAAAATTTTACATATTAACCAGAAAAATTGGAATAACTCGAATCTTTATGAGTCCAGCCTTATATTTCTCAATTGCATTCCATAGATACCGATGAGACAAATCGTTTGAAAAAAAAAATCAAAATCCGTTCATTAGTTTTTGTAATATTGAATAAAAGCAATTTCTAGTAAAAATTAAATATCTCAGAAAATAATGGAAATTTTCAAAAATCCAAACCACTAGCACATATAGATACCAAATGGAACATTTGTGTAAAATTTCAAGTCTCCAGACAACAACTGTAGGAGGAGATGCGCGAACAAAAAATTTAAGTGAAAAACATACAAATTGAAATAACTCGAAATCTTTCTACGGACGCATTGTGTTTTTTTTATTCCCTCTTATAGATGGCGTGATCGGGAAGATTAAATAAAAACCATGTGTGTCAGCTCCGACGCGCGACTGGAGTTTACTCCTTCAGAATAATGATCTTGGAATATATACAATAGGGGATTCGGAGGGTAAATAAACTGAAATCCATGGAAGTATATACTTCAATCTATATCTGTTTACATTTATTCCCTTGACTATTACCATTAACATTATCAATTTTCTAAATATCATCGTCGTTATTCAATACTTTCATTTTATTTTATTTTATTTTATTTTATTTCTGAACATTTTTATCGCCAGAAGTGAAACGTACACAATATATTTTAATTATAACCTTTTTTATTTCACACTTTTTCAAACAGCCAAAGTTAGCGACGCAGAAATTAGTACTAACCTACCTGGTAACTGCATCCGCTTGTTTTTCTGATTTTTTTAATCATCAGTTGGATTATTTTCTTCCATATGTTACACTATTTCGTTAAATTTTTTGACTAACTTCATTTACTTGCTCAGTATAGATATAAATAAATATCAGAATAGTTCTCTACATGAGAATAAAACACCAAATATCTGAAATTTCATAAACTGGCTGTTGATATTCAACACATATATTGAAACCAGCCTAACCTTCCCCGTGAGAAGGTATGCGCATCACAGTCTGAGTTGAGCAAATACGGTGCGCAGAAGACAATGTAACGACTTCACTTTTAGTTAACACTCGATTTCACTGCTCATCTTTTTTTCGTATCGCGGGCTATAAATCAATTCTAACGGAGTAAACTAAAAAAAAAATGAATCAAGTTTTCTCAAAAACTTATGGTTCGATCGAGCTGAATTGTGGTATGGTGCAAGAGGGACTCAATACCAATTATTGGAGAAAATTCGAGATTTTTTAATCAGTTTGACCCGTTTAAATGTTCAAATTAGTAAATCGCGGTGCCAAAAATGAGATGTTCACAGACAGACGGCGGCCTCAAATTTTGTATTTTTACGTTTCAGACCATTCTACTACTAGTGTAGGCCAAGGGGTACTGTCCCTTGTTTTTGTTTTTTTTTTTTCTGTATTCGTACTTTTAATTTGTAAGTTTTTTTTTGGTTTGTTTTCAATAAAGATTTTTAAAAAAGGGAGGAAAGAGAAAGAAGGAAGCGTGAGGAAGGAGGTTGGCTTCCTTCTTTCTCTTTTTTCTTTAAAAAAAAAAAAAAAAAAAAAAAAAAAAAAAAAAAAAAAAAAAAAAAACACTTCTCCGTGCATAAGCACGCATCTGCACATACACACATACCTATGTATACGCATACACATACACACCTATACATCCGCATACAGACCCACACACACACACACACACACAAACATTGTATTGATTTAAAACGCTCTATGCTGAGAAAAATGAGAGATCATAGAGAAAGGTAACAAATGTTGCTACATAAAAAAAAGATGTCTAATCTGAGACTATTTTAACTTTGCGATTTTCGGGAAGTCATAGTAATCACTCCGAAATTGAAGTTTTTTGTTTCGTCCTGTGACTGGTATTTTAAGTATTAAGTCAAAAGTGACACCCATGAAGTTCTGAGCCGAAGTATGTGTGTGTGTGTATGTATGTACGTGTGTCACCGAATTTTGCTCCTAAGTTTCTCACGAACGAATGCTGCCATCGAGATTATTGAGGTCGGAATCTAAGCGTTTCCATGTAACTCAGAGCTGATTAGTTTTTGGATGGAATTGGTGCAGTATATATATTATTATTAACAATTTCAATTGTTTATAATGTTCTATTGCATAAACTATTAGAGTTAGCGTAAAATTTATATAAAAAAATTGTTCCCATATAACAATACGTATTTTATGTAAAATGACTTTTTTCGACAATTTGCATAATTAAAGAGGTATGCCCGTCTCAACAATTATGTCTGTAATGAGTGAACGAATGAACACAGCGCTGTCATGACGGTCCCAATCGAAGCATTTCCGTGCAAAATCGAGCAGATTACACTTTGGATGGGATTCGTGCGGTACATGCAATGTTATTAACTTCCCGATGGGGAAGTTATAGTAATCACCCTGAAATCCAACTTTTTCATTTCGGCCTGTAACTGGGATTTTAAGTATACCAAAATGATGCCCAACAAATTCTGAGCCAATGTCTGTGTGTGTGTGTGTGTATGTGTGTGCACAAAAGTTTGATCCTAGGTTTCTCGCGAACGAATGAAGCTATTGAGATTCTCAAGGTCGCAATCGAAACGTCTCCATGCAGAATCGAGAGGATTAGATTTTGGATCAAATTGATGTAGTATATATATTATTATTAACAATTTCAATCGTTTACAACGTTCTACTGCCTAAAGTATCAAAGTTAGCGAAAAATTTCTGAGAGAAAAGTTATTCCTCATGCATAATTTAGGAGGTAAGGGTGTTTGAAGAATTATGTATGTAATAAGTGAAAGAATGAAGCCATGCAGGCTATTAATGTCTAAATCGTAGAGTGGTCTAATGTAAGTCGGAGAGGATTAGATCTTGGATGCAATTGACAGTGTATATCTATTGTTATAAACAATTCCAATTGCTTATAATGCTCTATTGCGAAAATCGTATCAGCTGGCGCAATGACCACTCAACAATAGTTGTTCCGCATGCAAAAATACACATTTTATGTTGAATGACTTTTTCCATAATTCGCATATTTAAGGAGGTATGGCCGTTTAAAAAATTACGTACATCATACAAGAAGAAAGAACGTAGCTGTTCATAACTTCTCAATGAACCAATGACAAAACCAAATCATTATGTCCTTTTTTTCGAATGATACTGGTAGCTTGTGTATAAAACTAGTGTAATTCAATTTTTCAATTGCTAGAATTGACCTCGGATTTTTGATATCGCTGTTGCGTGTGCTCCTCACCATGGTTGCATTCACATGCTGTGCTTAAATACCAAATCGGGAAGTTTTGTTTGTGCCTGCATGGGGCACACACATTTGAGCACCACTAGTTAACAATTGTAATTGTTTATACTGTTCCACTGGGTGAAATATTAAAGCTATCGGGAAACTCCCTAAAAGAGAATGATTCCTGATATGAATATACACCTTTTATGTGCAATGACTTTTTCCATAATTTGCATTATTAAGAAGGTATGGTTGCATATCACCAGGGTTGTTCCTTATACAAAAGCGCACATTCAGTATGACTTTTTTCAATATGGATTAGAACATATCGCGTATTGAACTAGAATATACTTGGCGAATGAATATGTCGACAATTGCGGGAAGGATGTCAAAGAGCGAGAAAGTAAAGAGCTAGAGAGCGTAACTAGGTGGACGAATTCCAGTTGAATATTTGTATGGGGCTTAAAAATCAAAATAAATCAATCGCGTGCAGTAATTATTAGTCCCAAGTTCAATTATTGATATCACGGTTGGGTTTGGTCATCACCATGGTTGCGTTCTTATGCTGTGCTGAAATACTAAATCGGGAAGTTTTGTTTGTGCACCGTATGGGGCACACACATTTTCACACCACTAGTTTAACTTCCGGATCTAGGGTAAGTTACTGTAATCACCCCGAAAATCAAAAGTGAAATTTTCACGAAGTTTTCCAAATACCAATGGACCAATTTGGGTTTTTTGCTTCCGAGTAGTAAGGGAGCGGTTTCAGCGAGAATGGAATGTGCTCCCCCCCCCCCCCCTAAAGGTAAACAGAGGAAAACACTCTGGACAAGTGTAGACCTGTCGACTCCCTTATCTTGGGGTCCCATCTCCGTTTGGGCACGCTTCCGTCTTCCCCCCTTCCCCTTCCTTCCTTCTGTGAAGATGCGATTGACGTAACAGGGTATGGCTCCAAGATATATGGCGTCCTTGTGAAAATTTTGGAAAGCGGTCGGCAGATCGTGATACAAAGGGTCTGCGGAAAAACACCTGTGCAAACACGCCTAACTGGTAGACACGGCGCCCTTCTTATCATGGGTCTCATCTCCGTTTTGGACCCGCTTAGCGCCCCCCCCCCTTCTACGTGCTAACTTTTCTATGAGTAAGTTTTTCAAGGAAATAGAGGAAAAAATAGTCACAAATCACGCAGGTTCACAGACAAAATTTTTTTTTATTCATTTTTTTGAATCAAATAAATAATTACAATATAAAGTCTCTCTCTCTCTCTCGTAAAGACTTCAACAAGTAGACAAATAATCATAATTAATAATCAACCTCATCTGCACCATACGAATTATGAAAGATAGGCATCCTATAGATACCACCAACCATATTATCTAAGTCGTGGAAACAGAAATGATATAATTCACCCAATAACTGATTTAAATATCCTAAATTACGGTTAGGAATCAACCACTTTAGTTCGTCACTTGATTTCTCCAAAAATTTTTCAAAGTCGGTAAGTATACACCGATGAAGAGCCGAAGATGACGGTACTCTGCTCTGATCTGGGTTTCTCATTACAACACTTGTAATTATCTTGACAATGGTGTCCCCTGTACTCAACGAGCGGTAGTGTGTTCAGTAAACCCAACCACTGGTTGATCCATACAGCCTTGCTTTTGAGGGTAGACATGCTCACAGCACACATGTAGAATAATCGACTGCTTAGTCACGTTATGGCAGAATCTCACAGCGAGGCTTCCGAAAACTCTCGTGAAATGTAGTGCTACCGGACCATAGTGTTTCGACGGATGCGTGATATTAATTGGTGCAGGATTTTCACCATCGGTGAAGTACCGCGTGACCGCGTCTAAATCTTCATACAGCAAGCGCGAGTCCTCTCCAGACATTTTAATAATCACTCGATTAGGGCGTACGGACATAATTTGTATAACGGGCACAAATTGATAATAATCGTTCAACTGCACCCCGACACGTATTTGTGTTGTCTCCGACTTATTTAGGAAAACATTTTGAGACAACAGTACGTGTTTCTCGATACACCCACGAGTATTATTTTTATCGGCTTCCATTTTGGTAGAGGCAGGTGCACAGTTAACGATTCACTGATTCAAATGACTTAATCTCCCTGATTTTTAACCGGTCCAGATTTTTGGAGTGGGGGGAATACCCCCACCCCCTCTAACTATTTAGTATAAATCGTCCTCCTCACAGGAGCATTTTGTTTGAGTCATACTTACACGTTTTCGTCATTTGTGAAAAACATCCAAAAATGGAACCGTGTCGAGGAGTTGAGAGCTACTTTAACAAGTTCATCGCTGATCCAAGCGAAGACCCAAGTACTCAGTGTATACCATATCTATGCTTTTCGAAAGGGGTATGTGGACGGACTAGTGTCATGCTCCATATTAGGAACTCTGTAAGAGAAAAGGAAGCACAACAAGTGATTAATAAGAACCGTAACGAAGTGTACAGCGTATCATTTTATAGACACATACCGTATTGGCACACTGTCCGCTCAGGATCATTGTGTACAATAACGTGGATACACGCCCAAAATAAAAAAGTGTACGCGGTTTTTCAACCAGCAAAAAAAAACCGTAACTGCACACAAGGTTTACAACATATGGTATGATGTGAAATCAGAAATACCCCCTGAGGATATTGTGAAAAATATTGAGATCCGCCGAAATCCTCCAACACTGAAAAGTATAGCTACGGCCACTTTATTGAGTAGTCGTCACTATGCAAAAAATCAGCCGACCCTCAAGCTCGTGAAGAAAGCTATAATGTATGACCACGATACATTATTGTACAAAGTCATGTTCAACACGATGTACGAGTGGCGCTATGGCATGGACGAAATTAAACTGAGAGACGCTTTCATTGGCGAAACTTTTTATTACGGTAGTGAAGACTGGGCACGTGAACTCTATTTCCCAGCAGGGGAGAACATTGTATATTATGAACAAAAGTCAATCCCTAATTGGCCTACGGAAAGTAGAAAAAGGAAGGTGTCACTCGACTAGAAACAACCCTTTTCGTTAGAGGAAGTATGTGAATAATACAATCAATAACAAAAATAAGTCTAAGAGAAGCATTCGTGGGAGAACATTTTTATCGTAACACAGCGGATGCAGAAGAATAGTATTGACGATAGGTGGAGGAAAAAATGCTGTTGTGTTAGGAGGTGATAAACCCGCTTTGTTCTCGGAGTAATAAACCAAACGTACCCAGAAGGACCCTTTGGCAGGTATGCCGACCTGCGATTATCATCTCGGGGTTTTCCGAAAACTTACGAACTGAGCGAAAAAATGGTACATAAGGGTGCTACAAGTCAACATCTTACCACAGTCTAGTCTTCGTGAAAATCCGAAGTGTTCAACAGTCTCAGCTTTCAAAGATGAAAAGTAACATCAAAATTGTGAGTGACACGATGATTGAAAAGAATACAGTTAAGAGCGAATATTTGGCAGAGTTGTTGCTAAAAGCGGTTCACAGTCGTACAGAAAAAGTGAACAGTAGTGACGTGCAAAATATGTTAGAAGACGGTTTAGATCATCTCTTCTTCGAGCTTATGGACTCTGGTCCTACAGTATTCCAAAAAAAACGGATAGCGGAGTCAAGAAGAAAGCGGAAAGCACACGATGCAGATCTGCAAAAAAAAGCAAATCGTGTGATACGTCTGGAGAAGGCTAGACAAAAGAAGGAGGAATTTGCAGATCGTATGAAGAAAAACGTGGTACGTGCGGTTCGATTGAAAGCGGCTCGCAGGAAGCGGAATGAATTTCGGATACGCCAGGAGCGATATCAGCAGTAGAAGCTATCCCGACAGATACAAGCTGTAGCCGCATTCTACGACGAAGATTTTCAAATGTCCGGTAAGTTTCTTCACTTAGTACCGAAAATAGTAAACATATATGCAAATCGCAAATTATTAATTGTTTCTTCCTCTTTTTTGTTCACAGTCGAAGAAGAAGGAGTGGAATCACCCCTCACAGGATATTCTCCTGAGGCCGTAATTAGTACACAACAGCTGCTCGAGGATTTGCTAGATATCACTGAGGAATACGAACTCGCAGAACGTGGGCACGCGGAGGCCCTCGACTATATTTCACTTACCCCACGACTGTTAGTAAAATAATATCATCAAAATTCTCACATGCATTCTGTACCATATCTGATACCTTTTTAAATGTACATATGAATAAATAAGCGTTACATTTCAGTATTAAATCGACTTGTTGTTTTCTCTCCGTTCCAAAAATTTTCGACTGAAAGAGAAAAGAATAAATAAAAAATACGGATGCTTATTAGAATTTGGGAACGAGGTCAAGGAATAAACAGAAAATATGGCGTGTTCATTTCAATAGAAAAAATTTATTCAAAACAGTAAAAAAGAAGAAATTTCTCAACTTTTTTTTTTTTTTTTTTGAGAAAGAAAAATCGCACAAACGACCAAAAAATTTTTTTTCTTTCAAAACTTACGAAAAATATACAAAAAAACTTATGAAGTAATATTTTACAAAAAACGTACAAAAAAATTTAGAGGAAATCTACAAAAAACTTATGAAATAAATATTTTACACAAAGCTATCAAAAATATACAAAAAATATAAAATAAATTTACAAAAATCTTACAAAATAAAAATTTACAAAAATCTTACGTCTACTTTTTTCTTCTTATGACGTAAAAAATGATGGGCTTATTTTTCCACAAAAAAATCTCGCTTTTTTTTCATCAGAAAAATAATTTGTGTATCGCTGCCCTGACAAAAAAAATTTCACGCAGAAGCCAAAATTTTCAAATAATTTTTCATTGATAATCCAATTGTATCATACCACACGTAGTTTTTTATATCCATAGTGTAGTGTGCTCCCAGTTTCATCAACTCGTCGTTTCGGACCCGTAGCTCGTATTGTCTTGTTTTCCGTTTTTGTTACGACGTCATGATACATCGTACGACGTATTCCCTTATATTCAATTTCGAAAGGCTCCGCTCTGTTGACAACAAGAGCACGGATCGAATCGTAGTTGATCTTTTCAGTTGTTTCGTAATTTAATCTTATCCCTTTAAGCTTCGTTACAACCTTTACAACCCCGTCTGGTTTCTGTACACTGTAAGAATAAAACTTTGGACCACCCGAAACAAATGAAGAAATGAAGCTATCATTGCCATAATCTTTGGTTATTTCATCTGTCAAATCTCCTAGGAAATTTCCAATTGGTAATTCATTACTCCCATCGCTGACGTAAACTACAGAGTCTGTATCATAATATAATACGCGTTCTTGTAATTGATCTAAATAGGAATATAATTTTAAACGAGCATGAGCTGTCGTGTACGCAGCAATAACCACATTTGCTTTCGTCGATTTCTCGATAGTCTCGTTCAAATGTTTCCAGGAGATGAAAATGGCATTATTGTCAACTGGTATGAGACCTGTAACTTCGATCTCAGGGTCGAACATGATTTTCGCGAATTCCTCATAAGATCGAATAATAGATTTTTTGGATAAATTGTCTCTTTGACTAAGTTTACCCCAGAGACAATTTAGGCAAAGTTTAGCCACCGCTCTCAATCCTTCATTCTTCTCAATTTTGGTTCTGTCCAACTTTATTCCCTCTTGAGTTTCATATTCCTCAATATATCTATCTCTTGAAATATTATCTACACAATTTGGTGGCCACCCCGAAGCTTCCTGTTTAATTTTTAAAAATGTATCGATATATTCTGCGAACAACCCCCCAGTTCTTGGCTGCTGGTGTGAATGTACCTGTTGATGGCTGTGGTCTCCATGAGATTCGCGCATATCAGCGGTATTTGGCAAGAGAAGGGTGTGTGATCAAAGTCTATTCCCTCATGCAGAATGGTAAAGATCGTCCGGTCCTTTACGACGGAACAGCAGAGCTGACTAATCATCATATCCCTTCTCAGTATACACTATCCATTGTGTACTATGATGACCATAAGCATTATGAACCGATTCTATGTTCATCGTCATTCTTTGGATGCAAGTATTATTGTGTACACTGCCAAAAACCATACAGTTCGGTACCCCATTGTTGTGAGAAAACCTGCGATGTCCCGATAAAGTAGTGTGCAATGACTGTAGACGTGAATTTCACGGACGATTGTGTTTTGATGAACACAAACGACGGGGTTCCTATACAGGAACCCTGACCGTTTGTAAAAATATGGAAATGTGTAAAGGGTGTAATGTGCTCATCAAATCTGGGAAGTATCACAAGTGCCACACGTACTATTGTACGATATGTCAGAAACATAGAAACTTCGCACACTTGTGTTATATGCCTGTCGTGAAACCTAAGAAAATACCAGTGAAGGAGCCCAAAACACGTGTAGCCTTTGTGTTTTATGATTTTGAAACTCGGCAGGATCATAAAATGGTAGGGAACGAAGAACTGTGTATACATGAGCCGACCCTGTGTGTTCTCCAAACGGTATGTGACAAATGTGCGTATATGAGCGATGAAGATATTGGAGCGAATGCTGATCACCTGCAAAGTCCTTGGCGCCATTGCAAACATAGGGAACATGTTTTCTACGAAAACCCTGTCACAAAGTTTATGGAGTACATCACGTCAATGGGTAAGATATATAAAAAAGTTATATGTATAGGACATAATGCAAAAGGGTATGACGAACAATTTCTTTTAAGACACGCCCTGAAAAGCATTAATAGTCAAATTAATACTATTATTAATGGTACAAATGTACTTTTAATGGATTTTGGGGATAATACATTTATTGATAGTTTAACCTATTTTCATATGGCACTTGCCAAGTTACCAAAAGCTTTTGAACTAGGTGATATTATGAAGGGCTATTTTCCACACTTTTTCAATCAAGCGATACACAAAACTATGTAGGTCCTCTACCTGATGCGAAATCCTTTGGTGCAGATACAATGAGTGGGGAGGCTCGAGAGAAGTTCTTGGAGTGGTATAACGCTCGTGTCAATGAAAATTACATATTTGATTTCCGAAAAGAAATTCTTCATTATTGCAGACTTGATGTCACAATTCTGAGGAAAGCATGTGTACAATTCCGCCGATTAATGATGAATGCTGGGGGCGTATGTCCTTTTCATGAATGTGTGACCATAGCCTCCACCTGTATGCGTATTTTTCAAAAAAAAATTTTAAAAGAAAAACAAATTGGAATCATACCACAAGGAGGGTACCGTCTCAGTAAAACACAGTCAAAAGTAGCTATTGAATGGTTATTATGGCGTGAGCACTGTGATAATCATACAATACTGCATGCGGGGCGAACTCGTGAGAGTCGGGTGTGCGTCTGGACGGTTATTGGGAAGATATAGCAAACAACAAAAAGTGTGCTTATCAATTGCATGGCTGCTACTGGCACGGGTGTGCGTCTTGTTTCAAATTCAATAGAGACAAAAAGTTAAGTCACTCCGAAACATTAGAAAGTCATTTTGAGAGAACACGTTTTACCACGGCCAAACTGAAAGCATTAGGGAATGAAGTCATTGAGATGTGGGAGTGTGAATTCAATCGTCAAAAACGGGCTGATCCATTGCTAGCACGTTTCATTGACGAAATTCCACAACAAATGTTTATGGCTTTAGATTCTAGGGATGCGTTTTTCGGTGGCCGTATATATCGATACATTTTTGAAAATTAAACAGGAAGCTTCGGGGTGGCCACCAAATTCTGTAGATAATATTTCAAGAGATAGATATATTGAGGAATATGAAACTCAAGAGGGAATAAAGTTGGACAGAACCAAAATTGAGAAGAATGAAGGATTGAGAGCGGTGGCTAAACTTTGCCTAAATTGTCTCTGGGGTAAACTTAGTCAAAGAGACAATTTATCCAAAAAATCTATTATTCGATCTTATGAAGAATTCGCGAAAATCATGTTCGACCCTGAGATCGAAGTTACAGGTCTCATACCAGTTGACAATAATGCCATTTTCATCTCCTGGAAACATTTGAACGAGACTATCGAGAAATCGACGAAAGCAAATGTGGTTATTGCTGCGTACACGACAGCTCATGCTCGTTTAAAATTATATTCCTATTTAGATCAATTACAAGAACGCGTATTATATTATGATACAGACTCTGTAGTTTACGTCAGCGATGGGAGTAATGAATTACCAATTGGAAATTTCCTAGGAGATTTGACAGATGAAATAACCAAAGATTATGGCAATGATAGCTTCATTTCTTCATTTGTTTCGGGTGGTCCAAAGTTTTATTATTACAGTGTACAGAAACCAGACGGGGTTATAAAGGTTGTAACGAAGCTTAAAGGGATAAGATTAAATTACGAAACAACTGAAAAGATCAACTACGATTCGATCCGTGCTCTTGTTGTCAACAGATCGGAGCCTTTTGAAATTGAATATAAGGGAATACGTCGTACGATGTATCATGACGTCGTAACAAAAACGGAAAACAAGACAATACGAGCTACGGGTCCGAAACGACGAGTTGATGAAACTGGGAGCACACTACACTATGGATATAAAAAACTACGTGTGGTATGATACAATTGGATTATCAATGAAAAATTATTTGAAAATTTTGGCTTCTGCGTGAAATTTTTTTTGTCAGGGCAGCGATACATAAATTATTTTTCTGATGAAAAAAAAGCGAGATTTTTTTGTGGAAAAATAAGCCCATCATTTTTTACGTCATAAGAAGAAAAAAGTAGACGTAAGATTTTTGTAAATTTTTATTTTGTAAGATTTTTGTAAATTTATTTTATATTTTTTGTATATTTTTGATAGCTTTGTGTAAAATATTTATTTCATAAGTTTTTTGTAGATTTCCTCTAAATTTTTTTGTACGTTTTTGTAAAATATTACTTCATAAGTTTTTTTGTATATTTTTCGTAAGTTTTGAAAGAAAAAAAATTTTTTGTTCGTTTGTGCGATTTTTCTTTCTCAAAAAAAAAAAAAAAAAAAAGTTGAGAAATTTCTTCTTTTTTACTGTTTCGAATAATTTTTTTCTATTGAAATGAACACGCCATATTTTCTGTTTATTCCTTAACCTCGTTCCCAAATTCTAATAAGCATCCGTATTTTTTATTTATTCTTTTCTCTTTCAGTCGAAATTTTTTGGAACGGAGAGAAAACAACAGGTCGATTTAATACTGAAATGTATCGCTTATTTATTCATATGTACATTTAAAAAGGTATCAGATATGGTACAGAATGCATGTGAGAATTTTGATGATATTATTTTACTAACAGTCGTGGCGTAAGTGGAATATAGTCGAGGGCCTCCATTGCCTCCGCGTGCCCACGTTCTGCGAGTTCGTATTCTTCAGTGATATCTAGCAAATCCTCGAGCAGCTGTTGTGTACTAATTACGGCCTCAGGAGAATATCCTGTGACGGGTGACTCCACTCCTTCTTCTTCGACTGTGAACAAAAAAGACGAAGAAACAATTAATAATTTGCGATTTGCATATATGTTTATTATTTTCGGTACTAAGTGAAGAAACTTACCGGACATTTGAAAATCTTCGTCGTAGAATGCGGCTACAGCTTGTATCTCTCGGGATAGCTTCTCCTGCTGATATCGCTCCTGGCGTATCCGAACTTCATTCCGCTTCCTGCGAGCCGCTTTCAGTCGAACCGCACGTACCACGTTTTTCTTCATAGGATTTGCAAATTCCTCCTTCTTTTGTCTAGCCTTCTCCAGACGTATCACACGATTTGCTTTTTTTTGCAGATCTGCATCGTGTGCTTTCCGCTTTCTTCTTGACTCCGCTATCCGTTTTTTTTGGAATACTGTAGTACCAGAGTCCATAAGCTCGAAGAAGAGATGATCTAAACCGTCTTCTAACATATTTTGCACGTCACTACTGTTCACTCTTTCTGTACGACTGTGAACCGCTTTTAGCAACAACTCTGCCAAATATTCGCTCTTCACTGTATTCTTTTCAATCATCGTGTCACTCACAATTTTGATGTTACTTTTCATCTTTGAAAGCTGAGACTGTTGAACACTTCGGATTTTCACGAAGACTAGACTGTGGTAAGATGTTGACTTGTAGCACCCTTATGTACCATTTTTTCGCTCACTTCGTAAGTTTTCGGAAAACCCCGAGATGATAATCGCAGGTCGGCATACCTGCCAAAGGGTCCTTCTGGGTACGTTTGGTTTATTACCCCGAGAACAAAGCGGGTTTATCACCTCCTAACACAACAGCATTTTTTCCTCCACCTATCGTCAATACTATTCTTCTGCATCCGCTGTGTTACGATAAAAATGTTCTCCCACGAATGCTTCTCTTAGACTTATTTTTGTTATTGATTGTATTATTCACATACTTCCTCTAACGAAAAGGGTTGTTTCTAGTCGAGTGACACCTTCCTTTTTCGACTTTCCGTAGGCCAATTAGGGATTGGCTTTTGTTCATAATATACAATGTCCTCCCCTGCTGGGAAATGGAGTTCACGTGCCCTGTCTTCACTACCGTAATAAAAAGTTTCGCCAATGAAAGCGTCTCTCAGTTTAATTTCGTCCATGCCATAGCGCCACTCGTACATCGTGTTGAACATGACTTTGTACAACAATGTATCTTGAACATACATTATAGCTTTCTTCACGAGCTTGAGAGTCGGCTGATTTTTTGCGTAGCGACGACTACTCAATAAAGTGGACGTAGCTATACTTTTCAGTCTTGGAGGATTTCGGCGGATCTCAATATTTTTCACAATATCGTCCGGGGGTATTTCTGATTTCACATCATACCATGTGTTGTAAACCTTGTGTGCAGTTACGGTTTTTTTTCCTGGTTGGAAAACCGCGTACACTTTTTTATTTTGGGCGTGTATCCACGTTGTTGTACACAATGATCCTGAGCGAACAGTGTGCCAATACGGTATGTGTCTATAAAATGATACGCTATACACCTCGTTATGGTTCTTATTAATCACTTGTTGTGCTTCCTTTTCTCTTGCAGAGTTCCTAATATGGAGCATGATACTAGTCCGTCCACATACCCCTTTCGAAAACTACATGGATATGGTATATACTGAGTACTTGGGTCTTCGCTTGGATAAGCGATGAACTTGTTAAAGTGGCTTTCAACTCCTCGACACGGTTCCATTTTTGGATGTTTTTCACAAATGACGAAAACTTGTAAGTATCACTCAAACAAAATGCTCCTGTGAGGAGGACGATCTATACTAAATAGTTAGAGGGGGGTGAGGGTATTCCCCCCACTCCAACACTCTGGACTGGTTAAAAATCAGGGAGATTGAGTCACTTGGATCAGTGAATTGTTAACTGTGCACCTGCCTCCACCAAAATGGAAGCCGATAAAACTAATACTCGTGGGTGTATCGAGAAACACGTACTGTTGTCTCAAAATGTTTTCCCAAATAAGTCGGAGACAAAACAAATACGTGTCGGGGTGCAGTTGAATGATTATTATCAATTTGTGCCCGTTATGCAAATTATGTCCGTACGTCCTAATCGAGTGATTATTGAAATGTCTGGAGAGGACTGGCGCTTGCTGTATAAAGATTTAGACGCGGTCACGCGGTACTTCGCCGATGGAGAAAATCCTGCACTAATTAATATCACGCATCCGTCGAAACACTATGGTGCGGTAGCACTACATTTCACGAGAGTTTTCGAAAGCCTCGCTGTGAGATTCTGCCATAACGTGACTAAGCAGTCGATTATTCTACAGGCTGTGAGCATGTCTACCCTCAAAAGCACGGCTGTATGGATCAACCAGTGGTTGGGTTTACTGAACACACTACCGCTCGTTGAGTACAGGGGACACCATTGTCAAGATAATTACAAGTGTTGTAATGAGAAACCCAGATCAGAGCAGAGTACCGTCATCTTCTGCTCTTCATCGGTGTATACTTACCGACTTTGAAAATTTTTTGGAGAAATCAAGTGACGAACTAAAGTGGTTGATTCCTAGCCGTAATTTAGGATATTTAAATCAGTTATTTGGTGAATTATATCATTTCTGTTTCCACGACTTAGATAATATGGTTGGTGGTATCTGTAGGATGCCTATCTTTTATAATTCGTATGGTGCAGATGAGGTTGATTATTAATTATGATTATTTGTCTACTTGTTGAAGTCTTTACGAGCGAGAGAGAGAGAGAGACTTTATATTGTAATTATTTATTTGATTCAAAAAAATGAATAAAAAAAAATTTTGTCTGTGAACCTGCGTGATTTGTGACTATTTTTTCCTCTATTTCCTTGAAAAACTCATAGAAACGTTAGCACGTAGAAGGGGGGGGGGGCGCTAAGCGGGTCCAAAACGGAGATGAGACCCATGATAAGAAGTGTCTACCAGTTAGGCGTGTTTGCACAGGTGTTTTTCCGCAGACCCTTTGTATCACGATCTGCCGACCGCTTTCCAAAATTCTCACAAGAACGCCATATATCTTGGAGCCATACCCTGTGACGTCAATCGCATCTTCACAGAAGGAAGGAAGGGGAAGGGGAGAAGACGGAAGCGTGCCCAAACGGAGATGGGACCCCAAGATAAGAGAGTCGACAGGTCTACACTTGTCCAGAGTGTTTTCCTCTGTTTACCTTTAGGGGGGGGGGGGGGGGGGAGCACATTCCATTCTCGCTGAAACCGCTCCCTTACTACTCGGAAGCAAAAAACCCAAATTGGTCCATTGGTATTTGGAAAATTTCGTGAAAATTTCACTTTTGATTTTCGGGGTGATTACAGTAACTTACCCTAGATCCGGAAGTTAAACTAGTGGTGTGAAAATGTGTGTGCCCCATACGGTGCACAAACAAAACTTCCCGATTTAGTATTTCAGCACAGCATAAGAACGCAACCATGGTGATGACCAAACCCAACAGTGAAATCAATAATTGAACTTGGGACTAATAATTACCGCACGCGATTGATTTATTTTGATTTTTAAGCCCCATACAAATATTCAACTGGAATTCGTCCACCTAGTTACGCTCTCTAGCTCTGTACTTTCTCGCTCTTTGACATGCTTCCCGCAATTGTCAACATATTCATTCGCCAAGTATATTCTAGTTCAACACGCGATATGTTCTAATCCATATTGAAAAAAGTCATACTGAATGTGCGCTTTTGTATAAGGAACAACCCTGGTGATATGCAACCATACCTCCTTAATAATGCAAATTATGGAAAAAGTCATTGCACATAAAAGGTGTATATTCATATCAGGAATCATTCTCTTTTAGGGAGTTTCCCGATAGCTTTAATATTTCACCCAGTGGAACAGTATAAACAATTACAATTGTTAACTAGTGGTGTACAAATGTGTGTGCCCCATGCAGGCACAAACAAAACTTCCCGATTTGGTATTTAAGCACAGCATGTGAATGCAACCATGGTGAGGAGCAAACGCAACAGCGATATCAAAAATCCGAGGTCAATTCTAGCAATTGAAAAATTGAATTACACTAGTTTTATACACAAGCTAGCAGTATCATTCGAAAAAAAGGACATAATGATTTGGTTTTGTCATTGGTTCATTGAAAAGTTATGAACAGCTACGTTCTTTCTTCTCGTATGATGTACGTAATTTTTTAAACGGCCATACCTCCTTAAATATGCGAATTATGGAAAAAGTCATTCAACATAAAATGTGTATTTTTGCATGCGGAACAACTATTGTTGAGTGATCATTGCGCCAGCTGATACGATTTTCGCAATAGTGCGTTATAAGCAATTGGAATTGTTTATAATAGATATACACTGTCAATTGCATCCAAGATCTAATCCTCTCCGACTTACATTAGACCACTCTACGATTTAGACATTAATAGCCTGCATGGCTTCATTCTTTCACTTATTACACACATAATTCTTCAAACGCCCTTACCTCCTAAATTATGCATGAGGAATAACTTTTCTCTCAGAAATTTTTCGCTAACTTTGATACTTTAGGCAGTAGAACGTTGTAAACGATTGAAATTGTTAATAACAATATATATACTACATCAATTTGATCCAAAATCTAATCCTCTCGATTCTGCATGGAGACGTTTCGATTGCGACCTTGAGAATCTCAATAGCTTCATTCGTTCGCGAGAAACCTAGGATCAAACTTTTGTGCACACACATACACACACACACACACAGACATTGTGGGAGAAACCTAACTCCCGAAACCAAGGGTGCCAAGCGTGGGCTCCCTATAACAGCCTACATATTAAAGAAGAAACCATGGCCAGTACAACCATTGGAAAAATGATTACGGTGCAGGGGAGGGATACCCCAGTACCGGCGGGTGAGAGTGCCGAAGCAGGCTCGAGCTCGTCGAGATCCGACTACTGCAGCCCTCAAGAGGTGGACCACTTGGCCTCTGATGGGTCTACTACCCCAAGTGAAGAACTCCTGAAGAAAAGGCAAGCTGAAATGGTTAAGATTGATAACCTTTTAAAAGACTTGTTGGAGTATATCACTCCGAAAGCAAACGTTCACAAGCACATTAAGTTGCAGGTCAATAAGATGAAAAGCAGTTATGACCGTTTCGTGGCACTTGACAAAAAAGTGATCCCACAACCAATGGTGCAGACTGCTGACGCCCAAACTTCACCTCACCTAAGTGGGCAGCCGAAGAGAAAGGATATCTCACCTCTGGAGGAGAGAAAACTTCCACGACAGGTGAAAAGAAGGAAGGAAATGACCTTGGAGAACTCTGAGACTGCAAACTCAACCGAGGCCACGGAGAATGACCGAGTAGTTCGAAACCCTACTATCCAGAACGTTACCTCGGATACGGGCGAAAGTTCCAGTTGGACAAAGGTCCAAAGGCAGGGAAAAGTGGCGAAGACACACCAGAATCAGCCTCGGACGAAGAAGAAAGCAGTAATCCGCCCTGATGCGCTAATTATTCGTCCCACGGGGAAGGATACGTACGCTGAAATATTAGGACGTATAAAGAAAGACCAAGGTGTCGACGCGGCTAGCTCATGCGTGGACAAAATCCGTAAAACAGCCTCCGGAGATGTTCTTTTAATTCTAGCGAGAGGAAAGAAGGACGAAGGTGTTGAGCTGGAGAAGGCACTAGTTGGAGCCCTCCAAAACGAAGCTAAGGTGTTCAATAAGGGACCTCAACAGGAACTCGAAATCAAAGACCTCGATGACGTCACTACCAAAGAAGACATACTTGATGCCCTGAGGAAAGCTGATGGCGCAGATAGTGATATCTCATTGAGTGCCATCAAGTCTCTTCGCAAGGCCTACAGAGGAACACAATCTGCTACGGTGGTACTCCCTGACGCTACTGCAAGAAATATACTGAGTAAGGGTAGTAAAATACGAATAAGCCTGGTATATGCTCGCATCGTGACAGTGGTAAGGCCCATCAAATGCTTCAAGTGTTGGCACTACGAGCATCTTGCCGTCAATTGCAAGAGCTCCATTGACCGATCAGACCTGTGTTACAACTGCGGCGAAAAAGGGCACAGAAGCGCCGATTGTAAAGCGTCTCCAAAATGCGTCCTATGCGTAGAACTGGAGCCCACGAAAGACAATGCCCATGTAACTGGTAGTATCAAATGTCCAGTCTACCAGGGTGCACTCCAGAAGATCCGTACACAGTCATAGTGCGGGTGTTACAGGTGAACCTGGCTCACTGCACCACAGCACACGATCTGCTGACGCAGACGGTTCGAGACCTGAAAATTGATGTTGCCGTCATTTCGGAACCTTACAGGAACCTATATACCCAAAACTGGGTTACTGATACTAGCAATAAAGCCGTCATTTGGTCCTGCGGTGCTCTGCCGCTTGAAGCGTATGACGGAGACCAACAGTCTGGATTCGTTGTGGCCAAGGTGAATGGTATCTATCTTTATAGCTGCTATGCACCACCAAGCCTTTGCTATGAAGACTTCACAGCATTCCTGGATAGACTCGTCGTGGATGCAAAACAGCATTCCCCAGTGGCAATTGCGGGAGACTTCAACTCTTGGGCAGTCGACTGGGGCAGCAAGGAGACGAATCAACGAGGACGGGCTTTACTGGAAGCCATGTCGACCCTAGATGTTGTCCTATTGAACGATGGAAACAAACCGACATTTCGCAGAGGACAAGCGAGCTCATGTATAGATCTCACCTTCGTCAGCAGCAGCCTGATGAAAGGAAACTGTGCATGGGAAGTATCCGAGATCTACACTGCCAGTGATCATCAGGCAGTCTTCTGGGAGGTGTCGGTTGATTGGAAATCCGCACCCACACCAGAAAGAACAAATGGAGTCGGCTGGAATGTGCGAAAATTTGACATTGCCACCTTCCTTATGGCACTGAAGACTGCCCGATTAGACAGTAAGAATGCCACAGGAAAAGCAGACGAAACCATGCGGAGAGTCACCGACGCCTGCGATGCCACTATGCCCAGGAAATTTAGTGGAAACCGACGGCCACCGGTGTATTGGTGGAGCGGTGAAATCGCGACCCTCCGCAGGGAATGTTTCGCAGCGAGGAGAGCTTGGCAACGCGCAAGGAAGAAGTCCAACCCCGAAAGTCTCGAAGTGGAGTTTAAAGCCGCTAAGCGTAAGCTTACTAAGGCCATAAAGCTTCGCAAACGAGACTGCTGGAACGAACTGTTGGAGGAAGTGGAGAAGGATCCTTGGGGCAGACCGTACAAGGTGGTTATGACGCGGCTCAAGAGCCAGCCGATGCCATCACCAACCTGTCCTAGGCTCCTGGAGAGAATTGTCTCAGTCTTATTCCCCCAGCAAATGAGTGTGACTGAAAAGCAGGTGGAGGGTGCTATTATCGACGGAATACCGCCGATTACAGCTGAGGAACTATTGCAGGCCTGTAGTAGAGTGGGCAACAACAAGGCCCCCGGTCTCGATGGTGTGCCAAATATAGCGTTGAAAGCCGCCATCAATGCAGCACCCGGCATGTTCCTCGAAATGTATAATACATGCATCCAGGAAGGTATTTTCCCCAGCAGATGGAAGCAACAGAGACTCGTGCTTATCGCCAAGGGGAAAAAGCCACCGGACGAGCCATCATCATATCGTCCACTCTGTATGCTGGATACGGCGGGCAAGATCCTGGAACGCATTATACATCAGAGAATTGAGGCAGTGGTGGAACCCCTATTGGCCGAAGCTCAATACGGTTTCAGACGACGACGATCCACGTTGGATGCTATAGACCTGGTGGTCAAAACAGCAAAAAAAGCAATAGATGGCAGGCGATGGAAAGGAGGTACGAAGCAGTATTGCTTGGTTGTTACCCTGGACATCAAAAATGCCTTCAACTCGGTACGGTGGGATCCCATCCTCGCGGCATTGTCGAAGCTGCAAGTACCGGCATATTTGCAAAAGATGGTAGGTAATTACTTTACCGACAGAGTACTCAGATATGACACAGAGGTTGGTCCTAAAACATATAGGGTGACTGGGGGGGTACCTCAAGGCTCAGTGTTGGGTCCTCTTTTGTGGAATATCGTATATGACGACTTGCTCAAAATAGCATTACCGGCGGGAGCCAAACTCGTAGCTTTTGCGGATGACGTAGCCATAGTCATCGTGGGCAAACACCTTTCCACGCTCCAGATCATTTTCGAGAATGTTTTTAACAAGATACGACAATGGATGGACTCGATTGGGTTACAACTTGCGGAGCATAAGACTGAGGCACTCCTCATTACGAGCCGGAAGAAAATAGAGACAATTACACTGCAAGTCGGTGAGCACGAAATAATTTCCCAGCCCTACATACGGTACCTGGGAATTATGATTGATGCCCGACTTAGTTTTAGACAGCAAGCTCAACATGCAAGCAGTAAGGCAGGAGCAGTGAAGACTGCTCTTGCAAGACTTATGCCAAATATTGGAGGGCCAAAACAGAGGAGAAGGCTCCTGCTATCATCAGTTGTCACGTCGATATTAACATATGGTATTCCTATATGGAGTGATGCATTACGAAGCCAAGCATCTCGGCGGCAAATTGTTCCAGTCTACAGGCTGAGTGCCCTTAGAGTGGTCAGCGCATACCGCACAGTATCGAACGATGCTGTGTGTGCCATTGCTGGGATGCTACCTTTTGAAGTGCTAGCGGAAGAGCGTAGGCGACTCTACACACGCAAAACATCAACTGAGCTGAGCTCAGTGGAACTGAGGACAGAAGAACGAAACCACAGCATCCAGCGATGGCAGCTGCAGTGGGACGCCTCGAGCAAAGGCCGGTGGACTCACCGACTTATTCCGAAGCTAGATGTTTGGCTTGACCGACCACATGGACAAGTCAATTACTACCTAACCCAGATGCTCTCAGGACACGGGTGCTTTCGGGAATATCTTCACAAATTTAAGCATGAGGATTCTCCGGATTGCCCAAAGTGTGCGAGAATGAAGGAAAACGCGGAACATGTTCTCTTTACGTGTCCGCGTTTCGACGTCCAACGAGCTGTATGGGAAAATAGCGCAGGCAAACCCATCAACGGTGGAAATCTTGTGGAAGTTATGCTGTCATCAGAGGCGGCATGGAACGCGACAAGCGACTTCGCAATGGAGGTTTTGCAGGAGCTGCGCCGCGAGGAGCAGTTGCGGAAAAATCCAGAGTAAACGGAGGATCTTCTTACCGTTAACGAGCGGAAAGGATTCGCTACTGAGGAAGCCAAGGCTATCGTCCCCTACACAACGAAGTATTGCTCAGCAGATGTTCCGTCGTGGTCTGGGGACCAACCGAACTGTATTGTATGTGACAAGGGGTATTGTCCTTTGCACGTTATGTTTTATTTGTTAATTTTTGTAAGTTTGGCTAATAAAGGAAAAAGTAAGAAAAAGAGGAAGGAAAGAGAAAGAAGGAAGTGTGAGGAAGGAGGTTGACTTCCTTCTTTCTCTTTTTCTTTCAAAAAAAAAAAAGAAAAAAAAAAAAAAAAAAAACCACACAGACATTGGCTCAGAATTTGTTGGGCATCATTTTGGTTTACTTAAAATCCCAGTTACAGGCCGAAATGAAAAAGTTGGATTTCAGGGTGATTACTATAACTTCCCCATCGGGAAGTTAATAACATTGCATGTACCGCACGAATCCCATCCAAAGTGTAATCTGCTCGATTTTGCACGGAAATGCTTCGATTGGGACCGTCATGACAGCGCTGTGTTCATTCGTTCACTCATTACAGACATAATTGTTGAGACGGGCATACCTCTTTAATTATGCAAATTGTCGAAAAAAGTCATTTTACATAAAATACGTATTGTTATATGGGGAACAATTTTTTTATATAAATTTTACGCTAACTCTAATAGTTTATGCAATAGAACATTATAAACAATTGAAGTTGTTAATAATAATATATATACTGCACCAATTCCATCCAAAAACTAATCAGCTCTGAGTTACATGGAAACGCTTACATTCCGACCTCAATAATCTCGATGGCAGCATTCCTTCGTGAGAAACTTAGGAGCAAAATTCGGTGACACACGGACATACATACACACACACACATACTTCGGCTCAGAACTTCATGGGTGTCACTTTTGGCTTAATACTTAAAATACCAGTCACAGGACGAAACAAAAAACTTCGATTTCGGAGTGATTACTATAACTTCCCGAAAATCGCAAAGTTAAAAAAGTCTCAGATTAGACATCTTTTTTTTATGTAGCGACATTTGTTACCTTTCTCTATGATCTCTCATTTTTCTCAGCATAGAGCGTTTTAAATGAATACAACGTTTGTGTGTGTGTGTGTGTGTGGGTCTGTATGCGGATGTATAGGTGTGTATGTGTATGCGTATACATAGGTATGTGTGTATGTGTAGATGCGTGCTTATGCACGGAGAAGTGTTTTTTTTTTTTTTTTTTTTTTTAAGAAAAAAGAGAAAGAAGGAAGCCAACCTCCTTCCTCACGCTTCCTTCTTTCTCTTTCCTCCCTTTTTTTTAAATCTTTATTGAAAACAAACCAAAAAAAAAACTTACAAATTAAAAGTACGAATACAGAAAAAAAAAACAAAAACAAGGGACAATACCCCTTGGCCTACACTAGTAGAAGGACAACCTTCTATATCCCAGTATCCCCAAATCACAACGGAACATCTGCGGAGCAATACTTCGTTGCGTAGGGGACGACAGCCGCGGCTTCCTCAGTAGCGAATCCTTTCCGGTCGTTCACGGTAAGAAGATCCTCCATTTAATCGGGATTTTTCCGAAGCTGCTCCTCGCGGCGCAGCTCCTACAGAGCCTCCATTGCGAAGTCGCTTGTCGCGTTCCATGCTGCCTCTGATGACAGCATAACTTCCACAAGATTTCCAACATTAATGGGTTTGCCTACGCTATTTTCCCATATAGACCGTTGGACGTCGAAATGCGGACATGCAAAGAGCACATGTTCCGCGTTTTCCTGAATTCCCTGACACTTTGGACAATCCGGGGAATCTTCATGCTTGAATTTGTGAAGATATTCCCGAAAGCACCCGTGTCCTGAGAGCATCTGGGTTAGGTAGTAATTGACTTGTCCATGTGATCGGTCAAGCCAAACATTCAACTCCGCAATAAGTCGGTGAGTCCACCGGCCTATGCTCGAGGCGTCCCACTGTAGCTGCCATCGCTGGATGCTGTGGTTACGTTCTTCTCTCCTCAGTTCCACTGGGCTCAGCTCAGTTGATCTTTTGCGTGTGTAGAGGCGCCTACGCTCCTCCGCTAACACTTCGATAGGTATCATCCCAGCGATGACACACACCGCTTCGCTGGATACTGTCCGGTATGCGCCAGCCACTCTAAGGGCACTCAGCCTGTACACTGGAATAACTTGCCGTCGTGCTGCTTGACTTCGTAGTGCTTCAGTCCATATAGGGATACCATACGTTAATACCGACGTGACAACTGATGATAACAAGAGTCTTCTCCTTTATTTTGGCCCTCCAATGTACGGCATGAGTCTTGCAAGTGCAGTCCTCACTACACCCGCCTTACTGCTTGCATGTTGGGCTTGCTGTCTAAAGCTGAGTCGGGCATCAATCATAATTCCTAGGTACCGTATGTAGGGCTGGGAAGTTATTTCGTAATCGCCAACTTGCAGCGTGATTGTCTCCAGTTTCTTTCGGCTCGTGATGAGTAATGCCTCAGTCTTATGCTCTGCAAGTTGTAGACCAATCGAGTCCATCCATTTCCGTATCTTGTTAACATTATCGAAAATGAGCTGAAGCGTGAATAGATGTTTTTCCACGATGGTTATAGCCACGTCATCTGCAAACGCCACGAGCTTTGCCCCCGTCGGCAGTGCCAGTTTCAGCAATTCGTCGTACACGATATTCCACAGAAGGGGTCCCAACACTGAGCCTTGAGGTACACCCCCAGTCACCTTATATGTTTTGGGGCCTACTTCTGTGTTATAGTTGAGAACTCTGTCGGTGAAGTAGTTACCTACCATCTTTTGGAGATATGCCGGTACAGATAGCTTCGATAATGCCGCCAAAATAGAATCCCACGGTACCGAGTTGAAAGCGTTCTTGACGTCCAGAGTAACAACCAAACAGGATTGTTTGGTACCTCCTTTCCATCGTCCGCCCTCAATCGCTCTCTTCGCTGTTTTCACCACCAGGTCTATAGCATCCAACGTAGATCGTCGTCGTCTGAAGCCGTATTGGGCTTCGGCCAATAGGGGTTCCACCACTGCCTCAATTCTCTGATGTATGAATGCGCTCCAGGATCTTGCCCGCAGTATCCAGCATACAGAGTGGACGATATGATGACGGTTCGTCCGGAGGCTTTTTTCCCTTAGGTAACAGTACGAGTCTCTGTTGCTTCCATCTGCTGGGGAAGATACCTTCCTGAATGCAAGCATTGTACATATCGAGAAAGATTCCAGGTGCTGCATTAATGGCGGCCTTCAGTGCTATGTTTGGCACACCATCGAGACCAGGGGCCTTGTTGTTGCCCACGCTACTACAGGCCTGCAATAGTTCATCAGCTGTAATCGGTGGAATTTCGTCGTTGATACAATTCTTCACATGCGTCCCAGTAATATTCGTTTGTTGAGGAAATAAGACAGCTACAATCCTCTCCAGCAACTCAGGGCAGGTCGGTGAT
Organism: Asobara japonica; assembly: GCA_026005395.1. NCBI lineage: Eukaryota > Metazoa > Arthropoda > Insecta > Hymenoptera > Braconidae > Asobara > Asobara japonica. Next base: position 2,095,758 of record BQMI01000393.1, read on the forward strand.
GGCATCGGTTGACTCTTAAGTCGCGCCATAACCACCTTGTACGGTCTGCCCCAAGGATCCTTATCCACTTCCTCCAAAAGCTCGTTCCAACAGTCTCGTTTGCGAAGCTTTATGGCCTGGGTGAGTTTACGCTTGGCGGCTTTAAACTTTACTTCCAGGTTTTCAGGATTGGACTTCTTCCTTGCGCGTTGCCAGGATCTTCTCGCTGCGAAACATTCCTTGCGGAGGGTCGCGATTTCATCGCTCCACCAATACACCGGTAGCCGTCGGTTTCCACTAAATTTCCTGGACATAGTGGCATCGCAGGCGTCGGTGGCTCTCCGCATGACTGCGTCTACTTTTTCTGTCGTATTGCTACCGTTTATGGAGTCAGTCTTCAGTGCTAAAAGGAAGGTGGTAATGTCGAATCTTCTTACATTCCAGCCGACTCCGTTTGTTCTTTCTGATGTGGGCGCAGACCTCCGGTCAACAGACACCTCCCAAAGTACCGCGCTATGATCACTGGCAGTATAGATCTCAGATACCTCCCATGTACAATTTCCTTTGAGCAGGCTACTGCTGACAAAGGTGAGATCTATAATTGAGCTCGCTTGTCCTCTGCGAAATGTTGGTTCATTTCCATCGTTCAATAGGACGACATCTAAAGTCGAGAAGGCTTCTAGTAAAGCACGTCCTCGCTGATTCGTCTCCTTGCTACCCCACTCGACTGCCCAGGAATTGAAATCTCCCGCAATGGCCACCGGGAAATGCTGTTTCGCATCCATCACGAGTCTATCTAGGAATGCTGTGAAGTCTTCATAACAAAGGCTTGGTGGTGCATAGCAGCTATAGAAATAGATACCATTCACCTTGGCCACAAAAAATCCAGACTGTTCGACACCGTCGTATGCTTCAAACGGTAAACCACCGCAGGACCAAATGACAGCTTTTTTGCTAGTATCGGTCACCCAGTTTTGGGAATGTAGATTCCTGTAGGGTTCGGATCATGTGCTGTTGCGCAGTGAGCAAGGTTCACCTGTAACACTCGCACTATGGCCGTGTACGGATCTTCTGGAGTGCACCCTGGTAGACTGGACATTTGATGCTACCAGTTACATGCGCATGGTCTTTCGTGGGCTCCAGTTCTACGCATAGAACGCATTTCTGAGACGCTTCACAGTCAGAGCTTTTGTGCCCCTGTTTGCTGCATTTATAGCACAGGTCTGATCGGTCAATGGGGCTCTTGCAATTAACAGCAAGATGCTCGTAGTGCCAGCACTTGAAGCACTTTAGCGGCCTTACCACCGCCACGATGCGCGCATATACCAGGCTTATTCGTATTTTGCTGCCTTTACTCAGTATATTTCCTGCAGTAGCGGCAGGGAGTACCACCATGGCCGATTGTGTCTCTCTGTAAGCCTTGCGAAGAGACTTGATGGCACCTAGTGAAATATCACTGCCCGTGCCGTCAGCTTTTCTCAGGACATCGAGTATGTCTTCTTTCGTAGCGACGTCATCGAGGTTTTTGATTTCGAGTTCCTGTTGAGGTCCCTTAATAAACACCTTAGCTTCGTTTTGGAGGGCTCTAGCTAATGCCTTCTCTAACTCAACACCTTCGTCCTTCTTTCCTCTCGCAAGGATTAGGAAAACGTCTCCGGAAGCTGTTTTACGGATTTTTTCCACGCATGAGCTAGCCGCATAAACACCTTGGTCCTTCTTTATTCGTCCCAATATTTCCGAGTACGTATCCCCGTCGAGCGAATAATTAGCGCATCAGGTCGGATTACTGCTTTCTTTTTCGACCGTGGTTGATTCTGCGTAGCTCCTGGAAGATTTTGGGACGGATTCTGTTTTTTCCTCCGTCTCTTGGCTTTCTCCCAAGCATTTCCATCGGCTTCTGTAGCAGAATTCGAGGTTTGCTCTTTGGCCCTGTTTCCATCTGACCGGGTCCCATTTCTCATCAGCTCCTCCATATGAATAGGCGGTGTTGCGGATGCCTCATCTTCGGTACTCTTGTACTTTTTGCCTGCGATGTCATCGGGCGGAGTTCTTTGCTTTCTTTTCTCTCGTCTGGTCGGCGTTTCATGGGATGTTCCCGGTTTTTCCATGGCATTATGGCCGCTTCCTCGGTTCACCTGCAACAATCTAGGACCCGGGGGGGGTGAGCCATGCCGCTGCTGGCAACCGCGAGTCCGATCTTCCGGTTTCCGTCATGGTTCTTATCCGCTTGGTCGATATTTGGATCTTTCTAGCTAGACTCCGGATCTCTTCGTTGATGGTTCGCCGATTTTTATCCGTGAGGAGGTTCACCAGCGTTGCCAGATCGTTTTCCTGCTGATCCCATGCTGATTTTCCACTACTTTGGAATCCACTTGTAACATTTGTGAAGAAATTAACGTAGAGATTTACGTTTTTGTTTATCGACGCGACTTACTATTCTCCAGGTCTGAAAGGAACGATTTATGTGAAAAATGATTCATTCAATTGTTATTAACAAATCTAATTGTTATATCGCTCTATCGCATGAACGGTTTGATATATGAAACCCAGTGTTCAATGAAAGTTGTTCCCCGCTGCGAAATACACATTTGATCTTTTATGACTTTTTTCGATAGCACCCGTAGTTAATTGTTAGTGACAAAAACGGTTGTTTATATTGCTGCATCATGAAAACGGTTAAAGGTACGAAACGAATTAGTCCATGAAAGTTGTTTTACACACAAAAATACATATTTCATGTTGTATAACTTTTTTGCTAGCACTGATTGTTAATAGTTATTAACAAATTCGATTGTTTAGATCGCTCTATCGCAAGAACGGTTCGAGATACGAAACAAAGGGTGGAAGGCAAGTCATTCCACACGTAAAAATAAACATTTGTCGTTCCATGACTTTTTTTCCAACACCCATAGTTAATCGTTATTAACAAATTGTATTGTTTATATAACTAGTTCATATTGAGAATTATGATTCTTTTCAATAGGTAGAAATTTTGAAAACTTTATAATGTCCATAATTTGAGACATGGACGGAAATTGTGGATATAACACATACGGTGGAACGATCGGGAAGTTATTGGTTTGACCCGTAGAGGGTCATACCCACATCCCGTTTATTTTTATTTTTTATTCGCGCGCGAATAATTTGAATGAATAATTGAACAGAAGAATTTGGTATTGCGGGTGTCATTATTTCTTCTACAAAGATTAATAAATATCAATAGATATTAATATTGAGAGCTTTAGAGATAGATAGATAGATATGTATTTATTGTTCCCCTCGGGATTACAATGCACTTCCGTTTCATCACCCTGTCCTTTACATCCTTTTACACTTCTTCTCATGCCTTTCCATTCTCATTCCTTACATTCCTTCGTTTCTTCCGCCTTTCTGTCATAGTTCTCCCATTCTATCATACATTTTTCCCCGGAACCATCCTCCCCGACAATCTCACACATCCTCTCCCAGACACTCCTATGGCTTCCCCCTCAGACATTTTTCCAGCACATGCACCCACGTCTCCCTTTCATTTTCACATTTTCTACATCTTGCCATTCTTTCCCTCACCCAGCTTCTTTCACCTTTCATCCCTTCCCCTAATCCAAATCTAGCAATCCTGTTCCATCTCTCTTCTCCCCATTCATTCTCCAAATACCTTCGTATCCTTTCCGACACTACCCCTTTATAGCAGCTGTTCTCTGCCTCTAGTATCTTGTTCCAAAAATAGCTTTCCCCACTCTGCTTTTCCAATTCCCTTTTTTCTAAATTACCTCTTCAAATTTTTCTAACTCTCTCACCCCTCCCGCTCGTTCTTCTCCCTTCCTCTAATCTAAACCCCTCGATTCTCTGAACAACCTCCTCCCCTCTTGCCACTTCGACACCGCCTTGTTGCCCTCCCTTCCTTCTATTTCTCTCAAGCAGGCTTTTGCTACCTTACTCCCCTTTCCTTTTCTTAATTTCTCTTTAAACATCCGACCTGTTTCCACTACTTTTAGCCACAACTGACTCCTTTTCAGCTCTTCTTTTACCATATACCCTGGCGTCCCCCTTCCTACTCCCATCACCCATCTCAAATACCTTTCCTGTAGCTTTTCCACCATACCGTATTCCTCCCACCCCCATATCACTGCTCCGTAGCTCATCACCGACCATATTAGTGTGTCAAAAAGCCACACTCTCCTCTTCCAGTGCTTCCTGAATCTTCTTTTGCCAATACCCCATACTTGACCCATTACCCTTCCTGCCTTCCTTGACTTCCATTCTCCTGGAACCAGTGCCCCAAGTAGCAAAACTCTTTGACCACTTCCATCGCTCTCCCTGCTATCTTTCATTCACGTTCGTTTGTCTTGGTTCTCCCTCTATTCTTAAACACCATCAGTTTTGACTTTTCAACATTAATGACCACATCCTTTTCTGTCATGCACTACTCTATGAAAGTCATCATCATCCCCATCTCTGCTGCATCCCTCGCCATCAACACCATGTCCTTTGCATAGGCCAATGAAAATATCTTCGTCGGTCCTAGCTCGACTCCCCCTTTCCATTTTTCCCTCAATTTCTCCTCTAGGTATTGAACATTTAAACGGGTCAAATTGATTTAAAAAATCTCGAATTTCCTCCAATAATTGGTATTGAGTCCCTCTTACACCATACCAAATTTCAGCTCGATCGCAGCATAAGTTTTTGAGAAAACTTGATTGATTTTTTTTTGGTTTTTGCTCCATATCTTCTTCAATATTGAACCGATTCATTTCTTTCTTTTTTTAAATCTTCCTCATCACACCATCTATAAGAGCGAATCAAAAACCACATATGCGTCCGGAGAAAGTTTTTAAGTTATTTCAACTTTTATGTTTTTCAATTAAAATTTTTGTTCGCGCATCTCCTCCAACAGTTATTGTCATAGAGACTTGAAATTTTATACAAATGTTCCGTTTGGTATCTGTATATGCAAGTGGTTTGGATTTCTGAAAATTTTCATTAGTTTCTGAGATATTCAATTTTTACTAGAAATTCATTTTATTCAATATCTCAAAAACTAATGAACGGATTTCGATTTTTTTTTTTCAAAACATTTGCCTCAATGGTATCTATGGAATGCAATTGGGAAATATGAAGCTGGACTCGAGTTGTCCCAATTTTTCTGGTTAATATGCAAAATTTTTGTTCGCACATCTTCTACAGTTTTCATCATAGAGACTTGAAATTTTACACAAATGTTCCATTTGGTACCTATATGTGCAAGTGGTTTGGATTGTTCAAATTTTTGCTTCCGAATAATAGCTTTGTCCTAGGTCACTTTTACCGTTTTCTAATTCCACGTGGGAATGATCTAGAATGGTCTGCAACGTAAAAATACAAGATTTGAGCCCGCCGTTTGTCTGTGAAAGGGTCAGGTTTGGCACCTCGATTTACTAAATTGAACACTTACACGGGTCAAATTATATCATAAAATCTCGAATTTTCTCCAATAATTGGTATTAAGCCCCTCTTACACTGTACCAAATTTCAGCTGGATCGAAGCATAAATTTGGGGGAAAATGAACATGGAAATATGAAATGATGACGAGATTCTTCTTCCTCACCAAGCAGTTTTTAATAGCAGTTCCAAACACTGGGTCAATAAGAACGCAATGCATGATTTGATATGAAATGTTCCGCAAAAATCGGCTATGACAAAGCCGGTACCATTCGTAACTATACCACCAATGAAATTGATGGAGATAAAAAGGCAACGTTAAACGAAATACAAATAACCGTTATGCATTCGAATGTGGGCATTCGGTGACCGTCTGCTTGTGTAAATTATGTATCAATGACAATTTGAGAAATATATCAATGGACATGGAAATATGAAGTGATGACTCTTACGGTAAATACATAGTTACTGTATTTCAGCTTACCTGTATGAAATAACCTATGTTTGACAAAAATCAACGCTCAATATTGTGAACTTGAGTAGTGAATGGAAAATAACAATGGAAGAAATAGGACTTCAATTGTCATGAGAAACCTTTTTCAAATGAGTTGTATAGTTCCCTATATCGCGAAGGCATGATATTGATTCAATATAAATCAATCCCACTTATTGCATATAGTGTTAAAATAAACCGCTCCCAGACTCTTCTTCCTCACGAAGACGTTTTTAATAGCGGTTCCGGACACTGGCTCAATAAGAATGCAATGCATAATTTGGTCCATTCAGTAATATTCAGTGTTTCATAATAAACACGAATATGAAATGTTTGCCATAAATCGGCTATGACAAAGCCGGTACCATTCGGAAGCATACCACCAATGAAATTGGTGGAAATAAAAAGGCAACGTTAAACGAAATAAAAATAACCGTTATGCATTCGAATGTGAGCATTCGATGACCGTCTGCTTGTTTCATGTCACACAGCTTGTTATATTCCCTCTTTTCCTCCTTGTACTCTTCCCACTCCTTTCTACCCTGGCTTGCGACTCGGAGTGCTCTCCTAACCTCCTTTTTCTTTCGCTTCCACTCCTCGTCCCACCAGTCTTCCCACCTCTTCCTTTTTACCTGCTTCCTCCTTCCTATATCCTCCTTCACTTCCGCTACTTTTTCCCTTAATACATCCACTGATTCCTCCTGCGCCCAGCAATGACCTTCTAACTATCTCTTCAACTCCTTTCTTTCTTCCACGTCCCAGAAAGCTATTTTCCTTACTTTACTTCCCTCGTTTTTCCTTTCCTTCTCCGCCCCTTTCCTTTTATCAATAGGGTTACCATTACTGGAAAGTGATCTGAGTCGCACCTAGACCTTACCTCGAACCTCTCTACCTCCTTTCTTCCTCTGTTGTTCGTTATTACGTAATCAATCACCGTCCTACTTTTCCCTCCAAAAGTGAATTCTCCCCTTTCATCCCCTTCACAGTTCCCGTTCAGTATCGACCAACGGGACTAATTGGTCCACGGCCTGTATCAGTCGCTTCCCTCCTCCATTCACCGTTTTATCCTTTGACGCTCTATAATCTTCTTCTTTCTCTCCTGTCCCTACTATCCATCCCCGTTTCGTTCCAGTTCTTACATTGAAATCCCCTCCGATGAACATTGGTTCTTCCTCTGTTTTCTCCATCACTTCCTTCATTTTCTCCAGCTTTAGATACAGGTCCTCGTTCACATACGGTCCAAATATTCTCCCTTCTTTCTCTCCGATGGTCATTCTTCCCACCATCCATCCTTCAATATCCTCTTCCGTTCCTCCCTCTTCTCCCCAATGTGCCTTACACATGTTTTTTTCACACCCATCATTATCCTTCCTATGCAGCGTCCTTTCTTATTTTGTTTCGATGCGAATTGCACTTTCCACCTGAATTCCTTAGGTACCTTGTGTTTTATATTCTCCCATATTTTCTCATTCATCTATGTCTCAATACCACCGCATCCCATTTACCTATGGTTTGAGGGCTTTGGTGCAGAGTCGTTATGAGAATTGAAAAATGTGGTCTGTCGAAAGGTTTTAATACTACATTGTTGTTGAATAATTAAAAAAAAATAACAACTTTAAAACCTCCAACAAAAATAGAAGAAAAAAAAAGAAAATTCTTTAAAAAGCTAAAAAAAATTAATTCACGAATTTTATAGAATGGAAAACATTAACCCTTAGCTGCCACTGGGGGTGACTTATCACCCCAGGCTGGGCAAAAGTGAAATTAGAGGTCTACAATCGTTGAAATTCATACAAATATCGATATCTTTCATTAGTAGATAGATGTAAGATGTGATTCCATGACACAGCAAGTCACCCCGATGTGTCAGCATCCACTGCTTGGCAAATATTTTTTTTCTTCAACTTTTTGCAAGATCGACGTATACTGTTAATTTCTTATGATAGTGGTGTATCTTGGACGTACCATCCTAAAATTTTAGCCCTTAGTATTAAAAAATGGCGGAGTAATGAATTTTTTTCTGAAGAACCTCATTTTTGAATTTTCACATATATGACCACTTTTCAAAGCGCCATCTATAAATTTATTAATGTGAATCATTGGAGATGTTAAATATATGTTCAATAAACATGGACCAATCGATTAAAAGTCGTAAAACACTCATACATATTTTGCAACTCATTTTCTTCACGTGAGGTGAGAAGTCACCCCGGTGTAGCAGCTACGTGGCCGCGCTGAGCTAAGGGTTAAACCTGTTGCGATTTGAAAAAATTATAGAACATTTGAATAATATTTTGAACATAACAATTGCTCCAATCATAGCTCGACCGCCGATGTATTAATCTAAATAAATCCGTTATCAATCGATGGTGCACTTGATGATTCACTTGGTTCATTTGATTTACTGATTGCTGGTTTCTTCGCTCGCAGCACACCAGCAAGAGCGTTTAATTTTTATTCAACATTCTTTTTCTCAGCATAATGCCCTGGTACCGGAATCGATTCGTGTTTGCTCGTGTTTATCCCGATCACCGAAAACCGGCTATTTGTTTACGTCCACTAAAATGCGACGTTGCCAAGATTGTATCGCCGCCTAGCGTGAATGCAGTTGTGCGCATATGTACACACGGATTGAGCATGTGTTGACTCAGGGACGGTTCAATCGAACAAAACATACGGCGATCTAATTTTATTAATTTTGCAGTTGGAAATATTTTTTTCCACCAAAAAAGCTCTATCGATAAAAAATCATTTTCTAAAATTCATTATGTGCGAATCCCGTGACTTAGGTACACTTATCGGGTACACATCACGGGCCCTTTTTTGTCCATCTATGCCACGGGATAGATACCTTAATTAATTCTTAAATAACTCAATGATTATCAGAAAATGCAATGATTTTTAATCCTATTCTATAAAAGTGATGGGGGTCATGGGACGCTCAGCTGTCATTCTCACATTTTGATTGGCCAGTGAACATCATTGGCCTATAAATTTTCATCTTACATTTTGATTGGCCGTTGATTCTCATTGGCCGATTACAACGCGCGCTAATCGTTCAAATTCGAAATTCATGGGGTTGTCTCTAAATAATGAAAAAATTAAAACTTTGTAATCGTTCATATTTGCTGGCAGTCGAACAACATTTTCGCTTATAGGTTTGCAATCAAACAATAAGAAAAAATGAAAACAATACAATTACGGTTTTTAACTTCCCGATTTAGACAAGTTATTGTAATGACCCCGATAATGAAGTGTGTCAGAAATCGAAAATTTTCACCTTTCTTGACGTTTCACATCATTCTAACAAGTTGTAGATGAGCATTCTGTGTGTGTGCGTGTTCGTGCATGAGTGATTCTTTAACCAACGGTTCCCGGTAAACGGACCGATTTGTTTCTCCTGTGACATAAAATTACCTCTGACTGACGTCCAGAGCGGAAAGGATTGTCTTTTTTAATTTCCCAATTTTGAGGGAAGTTATTGTTATGGGTCCGAAAATCGAAATCGGAAATTTCATCTGATCTCCACGTATCATGACCCTTAGAAACGTTTCTGACCATTTTGGGCGAGATGTGTATGTGTGTATGTGAGCAAAATTGTGTCCAAAGATTTCCCTTCAACAAATTATCCGATTTGGGTTGTTTTATACTCATTCGATAGGTTTCCGCGTAACTTAGACCTGATTACATTTTGAACATAATCGACGCGGCGGTTTCTTAGTTATTAACAAATTGAATTGTTCATATCCCTGCGTTCTGAGAACGGTTGAAGGTGCGAAACAAATTAGTCAATGAAGGTTGTTCCACACAAAAAAATACATATTTCATGTTGTATACCTTTTTCGCTAACACTGATAGGTAATTGTTATTAACCTATTCAATTGGTTAGATAGCTCTGTCGCAAGAACAGTTGGAGATACGAAACAAAGTGTCCAATGAAAGTCGTTCCACACGTAAAAATACACATTTCAAATTGTATGACTTCTTTTTCCTAATACCCACAGTAAATTGTCACCAAGTGGATTGTTGAGATCACTCTATCGCAAGAACGGTCGCGGATACGAAACAAAGGGTCGAATGAAAGTCGTTCCACACATAAAAATACACATTTCATATTCTATGAGTTTTTGTACTAACACCTACGTTTAATTGTTAACAAATTGCATACTATTCTATGGCAGGAAAGAATTATAAAATTTGAAATATTTGAACATTTTGAAAAGTTTACAAAGTTCATAATTTGAGACATGAACCAGAAATTTTCGATATAACATATACGGGGGAACGATTGGGAAGTTATTGGTTCGACGCGAAGAAGTCAGACCCACATCCCGTTTATTTATTGTTTAACGTCGCCCTATTTGTGCTCTCTTCCTAAGTGGTAATCAGCGACCCAGTTCTACGATGTGTTTGTAAAGAAAGCACTTATAAATAAATTACATTGGTGCTCGTAACAATCAGCGCGGCCCGCATTTGAACTCAGGACCTCTGAGTTACGGACCCGTCGCCTTAACCAACCGAGCCATCGTAGGCCTCGAAAAAGGAGTGTCAATGTAGGAAAACAATTCCTAAATTTTCCACACACACACACACAAGTTACCGACGGCTACGGCCGAGTGGCTGGAGCGCTGGCCATTGGCACACGAGGTCCACGGATCGAGTCCCCGCTCGGGGACTCTCCGATTGGTATAGTAGAGTGGAATTGTCCAGCGCTCGAATTCATAGGGATTCACAGTCGAATGGGAGTTTCGTCAAAGAAACGGCTGTACAAATTCAGGTTTCCCGTGGTTTTCCTTCAATTGTAGGTTGACCCAAGCAATGTAAAGTCTGGTACAGATTGCTGTACAGATTGGGAAGAATTCGGTTTCCATCGGCACCGTGGGCGGGTCGCCACATGTGCGTGTAATCGCATCGAAGTATAAAATTTAAAAAAAAAACACGCAGACTAACGCATCGGGAAGTTCAGGCATGTATACCTAGCAGTAAAAAATAGCACAATCAAATTTTTCTGGTTGCAACATTAAAAGCTCATTTCCAGCTAATTTTATATGCATTCATTAATTTTCCTGCTGGAGACGTTAATGAGAAAAACGCGTTCAAACTAGCTTAACTGTAAGCTAGCAGTAACATATATCAAATAATTTTTTATTCATCACCAAGAGCTCAGCGAATTTAGAACTAATTAAGAGCTCACGTTTAACCTATCCAAAATAAATTAAAAAAAAAAAACGAGAAATAAATGTTCTCAAAGAAAAAAAATTATATGGAAATGTTTTTTAAGCTGAGCGTCACACTGGTCATGCTGCCGTGGTCAGTGGCTTTTAATTTTTTTTAAATGTCGTTTTCTGCTAGAAAAGTTATTCTAACAGCTGTAAATTACCTGACAGGAGTGGGGGAGGAAATACTTATCAGGCTCAGAATTCCCAGCGCTTTAACTGCTTCTAATAATTGCTGATACTGAGTGAAATCATCCACCACCCACTCCACGAGCAGAGATACTTGCCTCCTCCAACGGCCCAGCGTTACACTGACCGGGCGCCATGCTCAGTGGTATTAGATTTTTTTCAATGTCATTTTCTGCTAGAAAAATGATTCTCACAGCAGTAAATTGCGTGAGAGGAATGGGGATGGAAATATTTATCAGGCTCAGAATTACCAGCGCTTTAACTGCTTCTGATAATTGCTGATGCTGAGTGAAATCATCCACCAGCCACTCCACCAGCAGAGATACTTGCCTCTTCCAACGGCCCAGCGTTACACTGACCGGGTGCCATGCTCAGTGCTATTTGATTTTTTTTAAATCTCGTTTTCTGCTAGGAAAATGATTCTCACAGCAGTAAATTACCTGACAGGAGTGGGAGTGGAAATATTTATCAGGTTCAGAATTACCAGCGCTTTACCTACTTCTGATAATTGCTGATGATGAGTGAAATCATCCACCACCCACTCCACCAGCAGAGATCCTTGCCTCCTCCAACGGCCCAGCGTTACACTGACCGGGAGCCATGCTCAGTGGTATTAGATTTTTTTTAATCTCGTTTTCTGCTAGAAAAATGATTCTCACAGCAGTAAATTGCGTGACAGGAGTGGGGGTGGAAATATTTAACGTTGTGATGTATAGTAACGCTAGCCTATTGGAGGAGGCAAGTATCTCTGCTGGTGGAGTGGGTGGTGGATAATTTCACTCAGCATCAGTAATTATCAGAAGCAGTTAAAGCGCTGGTGATTCTGAGCCTGATAAATATTTCCACCCCCACTCCTGTCACGCAGATTACTGCTGTGAGAATCATTTTTCTAGCAGAAAACGAGATAAACAAAAAATCTAATACCACTGAGCATGGCGTCCGGTCAGTGTAACGGTGCCCCTATGGAAAATTATATACGGCGCTATAAAGTCATATATTTTGACAATGGAGAAATATATGACTTTTTGGCCCACATATATATTTTTCTATGTGGGTGGGCCGTTGGAGGAGGCAAGGATCTCTGCTGGTGGAGTGGGTGGTGGATGATGTCACTAAGCATCAGCAATTATCAGAAGCAGTTAAAGCGCTGGTAATTCTGAGCCTGATAAATATTTCCACCCCCACTCCTGTCACGTAATTTTCAGCTGTCATAATAACTTTTATAGCAGAAAACGACATTAAAAAAAAAATTAAAAGCCACTGACCACGGCAGCATGGCCAGTGTGGCGCTCAGCTTAAAAAAACATTTCCCCATAATTTTTTTTCTTGGAGAAAAAAAAATTATTAACATTTATTTATTGTATTTTTTGAATTTATTGTGGATAGGTTAAACGTGAGCTCTTAATTAGTTCTAAATTCCCTGAGCTCTTGGTGATGAATAAAAAATTATTTGATATATTTTACTGCTAGCTTACAGTTAAGCTAGTTTGAACGCGTTTTTCTCATTAACGTCTCCAGCAGGAAAATTAATGAATGCATGTAAAATTAGCTGGAAATGAGCTTTTAATGTTGCAATCGGAAAAATTTGATTCTGCTATTTTTTACTGCTAGGTATACATACGTGGGAAGTTCATGATGCGCCCCGTCGAAGGTCACATCTACATCCCATTTATTAATTGTTAATCCCGTCTTTTGTCTTCTCTTTGAAAAACCGTTGAACTTTTTAGTTCAAACTTCATTTTAGTGAAAAAATCAAGAAAAATAATGAAAAAATTTCAATTGTTGCTGTTGTTTCAATGGAACGAATAGACATTCGTAATTGGAAACATTAATTGAATGAATTATCAAATATAGAATTGTTTTAGAAGTAAAGAAATTATCAGAATTTGTTTTTTTTTAGTTTTCAACTTTTCCATTCAAAAAATTGACAATTTCATTTTTCCAATGCAAAAATTCATATCTATTTTTAAATTCAAATTTAATTACAAAAAATAAAAATAAAAATATTTCAAATTCCACTTCAAACTCTAAATCATTTAAATAAGAAGAAAGTTCATTTGAAAAGTTGGTCAACATCCCGGCCGCTTGTGAGCACACGGCGGAGAACGTGCACCACCCGCGCAGCTCCAACCAATTACATATCCTAAATTATAAAAATGATGGAAACAAGTCATAAAGGATTATGTGTCTACATTCCTGCAAGAATTAATATTCGTTGCACCTTTTTTTTCCTATTTCTAACCATTTTCGTGATGGAACCTTTGACGGTAGTTTCTAAGCCTCGTCACTCACGTTCGCCATAGTTTTTTGCATCCATTGCAAAGAGCAACGTTTCGCACGTCTGCTCAATTTTTTTCAGAATTATTTGCCTACTAATTAAAAAGATATTAATACATAAAGAAGTACATGATTAGAGGGGAGCAGAGCAAAAATCTCGAGTTTTGGCCGGAAGTTACTTGCCTATGAAAAAGATTTGACGTTCGACCTGCTGAAAAAAATATACCACTAGAAAGAACAATCTTTTATGTACGTCTTATTGAAAAATTGGTTCAATTTGCCTAGGAATTAGTTATGAAAAACGTTCGCGAATGTTTGTCGAATCGCATTCTCACTAATTGTGGCTTGCCCAAAAAATGAGGCCCCACTAGAAATTTCCCGAGAATTTGAGAAGTGGCATGGCGGTTTAGAGCTGTCAAAACAGTGCGAGTTGTGGGTGCGAAGTTTGACGTAACAACGAAGTTGCACAGTTGTAATTTTCCAAACTATCAAGAGTTTTTCTACGTCGTTCAAGCTGGGATTTTGTAATGAATGTTCCATTTAATCGAAATCTCTCCGCGTGTTGCGCATTGAGCGGTTATGTATTCATAAATATCGCGTTCTTCGCGCGTTATGGTGATTGGCCTAGTGACAACTAGGGTTTTCAAAATACTCTCCATATAAACAATTCATAATAAAAACATTTTCAGTAAGAGCGCAAATGTATCGTTACATTTGTTACAGTATTTATTTCGATTAATTTGATTGTTCATATTGCGCAGCAAAAAAAAAATTCTTCAATCATGAATCTGGGTTGAGGCCTACTTCCGGAACGAGGCTGAGAAACTACTTCAAACAATTACAGGAATTGATTTTCAAGATTGACATTCCTTTCCGGCCTGAAGAACAGCGAGACGCAATTTCTGAAAAAACAAAAATCAATTCGTCCGAACCCTGCATGAGAAACCGTAAGCCAAAACATTACTCACATACGGACGGACACACAAAACCTTTATCAAAAACGTATCCAAAAGATCTCAGACTTCGAGAAAAGGGAAAATTTCGGATTTTTGACTCTTTTCATTTCCAGAGTCATTAGAATAATTTCCGTAGATCAGGAAGTTAATTAATTTGGCGGGTGGCACAATTTGAGAATCAGTGATGTTAAAGAACTACTCGCCTTCCTAAAAGTCAGACGACAACGTCAATTGTATCCATAGTTGTTTCATGTACCTACTAAGTATACATATAACCGGCATAACGATCTGCTACAACTTGTTCCATATTCTTCGAACGACGTAAACAATGAAATTGAGATTATCCAACCAATACCCTAGTTTAATAGGTAACTCAAGCTGTAACCGATAAAAATTATCACCTAATATAATTAAATCGCTGGGTTTTGTATCAGAGTCCTCCAGTCACAAAATAAAATCATATTTTCGAATGCTTAAACTATAACTCGATAAGCTTAGACGAATTAAACTCACCAGTTTTTTGTATGTGTAGGAATACCATCACATCATGTGCATTGACATCGAACTGAAAAGAATCGTTATTGAATACATCCTCGTAGCCAAGGCTTCCCTGTACACTTTGGAATTTGAATAACGGATGTGCGTTAAAAATTGAGTTTCTGTCGTCCTCCAGGTTGTCGAGTGTTGGGAAAATATTATGCTCTTGTAAACCACTGGCAATTTTCGTTGACTCCTTGATATCACGATTGGTAAGTGCACATACATGATCAGGGCAAAAGTATCCAAAATAAATAATGCCAGTCAACGCCAGAAGTACGCAAAAACCGATAACACCACGTAGCCGTTTGCTACGGCCACGGGCCTCCATATTTATCGTATGGCCGCATGAAGTATCGGCCAATAGGTCCCTCTCGTCACCAGTGCTCATGGATCTGACCATTTCTCCCCATTTTATTGTTTCACACGAATTTTAGTTCGTTTGGGCTGGGTTTAATAAATAAATTATGGAGCTGATCAAAGCTCCGGGTGAAGCGGGATGAAAGATACAATGAACGTTGTGATCTGTTTCAGTAATAAACTAAATCACTACTTGTGTTAACTACAGCACCAAAACAAAATTCAACCCTACTCGCCGCCATCTCCCAATTTCCATATCAAAGCCAGAAATTGAAGAGGAGATCAACAGGGCTCAAAGGCATAGTGCTCAGGATTGTGATGACCCCCGAAATGAAAACTTGGTACGCCATGACACAGATGGCGGAACGATCAACTACACATCCTCGGCGTGGACTTCACCATAGTTAGCGGGGGGGTTGAAAAATAATTAAAACAATCATATTGGTATCTCTTCCTCCTTCAATGGTGAACAATGGTACGTTATTTATAAATTTTTGGTATGCGTAGTTTCTGCAAAAACAATTTATGAAAAAATGACCTATAGTTAGCGGGGGGGTTTGATGCAAAAAATCTGAAAAAAATTAGTTGTGTAGAGAATTCAATGGTACACAATGGTAAAATATTGTTACCGCTAAAAAAATTCGTTAACTATGGTCAAGTACAATTTTTACTGATGGGTTTTACAGTTCCGAAGCAGAGATTATAGGGGAGATTGCCAGCGCCTGTAAAAACTCTTCAACCGCATTTTGGCCGATGCGTGCGTCGAAATACAATGAGTGTAGATACGGCAGAGCGCATGGAAGTACAGTGCGTGTAGATACGGCAGAGCGCGTCGAAATATCTCGAGACTGTCGATACCGCAGAGCGCGCCGAAAAACCGTGAGCGTCGATACGGAAGTGAGCAGATTCAGAGACGGGCGGCTAATTTTTCGCGGTTGGGAATTCAATCGGAAAATAGGAGCATTATAGGGAATGACGAGGTGCATTACTTTTCGGGATACATAAAATGTGAGAAAGTGTGAAACGAGAAGCGGACAGAATTGTGATCCCCAGTTGGGTCTCGCATATTACTTTCCGATAGAAACTCCAGATGAAAATTAATTAATAAAATCACACAACGTCAATTTCCTCCTTAACCAATGGTTTTATCAAAAAATGGTGAACAATATTTTCTATGGAGAATTTGATTTGCAACAAAAAAGCACGTTTGGTATTTTCCCCTGTCGGGGCACAAACAAAACTTCCCGATTTGTCATTTCTGTCTAACATTCGTAGGTTGCAGAGAAAAAAGGTATAGAAATCTTGAGAGAAAAGTTCCATTCTTGGCTAAAGCATTTTTCTTGTAATTATGAATAATGCTGAATGTCGCCAACCGCTCAATATAAGCTCTCGATTCATACACTGAGAGAAAAACGTATTTTTGGCAAGAAAAATTTCTTGTGGCAAGAAACTTAAGGAAAATTTACATGTATTTTTCGTTAAGGTTTCTTGCCACAAGAAATTTTTCTTGCCAAAAATACGTTTTTCTCTCAGTGTAGAGAAAATCTGTTACATGATTTTTTTTATATCACTCTTAATCTAAAATACGTAAATTCTAATCGGAGATTGGGAAGTTGTTGCTGTATCCCCCATAGTTACATACATAATTTTTCAGACGGCCATACCTCCTTAATTATGCAAAATATAAAAACAAGCCATGACGCAGAAAATGTGTATTTTTTTATGGGGAATAATTGTTCATTAATAGATTTACGCTAACTCTAATAGTTCATGCAGTAGAACTTTATAAATTACTGGAATTGTTAATAACATTGCATATACTGCACTAATGCTATCCAAAATGTAATCCGCTCGATTCTGTACCGTACCGCTTCGATTCTGACCTTTATGACAGCGGTAGTTTCATTCGTTCACATGTTAGATACCTAATTCTGTAGACGGCCATGCCTCGTTAATTATGCAAAATATGAAAGAAAGTCATTCTGCATAGTATGTGTTTTTTTGCAGAATAACTTTTCTTATATAAACGCTACGTCTAATAGTTTTTTCAGTAGAACGTTATGAACAATTAGAATTGTTAATAACATTGCATATACTGGATCAATTTTTACCAAAAACTAATCAGCTCTAAGTTTTATGGAGACACTTTGATTGCGCCGTACATCATCTCTAGCGCTTAGCTTGTTGGGATAAAATTGTTCGACAAAAATTTTGATTACATACGTATACACTTGCACACGCGCATACACACACACACACACAGAGTTAGAAATACCTTGAAACGTGGAGATTTAATGAAAAATCGATTTTTCATTTTCGGGCGCAAAACAATAACTTCCCCTCTCGGGAAGTTAAAAATCGAAGTTGTTTATAAATCACTAAAAAACTAGTGGACAGACATTGAAAAAACTCCTTTCAGACCTGCTCCTCGGCGGAACGAAATTTGAAAAAACAACAAGTGTGATTCGGTCTAGCGATTTACGGTAAACCGTCGACAGAAAAATGCTCACACACACACACATAGAGGAATTCAGGAACACACATTTCTAAAACCCTATAGAAAAAAAGCCCCGCAATTATGCCTACAATAATTTTTATATGATATATTTAAAAACTCCTGCAGTAAATCCGAATTTCGGGTCATTTAAATTTCCAGAAAACCCTCTCTCCTTCCCGCACCCCAGCGCGGTCGTTTGTTTTGTTTTTGGAAGCAAACGCTCTCGCTCTGTGACGATGGCAATAGAGAGAGAGAGAAAACACGACCAAAACATAAACAAAATTTCGATATTACTGAAAAACGTTCAGTTGAGCTCTGTTTTGTGACAGGGCTACATCTTTTTAAATTACTCCTTAACTTACGATCACTTCGAAATTGTTTTTGGTTTTTGCCAAAAAAATGGCCAAAGTAATTAAAACCCGCGATAGGTGTGCATACAGGGATTGTCCTTCTGTGCATCCTTCCACACAAATTTTCCGGTTTCCCGTGGATGAGAAACGTCGTCTTATCTGGATGGAAAACTCGGGTATCGTCATATTTTTGTTTTATTTAAATCATAATCCTATACAAATTCGCAAAAATCATTTAAGGGAAGTGCTGCGGAAATGGGGAGGGGGAGGGGGCAAGCTGCAATTAACTTCTCGATAGGGAAAGATATTGTAATCACGTTCAAAATAAAGCGTCCTACATCCTGACACTTTTTACATCCGACGTCTGTGTGTACGTGAGCGCGCGGGTTTTCTTGCAACTTTTTGTAATGTTCATAAAAAAGTGCGAAATATAGGCAAACTTTGTAAAAGACGGTATCAAAACGTTACGCTGAGATTCAACAGAAGCGTCAAAAACGTTGAGATTTTACATTCGCAAAAAATCATTTTCTCACATTTTTTTTCCATCTTTTGTAATGTTTAAAGTGCGGAATGAAGCGAGAATTTTGCGAAAAACAGTCTCAAGACGTTATGCTCAGAATCGTCTGAAACGAGATTTCACATTCCCAAAAGAACATGTGTGTGTGTGTGTGTAGTATGTGTGGGTGTGTGTGGGAATTTTCGATTCGCTTTTGTGGGAAAACGGCACGGTCGATTTAATTTTTTTTGGTTTCAAAAGTTGCGTCTCGCTAGTCTGCGGGTCGGAAAGCAGTGTCGTTAGAAAAAAAAATCGTCAATTATTATTAACAATTTCGATTGTTGAAGCCGCTCTATTGCGCAAACGGTTAGAGATACAGGTGAAAAAAGTCTTGAATGAATATTGTTCCTTGCGTGAAAATACGGCTTTTACGTGGTATTACATTTTTCCATAACTTGTGTAATTGCCGAGATATAAATGGTTAAATCCGCGGCACCGCGAATTTGCGACGTACGTAAAGCTAGCCGTAAAAAATATCAGAATTCAATTTTTCATATTTCATAATCTAAAACTAATTTACAACTAATTTCTTATGCCAAAAAAAATTTTCTGCTCTTATGGTTTTTTATAAAAATCAGTTAACACCACCTTCCACGTAAAAAACAAAGAAGTTTGATCAATTATGGCGCCAACTTTGGAGCTAGTCCATACGCTAGACCCATGTCTGTATCCATTGAGAGGTCCAGTCAGTTTTATGACTGGACTTTATGTTTTCGAGGGTGCTGATTCCAAATTCGATAACCGTTTTTGCGAAATGTTGAACGTTTTCTTTGTTTATAACAATTTTATTGTTTATAACGCCATTTCGCAAGAACGGTTGGAGATAGGAAAAAAAGTTTCGAATAGAAAATGTTCATCATCCAAAAAGACGTGAATCTGCTCTAATAATTTTTTTTCATATCTCGTATACTTTTTGAGATATGACTACCGACAATTGAGCGCGGGGCGCGAACGGCTCGCGCGCAGTTCGCCGCGCGCTTCGCGGAAGTCCCCGGCTAAACGGTTTCAGATAGCGCAGAAAAGTTTAAGTAAAAAATTGTCTCTATAAATAATCCCACCTATTACCATCAGTGAGATTTTTTGTCACTCTGCGGGTTCATGAGCTAAGCTCGTGAGAATGAGATGAAATGGTGCTAATTGCTCCTCCGCGCAAGGCATAATCTCATATATGTCCCCCGCTATTCAATGGATCTATTTCTAGTGTGGTTCATATTTTTGAGTACTTTCCATGGAATATTTTTCATATAAATTTTTTAGTTCTATCTACATTATTTAACGAGATATAAGCGAGTACGGATTGGCAAGTAATGCCGACAGCCGCGTTCGCGGAATCTCTAGACGTCCAATGGGCGTGAGTGTGTTTTGCGAACATTTGATATATACTATTTTTATTTTATTTTTTGATTTTATCATTAATATTCAAGGAAAAATAAATAGTTCAATTAATATAATAAATAATATACAGATTAGAATTTGTGGGTCAACGAAAAATACTTTATTTAAACGGATTCTTACCTTTATTTTGATCTTGACAATATTTGATGTTTTCCATTTTTATTAAATTATTAACAGCACTTCCTAAAATTATTCCAGAATATTTCTCAATTTAGTACAGTTTTATTTTAAATTGAATATATATAATTTTATTGAGGCTGTTGAAGTATACTAAAAGTTTATTAACAAATGAAATTTCCTGGAGCAATTATGAAGTTAAAAATTTTTTTGTTTTTGGAAAAAAAGTTGAAAAAAATTGCAGAACAACAATTACCAACAACTTTTTCCAAATTCGACTCCTAAATAACAAATCTTGTTATTTGTGTATTAACAAATAGATGTCCCTGGAATAATTTTCAAGTTACAGAATTTGTTTTGTTTCAAAAATGTTGCCAAAAATATGCAGAATAACATTTATGAACCACTTTCGTCAAATTCAACTTCTGAATAACAAATTTTTCTATTTGTTCATTAACAAATCGATTTTTGGCCAGAAATTTTTGAATTACTATTTTTTTTTGCAATATCTTTCAACAAATATACAAAATAACAATTGCGAACAGTTTTTTCTGATTTCTACTTGAAAATAACAAATGTTGTTATTTGTTTATCAATAAATAGATTTTTCGGGAGCAATTTTTGGGTTGTATAGTTTCTTCTTACAAAATCTCTCAAAAAATATACCGAACAACCATTGCGAACCATTTTTTTGGAATTCGACTTTCAAATCACAAAGATTTGTTATTTTGGAGTCGAATTTGGAAAAAGTTGTTGGTAATTGTTATTCTGCAATTTTTTTCAACTTTTTTTCCAAAAACAAAAAAAATTGTAACTTTAAAATTGCTCCAGGAAAGTCCATTTGTTTATAAACAAATAACACCATTTGTTATTTAACAGTCGATTTTGAAAAAAGTGGTTAGTAATTATCATTCTGTATGTTTTTTGAAGGATATTGCAAAAAAAAGAATTCCGTGACTCAACAATTTCTACAACAAAATCCATTTGTTAATAAACAAATAACAATATTTGTTATTTTGGTGTCGAATGGAGAAAAAATGGTTCGTAATCTGCATATTTTTTCGAATACTTTGAGAAAAAAAAAATTGGATAAGTTGAAAATTCGGTACACTGGACCATTTTTTCACTTTGAAGTGCCGATATACGAACAATAAACAATTTTTTTTTTCATACCAATTCTTTATTTTTCCATGTATTTGAACTAGGTAAGACATATGAAGTATGTCATTCAACAATCCCGCGACTTTGAAAACTCACAGGAGTCTCTCCTTAAGAAATTGAAGTATACATTTTTTCGGTAATTTGTAGAACTTCAAATTTTGGAATGTGTTTAATTTTGTTTATCCTTGTAAATTTCGAAGTTTCAAATCCTTGAAATGTCACCTGGGAAATGCATAAATCCTTTTCAGTGATGTGATGCGATTCATATTTTTTTTTAATGAAGGAGGCGTTTCATATGATTGCCTATGTTTTGACACTACTATTTGCATACATGTATCAGGTGTCCTATGACGCCTCACTTTTCTTATCTGTAGATAGTTTTCAATGGGAAGTAATATGAGGGAGGCCAAATGGGGGTTACACTGTGCTCGGTTTTCACTCCACTCTTCATTTTTGGAGTTATTACAAAGCTTCCCTTCACAGGGGAAAGCTATCAATTTTATCATACTCGATCTATAGGATGCTACAGTAGAACAAGTGAAATCCCATAACAAGTCGAATATCTTGTTAATGCTCCGGTGAAATATTATTAAATCTTTTTGGAGAGCATAATATCCCCCCCTCTCCCCAACATTATGTATCATTGCTTAAAAAAATCAACGCTCGATCTTGCCACAGTGCGGTGTGACGAATTCAGCGATGATAGGAATATACGTTTTGTCAGTCATAACCTGGGCAATGAGGGTCTGCTATGAGCCGTCAAGTTTTAATAACTTAATACACATAATGTTTTTATTTCAATTAAAATTGCAGTGATGATTACGTGTGTTTCTCTCTAATAGATTTCCTTTCCATACAGGCAATCCGAAATTGGGCCAGATGACGAAGATTACCGTCTCGGAATATGGTCTTTGTAAGCTCCATTTTCCTGCTACCTCCTTCACAAGTATTGATCAGAGGAACTTGAAGTGGAATGCAATTCCAATTTCATTTGCTACTGAACGCGAGACTCTGAGACCGACTGAAGTGATCAACAATGATTCCTTCAGTAGTAACGAGACAAATCGTTCGTTAGCAAATGACATTAAGCATGAAGTTCCAACTGCCACTGCAGATAACTTATGCATTCCTCTGATGGATGTTTGTGACGCGAATGCATCCATTTCTCTAAATTCAGCATGCGTTGAACTCCGCAATGAAGTAGAGGATTTAAAGACAGAAGTGGAACGACTGAGAGCTGCAAATAAAATGTTACGAGCCGAAAATGACAAAGTTATAACAAAATCTGAAGAAACAACCCTAAAAATCCGCAGTCTGCAGTATCATCTTCGACAAGTTCCCAAAAAAAAGCACAAAATTTATTGAAAGCCCATGATCCGCCGTTGCATAAAACTGCTGAGACAATGGTCAAATTGCAGTTCCATAAGCCTAACACTCCATATAGTCCTGAAGAGCAGGAATTGGCAAAGCAATTCCAATTTCATTCTGCATCAGCATATTCTCGTATGCGCAAGCCGGGTTGTGTACTCCCAGCGGAAAGTACAGTACGTTCGTGAATTTCTCAGTACGACATAAAACCAGGTTTCTCTCCGGTGATTTTCGAAAAACTGAAACATGAAATGTCAAAGAAGGATCCTTTACACCGGTATTGCTCACTAGCGTGGGATGATATGTCCATCAAGAGTTATGAGGAATATTCTTCGAAGTACGATTGCATTGAGGGGCTCGTAGATCTCGGACCATTGGGCCGGTCAAACGAGAGAGCTCACAATGCATTTTTCTTTAATTTGACAAGCCTCAACGCTGACCATAAATGGCGACAACCCATCGCATATTTCTTGTCTGGTAAAGGTGGATTGCCAGCAGAACAAATTCACTTGCTCTTACAAGAGTGTCTTCAACATTTGGAGAAGGCCGATGTCCGAGTAAAGTTGTTAGTATGTGACCAAGGTGTCCATAATCAACGCCTGTATGATAAAATACTTCAGGTTAATTAGGTAGAAGCTGTCGTTAAAATAGGAGGGAAGAGCTATTTCGCTTCATTCGACTTCCCCCATTTGATAAAACGAGTTGTCTCTGCATTAAGGAAGCATGGGGGAATTTGGCAGGATGGTCGAGCCATTGTCTCATGGAGTGATTTCACGGCAGCATACGCTTTTGATAAAAATTTGACAACATGTCATCTTTTGGGTCATATCTCTGATATTCATTTGTCTCCTAATGCTTTCCAGGCTATGAATGTAAAACGTGCTTTTCAAATATTAGGGCATCGTTATGCCCAGGCTATCAAGCTGTGGGGTCATTCCTCGGAAATTTCTTCAGGAGGAAATGTAGCCTCTATCAGCTGGAAGGATAGTGCCGAATTTGCAGAGAAAATGAATGACATCATTGATGCATGAAATTCAGTTGGTCTCCTCGATAGCAACCCCAACAGAAGACCATTAGCACCTGAAAACCCACAGATAGAAGCGCTCATTATCGATTTGATTGAAAGGAGCCAGACATGGCGAATTCCTCAAAAGTCAGGTTACACAGTCCTACCTTGTTTTCGAGGACTGCAACTGACTGGACACGCACTCCTCAAAGTATACAAAACTATTTCTCAAGAATATCCCTGTTTTAAATTCGTAACCTCTCGCGGAAACCAAGATGGGACAGAACATTGGTTCGGCTGTCTTCGAGGTCGAAATGGGAATTGCCCAAATCCCACAGCAAGAATGGTTCGTCTTTCAACAAGGCATGTTCTGTCAATGGGTTCCTTACATATGGGGAATCATGGCAACGTTCATGGTGATCATGATGCGTTTCTTATGGCGGCAAAACCTTCGTGCATTTCTTCCGCATTTGAGGATTGGCCATTATTAATCACTGTTTCTCATGAAATGGACATGGCAGAATCCAGTGATGAAAGTGACGCTTCTGAGGCCATAGATATCAGTCACGCAGTCGAGGAATGCAATGATCAGACAGGTTCTAAGTCTCAAGATTCTACATCAGTGTATGAGACAAATGCTATATGCTCTTTCGCAGGTTATATAGCTGCCAAGACCATTAAACAGTGTAGTGCGTGCAGAACTACTATGTCCAAGTCACCCATGGATGCTCGTTCGCAGGATGAGCTATACATCGAATTTCGGGAGTATGAAAATGTCGATATTGATGCACCGACAGTAACCAAGCTTACTCGCCCCGCTGATGAGTTTGCAAAATTGGTTGGGTTGCAGTTGCAGATTTTCCATCAAGTTTGGGCAAAGCACTGGAGTTCTCTAACTGTTCTTAATAACATCACTGCCGATATAATGCAAAGCTTGCAGTTATCCGTTTCTCATTGGTTCGCTCCAGACCACAATTGTTTCAATCATCGAGTTGCAGCTTTAAAATTTTTAGTCAGAGTAAAAATTTCTTCTATGACGAGAATTAATAATCGGGCATCATTGAAACGTAATATCCAATGTTTCAGCCGCAATCCCAAGCTTCAAAAAGTGACTCATCAGTGAGGTAGACGTCGTTCTTTCAGAGTTTTCTTTTCATAGTTTTCTTCCCCTGTAGTCGTGCACCTGTGCGCACGTTGAGTGAGTTTTCCATCCAAATTCGATTGTTCATCTGTATTCATCAATTAAATACTGACGGCACGAAACATGCATTACTTTTGTAATCCTGTGAAGTTCATGCATCAGGATATTATTCTGAACACTGTAAAATCCATAGCTGTATCGTGTCCCGATTCTGGTGTTCTGACGATGTCGTTTCACATCCATGTTGGTTGACGTAGATTTTGTCCTAGTAGCCACCTAGGTCATGGATAGAGTCACAAAGTATGTCTTCTTCCAATTAATTGATTACAGTGTGGTTCAGATTACGACTGCTTACTTCTTACACATCGCTCAGTAGGCCGTTGAGAATGATACAATGTCTTCAACCTCCCTCCCGAAATCTTGAAATCGTACATGCTAGAAAACGCATATTCCGCTCGTAATACTGTTCAACCTTTGCCTAGAAAACTTCTAGTTCTTAGCCATTTTCACCTTTTCAACAGATAGTTGTTATGCTCTGTCATTTCCGTCTTAATAACAGTTGTGAAAGCATGGTCTACAGTCGCTCGATTATGTTTCCTGAATCCCAGTCATAGCATATAAATTTAGCGAAATGAAGAGCAAACATTCCATGTTAAATCATGCAATGAATGACTGTGACGATTTTAGAACATTCCTCTGATTTTTGTAGGCATTCTGCACATCATGTAAGTCGAATCGATTTTCATAGTGCAGAATTTCCAACAAAAACGGGGGATTTTCGAAAGGGTAACGGCAGTGAATGATTTGACATGGAATGCAGATTCCTGGACCCATATGCCTCAGTGAATGGACCCCATTGGTACGGCTGGTATGTAATTTGTTAACTTCATAACTCAAACCTTTATTTCAATCATGCGATAGACGCAATGGCATAGTGGAGAGTGTTTTATACCTACAGTGTGTTGTGAGGGTAAAAACCTGCCATGCTATTTCCACCATTCCCATACTTAACTTGAATGAGCTAAGTTCATAGGGTTTACAACACTGACACTCCAATGACGCGCGTTATTAATGTTGGCCACGTTTTAAAGAGAAAAACCTATTGTGAAAAACACCCTCCATTAAGTCATCACGTAAAGTACATGCGCCATGTACGCTGTGCATTTTGCGTTTACTAATAGTTTATGTTACATATGATATTTTTGTGCAATATTCAAATATAACGTTTCAAGACTTCCCTGCAGATGACAAGCGGCAATCACGCAGGGCGTTCGTCATTATTTTTTACGTAAGCATAATTTGTTTGTTTGATATATGAGGGATTCGCTGTCAACTCAGCCACCAAGTTTCGAATGTTCTCAAAAAATTACAGGACATTGCTGAGCGCAAAAAACTACGTTGTGTTTTTTTTCTGATTTTTTCACCCGTTTTTGGTATTGAAGCAAACCCCAACATTTTTTAATTTATGAAAAATTTTCTCACATGAGGTGTAATGATGTTTATACTCGAAATTCGTGGTTTTCTCTCAGTTTTTCGATGGAAGTATTTGACATTGTTTTAAATCATTCCTGGGGCATTTTTAGGCCATGAAACGTCAAAATTTGTACGGAATCGGTTTTGTTAAAATCATTGTTTCGGGCCGTTTTGATTTTCATGAAAACAAAAAAGAATACCGATCACATGTATATTATTTATATTGAAAAATATGAAAGTGGAGATTCAAAGCTGGCATACGAAAAACAATTTTTTCCCCGTGAAGCGGATTCGTCGATGAAGTGATTTTTATGTTTTTGAGTATGAGAGCGTTGAATCCCCATGTTTATACTTTTCCATATAAATGGTATACATGTGCGTAATACTCTTAATGTTTTTCATGAAAATCAAAACGAAGAAAGAAAATCAAAACAAAGTGGCTCAGAAATGATTTTAAGAAATTTTAAATACTTCCATCGAAAAGCTGAGAAAAAAACACGAATTTTGAGTATAAACATCATAACACCTCATGTAAGCTAATTTTTCATAAATAAAAGATGTTGTTTTTTCGCTTAAATGCCAAAAAGGGGTCAAAAAATCTGGAAAAAAAATCAGAACGTAGTTTTTTGATGTCCCGCAATTTTTTCATAATTTTTTGGAGAACATTTCGAAAGTTGGTGGCTGAGTTGACAGAGAATCCCTCATATTCCTCACTCGCTACTCCTATATCGCGTATTCCGCGCTATATCGATTGAAATGACGTCAATTTATTTATCTTTGTAATTTTTTAATATATCGTAGTTATGGATTAGAGATAATATACTGTGAAGAAGAATTTTGTTTTTGCTAAGAATTATGCATTTCGAGAAAAGGTGGAAACCTGACCATAGAGCCAGTATGAAAGGGTTAATTGTGAATTTTCCGAGATATTAAATGTCAAACAATTGCTGTTTTTTTGCAACGCTCAAATTTTGAAGGGGCGTAACGGTTGCAATTTTTTTTTTTGTTCGGGATACATCGCCCGTAACCCCTTACTACAATATATAAACAATTGACAAGGAGAAAAAACAGACCTTTTTTATCGATATAGCGTAAAATGCGCCACATCTGAGTTACTCCATTGTATTCCTGAAAAGGATTATAATCATGCCTCCTAACCTGACATGTATATTCTAGTTTTAGGTGGGGAGTGGTGTTGATTGCCTTCTCGCGGTGCTCCCTGAAAACGAGTGTATGAAAACCCATTGCTTTAATCATATTATATAGATGACTATCGGATTGATTTAAATTTTCGTTACAAAGGGGTTTTCATATACTCGGCTAAACAGTCAACAAAAATATCAAAGTGCAGTTAATAGTTGATACGTGAAAGCGTGATACTTTATTTATTATGAATTAATTTTTTTACCGCGTCATTTTCATTACCGTTGTCATTGTAATTGTAATTGCAATTGCAATAGTTATTCCCGTAGAAATTGCGATTGTAATTGTCATTATAATTGTAATTGCGGTTGCAATTTTGGTTGTGATTGTCATTATCATTGTCATTGGCATTGGCGTTGTCCTTGTCATTGTCAACAATTACAATTTCAACGGTAATGAAAATGACAATGAAATGAGATTAGTATCTCTCAAATGATTTGGTTTCGATTTATGTAGTTTTCTTTTTTTCCCCCCTGAACAAACTGCTAAGTATACGCGG
Source organism: Asobara japonica (assembly GCA_026005395.1). Taxonomy (NCBI): domain Eukaryota; kingdom Metazoa; phylum Arthropoda; class Insecta; order Hymenoptera; family Braconidae; genus Asobara; species Asobara japonica. The sequence continues at coordinate 2,123,950 of BQMI01000393.1, forward strand.
TAAAAAAATTAATTAATAATAAATAAAGTATCACGTTTGCAATCATAGAAATATAATCCCAAATTATCCCAAATGGTTTAAAATTATTTGAATGCGTTAAAATTTTTATAGCTAATTGTCTCTACTATAGATTTAGAAAATTTACTATACACCGCAAAAGAAGGAAAAAATCATAATAAATAAATTATTGCATGCTCAATTATAAACATATTATCCTAAATTATCCCAAATAACTTCAGAATGGTGTAAACAAGTTTGAATTTTTTTAGATTAATTATATATTATAGATTTAAAACATCTGCTAACTATACACCTCAAAAAACCAAAAAAATCATGATAAATAAACTATTGCGTCTTCAATTATGAAAATACGATCCTAAACTATCCCAAATGATTTCAGAATAATCTAAATGATTCAATTTTTTTAAAACTAAGTACATATTATAGTTTTAAAAAACCTGCTAACTATATACCGCGAAAAATGACAAAATCATAATAAATAAACTATTGGGTCCTAAACTATGAAAATGCGATCCTAAATGAATCCCAAATTATTGGAATTGATTTTATTTGTTAATTGGTTACTTGTCTGCTAATTATACGCACGTCAAAAATTACCCGCTTGTCTCTGAATTTGCTCACTTCCGTATCGACGCTCACGGTCTTTCGGCGCGCTCTGCGGTATCGAGAGTCTCGAGATATTGCGGCGCGCTCTGCCGTATCTACATGTACTGTACTTCCATGCGCTCTGCCGTATCTACACTCACTGTATTTCGACGCGCGCATGGGCCAAAATGCGGTTGAAGGCCTGCCATAAGCGCTGGCAATCTCCCCTATAATCTCTGTCAAAACCCTCCCATAAGAAGTTTCACTTCAAAAATTTGTTAACTATGGTCAAGTGCAATTTTTACTGATGGGTTCTACAGTTCCGGAGTCTATGCTGAACGAGGAGTGGGGGTAAGGCCACATGAGAGAGGCGGAAATCCGAAAATGCGACCTCTACGTACTTAGCCGACAAAGTACACAAAGTTTGAACAGTACTTGATGTAATCGATTGTACATTATTGTACATTGTTTAATTTTTTTGTACATCTCCTGTTTATTTATAAAAAAATAATGAAATTTTCGTGTGTTTTTAGCCGACACATAATATAAAATAAGTTAAGTGAAGTGAATTCCCCGTGGATTTTGTAGGAAATCGTTTGTACATTCCAAAAAAAATAATTCGGTTGTTTGTACATACGTTGTTACGTCTGTACAAACAATTAATTATTTTGTCATAAATCCCCCCACCCCCCGTAATGCGATCGGCGCATGCGCAGTGGCCAATCAGCTGTTCATTACTTCGAATTATGTCTAAAAAATATGGCTCTTGTTGGGTTTCACATAACCAGCAATCACCCCGGTTCTTTCTCTAATCCAAATTAATGTTTCTAATGTAATTGAAAAACTAATCACCTTTCCCGAGGTGCAAAATTGACATTCGAGGCGAAGCCGAGGATCTTAAGCACGTGGGGGAGGGTGATTAGTTTTTTCATGGCGTGGCTGGAACTGTTTTTTCTAGTCGAGCACTAAAATGGTTGTTTTCTCCTTCCTGACCAGAAAATGAATGTTTTTTATATTAAGTAATGTGTTAATTTTCAGATAATTAGAAGAATCGTGTCAGTAGTGCAGTGCAAGTGACTTAACGAAAAATCTGAAATGTCACTTCTTAATAACAAATTCAATTTGAAATTAACAATCTTCAATTTCCAGTTGTCGATTTGTAATTATCAATCAATAATGATAAATTGACAATCAAACATTATGAAAATGAAAAGTTAACAATTAAAAATTGCTAACTGGAAATGAACAATTAACAATCGAACATTGACAATTTAAATCGAAAATTCGAAAATTGATCATTTACAATGTCAAATTCACCATTAGACATTGGCAATCACGATGATTTGACAATTAAGAATTCACAACTGAAAATTGAAGATTGAAAATTGTCACTCAGAACTTGACAATTAAGAGTGATGAAAAAGAACCACTAAAAATTGAAAATTAAAAATCTACAATTGAAAATTTTCAATGCACATGCCGAACTCTGAATATACCCTTCCCTACTTGTTTTTACATTTTGAAAGTATAGCTAAAATTCAGGATGTGTAATTGAGATTAGATGCTGCAAATCGCAATTGGAATATAAAATTTGAAATTTAAGATTTAGGATCTGAAATTTGGGATTGGGGGATTCAGAATTTGGATTTTGAGATTTGAAATTCGAGATTTTGGATTGGATTAGCAGATGGTGGAGTTCCACTTTTGGAATTTTGGATTTGCCTTTGAATTTGGAATTTCCCTCATAATTTTTCGTGCATGGTGATTGAACTTCACCACAATTGTTTAAAAAAATTGTTTTCTGAATATTTTCGCCGTAACAATTAATTCATGGCAGGAGAACACGTGAAAACAATATTATTCCACCTTTTTGTTGGATATCTTCAATTTTTTTGTCATAATGACTGAATGTTATTTCGACGTCAAAAAACGTCATAAATTGCACTAACTCAGTACTCTCGTTGCTTAGAGCAGTATTGATTGCTATCAAAGATATGGAGCGTTTTACTCACAGGCAAAAAATTTATACAACAAATATGAACATGGAGGGCAACTCAGTCATACTTAAGAGTATAAATTAGTTAGTCGATGAATATCGTGGAAGTGCCAGTATCTGTACAAGGTGTATCGAGTTGGCAGTCCTAGGTACACAAATCGGGTCTTCACCGGGCTCATAATTAGGTGCTTTTTTGGTGTCCAATCCATTTTTTTGGTGCTCGAAAAAAAAACCATTAAAAATCGCGTTTTTCAAAGTAGGAGCGTCGAGTTAGCAGCCCATCCCTTTTATAAAACAAACAAAAAAAAATCCTGCGGAATAATTAGGTGCTATTTTGGTACTTTCAAATGCAGAAGAGAAAAAAATTTTTTTATAATTTTTTTTTAATTTCTAAAAAAGTCATTAATTTACTTTTTATCATAATTGGGAAAATTCCAACTAAATCATGTGGGTCGAATACTCGAATTAGGACCTCTTCAATGGCGATTGTTGAAAACTTGGTGCTGCCCCATAATACCCTGAATCACCTACCCAGATGCCCTGGGTCAGTGGATTTTGCTATCGGGGACCGAATCAGGTATTTTCATGGGCCCGGGAGTCTCACTGAATTAGGTGCTCTCGAAAAAAGTCGATTCGAAATTTAGTGCTGTCCCATAATACCCTAAATCACCTTCCCTGCTGCCCTGAGTTAATGGATTTTGCTATCAGGGGCCGAATCAGACACTTTAATGGGCTTAGGAGTCGAACAGAATTAGGTGCTCTCGGAAAAAGCGACTTTGGGATTTTGTGCTGTCCCATAATATCCTGTGAGACTACTAAGCCCATTAAAGTGTCTGATTCGGTCCCTGATAGCAAAATCCACGGGCTCAGGGCAGCAGGGAAGGTGATTCAGGTGATTATTGGAAAGCACCAAATTTGGAATCGACTTTTTTCGAGAGCACCTAATTCGGTGAGACTCCTGGGCCCATTAAAGTGCCTGATTCGGTCCCTGATAGCAAAATCCATTGACTCAGGGCAGCAGGGAAGGTGACTCAGGGTATTATGGGACAGCACCAAATTCCAAAGTCGCTTTTTCCGAGAGCACCTAATTCTGGGAGACTCCTAAGCCCATTAACGTGTCTGATTCGGTCCCTGATAGCAAAATCCATTAACTCAGGGCAGCAGGGAAGGTGATTTAGGGTATTATGGGACAGCACTAAATTTCGAATCGACTGTTTACGAGAGCACCTAATTCAGTGAGACTACCGGGCCGATGAAAATGCCTGATTCGGTCCCTGATAGCAAAATTCACTGACTCAGGGCATCTGGGTAGGTGATTCAGGGTATTATGGGACAGCACCAAATTTTCAACAATCGCCATTGAAGAGCTGCTAATTCGAGTATTCGACCCACGTGATTTAGTTGGACTTTTCCCAATTATTATAAAAAGTAAATTAATGACTTTTTTAGAAATTAAAAAAAAATCATAATTTTTTTTTTCTCTTCTGCATTTGAAAGCACCAAAATAGCACCTAATTATTCCGCAGGAGTTTTTTTTTGTTTGCTTTATAAAAGGGATGGGCTGCTAACTCGACGCCCCTATTTTGAAAAACGCAATTTTTAATGGTTTCTTTGCAAGCACCAAAAAAAATGGATTGAACACCAAAAAAGCACTTAATTATGAGCCCGGTGAAGACTCGATTTGAGTACCTAGGACTGCCAACTCGATACACCTTGTGCAGATACTGGCACTTCCACGATATTCATCGACTAACTAATTTCTACTCTTAAGTATGACTGAGTTGCCCTCCATGTTCATATTTGTTATATAAATTTTTTGCCTGTGAGTAAAACGCCCCATATCTTTGATAGCAATGAATAGTGCTCTAAGCAACGAGAGTACTGAGTTAGTGCAATTTATGACGTTCTTTGACGTCGAAATAACATTCAGTCATTATTTAAAAAAAATTGAAGATATCCAACAAAAAGGTGGAATAATAGTGTTTTCACGTGTTCTCCTGCCATGAACAATTAATTGTTACGGCAAAAATATTCAGGAAACAATTTTTTTAAACATTTCTGAAGCAAATTCCAAATTCAAAGGCAAATCCAAAATTCCAAAAGTGAAACCTTAACTCCACCATCTGCTAATCCAATCCAAAATCTCGAATCTCAAATCCCAAAATCCAAATTCTGAATCCCCCAATCCCAAATTTCAGATCCTAAATCATAAATTTCAAATTTTATATTCCCATTGCAATTTGCAGCATCTAATCTCAATCACACATCCCGAATTCTAGCTATACTTTCAAAATGTCAAAACAAGTAGGGAAGGGTATGTTAAGAGTTCGGCATGCGCTTTGAAAATTCTTAATTGTCGATGTTTAATTTTCAATTTTTGGTGGTTCTTTTTCATAACTCTTAATTGCCAACTTCTGAGTGAAAATTTTTAATCTGCAGTTTTCAGTTGTGAATTCTTGATTGTCAAATAATCGCAATTGCCAATTTCTAATTGTGAATTTGACATTGTAAATTATCAATTTTCTAATTTTCGATTTAAATTGTCAATGTTCGATTGTTAATTGTTCATTTCCAGTTAGCAATTTTTAATTGTTAACTTTTCATTTTCATAATGTTTGATTGTCAATTTATCATTCTTAATTGATAATTACAAATTGACAACTGGAAATTGAAGATTGTTAATTTCCAATTGAATTTGTTAGTGAGAAGTTACATTTCAGATTTTTCGTTAAGTCACTTGCACTGCACTACTGACGCGATTCTTCTAATTATTTAAAAATTAACACATTACTTAATTACACATTAACACATTACTGAACATTCATTTTCTGGTCAGGAAGGAGAAAACCACCATTTTAGTGCTCGACTAGAAAAAACAGTTTCAGGCACGCCATGAAAAACTAATCACGCTCCCCCACCTGCTTAAGACCCTCCCCCACGTGCACCTGGGAAAGGGTGATTAGTTTTTCAATTACATTAGAAACATTAATTTAGATTAGAGAAAGAACCGGGGTGATTGCTGGTTATGTGAAACCCAACAAGAGCCATATTTTTTAGACATAATTCGAAGTAATGAACAGCTGATTGGCCACTGCGCATGCGCCGATCGCGTTACGAGGGGTGGGGGGATTTATGACAATATAATTAATTGTTTGTACAGACGTAACAACGGATGTACAAACAAACAAATTATATTTTTTGGAATATACAAACGATTTCCTACAAAATCCACGGGGAATTTACTTCACTTAACTTATGTTATATTATGTGTCGGCTAAAAACACACGAAAATATCATTATTTTTTTATAAATAAACAGGAGACGTACAAAAAAATTAAACAATGTACAATAATGTACACTCGATATACAATCCATTACATCAAGTACTGTTCAAACTTTGTGTACTTTGTCGGCTAAGTACCCAGAGGTGAAAATGCGCTCGAGCGACAGAGGTTAGCTGCAGGGTTGGGCGAATCGTCGAATTTGAAGTTTTTTACGTTACCATGTAATAAATTGGTAATTTACCTCCGGTCGGTAATAAATGTAAAGAATGTAAATAATTCCCATAACCTCTTAGTTTCACCGAAATTTAAAATCATTGTCATTATACCCTATTATTAAAAAATTAATGAACAATCAATAATAAAATATAACAATATAATTGATAATTTGGATCAAAGTGACCTATAAGTCCCCAACATTGGGATCTTATGGGGAGGCGAACTTAAATTTTTTAAATTTGAATTTTTGGCCCCGTGTGAGTGTTTACTATCTAATAGGGCATGGAGAATAGAAGGGAAGGAGCCCGAACGAGGTAGAAGTGGGGGTAGACTTTTGAGGACCGAATCTATGTCGTGCACGGGGACTCTCAAACGATCCGCACGTAGCGCTGATGCTTGGCTTATCGACAATACAGTTTTAACCACTGTATCGCCTAGTGCTGCCTTTGACGGCGAAAAGCCAAAATAGACCCTCATTCCACCGGGAGCTGGACAAGAGCAGAGCTGTAATTCCCGTGCGGTGGAAATGGGTTAAAGTTAGGATTTTGATAGGATTTAATTAGGATTTTGCTGTTTCCACCGAGATTTTTGTCGATGTTCCATTCAGCTCTCCTCTCCTTTAGCTCCCGGTGGAATGAGGCTCATAGATAATGAATACACAACAATTACTTTAGGTAACTTTCGAAGAAGTTTCCATGGATCTGTTTGTTTTCGAATGGAACCATTGTCCTCGATGATTTCTCACATTTTCTAATTCGAAATGATCTAGAATGGTCTGAACGGTGAAAATACAAATTTTGCATCAGCATCACGATTTTGAGAGGGCATGGATATACCTGGATAATATGGATAACATGGAGATATACCATCGATAACATGGACATATATCGATATATGGATGATATGAAAACAGTAGAAACGAAAAAAGTCGAGACCCAGGCCAAATAAGTCCTCCCAACATCGTGACGCGATGCACCTATATGCAATGTCTTTGAGATTGCGCTGATTTCAAAACTTTCTTTTTTTTTCAGACCGTGATGATCCGTTCAGAATATTTATCGTCTAATCTCGATGGTAACTCTACGTCGTACCAAATTGAACGATTTTTTAAGATAAAAAATGAAGTATTTCTTGGCGATGGATCCCAACGGTTTGCCTTCCAAAGAAGGCCGCTTCTGGATTTTTCTTTCATTAATACTATAATGGAAATATATTTTTCAGAGATCCCTTTGAATTTTGTAGTCAAGCAATTCACGATAAATTACATTTTGGAGTGGTTTAGTTAATGCCTTCAATTTGGTTTCTTTCGGGATAGATATTTCACATATAATACGTTCAAATGAGATCGTTACAATTTTTGGTACTCTCGAATGTGCAGAAGATGTTGAAGGGCCGTAAGGAACTAACAGACTAACTGATATTTCGTTATCACGAAATCAAAATCGAATTAGAGCACCCAAAAGAGGCCCTCTGAGGAAGATGAGCCGTTGGGACATATCGCTGAGAATTACTTCATTTTCTATCTTGAGAAATCCTTCAATTGGGCATAACCGAGAGTTGGCGTCAAGATCAGACGATAAATATTTTGAAGAGATTATCACGGTCTGAAAAAAAATCCAAAGTTTTGGAATCATCGCAATGTTGAAAGACATTGCATAGGTGCATCTCATCACGATTTTGGGAGAACTTATCTGGCCCGCGTCTCTATTTTTTTTTATTTTTTCTGTTTTTATATCGTCGATATATCGTCACGATAAATTCTCGATAAAAACAGAAAAAGTCGGGACCCAGGCAAGGTACGTGCTCCCAAAATCGCGACAATATGTACCTATGCAATGTTTTTCGAAATTGCGACGATTCCAAAACATCCCATTTTTTTTAGACCGTGATGTCTTCAAAATAATTATTGTCTGATCTTGATGGCAACTCTAGTATGACTATTTATCAGGCCATTTCATACATCATCCCATTACATGGAAGTACATGTAACTGTGAAGAAATCTCTGATATCTCTTTTATTATAAAATTTAGGGAATTATGAAGATCTTAGTAAAAAATGATTTATTGGAATAATTGTAGAGAACACTTGAAGTTGAAGGAATAATTTAAACTCCGAACTCTTTCCGCCCTCAATATTTCAATGTTGAAAGCACATAATCTTGCACCAGAATTGGCTCATTGCAAAATGAATTGCAATTTTCCTGGATTTTTACCATTTCCCTTTTTTAAAAATTGATATGAAAAAAAACTACTGGGCAACTCTGTTTCTAATTCTCCCAGAAGGTTCTCAATTCTAGGGAATATTTTTGGTAAAAATTTTCGATTTTTTAAAAATTAACTTTTTAAGTTATTAGCGATTCAAGGAAAAAACGGTTTTCACCCGAACTGCCATAAAACGAATACGAAAGTCTTTAATAGAGGCTTATTTTGAAGGATTTCTCATCCCTTTTGAGTGTGTAAATCAAGAAGTCGATCGGTCTATCCATGGCTCAGATATTAGTGAAAATGTAAGAACTCGTTTCAAATCCAAAAAAAATATAATTTTCAAAAAATCATAATTCCTTAATTTTTTTTTTTTTCTTTTTTTTTTTTTAAAGGATTTCTGTTTCCGGTCTGATAGGAGATAGATGCCAATTTTAGGCGCGAAGTAGTTTTCTTTGATTCTTGGTGATTTTTAGTGGTTGCAGTAAGAAAATTTAGGTGGGAAAAGGGTGGAAAAGGGAGGGTAAGAAGAGTGTTGGAAAATAGAGAAGTGTGAAGAGGGAAGGGTAAAGAGTAAAAGTGGAAAACGAGCGCGTGGGCTGGGTGAGGTTAGAATGCATGGGAAGTGTGGAGCAAGTGTAGTAAATAGGAAAGTACAGGATTAAGTTAAGGTAAGATTAGGTTTAAGTGAATCTGAATATAGATATATAAGGCAGAATAGGAGGATAGAAAGGGTGGATAGAAAAGGGATAAAAAAGGTGGAAAGTATTGCTAGGCAGGGGGAAAAAGCATATAGGTTGGTAAAGAAGAGGGAACGTGGGAGGAAAGGGAGAATGTCAGTGGGGAAACTACTGGCAGAGCTCACTAGCGACAGATAGAGCAGGCAAAACAGAGGTGGATGAAGAGGCAGGAGGGGAGAGGGGCATACAAGAGGACGAGGCTGAAGGAGTGGAAAAGGTCTACGTGGCGGAGGGGATAGGGGAGTCAGAGGTTTCGGAGGGGGAACTGGGGGGAGTGAGTGCTAGCAGTGTGAATAGTACATTGGGTAGGAAAAAGAGAGGGAGATTACCGGCGCCGGTGAAGCTATTCAGGGACCGTTTAGAGCGAGAGAGGCAGGGGAAAAGGACGGCTTCAGTGGAGGAGTGGATAGAGAGAGTGAGACAGTCAGGGGAAAGCTCGGAAGGTAAACCAGGGAGTCAAGATAAGAGAAAAAGAGAGCAACTAACAGAAGAGATGAGCGGTCAAGAGGAGATAAAAAGGAGGAAGGAGGATATCAAGAGTGAAGAGGGGAAAATGGTGTATAGTGCCTTGGAAGTCATGATGAAGAATTTCCAAACGGATATGATGGAGGCGATTGACACAGCAGTCAAAAAAGATGGAGAAAGCACGAGGAAGGAGTTGGCAAGCTCGAGAGAGACGTGGCAAAAATGGGAAAGGAAGTGGGAGGAAAAGAAGAAAGAAATATGGGGGAGAATAGAGGAAATGCAGAAGGAAAAGGAAAGAATGGAACTGAGAAAGATGGAGAAAGATCAGGATACGGAAAGGAGACTGAGTGATTTGGAGAAATGTAGGAATATAGCAGGGGAACTAAGCAGGAGACAAGGAGAGGAAGAACAGAGGATAGAATATGGGAGCTTGAGTGGAGGGAAGAGAGGGAAGAAAGAAGGAGGAGAAGAAAAAATTTAGTAGTCAAAAATATGCTGTTGAGGGAGGGGAATGGGAAAAATGAGGTGGAAGAACTGTTTCACAGAGGTAATGGATGTGAGGGTAAATGTCTTATGGGTTAGAAGATTTGGAAAGAAAAATAGAGAGGGGAGGGAGGCGGTAGTGGTAGGCCTGGAGAACGAAGAGCAAAGGAGAATAGTGATGAGTAACAGGGCAAAACTAAGGGGTAGGAAAGAGATTTTAGAAAATGATCTGACATGGAGTGAGAGAAGAATTCAGTGGGAGTTGGGGGTAGTGGCAAATGTAGAGGCAAGAAGAAATAAGCAAATAAAAATGGGAAAAGGAAGGATAGAGATTGCAGGAAAGTTATGGACATGGGACGAAAAGAATTGGGAATTAAAGGATGAAGGTGGATCAAGGTGGGAAGAAGATAGGGAAGGGGAAGCAGTAGGGGAAGAAATGGAACAACAGGAGTTGTTGGGGGAACAAGAGAGAAGGAAGTACATGGGGTAGGGGGAGAAGCAAGGAAACAGAAGATAGGAAAAGTACAGAAGAAACTGAGATTTCTATTCTGGAATGTCGCGGGAGCCAGAAGGAAGGATAAAGAGTTTTGGGAATCGATGAAGGAATGAGACGTAGTGATGCTGACAGAAACGTGGATGGACCAGAAAGGGTGGGAAAGTATGAGGAAAAGGGTACCAAAGGAATTTAAATGGAGAGTGCAATTAGCCACAAAGCAGCATAAAAAAGGAAGATGGGTGGGAGGTATGATGATGGGAATAAAAAAAGAAGTGTATGACAGTGAGGTAGTAGAAGCAGGAGCGCAGGAGGAGATGGAAGGATGGATGGTGGCAACGTTGGCTAGAGGAGGGAAAAAGTCGAAGATAGTAGGTGTGTATATCAATGGAGACTTAGAAAGAAAATTGGAAGAAAAAATAAAGGAAGTGATGGGGGAAAAAGGGGAGGAGATAGTGTATATAGGGGGTGACTTCAATGTAACAACCGGGAACAAGGGTGGATGGATGGATGGGCTAATAGAAGGAGGAGGAGGGTATAGAGAATCGAAAGATAAGGTGCTGAATGGAGGAGGAAAGTTATTGATAAGAACAGTGGAGGAAGCAGGGTGGTCGATATTAAATGGAAATTGCACAGGGGATGAAGAGGGAGAATACACGTGGGAAGGGAAAAGCAGGACGGTAATTGACTACGTATTAACTGATAGGAGGGGAAGAGACGAAGTAGAGAGATTCGAGGTAGGAGATAAATGTGACTCCGATCCCTTCCCATTAATACTAACAGTGGGAGTGAATAAGGAGGAGGGGAAGAGAAAAGACAAAACAGAAGGAAGGAAGGGCAGGAAAATAGCACATTGGGGAGTAGGAGACAGGGGGAAGCTGGAAAGAAAGCTGGAAGAGAGCAAATGGGACGAGACAGCAACAGCAGATGAGTTAATACAAGAAATAAAAAGGAAGGTAAAGGAAATTAAGGACAGCATAGAAGAGGGAGGCAAGGGAATCAGGAGACGCTGGGCGGAGTGGTGGGATCAGGACTGCAAGAGTAAGACGAAAATGGTAAGAGAAATACTGAGGGCGGCAAGAAAAGGGAAAGTAGAATGGGCAGAATACAAAGAACAAAGATCGGAGTATAACAAGTTGTGTGAGCTAAAGAGAAGGGAAGAAGGGAACAGATTTGAGATGGAAGTGGAACGGGCGATAGAAGAAGGGAAAGTATGGGAAGTTATTAATAGGGAGAGAAAGGTATGGAAAGGAATTAATGAAGAAATAGGATTGATGGAATGGAAGAATTACTTCATGGAAGTATTGGGTGGTGTGGAAAGTAGAGTACGAGGAGGAGGAAGAAGGTTGGAGATGAGCAAGGACTGACTTTAAAAGAGGTGGAGGAACCGATAGACCAACTAAAAGGAGGGAAAGCAGCGGGAGAAGATGAAATCGAAAATGAGATATGGAAGGAGGGAGGAAAAGGAATGAGGAGAGTAGCGTGGATAATATGTGAAAAAGTATGGAAAGGGGAAGGATGGCCGAAGGAGTGGAAGGAGGGCTTATCAGCACCAATAGTTAAAAAAGGGGAGGGAAAGACTGTGAAGGAATATAGAGGAGTAACTCTGATGCAGACACTGTACAAGGTGTATGCAGCAGTGTTAACGAGAAGACTGGAGAAGCAGGTAGAGCAGAAGAAAATAGTCCCACAAAATCAAGCAGGATTCAGGAAAGGGATGGGCACGATTGACAATATCTTTGTATTGAACTATTTAGTGAATAAGCAATTGGCAGAAAAAGGTGGGAAAATGTATGCTTTCTTTGTGGACCTAAAGGCAGCGTTTGACTCGGTGAATAGGAAAATTCTATGGGAGGTGATGGAGAAGAGAGGGATATCGGAAGGAATTACGGAAAGGGTGAAAGAGATTTACGAGGAAACAGCAAGCAAGGTGAGAATAGGGGAAAAGGTTTCGGAGAACTTTTGGACGGGAAGAGGGGTAAGGCAGGGTTGCCCACTAAGTCCCATTCTCTTCAACATATTGATATCGGACCTGGAAGAGAAGATGAGAGACAAATGGAAAGGGGGGGGTTAGGTTGGGGCATACGAAAGTTTTTTCGTTGGCATATGCGGATGACATGGTGGGGTTGGCGAAAAACGAAGCGGGAATGGCAATTATGTTGAAGAACATGGAAGACTATATGAGACAGAAAGATCTGGTAATCAACACTGATAAGTCAAAGATAATGATTTTTAAGAATAGAGGAGGAGCAGGAAAAGACAGGAAGACCAGAGAATGGAAAGTGGCAGGTAAAGTGATACAGGTGGTGAGGGAATTTTGTTACCTAGGATACTGGTTTCAGGACAATGGTGGGCAAGGGAGGCAGGTGAGAGAAAGGATAGAGAAAGCAGGCAGGGTAATGGGTCAGGTATGGGGAATAGGAAAAAGGAGATTGAAGAAGGATTGGAAAAAGAGGATTTGGTTGTTTGACACTTTGGTGTGGTCGGTCATGGCTTACGGAGCAGAAGTTCGGGGATGGGTGGAGTGGGATGCTATGGAACGCACACAGGAACGGTATCTGAAATGGATATTAGGGGTGGGGAGAGGGGTAGCAGGATACCTGATAAGGGAGGAACTGAAAAGAGACAAACTATTGCTGAGAGCCGCAATGAGAGCGTGGAAGTTTGAGGTAAAACTGAGAAGTGGTAAGGGAAGTGAAATAGCGAGGGAATGTCTGAAGGAAATGGAGAAAAGAGAAAGCAAGAAGTCGGTATCGAGATGGGAGGAAGGGAGAAGAGCTTTTAGGGAGACAAGGGGGCTAATGAGAAAGGGAGAGGAAAGGGACGGGGGGAGTAGAGAGATAGAAAGTATTGAAGAGGTTATAAATGCAGAGCGCAAAAGACAAGAGGAGGAAAGATGGGAAAGGATATTGGATGCTAGTAATAAATGGTATAAAGGGGTGGTGGTGGAGAATTTGCCGGGTTATTTGGAGAATGCTTGGGGAGAGGATAGATGGAATAGGATAGCTAGGTTTAGGTTAGGACAAGGGTTAAAAGGGGAAAGAAGTTGGATCCCAGAAAGAATGAGAAGCTGTAGAAAATGTAGAAGTAAAACTGAATCATGGGAGCATGTGCTGGAGGAATGCCTGGGAGAGGATGGGAGTTTCAAGAGTGTATGGGAGAGGGTGTGTGAGATACTGAGCGAGGACGGGCCAGGAGAGAAGTGGATGGTTGAATGGGAGAAGTATGACAGGGAGGAAGAGGAGAGGAGAGATTGGGAAGGAGGTTAGTGGGGGGGAACAAAGGGAGGGCGAAGGGGAGGGAGGAGAAGGCGCGAAGTTTCCAACAAGACCGGAAACGGAAGTCCGCTCGGTTTGGTGCTCACTAGAAGGTACATAGGATAAGAGAAATAGTAATAGGTATTGTAAATAGGTTATTATAAATAGGTCACAGTAAATAGGATAATGTAAATAGGTGTCTGAGGTGAGGGTTCACGAAGTTGAAAAATGCTGTATGTACAAGAATATAAGTCTATGAAATTGAAGTTTGTAAGCAAATATGTAGTAAACGAGTATAAAAAAAAAAAAAAAACATAATTGGAAAAGGGAGAGGAGAGGTGGAAAGAAATGGAAGTCATTGTAACCCTTAGGGGATCAATAAAGAATTGATTGATTATTTTTTTTAACTTTCTTTGTTTCAAAATTTGTGTCAGAGATTCACCTTTTGCAATTGCGCATATCTCATTTGAAAATGGGAATTAAGACTTAGAAATTTAGGACAAACTTCCCATTTGCATCCCAGATAAGTAGTAAAAATGGAGAATAGGTAAAATTAAAACGCCGAAAAATAGGTTAGTAATTGACGGAATGACTCATATAGATTGTTATACTTGACATTTTTCAAAGCAATAAATAATATTAAATAAGTTTTCAATCACAATTCGTGTAACAGTTTAATAAGTTCGGTATATTCGGTGATTGTGAATTTTCATCATTACACGAAAAAAAACAATCTATTTGGGTTTATTGCAAAAACCGATTCGAAGATATAAATATATAAAAATATAAAGGAATCGGAGATATTTTATCCCTGAATCGGAGATATTCCAGAATGTATTTATTGTATAATTTTTTAATTTTTAAATTTTTAGAAATTTTTATGATTTTGAAAACTGTAAAAAATTTCCAAATTTTCAAAATTTCCAAAATTTTCTGAATTTTAAAAATGAAAATTTTTGAAAATTGTTACAATTGGGAAATTAAATTGGCCCTCTTTTTTTATTCAAAAACTGGATGATTCCCCATACTTGACATTTTTCAAAGCAATAAATAATTTTTTTTATTTATTCGATAATGTATACCCTCTCGGGTCTTTACATTTTGGTCCCTTCCCCTTTCCCCAACAAGAAAATATAAAGTTTTCTTAGCTTACTCTAGTAGTACATTCAACTTATACTCTCATTAAGTGTTACATTCCCAGTCCTCCACCCCTTCATTCCACTCTCATACTTAACACAGCACTCCTCTCTCTCTCTCTCTCTCTCTCGCTCTCCCTCCCATATCCAAAGGATTTGCTATAAGAGCCTCACTACAATATCCATTTATTCCATACACATAACATATCGGCAATACCTCACTCATTCCTCCCTTCCTCTTTCACCTCTCTTTTTATCCACTTGGCTTTCGCACACATACCTACTTACACTCCACCATCCACACTGCCTCCCCCCCGGGGATCTCATTGCGGTGGTGGGGGTGCCTCATATCATTTGTACTTCTTTGCCCTGTTTCCTAAGCCGTTTTTCGCCGCGATTGTCCAGGGACTTTGATGTCGGGGTACAACCCTGCCTGGGTGTCGCCCTCGCCATTAGGACCAGGTCGTCAGAGAGTACTGGCCCAACCTCCGCCCCCTTTCTCCTCTACTTCCGCCTTATTCTTCATTCTTTCACCTCCCCTTCTTCTCTTTTCCTCATTAACTTTTCCCATTCCCTCACCAATGTGCACAGTTCTGTGATCGGGTCCTCTCCCAGTATCTCCTCTACCCGCTCCCCCCTCCCCAGCTCTTCCCAACACTTCCAAAACTCCTTCAGCGCACCAGCTCTCACCTCTCCACACTCCAGGATGTGCCGCAAATCTTCTCTTTCTTCCCCACATAATCTGTACTTCACGTCCCGGAGGTTTAGAGTCCGTGACAGTCTATCCATTGCTTTTAAACACATAGGTAAAGACACAAAAATTACACGTGAACAAATTCAATCAGAGGAGTATATAAATCATTGTATAGAAAGCAACTTGGCTTTTCTACGTTGTATCCCTAACTCGACTTGGTATTGGGCTGAAAGAAAGAGAGACTTATTCGCAATGATCAGACAACTCGGAAAACCCACGTTATTCCTAACTATGAGTGCTAATGAAGTTGATTGGCCCTCATTATTACAATTATTATATAAATTGAAGAATAATGGAGCAGAAATTACAGAACAAGATGTTCAGGAACTCCATTATATTAAAAGAGCACACTCATCAATGAAGATGCTGTAACATGTACCATCTATTTTAATAAGCTCATCAATGTTATAATGAACATACTTAAGTCAAAAAAGTCTTCTCCCTTCGGGAAATATCGTGTTGTCCATTATTTTAAAAGAATTGAATTCCAGCATCGTGGGAGCTCCCATGCACACATTCTGCTATGGCTTGAGAATGCTCCAGCGGATCCACTAGGTGCTGACCGACTAAAAGCTATTGAACTAGTTGATACATTGATATCAGTGGCCACTTCAGAATCGTCGGGGAACATCAAACTACAGACACATAAGCACACGTTCACATGTTACAAAAAAATAGCTGCGAACGCTCATCAAAAATGCAGATTTGAAGCTCCATTCATGCCATGCAGATACACAACTATACGGACACCAATGCAGAAAGAAGAACCAGGATTCGACACGTATAAACAACGTTACAACACGATAAGAACAAACTTAGAGAACAATGACTATGCTGATATTGATAGTTTCTATCAGGGAAATGGAATACTATCAGATGATTACTACATGAATGTGCTTCGAGCTGGCATCAATCGTCCCAGAGTATTTCTTAAACGTCAACCCATGGAAAAGTGGCATAATCCATTCAACCCATTCATTTTCAATATTTTGAAATCAAACATGGATGTGCAATTTATCACCGAAGAATACTCATGTGCTGCATACGTAGTGGAATACGTCAATAAAACGAACCGTGGAATTAGCAATCTCCAACGTAACATCACTGAAATAATGGATGAACATCCAGAGTTCGATATTGTCGAAATTACTAGGAAAATGAGCGTTGACATGCTAAATACTGTCGAAATTACCAGTCAGGAAGTTGCATGGTACCTTCTGCGTGACCCGATGTCCAAGTCTTCTTCAGTTGTTACCTATATTTCAACAATATGGCCGATCGAAAGACAAAGAATTCGAAAAACTCAGAAAGAACTCAATGAAATGGATGCTGATGATGATGCAACAAACATATGGAAAGAAAATTGGTTTGACAAGTACGAAAAGAGACCTGAAGAGCTAGAAGATGTCAATTTGGCCCAGTTTGTTGCTCATTACACACTGAATAATCAGGGGAATTGGACACGAAGGAAAGAACCTCGGATTATTCGGTACAGAAACTACGACATGGCTGATGATTTCAATGAATACAAACGGGAAATGGTGACTTTGTATATTCCATTCCGAGACGAAGAAAATGAAATTTTTGCAGAAACTAAATTCATACAGATTTACGACGACAACGAAATATTGATTTTGGAGCGACATAAAGAATTCTCATCGAATTTAGATATCCAGAAAACCATCGAGATATGCCGAGAGTTGTGTCGTGAAGATGAATTAAATCAAGATGATGATGCTGAAGGAGACAATGTAGGTCGCCTTTTTCCTGAAGCAAATCCTTTTCAAGAATTGTATAACGCTGACCACATAATGAACGACGATCTGCGGTTAGCAACACTTAACAAACTGGGTGCTATCGCAAAGAAGAGGGATAATTTAATGTCTAATGAACAATTTTATGAACTAATGAGAATGGCCAATCAGAGGCAGAAAGCACTCCTGATGCATGTGATTGCTAATCTCCTCTCATCAAACCGATCACCGCTCCAAGTTTTCTTCACTGGGCCAGCAGGATGTGGGAAGACATTCCTCATTAGACTCCTCATGGAAATTTACAACCGCTTCACAGATAATGATGGTTTTTGCAATGCTTACATCGCATGTGCATCAACAGGAAAGGCTGCAATAGCAATTGATGGTACGACAATCCACACTGCATTGAAAATATCCCTTTCCAAACTATTACCATTATCAATTGAAAAGGCTCAACAGTACAGAATGCTCTTCAAATTCGTCCAAGTTATACTCATCGATGAGGTCAGTATGGTAGGAGCGGAATTGCTGTCTCAAATTGACGCACGGTTAAAACAAATAACAGGAAATTTCCAAGATAATTTTGGAGGAATGGATATCATTTTCATAGGTGATTTGCGTCAGTTACCTCCAGTGCGTGCTACACCCATCTATCAAGCAACAAAACGACGCATAGCAGCACCAACACTTTGGCGTGACTTGAAGTTCTATGAATTGGATGAAGTCATGAGACAAGCGAATGCTGATTTCTCCTCTTTATTAACTAAAATTGGAAATGGCGAAGAATTGGATCAAGAACAGATACACCTAATCGAATCTCGGTTTTTATACAAGAGAGGAAGCAGATCGTCTTTGTCCACATGGAATTCGGCTATATTTGACAAATAATGCTGTAAACGAATACAATTTGACAATTCTTAATTCTGCAGAGAATAAAACAGTCTCAATAGCTACTGATGTATTCACCGGCTGCCATAATGCTGAGCAACAATCATTTGTACGACAAAAATTGCATAAAAAATCGGTAATAGACACTGGAGGTCTGCCCTACGAGATAATACTGGTGTTAGATAAATGGTATACAATAACAACCAATCTGGATGGTTTAGCAAACGGCGCAGTTGGTAAACTAGTTCATATCGAAACTGATGAGGCAGGGGCAGTAACTCGTGTGTGGCTGGAATTTCCAGATTCACCAAAGACGGGGCAGAAGATCCGGAGAAAAGCTGCTGCGTTCATCCAAGCAAACAACATCAGCCACACGGCAGTTCCCATTGCACGAAGAACTTCTACGATATATATGAACAATAATAAAACGATTTTCGTCAAAAGAAATCATCTGCCTTTGGTATCAGCGTGTGCTATTACTATCCACAAGTCTCAAAGTGGTACGTTTAATCAAATCGTCTATGAATACGAAAAGACACATTCACAACAACTCCTTTACGTAGCCTTGTCCCGTGTCACAAGTATACAGGGATTGTACATCGTTGCGAAGGATGGAAAGAACAAATTTTATCATGGACGGAAAAAAGCTCAATCAATGGACAAGCTACAATCAGAATTTAGAAGATTATCAACAAATCCATTGATAACTTTGACTGACATTCTCCGAGAGATCATCAGCAGACCAGGCTTATCAATAACAACCCTCAATTGCCAAAGCTTAGGAGCTTCTAGCGGAGATTTCAATGATCCGGTGATTCTACGGTCTAATATATTGATACTTTCAGAGACGTGGAAGGAAAACGATCAAGAAATTGATGTTCCCAATTTTAATTGTGTCGTACAGTTAAAGACATAATGTGAGAGCAGGGGGTGTCGCAATACTTTGCAATACTGCTCATGGAACGAACATCATGACACCCAATATGGGCCTGAACTTGAAACAACTAGAATCGCTTTCAATTGGGTTGTCATCTGTTGGAGAAATGTGTGCAGCTGAATGTCGCACAGAAAGCGGACAGCGGATTATGCTTATAGCACTCTATATTTCACCAAATCAGAAGATGGCGAAAATAATAGAGTTTATTCACCTTCACTTGCTGCCGTATACTCCAGTGGGGGCTGCAGAAGTTGGAGTAGAGCTGGACAAAATACCTATGATTCTAGGTGGAGATTTTAATGTTAATTTTGCTTCAGAGGATTCCAAGCCATTAATTCAGTGCTTGCAACAGAAATTGTCATTGGAAATGAACAATTCACCAATTGAATCGACTACACGCCATGGTACCACGATCGATGCAGTTTTCTCACGTTACATCGAAAATTTGGAGTCAAGACTCTTCATTACCTATTTTAGTTACCACAAACCTATCATTTCGTTCATGATGAGTCTACCAGAGAATGAAGGTGAAGCTGATTGAGATTTAATTCATCATATTCATACTAATATTATTATATCTTGAAAAAAGTATAATTATTATGATGAATAAAATAATATTTACTATCAAGAAGTGTTTGACACGTGATTAAATCGATTCCTCTCCCTCTAAACATAGAAAATTAAATAATCCTTGCCGATCCAATCATTCAGTTTCACTTCTATCGCGTGTCTTCATGACACACCATTTTTTTTAGCGCTAATAATATTTTACCATTGTGTACCATTGAATTCTCTACACAATTATTTTTCCAGATTTTGTGCATCAATCCCCCCGCTAACTATAGGTCATTTAGCTACATATAGCTACCGGGACGGAGTCGGTAAACTCCATTTTTTAATACGAAACTCGCTTGGGGGTTCGATGGTGGTACATTGTTAATCATTTGGTGTGTAACGGGATTTTTGGAAATCCCGTACAGGATCCATGGCATCCCTCACAGGGTGTACCATTCCTCACGCCGTTCCCCCACCACTCTGCCTACCAATAGTGGGGAGTCGCGAGGCCTACTACTACGCACTCATCACTTTACCAGGCACAGAGCCGCTTAGGCAGGCTCCCAGTACAGTCCACTGGTCAGCTCTCTCCCGAGTCCCTCCGGGTTGACTCCCACTGCCCGCCATTGGTTGTAGCTCCCTCTGTAGAGGCGCCGTTGTCGCCTCCCGACATTTTGTCGGTTTATCAGTTCTCTCCCGAGTCCCTCCGGGTTGACTCCCAATGTTGGTGATTGGTTGCAGCTCTCTTGCTCTCTCTCTGTAGAGGCGCTGTTGTCACCTCCCGACATCTTGTCGGTTCGCGTTTGGCCAGAGGATGCCGACATGCCCTCTGGTGGTAGCTCTCCATGTCTAGAGCCATTTCGGCTCGCCGCCCGGTAATACCGATCATAGGGTGCGCCCCGGGAGTCTGGACCCTCCAACGCTCTCTGCTTCACGGCACTCTGCTCTCTAACCCATGTTATCTGTGGAGTGACCTTGAGAACATGCCGCCATGTTCTCGGTTACTGTACACCAGGACCCTGTAGAGTCACGTGCCCTCCACTACGACGCGATTCTCGGTTTTTCAGTAATTAACGCGATTTTGGGACCCCGATCCTCTCTCCACGACCTAGCATACTGAGCGAACCGAGCCTTCCCGCCTTCCATTCCCATACTGCCATCTCAGCTAGTGCTGATTCGCGGGTAGTTCAATTCACCGTGTAAGTTGGATGTTCGGATTCCCATCGGTGAATTGATTTTAACATTAGATTTTAGTGTCCTAGCATTATCACCTTGGTGTTTTGGATCCGCGATAATGCTGGGTGGAATTTTTGGATTTATTGGGCCCGGGGCCATATTGGATGTTTGGATTCCTGGCCCACCGGATTGTGTGTTGTTTGTCGCGAGACTGATGTTGGGCTGCCATCAGTCTGTCCTCTAGTTCTCTTTTTGTAGTTTTCGTTACCTTTGGTCCATAAAAAGGTAGCTGGTGCCCCCACTTTTAGGCTTGGTATGCGAGAATGGGCGAAGGTAACAACTCTCCTTGCTTCTCGGGATAGAATCAAGGATAAGTGTTATAGGTAGTACGTGGTTTTTTTTCTAAGCGTTTCAAAAAATGGCATATAGCCAGCGGATGAGATTTATATATATCGAATTATCGACTCGTCGATTTCACCAAAATCCTATGCTGGTCAAAGGTAGTCTATCACCAAATTCATTATTAGCGTACTTTTGTGATGAATGGATAAAAAACTATTTGCCGCTCGCGTATTCTCGAAATTGGCATGACTTCCGTTCACCTGACATCTATATGTACATATATATCTGCCTTTGGACTTTATATGAAAAGACCGAAAAACGGTCTCGCCAAGTAGATCTCAATCGACTCAAAATCGAATTCTGAGTCGATTGGTGCATACGAATTGTGCAAAAATTTCCAAGATGGCGGATTTCCGAGATGCCGAATTTCCAAGATTCTCAGAATTCTATTTTCAGTCGATTGAGGTACACTTGGCGAGACCCTTTTTCGAAAACCGCGGATGCCATCTTGTAAATTTTTTGTAGGGGCTCAAAAAAAGCGCCAGAATTCGTATGCAACAATCAACTCAGAATTCGACTTTGAGTCGATTGAGATTTACTTCTCGAGATCGTTTTTTGGAAACGCGTCCGCCATCTTGGAAATTTTAGTAGGGGCTCAAGAAAGGTGTCAAAATACGTATGCACCAATCGACTCAGAATTCGATTTTGACTCGATTGAGGTATGCTTAGCGAGACCGTTTTTCGGAAACGGCGACCGCCATCGTGGAAATTTTTTGTAGGGGCTCAAAAAAAGTCCCAGAATTCGTATGCAACAATCAACTCAGAATTCGATTTTGAGTCGATTGAGATATACTTGGCGAGACCTTTTTCCGGAAACCGCGGCCGCCATCTTGGAAATTTTCAGTAGGGGCTCCAAAAAGTGCCCAAATTAATATGCACCGATCGACTCAGAATTCGATTTTGAGTCGATTGAGATCTACTTCTCGAGCCCGTTTTTTGGAAACGCGTCCGCCATCTTGGAAATTTTAGTAGGGGCTCAAAAAAAGTGTCAAAATTCGTATGCACCAATCGACTCAGAATTCGATTTTGGGTCGATTGCGATATACTTGGCGAAACCGTTTTTTGGAAACCGCGGCCGCCATCTTGGAAATTTTCAGTAGGGGCTCAAAAAAGTGCAAAAATTCATATGCACCAATCGACTCAGAATTCGATTTTGAGTCGATTGAGATCTACTTCTCCAAACCGTTTTTTGGAAACGCGTCCGCCATCTTAGAAATTTCAGTAGGCGCTCAAAAAAAGTGTCAAAATTCGTATGCACCAATCGACTCAGAATTCGATTTTGAGTCGATTGAGGTATACTTGGCGAGACAGTTTTTCGGAAATGGCGGCCACCATCTTGAAAGGATTGGGTACGGGCTTAAAACAAGTGCCAGAATTGGTATGCAACAATCAACTCAGAATTCGATTTTTAGTCGATTGAGATATACTTGGCGAGACCGTTCTTTCGGTCTTTTCATCTAAAGTCCAAAAGCAGACATATATGTACATAAAGACGTCAAGTGACCGGACGTCATGCCAATTTCGAGAATGCGCGAGCGACAAATAGTTTTCATACATTAATCATAAAAATACGGCAAGAATGGATTTGGTGATAGACCACCTTTGACCGCCATAGGATTTTGGTGAAATTGACGAGTCGACAATTCGATATATATAAATCTCATCCGCTGGCTATATGCCATTTTTTGAGACGCTTAAAAAAAAAAACCAAGTACCACCAAATGATTAACAATATACCACCTTTGACCACCATCGAACCACCAAGCCATTCTCCTATTAAAAACTTGAGTTTACGCATTGTGCCCCGGCAGCTATATGTAGCTTCTATTCTAGACGTTTTCGTTTGAATATCACAATCACCAAATACAGCTATTCACAGTTATGACGAATTCACAAAGATGATTAGAAAGGTTTTGGAGCATAAAAATTTTGGAGTAGGCAATACGTCAGACGTTAGCTGAGTGATGGAAAACTGCACTTCACCATAGTTAGCGGGGGGTTGGAAGATAATTAAAACAATCATATTGGTATCGCTACCTCTTTCAATTGTGAACAAGGGTACGTTATTTATAAAATTTTGGTATGCGTAGTTTTTGGAAAGAAAAATTTAGAAAAAAAAACCTATAATTGGCGGCGGAAATTGATGTAAAAAATCTGAAAAAACAAATAGTTGTATAGAGAATTCAATGGTAAACAATGGTCAAATATTGTTGACGCTAACGAAATTTGTTAACTATAGTCAAGTGCAATTGTTGATGATAGGTTCTACAGTTCCCGAGTCTATGCTGAACGAGGAGTGGGGGGTAGGGCCAAGTGAGAGAGGCGGAAATCGGAAAATGCGCTGGAGTGAGTGAGGTTAGCTGTCAAAATCAACTCCAAATTTCGAGTTTGATGCGTTAAACAATAAATACCATATTGACATTCAAATCCCAGCTAACGTTGGACTATTTTTACATATTCAATGGAATATACACGCGGAAGGGGGGGGGGGGGGAGAGCAAATCATGATCAATTAATTAACAATTTTACTTGTTATCTGAGGTGATGGCGGCTTTTTGAATGTGGGAAGACTTGGAGAGAATGGGTGGACATTCAGAAGAGCATGCTGGACTTTTGTCACCACCTAGAAGTGCACAAAAGCTAATCAACAAATCATGATTAATTAAATAACCATTTTAATCATCATCTGAGGTGATGGTGGCCTTTCTGAATGTGACAAAACTTGGAAAAATGGGTCCATCTTCTTCTTCTATTTTTCTGGCACTAACTATACTGTCTTGTGGCCGAATGGTTCGACCTTCAAAAGACCACTCTGGAATTTGTGTCACCACTTAGAAGTACACAAAAGGTAATTAACAAATCATGGGTGATAAAACTCGAGAGTGGTCTTCTGAAAGTCCACCCATTTTTTAAAAGTTTTGTCACACTCGAGGGACCAATCAAAATTGTTGATTAATCCCGATTTATTAATTAACGTTTATGCACTTCTAAGTGGTAACAAAGCTCGGAAGTGGTCTTTTGAAGGTTCACCCATTTTTTCCAAGTTTTGTCACATTCAGAAAGGCCACCATCCCCTCAGATAACAATTAAAAATTTTAATTAACTAATCATGATTTCCTCTCCCCCCTTCCACGTGTATATTTCATTGAATATGTCAAAATGGTCCTACGTTATCTGGGATTTGAACGTCAATATGGTATTTATTGTTTAACGCATCAAACTCGAAATTTGGAGTTGATTGTGACAGCTAACCTCGGTCACTCGAGCGCATGTTCATAAATTTTTTTAGCGTTAATAATAGATAAAGATTTATTGATGTTTTATATACATTTCTTTATACTTTACATTACTTATTGCTTTCTCCCCACTTGTCCATTTTAACATTGTAGCAGAAACGTATGATACGTATGTGCCTAATAGTATAATATCATCTACTCTACTACATTTCTAATTGGTTTTCAACAAAAGAATCCTACAGTCTTTCACTGTATTCCTTAGTACATAGCTTTTTAGTCAAACTGTTTATATGAAGAATTGATTCCCGCGTCTCATTAAACCACTTCAGTCACATATCACTTTCCCCATTCCCTACCTCTGGGGTGTCACTCCTTTCTCTTTCTCTTTCCCCCTCACTGTTCTCTTCCGCTCTAGCAGCCTTCACTCAGTTCCTTCGTCAGCCTATTGGCGATACGAAATACCGATGGCGGCGCTGATACCCGTTTCAATATGGCCGCTTCGATGACCGAATTGAGCGCGGAATTTTAAAAGCATGTCACGTGGTGAGAAAATAAGCCCAAATAAACAAAATCTGGTTGAAACTGACATTATAAAATGCAGACAATTTTGCTAAAGACAATTTATCAGTATGCAAAAGCGACATTAGATTCTCGGAATATCGTGGAAGGTCAGGCAGTCCTAAATTCTGGTAATTTAGTGTTATGTGGAGTCTCAGAAAAAACCGAACCCATGGTTTTCTCACCGCTATCCAATTTTTTAGTGAATACTCGATGTCTCTTCGGAAAACCATGATAACTTACGCCGTCGTTGTTGGAAGATTTGGACTCGCATCCCTTGACATGACACTTATACACTTTTTTCATGGTACCGATATTTAATTCCGGTGAATTTTCGACTCATATTTTCAAACAACAAAACTATTAAAAACGGAGCAGAACTAACCAACAAACGAGACCCTCTGTGAACATGTCAACACGGTTATCGAAGCGGCCATTTTATTAGTGCGTCTGGACCCCACGAGGTATCGCACTCATTTTTAGCATCGCCAATTCCTCCACTCACCACGTGCCGAAATTCCCGTTCAAGTCCTCCATGTTTGCCTGTCCCGCTCAAATTCACTCTCCATCTCTTCTATTTTCATCGGTTCACTGCCAATCTGCCCCCCCCCCCCCTTCCACTTCTTACACTCGCCTCTGCTTCATCCCTGGTGGTGCCATCTTTGGGCCTCCCCCCGCCAACACTTGCCTTTCCTGCTCAAATTCACTCTCTTTCTCTCTTCTTTCTTTTGCCACACACTCTAACCTCCATTTTCTGGGCAGCCCCTTGCAATCACGATATCTTCCTTTGCATACCACCCACACCTTCACCTTCATTTACCCGCCTGCCTCAGCGTTCCTCCCACACTTTTCTTACAATTTCCACCCCATTTCACTCCTTCAACCTTTCCAATTTGGCCAAAAACCACGGACCCACAAAAAGCACTGAATCGCTCTCGGCTTTGGAATTACGGGACATTTCGTGTGGTGAGGTTATAAGTGACAACTTATAGTAGTACAACAAAAAGTGGCGCTTATCGTATCAAAAATTACTGAACCATTCGGTTATTTATGATTCGATAATACCAAAAATTGATTTACAGGCATAATAACTTTTGATTAGATTGTTTGACTTTTTTGTGAACCAACTGAAATATCCCGCGTTTGATGGACGAGTTCGGTAGTTTTAATGAGAAATTTTCTCCGTGTATCAATGGTTTTCATTTTTTCTGGCATTAAGGATGATAGAGCATCACGTCAAAAAAAGTCATAAAAATCTGAGAAAATAATTTGTATTAAGGGGTAACACCACTGTAGCTCATCATTTTCGCGCGTTTTTCCGCGATTTTTTTCCCCCAGAAGGAATGTAAATAAGCGAACGAACATTAGATGTGATATTAACTGTATATTCAATAATACAAAAAAATTTGTTTAATGAAAAAAAAACAAAATGGCGCCGCTACAGTCATCCCCCTGGACCGTGTTGGACGATAGACACTCCGCGGCACGCAGCAGAATTGGAGAATTGTTGAACCTGAGGACCAAAAAAAAATCCACTTAATCTACATAAGTATAGCTAGTGAATGACATACGAAATTTAAAAAATATTCATTTTTGTGTATTTGGCGAGGATTTAAAGAAAAAGCTCGATTTTCGGTCCACAAAAAGACACTTATGTGGTAATTAAAAATCTTCTAATTAATTTATCGAAAATTGCGTACGATGTTCACTGCGTATTGGCAGCCTTAAGATGTAGCCAAAAGTTCAAGAAATAATATTGAAAATTATTCGAGTTCTAGTGCGTGCCGATTTCCAAAAACGTGTTTGGAGATAAACGCGTCCAAAGTTTTAGCATGTGATATCAGCATGAAAAAATGGAAAATCCGCGTTAAAAAAAATTCTTACCATTGGTCTGCAATCCCAGGACCATAAAGCTGCCCTTCCAAATTGGAATATTCGTCCTCCAGATCTTTTTTTGCCGATTTGATGCTTTTGCAGCATCACTCAGGGAGCGCTCGGAGTGTTGGATGCGCTTCGCATCGGATTCTAAGCAAAAATTGTAGGCCTGGACACCAATATCCATCTCCAGCACGTTCATAACATGCAGGATGCATGCTAGGCCATCATTGAGCGTGCTAACAGCGATGTCAGATGCGATATCTAAGATTGTCTTGCCACTTGAATAAGCTTTTGGAGCCATACTCCACACCATTGCATTAAAACTCTCGTTATTATTTTGCGTGTACCCATCCAAGCAACGATTCAAAAGATCATCTCTGCTCAGATCTTCGTAGATGGGTTTGACAGCCTCAAAAACCTGTTGGGACATTGGGGGCTTGTGGTGATAATGGTAGTCGCTGCGAGGCGGCCGGAGGCCCTTTCAAAAAAAGGCGAAATTGCGGTGAAAAAAATTTTTTTACGCATAAACGTGTTTGCCCCATATTCTAGACTAGTTGAACTATTTTTTAAGCAAAAAAATAATCGATTTTTTGAAAATTCTACAGTGGTGTTACCCCTTAAGTTTCCCCTAAAAAAAATCCAGTAAAAATTTCAAGTACTTTAGAAAGCTTTTGTAGGAGATTATCAAATTTGAAATTAACATAGGTTCTCATGGGGAAAAGTGTTAAAAATAATCTGTAGGCTTTCAAAAAAGTGATAAAAATCTGAAACTTTTTGGGTGTACTCGCAAAAGTTACTAAGATTTTTCAAATTTTTTTCTAAAAACATTAGGAAGCTTTGCGAATTGATTTTTAAATCAATTATTTAACCGTCTAGTTACAAAAATTCTATCTCTCGTTCCACGTGACAACGCCGCAGTGATGCGCGGCAGTAGCGGCAAATTCAAGTGTCTATCGGTGGTATACCGGCTTACCACACGTGAAGGCATAGGATCATTGGATTTATGTAACCAAAGATGAACTTTTATGAAACCAACATTATTTGTATTAATTTTTGGCAGTCACAGCATACAAATAACGAAAATGTCTGGAAACATAATAAATTTCTAACCCCTTTATAGCCATTGCATGGATCTCAAACCTCAAACAACTCGTAAGCTTCAATTTAAATATAGAATTATATATCCCCAGGAAATTTCTTTAAAACCTCAACAATGCTTTGAATAATTTTTTTGCTCTTTGTAACTCCCACAACCCCATTCTCATCAATACCCAGAAGTGTTTTTATGCCATTCTCTTGACGAGTGCGAAATGTATCACAAATAATTTCAAAACTTATGGCCGACTCAGCGATTTTCTTCCTCATCTGTACACTCACACAATCCTTACTGCTTTTACCCACTTGCATCTGGCTTAATCTCTATTGATAAATTTTGCGACACACGTTTTCGCTTCCATATGAAGAGTATTTTGTCATTTTTATCAGATACAATTTTACCCGGATCATTTGATGCCATGACCCGTCGACTTACACACATAGATACACTCGTACACTGTCAAGATGAGAGAGTTACTGCTAGTGATAATTCTCTAGCCTGGAGAATAGCGATGTCAGCTTTAGACGCATCATATTTATTGTTAGTTACAATGGACTGTAATGCCCTATTATCCTTAAGCCTCGCAAACGGCAATCCTACCGTCGGTTCGCTCGGCTAAATCGCCTTTTACGGGCCTAACGAAACAAAATCTTGTATGTCATTCGGCTCAAAAAGATGTTCCTGCGAATTTGAGTTTGTATAAAATTCGCTGAAAAATGTTTTGTGACCCTGGCGGAACGGTCGATAGCCATTCGAGCCTCGGTCGACTGTGGAATCGGCTTGTGTAGTATGTCGATTACGTTTCGAGTATAGATAGATCCAAATTTCTGGAATGATCGACCGACGATCGACTAAATAACGAGTTGGTTGCCGGTCAATTGGTCTTGATTTTTTTTTCAACAAAAAAATCGATTTTTTTTTGTTTCTCTTGGATAATCGACTTAGTGCTAGGTGGAACGTGAGTTGGTTTGGGAGAAAAAATTAATTCTAGTCGACCGGCAATCAACCCGGTGCTTAGTTGATCCTGGCTCGATTATTTGAAATCAGAATCGAGTTCTACTCTTCTACTCGGAAACTAATCGACATACTGCACGAGTCGATTCTGTAATCGATCCGTCGGCCAGGGGAGCCTCATGACATAATATACTATTATGAATTCTGTATGATACAGTTATAAAATAACAAAATTAAGTGACTCGGAATTGACCATGTAATAAAGTGATTTACATTAATTTTCAATAATGGGGTGCCTACTTGAAGCCTATTAAAAACAAATTATAACTATAAAAATATTAAGTATGCATCGGTGTTCATTACTTCGCAATAGCGAGTAATGCATTCGCTATTCATGAAAAATATTTAATCAACTTATTAATTAATATAAGGTGCTAACATTGTGGAGCTCAGGATTTCAAATATTTAATTTCCCGCCATTTTTGCTCGTCAAGTGGAGTAGCATTAGCGGATAACTTCAAAAGTTGTAAAAATTCGCCGGAGGTGTCGCCAACTGTTTGTGCCTCGTTTAGAAATGGCCGCTGTTACTATTTTAGCAAATAAAATGGCATTTTGTTGAGAGATACTTTTAACAATGTGCCATAGTCCACTTGTTGCGACGAAGTTCCGTTTGTTGAATTATTGAATTAAAAATTCTGCTAAAAATGAAATTAGTGTGTGCTTGTCCGACCTGTAAATACTCTTCTGAGCATGAAGACTCGAGTAATATTATTTTTGTTAGTTTTCCAAAGGACGAGACGTAAGTATCCACATTTGTTTATTTATTCAAACTAAAATTAGAACCTCAAACGTCGTAGCCAAATTATTACATGATTTTTGCATTTTTTTTTTTAAAAATGGCGATTTTGGCGAATATTTTGTATCACAAATTTTATAGAAGTCTCCATTCCTCTAGAAAAGTCTATGAGAAATTCTCTATAGATCTTATAATATATCCTACAGGAACATCTCCAGAAAATTGTATGGGGAACCATATAGGAACATCTGTAGGAAAATTCTATAGGAATTTTTATAGCAAATGTTACAGGAAAACTCGGAAGAGATGCTATAGAAGCTTATGTGAGCAATACTATTGTTAAATGATGTAGGAACTTCTATAATTAAATTCTGTATGAATTCATGTAGAAAACTCCACGCGACACCCTAGAAATATAATTGGATATGCCGCAGAAAATCTTGTAGGAAATCCTATAGAGAATTCCACAGAACCTCTTATTGTAAAGTCTATACGAAGCTCTATAGTAAAATACTGTAGGAAATCGGGATTTAATTCCTATAAAAAATTATATGGGCAATCCTATAGGCCATCCTACAGGAAGTTCTACAAACTACAGGAAGTTCTACAAACGATCCCATATCGAATCTTACATGGAATCTAATCAAAATCACTATAGAACCCTATAAATTTTTTCCCATATCGGAAAACATTCCGTGATCTATGAATCTGTTTCAGAGCTACCGTTTGGGCCCACAATTCCGGTCGTCCTGATCTTCTGTTGAAATCCACCGAAGAATTGCACCTGAATCACTATATTTGCTCTCACCATCTTGAAAGCCACTATTTTATTCGCGACAAAAATCAGTTGACCTTAACTCAAGGGGCAATTCCCACCCTCTTTTCTCCCCTCCTCCCATCGGCGGAGACACTGGGGTCCCTTAAAACCCCATATGTGACATCAGACGTTATTACGACATTTCAAAACTACGTAACCACCTCCGAATATGAAACAACCATGGAAGATTACAGGTAATATTAATATTTGCTGTTTAATTTAATGCAATTTACTCCCATCGACTTTGTATACAGTAAACAAATTTTTTCATTCTGTTTACTGTACAATAAACAAAAGTCGATAAGTTGTTTTTTTAAATTCAAGTTTTAATAGACAGTATAACAACACAATGGAATATTCGTGTATAGAACAACGGAGCTGACGGAAAGCAAAACTGATAAACATGAACCAATTGTATATATAAAAAAACAACGTGGGGCACCGTGGTTAAATTCATCAATTAGCGTTAGTATTACAAAAAAATACGAGAATAGTTAAGAGCCACACAAAGTCAATTGATCATCATAGCGATTCTGTTTGTGTAATATAGTAAATTTGTGATTTCTGAATGTAGGAATTTAAGGAATAAATGACACTTATCTGCAGTCGGTAACGTCGTACACCACTATACCGCCAATAGGAACGTTTTAGAACGAGAACGAAGATACGGTTCGGTTTCTTTGTAATGATGAATTATATGAAATTTTATATAATGTTACGAGTTTACATAATTCTCCATAACTATACAAACCTACAGACAATTTTGAAAAATTCCAAAAAGCCTAAGAAAACTTTTTGAGAATTTATTAATGATGACGAGAAATATGTTTAATAATTATAGACATTTTTTTCACAGACATCCAACTGCAACAATCTACGATGAAAATGTGGCAAATATCTCAGCTGACAACCAGGAAGCCCAGGAAATTAGTGTTAATTGTTTGACTCCGTACGAATTTGAAATAAAGCCTGCAGCTCATAAAGACCATGAGATAAATCAGCAAAAAATTGAGAAAGCGGGGATTCCCTTAAATATCGACATCCAGGAATTCGCGGAAACCAGCTATCTGGATTTGTGTAGAATATGCGTAAAAAATCCACTTCAAGCAATTAATATATTTGAAATTGTAGAGAAGCCGGGCACGATTACGATTTTGCAGAAAATTCAAATGCATCTGCCGATTTCTCCACAAAATGGGGAGTCAATGCCTCACAAAATTTGCGGGGATTGTCAAAGTAGCATTGAAGGATTTCATGAATTTGTAATTATGAGCTTGATGAATGATATCAGATTGAGGAAAGTTTTGAATGTTGAGAGCGATTGGAGTTATGAAGACAAGTATCGGGAATTGATCCATAAAAATGTGGAGGCTGTGGAGGAACGGCAGGATAGATTTCTAGAGAAAAATAAT
Source organism: Asobara japonica (assembly GCA_026005395.1). Taxonomy (NCBI): domain Eukaryota; kingdom Metazoa; phylum Arthropoda; class Insecta; order Hymenoptera; family Braconidae; genus Asobara; species Asobara japonica. The sequence continues at coordinate 2,156,041 of BQMI01000393.1, forward strand.
CCGGAATGCTGCGATTTGGAGAAGGACAATGAAAGGGCAACGGATTTGAATTGTCTCGTTCTGCAACCTTTATCGGTAACAGTGGTATTAGTAAAATCTTGCCATTTATTCCAGAAAATTAGAAATTTCGAGAACATAAATTTTTGAATATTTATTATAAAAACGGGTTCAGCAAAGCCCAGCCTCCCCAATCCTACGTTTCAATATCCAAAAAACTCCGAGAAATCTCAGCTCATATGTTAATGTGAATATTCCAGATTGAGGAACTTGGAACTCCAGAAGAGGAAGAACCCCAAGTGTCAAAGAACTCTAAAGAGATTTTGCAAAAATTGAAATCCCTGGAGATGAAGCGCAGATGTGGTCACTGCTCACAATCATTTTCCAATCGAAAGGAGCTACAAACACACATTTCCGAGGCGCATAGTGGACAAGGGCCCCTGTTTAAATGTGGAACTTGCGAGAAATCGTACCAAAAGTGGTCCAGTCTAGATGTCCATGAAGCAACACATAGGCAGGACAAACCTTATTTGTGTGACTTGTGTGGAAAAAGTTTTAAACACGCCAACAATCTTAGGGGACACAAGAGAGTTCATTTGGATGTCTCCAGGAAGAAACGATATATTTGTGAAACTTGCGGAAGTGCCTTCCGCTCTGGGTAAGATTGTCAGGTCAATTTTTAAGTTTTTCCATTTTGCAAAAAAAAAAAATTGTTGAACGATTGCAGTCTCTGCGAAATGTGAACAATTATGCACATTTAAAGAAAATTGAAAACAACCATTGCATTTGCGACGTTCTCATTTTTAAAATTTTTCATTGGACGAAATGAGGAAACACAAGAAATAAAGTTGAAAAACGAGAAAATGTTGAGGAATTCTATCGATGGTAGCACACCATTAGTAGATGTCCTCGATTTTTTAGCATTCTCAGTATTTTGAAAATTTGGAAAATTTTGAATAAATGGAAATTTCTAAAAGATTTCAGGAACAGACGTTAGAATACCCTCAGTATTTATTTTGAGTCAGTGCTGTGCGGACGCTTGTTTACCGCTCTATGAACTATAAATTCCAACGTACCGCGCCTAAAGTACAGTACAGTGAATTAAAAAAAAATCGTTAAAATTCTGGTACTAAAGTGTCGAGTTCCGAAATTCTAAAACTTCCTCTGGCTCCCAAACGGAAAGCCAAAACGACTAACTTCATTGCAAAAACTAACTTCAATTCCTCCGATAATCATCGAAAACGACAAATTGGAGACAAAAAAAAAATGATTAATTTTCTGCAAGTCAACGTCACTGACAAAAACTTCAGAATGAAATCCAATGGAAGTACAACGATCGTCCATCTACGAACAAGGGAGGATTACCACGAAATCTCCAATATCCTGAACGAACAGAACTTCAGTTTTTTCACATTCAGCCTAAAAAGTGAGCTACCGAAGAAATTTATTTTTAAAGATCTTCCTAGAAGTTTCACAGCGAATGAACTTCAAGGCAAAATTTGAAGACACGGGTTAAAGATATTATCCGTTCGACAGTTCATGAAAACGAATAAGGACGGAGACACAAAAGAAAATAGGGCACTACCTGTGTTTGCCATAACGGTAGGCCCGGAAGTAACATTAAGCAGCGTTGCTGCAATCAAAACAATGCTCTATCATTCCTTTAAAATAGAAAAATATATCAAAACCGACCACCCAACACAGTGCTTCCAGTGCTAAAAATTTGACGACGCTAGTCACCACCAGGGTTGGGCAGGTAAAATACCTCCGGTAGAATATTGAGTTTTTTACAGGTAGAAAAGTAGGTAAATTACTGTAATTTACCGACGAGGTTTTCTACCGCGTGTGGCGCCATCTTCCGTTGCGAAAAGTAATTCCTGTATTTTGGCGGGTTCGAAAGACAGGGGTTATGTTCTACAGTGTGGACACCGCGTTCAGCAGTTCTTTATGACTTCGAACAAACGAACAGAATTATGCCTTTCAGGAGGCCACAGCTTGACCTCTGGGTAGAACATACACACTTTGAATTCTGAATCTGTACACACCGGATCAACATTGGTAATCACTATTGTATTTGTATATTTGAAATTATTGTTGTATTTTCAACCAGTTCATTTTTAAAAATTATTTCATTTGGGACATTATCTGCTGCCATCAGCAGAACAAGAGAGAATAAATGTTAAGGGACACATAGAGAAAAACTCATAATTTCATGACATAGAGAAGAACTCATAATTTCTTGCAGTTACCTTCTTCTTCATTGTTCAATTGAATCATTTTATGATCATGTTGATAAGCACTTCCGTCCATTTACAATTGATACGATGTTTGCGGATGTGATGTATTTAACTCTTTTACGTTTGTGTTTTAGGACAATTCTAATCTGGAAGTATTGACTGATGCTGGTGTAGTGCTTTCCCAGATTAAGGTTCCTGCATCCATAGCAAGTCCTAGCATTGTTGAGCGACCTCAAACGCCAAAGCGCCTAAAACGAAAAACTGCAGTCGAAAAAATCGGAAATTATGTAGATCACATTTCCGATCAGGATCAAGCGGACATCGATGAAGCCCTGGGTCAGTTGATGTATTCTTGCAACATAAGCTTCGATGTTGTTGAGTCTCAATATTTTAGTAACTTTGTCAGTAAATTGAGACCTGCGTGGAAGCCTTGGAGACTTCGTTGTTGGAAACTGTTTATGACTCCATCAAGGGCGTTCAACACCAATTGACTCCCTCAGAATGCATCCTAATATTAATAAAGTGTACCGTTCATCTACAATCTTCAGACAAATTCATTGCTGTGGCTGAAACATCGAAAAAACAGCGAATCTTCATAAAATCGTGGAATTTATGGGAAGACACGGAAGGTCGAAGGATAGAAAGCCCAGAAACAGAGATAATTTATGATGCAATCCGTATAGTTAGGCATTGCAGCTGATTATCTACGCGGTATTATTGCAGAACGAGTCCATGATGACTGACTTAGACAGGGTCGATGGAATTTTATATTTCGTAGCTCACAACTCTCACATTGAAGCAGTTGCCAGTTCTCTAGAAAACTCGTCAATCACCAACGTGATCAATGAGTTGTTCGAGGATTTGAATCGGTCAGTAGGAAAGCAAATCAAGGAACGTTGTGGAACACTCGACCTATCTCAGCGTTCTCAATCGACTAATTCGCTTCAAAAGCAGATGAAATTATACGGCTCGTACATTGAGAATCTAACACTGCTGGAGCAGTTAGTAGGCGAAGGGGCCATTCCCTTGCAAGGGAATATTTCGAAATTATTCGATTCGCTTTTCGAGGAAGAGGTGAGGAAATCGTTGAATCAAATGCGTGATCTGGCCTCGATCGCCGAAAAATGTCGAGAATCACGTAACAGCCTAAGTGATATTGGAGAGGAGTGGCTTGCGTTTGAAAAACGTTTCAATTTGAGCTCTCATTTTTTCGAGAGAATTTTATCGGCAGAAGTTCTGGCGGCTAATTTTAATAAATATCGCGGACATCTTTTCGTTAATAATAGACACCGTATGAACAGAATGCAAGCATTCTTCCTGGACATATTGGAAGAAAAAGGTCTTGAGAGCTACGAGAATTATAAAAGCAATGTCGATATTTTTAATGTTTATCAAAGAAAAAAATCAAGTCGTGTTTATTGCTTTGGAAATTCGCCGAACCAGCCCACCCTGAATTGGCAGAACTAGTACTTAGATTGATGAAGGTTCCACTGACGATTGATGGACTTCATATGAGCCTGATACCCCCAAACAATTTGACCGCTACTCGACAACTAAAATTAACCGAAATTCATTATCAGCTGAAGGTTCGTGACCACCAAAAATGAATCAATAGTACCTATCCAGCTAACATTTCAGTGATTATGAGCCAATGAAATAATGTTTATTCTCTGTTGACATTACGTAGAAAATTGTTGAATATAAACTTTACTTTATTTGAATGTTATAAAGAGGCATTTATGGACAAATGATGGGCCAAGTACTGAGTAGTTAAGATTTGACTAAATATTGATCAAAACATCCAAAGTATTTCAAAATTTTGTACAAAGTATCGACAATGCATAAAAACTTCCTAAATCATTGTTAAACCGTCAAATTTAAGCGATTTCACTAGAAATTTGAATTCCTGAAAATTTTGAATGATATATGTATGATACTTTTTGACAGTTTTAACGTATTTGTTCACTTAAAAATTGAAAATTTTGAAACTTTGAAAATCACGATTTCTTCTGACTTCAAAAGAGATGCAAAATTTTGGAAAATGAAAAATCTAGTAAAATACACTGTTTCCGAAAACGTGGAAAGTTTTTCGGAAACCCATCACTTCCTTCAATGACGCTTTGAAATATTTCAAGAATTTTTAAGAATCCTTGAAAGTTTCAACATTTTTGGGAACTAAAATTTTCTCAGAATTTTGACAAGTAACAAAATGGGTCAGCTATTTCCACAATTTCAAGAAAGCCATAAAAGTTCGTAAAAATTCAACAAATTCCTTGAAACTTGTAATTTTTCTAATTTCTTCAAATTTTGCAGATCTTCACACATTTCCGAAATCCCCAAAATTTAAAAATTTGAAAACGTTTCTGAGATTTCTTTGAATACTCATAATTCTCAATATCTCTACAAATGCTGAGAAGAATTGAAATAATTTAGGAAATCGAACAACTTTTAAAATTTCCGAATATTCCGAAAATCTGCCAAATTTTTGAAATTTTGAACAGTAAGATCGCTATGGCTATAAGATCAACATCGTCAAGTGATTATTATTTTCGTTCAATTTGTTTTCTCAAGGAGCAAGTGGACTTACAGGGTTTTTTTACATAACTATGTCTGGACATGTATCAACAAAACTAAGGTATTGGCTACAAATTGTTTATTAATTAAGAGTTACTTTATACCAACAAGTGTATTTCGCAAATATGAAATAAACATTCAGTGATGGGTCCAAATTAACATTTCACCATTACACAGCTGCAGTATCGTCCCACGCAGCGTCATCCATGCATTCCCATGAACAATCCACCATTTTAAGCGCATAGTAAACGGAAACTAGTTTCATCGAGCGTTGCACACTCAGGCGATTCCGAAAATCCGAATGAATGAATACCCAATTGGAGAAAAGGCGTTCAATTTGGGCGGTAGAGCTAGGGATGCTGGATAATCTCCTTACTAACAGAGATAACTTTGGATAGTCGACTTCTGCAAAGCACCAAAAGGTTTCAGGAGATTTTTTTTTTTTTTAATAGTTGCTTAAAAATTCCTCGTTCCTCCGAATACTCCCTTAAACCTTCCAACTCCGCAGGGTCACTCAGTTCTTTACGTAAGAAATTGTGTACGATTTTTTTGAAGGGCTCGAAATGTGCAAACTGCCTTCCTCGAAATTCAGGATGCAAATAATTAGAAACCAAGCCGATCGGTTGGAGAACCTTATTCAATCGACTTTCCAAACTTTTATCAATGGAATCACTGTCACTCGGAATATTCAATGTGAACCACCGTTCCACACCTTCTGCCAAAGACGTCTCTGTTTTTTGGCAGGTATTCACTAATTCACAGACAGGATCAAAGAGAGTTAAACAATCCTGCAACCGTCCCTCAAGGGTTTGATCCTCCAAAAGTTCCAAATTTTCTGATTTCAGTATGATAACGTTCTCTTTTACAATTTGTCTCATGATGTGTAGATTTTTTAAGCAACAACGAAAAGTGGATCCCCATGTACACCGCCTAGTCTCACAGACGAGCATAATTCTTGTTCCGTGGCGTTTTTTCAATTCTTGTTCCCCTCGTGAACTTTTAAACTCTTTAAGTAACTTGTTAACACATTCAGCAAATCGAGGATCGACCAGAGATTTCAGTTATAAATTACCGCTGTGCGAATAACAAGTCGTATGCCAAACGCTCACTAGTTTTCCCATTTTTACAATCGCTGAGGCATTGTCAGAAACAACCCCGTAAATGTTAACCTCAAACTTTTCCTTTGCCATGGCTTCATCAATGACATTGGCCAGTTCCTCACCAGTTTCCCGCAGCTCCGTGAAATCCCAAGAATTCAAGAAAATACTCTTTTTGTCCTGAGTATAAATAGTGCAAACAACATTTTTGGTGTTTGCTGAAGAATTTTTCCAACCGTCTATGAGCAACACACTATCAGTCTCTACAGTGTATTCCAACTGCTTCATTAGTTTTTGGTGAGTTGATCTAGCAGCTTAGTGGATAGCTTTTTCCTCGATGAAATTTGGTATGAACTATTCAATTTTTTTATGAAGTTTTTGAACAGCTTAGATTCGACTACATTGAGGCTATATTGCACCCAAACAAAAATTCAGCAAAAGCTTCATCAATCTCCGAAGCTGGAGCCCACTGAAAAAAAAACATTCACTTCAGTTGTTATCCACGATTGTAGGAGAAGTAAGGGCAAAAGAGATACTAGAGACAAAAGCGTTACCTTCAAAATTTTGAATTTGTCTATCTTTAAATTTTGCTTGTCTCTTAAATTCAAATGAATAAAATATGATAAATAGAACAATTTTTGCTAAAAAAACGTTGAATTTTGAATATTTGCAATTTCAGGAATTTCAAAAATAAAAACTCATGTTAAATATTACCGTTCAATTTTTTCAATCGAAAAATAACAAAAAATTATGGCATTGTAGAACTTCAAAAAATGAAAATTTTGAAATTATGGAAAACATTATACGATTTTTTTTTTTTTATATAGGGTTATTTTAGGTCGCTGTATAACTGCCTGGGTCTTTAACGACCGCTCTGGACTTATTATAGTCGTTAGATGCTCACGACTGTTTCCTCTGTAACTCGAAGTTACGGGTGTTATTCGTTCACAGTGAGGGTAGGATCATTCGATTGTGAACACTTTTCGGTACACGTTTTGGAACTTTTTTCGGCTCATGAGTTCGAATCGAGCGACGTGACGAAAATTCTTTTTTGAAAAAAATTTCGCCCAAAGCCGGATTCAAACCCATGACCCTAGGATCGATTTGGAGTAGGCAGAGCACTTTAGCCCGCTACACCAAACTTTGACTTGACTTGAAAATTGTTTATTAACATTTGTCATATATACATACTATATACAGTATTAATATCTTAAGTGCTACGCTCTAGATCACCAGCCATTGGCTTTATATCTAATATGATTAAAGCTTAACTTAATTTTTCATTTTTATAATGTTTGTGAATTTTTACATGATGACTCGATATAAGGAAAAATGACTTCTAAAAAACCTTATAAGTAATGGGCGCATGAGGGGTGGGGGAGAAAGGGATATATGGAAAGGTGGGGCAAAAACAGGTGGTCAGTGAGACCAATTTGCTTTCTTATCAATGTTGATGTTTTGGAGCTGGGGATTAGGATCGGATTGTAGTTTAAATTTAAATGTCAAATTTATTCTATCGATAAATTTACCTATGGTTGCCATGCCCAGCGTATTGTGCATGCCAACCATTTTATTATCCATACAAATTTATTTTGGACAAATTGAGGATGATTTAAGTGGGTTTGTGCTGCATCGTGCCAGGCAGGACAACCATAAGAGATAGGTCTGATTAACCCTTTGTATAAAGTAAGTTTCAGAGATTGACTGAGCGTTGGAGATTTCAGCAAATTATACAATCGTACTAGAATAATTTTAGTCTTGACCTTGATATCAGATATGAGTTTTTTCCACAGGAGGTTGGAATCAAGGTGTAAACCTAAATATTTCACAGAAACGGTTGAGGTAATCTTATTGCTACGCAAAGTTAAAGTCGGTTTGGCCTTGGAGCTAGTAAATAAGGTTGCTACTGATTTAGTAGCATTCACTTGAATTTTCCGTTTATTTAAATGGCTGATTTTAAGAGAAGCAGAATTTTCTATTCTTCTAAGAGATTTATTGATCGATTTGCTAGGTAAGTACAGAGCAATGTGATCAGCAATGAATACATTTCTAGGTATTCTGTTAAAAACAGAAGCGAAGTATAGGTTGAATAGTACACGGGAGAGGATATCCCCTTGCGGGACTCCCGCGACAATTTGAGTTTTAACGGAAAGTAGTGATTTGACTCTAACTTGAATATATCTATTTGGATTTCTGATTCCGACCAATTCGTGGCGGGTCGAGTGTTCTGAACGGAAACCGAATTGGTTTGTAGGTATTAAGTGTAGCTCATTGATAGATTTTATGAGACGTAATAGAATTATTCGCTCAAAGTGTTTTGCGGGTACCGGTATCAGACTGAGTTTGAGCGCAAAAATGTTAATGGCTAAGATATTTATTATGTTTGTAGGAGGATCGTGGGTGGTTCAGCAATGGATTCGAACAGGTATGCATAGGATGCGATGATTGTGATTTTATCAAGGGGGGTGTCAGCTCTTTGGATTTTAGAGATCATGTTCTTAATCTCTGAGAGGTTTTCGAGAATTCTAAGGGATTTTAGGTCATCAAGGACTTGTGTCACTGTATTAATAAAGTTTTTACTTGTAAATAAATGTAATGGCGGATCGTCAGTCTCCATCGGAATGGTCCTAGGTTCAGCGGTGGGTGCGTCAACATTCGTTCTTAAGGTTTCCATCGTTGGAAAACAAGAAGCGTAGGATGGCCTGGACATCTTCGTGGCAGTAGAGATTGGCGTAGGCTCGAGGACTGGAGGAGACTGGAGAAAATGGATGTTGCTTTCCAGGTTTTGCATCGTAGCCGAGTGTGGGGTAGCGGGCAGTTCCCGCTCTGCTTTTTTTGGTGCTGGTGGTTGGACTCTTTTTTCATGAGTCTCCACAAATTTGGTTCGTGAGGCGCACTCACGATAGCTCGCTGTGTGAGCTAGACCACAATTTGCGCACTTCAGGGAGTTACTGGTGCAGGTTTTGATGTCGTGATTGCCTGCGCATTTCACACATCTGGGATTTAAATTACAGTGCTGACTTGCGTGTCCAAATTTTTGGCACCGGTAGCACTGTGTTGGTTGTTGGGTTTTGATATATTTTTCTATCTTAAATGTATGATAGAAAATGGTTTTAATAGCCGCGAGGCTGCTCAAGGTTACATCAGGCCCAACCGTAATTGCAAACACCGGTAGTGGCCTACTCTCTTTGCTGTCTCCGTCCTTGTTTGTTTTCACAAACTGCCGGACTGATAATACCTTTATGCCGTGTTTGGATATTTCCGCTTCAATCTCCTGCTCAGTAAAACTGGCGGGAAGACCTTTTATGATAAATTTCTTCGGGCGCTCACTTTTTAGACCGAAGGTGTAAAAATGTAAATTTTGCCTTTTCAGGATACTTGCGATTTTATTATAATCCTCCGTCGATTGTAGATGGACGATGGTGGTACTACCATTGAATTTCATCCTGAAGTTTTTGTCCGAGGCGTTGACTTGCAGGAAGTTGATTAATTTTTTGGTCTCCAAATTGTCATTTTCAATAACTATTGGAGGCACTGATGTTTGTTTTTGAGCCTGTTGTGGCCCGACAGGAGTGTTTGAAGGTTTGTTGAGGCGATCGGGTTTACAGCTCGCACTAGTTGACGGTTTAATAACGGTTTTTTTAGTTATTTTTGGGTCTTCCACAGGAGGAGTCATTTTGGCTTTCCTTTTGGGAGCCAGAGGAAGTTTGAGATTTTTGAAGTTTGACACTTTAGTGCCAAAACTTTGACAAGATTTATAAATTCACTGTACTGTAAGCTCGGTACGTTTGGAATTTATATTTTGTAGAGAGCGGTAGACATGCGTCCGCACGACACCGACTCAAAACAAATACTCGACACCAAACTTTTTTAACTTGAAAATTGTTTATTAACATTTGTCATATATACATACTATATACAGTATTAATATCTTAAGTGCTACGTTCTAGATCACCAGCCGTTGGCTTTATATCTAATTTGAAAGAAGTGTAACCTAATTTTTCATTATTACAGATATTTGTGATTATTTACATGATGACTCGATATAAGGAAAAATGACTTCTAAAAAATCTTATAAGTAATGGGTGCATGAGGGGCGGGAGAGAAAAGGATATATGGAAAGGTGGGACAAAACAGGTGGTCAGCGGGACCAATTGGATTTTATGTCAATATTGATGTTTTGGAGCTGGGGATTAGGATGGGATTGTAGCTTAAACTTAAATGTCTCATTTATTCTATCGATAAATCGCCTATGGTTGTCATGCCGAGCGTTTCGTGTATTTCCACAATAGTCGTTCTTCTTTTAAAATTTCCTATTATTCGTAGGAATTTATTTTGAATCACTTGAAGATGATTCAAGTGCATTTTCGCTGCATTGTGCCAGGCAGGACAACCATAGGTGATAATGGGCCTAATTAACCCTTTGTAGAGAGTAAGTTTGAGGGATTGACTGAGCGCGGGTGATTTTAGCAAATTATACAATCTTACTAGGATAACTTTAGTCTTGACCTTGATTTCAGATATATGCTTTTTCCACAGGAGTTTGGAATCGATGTGTAAGCCTAAATACTTTACAGAGTCGGTTGGTGTGATCTTATCGCTACGAATAGTTAAGGTCGGCTTGGCATTGGAGCTAGTAAATAAGATTGCTTCTGTTTTAGCAGCATTCACTTGAATTTTCCATTTCGTTAATTCACTGATTGTGAGAGAAGCAGCATTTTCTATTCTTCTAATAGCTTTGTTTATCGATTTGCTAGCTGAGTACAAGGCAATGTCATCAGCATAGCCTGCAATGGATACATTTCTCGGAATTCTACTAAAAACAGAAGCAATGTACAAGTTGAATAAAACAGGCGAGAGAATAGACCCTTGTGGGACTCCCGCGACAATTTCTATTTTATTCGAAAGCGAAGTTTCGACTCGAACTCGGATATATCTATTTGAGAGATATGATAGTAAAATTTTACATAGATATTTAGGGACATTTAATCCTTCGAGTTTGTATATAAGGCCTGTGGGCCAAACAGAATCAAAGGCCTTCTCGCTGTCCAGGAGAAGAAGAACGGTATCTTCTTTCCGGTCTTTCGCGGATTTTATATCATTCGTAATTCTAACCAGCTGGTGGCAGGTCGAGTGTTCTGATCGAAAACCAAATTGATTGATAGGCATTAGTTGTAACTCTTCTATGGGTTTTTTGAGACGAGCTAAAATTATTCGCTCAAAGAGTTTAGCCAATACCGGTAGGAGGCTGATAGGCCTATAGCTCACCGGATGCGAAGGGGGCTTACCGGGCTTTAGAATCGGAATGACCACCGCTCCTTTCCAGAGTTCCGGGAAATATTGTCTGAGGAGGCATGCGTTGTATATCTTTGTTAGTAAACTTATTGCTTTAATTGGGAGGTTTTTTAGTGCTATATTGGGAATATTATCCACACCCGGGCAGATTTATTTTTTAGTTTTTTGATAGCGGAAGTGATTTCACGGGGATTCGTGAGGAATTTTATGGGAGTTTCGATAGGGGCTTTGAGGATAGTCTTTCTCACATGACCTGTGACTTGTTGTTCAAAGGATTTGTTGCCTCGGGAGGCCGACCTAATGTAATTTTTTAGCTTTATTAATGAGGCTATTTCGGGTGGGATAGGAGTGTGGGTGGATTTGGTTGAGCGTTTGGGAGTGGAGGAATCCAGGGCTGTTTGAATGACTTGGGTGAAATGTGTTATGTGTTGATCTATTGCTTCAGTGTTGTTACAAGTAGGGTTTGGTCTAGAAATCTCATCATTTAAGGTATCCTTGAATTTATTCCAGTCGGTTTTCGCGTAGTTTAAAATTTTTGATGATTCTGGTGAGGTTGGTCTGCCAAATAGGGAGAACAACAATGGTAGGTGATCGGTTGGGGATTCGGAAAGTGTGGTGAAATTATTAATGATAGAGATGTTGTTAGTTAATAAAAGGTCAATAGTACTAGGAGTGTTTGAATTATGAGGGTAGTGTGCGGGAACGTCTGGAAAGAGCAGATTAATTTTTTGTTCCGTCAAAAAATTTGAGAGAATCTTACCTGATTCGTTTGGCCTAGCAGAGGTCCAAGCAGTGTCCTTCGCGTTTAAGTCTCCAACAATAATTGTTGGAGTACTATCGGAAAGTAGGTGCCTCAATAGGTTTGTATCTATTGAGACATCCGGTGGATTGTAGATCGAGTAGATCTTCGTTTTTTTATTGTTTACTTGGACCTCTACTCCCACGTATTCGGTGAGCGACAGGAGATCATGCGGAAGAGTTCTATGTGACAAGGTTTTGTGGATCGCCACCGCAACACCACCACCTGCTTTGGCCGTTCTGTCTTCCCTGATCAGCGAGAAGTCTGGGAAGTTAATTTTCTTCGTTTTGCTGTTTAACTTAGTCTCTGAAATCAGACAAATTTTGATGTTATTTCTATCGACGATCTGTAATAACTCGTCCAGATTAGGCTTGAGCGCAAAAATATTAATTGCTAAAATGTTGGTTATGTTTGCTGGGGAATCGTAGGTGTGTTTGAGGAGGGTGAGAACAGGTGGACATAGGATGCGATGATTGTGATCCTATCAATTGGTGTAAGGGCTGTTTGGAGTTTAGAGCTCAGCTCTTTAAGCTCTGAAAGCATTGCGAGAATTCTAAGGGTTGTTAGCTCGTCAAGGACTTGCTTCGCTGTAATTACATAGTTTTTAGTTCTACTTAAATGAGATTCGGGAACATGTGTTTCCATTGGGATGGTCCTAGGTTCAGCAGTCGGTGCGATGAGATTCCTTCTCGAGGTTTCCACCGTCGGGAAGAAGGAAGCGTAGGTGTTGGCAGTAGAACTCGGAGTTGGCACTGGGACTGCAGGAGACTGGAGGAGCTGGATGTTCCTTTCCAGATTCTGGATCGTGGCCGAGTGAGGTGTAGCGGGCAATTCCAAAGGCGCTATGTTGCGCCTGGCCGACTGTGCTCGTTTTTTCTGAGTTTCCATGAATTTTAGGCGCATGAAACACTCTCTATAACTGGCCGTGTGGGCCAGTCCGCAGTTCGCGCACTTGAGAGTTTTCGAAGTGCAGGCTTTGACGTCATGGTTTGACGTACACTTTACACATCTGGGGTTCAGGTTGCAGTGTTGGCTTGCATGGCCGAACCGTTGGCACCTGAAACACTGGGTCGGTTGCTCGGATTTCACAAATTTTTCTATCTTGTATGTGTGATAGAAAATAGTTTTAATAGCAGCAAAGCTGCTCAAGGTTACTTCAGGGCCAACCGTGATTGCGAAGATCGGGAGAGGCCTGTTTTATTTAATATTTCCGTCTTTATTTACTTTCACGAACTGGCGAACGGAAAGTACGTTAATGCCTTGATTTGATAATTCGGCTTGAATTTCGGCGTCCGAGAAACTGCTGGGAAGCCCTTTCAAAATAAATTTCTTCGGTCTTTCACTTTTAAGGCCGTAGGTGAAAAAATTAAGGTTTTGCCTTGTCAGGATACTTGCGATTTTGTTGTAATCCTCGGTCGTTTGTAGGTGGACGATCGTGGTACTTCCATTAAACTTCATCCTGAAGTTTTTATCCGAGGCATTGACTTGCAGGAAATTTATTAACTTTTTGGTCTCCAATTTGTTGTTTTCAATGATGATTGGAGGCACTGAGGTTTTTTTTTGAGCGTCTTGAGGCCCATCAGAAGAGTTCGGAGGATTGTTGGGGCGGGCTGGTTCAGAGCTCGCGCTGTTCGACCGTTTCATAACGGTTTTTTTTTTGGGTCTTCCATCGGAGGACTCGTTTTGGCTTTCCTTTTGGGAGCCAAGGGAATTTTGAGGTTTTTTAGATTTGACACTTTTGTGCCAAAACTTTTACTCGATTTAAAATTTCAATGTACTAGGAGCACGGTACGTTTGAAGTTTGTAATTCGTAGGGAGCGGTAGACATGCGTCCGCACGACACCGACTCAAAACAAATACTGACCAAACTTGACTTGACTTGACTTGAAAATTGTTTATTAACATTTGTCATATATACTTACTATATACAGTATTAATATCTTAAGTGCTACGCTCTAGATCACCAGCCGTTGGCTTTATATCTAATTTGATCAAAGTTTAACCTAATTTTTCATTATTACAGATATTTGTGATTTTTTTTACATGATGACTCGATATAAGGAAGAATGACTTCTAAAAAACCTTTCAATTAATGGGTGCATGAGGGGAGGGGGCGAGCGGGATGTGCGGAAAGGTGGGACAAAACAGGTGGTCAGCGAGACCAATTCGATTTCTTGTCAATGTTGATGTTTTGGAGCTGGAGATTAGGATGGGATTGAAGCTTGAATTTAAATGTCTCATTTATACTATCGATGAAATCGCCTATGGTGCCATGCCCAGCGTATCGTGGATTTCTAGAATAGTCGTTCTTCTTTTGAAATTTCCTATTATTCGCAGAAATTTATTTGGAATCACTTGAAGATGATTCAAATGGATTTTCGCTGCATTGTGCCAGGTGGGACAACCATAGGTGATTATAGGTCTGATCAATCCTTTGAACAAAGTGAGTTGTAGGGATTGGCTAAGCGCAGGAGATTTTAGCAGATTATATAATCTTACTAGAATAATTTTTGTTTTCAGCTTAACTTCATCTATGTGTTTTTTCCACAGGAGTTTGGAATCAATATGTAAACCTAAGTATTTAACAGAGTTTACAGGAGTGATTTTATCGCTACGAATAGTCAAGGTGTGAATGGCCTTGGAGCTAGTAAATAAGATTGCTTCTGTTTTGGCAGTATTTACTTCAATTTTCCATTTCATGAGCTCACTGATTGTAAGAGCAGCTGCGTTTTCGACTCTTCTAACAGCTTTATTTATCGATTTGCTAGCTGAGTACAGAGCGATGTCATCAGCATATCCAGCAATAGATACATTTCTGGGAATTCTGCTAAAAACAGAAGCAATGTACAGGTTAAATAGTACGGGGCGAGGATAGACCCTTGTGGGACCCCCGCGACAATTTTATCCGAAAGCGAAGTTTCGACTCGAACTCGAATATATCTATTTGAAAGATATGATAGTAAAATTTTACATAAATACTTAGGTAGATTTAAGCTGTCGAGTTTATAAATAAGGCCTGTGGGCCAAACAGAATCAAAGGAATTCTCGCTGTCCAGGAGAAGAAGAACGGTATCTTCTTTCCGATCTTTCGCGGATTTTATGTCGTTTGTAATTCTGACCAGCTGGTAGCAGGTCGAGTGTTCTGAGCGGAATCCAAATTGATTTTCAGGCATTAGTTGTAACTCTTCTATAGGGTTTTTGAGACGAGCTAGAATTATCCGCTCAAAAAGTTTGGTCAATACTGGCAAAAGGCTAATCGGCCTGTAGCTCACCGGATACTGGGGGGGCTTGTCAGGCTTGAGAATCGGTATGACCACCGCTCCTTTCCAGAGTTCCGGGAAATATTGTTTGAGGAGGCATGCATTATATATCTTTGCTAGTAGGCTCATTGCTTTGATCGGGAGGTTTTCTAGTGCTATGTTGGGAATGTTATCCACACCCGGGGCTGATTTGTTTTTTAGTGTTTTGATGGAGGAAATGATTTCACGGGGATTTGTGAGGAATTTAATGGGAGTTTCGATAGGGGCTTTGAGGATAGTTTTTCTCACATGACCTGTGACTTGTGGTTCAAAAGATTTGTTTCCTCGGGAGGCCGATAGTTCGTGGATATTTGCGTAGTGTTTGCAAAGTGTATTAGCCTTATCATGGTCTTCTGTGTGGAGTGTGTTGTTTGACTTTAGTGTGGGGATTTTACTTTTACCGGTGTTATTAAAATATTTTGCTACGCGCCAAATAGAGTGATCTTTTAAGTTTATGTTTCTAAGTTTGTTGTCCCAAGATGATTGTTTCCATTCGGTTAATTTAAATCTGATTTCTTTTATCAGCTGATTGAGTTCGGATTTAAGGTAGCGATTCCACGTTTTTGCCATCTTGACCTAATGTAATTTTTTAGTTTTATTAAGGAGGCTATTTCGGGTGAGATGGGAGTGTGGGTGGATTTGGTTGAGCGGATGGGAGTGGAGGAATCCAGGGCTGTTTGAATGACTTGAGTGAAATGTGTTATGTGTTGATCTATTGCTTCAGTGTTGTTACAAGTAGGGTTTGGTGTAGAAATTTCATCATTTAAGATACCCTTGAACTTACTCCAGTCGGTTTTTGCGTAGTTTAAAATTTTTGATCATTCTGGGGAGGTTGGTTTGCCAAATAGGGAGAAAAACAGTGGTAGGTGATCGGATGGGGAGTCGGAAAGTGTGGTCAAATTATTAATGATAGAGATATTGTTTGTTAATAGGAGGTCAATAGTGCTAGGAGTGTTAGAATTATGAGGGTAGTGTGTAGGAACGTCTGGAAAGAGCAGATTAATTTTTTGTTCCGTCAAAAAATTTGAGAGAATCTTACCTGATTCGTTCGGCCTTGCAGAGGTCCGAGCGGTGTCCTTCGCATTAAAGTATCCAACAATAATTGTTGGAGTACTATCGGAGAGTAGGTGCCTCAATAGATTTGTATCTAGTGAGACATCCGGTGGATTATACATAGAGTAGATCCTCGTTATTCTGTTGTCCACTTGGACCTCTACTCTCACGTATACGGTGAGCGATAGGAGATCATGCGGAAGAGTTTTATGCCGTAAGGTCTTCTGGATCGCTACCGAAACACCACCACCTGCTTTGGCCGTTCTGTCTTCCCTGATCAGCGAGAAGTCTGGAAAGTTAATTTTCTTCGTTTTGCTGTTCAGTTTAGTCTCTGAAATCAGACAAATTTTAATGTTATTATTATGGGCGATGTGTAATAACTCGTCCAGATTGCGCTTGAGCGCAAAAATATTAATTGCTAAAATGTTGGTTATGTTTGCGGGGGAATCGTAGGTGTGTCTGCGGAGGGTGAGAACAGGTGGACATAGGATGCGATGATTGTGATCCTGTCAATTGGTGTAAGAGCTGTTTGGAGGTTAGAGCTCATCTCCTTAAGCTCTGAAACGATTTCGGGAATTCTAAGGGTTTTTAGCTCGTCAAGGAGTTGCTTCGCTGTAATTATATAGTTTTTAGTGCTACTTAAATAAGATTCCGGAACAAGTATTTCCATTGGGATGGTCCTAGGTTCAGCAGTGGGTGCCGCAAGGTTCCTTCTCAAGGTTTCCACCGATGGAAAGAACGTAGCGTAGGTGGGTGTGGACGTGTTGGCAGTGAATATAGGGGTTGGCTCAGGGACTGCAGGAACTGGATGTTCCTTTCCAGATTCTGGATCGTCGCCGAATGAGGTGTAGAGGGCAATTCCATCTCGGCTCTCCGTGGTGGTGGTGGTTGGCTCTTTTATTTTGTACCTCCACAAATTTGGTTCGTGCGGCACACTCACGATAGCTCGCTGTGTGAGCTAGACCACAGTTTGCACACTTGACAGAGTTGCACGTGCAGGCTTTAATGTCGTGATTGCCTGCACATCTCACACATCTGGGGTTTAGGTTGCAGTGCTGACTGGCGTGTCCAAATCTTTGGCACCGGAAGCACTGTGTTGGTTGCTGGGTTTCGATGAATTTCTCTATCTTATATGTATGATAGAAAATGGTTTTAATAGCAGCGAAGCTGCTCAAGGTTACATCGGGCCCAACCGTTATTGCAAACACCGGTAGTGGTTTGTTTGTTTTCACAAACTGCCGGACTGATAATACCTTTATGCCGTGTTTGGATATTTCGGCTTCAATTTCGTGCTCA
Source organism: Asobara japonica (assembly GCA_026005395.1). Taxonomy (NCBI): domain Eukaryota; kingdom Metazoa; phylum Arthropoda; class Insecta; order Hymenoptera; family Braconidae; genus Asobara; species Asobara japonica. Next base: position 2,173,688 of record BQMI01000393.1, read on the forward strand.
CTAAAACTGGCGGGAAGACCTTTTATGATAAATTTCTTCGGACGCTCACTTTTCAGACCGAAGCTGTAAAAATTGTAATTTTGCCTTTTCAGGGTAATTGCAATTTTATTGTAGTCCTCCGTCATTTGCAGATGGACGATCGTTGTGTTTCCATTAAACTTCATCTTGAAGTTTTTATCGGAGACGTTGACTTGCAGGAAGTTGATTAATTTTTTGGTCTCCAGTTTGTCATTTTCAATGACCATTGGAGGCACTGCGGTTCGTTTTTGAGCCTCTTGAGGCCCGTCAGGAGTGTTCGGAGGATTGATGAGGCGAGCGGGGTCAGAGCTCGCGCTGATTGACGGTTTGATAACGGTTTTCTTCGTTTTTTTTGGATCTTCCAAAGGAGGACTCATCTTGGCTTTCCTTTTTGGAGCCAAAGGAAGTTTGAGAGATTTTATGTTCGACAATTTGGTGCCAGAACTTTAACAAGACTTTAAAAATTCACTGCACTATAATCGCCGTACGTTGGAATTTATATATCGTAGAGAGCGGTAGACATGCGTCCGCACGGTACCGACTCAAAACAAATACTGACACCAAACCGAATTTGTGGAGGCTCAAAAGAAAGAGTCCTACCACCAGCAACCAGAATAGCAGAGATGGAGCATCCCGCTATCCCACACGGTGCTACGATCCAAAACTTGAAAAGCAACATTCATTTCCTCCAGTCTCCTGCAGTCCTCAAGCCTACGCCAATCTCTATTGCTACCAATTTTCCAACGGCGGAAACCTTAAGAACGAATGTTGCCGCATGCACCGCTGAACCTAGGACCATCCCAGTTGCGACACATGTTCCGGAATCTTATTGAAGTAGCACAAAAAACTATATTAACACAGCGAAACCAGTTCTTGACGAGCTAAAATCTCTCAACGATTAAGGAGATGATCTCTAAACTACAAATAGCTGACACCCCCATTGATAGGATCACAATCGGTGCATCCTATGCATACAATTTCGCATCCACCTCTGAACCGCCGACGATCCCCCTACAAACCTAATAAATATCTTAGCCATAAACTTTTTTGATTTCAAACCTAGCCTGGAGAAATTGATACATATTGCCCACAGAAATAGCATTAAAATTTCCCTAATTTTAGAAACTAAGCTAAACGGCAAAACTAAGAAAATTAACACACCAGACTTCTCCTTGATCAGGGAAGATAGAACGTCCAACACAGGTGGTGGTGTTGCGGTGGCAATTCACAAGACCTTGAAGTACAAAACTATTCCGCACGATCTCCTGTCGCTCACCAGATACGTGGGAGGAGAGGTCCAAGTAGTTCGTACCAAAAACATAACAATAAGAAAACGAGAATTACCTCGTTATACAATTCATCTGCTGTCTCACTACATACGAACCTATTGAGTGACATATTTTCTTGATAATAGCCCAAAAATTATCGCTGGAGACTTCAATGCAAAGGACACTGCTTGGACCTCCACTAGGCCGAACGAATCAGGTAAAATTCTCACAAACTTTGACGACACAAAAAATCTGCTCTGTCCAGACGTTCCAACAGATTACCTCCACTATTCAGACACTCCTAGTACCAATAACTCCTGTTAACTAACTAAGAACATCTCTATTATTAAGAATTTTACCACTCTTTGGGAATGCCCCTCAGATCACCTACCATTGTTTTTCTCCCTCTTTGGCAAACCAGCCTCACCAAAACCATCCAAAATAAAATAAGATTTCTACCCCCCCCCCCCCCCCAAAGCATAATCACATTCAAACAATAGATAAACACAGAACAAATTTCACTAATATTATTCAAACAGCCGTGGATTCCTCCATTCCGATTCGCTCATCCAAATCCACCATACTCCTCTCCCACCTAAAAGAGCCTCCTTAATAAAAATAAAAAAACTATATTAGGTCAAGATGGTAAATAACACGAAACCACTACCTAAAATCCGAATTCAATCAGTTTATCAAGGAAATCAGACCCAAAATAACCAAATGAAAACAAACTACTTGGGATAACAAACTTAGAAACATAAACCTAATATAAAGGATCACTCAATACGGCGCGTAGTAAAATATGCTAATAACTCCGACAAAAGTAAAATTCCCACACTCAAGTCCAACAATAAGATCCCTACAGAAGACTATGACAAGGCAAATACTCTTTGTTTACAGTATGCAAACATCCATAAATTATCGGCCTGTCGAGGAAATAAATTATTTGAAGAACAAGTAACTGCGTCCGTGAAGAAAAACATCCTTAATACACAAATCAAATTCCCTACGAAACTCCTCACAAATCCCTGTGACATCATTTCCACCATAAAAACAGTAACAAATAAATCAGCCCCTGGTGTGGATAATATTCCCAACATAGCTCTAAAAAAACCCTCCCGATTAAAGCAATTGACCTACGCATAAAACTTTTCAATGCCTGTGTCCTCCACCAATACTTCCCTGAACTCTGGAAAGAAGCAGTGGTCATACTAATTCTCAAGCCTGGTAAGCCCCCCCCCCCCTCGTATCCAATGAGCTACAGGCCAATTAGTTTATATAATTTTGGACCGCCTCAAAAAATCGATCGATGAATTACGCATAATGCCAATGAATCAATTCGGTATCCGATCAGAACACTCGACCTGCCACCAGTTAGTCACAATCACAAATTATATAAAAACCGCGAAAGACCGGAAAGAAGATACCGTACTTCTTCTCCTGGACAACGAGAAGGCTTTTGACTCTGTGTGACCCACAGACTTAATCTACAAACTAACTGATCTAAATAGACCAACATATTTATGTAAAATTCTTCTATCATAGCTTGCAAACAGATATATTAAAGTTTGCGTCGAAACATCTTTTTCCGATAAATTAGAAATTGTTGCGGGAGTCCCAAAAGGGTCTACTAAATCGCCTGTTTTATTCAACCTGTACGTTGCTTCTGTTTTTAGTAAAATTCCTGGAAATGTTGCCATTGCAGGCTATGCTGATGACATGCGTTGTACTCAGCTAGCAAATTAATCAATAAATCTGTCAGAAAAATAAAAAATGCAGCTTCCCTGACAATCAGTGAATTAATGAAATGGAAAATTCAAGTAAATGCTGCTAAAACAGAAGCAATCTTATTTACTAGCTCCAAGCCCAAGCCGACTTTAAATATTCGTAGTATTAAGATTACCCCAACCGATTCTGTGAAATATTCAGATTTACACATTGCTTCCAAACTCCTTTGGAAAAAACATATATTTGGAATCAAGATGAAAACAAAAATTATTCTAGTAAAATTGCATAATTTGCTAAAATCACCAGCGCTTAGTCAATCCCTAAAACTTACTTTATACAAAGGGTTAATCAGACCTATTATCACTTATGATTGTCCCGCCTCGCACAATGCAGCGAAAATGCATTTGAATCATCTTCAAGTTATCCAAAATATTTTTTTGTGAATAATAGGCAGCTTGAGAAGAACCTCGATTTTGGAAATGCACAACACGTTGGGCATGGCAACCATAGGTGAATTTATTGATAGAATCAACGAGACATTTAAAATCATGCTAGAAGCCCATCCTAATCCTCACCTCCAAAACATCAATATTGACAAGAAATCAAGTTGGTTTCGCTGACCAACCTGTTTATTCCACCTCTCCGTATATCTCGCTCTTCTCCTCTCCACATGCACCCATTAATTATAAGGTTTTTTACAAGTCATTTTTCCGTATATCGAGTCATACTGTAAATAATCACAATCATATGGAATAATGAAAAATTAGGTTAAGCTTTGTTCAAATTAGATATAAAGCCAAGGGCTGGTGATCTAGGGCGAAGTACTTAAGATATTAATACTGTATATAGTGTGTATATATGATAAATGTTTAATAAACAGTTTTCAAGTCAAGTCAACAACAGCCGAGTGGACTAAGCTCGCAGTCTTAGCGCTGCCGCTTCGGTTCCTAAGTTCAAATCCCCGACAGAGCGAGAATTTTTTTGGAATGGCTGATGAGCGAGCGGTTGCTCATAGAGTAGCCGCCTATACCGACATTCTGTAGTTTCCTACGTCGTATCTTGCAAATGCGGTGTAGCATATGGTCCCTAAGCCCACATATCCAGAATGGATCGAAGGCGTTAAAGAGAAAATAAACGAGATGTCGGTCTGACCCTCTACGGGTTTAACCAATAACTCTCCGATCGTTCCCCCGTATATATAATATGCAAGATTTCGGTTCATATCTGAAATTATGAACTTTTTAAACTTTTCAAAATTTCCAAATACTAAATTTTTTTATAATTTTTCAAATGTAAAAAGACTTTTCAAAAATATCACCTTTCTTTGCGATAAACAATGCAATTCGTTAATAACGAATTAAATATAGGTGTTAGTCAAAGAGGTCATAAAATATGAAATGTGCATTTTTACGTGTGGAACGACTTTCATTGGACACTATTTCGTATCTCCAACCGTTCTTGCTATAGAACGATCTAAACAATTCAATCTGTTAATAACAATTGACTATCGGTGTTAGCACAAAAAGTTATACAACAACACATACATGGTTTTGTATGTGGAACAACTTTCATTGACTAATTTGTTTTGTATCTTTCACCCCTCTCACGATACAGCGACATAAACAATTCAATTTGTTAATCACTATAAAACCGCTGATTCGAATATGTTCAAAATCTAATGAGATCTAAGTTAGGCGGAAGCCTATCGAATGAGTATAAGAAAACCCAAATCGAATAATTTGTTCGATTTTTTTCCAAAATATTTTCTGAAAAATATTTTCTCACGGACTCCGACCGATGGCAGGAACATTCCGTGTGTGCTATCGGCGGTATCCATGAAGTGAGACCGTGAGCCGGAACCGAACGCGACCCGTCGCGCGGGGGGGGGGGAGGGAGGGAGGGTTCCATCGTAGACGCCCGCCATCGTATCACAGGGGTTTCTGGAGGTTTACCCTGTGATTAGAAATACGATGAGCTGAAATGGCGAAGTCGGCCCCAGCCGCAATGGGTGGGTACTCTGATCCGTAGTATTGCCCATGAAGTAATGCCTACCAGCGGTTACGTGGGTGAATACGAATAGAGAAAGAGTGGAAAAAAAAAAAAACCCACATGTTTGGGAGAAACCTAACTCCCGAAACCAAGGGTGCACAGGTAGGGCTCCCTATAACAACAGTCTGCGAAGCAAACATGAACAGTGTTGATAAAATACGTGTATCCCAGGCCACCCCCAAAAGGGAAATGCCGCCGTTGGTTCCGATCAGGTGAAAGCCCTGATGTCAGGCGCTGGCTCCTCGGATTGTAGGAAGAGCCAAACATCCGAAGGATTCCGAAGCCCTACCAAGACTTTATGGGATCAACAGGAAAATGATCTGGCAACGCTGGTGAACTTTCTTACGGATAAAAATAGAAGAACCGTAGACAAAGAGATCCGGAATCTTGCTAAGAAAATTCGAACGTCCACAAAGCGGATAAGAACTAGCCGGAAACAGGGGAATCCGTAACACCCTTACCAGCAGCGGCATGGTTCACCCCCCCCCCCTCAGGTCCTAGATTGTCGCAAGTAAATCCAGGGAGCGGCCATAATGCCATGGAAAAACCTGAAACATCCCAATAAACGCCGACAAGACGGCATAAAAGAAAGGAGAGAACGCCACCCGATGACACAGTGGGCAAAAGGCTCAAAAGTGCTCTAACAACGTCCCCCATGAATGTGGAGGAGCTAGTTAGCAATGACGCTCCGTTAGGTGGAAACAGCGCCACGGACGAAGCGTCGAATTCGGTCACAGAAAATGGTGAAAGTGTTTGGGAAAAAGGCAAGTGACGAAGGAAAAAATGAAATTTGCCCCAAACCCCCCCCCCAGGAGCTACGCAAAGTAATCTTCAGTCAAAGAAAAAAAAGCGCCACCCGAGCGAATGGGCTGATTATTGGACCGACCGCTAAACATATGTACTCTGAAATTTTGGGCCGAGTAAAGAAAGATGAGAGCATTTATGCGGCTAGCACATCTGTAGATAAAATCCTCAAAACAGCCTCAGCAGATGTTCTATTAATCCTTGCCAAAGGAAAGAAGGAACAGTCTATTCAGCTGGAGAAGGCGTTTGTTGGGGCCCTGAAAAACGAAGCAACAGTCCTCAACAAAGGACCTCCACAAGAATCAGAAATTAAGGATCTCGATGACGTCGCGACCAAAGAGGACTTTTTTGATGCCTTGAGACAGGTTGATGGCACGGACAGTGACATTTCATTGAGCGCCATCAGGTCTCTTCCCAAGTCATACAGAGGGACACAATGTGCCTCCGTAGCACTTCCTACGGCTACTGCAAGTAACATAATGAGCAAGGGCAGTAAGATACGGATAAGCCTGATGTATGCCCGTATGGCGACAGTCGTAAGGCCACTAAAGTGCTTCAAGTGCTGGCACTACGAGCATCTTGCCATTAACTGTAAGAGCTCAATGGACCGATCAGAATTGTGCCACAAATGCGGCGAAATAGGGCACAAAAGCTCTGAATGAAGGGCGTCCCCCAAATGTGTTCTATGCATCGAACGGGAGCCCACGAAGGATCACGGCCATGTAGCTGGTACTATCAAGTGCCCAGTCTACCATAGTGCACTTCAAAGGATCCGTACGAAATCATAGTGCGAGTGTTGCAAGTGAACTTGCCCACTGCGCAGCCGCTCAGGATCTGCTGACGCAGACCGTTCGGGACGTGAAGGTTGATGTTGCCATCATTTCAGGACCGTATAGGAACCTATACACTCAGGCTTGGGTTACCGATGTTAGCCATAAAGCCGTTATTTGATCTTGCGGTGCTTTGCCGTTTGAAGGATTCCACGATGACGAGCAGTCTAGATTTGCTGTGTTCAAGGTAAATTGTATCTATTTTTATAACTGCTATGCACCACCAAGCCTCTGTTATGAAGCCTTCACAGCATTCCTAGATAGGCTCGTGGCGGATGCGAAACAGCATTTCCCAGTGGCTATTGCGGGAGATTTCGATTCCTAAGCAGTCGACTGGGGTAGCAAGGAGATCAACCATAGAGGACGGGCTGTACTAGAACCCATGTCACCCCTAGCAGTGATCCTATTGAACCAGGGAAAGGAACCGACATTTTGCAGAGGACAAGCGAACTCCATTGTAGATCTCACCTTCGTCGCCTGCTCAAAGGAAATTGCGCATGGGAGGTAACTGAGATTTACACAGCCAGGAAGAAACCCAATCCCGGAAGCCTCGAAGTAACATATAAAGCGGCTAAGCGTATACTCACCAAGGCCATAAAGCTTTGAGCAAACGAGACTGCTGGACCGATCTTTTGGAGGAAGCGGATAAGAATCCTTGGAGCAGACCGTATAAGGTGGTAATGGCGCGACTCGAGAGTGAACCGATGCCATCACCGTCCTGTTCTAGGCTTCTGGAAAGGATTGTCTTTGTCTTATTTTCTCAACAACCCAGTCTAACTGAAAAGCATGTGGAGGGTGCTATCACCGAAGAAATACCACCGATTACAGCCGAAAAACTATTGCAAGCCTGTAGTAGAGTAGGCAACAACAAGGCTCCCCGGTCTCGATGGTGTGTCAAATATAGCGTTGACAGCAGCCATTAATGCAGCACCCGAAACTTTCCTCGAAATGGACAACGAGTGCATGCAAGAAGGTATCTTCCCCAGCGGATGGAAGCAACAGAGACTCGTACTTCTCCCCAAGGGGAAAAAGCCTCCGGACGAGCTGTCCACTCTGTATGCTCGATACGGCGGACAATATTCTGGAGCGCATAATACTGCACAGAATTGAGGCAGTGTTGGAACCCCTGTTGGCCGATGGTCAATACGGTTTCAGACGACGACGATGTACGTTGGATGCTATAGACCTGGTGGTGAGAACAGCTAAGAGAGCGATCGAGGGCGAGAGATGGAAAAGAGGTACGAAACAATATTGTTTGGTTGTTACCCTGGACATCAGAAATGCCTTCAACTCCGTACGGTGGGATTACATCCAGGCGGCACTGTTGAAGCTGCAAGTACCGATATATTTGCAAAAGTTGGTAGGCAATTACTTTACCGACAGAGGATTTAGATATGAGACAGCGGTAGGCCCTAAAACATATAGGACCCGGTGTTGGGGCCTCTTTTGCGGAATATCGTATATGACGAACTGGTCAAACTGGCATTGCCGGCGGGGGATCAAGCTTTTGTGGATGATGTGGCCATAATCATTGTGGAAAAAAACCGTTTCATGCTTCAGCTCACTTTCGAGAATGTTTTTAACAAGATACGACAATGCATGGACTCGATTGGTTTACAACTTGCGGAGCATAAAACTGAGGCACTACTCGTCACGAGCCGATAGAAATTGGAGACAATTACGCTGCAAGTCGGTGAGCACGAAATAACTTCCCAGCCCTACATTCGGTACCTGGGAATTATGATTGATGCCCCACTTAGTTTTAAACAACAAGCCCAACATGCAAGCAGTAAGGCAGATGCGGTGAAGACTGCCCTTGCAAGACTTATGCCGAACATGGGAGGGCCAAAACAAAAGAGAAGGCTCTTGTTATCGTGCGTTGTTACGTCGGTATTAACATCTGGTATTCCTATCTCGACTGGCGCAGTACGAAGTCAAGCAGCACGACGGTGAATTGTTCCAGTCTACAGGTTGAGTGGCCTTAGAGTGGCTAGCGCATACCAGACAGTATCTAACGACGCTATGTGTGTCATTGCTGGGATGCTACCTATCGAAGTTTTAGCGGCGGAGCGTACCTGCCTGTACACCCGCAGTAGATCAACTAAGCTGAGCCCAGTGGACTTAAGGAGAAAAGAACGAAACCTCAGCATTAACTCCTCAAGTACGGCGCCCATAGCGCGCGACGTGTCCGCATCGGCCGGCGGCCTCCCGTCGACTCGAATGCGCTCTTCGCATTCACAATACGCAATACACAATAACTTCTATACATAACATCAGAAAATTATGAAGTAAAATTTAATGATGATCTTGACCCTTCACCAAAAAGTTGTTTAAAGTACGGTATTTTTCTACTCATATTTTTCTAGAACTGTTAAGACCCATTTTAATTGAATACTCCAACTGGTTACCGAGATCGGCGATTGTCAGAATTGTTAAAATAATAAATCAGTGATTTATTAAATCCAAATTTGATTCAGTCATCTGACAGAGGGGCTCACAAAGTATGCTTGGTTAGAATTTCAGAATTTTTTATGAAAATTTTCTCGATAAGCGAGAGGTTTGAATGCATCCGACATGAAATTTATTATTTCCGTAATGTTGATGTATTAGAAAAAAATATAAAAAATGATTTTAAAAAAATCAAAGTGTAATGTATTGACAAACTCATGTACTTCATCGGATGATTTTCAGAATTCCGATATCTATCATAGTAAGGGAGAAAATTAATTTTTATGAATCACGGGAAGGGTCTATATGATATATAGACCCCGACCGATAGGACAAGCTCTGGGGTCTATATGTAGTATAACCCCGTACTTGAGGGGTTAAGCGATGGTAGCTACAGTCGGATGCTCGAGCAAAGGTCGGTGGACTCATCGACTCATACCGAAACTGGATGTTTGGCTTGACCGATCACATGGACGAGTCAATTATTACCTAACTTAGAGGCTCTCAAGCCTCGGATGCTTTCGGGAATATCTTCACAAATTCAAGCATGAAGATTCCCCGCATTGTCCAAAGTCTCAGAGAGTTTAAGAAAATGCGGAATATGTTTTGTTTGCATGTTCGCGTTTCGATGTGCAACGATGTATATGGGAAACCATGACAGGCAAACCCATAAACGTTGAAAATCTTGTGGAAGTCATGCTGTCATCAGAGGCAACATGGAACGTGACAAACGTGTTTGGAATGGAGGTTTTGATGGAGTTGCGGTGCGAGGAGCAGCTACCGAAAAATTCAGAGTAAACGGAGGATGTTCTTGCCGTGGAAGACCGGAAAGGATTCTCTACTGAAGAAGCTGCGGCTATCGTCCCCTACACAACGAAGTATTGCTTCGCAGATATTCCGTCGTGGTCTGGGGACACCCGAACTGTATTGTATGTGCCAAGGGGTATTGTCCCTTGCACTTTATATTTTTATTTGTTAATTTTTGTAAGTTTGTTTAATAAAGGAAAAAGTACAAAAAGAGGAAGGAGAGAGAAAGAAGGAAGCGTGAGGAAGGCGGTTGGCTTCCTGCTTTCTCTTTCCTTCCTCTTAAAAAAAAAACACACACACACACCCACAGACAAACATCTCTCTCAAGATGGTCGGAAACGTTTCTGAGGGTTGAAAACGTGGAGACCAGGTAAAATTTCCGATTTCGATTTTCGGACCCATAACAATAACTTTCTTCAAGATCGAAAAATAAAAAAAAAATTAACGTTTTAAAAGCCTCAAGAACATTTAATAACAAATAAATAAATAAATCAAAAGAATGATTTATACAAATTTAAAAACCAACAGACAAATTCATTGGTACATTTTTAATTTTCAGATTTCATTTACGTGAACACATGAACCAACATGACGGTAACAAACCCTACGCCTGCGAGCAATGTGGAAAAGCCTTTTCAAAGCGAATACAATTACGACAGCACAAATTGTCCCATGGAAGTAATAAATATGTTTGTCCCATTTGCGGACTTTCATTTAATAGACGAGGCAATATGAATTCACACATCAAAAGGCATGAAAGGAATGATGGAACCTATAAATGTAGTGTAAGTATAGATGTGGTTCAAAATATTCGGTTGATTTGTTAGGGCTGTCTATTTTCTAATTCTCCTTTCGAACTTCTCTAGAGTTTTCGCTCATTAGATAACATTATTCTGCAGAGACAGAACTTCTCCAGAATTTTATGTCTCTTGTAAAAATTTCAGGAATGTTCTTCCTTTAAATTCTTTATTGTAATTTCTGTTTGCCATTCCTACATTTAGCACCATTTAGCAATGTCAATCAAATGTTTAAAGACGGGTTTCAGAGAAATAAAATCGTGAAATTTGGAATATTGATATACGACAGGTGTCGCTACATTCAAAAAAAATTTGTTGACAACTTGTTTTGCCAATATTTCCGGAAACCTTGACTAAACTTTCAAGTCAAATAGTGACTCTGGAGAAAATTGTTTTCAAACGTTTGAGGATAAAATTTTTTTTTTCAATATAACTTATATTTTTTTTCAGGTGTGCGAGTCAAAATGCAAGTCCATGAGTGACTTGAAGTTCCATCGAAAGCAGCACAGCGAGTCTGAAATAGTAGAAAGCATAAAACGCAAATCATTAGATAAGAAAATTTGGAAATGTGATATTTGTGGGCGATTTTTGTCGAAAATGACACATTTGACCAATCACCAACGGATGCATGAGCGTCATCAGGAAATTGAGTGCGAAACTTGTGGAAAAAAACTCGCGAGCAAAAGTTCTTTAAAGTATCACGTGAAGTCAATGCACACGTGCGAAAAATCACACCTGTGTCCGTTTTGCGGCGATGGATTCGTGACCAAAGAAGCCAGACTCATTCACGAGAGAATTCATTCTGGGGAACGGCCTTACTCTTGCAAATTATGCAATATGCAATATAGGTATATAGTAGTGTCCATTCAATTTCCGGTTTCGAATTTTTTGGAGGTGGCGTAAATCGCGATATTAGGATGTGGAATTTTAAGAACTTTGGAATGTTTAATGGTTGGTTTCCCAATATAATTTGTTCATTTTTTCCAATTTCAAAATTTTGAAATTTTCCATATTGTCGAATTTTTTCAAATCTTTTAAATTGTAATTTTTTCAGGATTACGAAGTTTTCAACTTTTGCACTGAAAATTTTTCCTTTAATATTCAGGATTTCCCAATCTTTTCAATATTCGGAATTCGGAATGTGAATTTTGCAGTTTCTTAAATTTTCCAAAGGAAAAATCAAATTTGATATCGTTGAAACTTCTGAATATTTTCCTCATTTATGAATGTTTGCAAATTTCGAAGATTTTAAAAATCATTGAAATTCTTGAAGATTATAACTTTTCGAATATTTCGTAAAATTTACGAAATTAATTGTTTTTTTTTTAATTTCAATGTTTAGTTTACAATACTGGAGTTCCTCATTTTTTTTTATCAAATTTTGGAAAAATGTCGAATTCGTCAATGGGTTACAATAGCCCAATTCTTTCAAAATGTAAAATTTTCGAAATTTCTTCACTTTGTCAATTTTTGAACTTCTCAAATTTTTCAAATGCCTCACATTTTTGAAAACTTCCGATCGTTCTTATCCACCCATGATTTCTGTTTTAATATTTGCTAATTTTCAAACGACCACTCAAAACCTTTCCTCTTACAGGTGCTCTAGTAATCTAAGTCAGCACATGAGGATCCACTCGGAATTGCGTCAATTTATCTGTAAATATTGTTCCAAGGGTTTTACCCGAAAAGGAGCCTTAACAGTGCACGCCCGAACACACACGGGCGAGAAGCCCTTCTCGTGTTCAATATGCCAAAGAAAGTTTTCCCAAAAACATGATATGAAAAAGCACGAGAAAACACATATTAATGAGGCGAAAATTCTGAACTGTGAAAAGTGCGAGGCAACGTTTATTACCAAATCCGAAATAACAAAGCATTTGGAGGAGCACAGTTCAGCGACTCAAAACAGTTCTGACTTTAAGCTCACTGAAGAATTTCTATATTCACTTCATGTCGATTTGGAGGCCAACAAGTATCAGAAAACTTCTATAGAATTTCTGTAATTTTTTTGTAGAATTTCAATAAGTGTTGTTTGGAATTCAGATCAGGAGTCGCTAGAACTTCTATAGATGTTTTAAAATGAAAGTTCTATCACTGTTCTATAAGTTTTCTGCAGAATTTCTATAAATTTGCTTTAGAATTTTTATATTCTTTTGCGATTTATTCTCTCGAAATTCTGACTGTTCCTATAGAACCACAATTATTTAGACCGGCGGATAAGTTCAAAGAATTGTAGTAAATTCGAGGCAATTTTGGACGAAAAATGGGAAATGTAGCGTGTTCAGAAAATTCTCAATAACTAGAAAATGACACATTTTTTTTGGAGATGTTTTTATCTCAGAATTTTCTATGATTTTTTTAACTTACTGAAATCTCCCTAAAAATGGTATATTGACAAAGAATGTTTGTCGAAAAATTTTCTATAGACATCCTTTAATCTTTCTAATTTTCCAAATGCGTAATTGGGAACTTTCCCGGCGGATTTCTTCCTTCAAATGTCCTATAGAACTTTTATGAGCTTCCCATAGAAAACTTATGGGATTTTGACAGACTTAAACGTTGTAGAAAATGTCTCCATGACATTTTCACAAAATTCCTATGAGATTTTTTATGCAATAAAATAAGGGTGCGAATGTACTAAATTTGTGTCCTTTCATGGTGTAGTTCATTTCTCAGCTTAACTGCAGCATATCTCTTGAATTACGAGAGTAAGAAAAAAATCATAAGACATAAAATGGGTACTATTAGATAAGGAGCCACTTTCCTTTGACAAATTTTTTCGTCACAGCCACGGTTCTCTTTCTAGAGCGTCATAAACAATTGATTTTTTTTATAACGAGTATTTTATCTAAAACGTAATTGACTCTAAGTATTGTCCGCTGTTTTGTGTTAGACTTAAAACTCACGTTTTCAATATGAATATTGCAAAATCAATGCTGATTTTTTAAAAAACTATTTCACTTATAGATTTATGGAAATAGAAGGAGGGTTCAACACTTTGGCGTTAAAGGAACACAAATTTTTTAGATAATGGGTGGAACATTTCTGCCTGAAATATGTGTAAATGCAACGTACGCAAGCGTGAAATGTCTACACATTATAGCAAACTGTCGCCCACGCACATTCGCATGAAATATCTATCGATTCCATCCTCTAAAGATCGATCACCCGCATGTAAACAACTTTCTCATGTGGATTGTCCATGTTATCAGAAGCCGCAGTAGCTGCTTGCCCCATGGGTATGCGGAAATCGTTAGCGCACTGCGTGCTTATATACTTCTAGTTTCGAAGAATTCTTTCCATTTTCCGATGCAACGCTTTCAGAAATGCACAAACAGCGTTTAATCAATTATTTCAACCCAGGTCCCTAACACTCCCCTTATTTTCCTATCAACAAGTCTGTGAAGCTAATGTCGTTGCCCGCTGCTGCTGGAGGGCGGCGCTGGTGGCCACCTGATTCCCTCGAAAACCCGCGTGCTCCCTTATTTATGAATCTATGTATTGCTCTCCATACAATTTCTTCGTTACACTAAGTAAAAAATTATACAGCATTCTGTAAACAATAACATCATTCGTAATGCCGTCCTGTATTGTACTCGCCTGTGCATCTGGCTACAAATCCAATAAGGAAAAAGTGTACACATTCTGCGTTCCAAAAGATCCGGAGGTGATTAAAAAATGGCAACTTGCGTTAAAAAAACTCTCACACCGATAAAAGCGGGTCAAGCTGTTTGTGAAAAACATTTTCTATCAACGGACATCATTACTGGAAAACACCACCGGGACCGGATGGTCAAGTACTTGGAGTGGTAAGATCAACATGGATTGAATCAATTCAAGGAATTTCTATGACGGGAAACTCTCTATCGACAATTATTAGTATAAAAATTATTCTAGTATATAATTTTTTTTTGTTCAACTTGAGAAATTTGCTGAAAGTTCAAACAATTAAAAAAATGGTCTGACTTGTCGGCAAAAATAATTATTTTCTCCCTTTATAATCGTCTGAAAATAGGAATACAAATAGCGAGATATTTATATAAATTAATGGAATTCAACATTGGAGGAAAAATGTAGGCGCCGAGGAAAATGATGAAATTTTGCACCCCACCCAAAAACAGGAAATGCACTGTAAACTCTATTGTCCTTCTCTGTATCTAAAATGTGAAAGGCGGTTGGTGGGTTCAAATTTTCATCAGGTTCCAGCAAATCAATCTGAACATCGCTGGAGAAAGAATTATTGCGTATTTTTTTGAAGATTTTTGATGTGACAAGCACGTCAAGGATTTATCATTTCGCCTTTCTTCCAGTCCAAGTACAAGGAAAAGATTCCTCGACTACATCCAGGAGTGGTGCCTTCTATTTTTTCATGGACAGAAGCGGAACACTCAGAATTTGAAACTCCTATGTCCCAGAAAGATGTGACGAGTCTTCCTCAGTATGACTTTCAAAAGGGAAAAACCGGACCACACGGAGAGAAATTCTCATGAAAATTTCAGCAGAGTTCCGAGCAAAAAGTATTGAACCGCTTTGCGGCTCTGAAATTATGGGACATTTTGTGTGAGGAGGTTCTAAGTGACGGTAGTACAACAAAAAGTGGCGCTTATCGTGTCAAAAATTACTGAACCATTCGGTTAGTTAGGATTCGATAATACCAAAAATTGATTTACAGGCATAATAACTTTTGATTAGCTTGCTTGACTTTTTTGTGAACCAACTGAAATATCCCGCGTTTGATGGACGAGTTCGGTAGTTTTTAATGCGAAATTTTCTCCGTGCAGAGAGCGAAAAAGTGCTCATTGAATCAGTTGCAGAAAATTCAAATTTCTATGCAAATGACATACCTAACTCGTCAAATGAAAATTTGAGGATCACTGAGGAACAAGGTGTTAACGAAATTGACCTTTGATACACTTCATTCAACATTTGTCAAATTACCTCCCAAATGGACAAAAACGCTCTCCAGTATTGACAAATTTACAATACTTACTTTTTCGACTACCAAATCGGCTCAAAGTAGTGGTCTGATAAGAGGTTTTATCCAGAAGGAAGTAATTATCACCGATGAAATGAAATTGCAGATTAATATTATGGGAAGTTTTTTGAATTTAGCAAAAAGGAAAAAAGTTTTTGGAGTACAAAGTGAGTAGTATTTTTATTTTTGGTCTTAATTATTACAGAATTCATATATTGACTAGGAGCTGCAAAGGTCACTGCAAATTTTGGACCAATGGGAAGAATTTGTTGTACAAGGATTGATTTCAAAAGAATATTTCCTCACGAGAGAAACTGCAGAGGGTCTTCGTGTGACATTAAAGTCATTCATGGATTTGATTTAATATCTTACAGAACATCATAATTTCCCCTTTGTTTTAACTGGCAAACTTAACCAGGATTCGTTGGAGGTATGTTGATTTTGGTCCATTGTGTGAATTGTTTAATTCTGTGACCATTATTGAACTACTTGTAGCTTTCATCTCCTCATGATTTCCTATTCCTAATGTGATACCATATTTGTTATTTGTATTGTTAAAGTTCCGTATGCTTCTATGTTTTTGTTTGAGAACACTGTGCTATTTCCAATATTCCTACAGCAATTTTTTGGTTCGGTTCGACAAGTAGGCGGACGCTATGACCACCCTTCTACTGCTACTTTTCTACAAATCTACAATATTCTATCTGCTTATGCTGTGATTAAACCTCCGAGTACTGAAAATTGCACTCTTAGCAGTCTGATTGCACTCAGCTGGGGATAAAAATGGCGGCAACTGTTAGCCTGAGCGCAGTTTATGAATATATGGTGTAGAAAATTGGACTAATTTAATTGCCGGAGGAAATCGTCGTTTCCAACGTAATATAAACGGGATGTGGGTCTGACCCTCTACGGGCGAACCTATAACTTCCCAATATTTGTGTGTCTCTGTGTTATAGCGTGATTTCATATCGTCGAGCATATCGAATTAATTCAGCGCTACCGTCTTAATTATGCGTGTTACGAAAAAAATCATAAAACACAAAATGTTTGTTTTTACATGAGGAACAACTTTCATTGATAACTTTTTCCTATAACTCTTACCGTTCATGTAATAGAGCGTTATAAACAATTAAAATCGTGGTTTTTTTGTTAATTACTAAAAAAAACTACCTTGCCAATTAAAAAAAACTCCTTTCAGAACACCGCCTCGGCGAGACGTAATTTTTGAAAAAAAAA
The DNA here is from genome assembly GCA_026005395.1 of Asobara japonica. NCBI lineage: Eukaryota > Metazoa > Arthropoda > Insecta > Hymenoptera > Braconidae > Asobara > Asobara japonica. Next base: position 2,190,648 of record BQMI01000393.1, read on the forward strand.
ATTAAAACCGGTCCAGCCGTTTGCGAGAAACCGTTCGCCAAAGATTTGCTCACATACGTACACACACACACGAACATCTCATTGGAAACGTGTCAGGATGATGCCAAACGCCGAGAAAAGTGAAAATTTCATCGATTTCACACTTTTCATTTTCGGGGTCATTACAATAACTTCCTATCGCAAAATTAAGAAACCCAGTGAATCATCTTTAAGGTTTGTCAGAAATCCAATTCAGGGAAAAATACTACACATCCACGGCCATAGGGGAGGCACTTCCCCTCTCGCAGCGAACATAGTGCGAGAACTTAACTTTAACCATGAGTTAACTATGGGTTACTTAACTAAAAACTGGCCCTAAATCTAGGGTGGACATTTTGTTTTCGTCGTGTCACCATTGGTCTGGGGTTTTTTTTTAGTTGCCACTCAAAAACAGGAAGCTGAACCAGGCGCCAAATAGATGAATAAAGTAGATGCTCAATCCTACGTGGTTGGGCACCCCCAGGCAACGATGATGCTGCCCCCAAAGACGATATGGCGCCACGGTCATCAATTTTGCTACGCTATGCTACCCACTTTCAGGTACTTAGCCGACAATGGCACTAATTAGAAAAATGAACTATGCACTAGTCTCTACATCGTTTGTAGATGATTGCCCATAGGAAATTTTCTTTTGTACAGTCTTTAATTTGCCATAATTAATTAAAAGCTTTTGGAGGATGTAATTAGCCCACAGAAATTAGAAGTTACTCCATTAATGTTTAAAATCCGGTCATTTCACGGCAAATTGTTTGTAGATTACGAATTTAATCAAGTTATCGTTTGTATACTCACGTATAATTTATTCAATGCGAATAAACAAATGTGAGTTCCCCCACCCCTAGAGAATCGCATGCTGACCTGATCTTTTCCATTACTAACATTTTCACTTTTCTCGACGTTTTACATCATTCTGACAAGTTTTGGAAGAGGGTTCTGTCCGTCTGTGACAGAACTATTTAAAGCGGTTAGCTATAAAAAAAAAAGTAAATGTTATTCCTTATACAAAAATACACACAGACTGTTTTATGACTTTTTTCACAACTTTGATAGCTCAGGACATATCACTGGTTAACAATTTTAATTGTTAATACCACTCCATTACATGAATGGTAAGAGTTAGGGGGAAAAATTCTAAATAAATGGGATGTGGGTTTGACCCTCCGCGGACCAAAACTATGACTTCCTGATGTCTGCGTGTGGGTGTGCATGTCTGTAAACTAACACCTTAGCTCTTAATTTTTTTAATTCACCACCTTATCTCCTAAACCGTTTGAGATATGAAAGTGTCTCAGTTTAGACATATTTGTTCAGGTGAGGAACACTTTTAGTAGATACTTTCTTTCCCATCTCTCATTTTTCTCACCATAAAGCGTTCTAAATGTTTTTAGTTGTTTATAATGCGCTAACGCCGAAACGGTTAACGATACAAAAAAAGTCAGAAAACACTAAATATGTATTTTTTAATAAGAAACAACATTTATTGGACATGTTTTGGCGCATCCACAATATTTCTTGTGATACAGCGCTATAAACAATTGAAATTGTTAATAACAATAAAAATAATTGTTATTTCACTTTGACATTCCTTTACGGCCATGGAGAGGCGTCGATAAAAGAAATGAAAAGTTCAATGGATTTTCCTTGTACGATAATTAATTAATTAAATAATTAATTAAGTAATTGAATAATTGATTAATTATGCGTGTTAAGAAAAAAGTCATGAAACATCAAATGTGTATCTTTTGCGGGGAACTAATTCCATTGAACACTTTTTTTAGTATCTCAACCGTTCTTACGGTAAAGCGATATAAACAACTCGATTTTTTTTAATAACAATTGACAGAATCAGTTTTTCGACAAATCGCTCCTATGGGACCTGGAGAGCAGCAAGACGCGTCAATAAAAAAAAGGAAAATCTCTCCGGTGGTTCAGCCAAATGTTAAACAAAATTTTTTGTCCAAAACCAAACACAAACAAAACTTTTCGGAAAACGGCTCACAATGATGCGATTACAATAGCTTTTTGTGATTACTATCGGGAAGTTAATAAGAATCGTTCCCCATGTGGAAATGAACCTTTTGTGGTATGATTTTTTTTTGTAACACTCATAATTGAGGCGATAGCGTTTAAAGTTATTGCAAATTTTCAATACACATATACATACACACACAGACTAACACATCGGGATGGTCATGATGCGACCGTCAAGGGTTACACGTACATCCCATTCATTAATTTAGTTCGTATTTTATGAAGTAGTGATTTTCTGGGAAAACGAGTTGTTAAATATGAAATTGAAAATAAAGATCATATTCTCCCAGTTTTTTCGAATAAACTATGTAATATATGATGTAACTCCTTCTTCTTATAGCCTATGCGCATATATGCAATATATGACTCAGATATATTTGAATGTCATTACTTGATTGCTGATGATCATCAGGGAGTTACAAAAACTTACCTAACACAAATAACCATTTTTCAGGGAAATTTCGCTTTTGATCACTTTTTCGGGCGTCCATCTAATTGAATGTCATTCTCTTAAAAATTGAGATTAGAATATCAACGGAAATGAAAGAAAATAAACGGGATGTGGGCGTGACCTTGTACGGGTCGCACAAATAACTTCCCGATCATCCCCCGCATATATTATATCTGAAATTTTGGTTCGTGTCTCAAATTAGAAACTTTTTAAACTTTTCAAAATTTCCAAATATGAAAAGGTTATAGTTTTTGAAATGAAAAACGATTTTCCACAAATATAACCTTTCTTGCGATTGAGTTAATATGCAATTTGTTAATAACAATTAAGTATAGGTGTCAGTAGAAAAGCTCATGAACATGAAATGTGAATTTTCATGTGTGGAACGACTTTCATTGGATACTTTGTTTCGAATCTCTAACCGTTCTTCCCATAGAGCGATCTAAACAATTGAATTTGTTAATAACAATTACTATCGGTGTTAGCGAAAAAAGTCATACAACATCAAATATGTATTTTTGCATGCGGAGCAACTTTCATTGACTAATTTGCTCCCTATCTTTCACCGTTCTCACGATGTAGCGATATCAACAATCGATTTGGTGATAACAATTTACTATGGGTGTTGGCAAAAAAAGCCATATAACATCAAATCTGTATATTTATATGTGAAATCACTTCCATTGGACACTTTATTGCGTATCTCCAACCGTTCTTGCTATAGAACGGTCTAAACAATTGAATTTGTTAATAAAAATAAACTCGGTGTTAGCAAAAAAAGTTGAACGACATGAAATATATATTTTTGTGTGTGGAATAACTTTCACTGACTAATTTGTCTCGTATCTCCAACCGTTCTCGCGATGCAGCGATATGAACAATTCAATTTGTTAATAACGAAAAAAAAACCGCTGGGTCGATTATGTTCAAAATCTAATCAGGTCTAAGTTAGGCGGAAACGTATCGAATGAGTTATAAGAAAACCCAAATCGGATAATTTGTTCGAGAGAAATCGTTCGATTAAATTTGGCTCACATGCTCACATACGCACACACACACACACACACACACACACACACACACACACACACACACACACACACACACACACACACACACACACACACACACTGTGACGGGGCTTTGGTGCGTGACGGAGCTTTGGTGTCAGTATTTGTTTTGAGTCGGTGTCGTGCGGACGCATGTCTACCGCTCTCTACAAAATATAAATTCCAAACGTACCGAGCTTACAGTACAGTGAATTTATAAATCTTGCCAAAGTTTTGGCACTAAAGTGTCAAACTTCAAAAATCTCAAACTTCCTCTGGCTCCCAAAAGGAAAGCCAAAATGACTCCTCCTGTGGAAGACCCAAAAATAACTTTAAAAAACCGTTATTAAACCGTCAACTAGTGCGAGCTGTAAACCCGCTCGCCTCAACAAACCTTCAAACACTCCTGTCGGGCCACAACAGGCTCAAAAACAAACATCAGTGCCTCCAATAGTTATTGAAAATGACAAATTGGAGACCAAAAAATTAATCAACTTCCTGCAAGTCAACGCCTCGGACAAAAACTTCAGGATGAAATTCAATGGTAGTACCACCATCGTCCATCTACAATCGACGGAGGATTATAATAAAATCGCAAGTATCCTGAAAAGGCAAAATTTACATTTTTACACCTTCGGTCTAAAAAGTGAGCGTCCGAAGAAATTTATCATAAAAGGTCTTCCCGCCAGTTTTACTGAGCAGGAGATTGAAGCGGAAATATCCAAACACGGCATAAAGGTATTATCAGTCCGGCAGTTTGTGAAAACAAACAAGGACGGAGACAGTAAAGAGAGTAGGCCACTACCGGTGTTTGCAATTACGGTTGGGCCTGATGTAACCTTGAGCAGCCTCGCTGCTATTAAAACCATTTTCTATCATACATTTAAGATAGAAAAATATATCAAAACCCAACAACCAACACAGTGCTACCGGTGCCAGAAATTTGGACATGCAAGTCAGCACTGTAATTTAAATCCCAGATGTGTGAAATGCGCAGGCAATCACGACATCAAAACCTGCACCAGTAACTCCCTGAAGTGCGCAAATTGTGGTCTAGCTCACACAGCGAGCTATCGTGAGTGCGCCTCACGAACCAAATTTGTGGAGACTCATGAAAAAAGAGTCCAACCACCAGCGCCAAAAAGAGCAGAGCGGGAACTGCCCGCTACCCCACACTCGGTTACGATGCAAAACCTGGAAAGCAACATCCATTTTCTCCAGTCTCCTCCAGTCCTCGAGCCTACGCCAATCTCTACTGCCACGAAGATGTCCAGGCCATCCTAGCTTCTTGTTTTCCAACGATGGAAACCTTAAGAACGAATGTTGACGCACCCACCGCTGAACCTAGGACCATTCCGATGGAGACTGACGATCCGCCATTACATTTAAGTACAAGTAAAAACTTTATTAATACAGTGACACAAGTCCTTGATGACCTAAAATCCCTTAGAATTCTCGAAAACCTCTCAGAGATTAAGAACATGATCTCTAAAATCCAAAGAGCTGACACCCCCCTTGATAAAATCACAATCATCGCATCCTATGCATACCTGTTCGAATCCACCGCTGAACCACCCACGATCCTCCTACAAACATAATAAATATCTTAGCCATTAACAGTTTTGCGCTCAAACTCAGTCTGATACCGGTACCCGCAAAACACTTTGAGCGAATAATTCTATTACGTCTCATAAAATCTATCGATGAGCTACACTTAATACCTACAAACCAATTCGGTTTCCGTTCAGAACACTCGACCCGCCACGAATTGGTCGGAATCAGAAATTCAAATAGATATATTCAAGTTAGAGTCAAATCACTACTTTCCGTTAAAACTCAAATTGTCGCGGGAGTCCCGCAAGGGGATATCCTCTCCCGTGTACTATTCAACCTATACATCGCTTCTGTTTTTAACAGAATACCTAGAAATGTATTCATTGCTGATCACATTGCTCTGTACTTACCTAGCAAATTGATCAATAAAGCTGTTAGAAGAATAGAAAATTCTGCTTCTCTTAAAATCAGCCATTTAAATAAACGGAAAATTCAAGTGAATGCTACTAAATCAGTAGCAACCTTATTTACTAGCTCCAAGGCCAAACCGACTTTAACTTTGCGTAGCAATAAGATTACCTCAACCGTTTCTGTGAAATATTTAGGTTTACACCTTGATTCCAACCTCCTGTGGAAAAAACTTATATCTGATATCAAGGTCAAGACTAAAATTATTCTAGTACGATTGTATAATTTGCTGAAATCTCCAACGCTCAGTCAATCTCTGAAACTTACTTTATACAAAGGGTTAATCAGACCTATCTCTTATGGTTGTCCTGCCTGGCACGATGCAGCACAAACCCACTTAAATCATCCTCAATTTGTCCAAAATAAATTTGTATGGATAATAAAATGGTCGGCATGCACAATACGCTGGGCATGGCAACCATAGGTAAATTTATCGATAGAATAAATTTGACATTCAAATTTAAACTACAATCCGATCCTAATCCCCAGCTCCAAAACATCAACATTGATAAGAAAACAAATTGGTCTCACTGACCACCTGTTTTTGTCCCACCTTTCCATATATCCCTTTCTCCCCCACCCCTCATGCGCCCATTACTTATAAGGTTTTTTAGAAGTCATTTTTCCTTATATCGAGTCATCATGTAAAAATTCACAAACATTATAAAAATGAAAAATTAGGTTAAACTTTAATCATATTAGATATAAAGCCAATGGCTGGTGATCTAGAGCGTAGCACTTAAGATATTAATACTGTATATAGTATGTATATATGACAAATGTTAATAAACAATTTTCAAGTCAAGTCAAGTCAAGGAGCTTTGGTGTGAGTATTTGTTTTGAGTCGGTGTCGTGCGGACGCATGTCTACCGCTCTCTGCGAATTATAAATTTCTAACGTACAGCGCTTATAGTACAGTGAAATTCTAAATCGAGTAAAAGTTTTGGCACAAAAGTGTCAAACTTAAAAAACCTCAAAATTCCCTTGGCTCCAAAAAGGAAAGCCAAAATGAGTCCTCCGATGGAAGACCCAAAAAAAACGAAAAAAGCCGTTTCGAAACCTTCGACTAGCGCGAGTTCAGTTCCCGCTCGCCTCGCCAAACCCTCCGACACTTCTGATGGACCTCAAGAGGCTCCAAAACAAACCTCTGTCCCTCCATTAATCATCGAGAATGAAAAAATGGAGACAAAAAAATTAATCAATTTTCTGCAGAGCAACGCCACAGATAAAAATTTCAAGATGAAATTTAATGGAAGTACCACGATCGTCCATCTACGAACGCTCGAGGACTACAACAAAATCGCAAGTATCCTGAAAAGGCAAGATATCAATTTCTTCACTTTCGGTCTTAAAAGTGAGCGACCGAAAAAATATATTCTGAAAGGGCTTCCAAGCAGTTTTTCACAAGACGAAATTCAAGCCGAGTTATCAAAACACGGCATCAACGTACTTTCCGTTCGCCAGTTCGTGAAAGTAAACAAAGACGGAGACACCAAAGAAAACAGGCCATTACCGATCTTCGCTATCACGGTTGGCCCGGAAACAACCTTGAGCAGCTTCGCTGAAATCAAAACGATTTTCTACCACACGTATAAGGTAGAAAAATATGTAAAATCCCAGCAACCTACCCAATGCTTCAGGTGCCAGAGATTTGGCCACGCAAGCCAACATTGCAACCTGAACCTGAGATGCGTCAAGTGTGTGTCAAACCATGACGTAAAAGTCTGCACTTCCAAAACCCTGAAGTGTGCAAACTGCGGACTCGCCCACACAGCCAGCTATAGAGAGTGTTCCATGCGCCTAAAATTCATGGAAACTCAGAAAAAACGAGCTCAATCGGCCAGGCCCAACATAGCGCCATTGGAACTGCCCACTACACCTCACTCGGCCACGATCCAGAATCTGGACAGGAACATCCAGTCCCTCCAGTCTCCTGCAGTCCCAGTGCCAATACCGAGTTCTACTGCCAATACGTCCAGGCCCACCTACGCTTCCTTCTTCCCGACGGTGGAAACCTCGAGAAGGAATCTTATCGCACCCACTGCTGAACCTAGGACCATCCCAATGGAAACACATGTTCCCGAATCTCATTTAAGTAGAACTATAAACTATGTAATTACAGCAAAGCAAGTCCTTGACGAGCTAACAACCCTTGGAATTCCCGAAATCCTTTCAGAGCTAAAAGAGATGAGCTCTAAACTCCAAACAGCCCTTACACCATTTGATAGGATCACAATCATCGCATCCTATGTCCACCTGTTCTTACCGTCCTCAAACACACCTACGATTCCCCAGCAAACATAATCAACATATTAGCAATTAATATTTTTGCGCTCAAACCTAATCTGGACGAGTTATTACACATCGTCCACAGAAATAACATCAAAATTTGTCTGATTTCAGAGACTAAGTTAAACAGCAAAACGAAGAAAATTAACTTCCCAGACTTCTCGCTGATCAGGGAAGACAGAACGGCCAAAGTAGGTGGTGGTGTTGCGGTGGCGATCCACAAAACCTTGTCACATAGAACTCTTCCGCATGATCTCCTGTCGCTCACCGAATACGTGGGAGTAGAGGTCCAAGTAAACAATAAAAAAACGAAGATCTACTCGATCTACAATCCACCGGATGTCTCAATAGATACAAACCTATTGAGGCACCTACTTTCCGATAGTACTCCAACAATTATTGTTGGAGACCTAAATGCGAAGGACACTGCTTGGACCTCTGCTAGGCCAAACGAATCAGGTAAGATTCTCTCAAATTTTTTGACGGAACAAAAAATTAATCTGCTCTTTCCAGACGTTCCCACACACTACCCTCATAATTCAAACACTCCTAGTACTATTGACCTTTTATTAACTAACAACATCTCTATCATTAAAAACTTCACCACACTTTCCGAATCCCCATCCGATCACCTACCATTGTTTTTCTCCCTATTTGGCAGACCAACCTCACCAGAATCATCAAAAATTCTAAACTACGCAAAAACCGACTGGAATAAGTTCAAGGATATCTTAAATGATGAGATTTCTACACCAAACCCGACTTGTAACAACACTGAAGCAATAGATCAACACATAACACATTTCACCCAAGTCATTCAAACAGCCCTGGATTCCTCCACTCCCAAACGATCAACCAAATCCACCCACACTCCTATCCCACCCGAAATAGCCTCATTAATAAAGCTAAAAAATTACATTAGGACAAGATGGCAAAAAACCCGAAATCGCTACCTTAAATCCGAACTCAATCAGCTGATAAAAGAAATCAGACTTAAATTAACCGAATGGAAACAATCATCTTGGGACAACAAACTCAGAAACATAAACCTAAAAGATCACTCTATTTGGCGCGTAGCAAAATATTTTAATAATACCGGTAAACGAAAAATCCCCACACTAAAGACAAACAACACACTCCACACAGAAGACCACGACAAGGCGAATACACTCTGCATACACTATGCAGCAATACACGAAATATCGGCCTCCCGAGGCAACAAATCTTTTGAACAACAAGTCACAGGTCATGTGAGAAAAACTATCCTCAAAGCCCGCATCGAAACTCCCATTAAATCCCTGACAAATCCCCGTGAAATCTCTTCCGCTATCAAAAAATTAAAAAATAAATCTGCCCCGGGTGTGGATAATATTCCCAATATAGCACTAAAAAACCTCCCAATTAAAGCAATAAGTTTACTAACAAAGATATACAATGCATGCCTCCTCAGACAATATTTCCCGGAACTCTGGAAAGGAGCGGTGGTCATTCCGATTCTAAAGTCCGGTAAGCCCCCTTCGCATCCGGTGAGCTATAGGCCTATTAGCCTCTTACCGGTATTGGCTAAACTCTTTGAGCGAATAATTTTAGCTCGTCTCAAAAAACCCATAGAAGAGTTACAACTAATGCCTATCAATCAATTTGGTTTTCGATCAGAACACTCGACCTGCCACCAGCTGGTTAGAATTACGAATGATATAAAATCCGCGAAAGACCGGAAAGAAGACACCGTTCTTCTTCTCCTGGACAGCGAGAAGGCCTTTGATTCTGTTTGGCCCACAGGCCTTATATACAAACTCGAAGGATTAAATGTCCCTAAATATATATGTAAAATTTTATTATCATATCTCTCAAATAGATATATCCGAGTTCGAGTCGAAACTTCGCTTTCGGATAAAATAGAAATTGTCGCGGGAGTCCCACAAGGGTCTATTCTCTCGCCTGTTTTATTCAACTTGTACATTGCTTCTGTTTTTAGCAGAATTCCGAGAAATGTATCCATTGCAGGCTATGCTGCTAGCAAATCAATCAACAAAGCTATTAGAAGAATAGAAAATGCTGCTTCTCTCACAATCAGTGAATTAACGAAATGGAAAATTCAAGTGAATGCTGCTAAAACAGAAGCAATCTTATTTACTAGCTCCAAGGCCAAGCCGACTTTAACTATTCGTAGCGATAAGATCACACCAACCGACTCTGTAAAGTATTTAGGCTTACACATCGATTCCAAACTCCTGTGGAAAAAGTATATATCTGAAATCAAGGTCAAGACTAAAGTTATCCTAGTAAGATTATATAATTTGCTAAAATCACCCGCGCTTAGTCAATCCCTCAAACTTACTCTCTACAAAGGGTTAATTAGGCCCATTATCACCTATGGTTGTCCTGCCTGGCACAATGCTGCGAAAATGCACTTGAATCATCTTCAAGTGATTCAAAATAAATTCCTACGAATAATAGGAAATTTTAAAAGAAGAACGACTATTGTGGAAATACACGAAACGCTCGGCATGACAACCATAGGCGAATTTATCGATAGAATAAATGAGACATTTAAATTTAAGCTACAATCCCATCCTAATCCCCAGCTCCAAAACATCAATATTGACATAAAATCCAATTGGTCCCGCTGACCACCTGTTTTGTCCCACCTTTCCATATATCCTTTTCTCTCCTGCCCCTCATGCACCCATTACTTGTAAGGTTTTTTAGAAGTTATTTTTCCTTATATCGAGTCATCATGTAAATAATCACAAATATCTGTAATAATGAAAAATTAGTTTACACTTCTTTCAAATTAGATATAAAGCCAACGGCTGGTGATCTAGAACGTAGCACTTAAGATATTAATACTGTACATAGTATGTATATATGACAAATGTTAATAAACAATTTTCAAGTCAAGTCAAGTCAAGGAGCTTTGGTGTAGTCAGTATTTGTTTTGAGTCGGTGTCGTGCGGACGCATGTCTACCGCTCTCTACAAAATATAAATTCCAAACGTACCGAGCTTACAGTACAGTGAATTTATAAATCTTGTCAAAGTTTTGGCACTAAAGTGTCAAACTTCAAAAATCTCAAACTTCCTCTGGCTCCCAAAAGGAAAGCCAAAATGACTCCTCCTGTGGAAGACCCAAAAATAACTAAAAAAACCGTTATTAAACCGTCAACTAGTGCGAGCTGTAAACCCGCTCGCCTCAACAAACCTTCAAACACTCCTGTCGGGCCACAACAGGCTCAAAAACAAACATCAGTGCCTCCAATAGTTATTGAAAATGACAAATTGGAGACCAAAAAATTAATCAACTTCCTGCAAGTCAACGCCTCGGACAAAAACTTCAGGATGAAATTCAATGGTAGTACCACCATCGTCCATCTACAATCGACGGAGGATTATAATAAAATCGCAAGTATCCTGAAAAGGCAAAATTTACATTTTTACACCTTCGGTCTAAAAAGTGAGCGTCCGAAGAAATTTATCATAAAAGGTCTTCCCGCCAGTTTTACTGAGCAGGAGATTGAAGCGGAAATATCCAAACACGGCATAAAGGTATTATCAGTCCGGCAGTTTGTGAAAACAAACAAGGACGGAGACAGCAAAGAGAGTAGGCCACTACCGGTGTTTGCAATTACGGTTGGGCCTGATGTAACCTTGAGCAGCCTCGCTGCTATTAAAACCATTTTCTATCATACATTTAAGATAGAAAAATATATCAAAACCCAACAACCAACACAGTGCTACCGGTGCCAAAAATTTGGACACGCAAGTCAGCACTGTAATTTAAATCCCAGATGTGTGAAATGCGCAGGCAATCACGACATCAAAACCTGCACCAGTAACTCCCTGAAGTGCGCAAATTGTGGTCTAGCTCACACAGCGAGCTATCGTGAGTGCGCCTCACGAACCAAATTTGTGGAGACTCATGAAAAAAGAGTCCAACCACCAGCACCAAAAAGAGCAGAGCGGGAACTGCCCGCTACCCCACACTCGGCTACGATGCAAAACCTGGAAAGCAACATCCATTTTCTCCAGTCTCCTCCAGTCCTCGAGCCTACGCCAATCTCTACTGCCACGAAGATGTCCAGGCCATCCTACGCTTCTTGTTTTCCAACGATGGAAACCTTAAAATCGAATGTTGACGCACCCACCGCTGAACCTAGGACCATTCCAATGGAGACTGACGATCCGCCATTACATTTAAGTACAAGTAAAAACTTTATTAATACAGTGACACAAGTCCTTGATGACCTAAAATCCCTTAGAATTCTCGAAAACCTCTCAGAGATTAAGAACATGATCTCTAAAATCCAAAGAGCTGACACCCCCCTTGATAAAATCACAATCATCGCATCCTATGCATACCTGTTCGAATCCACCGCTGAACCACCCACGATCCTCCTACAAACATAATAAATATCTTAGCCATTAACATTTTTGCGCTCAAACTCAGTCTGATACCGGTACCAAAACACTTTGAGCGAATAATTCTATTACGTCTCATAAAATCTATCGATGAGCTACACTTAATACCTACAAACCAATTCGGTTTCCATTCAGAACACTCGACCCGCCACGATTTGGTCGGAATCAGAAATTCAAATAGATATATTCAAGTTAGAGTCAAATCACTACTTTCCGTTAAAACTCAAATTGTCGCGGGAGTCCCGCAAGGGGATATCCTCTCCCGTGTACTATTCAACCTATACATCGCTTCTGTTTTTAACAGAATACCTAGAAATGTATTCATTGCTGATCACATTGCTCTGTACTTACCTAGCAAATCGATCAATAAAGCTGTTAGAAGAATAGAAAATTCTGCTTCTCTTAAAATCAGCCATTTAAATAAACGGAAAATTCAAGTGAATGCTACTAAATCAGTAGCAACCTTATTTACTAGCTCCAAGGCCAAACCGACTTTAACTTTGCGTAGCAATAAGATTACCTCAACCGTTTCTGTGAAATATTTAGGTTTACACCTTGATTCCAACCTCCTGTGGAAAAAACTCATATCTGATATCAAGGTCAAGACTAAAATTATTCTAGTACGATTGTATAATTTGCTGAAATCTCCAACGCTCAGTCAATCTCTGAAACTTACTTTATACAAAGGGTTAATCAGACCTATCTCTTATGGTTGTCCTGCCTGGCACGATGCAGCACAAACCCACTTAAATCATCCTCAATTTGTCCAAAATAAATTTGTGTGGATAATAAAATGGTCGGCATGCACAATACGCTGGGCATGGTAACCATAGGTAAATTTATCGATAGAATAAATTTGACATTTAAATTTAAACTACAATCCGATCCTAATCCCCAGCTCCAAAACATCAACATTGATAAGAAAGCAAATTGGTCTCACTGACCACCTGTTTTTGTCCCACCTTTCCATATATCCCTTTCTCCCCCGCCCCTCATGCGCCCATTACTTATAAGGTTTTTTAGAAGTCATTTTTCCTTATATCGAGTCATCATGTAAAAATTCACAAACATTATAAAAATGAAAAATTAGGTTAAACTTTAATCATATTAGATATAAAGCCAATGGCTGGTGATCTAGAGCGTAGCACTTAAGATATTAATACTGTATATAGTATGTATATATGACAAATGTTAATAAACAATTTTCAAGTCAAGTCAAGCTTTGGTGTAGTGGGTAGAGTGTCTGCCTACTATTCTAAAGGTCCCGCGTTCGATTCCCGCTCACTGCAAATATTTTTTCTGAAAAATATTTTCTCACGGACTCCGACCGATGGCAGGAACATTCCGTGTGTGCTATCGGCGGTATCCATGAAGTGAGACCGTGAGCCGGGACCGAACGCGACCCCCTCGCGGGGGAGGGAGGGTTCCATCATAGACGCCCGCCATCGTATCACAGGGGTTTCTGGAGGTTTACCCTGCGATTAGAAATACGATGAGCTGAAATGGCGAAGTCGGCCCCAGTCGCACAGGGTGGGTACACGGAAAGAAAAAAAAACATAATTATTAGACCCCTGGTGACTAATCTGAGGACGAAATATCCGTGAGTCCAAAAATTCATCCGAGTGAGTATAAAAACTATCCCGAAACAACAGAAAAAGTCGGCCCAATGCGACTAAATTTTAGACTATAGGAGTCTAATTTTTCGACTCACGGAAATTTCGTCCTCAGATTAGTCACCAGGGGTCTAATAATTATGTTCTTTTTCTTTCCGTGTACTCTGATCCGTAGTATTGCCCAGGATCGTTCCGTGTGTGCTATCGGCGGTACCCATAAGATGAGACCGCCCGGCCGAGCGGGAACCTAACCCGACGCAGGGGAGGGAGGGTGGATTCCATCATAGGCGCCAGCCATCGTAGCACAGGGGTTTCTGGAGTTTTACCCTGTGTTTAGAAATACGATGGCCTAAGATGGCGAAAGTCGGCCCCAGCCGCATGGGTTGGTGTCCGCTACGCCCCCTGAAGGAATGCTTAACGACCGCTACCCGGGGCGTACAAATGAGAGGGACGGAGGGAAAAAAACAAAACACACGCACACACAAACAAACATTGCGCTCAAAATGGTCGGACACCTTTCTCAGGGTTATAAACGTGGAGATCAGGTGAAGTTTCCAATTTTGATTTTCGCACCCATAACAATAATTTCCCTCAAAATCGGGAAGTTAATAAAATAAATGGGACGTGAGGCTAGGGTGATCCTCGACGGGTCGCATCTAGTGTGTGTGAGTATGTGACGATACACGTATAAAGTCAAGTTGTAAATCCGTTACGCAAATTCGACTATTGATCGATTATTACAATTTTTCGACATTGCTGCTACGTTCAGCTTGTGCCGAAAAGTTACTTTTCGTTAACTCGTAATAGAAAAATAACTATTTCGGCACTCGTAGAACGTAACATCACTGTCAAAAACTATCGTTCGACACACGTGCGATGGGGTGTTTCAGCTCGTGCGATTGGCAGCGCTCCGCTTCGTCTCGCGCCGCCGACTTCGCACTCGTGAACACCCCATCGCACTTGTATCGAAATATACTATTTTATCGATATCTCGTAAAATATGATGCCTATAGCAAAAACAATAATAGAACATAAAAAAAGGAGTTTCATGAGAGGAATAACTCTTGTGCAATACACTTTTTCTTGTATTTGTCATCGGTCTAGAGATACAGCGTGGTAAACAATTTGACAAAATTGTCAAAGGAGAAACAAATCGATCGAGCATTTACCGAGAACCGTTCCTCAAGGAATTGCTCACATACGAACGCACACACACAGAACCCTCATCTAAAACTTGTCAGAATGATGTGAAACGTCGAGAAAAGTGAAAATTTTCGATTTCTGAGACACTTGATTACGAGAACTTCCTTAAATCGGGAAGTTGACAAATAGTTAATGACTATAATTAGGCGTATGAATGGGGCAAAATATATCCGGAACTGAGGGGATATGAGAGAATATAGCTTGAAATGAGTTAAAGTTTGAAGATTACAGTTTTGAAAGAAGACTGGTTTTCTATTTTTTTCATCTAGTTTGTCTGAATTTAATAGTAGAACAAACAATGATAATAGATTAAAGCATCAGGGCAGTCCACATATGGACTATATACCGACTATAGTCGGTAACATAGTAATGGAAAAGATCAGGTGAGCATACCTCCGACGGGGGGTGGGCGGGACTCATATTTGTTTATTCGCATTAAACCAGTTATACGTAAGTGTATGAACAATGAATTAACAGACTCCGTAATCTACAAACGATTTGCCATAAAATGAGCGGGTTTGAAACATTAATTGAGCAATTTTTAATTTTTGTCCGCTCACTACATACTTTGAACTTTCTATGCACATTGTACAATCATCTAAAAACGATATATAGACAAGTACACAGTTAATTTTTTCTAATTAGTGCCATTGTCGGCTAAATAGTTAGAGGTGTGCCACCCCTCAGCCGTAAAAATCAACGGTGGCGCCATATCGTGACTGGGGTCAAGTTCCGTTTCATGAGGACCCCTTGTATGGATTTCTCAAGGTTTCAATTTTTGTCCTTATTGAAGATGATTTGAAGAGCATTGATAGTCGGTACAAAGTGCCTGATGGTATTTATTTCTATTTTTTATGAAAAATTCAGAAAAAAAAATTGCACATTGGTGCCCCGATCTCATATTTTCGATTTATGTTAACCGCCACTCAACAGAAGAATGTTTGAAGAGGTTTGATAGATAATAGATACTAAACAATTGAATGGTTCTAGTATGTCGAAATCCAATAAATCGAATTAGATCATGGTAAATGAGCAGTTAAAAAATGTAGGTGGCCACATGGGTCTCGGGTGTATACATATTTATAGTCACAGAAATCTGGCGATCGAAACAGTAAAAGTGTAGTTAGATGAAAAAAAAATGAAATAATAACAAAAATTATCAAAAATAAAAAAATGCGCAAAACTGTTTTATGTATTTGTTGACATGTTTAGTCTCACGATTCGAGTCAACATTGTTATTTTGCACACGGGCGCAAAATCAATTGAAATATAGTTCGTTATTTTACAACCAAGTGCACTATGATGTTACATAAGCAAAGTTTACTTCACCCATTTATCCCGAACTAATATGAAAAAATGGTGAATAAATCAACTATCTAGTGGGACACATGTGACTTTTTGGTGATATCCAACTATTAATTGGAGTGCGAAATAAGTATCCGTTGCAAAAGAAGTATCACGGATAAAAAACACAAAAATGAATAGTAGATGATTTGAGCACAATACAGTCGACTAATATAGATAAACCCAAAGCTGCTAGATTTCGAACATTCCGCGGTGTTAGTGCGATTCCTGAATTCTCGAACCAAGATAATGAAAACGCGGGGGGGGGGGGGAATGGGGGTAAGAGTCGTCATCCAATAAGCCCTCGGCTGATTCTTCTTTATGATGAACTTTCCAAACTTTATCGCTCAGATGGTGTCGCCGAACAATGTCCATGAAAGGAAAAATGTGCGGGTTGCTATGGGGATAACTTTTTTGGCGAGCAGGCACGTCAACGAAATCCAAACAAGGCTCGAAACAGCCGTATATGTTCGTAATAGTTTTAATAAAAACTGAAAATCAATAAGCAATTCTACATTTGAAATAAAATAGACGAGTAAATTGTAAGCGAAGAACTTTGATAATCTGGAGTCAGCCTGGGATGGAAAGGTCTTACGGTAGGACAATTCGGCAACCCTGAATCGTTCAAAAAGCGGGCGCGCCATGTGTAAAATATTGGTATATAACAGTGAAAAAAAGGAAAGTACATTGCTATAACCCAGCTCGATCATATCGACAAAATGGGTCCATTCTTCGTTAAATATATTTGGAACATCATAATTCACATCATGGTTGTAAAATAACGGACTATATTTCACTTGCTTCTGCGTCCATGTGCAACATAACAATGTAGACTTCAATCGTGAGACTAAACATGTCAAAAAATACATAAAACAGTTTTGCTCATACACATGGCGCATTTTTTTTATTTTTGATAATTTTTATTATTATTTTTATATAAGGAAGATAAGCATTTTTGTGGATATTTTCAATAAGTGCATTTTTCAACTTAATGTATATGAATCAATTTAGCTTGTTTTTTTTTTATAATTAAGTCTGGTGGCTATATTCCGACATTTTTTAATCATAGGAATTGAATATTGTAAATACACAAAAATATATCTTAATAATTCCAACACTTTTCGCATACCTATATCTATGTATCTTTGAGTGTCTATAATCTCAGCCCAATATAGTCTTCATTTTAAATTGTTAATATGAAGTACGCAAATTGTTGGAACAACAATTAATTTTTCCATATTTAAACAGGGAAGTCTCAATAAATAATTTATTAAACGCTGAAACCTCAAACGGTACGTATAATACTGTATTATGATTATTCTACTTCCAATAAATGTTTATTAAACTATTTCATAAATTAATGAAGCATTGCATATCGGGATTTTTTTAGTCGATCTTCTTTGAATATCCGAAAAGCCAAGAAGTCAAACATCTCGGATTTCCCGGCAAAAACAGCTGATGGAGAAGACACCGCCATGTTGATTCTTGCTTCGCATTTTTGACAGTTTCCAGTTTCCACTAACTATGGTTCATATACAGAAAATTGTAGCCGAGATGGTAATGAAAGACCTGTCATTTTTTACATATTTCTTACTTCCTTTAAGGTCCATTTAAGCCAAGAAGAACTCGAATTCTGAATTTCTTGGATTTCCCGCCAAATATCTGCAGCTACTTGAGCAGATACCGCCATGTTGGTCTCTGTTTCGGAGTTTTGGCAATGATTACTGAATATTGTTTCTATGAACAAGCCTATAGCCAAAACGATACGAATATCTCAATTTTTTTAAATATTTCAGGGTTTAAGCTACAAAGAAAACCAGGAAAGCTAAATTTCTTGGATTTGGCGCCAAATACCATCCGATGAAGACGCGCCGCCATGTTGACGTCTGTTTCGGAGCTTTGCGAATTTTCACTGAATATTGGTCCTCTAAACAAGTTTGTAGCTAAAACAGTAACGAAATATAATTTTAAAAAAATAATCTTTTAATTTATGTGAACGATTAAGGTTGTAACCTTCAAACGAAATAGGGAGTTTGATACTTCTTTGATTTCCTGCGCAAATCCAAACCAGCTGATCAAGAAGATTGCGCCATGTTCTCTTCTCTTCTCATTCTTCAGCAATTATCGATGATTAGCGTTAATATAAGAGAAAATATCGAAAATCAACAATGCGGTCAAATAGCGTGATTCTTTTTCATTACGGCTTTCGCATTTTCTACTAAAACAAAAATTAGATTTTAATTTCTACGGAAAACTTCAATAGTTATTATTCAGCTATGACTCGTGATCCAATTCTGAATTATTCAATTCAATTTTTGAGAAGCTGAATTGGGGAATAGAATCGAGAAACTTAATTCAATTAAATGAAATTCATTTCGTTCGACATTCTGAAAAGAATAAATTACGATTATAAAAATAACAAGAAGCATTTTGCACAAAAAGTTTTGTAATATTTTGTTTTCACTGGTTTGTTCTAATTCTGTCAATTTTTCCAAAAGTTGTAAAATTCATGGGACAGGGTAAAAAATTACAATTACAAACAGTGCAATTTATAGAATAATATACTCTTTATTGTTTTTTTGATGGTTTTTGTTGCTGTCCATATTGTGTGGAATTTTTTATTGTTTTTTTCTTCAATTTCATTTTTTCAATAATTTTGTGAAACAATTACACAATTTTAGATGAAAAATCGAGCCGATCGCACGATCTACAACTTTTACGTACGAAAAACTTTTATATGATTCCCATACAAATCCTCTAGAATTTCTAAGGCAATTTATAACATCTTTTCACACGATTTATCGCCTGAGACTAGAATTGCTATTGTTATTATTTTTTACGGCCTTCCGATATTTTGGGAAAAATGAAAAATTTGACAAATTTCAAAAATGCCGATTTCTAAGATTCAATTTGGTGCATTAATTTTTGTTATGCGATTCGGGGAAAATCGGAAGAGATCGGCTCAATTTTTAGGAATCCTGTTTAGCATGAGATATTGTTTTTTCTCTATTTTTTTTATATATTGAAGAAACACGAGAGAACTCAAAATTCGATGAACTTGCGATAGATAGTTTTTTTCTCACAAGAATTTTGTTTTTTGAGTCGGATAGTTTGCCCGATTTTGTATGTGTGTATCGCGCGTTCAGGGTTTTCGAGTTCATAACGTGAATTCTTATTTCGATGCAACTTTAACTCGATCTTTCTGTAAACCTTCGTCTTCTCCACTATTTACAATGTACACTGTTGTTTCCTGCCCTAAGTTGCCCAGGGCGAGGCTTGAGCCAGCTCGACCCGATTTGAAACAAAATTGACACACATCGGGCGTCAATTTCAATGGCAAGACGAGTGAAAATTTTGAATTATCAGCGGCTAATTACACGGGACATGGAATTTCTTTTGGTGGCAGTTTTGGAATATATTGAACTTTTTGGTGGTGTTTTTTTGGAACAACTGTCGGAATTTCACAGGGATTTGAATTTCCCGCCAAAAATACTCCAGTGTTCTTTGAGGTTTTCTCGGGTCTAGAAAATTTATGGAAAAATGAGAAAATATGGAAAATTGTTTTTTGTTTCTTTTTTCCGAGTATTTGATTTTAAAAAAATCAACATATGAATGATTTGGAAATTTTCAAAAGGTCGGGAGAATGCCAAAGTTTCTGAAAAAAAATCAAAAATTTTCCAAAGTTCCAAATTAAGAAAAAAATTAAGTCTTAAAAACCATAAATTTCAAAAACTTCAGAAAATTAAAGGAATTTCATAAGCTTAGAAATGTCAAGAGTTCTGGAAACTTCAATAATTTAAAAATCGTTAGAAATCCCTAAAAAATTTAGTAAAATTACGAAACTTCAGAACTTTTGAACTTTTTGGAGATTTTGAAAAGATGATAATTTCTACTGGAAAAGCCCACAAAAATAGTCAAACCAAGTTGATCGACTATCAGTAAGAATTTAAACGATCCGTGTGAATCAAATCAGAAATTAAGGAGGAAAAAGCTCTCCTCAATCAGCCTTAAATTTTTAACAATAGTTACTGGAAGATAAATTCACTGCGGGAGTTGGTCGTTATCGTGATTCTCGATCAAATCGATCATAGGCCGAATGCGACTGTACTTAATAACACAACTTCAAAGGTACTAATTACTAATTATATTAATGATGGAAACCTTCCTCCATTGAAGTGAATTGTAGTACAATAAAAAAAAAATGATTTCCTAAATGTTCAAAGTTTTAAAAATTTGGGAAATTTTCGAAAATTTTGGAGCAGCCTGGAAAACTTTGGAAAAATCGGGAAAAAATGAAAAATTTGGAAAAGGAAAAATGCTGTTTGAACATTAAAAAAAATATTTTCTTCCCACACAAAATCTTAAGGATGTTCGACCGCTATTTCTCACTTTTGTCAATTTTTTGCGAATTTATCCCAAATCATTGGATAGGTGAGAAAAAATGTACAGTTTTTCTGTAGCTTTATTCTCTATCGACTCCTAAAGCTTCATTGTCGCAGACGCATTTTTCAGCGTTTTGTCTAAAGTGTTTGTGTCTAAAGTGAATTTTCATTCAAGCGTAGAGAAAAAACTCAAAAATAAGTTTACGGTGATAAAATTTTGAGAGTCCATAAATAATAATGTTATGCCCAAATTGTACATTTTTTCCCGCCAAGAAAACCAAAAAGTTGGAGTAAATCGTCAGAAGATTGAAAAAAATGACGAATAGCGGTCGAACATCCTTAATCACCAATAGAATCACTAATTGAATCCTTAAAGTAGATCATCTGAGGAATTACGAGATCAAGTGATTCAAGCCCGCCCGGTTAACTTACCAAGGTAAATATATAGTAATCTTATACATATACTTCATCTCATATATATGTATATATATAATATATAATATCTTATGTATATTTTTCAAATTTTTATACCTATTTTTTTATCTCGTCGCTTACAACTTACTTTTGCATAACTATTTATACTATGTACAATTGTTCTGTTGTTTATTCATCAGCTTTTAATTACCGAGTGATCAATGGTTATTGTAAAATATGATAAACAATCATCGTTCACACATTCAATTGATCGTCGCCTAATTGCATTATCCGTTTAGTCACGTTCGCAGCGATTATTTCAGCACTTTTTTAAACCGCGCAAAAAAATGGAAACACTCAAATGCACAATTGAATAGAAAAATCGTCGATAAAAAAAATTTTAATGGATTTATCTTTAAAATGTTTTTTTTTCATATATTTTCATCTCTCAATTCCTCATTTTAACTCACTCTTTAATTGTTTATTTGTTTGAAACACACTCTAACCTCTAAAAATATGAGTTATGAGCATGCACAGAAATTGACGATCTGCACATGCGCACTGGGGAAAAGCTGTGGGGTAATTGGGCTTCAACGATTTTTGAGTAGAATTAGGATTTTCACCTCAATTTTAAGAGATTGCACGTAAAAATTGATTTAAAACTCACATATAAATATACAATTTGATTTAAATTGAGTTGTGTGAAAATATATTCAAATGGTCAGCAAATGAAATTGTGATTTTGAATTTAGCGCGTAAGAGCTAATTTCAAGTCAATCAGGGATCGGTCTTGTCTTCCGAGATAGTTCGATGCTAGCGTAGTCATTCGAATGTATAATTTCTTTGATGATTTTGCTCTTATTTATCAATTGCATTTTAGGTTTGTGTTTCAATTTCGTTGAATAAATATGTTTTTTGATGGTTTTTGACGTTATGATCATTGAGAATTGCCATATTGATTATTGTAAATTGAGCATTCCATTTTTTTCGTCTGCGCAGTTTCTTACATAATTAAATTAATCAATTTGTGCCAATGCTAGTGGGTCAATGAAGTATGGGGTTTTATGGGAATCGCCGATTTTACATTCTACACCTTGAAGGCTACGAATTTAATTAGCGAGATGCGTCCCGCTGCAATGATGATAAAGAAAAAACAAATTTTTTCGAGACTTGGAAATTTGTGAAAGATTGAAAAGTGTGATATTATTTTTTTTCACTAAATTTTTCAAAAATCACTTTTCTTACAATTCCATTTGTTTTCCATGTAAATTCTATGAATCATATTTAAAAAGAAAAAAATCGAAAAATGTGAAAATTTTTCATGTCCCATAATATAATTTGTTCTTTTCTCAAAAAAAATAAAACCTATTATTAACATCGAATTTCTGAGTATTGGCTCAATTTCGTTCCAAAATACCAACATTTCTGGCTCCCAATTCCAAAAAAATCGGAAATTCAAAAACAAAAAATGATAATAATAACAATTGGAAAAAGCTCATTGAATCCGGCAATTTGACAAAAAAAAATTCAACGGTATTCAATTCACTTGACAGAAAACGAACCAAAATAGTATATTTCGATACAAGTGCGATGGGGTGTTTCAGCTCGTGTGTCGAACGATAGTTTTTGACAGTGATGTTACGTTCTACGAGTGCCGAAATAGTTACTTTTCGTTTACTAGTAAACGAAAAGACTTTTCGTTTACTAGTCAACGAAAAGACTTTTCGTTTACTAGTCAACGAAAAGTAACTTTTCGGCACGAGCTGAACGTAGCAGCAATGTCGAAAAATAATTTCCTTCAATTTGCTCTGATTCTTCCTTTAACATCATTAAGTGTATAGTTGCTCGATATTAAGAGGGGTTCTAATTATCGAGTGATAATTGCCGCCGTACGCCGTTTAACAATATCACTAATTTCGTAAACTGTTTGGGAGATCAATGGCGAATTTACGGTCAATTTCAACGACAACCCATTTTCCCAAATTTTCCCATAAATAATTTAATCCAGGTACTTTTTGACGGTTTCTTCATTTATTTTCGCTTTTCATCATCGGGTATGCGTCTTCAGTTAAAGGAAGTTAATTATAAATAAACAAGAACAAACTGTATCGATGTGGTGAAGTCAAACGAGGGCAAATTATATTGCCAAGGGGTATAACTTTTTTTTTATGAGGGGTAAGACGGTTTGAGTCGCCTTTGCCGGACGTCAGTTTGTGCCCGACTTTGGTTTTCGTTGAATATCTCGAAATCTAGGGGTCATAGCCAAATTCTTAGGTATCAGTCTGACCTACAAAAAAGGTCCTTATCAAAGCACCCTTTTTGTCATTTTTCTATGAAATATCGCACATATAACCAATAAAGATCTGACCAGACTTATACTGTTTTACTGCTTGCAATGAATTCTATCTCACCATTGTTTCCCTTGAATAGCTGGAAATCTAAGCAACCTGGAGAATTATTCTTAAGAGACATTTTAAAATCTCAGTTCACTTTACAAAAAAGGAATTCATCAAAACACCCGCATCTTTTGATCTACGGGATATCGCATATAGAATGAATGAGACTGAATTGCATCTTGCAAGTGTTGTTGTTGCATATCTCGGAATTAGAAGGAATTGGAAAACTGGGGGTAACGGGTTTTTTTGTTGAAAAAACTGAGCAGTACAAAGAAGGTCATTATGAAGATGTTCCAATTTCCCCTAGATTTGATGATATTCATCAAAAAATCAAACTACGGATAAGTACATTTAGACTGATTTACCACTTCGCTACAGAATTTTTACATTTACTTATGTATTTTTGTTCTTTATTTCATTAAATATAAATTTGTTGGTTGATAGATCGGCGATTCTCGTGGATTTTGGGTGACATTTTTTCTAGAAAAAAGCACCATTTGATGACACCCAAAAGGTAAACTTGGTTTAAAATGAGCAAAACCAATTTGTGTTTGAAAAATTATGTGATTGCTTGAGTTGAATGAAAAAATTTAATTTTTTGAAAATTCGAACTGTTTGAAAAAGTGATAAAAACTTTACAAATTTGAAGAGAAAAAAATTAAAAATATTGAAAACTCGAACAATCTCCCAAATTTGCTAAAATTTCTAAAATTTTAAAAATCTTTGCCATTTTGAGATTTACAAAGTTCTCAAAATTTGCAGTTTCCCATAATTTTGCAAAATTCCCAGCATGTTCACAATTTTTCAAAAGCTAAATTTTTTTTGAGGATTCTGCGAATTTTCAAGACCCAAAAAACTCTCTCCACAGAAAATCTCAGACGTTTTTATTTTTCAGGTGAACGGGGTAGAAAAATCATTAAAAAAAAATTGACTGTGCTGAATCAGGTGTGAGCGTAGGCCACCGTTACCCCAGTTCGTGCGTCGCGAAAGACCTCTATAATTTTAATTGTTTAAATAAATCGCGACGCCCAATTTCCCAAATAGTCAACGTGTCCAGCTAGGCGGGCAATGTTCCAATCGATCATGATTTATGGAAAAAAAAAATTTGGTTCCCGTTGCGTGATTACGAATAAAATTGACACTAAAATACGCACTCGGGTGTCCCTGGTCATTATAATCATTCAATGATCGTAATCGCATCATAATCGTTCATCACCAGCCCGGGGGTTTCATCGTTGACTAATTTGAGAAAAAAAACTTCACACATTGCCTAGCCTGATTATCACACAGGTGTGGCGCGGATTTTTCCCATTTCATGAATGAAATTGATTGGAAATTTTCGCTTATAGGGGTTTACGCTTTCATATCCGAATATTGGAATAATATCACATGAAAATATCGCAAAAATTTTATTTTTCCTATATTCCCAAAGACAACATTGACTCCAAATAAAATTCGAAGGAGCGCCATCCCGCCCACAATCTCCCGCCAATTTTTACAGAAACCAAAATTAGGAGTAACAACGGGCCGTAACCGAGGTAAATGGTGAAGTGGCATGTAATTGACACAAGCGGTATTAGCTCCATGAATAAATAAAACCTATTCTCCAGGTCATGGGGGTCATCCCCATAGGCCCTGTCCTAATGCCTTCCAATTCCTCATTTGGGCTGGACTACCTTTTTCCTATTTACCCCCGGCTAGTGGATAAAAGTCAATCAAATGGCTCAAAGACGCCAAAATTGGGGGCTATGAACCAACACACATCACCGATTCATGGGTACTACTCGTACTACAACTCGTTCCTGACGAATTAGTGCTAATTGCATTAGCACTAATTGTATGGTGCTCCTGCACATTTGTACTTCTCAGGATATCATCAGCTGATAATGGTGTAAGCTTCCATCCAGGCATAAAGTCCAGATCAAGCTCTGGTCCAATGTCCACATCAAGTAGTTCATTATTATTAAGCGGGTCCAAGGGGGATTGGCTGGAGAGAGACAGTACGCTGCCCCAGTTGATCGATCTGCTGTCATCGCTATCACCAATTCCACTGTCCACATCGTTTTCATTGGAGGATATTGGGAATGGGGTTAGTCTTCCTTGTTCGGGGGCTTGCAGTTGGACCATTGGTGCTTGAATCACTGGCTCCATTGGCGGGGGACTTCTATCTCGCTCCATTTCTCGTTCTAAATGCCTCAGGGTATTGCAGATTAGGACCGATCTGTGCAAACTTGGATCGGGAAATTGGCGGTACCTAGCTAGCTTGCACATTGATATATTTAGGACGGCTAGACGACGTTGTCTGTAGCAAGCTCTTCCTCGTCTGCACCAACTTGTTCTGGAACCTTCGCAGCATCTTTCGTTGGCTCGGTAGCTGGACCCAAGTTCCAGGTAGCTTTTTCCGTTCTCCTCTCGACGTATCGTCGGGGGCTCGTAGTGGTGGGGGGCACCCCACTGGGGCTGGGGTCTCGATAACTGGGTGTAGCCCGGATTTCGGTGCTGGTAGTACTGGGGATGCAGCTGGGTGGCTGCTGGTGGTGGGGTTGGACAGGGGGGTGCTTGTAAGCACGGAGAGCTTTCCATCTCGTAGTAGGAGGTTGACTGGGCCAGTTGGGGAGTGTAACTCTCCTCCATCGCCCACCAGCTACCCTCGACTCGACCCAATTTTGAGGGGGTTTCACCCATGTCCATGTCAAAATCCATGCAGCCCACACCACCTTCCAGTTTACGTTTTCCTGCCGTGGCCTGCAGACCCATCATTGCACAACTCTGGAATTAGAAAGTAGAATTAGGATTGTATGTCTATCAAATAATGATCATTTGCTTGTTTTTGTGATAATCATTGAGCAAGGTTTTGAGGGGTTCAAGTGATAGTATTGCTAGAAATGAACAGGATTTGGGTTTGCCCATTTGCGGGCCAAATCCTTTCCGTCGCGATCGAAACGGACACTTGCAGGGATTCGCTGAACACTCAATTATTTGGTTTAAGTCGGCTTACGAAAAAATGGGGTGAAATATTTCATATAGAGAATTTAATTGACCCGGCCAAAAACTTCTTTATTAGTTTTTTATAAGCCTATTTGTCCATGGCATCGATTCACTCTGAAATTCTGTCAGAACTCAATCAAGTAGAATAAACCTGATTGCGATAATTTAACTTTAGTGATTGATTTACCAATCGATCTTCTCATTTCGATAATAGATTGTTCTCTGATTTTGATAATCGATGTTTGAAATTTGAGGTTGCTTTTGATGATTCAATTTCGAGTTTGTTCCCCGTAGCCGTAATTTCTATTTCGATAATTGGGCATGGTTGACTATCGATGATCGAACCTTGACTTCGGCCGCGATACTCGAACTTTTGACTACGATAATCAAATTCGTTCGATTTGGAAATGTATTTTTTTAGTTCGACAATCGACGGCTTGTCTTCGATTATCGATTATCAGTATGTGTCACTTGAATTTGGATTACAATGCGAGCTTGTCACATCTTAAAACAAGCTCAATCTTTTTCTGAATGTAGAAGTGGCGAAATTTGCATGAGGGGATGGGGAAGAATCGTTAAAGGCCCGGTTAAGCGCCAGGCGTTTACAAACCGATAATAGCCAACGCGTGGAGCACTTGTTGAATCGTGGAAACCCTGCGGGGGGAGGGAGAGGGGTAGGGGGTCAGCGTAACGGATTAGCCAGAGAGTGCGGTGGAGAATTGCACGCGCCTTTCAGCTGTCCATAAATCAGAGTCAAGAAACGGCGCAGCCCTCCATCGCCACTCTCTCACTCCAAATGCCACCATTTTTCGGTAACGGCTGCATGCTCTCAATTTATTCACCTTTTTGTGTGTGCGAATTGAGAATTTAGAGGGTTGATTGCTCAATTTCAGGATTTTTTATTTGAAGATTTTCAAATTTAGAAATTCTCAAAAAAACCGGTATTGAAAAAATTGGGTTTTGGAAACAAATTTAAAACACTTTTAGGTTCTTCAAACTTTTCTTAAATCAAATTTCCCCGTAAAAAATATTTTGCAGAATGGAAAATAAATCAAGAATGAAGAAAGGAATTGCAATTTTGGAAATTTTAGTTGGACATTCGTAGTGAAAAATTCCTTCACGTAACATTGCTGTAGCCCCGAATAAAAATATTTGTGAAGCATGAAAATTCATTGTTCATGTGAAGTTTTTTTCCCCTCGAGATTGCACGCTGCTTTTCACCGAAGTTTTTTGGAGTTGACTTCGTGAAGACTCGCGACTGCCGCATTGACTCAGTCTGCGGGTGACGTCAGCAGCGTGTTATTTTCGAAAGAGAACAGAGTCGAGGAATTGCGCTGGTATATAGTAGACGTCAACTTTAATTCAACTCCTGGGCTTTTTCTCGTAATTTAAAATAAATATTAAATTTATTTTTCAATTTTTGAATACTGAACATTGAATTCAAAAATATTGAAATTGTTGGAAATTTTGGACTTTTTAATTTTTTTGCTATTTCGGATTTTTCTTTTGAAAATTTGAATTTGCCAAATTGAAGTTTTGATGTATGTTTTAATTTCGTGTTTCAAAATTATTTTTTTTCTCTATTTCCACAGAGTATGAAATTGTCTACTTAAAATTTTTGTTTTTTATTGGCAACTTGTAAATCTTAGGAATTTTGAAAACGTTGAAATGTAAGTGAAGCACACTTGGCCTGCTTGATTTCATCCAGGATTTATATGTCCCAACTTCAATCGACTATTTGAGGATTCCTAATAATTTTATCATCCCCCGCTCAAGTCCTTGAGGCTGCGAACGTATGCTCGTATGCAATCTTATCAGTGATAAAGATGCGCGTAATCTCAGCGGACTCTGCCCTGCAGACTTTCTAAACAGCATGTAAATTAAGGGCAGGATAAATACAGAAGTTATGGGAACCATTTAATTTTCTACAGATTTCAAAAATATTTTTTGACAATTCTGAGGAATTTAGAGAAGTTCTACAACTTTCTAAAATTTTGAAAATATCAAGCTTGGAAAATTTTGAATATATAAATTGTGGATGAGACAAAAGCAGGCCAAGTGTGATTCACTCGGTCACTCCCTTATATGCATGTATGTGGTACATAGGGTATGTGGGGGGGGGGGGGAATAGAGAATAGGGGATTGAAGTAGATGGGCTTAGCCCATATACCAAACAACCCCAGCGAATGTAACCGGTGAGTCTTGCATTAGGGGAGAGGAATAAAGGAAAGTTGCACAAAAATGAGGGGATCGGGATCCCTTACGATATATCTATCATGGGGTAACCGCCGACCCCCTCCGTCCCCCCGTTTGCGCTACCCCACAATCCGCGACTCCCTGGAGATCCTTCGACAAACGATAGATCACAAGAGAATTACTGGAAAACTTGAGTCGTAATTGGGGGGATCCAAAATATTACTGCGTAAGAATTATGTGATACAAAATCAATTCTGTATATTTTGGAATTTTCCACATTCAAAAAAAAATGTCAATTAAAAACAAATAATTTTTCAACTTTCCTCACTTTCGTCGCATGTTTTTTTAATTTTAAATCTAGGAGAAAAATTGGTATTTTCAAATGGTTAATTTCCCGATAGGGGAAGTTGCTGAAATGCCCTCAATTTAGAAAAGTTTTGTTTATGCTCCCAACGGGGGCACCCCACTAGTTGTAACATGGAATCTCTTGAATGAAATTGCGAATTTTGTAAATCTCTGAGATTTTCAAATTCTTAATGCAATATCCTCACCAAACTTATTATTTTTCATTAGAAAAGTTTTCTACACTTTCTACACTTTTTTCAAGGTTTCCAAAATTACCAAAACTAATTTTCTAAAACTTCACAAACTGCTCAAATTTTCAAAGTTTCTTTTCAAATTTATACTTTTCAAATTTAGAAAAACAATGAAATCGGTATTTCAAAATTTGAAATAATAATTTTTGGTTCCGGTTCTTTCACCTGAAAACTTTTGTAATGTGAAAAAACCAAGTTTGGAGTGTCCCTCTCCAAAAAAAAGTCCATGTTAAGGCAAGAATGACCGGAACTATGCATCGCTGACGGTATGCAAGAGTTTGAGAGAAGGAATCTTCTGCACGGTGCACATCGGTAAAAGTTGACGTTTCTGCGCCCTCTCACAACGTGTACAGGAAGAGCGCCTATTGGGGTGTAGGGACAGGGGTGGTACGAATAAGAGAACGGGGCAATTTTTTTTTTTTTTAATGAACCATATGGCAGGCAACCCGCGTGGGAGACAGGGGGAGTTGGGGTTCTCCTATTCTTCTCATCCTGCATACGAAGGGGGGGGGGGTAGTCTAATTTGAGTCTTCTATTTCTCCAAATGGCAATCTTAATGTTTGGACGTTATCCAAATTGTTACATGGTCCAAAATTTTGAAAATTCTTGAATTTTTTTTTTTTTCAACTTTAATATTGGTGAAATTTTTTTTTTCTTCATATTTTTCATCTGTAATGCTCGAAATCTTTGAAATTTTATTTTTTAATTGTCAAATTTTCCCGAATTTTTCTAATTTAAAAGTTTGTTACAACTCACAAAATGGTCCAATTTTCGAACTTTTCAAATTTTCTAAATTTTGAGAATATTCGGGAAATTTTCAAAACTCTATATAATGTATATACTTATATAATGTATATACTTATATAATGTATATACTTATATAATGTATATACTCGGCTGAAGGTCCTCAGGCAATCGCCTTTTGTAAGACTTTTCTTGCAATAAACATCGTTAAAAAGTTAAAAAAAAGTTTTTAAAACTTCTAAACTTTTCAAAATTTTCCAAATTCGCAAAACTTCCAAAGCTTTCCAATCGTCAAAGATTTGCAGTGTTTGAAAATATTTTCCAGAAAAATTAATTGAGTAGCCGATACACCTGTGCTAATTGCGTGTAAGTAAAATTTTTTTTTTTTAATATTTCGAGGAGACAGTTCGTTGGCACCAGAATCCCCGCTGTGAGGGTATTTGTGGGGTCCTACCTGAATCTTTCGGGACCCCAGGTACAGAGAAAGGCCTCAAGGCATTGTGACGTGGGTCCGACACATTTTGGCCCCTTCTTCGGCTATTCAATTCTAGCCCAGGAAACTGAATGTCTTTCCGAAAAATAACTTCTCCGCTCTACGAAATATGCACAGACCCCTTAAGATTTTTTATTGCAAGCATTGATACCATTTCCACCAACGAAACTCATTAATTATTAATTAAGAGAATAACAGGGAATGCAAATTGAGAGAGGCCTCTCAAATTTTTCCGAAAATCTGGAAATTTATTTGATTTATCGACAAAGGCTATAAGACACTTCTCGCAGATCAGAAATTTATCTACAATTTTGATTCATCAAGAATTGTTCTATCTTGAATATATTTTGAGATTTGGAACAAATAATGGAGTGCAATTAAATGACTTCGAGTGAAAAAACTTGCGTCCGATTTATCGAGATATCTCGAAATCTAATACGGTTTTCGGAAAAAGCTATAAAACATGATTTGTAGTTCTTGAAATTTTCTACTAAATGTAAGTGGATGCAATTTTTCTATCTCTGGTGGATTCCCAGATATTTTGTCAATCAATGAAATAGTCCATGCATTTGTTGCTACTCTTACACTATTCATTATAACAATATCGGTTCCTGTTTACTACAAAATCGATGTTTTTACATTCCATTTTTTTCTTTTTCAAAATCTACCGTACCCTCTATCAGATCAACTACATTACCAACGATTGGTAAAACCGTACACGTTTATACGTGTGCGGTTTTACCACAAATAATTCCATAGTCAAGGAAAAATTCTAAAAATTTGGAAAACAAATTTTAGAAAGAGCCGGTGGTATGGTGAAGTAGGTAAAGTGCCCGCATACGGATCTAGAGGATCTGGGTTCAAGCCCAGGTACCGGTGGATTTTTTCCGGATTATTTGATTTAGTCAAATAATGGGCACCACAAAAGTAAAAAACAGTTCACCCCCAAAAGTTCCAAGACGAGTACCAAAACTGTTTACAACTGAATGTTCCTACCCTCTTAGTGAACGAATAATATCCATAACTGTGTTACAGAGGAAAAAGTCGTGAGCGTCTAACGACTATAATAAGTCCAGAGTCGGCGCTAAGAACCATTGCAGTTGATGCGTCGATAACAACAAACCGATGTAAATTTTAGAAGTTTTCAAAAACCAAGACCTTTTTTTTTAATTCTGGAAAGGCCGAGAAATTTTTTTCAGAACGATGCTACGTTCTTTCAAATTAATTTCACATTGAAAAAATGATTTGGTTGTAAAGAAACACATCTTAATATGCAATTTTGAATTTTGTATTAAAAATTTTTGAAATAGTTTTTTTGTTTTGCTTTTTATATTTTCTTCATCTCAAATTATGGGGACGTCGATAACTTGACCCAAATATCGTTCGGGAAATGGGAAATTTTTGGGGAATGAGACGTGTTCATACACTACGCAGAAGACCCGAGGGGTTGGATCCCCATGGGACAAAATATACATTTGCCGGAGGGATGTATATATATGTGTATATAGAAAAGGGAGTGCAAAGGCCGAAAAGAGCCCTTGGATCCCTGAAAATTCACGAGGCAGGCTTTTAGGGGCGTCCATTGTTGGAATCGGGTAGGAGAGGGGCACTGTACCCCATGGCAGAATAAGGAGGGTTAGGGGCTCTCATGGGGCGAGGGATCCCCTTTGTCCATGGCAGAGCAGAAGCTCAGAAAAATACAGGGCTGCTTCGGAAATTTTGAAAATCCTAAATTTCGGGACTTTTTCTTGGTTGATTCTGCAATTAAGTCCCCAAGAGTGGTGAACATTTGCAGCATTATAATTTTTTTTGAAACTTAACGCCTTCTTTCTTTGGGATTTTGCGAAATTCCGAAATTCTGAAATTGTTTGTATATGTCAATGTTGAAAACTCCCAAATCGGCTGGCCGTCGAATCAACTTTCGACTGAGGATTCGCAATTACAAAGACGTTTTTCACCGATGATGATAGCTGGGTTTACGAAACGTGGGAGAGTTTTACTGTTACTCAGGCGGTCAAACTCTCGCGAAGTAACTCTCCAACTTGATTCTCACCATGAAGAAAATTCAAGGTAAGAAACTTCAATAGCCGATTATTTCTTCTTCCTTCAAATATATTAGAATATTTTACTATATTTTAATATATGCCAACATATTTCAATATATTGAAATATATTTCATTACATTTCGGTATATCAATGCATTGCAATATATCTCAACATATTTCATACATTGTAACATAACCTAATATTTTTTTATATATTTTAATGCCCTGTAACATTCTTTTAAAACAATTACTATACAAAAGAATAATGAATAACGCAAGAATTGGAATTTTTATGAAAATTTAATCAAATTTATCCATCCCTTCTGTATAACACAAATGCGCCAATTTTGATAAATATTCTATACTGTAACTATAGGTACTGCAAAAATTGTCATAAGTCAGTGAATATTTACCTTCCGAAATTTTATGGAAATTTTATGATACCTGAAGACAAAAATTCTCGATAAATGCTCGGGATGAGGTCAATGATCCGCTACGCTACCTCCCTGTGTGTGTGTGTTTGTGTGTTTCATACATGCGCATATGTATGTAGACCTCTGTGTATATGTCTGTATATTTCGGGAGAATGGTAGTATGACTGGCTATGTATATATGTTCAGCAAATGTCAGCATGTATGGGTTGTGTGTACATCGTTCTTATGCGAACAAAATCACGGGAGACAAATAGAAGAATTCGTGATTATAAATTTTTTTTGTGATTCTAGTTGTACCCCCCCCCCCCTTCATCTAGGTCTCGGTGAAAGGTGTGGCCGAGTTGGTCTGTTCCGTAAGAACCGGAGAATGCAGTATCTCATCTAGAAACCCCCATGTACCCTAGCATTCGTAATCATTCTCATCCCGTCCGGTTTCAATAGACAAAGATGAACGACAAGAATGGTGGGGGGGGGGGGGGGGATGGGGATACAGGTGGATCGCACGAATCAATGACCTTCGGGGGATGAATGACAAGTACCGCAAGGTCGTGATCGAGGAAGTGGAGATATAATTGGGAGCGCATTCGCGTTTTAATCAAGCGGAAATGAGAGAATTGAAAAATTAAAAATACGGAATTGCCACGTCCACAGTTCCAGACGATTTATTTTGGAATCCATGGGAGATGGGGAAATTTTTATGGGCACTTTTTTGTGGAGACTTCAATTTCCCATAAATGTTGATTACCGCGTTTTCTGGTAACCCTCATATGTTTAGAATTATTTTCAAACAAAAACGGAATTCCACTGACGGTTTTTGTAGAACGCCTTTTTGAAATTCCTACCGAAGGAGAGGCGCACGTTTTTCCGAATTTATCCGGATTCTACGGTACATAGCGAAATTTTCGTAAAAAACAAGTTTAGGAAGAATTCCATTTTCCATGAAAACTATGAGTAACTGTTTGTAGCCTCCTTAGATTTTGATTCATTGCCGAAGTAACGAAATTCGACATTTCTAATTCTTTAACAGCGACCTGCCGCTCTTATTGTATATATCTTGAAAACTGTTG
Organism: Asobara japonica; assembly: GCA_026005395.1. Lineage (NCBI taxonomy): Eukaryota > Metazoa > Arthropoda > Insecta > Hymenoptera > Braconidae > Asobara > Asobara japonica. Next base: position 2,224,865 of record BQMI01000393.1, read on the forward strand.
ATGCCAGGAAAAACTGTAATTAACAGCATTTGTACCTATCGAGATTTTCTTCAAAAAAAGTACTATGGAAATTTCAATTGGTCCCATAGGTTTGGAGTTACCCGCCAAAATTCAAATGCGTTTTTCTCAATTTTTTGCAATTTGTCAGTTTGCGAACTTCTGAAGAAGCTCGGTCTTGTGTACATATTTATGTTCATGTGTATCATGAGCATTGCTATATAGTACTACGGATACGTCAAGTACAAAAATAAAATTGGTTTGGTAGTGGTGCCGGTGGAATTGTGTGTATAAAGCATGAGACAAGGTTACGCGACGCTCGTGAAAGTCGACTCGACGAATTTCGTTATATATACGTGGAAAATAATATATATGTATAGTCATATACATGGCCAATGTCTCGTCTCATTCTGTGGAATTCGTTCCCCTCCCCCCACCCACTTTATGCGGGAGAAACAGCAAAAAAGACAAATTAAGAGAACGGAAAAAAAGAGAACGAATGAGTGTCTCTCAAGGCTGAGACTGAGAGCGTGTGCAAGTCAGCTGGTCTCACTGTCATGATTAGGCTTATGATCAGCGGAAAAATATGGTTCGAAAAGACTCAGGAAAATGTAGAAAAAATTCGATTTTTTGGAAATTTAGGGTAATGTTTTTTTTATTTTTGGGGTTTTGTGATAGCTTTTTTGAGTTATCTACCACTGTTCGGGGTTTTGAATTTTTTCAATTTTTCAATTCTTGAAGTGTATTTTTGTGTAAATTGTGTAAATTTTCAATTTCGAAATTCGTGAATCTTGAATTTGTGGTTTCTTCAATTTCATAATAATTGTTTGTATATTTCGAAGTTTTGCGGAGTTAAACCTTTTCAACTTTCAGAATTTCGAGAACATTTTCGATCATCAAAATTTACCACATTTCAAATTGTTTAATTTTTGAATTTTTCACTTCTGGATTTTTAATTTTTGAATTTTGAAGCTGTCTCCTATTTTCATGAAATAGTTCTCATCTAATTTTTTCCCGCCTACAATTTGGGATAATGAGTATCGAATGAATTGATCCAGAGGACTTCAACAGAAGGTGAAAAATGCTAGGATAGAGCGATGGCGCGCTTACAAGTGAAGCAACGCGACTGGTTAGGCCGGCTGTACTGTTATTTTTAACTCTACGCCGACGCGCCAGTCTGTAGTCTAAAACCGTACACCTTCCTCAATCCGAGGGCTCGCCATGAGCAACCATTAACATTTCTACATGTGTCGTACTAGGTGCATATTTTGGGCCTACAACCTTAAAACCGTCCATATTCTGCATTTTTTTCATTTGAAATCACCATTTTTAGTATTGAGTTCCACTGCCCCATGAACATAACCTCTAGCTCACAAACTTTGTGGTTCATCTCGAAAATTAGAAACAGACATCTAATACAATATCGTATAGTTAAATACAACATATTGAGCTTATACTTCCATTTTTTGGAATTCCTATGCGTGATTTCGATTTTTTGACGGCAGTGGCACACGGTCCACGGTAAATTCTGCTACAGATAATTCCTATCTTGGATTTACCGGAGATGTACGATCAAGTTAGGTGTATGCCTGAAGCATTGAGACATTTACAATGGCCCGCGTAAATAGACACTTTCTTTTCTAATATGTTCATCAGTTCACACGCCCGTAAATTGATTTCAGATGGCGCTAATGACATTCGATTAATAAAAGCGCTTCGTTAAAATCCGGACAAAAACGACGAATTTACAAATCAAGAAATTTTAAAGTGCTCTGAGTCATTCACAATATTAAATTTTTATGTGTGTGTGTCTCCTGACAAAAACAAAAAATCTCGTGTTTCGGAATTTCAGATTTCCAAATCGACTAACGGTCCAGAAAATTGACATAAGACTTTTTCGTCAGAAATTGGATTCTCTACAAGAATGTTCCATTTTTCTGTGAAGCGAGTCATTATCGAGATAATACCCGTTAGTATCACGAAAACGCCAACGAAAGTCTCAACTACTTCACACAATTTTGATTTTTTTTTTTCGAATGATCTAATGCTCAAAAGTTGTTAGAGATTTTTGAAACGATAATTTCCCGCCAGCGAGCGAAGCAACGTTGGCAACATAGCGCGAGAGAGAGGCGTTTGGAGCCCGAGGCCTCGAAATACGGCAACACTGCAGTACGATGCGTCGTAGACGTTGGTTCCGTGCTGATACCCACGCTCTCGACTTGAAAACGTGTCGTATAGCTGTTCGTATTTGCCCGTACCTCGAATGTCACAGGAGACTTTCTACTCGCGAGAATGGGGTTGTTCGGCAGTGGCAATACGATGATACCATGACCACTTGTACATGGTGCACAGGGTTACTCTTCACGCCCTAATCTCATTATCACACTGTCCCAATTTCACTGATTACACACACACGCGATTCAATTTGTAGAATATAGTTGAGTATATATATTATCAAAGAAAAAAACGGAAAGAATTTCTAACCGACAATCGTTTCACTTTTCTACATTTTGTTTTGATGTTCTCCATTGAACATTTTTTTGGACATTGCAGTTTGGAAAATTCCTAAATCTATGAAATTAGGAATTTTTTGAGTTTTCATTTTTTTCTGTATTTGTCTTTCATCAACTTTCATGAATGTTTTCGACACTTTTTTATTAAAAAAAAAACTGGAATTTTCTAGAATATCAAATTTTGAAGTCTAGATTTTGTCAATTTTCAGAAAGAATTCTAAAATTTTCTAGATTTCTGGAACTTTTTAGTTTTTGCAATTTTTGAAAATTGGGATTTCTTGTCCCGTGCAACACAGGGGTATACTTCGCGCCCTAATCTCATTATCACTGTCCCAATTTCACTGATTACATACATACGCAATTTAATTTACACAATTTAATATTGATAATACCCCACATGACAATGTGTACATTTGAGTATTTTTTTATCTTTATTTAAATTTTACATCGTAACTCAGCACTTATTTTTCATAAATTTAGAAAAGGATTTTGAACTCTTAACAGAAACGATAGACGCTTTTCAAGTCAATTTTGAGAAGAGTGCTCGAGAACATTATTTTTTCTTTGCAATAAGAAATTTGAAATTCACTGTTTCTCTTTTCAAAAATTGAGAAAAAAGGGCGCAATTCGAAGATTTATTATTTCTCAGCTTGTTTAAAACTCAATGCCCTCACTATTAACTCCATTAATACTTATCAGTGCTCACAAAGAAGTGCAGATTTTTCAATTTCGCTGAGCAGTTTTTTCCCCCTATATATGAACCGCTACTCAACAATGGAACCAAAAGTAGTGAACATTTCGGTAGTTTCAAAATTTTTATGGTATAGTATTTCTCACTTGCTAATGTTGTTATTGCTTTGCCCCGAAAAATAAAAATAAATTTTTCATTATATGCCCACCCTTCAAGGTATTTTCCTATTTGTGTGTGTGTGTGTGTATGTGAGCCGGGGGGGGGGGGCACACTATGAACTTAGCCTAGGTTTTTCAATCTAATTCTTCATGAAAAAATCATGGTATTTGAAATTTGTATGGAGCCTCTTCATGGAGATTAAACCTAAGTAAATTTTGGTTTAAATCACTCTATAAAAATTGATAAGTAAAGGAAAAATAATTTCCTAGACGTTCTTATAATCAAGGAAATCGAGGAATTGAGAGAAATTTGGGCCTTATCGCAAGAACTTTTTAATTTTACCAAAAAAAGATATAACACATTTTTCTCCAGAATTAAATTCTCTACGAAAAATGGGGTGCAAAAGTTATTCATAAGAACCATTCATGACTGGGATATCCAATGTTTGTAGAGAATCCTCCAAATAAAAATTGCCTTGGACGAAAACTGCAATCACATTGGGGCATTCATTTGTACAGGCGGTATCATTTTTTAATCTCATTTTTTTTGCATAATTTTGAGAAGAAAAGATGGAGTTTGAAAAATTTGAAAGGCTCCTAGTATCGCGCGCCGCTTCTTTAGCGTTCGGGGCTGGGGCAACTTTCTAGTTTAGCTGACGTGTGGTGCGACGCTGCGTGATACTCACACAACTACTCTGTGTAACACACAGTAACCTGTGTGTGTGTGTGTGTGTGAGTATGTGTTCACAACGTAGTGGAGTGTATATGCCGGAGTGAACATGTTCTCATCCCTCTCTTTTTTGCGTTTCTCTCACTCTCCGGCTGTCTCCCTCTCGCTCCCTCACCCTCTGGGTACATTCTCCCACCTTCTCTAGTTTGCTCCCTCTCACTCTTTCACTCGGATTCTCTCATTCGCTCTGATTCTCTCTTTCTCGCTAGCTCCCACTCTCTCATCCGTTCGCACGCTCACACTCTCTCTCACTCGCGCCTACGCTATCGACTCTCGCTTGCACTCTCTTACTCTTTGGCCGCGAGAGTCGTGTGGAGGAAAACTGGTTCCAGGAGAATAGAGGAACTGCGCTTTATATGAGGCAACTGAAAATACGAACTGGACATTTACATTGGTTATGGGCTGAATGGGTTAAAAATCACCAGCAGACCCTCGGGGAGGTGAACCTCTTGCCAGTGGAAAAAGTCGGATCCTTCAATTTTTGGGAAAACCAGAATCTCCTTCCAATGGAAAAAAAACCCAAGTTTTTGTGACAATCTTGCTTCAAGACTTTCAAAATCATCAAGGTAGCACCACCATCGTTTTTGGAACGTTTAGGGAAATTAATATAAAAAATAATTGTGGAATATTGGTAATAGTGTAATGTCGATTTTGTCCCCTCATTTTGCCACCAAGAAATATGAAAATATGTAAATTAAACAAATGAAAAAATTTAATAACACTCCAATTTTAATTTATTTCATGTAATAACCTTGAGACAATCGAGTGATACAGAGCGACGAGTAGACGGGGTCATCGGGTAGAACGCCAGTCGGATCCCGTCGAGAAAGTAAAAAATGGATTATTTTTTTTTCCCTCCCCATTTTTCGCACTGATACAACAGCAGAAAACAGCGCGAGATTTACAGACAGCTCGTGCAAGTCATTTCATATACGCAGATACGACTGTTTTACCGACAGTGACTCGTTACTCGAGCATCTAATCTCCCGTAATTCCGTTTTTCTCCCCTCGACCATCCCTTTTTTTTTCCACCTTTTCCTCCTTCATTTTTTCTTCCCTCTATACCCTCTTTTCTCAACCCTCTCTCTTCTCATTTATTTTTATCCCTCCTCCCTATCGCCTCTTTTTCCATCCCCACGTCTCCGTCGTGGCGACCTCGTACGATGAAACTGGAGAGAGGACTGTGCTGTCACCCCCCACTCCCCCTTCCACTGCCCCCGCCTCGCACTCGCTAAACCACCCTACAATATAGCGCCATCTTTCTCTGAATTCAGGGTAGTTTTACCCTTGGCAAGAGGCGGCCAACGGGTTGATTGCACTGACGTCCCCCCCCCCCTTCTTACCTCGCCGCCCCTTCCTCCACCCACTGCCGCCCATAACGTCCCGCACCAAAGGCTTTTTCCTCTCTGTCCCACGACCCGATGGCGTCGTCCTTCCCCCACCACTCTTTTGCCTTGTTCCCCCCACCCCAATTTCGTCGACTATACGTTTCACCCCCCCCCCCTTCCGCTCCGCCCGCCTCGCCCATCGCGCCGCTCACGGTTCGTACTTGCCGCACAGTGGATCTCGTTTGCTGGCTTTCTCATTACAGCTCCCACTTTTGAGTGTGAGAGTGTGACTGGGTGCGCGCACAACCGAGAGTGGGAAAGAGTGGGAGGGAGTGGGAGATCACACTCTGGCAGTGCCTCATGAGCGCGAGACAGTACGAGGGATGGAAGTCACCATAGCAACGCCCCAACGGGCCGACAACGCTTTCTCTCTCTCATTCTCGCGCTCCCTCTCTCTCTTGTTCGGATGTCTCTCTCTCGCTTTCACGGCGTCGTTTCGTGAGCCCCTGACGCGGCTCAAACTGTACAGCCTGATTCACAGTCCCTCGTTCCAAAGTTCCCCGAAACGAAAACATCGATTCGTTCATATATATGTATATATTCTATATATATTGCAGTTGGATATCTCTCCGCTTTTTGTGCCTTTTCTTTTTAATCGGGCTTTTCCTTATTTTTAGCAAGTTTACAGTAATTCTTTCGAATATTAGTGCTTTTATTTTTTATGCTGCCACCAAATACATCTTTTTTACCTAAATTGAAACATTTAATTTAAACATACATAATATATTTTTTGAAAATTTGAAAAAAATAAGAAAAAGAGAGAAAACTGAAGAAACAAAATCGCATTTTTTCAAAACCTACTTTTTTATTTATTCGTTAATTAATTCATTCTGTGTTACCTTTTTTCACTTTTGTTATGTAAATTGATTTAGTGGAACAAAAATATTTTAGAAAATTATCATTATTAATGTTTTTCAAAAACTCGTAGAAAGTTTATACATCAATTAATTGATAGAAATATAACTTTAAAGAGATTCAAATTTTTCCGTTCATCGCTTTGTCGCGGTCCATAATCCCACTATCGGTCAATTTTCCCCATATTTTCCGAGCAGTTAGTTGGACGTATGCTATATATCTCTCCATATATCTCGCCCTCTTCTTCTCCAATGACATTTTCCCTTTTCGTCTGAATCGGCTGGGCATGCACTGCCGGTACGTTGTCTCACGCGGCGCGGGAAAATTATGAGACGCTTTGATCACATGACAGTGACAGATTTTTCCACAGCTATGAAGAAAAAGTTAGGCCAAATGACAATTAAGAAAATCGTTTTTATTTGATTATGTTGAAAAAAGAAATTCCAATGGGCTCACCGATATAGTACCAATTTTCTTGGTATAGTGAAGATAGTCAAATTTTGGCATTTCGTGCAATCTCTCAAGAAATATACAAAAAAATAGAGGATGTGTTTGCTTGCTCCTAAAAATTGTGGTTTTACCTTTAGCTATTAATTGTTTTCGAAACTGATACAGAATCAGAACCAAAACCTGAGGAGATTATAAGGTGTGTGTGTGTGCGTAACCATTGTTCTGGTGAACGATGTTTCTTAGCTGCATCGATTCAAAAATTCAAAAATTCTGTCTTGTCTATTTTCTGACTTATCTTGTAAATGAAGAAATTTAGAGAAAAATGAATACTTTTTATTGGCAATGAAATTTTCCACAAAAAATGCAATAAAATATAATATAATCAATTTCATTTTTGAATTTCTGTTTTGACAGTGCCTATACAATGCAATAGAAAACTCCACCCACAAACATACATCGGTATCTCATTGGTTCAAACCGTTGAGGGTTACACCCACATCCGGTTTATGATCATATTGGCTTTCCACCGTCCTATTAATATATAAATTAACCATAAATTGGTTCGAAATTTTTCGACACAGTCTCGGGTAAAAAATTGCTAATGGAGCGCGCAGTGACTATTCTACAATAAAGTCGTGGGATGAAAAGCAAATCAACTTTGAGTCCCAGGAATGATAAAAAGAGAAGATTGAGTCCCAAGGAGGACGCTTGGTATATATAACGCTTGTGTGTCCGTGTGAAACTGGTTTGGAAGGATGTGACGCACACAGCGCGGTGTACACCTTGAGCATTCCGCTTCGTTGGGAAAGAAATGTACAAAAATTGTACAATAAAAATACTTTGGGGGCAGAAAACGAGTAAAAGTGTACACATGATTTTTTGTTAATAATACGCGACGAAACAAAAATTGTCAACGTCTATGAGACATATTTCAAGCCAGCTGACCCTTAATTCCTAATCTGTAATTCCGCTCCCGCCGCTCCGTTTATGAAATAAAAAATCCAAAATAATTTGATTTTTATGAAAAATATGATTGATAGTTTCACATCAAGGTTTGAAGCATCTGCATGATTTCTTGAGATTTTTTTGTATGTAAAAATAATGATACGACGTAGAGGACCCGAGTTTTCAGCGTAGAGCTGCGAACAAATTGACGGGGTACGCTTTAATATATCTATATTGGCTAGAAATCATATATGTAGAATATACTAAATATTTAATATCAAAGGAATAGTTGATATATAACATAGTACGATACAATATTGTATATAAATAGTTAATGTATATACAATAAAGTTTAACGAACAATATATTCACCAAAACCTGAAATGTAATTACAGTTTACGTCAATTTTATAAAACATCTCTGAATCCGATTATTTATTAATATATTTTTTCGTAAATCCGAGGGTGCTCTATAAACGAGTATTTTTTTTCAAAATTTTCCATGTAGCATAGGCCGAGAAATATTTATCAAAAATTTAGAGAAAGAAGGGGATTTACAGAAGTAGTCGCCTTTTTTGGTGAACGAAAAATCTCGTATCCTATTGAGAATATCGAAAAAAGAAATAGACTAGGTAGATCTCAGGCTGGAAAATTTTGCTATCTATCCCCGTTCGAGGGATATTCCGACGGATCGAACCAATAACTTTCTGACATCTCCTAAGCGTTTTGTCACGGAAGCGCTCAAGCGGTCTCTCGCTCTCTCTCTCTGTCGCGTACACACACACACACACACACACACACACAAAATGTAATGTAAATTTTCCTATCATGTACTTAAAAAATTATGAGCATCGATAACATTCTCACATTCGACCAGGGGCTAACAACAGCCCAGTGGTAGATAATTTTTAGACTGTCTAAACTGACGAGGAGAGAAATTCGAGCGTCGGTAATGGCATAAGCGTATACACGCTATGTGGGAAACTCATGATATATCCAACTCATTCGTGAATAGCTCGTGGCCCATGTGCATGTACACGTGAGCTATATACACCCTTATGTACATAGCTTATGTGCACATACATCGACCACGCCATAGTTCAGTTCTGGAGTGTGTGTGGGAGGGGGATGAGTGAGTGGGGGGGAATTGCGAGTTGGGTTGACTGCTCAGGGGGCGAGGGATTGGGGGTGGCGCCCGTTCGATAGCGAGCGCACGTGGTCTGTGTTTCTAGGAGCCGCCGTTGTGGCGCCATAAGATCATTAACATTAGCGATGGAAACGAATAGTCATTTTTACTTCTCCTATACCGCAAATTTTGACTCTAAGAAATAAAAATAGTATATTTCCAGGCTCTCATTTTGGGGATTTTTGCTCGCGCAAAGTTTGCGCTCGAGGCGAAGCCGAGGGCAGGCAAAGGCGCGAGCAAAAATTCCACAGAATGATAGCCTGGATAACATTTTTCCGTAGTGACTTTTACTTTTCCAAGTTCGGAACAGGGCTAATACCAATTCCCGAACGAGGAAAAGTACAAGGCGGTACGGAAAATCAATTTTTTATGTATATCTGCCATCTAAGGTGTTTGAAATATTCTCAGACAATTTAAAAGGGTGTGTGTGTGTGTGTGTGTATAGGCTCACATATGAATGCTGGTCAGATTTTTTCTCAGTATACACACAGACATATGCCTTGGAAAATCATTCGGGTGATGTAAGAAAAAATTAAACCTCATGATTTTGTAGAAATTCCCGTTTTGGTTTCCGTATTTATTACAATATTTTCCCCTATTGACGACTTTAAAAAAACCCCATCGTTTTTTTCTCCGAATTTTTCGAAGGAAAATTCACGAGTCAATTTCGCGTGCCCCGTGGCCAGTGATTGCGCAATAAAACAACAAAAAGTGGGAAAACCGCGTGCGATATATATACATATATACAGAAAGAGATAGAGAGTCTGAAGTTTCCTTTGGGAGGATACCAGAGCCATCAGCATCGGTCTGGGGGCGCCACTGAGGAGTGGGAGTCCCCGACATTTGCAGAGAAAATGCACTGCAGTGTGGGCTACAGGCGCACACGTTCTGCCTGTCTCGATTGCTTATATCTCGATTCTTGCGCAAGTTATCCTGACTTAAACGCAGGAGGCAACTCTTCGGCTCAACTAACACATGACTCGCCATGTGGGTATTTGCATTTGCATTTATAGGGTCAACACACGCGACTTGGGGGTAATCACGTGGTGCCACCTGTACGGAAATTCCAAGTCGCGAGGAATTCTACGGGTTTTTTTTTGTCTCAAACAATTCGGCGTGTGACCCATCAGAGCCATGCCAGTAACATCCCGATTTACCATTTCCCTCCAGCGTGATTGGGTTTTAGAAATTTTGCTATTAAATCAAATATCGCGTGAAAAAAATTATTGAACATGCTTTCGAGGTCATCATACGTAGGAAAAAAACGTCTTATACATCGCTTCCCATATTGCTTTATTTTTTAAATGAATGAAAAATTCTCACTGGCCGCAGCTTGTTTAGATCATTACACACACACACACACACACACACACACGAGTTGAAAGTGGTAATTTCGCCTTGATAATCTCCCTCCCAGATCTGAGGGTTCTTCGACTTTACTGAGTTAATTACCTGAATCAAAGTCAAGTAGCCGAATTTATGTAATAACTTTCTTTGTAAAGGACAATGTGCTAATTATTGTCTCATACTTTTTCCAATATCTCAAATAGATTGCAAGATATACCTGTAATCGTCCGGGAAATTTTCATTGAACAAAATGTCAATATTAGTTTTGGCACAGACAGAATAAATGCTAAAAAATAGAGGATCAGTGAATTCTTTAAGTACTGCAGTCAAAACACTGCGACTTCCACCACCAGTCGACAAATTCCCACATGATAAACACGCATTTTCCCCTTCTCTCGCACAACATTCATATATGTCGCCCCCGCATGTTATCTGCACATCTAGATAGCGGTGCCACCTGTGTGTAAACCTGAGAATTCTCGTCATGATACGTCAAAGATGTGGACACAAAAGATCAGGAAAATGAGAAATTAGGTGACGGGCCCAAATCATTTACACACATAAGATAAAGATAGTAATAGAGTGAACAAGGTAAACAGACTTGCCCGGATGGAATCTCGATACAAGTCTAGATTTCCGCGATCTTTTTCATCATATAGAATGAAAAATTATACAAAAAATAAATGAAATTTAGGCAATAATCACTGCAAGTCGCTAGTTGTAAGTACTAGTTCCACAACGTTTGAAAGATAGATTTACGCACGTAATAAAACAAGATCGATCTTTCCCCTCGGAGTTATTGGTCCCGCTAAAGGCTACAGAACGCATACAAGGTATCGTTATTCCGTCCATTTTTTGATTAGAATCGCATTTTCTGCGTCAATTGAACTATCTGCATTACAGAAGCTCGTCTCTCACATTTGACTGCCTTCTTTAGGATCTACTTTATTTTGAGATAATTCAAAATGAGAATGGGATAAGACGAATTGCGGCGTCCGTCATCGTTTCATCGACTCGGACGACTGAGGAAGGCCGGGCATTAGCAGTAGTCTGTAACCGCATGGCTGAGAGTGCAACTTGGCAATCGGCTAAACCCGAATCGAGGGGAATCGAAGGAGAGAAAAAGCGAACCCAACGCAAATGGCACAAGGGGGCGCGTGCCAATACTAAAACACCGGAGTAGTGGGAAAAGAGTGAATTATGCCTGGCACGTAATACCGGAGATCCGTCTTCAGTAAAAACCGAGGGAGCTTTTTCAAGTCAACTGACACCTCGCATGGGTGGAAAAAATTTGGTAAAAAATTAAAATAGAAATTTGATTAAAGGGGTTGATTATATAGCAAAGGAATAAGGGAATTTTAGAAATTTGTACTTGTAATTTTTTGCGATTCTCAAAATTTCAAATTTGACGATTTTTTTAGTTTTTTTAATTTTTTGAGAGTCAATAGTATTGGAGAAATGACGTGCCGCCATCACTGGAATATGAGAAAAGTGCATTATACAATTTAACTACCAATGATTACCAAAACTAATGGTTATCGGGATAAAATACTTTGCATGTGAAAAACTGTGTTTCGTGATAAATTCTTTTTCAAATACTCTCTATAATATTCATCAGAAAAGTATCCGAAAAGTTGCTGTTAGTAATTGAAAAAAATATTATGTTCAGAAAACGCTATTTTCCCAATGTATGGTTTGTATATTTACGTGCGAAATCGTTTAACCGCCTATTACATATTTTTTTCGACCTACACACTCTCCATCTTTCATCTCGTCACCTGTTGTCACTTTGATGTATAAATAACCTTATTCATTCATGCTCAAACTCCGCCTCACAATGGGAATAAAAAAAAGCGTTTTCTCAATATCGATGATACGAAAATCTACAGGAAATATCGGCGGGGGGGGGGGGGGGGGTCCCCATTGAATAGGGATGACACGGAATAACCCAGTGTGTGCCTTCCGAACGAGATTCCTCTCCTCTCTCGCTGTACTATGTACATCTGATCGTCGATATCGTCAGCTGTTGCTTCACTGTCTCAACAAAACGCTCGCATATGTCTAACCCTGGGAAACCCACGTGGATTTATGCAGACTTCACGAAGGAACTTGTTTCCCATTCTCAGAAATTTTCCGGCAAATTTCGCACATTTTTATGCATTCGTTCCTAAATTTTTATCCAAAATTTATTCATTGCTACATGTGAGGATTCTAATCCCCCTACTGGGGTACGCGCGTACCAGGTATGTGTGTGTATGTGTGTGTGAGCCTACATGAGTGTGGGTTATGGGTTATGACCCTGACCGTGAAGTGAGGTCAGTCCGACACTAGCTGTGAAACCCGAAACGTGTAATGAGTAATTCGAAATATAAAACCCTTAAATGATTACTCCCGTTTAATTAACGTTCATAATTTAAAGCCCTCCCAGTATTCCTGACAAGTCAAGAAAGCCCTTACATACATAGTTATCGGTGGATAACGCATTGCTTATACGAAAGCTTTCCATCCATTTTCCGACATATATGTCTCGAATAGATCTTGATCGGCATATTCAGAGAAAATTGTCACGGGTCAATGTTATTTACATATTTTTCTTTAGTTTTGAAGTTGAGGGCAATGTAAGAGCAAGAGAAAATTTTCTTAAGAAATTTTTTTTATAGTGCACCAAGATCTAATTTTTGTTTCGATCGATTTTTCGGTGTCTCGAATAGCTTGAGGAATTTTTGGGGGAAAATTGGCGGGAAATATATTTGTTCAAGAAGGGATTTCTGAATTTCAACAATAATGTGCTAAATATAAAACAAGTAACATAGAGATTGTATTTTAATTGAATTTTATAGAATACTACGTATAACCGATCATCGATATCTTCAGCTGTTGCTTGTGTTTTAACTAAACTGTCTAAAATATATGCTAATGTTATATTTTTTATTATTCTAAAAAATCAAATCTTAAATTTTATTTTTTTCTTCAACTTTTTCAAGATTTAAACACATGTGAAATTTTGGGAAGTATCCGAAATATCTGAAACTGAAAATCCTAAATTTTTTTTCTGAAATTCTTTAGATTCGTTCAACAACCTCCAAAAAGACTCTAGAAAATTTGAGGAAGTGCAATACTTTGTGGAAAGAAATAGAATTTTTGTAAAAATTCTAACGTATTGAAGATTTGGAAAAATCCAGCCGATTCGAGAAAAGTCTCAAACTTTGTGCATGACATAATTCTCTGTTTGCTTACTCCACAATTTCTATTTGTACACCCGTAATTCGTAAATACGCGTGAAATTCCTGTATACATAGTGACACATCGATAAAGCCCGTCATTATCGTCAGCTGAGTTGGGGTCAAGGCCCTACGAAAAAAGGCAAAACGGTAAAATTAAAATAACGCAGGTCATGAGGGATCGTAACAGTGAAGAATTTCCGAGATACAACCTGTTCAAATTTTCCGAATTTTTCGAAACTTGAAAGTCCCAAAAAGTCAGAAATTGGAATGAAAGGTAGAACCTTGTATTTCTTAAGGAACTAATTTCAAACAATTGTCTAGATAGTATGTGGTTGCTTAAAGGCCCAACTAAATGACGCGGACATCTATGTTCGGAGGACATCCCGTTTTGCACTTGACTTGACAATTTATTTCGGCGACTTATATAGCAGACTTGAGATGGAGGCAATATTTGTTTTGGATTCTTCACCATTTTGCTATTTTCTGCCGAGGGGTGGGGGATCTCAGCAGGGTGTCTGACGATCTAATTTGCAGGGACCGGTGTTTAGCGAAGACGTACGGCCCATTGAGTAATGAAAAGAGGGAATAATAGTACCTGTCGCGCGGCCGATGCACAACTCGTTGTGGTATACGAAGAATGGCAACTTTTAGTGGTGTTGCCTCACGCCAATAATCCCCCTCCCTCCCTGCCCCACTCTCTGTTTGTCACAGGTGCAATGCGATCCGTCATGACCTGTAAAAACGTCAGTTTACCGGTTCCAATTTCTTCAGAGGGTCCTGACCTCGTGGGTGTTAATATGTTTTTTTTTTAATTTTTTTACTTTTCAGAATTTCGAAAAATGCGCATTTTTCAGAAGAGTTTCTCAAACTATCAATATAATTGAAGTGCCGAAAATTGTTCAAATATTTGAATAATTTGAGAAAAAGAAATAAAAAAAAAACATTTGACATTTTTAAGTTGTCAAAATAAATTTAATCTTTAAACCACTTCGAGATGAATTTCATTTTTACAGTTGTTTCGAAATTCGACATATTTCACAACAAATCGAGCGCCATACAATGCTATAAAAAAGTCCCAGTTCGCTATAGGATTTTGATGTGGAAATGCATACGAAATCCAATAATATTTTTTTATGCGTGATGTAAACACTTGCATACTATCGTGTACTATTGTGCATATGATCGACTCCACGTGGTCTGTCAAGTCTTTTTTTTTTTTATTTGTGAGGCGCAATGTCAATGACTCGGTTGTAAAGCGCGTGACGGGTAATCGTACTGATTAATTCAGGGTTTACGAATGCTATTTGCAGTTGTAACGTTATCGGGAAGTAATGGGTCTATTGTAATTATCTTGCATAATTGTGAGACTTTCTTGTAGGTGTTAAATCAGCGAGAAAAAAATCATCGGGACATTTCCGGACGAGAGTTTTTCACCCGTATCTCGAAATCTGAGGGAAATAGCGGAATTTTGTATAGTCGCACCGATTGATTATATATTTAAGCAAGTACTTAGGTGGGCATGCGAAATTGAAAGCATTAAGGATAAGTTCAGTTTTTGTTCAAACTCTCGCGATCTATGAGATATAGGAAAATTGTTGTTAAACCATTTTTGTAGAGAGTTCACAGCGCTATAAAAATTTCTATAACAAGTTCTATTATCTCTCTTATTTTTTGAGATATTTGGACAAAATTGAAGTTGAATGTTCTCATGCCAACTTTTAGGGCTCTCCAAATTTTCTAAATATTGTGAAATCTCGGAGACATACCAAAATTTTGTATACACTTTTTCTGTAGCTCTTATAATTCTCCAGAAACGGTCTTTTTTACGGAAATTTAGATAATATATATCTAATAATTTAATATGCATTCAAGAACAGAACAATCAACATGGTCAGTTGAAAATTGACAACAATCAATTTTTCCTAAAAAGCTGCACTCTAAGGAACATAGAAAAAAAAAGTTATTTTTTGTTGAGAAATTATACGGCTATAAAAAATGTTCATGGCTCTTTCTGCCATTCGCCATATTTTTTTAAAATACGAATGAAGTAACATACGCCGTTTTTCCAGAGAACACTGTATGGAATTGGCTCGCTTGGGCTCTTATAGATAGATATCGAGTTCTCTGGTGCGTCTCAAGTTTATACTGCATACAAAAGTCTGTTAATGATTGTCTATGTGCTCGTGATTGATTCACACTAATTTTTTTCAAATTGATTCAAGACTGGTGAAAATATTCTCTCTCTGTAAAATAAAAATAGTCCACTTCGGAGTGTGTGTGTGTGTGTGTGTTAACTTAAATATGTGTGAGTGCCTGTCTGCACATGTATGTGTATTCAAAGGTATGTGAGCACATGTGTGTATGCTTGTGTGTGTCTTTTTTGTATCCACTTCAATTTTGTGTCTAATATAATAAGGGTCGATACAAATTATTGGAAAAAAATGTGTTAAAAAAATAATTTCTGAACTTTATGGAATGTAAGAGTAATTAAGAATATCTCAAATTCATTAACGATTGTTCAAATATTTTAGTCTTTAGTAGGTAATGGGACTAGGCGTAACCTATTTGCCTGATCACTTCGAGCCAAGATTACTATTCCAAAATAGCCTAAAAAATCCAATCATTAGGCGATACACAAACAAAATATAAGGTAGGTTTTCATAAAAAAAAGAAAAAGGCCACGGTTGTCGGCATGAACAATTTTTCATGTGTATAGTAGTCTTGAAAAATCAGGGAGGGGGAGGATTAGGGAGGATGAACCACGTGGAGTCCGGCTTTTATGTGGTCGAGACCTAATTTTCGTCTCCAATGTAGTACATCAGGGTCTTTATATATATAGCACATTGACATTTGACTCGGGAAATCTTTTTCAACACATTCTCAAAAAATTTGGAATATATATGTATGGAGAAAAAATTCCAAAATACATTTTTTCCTTTTTGACAGCTGGTCATGTATTCTTGATTTTTTGTTTTGTTTTTCTTCTCAAAATTAGCTTTTCGGCAAAACAAACCAGTGAACGAGGTTCAAAATTTTTGACGTTTTTGAAAACTGGAATATGGAAAATGCCTGGAACCCTTTTCTTTTTAATTTTTGAAAATTTCCAAAAAATTGGTGTTTTGAAAAAAACGCACTTTTGAAAATTTCTCAAATTTAGAAATTTTTGACAATTTCGTTTTTTTTTCATACTCGAAATTTTGGGAATGTCCAAAAATCGTCTGGTATTTCTGATTGTTGTTGTTGTGGTAACCATGGCGATAGGTCCCTGCTCAATGGTCGAACCTGACCCCCTCGTCCCTGATTTCCCATGGTTTTCTATGAAATTTTATTTTTCTATGAAATCGAACAACAAAAAATGCAATTGAAGAACAAATTGAATAATGAAAGCCGAAATTTTTTGACAATAATTTTTTTATTTGACTTTTAAAAATGCAAAGCCAAAAAAATTAAAGATTTTCAAAACTTGAAGAATTTGGAAATAGTTAAAACTTGGAAAAAAAATAATTCCGAAAAATCACAGCAATTTCTAACATATTACCCATATATGACATAAGCATTTTATGAATCGGCGAAAATATTGAAAATCCTCTAAACTCTCAAATGTCCACATTTTAAAAGTTTTGAACGGTTTAAAAATTCCGGAAAATTGCAAATTTCAGAAAATTATTAATTGGGAATTTTATGCGGTCCAAATTTTTTCCAAATTTCCAAATATCGGAAAACCCCGTGAATTTCACGATTTGAGGCGTTTCAAAAATTTATTTCGCAATGTGGGGAACGTCATACAAACGCGTAAAGCGGTTCAAAATTCTTTGGTCAGTATCCATTGAATACCTCAAAATCAAAGACTCTTATCAGAATTTCTCTAAACAAATGTGTAGGTCTCACTTCGCCCTAAAAAAAGTTTTAAAATAAAAAGGCCCTATCTTAATTCTCCTACGGAATATTTCACATCGAACGAAAGACGACTCATCGGAAAAATTTAGCTGGTGAGGCCCAAATTCTTTAACAATCTACTATTACCAGGAATATTGAAAATATCGAACGATTGAACGATTTTAAAAACGTCAAAAATGAAGAGTGAGTCGAACAAATTGTGATATACTCAAACGAAAAAAGAGTGGCAAAATTTTAAAAATATAAAATTACGAAATTAAGGAAACTCGTTTCTCTCAAATTTTCCACGTTTTTCTGAAACTCATAGCCTCTGTTTAATGTGTATGACCACACGACCCACACAAGTCTAATCTTCCTCTCGCTTGTCCCCATCGTTCCTCCCCTCCCCCCTCCCCAGGCCAAGGAAACGCGGGATCGCTTCGAAATTCGAACATAAACCGAACACGAGGTTACCACGCGTCAAATCTGACATTTGAAAAATTGCGCGAAAAGCCCGCGAAAAATCCACCAATAATCAATTACCGATTATCGCGCTTACTTTTAAAAATACCCAAAATTGTAAAAGGATCGACTACGGAATGACAGCGTCGACTTTTTTCCGTACTCTTTGACCTCAACAACTTTGAAAAGCCCTCAAAACATATATATATATACCACACTTCCCATCGTTTATGTGTGAAATTTCAAAAATACGGAATGATTTATATGGCAGAAAGCGGAAACCACTTTGGCGGATGCGATTTGCGCGCGAAATTTGAAAATTTGAAAATGTGGAAAGATTCGAATTCTACACATGGGCATCACTTATGAAATCACTGTGATTCTTTTTTATGTAACATTAAATGAGGGACGCGGCAAAAATTGGGGAATGGGGCCACTAGAACCACAAAAAAGCACTCGGATCACTCGAAAATGAGAGAATTAATTCCCCTACAATAATTAATTTTTTAGTGAAACACTCAAACTTTTTTGGAACTCACCTGACCAACGTCGCACCACATTATTATTTAGCTGGCACTGATGACAGCATTTTGGATCGTTCGTAAACCATACAGTGATATATATGTATCAATTTTGTTTTTATAATTTTTTTAGTTCACTCACAAATGACAGTTAAGTATAGGCTCCAATTTTCTTTTTTCGTGTCACTTGAAATTGGAGATTTTGGGCAGTTTGAAAATTTGGAGTTTAAATTATAAAATAAAATTGGGAGTGGCCAAAATCTCGGGGGACACTGAGTATTTTCGGGGATTAAACAATTGCAATTGCACAAGATCACTTGGTTTTTTGGCGGAAGAAAAAAAATTTAGTTTGTCTCACGGACAAAACCGTACTTGCTGCTTGATGGCCATGCAAAGCTTTACTGAAGAGTCTGACAACAGAATTCGAGCGCCTCACTCCGAGCGCCCCTCGATTCACTCGGAAAAAGTCGTAGACGCTCGGACGAGCTCGGCCCACCTGCACTCCGGCACAACGCACGGACCCCAGGGAAGAACATACGCCGAGATGCACCCGCGACACGTGCAATGTTTTTTGTTGGAGGCACTGCGGTGGCGGCGGATCTGGCATTTGGGAAATTCTTTGGGGCTTCCTGTCATAATCAAGATTTTGTTGTAAGTTACAAATTTTATTTGAATATTTCTGTAGCGAAGTATCAAAATGAGGCGTACATTTATCCCTGTTCTCTGTTTTAGATCAACATCGCAGGATCTAGGGTAGAGGTGGCAACTTTAATAGGAACTTTTTGTGTTTTGTTTGTTGTGTGCTGTTTGTATTTATAAGTTTTTCATGGAGTTTTCTCGATCTCTCCGTATCTTTGAAATATCTATCGAAAAGCGAGCCTGGAGGTTAGTTAAGTTACCTCGGTTTACTACAGATCTGGCATTGTGTAGGGTTTCGAAATTTGTTTATCTTTGAAATTTTGGAATTTTTTGGCACAATTTTGAAAGTTTTTAATTGTTAAATGTAGAACGTGAAAAAGGGAATTTTCGGAAGTATCGGGATTTTTTAAATTTTGTAAAGCCCTAGAAAGTAGGATGCAAACGGACTAACTCATATGAACAGTTCTATATGTTTAATGGAAATTTCCAATTTCTGAATTCTTTTTTTAATTAAAATTTTCCGAACGGTTTTGCAATTGTCCTAAAATTATTGAAATTTTAGAAATTCTACAAGTTAAAACAAATGAATTTTGGAAAAACCAAAGAAGGAGGATACTTACACCAACGTTCAATGAAATTCTAATTTTGGAGAAATTTCAAAAATTGAAAAATTTCCAAGTTTTTTTCAAATTCAAAAAAATTCAGGAACCTTTTGAATTTTTGTGTAACTTTTGTAATTTTTTGAAACCCTGACCTTTTTGTAATTTTCAGAGTTTTTGGATATTTAAAAAAAAATAATTTTCAACTTTTGGAACATTTTTGAATTTCTTAAGGTACTGTAATTTTGATATTTTCTGAAGAACTCGACGAGAGGGATACTTTACAACGAGATAAACAAACAAACTCATACAAGGGGTTCTGTACGTGCCAATGTGGGGGCGAGTGTGGCGCATTACAAGCCCAGTTTCTGAATGAAACGCCGGTAGTAGAATGACCCCGTCTATCATCCGACAGGTCGTAAAATCTTAATGACGTATATGTGGCGTGAAATGCCACCGAATGCGTGGCTATAGTGCATATATGCACTATATATATATATATATATATACATATATGCACGAGTGGGGGTGCGCGTGGCTCTCGTTAGACCGCAGTGGGCCGCGGATGAAAACTGCATGCGTCCTTTGAAGGTCCACATATGAGATCTTCAATGCAAGTATGCTAAGTATGCTTTGTACTCAAGTATACTTCGTCCCCCACGTTCTGAGATTTAAATAAACTTCAGGTGCGTGTGAACCCCGATGGGCCAATAACTTCTCTATAGGAATTTGAAAAGTTGATGCCTATCATTTCCTTAACAAACGATTATCTCGTAGAATTTTTTGTATATCTAGAAACAAGATTTTTCAAGTACTCCAAGTATACTTTCTTTGATTTTTCTAATACGTGTACAGGTGGATGGGGTTCTTGGTAATGGGGAAATTTTGGAAAATCGGGGAAACTTTTTCAATTTTTGAGCATTGAACTTGGAAAACTTGGAAAATTTTGAAAAAATGGCAAAGGTCAAAACCGCGGCCTTTGAAGGTCCTCTGTGCACATATAGATATAGTGTACAAGCATATTTTGCCTCTGTCGACTTTTACATATGTGTCATATATTTGTTGCATTTTTATTGCTTTTTTTTGTCGCGTGACGCAGCTTCTGGGTATCTTATTACGAGCGATGAAAGCCAATATGCGGCCACTTACATTAAATTTATTTATTTGGTATCATCGTCCGGGGAAGCATGCGGATTTATTTAGTTGGCTTGTATGTTTCTTGGCTTGCAAAACTATACCATTTAAAAAGAATTTTTTAAATTATTTGAAGGAAAATTGAATGTTTTTTGGAAACTTCCGAATCTACTAAACTTGCGGGATTTTAGAAATTCCTAAAATTGTTAGGACTTTTGAATTGTTGGCGATTATTAGAACTTTTGGGTTTTCCGAAATTTTTGGATTCTTTCAAATTTACGAAATTTTGAATTATTTTTAATCCTTCATTTTTTCCATTTTTTGTTATTTCCGAATTATGAGAGTTGGTTTGTTGTTTTAAATTCGCGGAAATTTCTGAGTTTCTGGAATTTCAAAAGTTCAATTGTCAGTGGTCGACATAAATAGAATTTTTTGAAATTCGAAAATTTTTGAAGGGGTTTATATGTGCGTTGGATGTGTACCTATGGTATCTCAACGCATGATCGTAAAGTGATTTTAATGACTCAATTAAAATCCCTAAAGTTAATAAATTACCGATACCACCTACTGAGAGAGTCATGGACATTTAAAAAAAAAACTTCTGCGCTTCAAAGAGATAAATTATGTCGTTAGATACAAGTTTACTTTTGCCTTCACACAGGATTATTTATGAGAAGATACACCGCAACTGAAGAAATTTGGAAAAAAATTGTCCTGTTGTAATTTTTTATTTTTGCTAACTTTCTGAAATTTTGAGTGAAAAAACTCGAAAATACGGAATTAACATATTTTCTTGAAAATTCTTGACATTTTTGGTAAAATTTAAGTTCCGGAAATTTAAGTTCGGAGAGATTTGAGCCTTTCTTAAATTTTGAGTTTTCCAACTTCCTAATTTTCTATATTTTACAATTTTGAAGGGGCAAAATTGGTGCACACTTGGACCAAAAATGGGCGTTTCAACATGGTGAGTTATGACTTAAATCATGACTTTACTTATACAACACGCAATATTATTTATAAGGAGGGCACACCGCAAATACGGAACTAGGAAATAAGCGAGACGGCGGTCAATTATTGCTGCAGCGGGGGGGGGGGGGGGTCTCTAAAACGTGATACAACTTTTCGAAATTGTTCCAATTATTAAATTCTGGGGAATTTGACTCATTTATGAAATTGAAAAATATTTTCCATTTTTGGTGCTATTTTTTAAATTGTTCAATTTTCCAGATTTTGCCAATTTTCCATAATTCTCGAATTTTCCAAATCTTCCACAATTTTCAAATTTTTGACCCTTTTTTTGCAGTTTCCAACTTCCCACATTCTCCAATTTGTAGACATTCGAATTACTCCAGTTTTCCAAACTTTTCCGATTTGTTGATTAATAACAGTATTTTACGCCTCGAAATGGTGAATTATGACTCAAGCCATAAGGTTATTTATGGAAAATACACCGCAAATACCGAAGGAGAGAATAAGTGAGAAGGTGGGCAATTGTTACCACAGGGGGGAGGAAGGGGAGGGGGCAATTGGCCCGGTTCAGCTTTCAAAGGATGCGGTCGCGTGCCCACTGAGCTTTTTAATACACCTTCTTTGCAGGTGAGGATTATACTAATTGACGATAATTGGGGGTTTCAAAGTGATTTATTGGGAGGAGACAGATGAGAAAAAGAACTCTCGATCAGATCTCGAAATTTACCACACTTCCCACTTTTTTTCGATTAAAAAAAAGTCGATTTCTAGTATTGTTGAAATTTCCGAAATTTTGACAATTTTTTCCCCTATCAATTTTACTAAAAATATTTTTATATATAGAAATATATGATTTTATGAATACGAGAGAATTGAGAAATTTATAAAATGGAGGAGTTGCAAAAAAAATTGCGAAATGTTCAATTTTTTGAAAATTGAAAAAGGATTGGTAATTTTGGAAGGTTTCGGAAATTAATTTTTTTAGCGGGCTCTCTGTATAGCAAGTGCCGATCAAATTTACATGAAGAGTATGTGTTCACATATATACCAAATTTCAAATTTTGAGAGGGAAAAAAGAAGGAAAAATGGTGAAAATGTGTGACGATTTTTTAAAAATGGCAATTTTTGGAACCTTTTGGAAATTAAAAAAAAAAATTTGTGGAGCTCCGCAGGAAGTGGCAATTACACGAAGGACATTTTGATAGATATATCCAAAAATCTCAGAATTTCGAATATTTCACAAGTTGAAAAAAAAATTTGGAGAACTGTACGGATTTTTTGTCTGGGGCCCCATAGCAGATTACGATCGAAATTGCATCAATAGTATATCTATATATTTTTCTATACATACACTGAAATTGCAGGACTTACAAAATTTTATAAGTTGGAAGAATTTTTTGGAAAATTGCAGAAGTTATGAAAATAAAAAAAATAACTAATTTTCGAAGTTTTTGAAAATGAAAATTCCTTTTTGTGTATATATCTATAGACCAAAACATCGAAATCTAGAACCATTCATGAATTGGAAACAAAATTTCGAGGACTTTTTTTTTTGGAGAAATATCTGAACAATAAAAAAAAATAGCAATTTTCGAAAATTTTGAAAGTCTCTGGAAAAAAAATTCTATTGTAGGACTCGCTACATACACAAAAATTTAAGACACAAAATTGGCCAAGTCGAAAAAAAACAAGGCAATTGTGGAAATTTATGAAAATAGAAAAAAAAAAAGGTAATATTGTAAGTTTTCGGAGGGGAGGAAATTTTTTTTGAGCATTGTGGGGCCCCATAGCCAGTGACGAAGCAGTGTCAGCGAGTCCAGAAACTCGCCACTGACTCAGGGCGTAGTGCGCGATTGCCCAAGAACTTTTACCCCCACTCCTCAATTGGCGAGCCGAAGCGCGCTTGCCTTGGTTGACTCGGCACAGTTGCCAGTTTAGCTCTATCCAAGCCAAAGAAAATTCATCGAAAACATTTTTATTGCATGACAAGCGCTCTACTGGCGTCACTAAAATTTCTCATTTTGTACTCTTCTCTCTCTGCGCACTTTTATCGCAAGCTAGCGCTTCGCGGCGAACCCGAGGAAAAAATTGCAAGTTCTGCGCTTTAGCACTCTTGACACTCAAAAAACTTTTAAAACTCCGACAATCTTTTCAAAAAAATATTCGAAAATTTTTAACATTTCTGGAAAATTTTCGAAAACTTTAGAGCGGTTTTAAGGAGCTTGGAAATTTTTTCAAACAAGAAAATTTTTAAGATTTTTGGTTATTCTTTCCGATTTTTGGAAATTTTTTGGGTTTTGCAGAATTGTTAACGTTTTTTTTTATTAATGTATAAATAATTTTACTATATTGGGGGCTAGTTCTTGATTAATGAGCGCCATATTTACTTTTGACGTTAAGGCTTCTGATTGGTGGAAAATTTAATTTCGGCCAATCACAACGCTTAATTTTAACTTTAATAGAGATTAACTTAATAGAGAACTGGCCCTGGTTATATAGCTGCGAAAGCTTGTAATATTGTCTCTACGGAAAAAAACAAAAGAGAATTTTGAAAATTTTTTAAAACTTGGGAACATTTTTCAGAATTTATTTGACATTCAACATTCCTGATAGCATATTCACTTCGAGGCGCGGTGAAAAAGTAAGCCGAGAGAAGGCGAGGAAGTACATACATATTCTCGTCTCGGAATACTGGAGAAACTTTTCGCCCTGTCGCCTTGAAATCAGGGGATCCTCTCGTCTTCTCTCGTCTTATCTCGCCTGCCTCAGTAGAGAGAGATGGGGTCCCGCCGTCCAATAATCAACGATAGGCTTCTCGACCTCTTTCGTCGTGCCTCGTTTCCCTTGTTTTGCCGACTAAATATGTTCGCTTCATCTCATCTCGTTTGTCACAGCATAAGTCGTTTCCTCGTCTTATCTCGTTTCTCTCGGCTTAACTCGTTCCTCTCGCCTTGATTCGACTCGCTCGCCCTGACTCGTTTCTCTCACTCTTGTCTCGTTTCCCTCTTCTTGACTCGTTCTTCCCTTCTTGATTCGTGTCTCTCATTCTTGTCTCATCATCCAGACTCGTTACTCTCTTTCTTGTTCTGTTGCTCTCGTCCTGACTTGTTCCTCTCATTTTTGTCTCGTTTTATTTCTCTCGCCTCGACTCGATTCTGTTGTCTCGATTTGACTTTCATTCTTGTCGTGTTTCTCTCGTCTTGATTCATCGCTCTCGTATTGTTTCATGTCTCTCGTAAATATGGAACTTTCGGAGTCAAAAATTATCGAAACAGCGAAAAGCGAACATCCATATACTCATTTGAATGTCAAAGGGAAATGTTAAGTATTCATGATCAAATTGCTGATGATGATTTCTCGTAATGGAAATAATTTGAGGACTCGCTCAACCGGTATGTGCCGAACGATCGTGTGAGTAGGAATCGTAAGGGCGCGTCTCTATTTATAATACTCTGTGCCTATAGATTGCATGAATATATCGTCTGATGTGGGAAACATTCTCGCACGGATAATTCGCAAGCCAATTTACCGGGAAATATCAAGTTTTTAAAATTTATAATTAATATCTAATTGTTGCTCGTAAAGTACGAAAGTTAGATGAATTAGGCGATTTTGGTTTTATAGGAAACTTGAGGCAATTTCAGGCAATTCTAAATGTTTGACAATTTGAGAGACGGGAATAATGGAGAAATTATGGAAAGTTTTGGGAAATGCGGAAAAGTTTTAGAGTCGAGAAAGATCAAGAAAATCTGGACAATTTTGAAAACTTTGAAAAATCCGAAAATTTGGAAAATCTTGAAAATTCTGAAGATTTGGCAAATTTTCATAAATTTCGAAAAATTGTGAAAATTTTCCAAATTTCGTGAAATTTTCCAAATCTAGAGAATCACGGAAAATAGGAAAACCTGATTTCGATCATTAGAAAAAAATCCACAACTTTGACAAAATTTTGTTCATTTCGATTTTGCCTTTTGAATCTGAATGCGAAATTTAAATGAGTGGAAAGAAAATGAGGAGAATTATAATAAGATCCGGGCAGAGTGTGGCCCCCTTAAGACCACACACCCTAGTAGAAATTTAACACCGCATCGGCCGCGCCGCGGTCTTGCGCTGCGGCACTGGGCACCGCGGCGAGTCTCACTATGAGAACCGCCGCTGCTCTGCCGCGCGCTTCTCTCGCGGCGCCTAGGTTTCAGCGCAGTAGGCTCGTTGCTGGGCCATACCGCGGTGCTGACGCGCGGCACAGAGGAACCAGTGGTTTCTAACCTCTTAATCTAAATCATAACCCATTTATTATGTTCAAATTCCACCTAGTGATGAAGTATGCTATGTTTAATGTGTATTGAATGAAAAAAGTGTTAGTCAGAGTGGAGTCGGGAAAAGGGTGAACATTTACTTTCATTCAAGTGCAATTGTATGGTAATTCACCGAATATTTAGCTATGTTTTCGTTATTAAATTTTCTTCAATTCAGTCAAAAAGTAATATTGATAATGGTAATAATGCTAAAATTCGCTCCCACAAATTTAATTGAAAAAAAAACGGATGATTGAAGAAACTTCATAGTTGATTTAACAACTTTTTTGTTCATTGAATAAAGAAGTTCATTCGTGTTCTATTTTTTTATTAAAAATTATAACTGCATTATTAACAATGAAAACAAGAATGAAATTTTATTTTTAAATGTAATGTCAAGATTTTTTTTTATCAATAAATTTTCAGGAACGTTTTAGCACGTAGTGGTAATCTTTTTATTATTTTATTTAAAATCTTCAATAATTTGTTGAGGTGCACATCTGCGATTCCCGACTCAATCGCCCATGAACGGAGTTCAATGATTATTTCCGTATAATCTGGCTCCATTTCATTCAGTTTCATTATTTTCACTTTTATTAGTCCACTTTATTGTTATTATCTTTTCTCTTTGCAATTTTTGTTTTCTGGTGTTGATACACACAACTGTCAACGAATAGACCTAACCTCAATGACTAAATGCCCTCGAGCCTACGCATGTGGCGTTGCGCCGGCAGCCCCGCCATTCACCGCGGCGGACGTCAAGCCGTCCAACGCTGCGCGCCCTGTGCGATTCAGCGCGGCGGTGGTAGACGTGGATGCTCGCCGCGGGGCACAACGCCGCAGAATCACATCCACTTTTCACTAGCAACATATAACTTCCCGATAGAAATTACCAAATTGCATTATGATTTTCCAAAAAAGTTCCCCACATAGCAATATATGTCTTATCTAACATAATTTGTTTCAGTAACGTCCATGATCTATGCAAATTATATGGAACACACACACACGGGTGTGCGCGTTCACATGGAGACATCGGACATTTATCGGTTCGACCCGCGGAAGGTCATACCGGCACACCCTCCATTATTCACTGGAAAGGATTTTTGAGTTGTGTGGACTTTTCAGTTGTCAATTTCTCTCCGTGATAACTGGTGGACAATCAGAGATACAATGAAATGTCATAAAGTCGTTTATGCAGAGGATTCTATTTGTAACTTGTTTATCACTTTTTTCTACGCCGAACCCTGTACGAGATAAATCCAATAATGTTAAAGATTGTCAAATGAAGATTGTTCTCCACGAATAACCAAAGAACCCCACGGTGGATGCTCTTTAAACTTCTTTCAGGCCTGCTTTACTGTGAGACACATATTTAGCAGAAGAAAAATTGCAATCGGCTCAGCCACTTACGAGATCAGAGAGCACATACACACACACACACACTTCGTCTCAATGAAAATTGGTCAAAACATGTGAAACGTGGAAGAAAATGAAAATTTCATGATTCTGAGACATTTCATTTTCGGACCGATTACTATGATATTTCTATCAGGACGTAAAAAAAAAATTCCATTTCCTATTTTCCTTTTTCTGTTCTTTATCAGCATTGTAATTAAGTGATAGCTATTCATCATCAGTAACATCGCGATAAGATCAACTTTATCAGTGATAAGGTTCAAACTCGGTTATCTATACATAGCAACGCGAGTCATTCAATGATCCAAATGATAAATCAGATCACACACGTACAACGTATACATCTTTAATTCACGCACACTTATCACCATTGTCATTTTAGAAAAATGTCTGTATAATTAAAGTTTTTTTGTTGTCTGTTTAACCTACCAAAAATTGATGGTCTTTTATTATCTTTGGTTCCCAAGTTTAAAGATGGTGAAAAAGTTCTTTGAATTTCAAAATTTTTAAATTTGCGAAATTTTCAGGCACTATTCAAATTTTATGAGTTCTTCAAAATTTTGGAGCTTTACACCATGTTCACTTTAATTTCGAAATCGTCGAAATGCCGAAAAACATTTCTTATTAAAAAATAGTTTTCGAAATTAGTTAATTTCGAAGTCTAATCTCTCGAAAAAAAATTAATTTCCTGAAATTTTCCAAATTTTTCGAACTCCTCAACTTTGCAATAAGATTATTCACGAAATATTTTGGAATGATCGAATCTATGTTTTTTCAATTTTATTAATGTAATTTTTGTAGTCGATATTGTTGGAAGAAAATTCCGATTATTATTAAGGACTCTTAATTTTCTTTTTGTGTTCGATAATTCGATGTTTCTCATCATCGAATAAATGAGTAATTCGATCAAGACCATTTTTTTTAATGGAGCTCCTTCTTCTCTGTACAATGGAAGTGTGAGAAAATCGCGTTGATTCATTTCTCCAACCAAATATTTAACCAGATTTGACTCGCATTACAATTCAATTTACGACACGAGAATTAAATGCTGATAATTATTTCGCTTCATTAGCACGTGTTCAAATAATTATTACATATTGATAGCCAATCCGTAAAATATATAATATATTGAATGCACTTTGAAGAAGTAGAGAAACAAGACGAGAATATTTTGTCGATAGACTGAGAGAAATGCGACAAGGATATTTGATGGAGAAAGGAAGAGATACGAGACGAGGATAGTCAGTCGAGAGAGCGAGAGGAACGAGATGAGTCAAGGTAAAGCAAGAGGTGACAAGACGGAACAAAACGAGACCAGGTCAGACGAGACGAGAGAATTTCTCGATTTTATCGACGAGATATGGGGAAAATTATTTTCTGCTCACAAGACACGACGAAAGAGTGATTTTCTTGAGAAACTGTACTCTTGTCTCGTATCGATACTATCCAATGACTTTCGTCGTTTTTGGAAATATTTTTGTTTTAATTATTTGTTTCTCACAATTTGGCCTTTTAAAAAAAGATTCACGCACTGTACGAGTTTTGCTGACAGTATCGCGTTAGCTTAAATTTTCCTTAAATGCTGATTATAGGGGACCACGTGCAATGGCAATTCGAGTGTATAGTAAACAGAGTGCGATAGGTAGATATTTCTTTTTCTCTTTACACACGATCGAGCGCGGAAGAGCAAGTCAAACTCATGAATGAAAATTGTTCGAGTTTGACACATTATTTACAACGGTCTCCTCCCCCCACCCCTCCACCCGTTCTGCACTACCCCCCGCGACCCTCGTGAAAATTAATGGTAGAAATGAACGTAAATACATGGCGAGTACAAATGAGATGAAAAACGCAACTCCGTCTGTTTCAGTTGTGATATGATTCATTTAATTTTTGAAAAAATTGATCGATTCCGGAAAAAAATGTAAGCTTTGGAGAGCTGGATTATTTGAGTTTTGCAAATTTAAGTAATTTCCTCTTTGGATAAAAAAAATTGGAGAAATTTCCCAAATATGGAAAATATTTGAAATTTCAAAAATTTCAAAATTTTTTAAATCTTCAAAAAAATTCAAAAAAATCATAAACTAAAAAAAGATATTAGAGAAAATTTAAATAACTGAAAAACTCTGAAAAAAAACGGAAAGGAAAAACATAAAAGAAAAAGCTTGTCAACTTAAAGAACTACACGAATTATCCTAATTTTGAAGGACAAAAGAAGAAAACGACTGTAAAGTTCGGACGAACTTAGTCTGAAGCGGTCAACATAGTGAAAATGGGCCAGAAAATATTACGTAGTATTTTTCATCGTAAAAGAGAATGGAATTCTAAAAATAGCTCGGCCACGCGCGCGCCAAGTCGATTTATTAATGCGCGATGAACGTGTGTATCTGGCTTTTAAGATTTATAATGCATGGGCACGAAGCGCGGTGTGACACTTGATTGGTTGGGATAAACTTGTATTTAATGCGAAGGATTGAGTGCCGCGGGACGGGGATTGAGGCAGGTTATGATCGGGCCATCAAGAGCAACGCAAAGTGCGAAGCTTACGTTGGCCACTTGTTCCACCTCGGGCTAAGTCAAGTGGACTATTACATCATTACTACCTCCCTCATCTGCTTCACTGAAAAACTTTTTCAACTTTTCGATATGGGGAGACTATTGCAATTATTGCAACTGTGACTGCGCCCGTGTGTATGTGTGTGTGTGTGTCTGTGCGTGTGTGTGCGACTCGGTCAATGTGAACGTAACATTAGTTCTTCCGCATTTGGACATTTAGCTACCACATTAAAATCTGAAAATTGGACCAATTGCGCTCGTAAAATTGACATCGGCTTTCACAATTGGGAACTTCCGATCCTGATCTGGGACCGTTTCAGCTGCAAATTGAAACTTCGTGGGTGGAATTTGAAGAGTATCATAAATCGAAAATAATTAAAATTGGGACAGTCTCGACCCTGACTTCAGATCGACTTACGCAGATAAGTTGTGGACAATTTCGGCTTCAGATTAAAATCGTCCTGTTGAGGTATGTACAGTTGTGTGGATCAGAGTCGCATGTTACAATGGATCTTTGCCAGTCTTAAATTCCAATATTGAAGTTGAGACACTCTTAAATCACTATAAATTTCAAATTTGGCGGGTGACATCTAAACAGTTTCATAAACGAAAATAGGGATCTGGAAATCAGGACAATCTCCATCCCGAATTGAACTGAATAAAACTTGGTCGAGATTTAAAATTCCGACGTTAAAGTTGGTGCAATTTCAGCTTTAAATTGAGACCATTTTGTTGAGATCTATGTGGTTCTGCAGATTAAAGTTGCGTCTTAAAATTGGGACAGCGCCAGATTGAAATTCTAATCTTGAAGTTGAGACCATTTCGGCTTTAAATTAAGACGGTTTCCTTGATATGTGAACAGTTTTGTGAATTCCAACCGAGTCCTGAAATTGGGACACTTGAATTTCAAATTGATCTCGCTAATAGATTTGATGAATATATTTGATTTTTACGGAATAAAAAATGGGTCGAGAAAAATTGTATTTCCGATCTTGGTGAAAGAAATGTACGTCAGAGGAACATTGACTTGCATTACTCGCATTCCGTGAAATATCCACAAAACCAATGTACACGGTATCACGTCATGGATGTCATATATAAGCTATATCTACATAACGCGAAAGCTAAACTCCACTGGGCCATTCGACTCTACCTCTGTCCCTTTTCCATAAGTTCTCATCAGCAGCTGTCGCATCTACTTGTTGAATCGAGATTCCAACAGTTGGGAATTTCAGACTCACCCCTCACTATGTCTTACAAATTCATCGCTATTTTCATTCATGTGACTGTGAGTAATTTAAGTGAGCTCAGAGGATCACACCACTGAAAAATTATCAAAACTCGGAAAATTGACAAAATTAATGAATTTCAAAAAATGGACCTTAGAGATTTTCAAGATTCTGAAAATTTTGAAAATGAAAAAATTTCAGTAATTCCAAAATTTTTTTTAATGAAAAAAACGACTCCCAAACAGCAAATTATGTATAAATTACTGTTGATAATATGCCCCTTTAAACCCCGTATTTTATTTTTCAACCTCTCAGATCCCACGGAACGGCAACTTCAACTGACCCATTAATTCATCAAGAAATAAACCAATAAACATAGAACTGTAGGACAGTAAAACTCAGGAGAAGTTACACGAGTAGAGAAACATTCGTGGCACACTTATTCTTCGTGCCTGAGTCATACAACGAGCGTGCTCACGACACACTTTTGTAAGACTGGGCATACCACTCCCACCGTAAGCGACTTATGCGTTATCCTAAAGCCACGGTACAATACGAGACGTACAACTGCATTCGCTCGTCTCGACTTGTCATAAAAAAATCGCTCTCTCATCTCGTCTCGTCTTGAGCTAGTCGACAATTTTTTGCTTATCGTATCGTCTCTCGCACCGCTTATTATATCGCGTCTCTTGAACCAAAAGGTCGTATAGACACTTCTTTTTATTTTTCGAAAAAATTGAGCTAAAAGGTCGTACAACAAGTTTCTTAGAAGAAAGTTATTTCCACATGACTCTATAAGACATTTTTTCGACAAATATGAACTAAATTTTGTGAACATAGGAAATAATTCCATTTGCACAGAAGTGTAATTTTAATTTTTTCGTTGTTTTTCCGGTTCTATTCTTTGAATTTCTGACTCATGACAAATGTTTATTTTGTTCGAAAAAATATACTTTACGTTTATTGCAGTGATTTTATACTGGGCGATTTAAAAAATCGAACAATAATGCCGCAAAAATAAAGGAACTACTGGTGTGAGCAGAGTGTGTACCAGTCGGGGCACAAACAAAACGTCCCGATTTGGGATTTCAGCACAGCATACTAAATTTATTCTTCTCCGATATACCACGGTTAAAAGTGGTTCGGATTCCACATTAAACTGTAGGTACATATAAGCGTCCTTCATGAGCAGGGCCGGTACGCATCGCACTGATGTGAACACGGCGCCATTCATGAAGGCGTTTATATCAAATCTCGTCACCCACAAGGAAGCGAGATAAAATAAACTCAAAATGTCCAAAAACCGAACATGAAAAATAGCGAAATATAGCAAAAAGCGAAACGTTTGAGTCCGCCAAACGTCGGTTGACATTTAGCAAAGATCGATGTACAACCATGCGTCGAACATGGCACAATAAGTGCGATGTAAGACGTATGGCGTAAAGTCCCCTTTTTTTATACCAGGGTTAATCACTGTGAGGCCTGTTAGTGTCATAATAAAAACTTGCAGATTTGAGAATTCTAAACTGACTCATTTATGAAGGAGATAATTATGAATATGTGAGTAGACGCATGGTGAGCATGAGGATGAGACTTATGCGCGTTACTTAAGTGGGAGTGAAACGTCAATAGGAGTGCAGCCACTCGAGAATTGAATCCGTCATACCTTCTTAATTATGATAATCATGGAAAAAAGTCATTCGAAATTAAATGTGCATTTCCACTTACAGAACAAATTCCATTCAACACTTTCTGCCGTATCTCTCACCGTTTTTCCTATAGAGCGTTATGGACAATTGCATTTCTTAATAACAACCCTGGCGGATCGGTCGATTGCGCAGTATGTCGGTTACGTTTCGAGTACAGATCGATCCAGATTTTGGAATAATCGATCCACGATCGACCAAATACCGACTCGGTTACCGGTTGACAGGACTTAATTTTTTTTTTTTAATGAATTTTTTTTTTTGACATTCCACATAGTGTTAGGCTGATGGTGAGTTGATGGGAGGAAAAAATAATTTCTAATCGGCCGGCACTTGACCCGGTACTTGGTCAATACTGCGTGGATTATTTCAAATCAGAATCGACTTGTACTCGAAAACTAATCGACAGACTGCACAAGTCGATCCTGTAATCGATCCATCCGCCAGGGAATGTATATACTGCTCCAGTTTTATCTAAAATCCTGCATCCTTCATTCTCCATGGAAATACTGCGATTGCAACCCTAATGCCGACCATGACTTTATTCGTTCACTTATTACAATAATGATTGTTCAAACGACCATACGTCATTTATGCAAATTATGGAAAAAAAGTAATTCTATATAAAATACGTATTTTTAACTTCCTGATATAGGGAAGTTTTGTTTGGCCCCGAATGGGACACACACATGCTCCCACCATCCCTGGAAACCGACTTTTCTTATATAAATTTCGCGTTCTCTAGTAGTTTCTGCAGTAGAACATTATAAACTATTCAAATTGTTAATAACAATAGATATATATATATCCTGCACCAACCTTATCCAAAATCTAATCAGTTCTAAGTTATAATATGAAAACGCTTCGAACCCGACCTTGATAACTTCCATAACTTCATTAGTTTCTGAGAAATCGTTGCGCAAAATGTTGTGTGCACACACACACACACATACACCAACTCAGAATTTGTCGGGAATCATTTTGGTATTCTGGAAACCCTAATAGTCACATGATGGAACCACAAATTTGGATTTGGGGGGCATTACAATAACTTCCCGAAATGTTCGCTAAGTTAAAAATTAAAATTACACTTTTGTGCAAATCGACTTTTGTTCTGTTCGAAAAATTTAGTTCATATTAAAAAAAAAAAATGTCTCGTAGCGTCACGTTCAAATGGCTTAAAATGGTCTGAAACATGGAGATTTACTGTCCTCCGAGAAACTTTTTGTACGACCGTTTGGCTCAATTTTTTCGAAAAATGAAAAAAAGTGTCTATACGACCTTTTGGCTCAAGAGACGCGATATCACTATCTATCGAATTATCAACGTGCTTCTTTCATACCTAGACTAATTCCTCTCGTTCTCTTGCGCGCTTTTTCTCGTCTCGTCTCGCCTCAGAAAGTTTATGAAAAATTCTTTATCATTTTCAAAGTTGTCCGCAACAATTTCTCTTAGGAGCAATTAAAATTCTAGTGATATTCTTACTCTTACGAACACTCTTTACATTTCCGAACCTTTCACTGGCCCGTAAAAGTCCGACCTTTTTTATTCCGACACCCTAGAAACCCCCCAGGTTTTATCTACCTAACACCGTTTACTCGCTTTGTTTACCTTTGTTCACATCCACGCGTACTGTGTGCCGCTACAGCCTCTCCTCAACATTGGAGTCGCGTAGTCCTGTGACCTTCGTGAATATACACACTTGTCTCATGGATACATAAACAACTGTCTGGCAGTCCAAGGTCGGGATGTAATCCTGAAACATCAACAAGACAAAGACCGAGATCACATGACAAATCGGTTGAAATGGAAGAAGTTAATCTGTCGGTCTGTGTGGATGACGATACTGATGTTGATAAACCAGTTTAAGCTGTTGGTCTTATGGATACAGTAACAACTGTCTTCTAGTCCAAACTGCAAGGTTCAATCAAGTTCTAAGTCGGTTGAGAGAGACAAAGTTGATAGGTATGACTACCTATGGATGTTGATGTTCACACATCAACAAAACAATGGTCAAGATCACATGACCAATCGTGTTTGTGCTGCTTGCATAGATGTTTTGATACCCATGTTGATGAACCCATTCCCGTGTAGAAATCACGCCGCTCAAACTCCGCTTGCCGCTCAACCGCAGGCTGTTATTGAATCGCGCTGGCTCGGCTCAACCTCCGCGCCAGAACTCCGGTATACTTATAAGTCTTAAGCGGAGGTTGAGCGGCGAGCGGTAGTTGAGTAGCGGAGGTGCGGCGGCACCTCCGCTCAAATTTCTACACACGGGTTTAAGTCGTTCGTCTTATGGATACATGATAAACTGTCTGACAGGTGAACAAAACAACCACAGATCACAAATCAAATCGGTTGAAATCCAAGGAATTATTAACTTCCCGATGGGGAAGTTATTGTAATCACCCCGAAATCGAACTTTTTCATTTCGACCTGTAACTGGTGTCTTAAGGGTACCAAAATGATCCCCGAAAAATTCTGAGTCAATGTCTGTGTGTGTGTGTGTGCATGTTTGTATGTGTGTGCCCTAAATTTTGGTCAACGATTTCTCACGAATGGATACAGCAATCGAAGCCACCGAGGTCTCAATCGACGCGTATTCATGTACCTTAGCCCTGATTAGTCTTTGGTAGATATTGGTTCAGAATATATATTGTTATTAACAATCCCAATTGTTCATAACGCTATATCTCGTAAACGGTCCGAGTTAGGAAAAAAATTTTGTCAGCATAAATTGTTCCTCAGACAAAGCTGCACATTTAATGTAAATTGACTTT
Organism: Asobara japonica; assembly: GCA_026005395.1. Lineage (NCBI taxonomy): Eukaryota > Metazoa > Arthropoda > Insecta > Hymenoptera > Braconidae > Asobara > Asobara japonica. The sequence goes on from BQMI01000393.1 coordinate 2,260,533, forward strand.
TTCCCATAATGTGCATTATTAAGGTGGTAGAGCCGTTAGAAAAAAATAATTCATGTGATGAGTGCATGAATGGAGACTAGATGGCGTCGGCGATCGCCAAAATTGGTTTCTACAGTAAACATGGAGCGACTCAGAATATAAGACTTGTATATCACTTTTGTGTATCAATGCTGCCATGCAACGTGAAGTCGAGTGAAGCCAGAGATAGGGACTTATTGAACTTCTTCAACGTAGTTATTGTATATTCGTGGTTTTAAAATGCTTCAATGAGACTTAAAGGCTTTAATGAGAAGTAAATGACCTTCACGTGGAAGAGGGAGTTTTCTCTTGATTATGAAAAAAATCACAAAAGGCAGCGACATATAGAGAAATTAAAAAAAATCAGTAAATACTGAAGTGAAAAGTCTCGTAAATGTTTGAAACAGACATGATCTCGAAAACTCGAGTTACCAAATCGGGAAGTTTGCATTGTGTCATCACTGAAGGCACAAATATATCCCACCCACTAGTTTTTCTATGTGTATTGATGTTGATGTTGATACACTCCAGTTATCTGGTGGTCCGAAATGAAGAATTGGCGTAAATTATACAACGACGCGGATAGAACTGTATAGCGACCTGTTAATGCTGATATTGCAACTAGGCCCCTGTAGATCGCGATTGTCAAAGGACAGCTTTATCTATTAGTCCTATGAATACATAAATAGGTGCTAAGCGCCTCGAGGCCGGAATTTGATCCGGAAACATCAACATAATAAGACTTCATCGGCACGACGATTCATATATAGGTGTGGCCACTCGTCACTTGACCACTCGTGTTGATAGTGATTTCCATGTTCATGTTGATGGCCCGTTCACATTTCGTGCTGATATCGCCTCTAATATTCATGTGTTAGGTCTATAATCATCATGGGATCTTGAGCACGGAGATAATTTCTATGTTATCTCAACCTTGGAGGTTAGGAATTGAGGAAGCTCCTATCTCATATGCAGATCATACAGCTTTGGACGCTTCAATCTGAATCGGAGACTGCGTGTTCTGCAGGGATCTGGCTATCAACAGTCATCGAGCAATTGGAGCTCACCATCAACATGACAAGTTAATCAGTATTTCCATATTCATGCTGATTGTTTTCTAGATCTTCATATTGATACCGACTTCAATACTTGTCTACTAGTTTCATTTCAATTTTTCGATATCCTTCAGATAGCGGTGCGATCTCGTACATGGAGACACCTTCGGCCTCAAATAAAGCTTAGATCTTACAGATCCAGACTGTGTGCATCCTATGAAGATCGTATAGATCTGGAAGCTTCGATCGCCATTCGGAATTGCCCTTTTATCTGGGATCTAGCTGCCAACCCCGATTGAGCGAAGGGATGCCATCAACAAGGCGACGTGCAGTGTTATCCAACTGCAGTGCGGGACTGCTGTGGTGCATCTGCCGAGGACCGCATAGGAAGTTTTGCAAAGCGCCCTTGGACGTGCTCCATCGTCCCACATACGCATGTGTAAGATCGGGAGTTTTCAAAATGTCAGGACATTTAAACGAAAGGTACAACACACATATAGAAGAAAATCAAACGGTTTAATAAAACGATTTCCAACGTTCATATTTTCAAGGTCCCACCAGACCATCCAGACTTTCCGTTTATCCAAAATCTAGCAGTCTTGTACAAATTCGTCCAAATCAAAGCAGAAGGTTCCTTTTCTACATTTGGAAGACATCACATGAATCTTCATTATGATAACTATCCTACCGATTAATCGCATCGATTTCATTTTTTCATGACACATGAAAACACCAGTGTAAGCGCAACAGAGGAAAACAGAAAGGTCTCTGTCCGAAGGAGATAGACAATGAGGATAAACACTTTATGGAGCTTGAAAAGCCAGCAAAGAGGGAGAGCAGGGGAAATAAAGGGAGGAAAAAAAACCTAGGGGAGATGGAAAATGGACATGAACACGTGGGTTTCTTGCGCGCGGCATTGGCCTGATCCTGGCGGGTTTTCTGGTATACCCAAAAGTTTTTGACATTTTTACCTCGTACCGCGAAAATATAGAGGCTAACATCTCTCGGCCACGTGTGAGAGGAATGCGCCAAGACCTGAAGGCCAATGGGATTGGTCGGTTACGTCGACCAATAGGGACACTGCTTTCTCCTCTTGCTCCTCGAAAGCTACAGGGAGAGATATATAGATTGATAGAAGCTCGATGGAGAGAGAGACAGAGTCATTGGCACTTGGTTCGCTTGGTCACGAATGGTGGGAGTACATTTTTGGTTGCGCAGTGAGAGCAAGAGAGATCGGAATGAGGGTTTGGTGAGGCGGAGGGGGAGAAGTGAGAGAAAACTGGAAGGGGGGAATGAGCAGGACTGGAGAACTGAGAATCTCTCGAGTTTATGTCGGGTTTATGCTTTTATATCGATGGGTTGGGGTTTTCAAAAGATGTAGGGACAAGCAGAACGGAATTATCAAATGAGGAATTTGTTCAATTTTAGTAATTGTTGATAGGAATATGAGGGATTCTGGAGGAATGAAATTGAAGAAAAAGTTTAGAATCTGTTCATGAGAACTGTCTGCATGATGAACAAAGGACACTTTGACGGAAAGAGAGTTAGAGAGAGGGGAAGAGCGGGAAACTCGTTTTTCCCCCCTTACAAGAGAGAGGGGAATTTACGTTTCATCTACCAGTGTGGTATGACGTTTTGTAAGAGTGGATTGGGGAAAACAGTGTAGCCACGAGGATCGAGTAGTTGGGAAGAGCTACATTTGATAATTCATCTACAAATCATTTATTTATTCCGCCTTCTATGGAATCATCTCATTTTCACGACAGAATTAAAAAAAAATTCCCACAATTTTTACAAAAACATTTTCCAGAAAAGATATGGTCTTCAAAAAATTTATCTGTCAAGGAAAATACAATTTTCTATTTTTTTTTTATAAGAACATAAAGATAATAATTCACCTCTTTCTCAATTTTGCCGCTCGTGAGGTCTCTCTGAATTTTCCGTCTCCCTCGCTTTTTAAACTTCTTTCTTTATCTCAACCAGAAGAGGCATCGTTACTGCCAAGCCATGCTGCATCCTCCACACTCCCACTCGCTCCCTCTCTCTCCATAATATTCTTGGTGAGATATTTCAGAGAGTGGAACTCCTGGCCCGTCTAACGGGCAGATAAAAAGAGAGAGGCTGAGAAGAGAAGCGTTGATACAGGAAAGGTTAGAGCGTCTCTCTGCCTTCGTCTTCGCTCGTCTCTGTTCGTTACGACTTCCCCCCCCCCCCCTCTCCAACCTTCTCGGCCGCTCTCGCTTGGACTCGGGCATCTCCGTATGCGCTATCCTTCCATGGCGTCTCTTGCGCTCTCTCTCGTACACACTTCCGCACGTAATCGCGCTCTCTCGCATTCTCTCCAGTATTGAGGGAGTTCTAAATTGGGCGAGGAGGGGATTCGAGACAAGGCAACTTCCACATCGTTCTCTCTACATAACCATTCGCGAAAGACATTTTCTCTGTGTGCAGGGGGAGACTTGGCTATACAGAAATGAACGAAGAAAAAAGTTGGGAGGAGAACGGTGGGCAGATGATGTCGATGAAGGAATCGAGAGAAACTGGATGAGATACTCGCCCACGTGAGGGGTTCGAATCCCACTTCTGACACCAATTGTAATAATCTTGGTGTAGCCGCGTGGAAATTTTCGTCTGTCTAGCTGATCCAAGGGGTTACATGTTAAAATCATCGAACAGATGTTTCTTACGCATGTATATAATGCCCCATATATCTATATCTATATTTTAATTTCTTCGTTTTTGCTCCTGATGGATTACATTTTATTTGGTGACTGATAGGTCCTAAGAAAGTATTTTTTGTTTTTGTGGGTCAGTTTTGTATTTATCATATTTGTAACACGTATTTTATAATTGACGGTACCACAAGGCTGATCACCATAAATTGTAGCCGGACTGTGATATACATGTGATATGGTCCGGAAGCAATACTGTAGCACATAATAATTGTTGAATCGTTTGAAATCAATGGTATCTTATCTTATTTTATATGTGCTATGGGGGAGGAAGAGGAGAGATCCGGTTCCATTGGTAAGTTCCTTAACGAGGCTGGTGCCAGAATATGAAGGAATGGGTGTGAGCTTTCTCCTGTTATTGGGCTCCACGTTGCGCTCATGGTTCGCGGTATTTAGGAATGTCACACTCCGAAGATCCTTGAGTTGTGAGAAATTAGAGGGACTGATATGATTGAATGAAGCTTCATCATCGAATTTTAAGAATGTATTATGTCATCATTGACAAAGCAGTCAATCAAGTATCGTTAATTTTAGTATGAGATCGGGTTGTTGGTGAATATCTCATAATCTAAGGGTGGTAGCAAAATTTTTGTAAAACCTGATTTGTAGATCTCACGCTGCTTCACAAAAAATGTTACTATCATAATGGCGATTCCTTCCATAGCTTACGAAGTATGAGGCAAAATGTGAAATCATCTGAAGTGATGGCTTGGTGAATAGTCTCATGATGATATTGATTAATGCACTCATAATCGAAAAATTACTTTCCACATTTTATTAACTTCCCGATGTTTCGTTATTATTCTTCGTATTGCTCTTGTTATTAACAATTGAATTGTTCCCAAGGCTCTATTGCGATATCAATGAGAGGTTCGGCAGAAAGTATTAAACGGAACTTGTTCTGTAAGTGGAAACGCACATTCAATTTCTTGTGACTCTTTTCCATAATTGTCGTAATTAAGGAGGTATGCCGGGTTTAACCCTTGAGCGGTCGCACCTCTATTCGGATCTCTCTCCCACTTAACTAGCGCGCATGAATCTTGTGCTCACGTTCACCATACGCCTACTCAAACGTTCATACTTGTCTGCTTGATAGATGGGTCATTAAAAGTGTTTAAATCTGCAAAATTTCGTTGTGATACTCACCGGTCACACTGATTTACTCCACTATTGTATATATACAAATAGTATGTATATTGCCATGAACAATTGCAATTGTCTATAACGTTGTATTAGGCAAACGATTGGAGTGACAGGAAAAATTGAAAGGCAAAAGTTAGTCCTCATCTAGAAATACACCTTTTATATGTAATGACTTTTTTCATAATTTGCTTATTTGAAAAGATTATGTATGTAATGAGTAAGAAAATCAGGGCGCAAAATATAGACTGTGGGCCGAACCGACATAATTTTTTATACGGAAAATTTATCCAGGATTTCACAATTCATAACTAGAATTCCGTGGTATTGTCGATTGTATGTAGTAAATTCTGTAATGTTGCTGGTGGTTCTGCAATATACTCTAATGTTTGTTGGGTTGTTAGACACAATCAAGTGGAAATTTCTAGGAATTTCGGATTTCTCTCGAAAACATTCGTAAATCGGGAAGTTTTGTTTGTGACCAGGATGGACACACACACACACAGTTTACCGCCTGTTAAAATTGTAATCTACTATAGAGGTATTTCGAAAAAAAGTGGTGAAGCGGATCGATCGATCAGTCTGTCTTCTGTTATTAATTTATTAATGCACTTTGGTATTTTTACTTCATAGCCTTGACTTCGCGACTACAATGACTTGACTGACTTCCCTCTGGCCCGAATGCGATCAATCAGAATTACAAATTTTCACCCTGATTATCACTGAACCCCAATTCCGGTATATGAATTTGGATTTTAATTTGTGGTTTAGTTGAGTTGATTATGACATTGTAATGAATTGCTTAACTGCAATCATGTGGCCTTAAGTGTAAGTGGCTAATTGAGAGCACGCGTGCAGGAGCAAATGTGTATGTGTGTGTGAGAGGGAGAGAGAATGAATGAGATTGTTTGAAAAAATTTTCAATTCATGTGGAAAATAAGGAAATTTAGAGAACCATCAAATATAAATTCTATTATCAAATTGTCTCCAAAAAGATTTTATATAATTTCTTAACTATATAATCGACTTCTTACGAAAATTCTAAACTACTAATGTCCTCGACGCTTCCACAGTTCCTACTTGTTTTTTTATGTAAACAATTTTTTTTCATGAAATAAATTCTAGCAAGAGAAAAACTGTAGTTGCACAGGAACGGGAAAAACAAGATGAAGAGCGATATTAGAGAATGGTGGCACCAAAAGAAGTGGACACAAAACGAAAACAGGGGATGAGCCAGTAAAATTGAGAGGGAGAGGGAGATAGAGTAAAATGATGTAAAAATAATAAATTGAAACTGGTGACCGACGGGACAGGGGGTTGGGTAACGAGAGGAAAGAGAAACGGAGTTAGAGGGAGTCTGATAACCGAGGGTGTGAGGTGGTGGGGGCGGTGAACGCTAGAATCAGCCGAGTGGGTGGGTGGGCTTCACAGTGGTGGAAATCAAGTTAGGGTGGGGGGTGGGTTAGGAGAAATGAGCGAGTGCGAGGGTGTTAGTGAGGGGCAATGCTCCACTGAACAACACATACATCCACACACATATAGACACAACACGATTGGATGTAGATATATATATATACTAGTGTCCCTTTTTCGGATATTGTCTCCACGTATACGTGTATAAGTATAAATGTGAACATACGCGTGAAAAGGGACCACTCTGTCGATTCTAGTTTTATATATTCTTTTCTTAATTTCTGACTTTCGGATAGAGGAAGTTATAGTAATGACTCTGAAAAGTGTCCTTTTTATAAATTTGAATGCTTTTCAATGCTTGATGCAACTTTTTGGTGATTTCTTAAACATCGTGTGTGTGTGTGTGTATCAAGAAAGCAAGTGTGTTCGGGGCACGCGCGTACGTTAGTAGAGGTGGTGTGTGTGTGTGTTCGATTCGCGCGAAATTCTCCTCGGCGACTACATATTTCTACTGCGAGATTTTAACATTTTTCTGTATTCATCCTTTCGCGCATACCACTACTCTCCTCATTTACTAAATACTCATACCGGGTAAGCACTTGTCGCGCACAGAGTGAGATAACGAATGCGAGTATGTCGAGGAGGTTTTTTGAGGGTAATTCGATTCAAACGGTAATGTGAGGAGCGTCAAATTTTGGGATTTTTCACCAGGTAACTTCTCTAGTGAAGTGCTTAATTGCATTAGTGTAAAGGGAAAATTCGAAAATGTTGGTATTCTAATAATTCTATAAATTACTTTTTCTTAATTAACGTAAGCTGCGATAAATTGGAAAAATCGATATTGATAAATTTTAAAAGCCTTGGGAATTAAAGTGAAGAGATAATTTAAATATCCAAAGTTTAATACTACAAAAAAAGTTAGGTAGGGAAAAATTAAAAATATAAGTTAAGAAAAAAAATTGAGCCGCAAAAAATTTCGAGCATTCAGAAATTGTAAATTTATTTTATTTGTCAAATTTCTTTTGTCTTTTGAGGGTTTGACAAATTTCGACTATACTATCTACTACTTGGGCTCAGTGAGGGCAGGCTTGTCGGCTCAATCGGATAGTTCAGCCCACACCTCGAACTTTCGATATCTGAGGCATGGGAAAAAGCAACAGATGGAATAATGCATGCATAAAAGGGACAATTGTAGTAGTCAGCCGAAATTAAAATCGAGAGTTCCTGGATTTTTTTCTGCAAAAGTTCCGGATTTGCGCCTTTTGATTTTTTTCTCTATTTCCAATTATGAGGCGTTGAAAATTCTTTTGAATTTCTAAATGTTGAGAAAGTTCAGTAATGCTTTTTCTGGAATTGTTTAGATCTCGGAAATTTTTGTAATTTTTGACAAGTTGAAAAGTTTGTTTAAATTTTTTTTCTCAAAATCTTCTCAAATTAATGGAATATATAAAAAAAATTCTTTGGCAAATTTATAGAAGATCTGTATATACAATTAAGAAATTTAAGTCAAAAATTGCAAAATTTTCAAAAAATTTCAAAATTTGAAATATCTTCAATATTTGGAAAATGGAGGAAAAATGAATTTTGAAGCTCTTCAAAAATAGATGAACGTCGAGGAGTGCAAAATTTGGAAAAAATATTGAAATTATATAGAGAATGAAGATAGTCCCACTAGATTTAGAAATTACACACATTGAGGGGTTGCACGAATTTGGACAATTACCCAAAATTGGCGACTGATTTTTTTTCATTTTGCAATTGTGTACCTTTAATTAAAGCGAATGCTGGGCGACAAGCAATAAATGTGTCGCATATATCTGCACACCTCTAAACAGTCTCAAAATACATGGACCATGGATATCCTCATCATGGTAGTAATCCTGGGCCGCTGGTTGTTTTCCAAACTCAGTCCAACATTTCGCGAAGCATAATGAATCTATTTACCCCCCCCCCCCTCTATCCAGCCACATCGCATATATACCCATGTAGACATGGTGCAAATGTATCCACTTCTGCAGTGGACCTAGTTTATCGAGATACATTGACATTTTCGAAGTTTGAAATTTTTACAATTTTGGGATGTCTAAAATTGCCGAAATATATTGGGAATTAATTTTTTTTTAATTCAAAACTTTTAAACACTAAAAAATGTGAAAATTCCTGAAATTTTTGAAATTTTGGAAATTTTTAAAATTTTTGAAATTTTTGAAATTTTTGAAATTTTTGAAATTTTTGAAATTTTTGAAATTTTTGAAATTTTTGAAATTTTTGAAATTTTTGAAATTTTTGAAATTTTTGAAATTTTTGAAATTTTTGAAATTTTTGAAATTTTTGAAATTTTTGAAATTTTTGAAATTTTCGAAATTTTTAAAATTTTTGAAATTTTTAAAAATTTTAAAATTTTTGAAATTTTTGAAATTTTTGAAATTTTTGAAATTTTTGAAATTTTTGAAATTTTCGAAATTTTTGAAATTTTTAAAATTTTTGAAATTTTTGAGATTTTTGAAATTTTTGAACTTTTTGAGATTTTTGAAATTCTGGATTTTGGAAATCTGAATGAATCCCAGGCCCGCCGGTTGTTTTCCTAACGCAGTCCAACATTTCGCGAGGCATAATGGATGTATTTACCCCCTCACCCCTACCCCCTCCGCGCGCCACATTGTGTGTACATGCGTCTGTACATGGTCCAAATGCGTCCGCTTATGCAGTTGATCTAGTTTATTCGGATATTTTTACATTTTTAATTTTTTTCGCTGTGCTTATAACTTTCGATTTTTTTGAAAAAGTTTCAATGTTTCGAAAATTTCGAACTTTATTTTTACAATTTGCCAAATTCTTGAAATCTTTGGATCTTCTCGTAACGTTCGAAATTGTTCACATTTTTATATCGTTCATCCCAGAGTCGCTTAGTTTTTCAAAATTGTTAAAATTATCCAATCTCCCGAAATACTCGAAAATTTTCGTTTTGCCAAAATTTTCAATTTTCCAAATGTCGAAAATTTACACACAACAATGTCCCCTCAACCCCAATTTTCTCAAGCATTTTCATTACAGAACGGATTATTGTTTACCATCAATATCGACCGCTGAGACCGCCGGTTATCTTCCATCGTGTCGACGAGACTCTCGGTTCGCCTTGTCCTCGCCTCTCTCGACTGTATCCTTTTCTCTCGTTCCCCCCATTCCGTAAAAATAAAACACACCATCTTCCATCTCCCTTACCTTCCCCTCTCAATATGGGGTTTTACTTCGTTAGGGGATACGAGATTTTCAGGCCCTCTATTGTCAACGGAAATATTGAAAAATCATCGTAACTTTATCGTCAGTTATAATCCTTTCCAATTGACCCTAACCACAAGAAAGGTGAGAATCGAAACGAGACATGAATATTTGGTCGAGAGAACGAGAAAGAAGACGATACGAGAATAGTTGGTTGATAGAATGAGACGAGAGAAGTCAGCCGAGTGAATGAAACGACAGAAGTCCATCGTTAATTGCAGAACCAGACGAGAAATTTCGAGAAAACTAAATAAAGTATAGAGGAATTATATTGAAAATTAGTTAGAAATTACATTCAAGATTTCATCACTTTCAGTTCAGAGAATTTCAGAAAGCCGTTGAAAAATCAAAGCACGAGAAATTAAAAAAAAAAGAAAAATGATAAAATAATTGTGAAAATAAAAGCACAGATTTTTCGAAATATTTTTTGCACCGAGTACTAGTCTCCCATTCGTATTCCCGAATTGGATATATAATGCCACGTGTACCCTCCGCTGTTTTATGTCGCTATATATATCGTCATTCCCCCTGAGAAGTTTTCCCTGTTACCCTCGCAAAGATTTTTATGTGTCTTGGAGACACCTTCTCATCCGACTATGATTAATTTATTTCTTTTACCGAAAAAGAAGAAGGTTTTTAAAACTTTGAAATTTTGGATTTAAAATTGATCAAATTTGAGAAATTCTTGAAATTTTTCAATCTTGGATTGTAACCAAGAAAAATGCATCTGGTTTTTAATAATTATATCTAATATTTATGGCGGTAATTAATGGTTTGTAAAAAGATAAAAAAATTGATGTTCCTTGACTAGGAATCGCTAGAGCAATCTATAAGTCGATCCGGCAAACCTTCACTGTAGCGGGAGTTATGTACCGCCGCAATAAATACAGAAAATAGCATGGACGTCCATCGAACGTCCCGACACCGCTGCGGTAAGATAGACGCGGAATATTTAGATATCTCGATTATGTGCATCACCCAATTTTTTTTCGACGTCGTCATATTCAACACATTGTGGCCAATCACATATATATGTATATGTGTGTGCATAGGTGTCTGTGTTTTTATGCTGTTGGAATCATGTTTTTCAGATTCATTCAACTGCCACCCATGCCACAGTTTTGCGTATTTGCAAAATTAATAATTGATTTTTGGTCTTTAATGTGGTTTCCTCATAATACTATTCGATTGGATGCCACTGCCACAAAAAAGGATTCCCTCATCTCTTGCTCCCCCACAAAATTAATCCAATTCGTTACGAAAATTCAAATCAAGACAGCAATTCCCCTCAAAATCCCGTCTCATTCGAAAAATTCACCTACATCAGCAATAAAAAAAAAGAAAAATATGACATAACAAATAAATGAGGAGGAGAGAAGTCGGGTTATGTTGAACTTTTGTCCACGTTTCCGTACCCATCATCATCACAGTGTTAGATATATAGGCTTCCCCTGTACACGGACTCGGTGTTACGATCGATACTGACAACCCCACATCCCCCACCCCGCTCGCCGCGCCTCCCACCCCACCCACTCTAGTCGGGGCTGATTTTTTCTGGCACTCGACCCTCGCGCATGCGTGGTGAGTAGAATATCTTGTGTATCCTATAGTCGCTCAGCGCTCCAACCCCCCCCCCCCCCCCCCCCCACCTACCCGTTCCCCCCGCGCCGCACAACCATTCGAGCTTCGAACTGTTGGTGGGCCTTCGTTATTGCACCTAGGCGTTTATACATAGCTGCATTCATTATGTATCCGTGTTTTCATGTGGCAGGAGTCGGAAAATTGCGTACATATGCACTTGAGCGCATGGTCGGGGGTTTTATTTATTTATTATGAATCAAAGTAATTGTAATTTTTTTAGAAAAATGGTAGAAAATTCAGCAAAGCTTTGAGAATTTTCAGAAAATCAGTAGAACTTTTTTAAAAAACCATAAACACTAGAACATTTTTTTTCAAACCGTGGCGTGATGATAAAAACAAACTCACTAGTTTCCAAAAAAAACAAAACATAAAAATTCAGCTTTTGAAATTATTTGTGAAAATAAACTGAGGAGGATTTTTTTATAATTTCAAATCAATTCCAAGAGGCTCAATGAAGACTGACAGATACAAAGTGAAGTTATATTTACCTGAACTTTAGTATTCGGACTGAACGATTCTATAAAAGGAATATTGGAAAGAAGACTAGAGTTTCAAATATTTCTAATTTTTTGAGCATTTTCTGAAATATAGAAAAATTAGAAATATCTGTTGAATTGTACAAAATCTCGATTTTGTTTCGGGAATTTACTAAAATTCTGAGAATTTAACAAAAGAAAATCATTAAAAATCTAGGAGATCTGAGCAAAGCTTTTCCGATAATTTCAGACTAAATGCAAAATGGCGGGTGTGTGTGTTTGGGTGTGTGACATTGATTAAGCGCCACCCAGTGTCCGGTTAAAATCAGGTATTTGTCTGTTTTTGAGAATTGTTGATTTTTTTCGAAAATAATTCCATTTCCGTAAAAATGATAATTAACTTTTCTTTCCTAAATAAAGTTTGTCCTACAAAAAATGTTCACGAACCTTTTGAGATATTTGACTTTAGGGGGACATTGCGGCAAAAACGCTCTCATTTAACCATTTGTTCCTTGAATTTTTTCATTATTTTTTTTTATCATCAATTTTTTCTTTCAAGGGATATACCCCGAGAAATGCAACAGATTTTGTCTGACTACTGCATGAGTCAAGATGACTCGCGCTCATAGTAGATATAGTGTATGAGTCAGACACGGAGTTGTGACGCAGCCACTCAAGGAAAACCAACTGTCTAATTTTTTAATTTTATTATTTGAACAATTAAATATAGAAGAGAAGTCGGCGCTTCAATAATTTTCAGAAAAAAATATAAGTTAGCTGCTTAACAACAATTCCCAAATTCATGTGGGTAAACTAGCAATTTGGAGTAGGACATTTTAGCGCTCTTCAAAGAGTTGAGAAATATTATAATTTATGGGATATGGTTGAATGTAAATGAATAAGACAGTAGATAACTTCTAAATTCTTTGTATAGATAAGGTGTACTGAGAGGAAGATCTTTAGACTGTTAATACTCGTACAAAACTGAACTAAACTTATTTCCTAGAGGTATTCATAAGGGACAGTATTAGCCCCTGGGCCTGCTATGCCATAAAGCAAAAAGTGCGAAGGGATGCACTTCTATTTACCTGAAAGTGATTAAGAGAGAGTTTCTCTACCTGGACACATTTTATTACCATACGTTTTCCGATGTCTTGAGAAATATATTTTTGTAGATATTCCAACAAGAAATTTTGGAAAATCGGAAAAAAACCTCAATAATTTCGAAATTGGCAGAAAATTTACCATCGCGATTTCGGAAAATTGGTATAATTGATAAAATTTTTGAATTTACAAAATTTGGACACACGCACCCACCCATCCGAACACCCACTCACCCACCCAACCAATTAACCAAAGACCCACCCATCCATCCACCCACCGACACACACACACACACACTCCCATGCATGAATATATCTTTTGATTCAGAAAATTCTCATTTTTACTGATTTTACTCGGTCCATTAACGAAATAATGGAAACAAAATTGAGCGATCGAGGATTTTTACTAAAATTGTAATCGCAAGTTGAGGTTTCCATCCTCTCATTGCCTCGTGATATGTCGTCACATGGCCTATATGATAACCCCGGGCTGTCCAACCGTTACTGATAGACCCGTATTCTCATAAGACGTCCTATCAGTAGTTCGAGTCAACAGAAATTTCCGAGTTTCCATAAAAGAAAACAGAAAGACTTTAAAAAAAATGCAAAAAAAACACTGAAGAATTTTCGAAAAAGTGTCCAAATTTTTTAAGAATTGTCAGTTTGAAAATTTTTGTAATTATTCGTTAATTTCAGAATTTCCGCAATAGGGAACGGTTCAATGGCTATTAAAAAAGTAGACTATCAAGAATTTTGGAAATTGTCAATTTTTTTTTTAATTTCACAAATTTGGAAGATTCACAAGAGTCGTGAAGAAATCGAAATTTTCACTAAAATTTTCCATTTTCATTTAAAATATCGAACGTGCGATGGTATATTATCATAGAATCGAGAGCGCTGCGCAGAAAGGCTGGGTCGAAACATCGACCTAACCCACTTTACGCTAGCCGAAGGATTTAGTAACGACGGGGCTGAGAGATTAGAACGCATTCATCTACAAAATTTGTCAACATCTACAATTACAATCAGAAAATGAAAATATCCAACTATTGTATCACTTCTCTATTTTTCAGGCTAATTGTTCAAAATTGTCAAAAATTTCAAAAATGTTCAAAATGATTTTGAACATATGAAAAAAAAAATCAGTTTAAAATTTTATTTTTAATTGAGAAATTTGAACAAATTGAACTGGTTCGACGAGCCTGAATATCCAACAAAAATTTTGTGGCTTGGGCGACCTCGTCTCTGAAAATTTACAGTGGTAGACTCGATCGCGAGGCCAAATTGCCCGTTTTATCCAGCAAACTCCTCGCAAGAGTTTTCTCAGTTGAGGACCGGTTCCAAAGGAAGTTCTATCTGCCACAGTTGCATTTAACCAGGTTCCACCTTTTCCCAAAGGGTAAAAAATCTAAATAATTTTTCCCATTTTCGCCATTCAGAAAGCTCAAAGGAAAGTGAACAATAATGAAATGTTCGATTTTGCCCCACGAAAAAAAACTTTTCTCAATTGTGCAGAAAATTGTATAGAATTGTTATTTAAAAACTGGAAAATGACAGATTCTGCGCAGCGAGACAATACGAGAGACGGTAAAAAATCATTCTCTCGTATCGTTTATTCCCAAAACAACAAAATTTTCCCTTCGTATGGCCGAGAGTCGAGACGTTCTCTCTCGTCTCGTCTCGCCTTGCTTCGCCGTTTCTCGTCTGTATAGTCATGTTATAGTCTGTCAGATGTCGCGCGTAAGAGAAAGGCCATTTGTCGGATTATCACTGATTGACTTCCCTCGTTTTTGTCTCGTGTCTCTCGTTCTTTGGACAAAGCATTCTCGTCTCGTCTGATCGCGTAGTTGGATTAGTCTACTCTATCTCACCTTCCGCGGTATCAGAAGCTTTCGGACCATCAATGGTAAACTTCTCTCGTCTCTCGTGTTGTTACTCTCGTTTTCTCGACCAAATTTTTTTTGTCTCGTCCCTTTTTTCTCCACCAAATATTTGCTCCTCACTTCATTTCTCTCGTCTTGTAGCGTTTCTCTCGCCTTCTCTCGACTCTAGAAAAACCTAGACAGATCCATAATATTTCGGTAGTTATAGATTCAGTGAGGCTTAAGTGCGCTGAAAAAAAGGATCGGCAAATAACATCCATTTGTTTAATTAATTATTATTGGACGCGATTGTAAATCATCGTAATAGATTACTGGAGCGTGTGGCACTCTCGATAGAGTATTTCGGGCTGATAATTGTTGGGAGGGGAGTAGTGGTATTTCAGCATTTTCAATTTCAAGTTGACCTCATCATGCGAATGGAGCGAATTCGATATTAGCGAGTGGCGCTATTGATACGGTCGTTAGTCGAGAACTAATTAACAGCAGAGTTCAATATTTCGCAATTACTTGAAGTCACTAAATTTTTGCAGTCGCCGGCATCGGTCATTCTTAACTTTTTCCCCCAAATTTTTGGCATTTTGTGAACCCTTTGGAATTGAAATTTTCCGACAATTTCGGTATTTTTGAAATTTGGGACGCTTGTTTCAAATCTTAGGTAGATTTCCAAAATTTTTACAATTTCAAAAATATGAAGAAAAAAAACAAAACACAGTTCAAAATGGTAAAAGTTGCTAAAATAAAAAAAAGCGTCACCACAAAAGTACTCTTAATTGAAATAAAAATAATAATAGGATCCGGGTATGCGTGAATTGAGACCGAAAGCAAAAGATAACTGAGTGCTTTCATGGTCTACACCATTCTCATCGACTTTCGTTACAGAAAAACCCATTGAGTTCGTTAAGCCGAGCTTCATGAGCGACACCGCGACGGACTTTCACCGTTCACGCACGTGAACAGAGTGAACTTCTTTCACCACTCGTGTACTTCACGGGTTAATAAACCCGTTGCGGTTCCTTGCATTTTACTTGCATTCTCTATTCATCTTAATCATTTTTTTCATCAAATTATGAGTTTTTACCAAAATTTTTCAACACCTAATATTTTCTGCGCAAGTTTTGTAATTCGTTAACCACAATATCTCAGCACGTTTTGTAATTTGGAAATGAACTGGGGGATGAATCAACAAACACATACACACACACACAGTTAGTAAAAGTCCTCCAGAAATCTCGCGTACCACAGCATCAAAACAAGTTCTCCGTTTTTTGGTCCATAAAAATCCGTCACAAGATGAACTCTTTCGAAAATATTATTCCCACCTACTACCGACCTTTTTCGCTGAAAAATCATCTTCCGAAGTTGAAGCAACATTGGAAAGCCAACTTCAGTGGGGAAATCCGGCAAAGCGGCGCCAACAGAAATTCTCCCTTCTACGTTACTGCTACACGCTCAACTCCTCACGCCACTTTCCACTTTCGTCTCGAGAAAATGATTCTCTCGTCTCTAAATTCTCGATTATCTTATTCGGTAACGAAAAGTCCTCCCCAATTTTTCCGCAAACTGGTGTGCTCTCGAGATGAATTCAAAATTCCCCTTTCAACGTTTCATAAGTTGAGACCACTATCGACTATGGACTACTACCTAACAATAATGGGCGTCTCTCGTCTCGTTCTCTCGGCCAAATTCGCGTCTTGCCTCATTCAATCCAGTAAATGTTCCTCTCGTCTTATCCCATCTCGCCTTATTTCGCTTTGTTTCTTCCACTCGCTATTCTCGTCTCGCCTCGTTACTCTCGGTCTCTCGAGAGACTTTTCTTGTTTCTTCTGAGCTCTTGACCTAATATTCTCGTCTCGTCTCGTTCCGCTCATATCATCCCTCTGCTCTCGTCTTGTCTCGTTTCTCTCGTGCCATAAAATTGACACTTACTTGCATTAAATATCCTGGAATATCTTCATCTTGATATGACACACTTTATTTATGACTTTATTCAAGATGTTGCAATTGTAAGATCGTCAACCCAATTCATTAACACAAAAATACACATGCAATACTATCCAATGAATGGATGAATAATCCTCTGTAAATATGGTATAAATTCCCGAACAAATGAACGGAAAGCATTGACTATGACAAAGAGGGATAATTTATACAGATTGTAATTGCCCCTCATCGAAATATTGGTTAAACAAATTTTTCGTTGAAATTCACAAGCGAAAAAAATTTTTTTTTTGAACCCACCAGCAGTCGCGTTACTTCGTCAACGTCCGCTCAGCGCCCAACGAGGTTAAAAAACCAAATTTTAATATAAAAAATGGTTTGAAAATATATAATCTCTTCCTGCATATATATTGCGCATAGTTTTTGAGCGCAAATACTTTTTATAAAATAATTATGCAGTTAAATTGCCAATTTCCCATAAAATGTTGGAATTCTTACACATTGAAGAAAGCGTTAGAAGAATCTCAACTGTTCATTACCCCTTAAATATATTCGAATATGAAAATAGCAAGTGGTGGCCTATATGAGCGGTCCATGGAGAAGATAAATGCGTCAGTATATATCTCAATTATATTCACATACATCTACATATATTTTTTGCGAAAGAAGAATATCTGGAATCTACGGCTGATACATGTTCTTATATGCCATACAAAATCGTTTCGAAAATCACAAATCGCTATTAATTTTTTTTACTAGATTCAATACATCCTCTAGGATCATTCAGCCCGCTTGCTATTGATCATTTTTTTTCATTCAGTTTAGGAACTATCGCGCCCCTCCCGGCGGTGTCAATGGAACCCGACGTTTTCCCGCCCTCTACATCATTCAGACAGTCTGAACCAAATGGGATAATGCCCAATGAGGCATTCTCATTATTAAATACTTGAAGAAAAAAAATTGAGGAATAAACATGCGAGTTCCCTGTTAGAGGAAAATCATGGAAAACCTCAATTTGTATACGGAAAGAAAAAAAAACATAATTATTAGACCCCTGGTGACTAATCTGAGGACGAAATTTCCGTGAGTCCAAAAATTCATCCGAGTGAGTATAAAAACTATCCCGAAAAAAACAGAAAAAGTCGGCCAAATGCGACTAAATTTTAGACTATAGGAGTCTAATTTTTCGACTCACGGAAATTTCGTCCTCAGATTAGTCACCAGGGGTCTAATAATTATGTTCTTTTTCTTTCCGTGTATGAAGTGGAACCAGGACAACTCCACACTACCGAAAGGGGACTCAATTTCAGGCTATTGGTTCATTTGCCGCAAACGAACACACCACGAGAGGAATCTTATCAACGATGATTTAGCAGTTATAACTTGCAAACGTATGAATAATTCCGTGATCACCTATATTAAACTACCGTAAATTTCTACTTTGCCATCAGCGTCATACCTTTCCATACGCGATTACATTTTATGAATGAATGAGTACATCAGAAAGCTTCCGCAAAAATCAACAGAAAATATTAAATGTGTGAAATGGACACGAGTCACGCCAATTAAAATGGCCCCCCTGTGACATCGGCTTATAGTACAACTCATTACCCAGCCATGACCGTGGACAAGGTTAGCCAAACCCCTCCCCCGCCCCACCACCGCCGCCAACCGCTTATCACCTCCAACGATTACATTGTCGTCCGGTGCTCCCACGGATTCGGATCGTCGACCGATAAAAGGCATCGTACGCGTGTCGTAATCGCAAATCGTGACCGGGTAAAAGGAAGGAGGTTTAACGTCCTCATTCCACCTCGTGTGCCTCCCCCTCCCACTCCACCCTCCTCAACCCCCCTTAGCGCAAATGCCGTCGATGTGTACTTGGCAAGGCCGCGTAGATTATCCACAGAGTTAGCCAGACCAAGGCATGGCCGAACCGCACGCTCTGTTGTTCTCAATACACGCCAGTTGTACAACTACTTCCTATCTGTGCATTGGCATGCATTCATATGTCATGAAAAAAAAAAACGACAAGTCGGCGAGGATTTGTCAATGAATGGAGAATGATGAATGAATGAGTGTTGTTGTGAGTCAAGTTGGTGTCTGTTTGATCCTAGCGATGGTTCGTACGAGTCAAATCACACTTTATTTAACTCAACTTGTCTGTTGGGAGTCAACCAGTCACTACTTGAATTGACTCAATTGCTGTTCATCTGAGTTTGGTCAAGTTCACGGCAAGTCGCGCTTTCTTTACTAGTCAAGTCAGTCACTCCTTTCTTCGAGATGCTCACTTCTTCAAGTAAATCTAGTGTTTTAGCATTTAAGTCATGTGATTTCACTTAATTCACTTTCTCAAGTTTAAAAAAAATAAAATATTCAAAATGCAAAAATGTCGGACATTTTGCCAAACTTAACGAAGATTTTGAAGAGAAAAAATTCAAAATTTTAGAATAAAATGGCAAGTTTGAAAAATGACAAAAATTTTTAAAAGTCAAAAATTTAAAAAAAAACAGAACAATGGTTGAAGTAAATCAAACGATCAATTACTTAGTGAATGACTCAATCAATTTAGGACATCCATGTTTTTCCCCACATTTTTTATTTCTTCACGAGTTTATAAACTCTTCCCGATTCACTGACAACCGTAGATATACTGCGCTTACATTCCCGAAGCGGACGCCCTCGGGGTATTCCACAAAGGTGGCCTTTTCTTGCAATTCACGGCACGCGCCACGTTTTTTTCATTTCAGTAATTTCATGAATTTCGGGAGATTTCAAATCTTCAAATGGTGGCAGACATTTTGAAATCACATGGAAAATAAATTGGATTAGTCGACTGCGCATCTACACCCACTCAGCCACCCACCCATCCACAGACACACCCAACCACCCACACACACACTCACCCACCCACACCCACACACACACACACACAACGCAAGACGGGGCTTTGGTGTAGTGGGTAGAGTGTCTGCCTACTATTCTAAAGGTCCCGCGTCCGATTCCCGCTCACTGCAAATATTTTTTCTGAAAAAATATTTTCTCACGGACTCCGAAGTGAGACCGTGAGCCGGGATCGAACGCGACCCGTCGCGCGGGGGGAGGGAGGGTTCCATCGTAGACGCCCGCCATCGTATCACAGGGGTTTCTGAAGGTTTACCCTGTGATTAGAAATACGATGAGCTGAAATGGCGAAGTCGGCCCCAGCCGCAATGGGTGGGTACTCTGATCCGTAGTATTGCCCATGAAGTAATGCCTAACAGCGGTTACGTGGGTGAATACGAATAGAGAAAGAGTAGAAAAAAAAACGCACAACGCAGAGTCCACCTACCTATGGCCACGTACGTCGCTCTGCAAATAGTCTTAAAATGTTAATGAAAAATCGATCATTCGGGAAGATAATAAGAAAGTCAACACATACATAAATAAATAAATAAATAAATAAATGAATGCGAAAAAAACCAACGCAGGTCTTTCTCTGACTTCGCATGCGCGGCACGCGCGCTCGTTTTTTATTCCCTTTACATAAACCACGCGAGCACGGTTAGAGAAAACGGTTTATCCTCACTGGGATCGGATGAGTCTCAATGGCGAGTCCCATTGTTTTTTTTCGGTTGTTTCGACTTATAAAGACGTTTGGCCGATTAAAATCGTGGGGAGAAAGAAAATAATGGGTTAACTGCTTGAATAACTGCACATCAAGTGGTGTGGCCTTCCCTCTCTTGACTTCTTTTATTTGCTTTTAATTCATCCAAGAACTGTCGCGAACAGAGAGGAAAAATCCTCGGGGCTCGATATAGTCGACAAATTTTACATGTATTGTCCAATAATTGTGAAATTTATTTCAAATTTCTCAAATCCTCAAAATGTAAAGATTTACCAAAAAATTCAAACAAATCTCGAATTTTCAAAAATTTTCAAATTTTAAAAATTCAACAATATCAAACATTCCTCCGATCTTCGAAAATTCCAACCCGAAGAGCTTCCGAAAAAATATGGAGAACGACATAAATTGGACAACTACCATAAGTTTGGAAAACTTTGACAGCTGTTAATGTTTCAATGATTAGAAAAAGATTTGTCGCGACCCTAAAAATACTCAAGTTTGCTTGACATGTTCCAACGGATGTAGCCGTCGGTTTGGCTGAGAACCCAAACACCCGAAGGAGAGTGTAATAGACGAGAAGGAAAGGGTTTCAGATAAAGCGCGAGGGGAAATTGGAGGGGGTAGACTGTTATCATAAGCATTCCGAACTTGACCCACTCACCGAGTGGGAAGAGCCGCGCACTCCTCTACCCAGGGCGATGATATGAAGTTACGGGCCGCTCGTGCGAACCGTAACGCGATAACAGCTGTTGCTGCATATCCTCCTACTCCCCCTCCCCCTCCCCCTTTTTCTCCCCCGTCTGCCACCCTCAGCTGTCTTTCTCACTCACGTCGATTTTCGCACCAGTGAACGGCAAAAGTTTCGACATTACTGGGGATTTGCACTTTAGGAGCGATTCATGGATATCAAAACATCCAAGTGCTTGGAAAGAGGAAGCGATTGATATCCCGGAACATATACTTCGCATTACTTGAGTCAAGTACGATCCTACCTGAATCAACGATCATCCATGTCGTATTCTCCATGAACGAAGAACAATTCCACTTAGATCAAGTCGAGTCCTACTTGGTCTAAGTGACATCGGATCCTTCTAGTAGAACTCAGCATCATTGTACTTGAATCAGGTTACATTCTCCTTGGATCAAGTCACATCCTATTTAAATAAAATCAGATTCTATTTGAATGAGGTCCGGTCCTACGTACATCAAGTCAAGTCTTACTTAAATCAAGTCAGGTCCTACTTGAATGGAGTAAGCCCCTACTTCTCATTCTTCCTATTCTTCTCGTTTACCACCGTCGTCTGTTATTCGTATGAAGCGATTGATATGCCGTCGTATATTCCGAGTCGAGCACAATCCTACTTGAATCAAATATCAGCCTACTTGGCATAAGTATCGTGCTACATGAAGAAGAATGATTTCACTTAGATCAAGTTAGGTTTTACTTAATCAAGTCAGGTCATATTTGAATCTTGAATCAAGTACGGCTCTCCTTGAATTAAGTATGATCCTGCTTGAGTGCAGTATGGTCGTACTTGAATTAAGCATAATCCTACTTGAATCAAGTTTGTTTTTGATTGAATCAAGTTTGATCTTACTCGAGTCCAGTATTTGATTTACGTATGATCATACTTGATTAAAGTAGAGCAATACTTGATTCACGTAGGGTAGTACTTGATTCAAGTAGGATAATACTGAATGCAAGTAGGGTAATACTTGATTCAAGTAGGGTAATACTTGCTGCAAGTAGGGTAATACTTGCAACAAGTATGATGCGGCCTGATTAAGTATAACCCTCCTCAAATCAAGTGCTTAAATTAAGTTAGATGCTACTTGAGATAAATCATAACGAACAAAATCACCATTGGGGGAATGAATTTTTTACTGTCTAAAATTATGAATGAATTTTTATTGAAGATTACAAATTAGCCTTATTTCCATACCAAATCAGCTGTTATTTTTTTTATCTGTAAATGGTGCGGCATTTTCTGTCTTAATGCATCATAAAACAACTCGATATCATAATGAGATCGATATCCGATTCATGATCCATGAATGAGCAAGGCATTTACTTTTCACGCACCATTTACGATTTTCTGAAGTTTTAGAATGAAAACCGTAAAATCCAGACATATTGCAATTTGATGATTTGAAAATTTTATATCCATTTCCTATAAATTTTACCTAAACATCGCAATTAACAATTTCTGGCATATTTAAATGAAAACTTATGAGATTGTGTTAATTAAAGTAAATTGATTAGAAAATGTAAACAATTTGGAAATGGTAAGATGCTCAAAAAAGATGCAAAAATAATTGCAGAAAAAAAAGATTCATAAATTTAACATTATATAATCGAGAAAATTAAACAGTTTTAGAAATATCGGAAATCGTGCGCAAAACATCAATTCCTAAAATTCTAATGTAAAAAAATGAGGTTTAAAATTTGATTGGACTTTTTTTTGCATGCAGTATTGTTTTTTTCTAAGTGCGTCATATACATCGATATCGATGATATCTCAGTGATAAGAGATAAGCCTCGTTAGTAACACACGTGTGAGCAGTGCATTTATTTTCCCTTAAAAATCTGATAAAAAATATTTCAAAAATATTTTATCCCTACCACAGGGATATTTCATCCCTAACTCGGGGACATTCTATCCCCAACTAGTTTTTTTTTCCGTGCTCCTCTGAATTTTTTGTGACATGCATAATATGAAATTGACATCTGTGTTTTTTTGTCGAGCCGATAACTTGTGCTATTTTTTTTTGCAAGTACGTCACAAAACTCGACCTCTCAATAAGATATCGATGGCTCATTAGGAACACACGAGCGAGCAGTGCATTCACCATTCTGGTTCAACGTTTGATATGTATGAATGTGACCAGGTGGTGTTTATCTTTCTCCCACTCGCATTTAAACAGCCGCGTAAACTTGACCTAGTGAAAAACAGGACAACGGGAGAGGAAGTGAGGGATAGACTGGCTCAACTCTCCCCTCCCCCTTTTTTTTATTTTTATTCGCAACGACCACGTGCGAGAGCCCATTTCATTCGCCTCTCCCTTTTTATTCAGCTTTTTTCTTTCATTTTACCTGTCCTCTTCCTCCTTTTCACTCACTGGAAACAACTTCTTCGGCTAATTTCTTCTAGAGTTGGAAAGTACCTGTTAGTAATGTCGAGAGAGATGGAAAATTGCACTATCTCAGTCTTTTCTCGTCTCGCGACATTCATTCGCTCCTCTCGAAATATTAAAAAAAAAAAAATTTCTCTGGTCTTATGGACAATGAGATTCTCTCGTCTCGTCTCGCTGGTTGTGTCGAACAACTATTTTTATCGTATTGTCTCGCTTTTCTTGTCTCTCACCTCTCGCCTCGTAACCCTTGTTCTCTTGACCGTCTTCTCTCGACTCATTTCATATCTTTTAGTCTCTCGACCAAATATTCTCGTCACGTCTCACTTCTCTCGTCTTGTCTCGACTTTCTCATCCTCAATCGAGTGCATTTTTGTTTTCGGCGTGCAACAGTCGAGTTTAATTGAAACGTAAAAGTGAACGGTATCGCGTGTGTTGTGATCGCTTTGGCACGATAAGAAACATCCCACTCGTTATGTTCAAACGGGAGAGTTAATCGCGCGCCTCTTGCTCAGAATCACATGCCGAGAATCACTTGTCTGGGATGCAGATCGATAAGAAATTGTATCATCAATGAGAAACAAAAAAAGGAAAAATTGTATTGCAGACCTCAGGGCATTGACCATTATTTTTAGCCCATTATGTGTTTACTTTTTTTCCAGAAATGAAAATATATAGTGACACAATTCCCCACATGCGATAATAACGTCAATGACGTCATCGCTGCACTTGAAATATCTCTTATCGACTTTGGAAAAAGAAATATTTGGGTAGTGTGATAATAATAAAAGCGATTTCATTCATCAAATGCGATTTTGCTCGTAAAAAAAACTATTAGGATTCTTATAAGAAGTCTCTCGTTTCTCTCGTTTTTCTCATCGCTCGTGTCACTTCTCTCGTCTCATCCCTCCATGTGTCCCCTCTCGTTTCTCTCGCCTTGTCTCGCGCCGCACTTGTAAATGGCCTCACTAATACCTCGATATGCTATCCCACACTATCCAACCTTTATCGCGGTATCGGAATCGATGTGGAGGCTAGTAACGGAAGAACGAGTTGCCCCTTTCAGTCGTACTCCTATCCCCGGTATTTCCTCTCATACCACTAAAACCGTCCACTGTTATGTGCGCCTCAATAACGTTACGGCACGTTCTACCCAATCTGACTCTCTCGCCCGTTCGCTTTGTGATGCCAATTCACCCTGTCCTCTTCTACTATACCCATCGTTTTCTCTTCCCCCCCCCCTCCCCCTCCTCCTGACCCCCCTTTTCATTCCTCACTTCTGTGCAATTGAACTTGACCCAGTGATCCGTAGAAACGAGACCTAAAACGATTGAAATCTTCCACCACTCTCGCTTTCAGCGGTCTATGACCCCACTCTATCTTCGGGACTTCTTCAACTTGCAGAGGAGAATTTCAGGGTTATTGAAATTATGATTTGTGATCAGTATGGATCGAGGGGAATTGAGATTTTTAAATTTGAGAAGTTTAGAATGTTGTAGAATTGTTGTAAAGTTCTAAAATTGGTCAGATATACACACTTTTCGAAATTCATGATGCTCTCTCTTGTTTTCTCGACTGATATTCCCGTATCGTGTAGTCTCGCGTTTCTCTAGCGTCTGGAGACATCAGGATAGTAGCTTTCATGGTATCCTGATCCAGTGCAATTTGTACTGAAGTCCCTTAGTCAAGTCCGATTTGAATGGCAGCGCCAAAAAGCCTCAAAAGTCTTTCAACCCGATCGAGATTTCAGACCAAAACTGTTGGGGATTTATATAATCTGGGCTTAATTTAAAACTAAATCTATTCCCATTCATCGCGAATTGTCCCAATCGGTTAGATCCGATTTAATTTAAGACCTAAGCATTTCTAATTGGAATCATTCGCCCCTAGGTTGTGATTGAAACAGTTCTAATGTGTGCATGATCCGATCAAATGTTGAGACCAGCAGCATCCCAATTTACGAGATACAATTTACATTTAGACCGCAAAGTCGGATGTGATCTCAGTTAAAGGTTGCAACTCTTTTGACGTCCAAGATTTCAATAGAAGATTCATTCTAGGGTAGCCAATACGCTCCAATTCTCATTGCTTTTTCCCAAATGCTCTCTTAGATCACCCGGAATATGTAATTCCTGTAAATGATCCAAACTCTGGACCGGCCCGAACACTTCCCGAAACTCACCGGATTTGGAACATTTGAAATCAGCAGGAAAAACACAAGCATTCGTTTAACTTTCTGTATAGTCCCAATCACCGAGACTAATTAATAGTCGCAGACCGTTGAACCAGTGAGACAACCCCGTTCACTCTTCCCCCTATAGCTATAGCTAGTCCGATATCTCTCAGTCGGCGTAACACGTTTAAAGCAAACTACACGAGGGCGAGTGAGATAGTGGAGAAATGCACACAGGGTACGACAGTAAATCGAATCAGCGTGAAACCGCCGGCTGTTGTCGTAGCATTTGAACTTGACCCAGTGTTGAAACAAGGTTAACCGTGTCTTCAACGAGGGGGGTTGTGTGGTGCCTTTTTACACCGATCGTGTCGACAACCCCCAGTATTTACATTACGAACCAACCACATAAAAAGGAACCTGTTCTGAGACTTCACGAGTCGATGCTAATCTCAATTTGATTTTACCACTTATCTTTGGGTGTCACTTAGACATCATAGCATCAAAGCATTTCAACAAAGATTCACCTACATTGCAACTGCAAAGCTTCACCTGCGACATTACACGGTATATTCTTCAGCTTACATCTGAAGTTGAAATGAGGAATTGAAGATTCTGCTCCTTCGCACATTTTATTTTAAAAAATCTAAGGTCTCAACCCGTGTAGAAATTTAAGCGGAGGTGCGGCCGCATCTCCGTTACTCAACTACCGCTCGCCGCTCAACCTCCGCTTAAAGCTTATATTATAAGTATACCGGAGTTCTGGGGCGGAGGTTGAGCCGAGCCAGCGCGACTCAATACCAAGCTGGGGTGGAGCGGCAAGCGGAGGTTGAGCGGCGTGATTTCTGCACGGGAATGCGATCTAAAAGGGCATCGCAAATCAATTACAGTTCAAGAAGGTCTTAATGGAATCAAAGGAGAGTCCTATCCGAATTTACAATTAACCAGATGAAGGTGATATGTATAACTGAAAACTAGTCTCATCCAAAAGAAAAATGCTAATTCATTATCAAGACAACATCCCTGAAGATTTCCACTAGCAACTTGTTCTTCTGAATTCGACAAACGTATTTTTCTTCTGAGTTGCGGTCAGACGGAGACAGAAGAACGGATGAAAGGCCTCGTCAATGAACGAATGGCAGACGTGTGAATGAGTTTCTCACGAGGTAAGTCTCAAAAGCGAAGATGGCATGAGTGGAATGCAGGCCACGTGGCTACGAGGAAGAGCAGAAAAAAAATAGTAGCGGGGATGAATGACTCTCTTCCCGCATCTTAGAGATAGTCAGCTGTTGCAGTGTGCCGGCGTGCTTGGTCTTGAATTTCAAATTAGCTCAAAGGTAACTCACCCAGACGTCAAGCTGTCTGTATCCGTTATTGTGGCCGGCTCACGCCGCCTCGAGACTTCTATCCCTGAAAGCAAAACCACGCTATTAGCATAGGAGGCAATCATCTCGCAGGCAGCGAGACAAACCAGACAAGACAAAAGGAATGAAATAACACGTTGAAATATTAGACGGATTGCATACGAATAAATTTCTCTTCATATTGGTTCTTTTTTAAATTATATCATATATATCAAGCACAGTGTATCATAGTGGTAGTGGACGGTTCACCGAATGTACTAATTTCTTTTATTGTGTTGTCTGTAACTTTGCGTTGCTAGCACAGTACGATTGGTCTCATAGACTTGACAAACTCATTCATATATGGTGTGATGAATAACTATGTTCCTTTGAAATGGGTTGAACAACCGTCAATTGAAATCAGTGATTGTAATGCAATTACCTTAGAACTTTCTTAGAAATGCATACATAGAGGCATGCTCCCCGGATTATGACCAATCTTCTCCAAATCCGAATATGGGCGTCTGTGCAGAAAGGTATTAACGATTAGAGAGACACTTTTCGATAGATACATCCACGTTTGACTATAATCCATTTCGCATCCATGTGCTGCAAGTCAATCCCGACGACCTTGAAACTGTCTGAAATTGAGGTTATTTGACCTTGCGATACTCCCGCAAAGTGTTCTACAATGGGTGTTGTCTGGCGCCCTTTATTGCCCCCCCCCTCCCCCTGGGGGTGGTGCATCGTCTTCTTTATGCCGTCAAGGCGCAGTGTGAATGGCTTCCGTGAACCTGACCCCCTGGGAGAGAGTGACAAGCTGGTGGTTTACACAGCTTACGAGACACAACACTCAACGGAACACATTTAACCCCACCTCCCGCCCTCTCTGTCCTAAGTATACGTAAAACCACTTGTTTTCTCAGTGTCCTTTGCGACCAGAACAAAACACAGGGGCCGATCCGTTTTAGTAACCACCTCTCGTTCCGCTGTGTTGCCACTTAGCTATTTATCCATTTGACACGAGTGGAAGGCACATGCTTCCGCACTGCGACTCATTCGTGTATGTGTGCAACTGTGAAACTGAAGCAATGCAACTGAGTACTTGGGCACGTGCCAAAGTCCTTCGTTTGTCGTCCAAGCCAGGTATAAGTGGAGAGACAAGTCAATGAAAAGGGTATTAATGCTTGCTCTACGTTCTACAATCAGGTATTTTTTTTCTGTCATTGCTTGTGGTTTAGTCCGCAATTTCAAACATTTTTTTTGGGAAGGGTCAGATGACATGTCTAACATTACAGCGATGGTAGTTGCGACCACGGTAGTGACAGCTACGGTAGGTCTGACCATCATGAACCACTGCTACCGTATCTGTCAACACTCTAGGTCAGGGCAGTTTCAATGACGTTAGAGATTTGGACGACTGGTTTAACTACATGATTACAGCTACGGTAGCTACAACCACAACATCTATGGTAGTTCCAACCATGGCAGAAACATCCAATGTGATGTTTGGCAGTTTCAATGATGTTGAATTATGATGTTGAGCACTGTTTCAACCATGGTAGCTGCAACCGCTACCGTAGTTCCAAGCACGGTACTGGCTGCTACCATAGTTCCAATCATGATAGTGACCGCTACCGTGGCTCTAACCATGATAGCAAGCGCTAGCCTAGTTCCGACCATGGCAATAACCGGGACCGTAGTCCAACTATGGTATCAACAGTTAAGGTGAACGAAAATGCAACGACCTCGACTACACTATCAACGGTATTAACCTTCTGGGGAATTTTTGCTTCCTGGAACAAAACCGACAGACTGCGAGATTGCGTATATATTTGCGTTTTTGGAGATTTCGCTAACATTCTGGACCTTTTCGCTTTTTGGAGCCCAATACACCCGGGAACTTTTCAGCAACGAAATCGTGGAAATTTGAGTTGTGTTTCTTGACAATAAATAAAATGAAATCAGCAATAAGGAGATAAAAAATTTATGAGAGATGGTACATTTAGATTGTAAAGACGCTGCTCCACTGACTCATATTTCCCTCTCATTCGTCTCTTCCCTTTCGTATTCTAAGATTAAACTCAACATAAATCTTTCTTGCATGAGACCCAAGAAAGAGGTACTAAGGGAGGGGAAAAAATCCCATGTAAACACCATGGGCAAATAAAACCAAAGCCCACGAGATTTGTCTCGGGTATACAAGGTATATCGACAGTAGTATCTCTACGAGATTCACAGATAAATCCACTATTCGCTTACGTATAACTCGCTCACTTCTTTTTGTAGAAAAAGGGGGGAGGGGGGACGTCTACGTGACGGATGCTGAACTTTCAAACGGAATTGCGGACAATTTTTTAAAACTTGAGGGCACTTCGGAAGTGCTTGCCTTTTATTATTCATTTTCATATACTGGAAAATCTTAGAATTTGTAGTTATTAAAATTTTTTTAAATTTGAAGATTTTAGAATTTTCAAGATTTTTGAAATTATTGTAATTTTTGCATTTCATGACGTTGCGGAATTTCTCGAAATTTCGGAAGTTTTTACAATTTTAAAATTTTTTCATATTTTTCAATTTTTTGGCATTTAACAAAAAATAAACCACGTGTGGAATTTTAGTTCTTTTTGTTCAATATTACAATTTTTCGAAATGGAAAATGACAAAATTTTTCGTGCTTGGAAACTTCGGAAGTTTTGGAATTTGAAAAAAAATTGAATAATGAAATTTCCAAAATGTTCAAAAATGTCAAAAATTCCAAACATTTCCTAAATTTCCACTTTTTACGGAATGCCGGTCGCAAATTACCCATACTTGAGCATATATAATTTATGCAGGACCCATGTCTTTTCAACGTATATGCTTTCCCATGGGGGACCCTTAAGGTGGGACGGTGTAAACCCGAGTGGATGAACATTTCCAAGTCGAGAGAATTCATAGGCTCTCCCACTGGTGCATGCGACGGCAAAGATTTAGTCCACCCACACACAAATGTCATTACACTGACAAAAGTGGATAAAGGATGGATAAAGCTAAGATTGTGTGCATGTCTGGTGCTGAAAGGGAGGGGGAATCCCATTGAGGAAAACAATGGGGCCGACACGCGACACCTGTCGAGACACTGAATGCGGTTAAGTGGATGGTTCATGTCTTCAAGTCGGATTATTACTTCGCAGGGGGGAGGGGGGGAGGGGTATAATTGAAGATTATTGGAATTTTACGGTGTGCAATCTGAGATGACCACAATTTGGATCACAAAATCTGGAGCGATTAAAAAGTCGTAATTTCTGGAATTTGCAAAATTTTAATGAGAAAAAAAACTTTTCTATGTAGGGTTTTCCTCCAGCATCATTGATCTTTACACAATTTCAGGACACCTTAAATATGAACATGTTATTGAACATTTTTTGTGGGAAATTCTTTTCCTCAATGTAACTTAGTCCAGATAAATGCGGGATTTCTGGTTCCTGGTTTTTTCGTGCAAAAATTGAGAAACTGCGAAGATAATCTTACCCAACAAGTAATTATCTCCAGAGCTCGTCAATATACAACGATCACACCATCTCGATTGGATAATATGTATGAAACTTTTTCTGAATTTTCTAAATTTCCTGACTTTTCTAAATTTTCTAAATTTTCTAAATTTTCTAGATTTTCTAAATTTTCTAAATTTTCTAAATTTTCCAAATTTTCTAAATTTTCTTATTTTTTTCAAATTTTCTAAATTTTTCAAATTTTCTAAATTTTCTAAATTTTCTAAATTTTCTAAATTTCTAAATTTTCTAAATTTTCTAAATTTTCTAAATTTTTCAAATTTTCTAAATTTTCTAAATTTTCTAAATTTTCTAAATTTCTAAATTTTCTAAATTTTCTAAATTTTCTAAATTTTCTAAATTTTCTAAATTTTCTAAATTTTCTAAATTTTCTAAATTTTCTAAATTTTCTAAATTTTCTAAATCTTCTAAATTTTCTAAATTTTCTGAATTTTCTAAATTTTTCAAATTTTCTGAATTTCTTATATTTTCTAAATTTCCTAAAATTCCAAACATATCCACAATTTTAAAAACTGGAAGAACTTTACAAAAAAAATTGTGCCTACAAGAATTTCAAAATTCCAAAATTCAACAAGTTTCGGCCTTGAAGATAAGCTCTCTAGCTAATTTTCAGCCTTATGATAATGCCTGATCATGAAAAATGTAACGAGTCACTGAACTCCGGACACAACCATAACCTGCCCCACAAACCCATGAATAAGACAATTTTCGATGGCATTCGAATGTATACCCTCCTCCCCCCCCCCCTCCCTGCCCATTGATCAAATGCCAGTTTTAGACGCGTTTTTACACGCTCATGAAATATTCATCTGGTATCAGTAGAATATTGAGGTAAAAAAAAATGAATAGCCCGCTTTAATCGTTCCCATAAACTTGACCACGCATGAACAGATCATTCATGATTATGAATTCATACGCGCTAAAACTATATATGACGTTGGACACATTACAAAGTTAAATATTTACATAAGACTTTCACTCTCGATCGCCCCTCGACCACAAATTCCTAATAAGCGGCGATTTGAGATCACGCATTTTCCGGAACATTGGTCCAGATTTTAGGAGAGTTGTCTAGTACATCTCGATAATTTCAAAACTTGTCTTAAAATTTAAGAGCATAATGTCAGTCAGGCGACACGTCTTTTTGCTACTTTAAGACCCACGGAGATACGTTGGGTCTTAAAGTAAATACCAAGCTAAGATGAAAAAGATTAAATCATTCATCAGCCAGCACTCTTGCAACTTAAATTAAGACGCCATTTAAGACACCTTGGTTTGTCATGATCCTAAGCATTTTTCCCCAATCTTTTACAGGAAACCAAATGCAGTGTCTTAAATGGATATTCCCTTTGGGCTAGTTTAAGACCCATGGATTAAAATTTCAGACGCGCAAAAGGTCCGAACCCATCATTCCATCATGTATTCTACTGTCGGAAAATTATCATACACATAAAGAGGATGTTTCTTCGAGACAGCTAATCAGTCAACCCGCCTTGTAACTTAATTTAAGACACGATTCAAAACATGTATTTTTGCAGTGCTCCAGTCACTCTTGCGCCATCTTTTACACTCTCGTAAACACATGGACGTACCACAGCTGTAGAAAGGGATGGAATGGGGCGGGGCGAGGGGGTGAGGGGGGAAAAGGGGCGGGGGGGGGGGCTCGAAAACAAGTGGTTAGAGGGTGAAGTGAATTTCCGCGTTCCTACGCGTCCTCTTCTCACACCTTCTACCGTGGAACTTTATATACGACGCTTCATGAATGAGAACCCGATGTGTTGAATGTTTATGCCTCGGCTATCTCACTTTATCGCGCACCTTCTCTACGTCGCATTGTGTTGCGTCTGTGGGGTTAAACGGCTTCCCACCACTCAGAGAGCTGGTCAATAGTTTCCCAATGTCGGATCCTCTCTCGACAGCCTAACCGCCCTTTCTCCTTCTACCTCGACTACTGTCCACATTGAGCTAAATGTAAAGTGAGCTACAGATATGATCGCGTATTTGCATAGTTTGTTTTTTTTTTACTTTTGTTTTTCAAAGGCGAGAGAAACGAGAAAAGTTGTTGGAAAAGAGAGTACAAGACGAGATGAGACAAGTTGGTCCAGAAATCGAGAGGAACGAGTCGAGACGAGAAAAGTGAGTCGTGAGGACGAGAGAAACGAGGCGAGTAAAAGTGGACGAGAAAACGAGAACAGTTGAGGTAAGACGAGACGAGACAAGGCAAGATAGGACGAGACGAGATGAGACAAGATAAGACGAGAGGAGTCGAAAATTGCTAGTTTTCAAAAATAATTTTTTTCCCATAGGCATATAGGCATCTTATATGGCCATAGGTATATGAGATACATATGGGGTCGCTATGCAATTCATACCATATCCCCATAGAATCTGTATGGATAGCCTCCAAAAAATCTTGTGAGAGCCTTATAAGATTACGTCTAATGCTACGTGAGTTGTGGTTTCCTCAGCATTAAGCGACCGCAATTCTCAATGTTTTCATATTGTCTCTCTCGCTATTAAGACTTTATGAATGGAGACTTTACTACCATTTACGCCATTAGGCAATGCTTACCAATACTCCTGTATTTAGCTGTGGTATTTTATGTGTGCGTGCTGGCCCCGGGGTTACAGTCAGCATCTCGTGGGATGAATGGCGGGATTCCTAATGGACGACCTCCCTCTTTGCTTTATTTAGGGCTACAGTGGGTCAGTGTGTCTTGTTCTTCAATCACTAACATCTTCACAATTTTTTGGTCCTTTTATGTTCTGAATACCCGAAAAATCAGGATCTTCGAAAAATTTATTATAATCATAATGAAATCGAGGGTGAGTTATGTTATGAAGATTCGAGTGCAGTGTATATAAGATCGATGGAAGTGTTTCAACTATACACATTTCAATCCACAATCCAACGAATTATGTTTAAAACAACCGAAGAGATACGCACACACACACACACAATCCATATTTGTCACATGGTACTTTCCTACCCACCCATCACATAGACGTTCAATGCTTCCAACGTTGATAAGGATCTTAAGAATATAATCGACAGTTACCAAAAAATCCATCATATCGTTCAATTCTCTAAAAACTCTCGGGATGACGTACATGAGTGAGGATTTCCCTTTCGTTTTCCGGGGTCACAGCGATGACCTTCCCCATCGGGAAGTTATTAAATGTTCCCTCGATGTGCACAGATTCATACCACGGCACTAGGGTCTTGAACTAAGCTCGGAATTTTTACTGGTAACAATGGAGTACGCCGCTCATGGCACGCGCTCGCAATGTCGTTAATGTGTCAGGTCAGAAAAGAGGGGAAGGGGGTGGTGTTGTGTCAGGTTAGTTGAATCGAGTTAACGCACATTACTGACTGAATAAAGGGAGGGGTTATAGCTCACAGATATACACAAACATGCGGTATGTTGCAGTAGACGACAGGTTATTAGTCTAGTGTAGGTCTGGCACGAGAAGCGAGTATAATAGGCTAGGTGTGACATTGCCCCAGAGTCTGTGAGGTGGCTCGTGCCGTTCAACGAAGAAGGGCAGGAGAGGGGGATGGGAGGTGGGCAGGAACGGATTCCGGAGTGTCATTGCCATCGGCCTATAGTCGCTAGGATAGTTCGATATTGAAAGAACTGTGAATATGGCGATGCTAAATCGCGTCTGCGTCCGATATTGGAGACTATCGTTACAATCGCTGCGATATGTCGGTGTCGATAGTATCGATAGTCGACGAACTGTTTCAGTTTTGAACACTTTTTTCTTCAATTCTTCGACCGGGGAACACTGAAGCGAGATGAATTATTGCAGAGAACTGAAACGTCTCGGCGCAAGATGGAGGCAAAAAGTCGATAGAATTAGATGAGACAATATCATTATTCTCTTCGAGAACTAGACAAGTCACGGGGCAAAATGGTTTTCCACGGTTTAAGGGCGGCTGAATGGGGTCACGTCCACCCCCTCAATTCCTAACAATGTATATTATAACGTGAGACACATGTCCCATCTAAAGTTCCATTCACCCCGCGTCAAGTGTTGTTTACACATCCAAGAAACTGAGTGGGAAATCCCCGGTGGCAGTGTTATGCACACAATTCTACAAACGCCCGGTGAAGCCCAAGAGGTGCATTGACAATGCTCAGTCGCCCCCCCCCCCCTTCTCCTCCCTCTTCGTGTTCCTGAATAAGTTTGCAGGGACGTTTGGTGTGGCATACGTCACAGCTCAGCTGATTTGCCCCGGTATGGCACGTATTGCACTCGAGACAGAGTGATAGAATGGGATGTGTACATAAAAGGGAGAGTGAGGGGAAATGTGCGTGGGATTGGAGGGAGGGGGCGGGGGGAATGAGGAAAGCCCTAGCGCTCACGTGGGCGATGGTAGACGGCAGAAACTTTCAGAAAGAAAGATGCAAAAAGACTGAAGGGAAATTACTATCCTATTGAAAATAATCATTATCAAAAACAGAACAAATAGTAAGAAGAGTAAGTTCTCTATTCGTGAAATGTATCGATGTCAAATGCGCATATATATGTAGCAAACTTTACAATGTATTATTTCAGTTATATAGCTACTTATGTGCTAAAACAATATTTTTTGAACGGTTTCAAAATAGATTGACCAGTGGATTAGGAAAATGGATATACGAAAAAATACGGCGGTTTCCCTAATGTACGAAATTACTTCTGGTGCCCCCCCCCCCCATTTAATGCCTTCGATCCATCATGGATTTGTGGGCTTGTGGACGGTAACGCGACAACTGCACCTTTTATAAGTCTACCGTTCGATATGCCTACCAATTACAACCCTACCGCAACAAGTACACCTTTTAGAGGCCCACCAATTGAACTCCATACCAAAACGCCATTCAGTTGTTACATCTCTACCGAAAGAATATCCCTACTGGAATATTCTTAAAATTGACATCCCTACCGCCACGCAAACCTACCGTTGACCTAGCTTATTGAGCGATGAGTCAACCGCGACAACTGCACCTTTGTACAAGGCTACCATAGCATGACAATGACCTCACAGCCCTACCGCTTGGCAGGTTTACCGCGACAACTGCACCGTCTGACATGCTCACCGGAATCATTTTACTATGAACATCTGCACCAAAAAAAAACCCTACCTGCCTACGTGTCTACCCGTTATAACCTTGCCAAAAGTACATGTCCACCAAAATCACAACCCTACCAATTGGTCCATATTTTTTTTTTCTAACAAATGTCAATACAGTGTGGAGTAATTAGTAGGCTTATGATTTTGGTAGACATGTACTTTTGGTAGGGTTATAACGGGTAGCCACGTAGGCAGGTAGGGTTTTTTTTGGTGGAGATGTTCATAATAAAATGATTCCGATGGGCATGTCAGACGGGGCAGTTGTCGCGGTAAACCTGCCAAGCGGTAGGGCTGTGAGGTCATTGTCGTGCTATGGTGGCCTTGTACAAAGGTGCAGTTGTCGCGGTTGACTCATCGCTCAATAAGCTAGGTCAACGGTAGGTTTGCGTGGCGGTAGGGATGTCAATTTTAAGAATATTCCAGTAGGGATATTCTTTCGGTAGAGATGTAACAATTGAATGGCGTTTTGGTATGGAGTTCAATTGGTGGGCCTCTAAAAGGTGTACTTGCTGCGGTAGGGTTGTAATTGGTAGGCATATCGAACGGTAGACTTATAAAAGGTGCAGTTGTCGCGGTACCGATTTGTGGGCTTGTGGACCATACGCTACACCGCATGCACATGATAAGACACAGGAAAGCACGGAAAACCTATGTCGGTATAGGCGGCTACTCTATGAGCAACCTCCCGCTCATCAGGCATTCCGAAAAAATTCTCGCCCAGTTGGGAATTTGAACTTTAGGAACCCAAGCGTCAGCGCGAAGACTGCGTGCTTAGTCCACTTAGCTATTCTAATGTCGGTCAATATGAGATTAACCTCAATTTTTAAAGAATGAAAATTCATAAACTCATTCGTGTGAGTTATTATGAGTCCACTGAAGTTTCATTCAATACTACGACTGAAATTGACATCCACGGTGGAAAGATTCTTGGACCTCTGAATGTTCCAATGGCTATATTCCCTGAAACGTCTCCTGAAATATGGTCCATTGCATCAATTGTTTATAACCTTTTTCGGGGGAGTGGTTGGAGGCACAAAAAATATCGCATAAAAAAATTGGTCCATAAGAAAAGTAGCAAAAATAATCCAATAATGAGCTGATATTCGGGTCCATGCAGATTTTTAGGACGGATATTTTGGCGCAGATATCAACTCATTGAATCATCCTTACTCACTTAACACAACCATAAAGAAGACAAATTGCAGAGATGGATACATAGAGGCTCTTGAAGCTGCGAATAACGAAAGTGAAAGCGCGCGGGACAGTGCATTTGCCCTCACCCGGAGAGTCCTGTTATCCTGTCACATTGCGCTATATATCACACCTTCACACCTCGACGCTTTCCAGGTACACATGCAGAACGATTGATACGATTTACCCAGCCGCCCCCTCACCCACCGTCGCCAAGCCGAAGGTCGCGATAGTGCATTGAAACATCCCACATTTCCATTTTTGTCACAGTGGCGCTCTACATCGACAGCCCATCCAACTTGCTGTTGACCTTGTCACTATATTTACTCTTTTTTTATTTCACGCAAGCCGTGTAACACAAACTCGTTCATTCACTTCTGAGGGGGGGAAAAACAACTGCATGAAAATAAAAGTAATCGATAGGTCGTAAACACAACGGGTGTACGGCGCGTGTGTTCATGTTGACATTCGAGACACGGAGACGGGATGAGACAGAGAGGGCGATGGCATTTTAATCGGATGGATATCTCAGTCGAGCATTTTTCGAGGAAACGAATAGGTTGTGGTGAACGCGAGGAACTCCATGTATGGAGTTATGGATCAGGTAGGAACTGCCGATTGAAGCTTGACAGAACTAGCCTTGGACCAAGCCTCGACAGTCTAACTTTAGTATCTGGACTGCTGTTCAGCGTGTATATTGGTGTTGTGGCTAGGTTCCATTGCGTGGCATGGCCAGCAGATCTCATCCTGGCTGGTACAGCTGACGGTCAATAGATTTAGAGGCAGAATAGAGAGAAAGCTCGTTACTAGATGGCCAAACTAATACATAAGCATTCTACCGATGACACCATAGCGTCTTTTGCATTTCACCATCATAGAAGCGTCTTTCGATAATGCGTACAAATCGTGGAAGTCATCGATATTTATCTCACTATGTGTGCACGGTCTAAACTTGCCCAGCCCCCGAACGTAGATTTGGCGCGAAACACCACAGTGACCCCCATTGTCTTGTAGTACATAACCAACTCAGTTGCAGACAAATTAACAAGTGAAGGGAGTACATGACCCATGTACCACTTTTATCTGCCACCCTGCGTGCACCACCCTTGGGACACTTTCTACATGAAATTCCCGCACAAACTCGCGCAACTGTGCAACAGGTACTTGAGGGACATCCGGCGTCACTTCCGCTTCTGAGGATCCATTTCCTGTTTTCATTCTACCCGAGACTCTGATTGTAATTTTCGTGGCTGAAACCATTTCTGGACCAGAGTCACGCTCGCTGGTGAAACTCCAGTGACAGAAGAAAGTTTTGGAATTTCACTTTTTTCATTAATTTCGAGTCAATTTTCGTGTGGTGGTAGCTGAATCTGGGTCTAGGTCTACTTCTAGTATCAGGTCTCCATACTGAAGTAGGTGCAAGGTAGCGATGCAGTTCACATCTAGGGCCAAATGCGAGCGCAAGTTTAGGTCTACATTTTGGGAATGTACCAGCTCCAAGTGGAAATGTACGATCAGGTCCAGGTCTAGGAACAAAAACAGCCCTTCAGGTCTAAATTCAGATCTTCATTAAGCTTCGCCATTATGAAACTCCTATGAAACTTCCCATGAATTTCAGTCCGGGTATAGGTTTGGTTGTGAGTGCATATCCGAGTCGAAATTTTGGCGGGTTCTTCAACGTATCTTCAACGTCTATCGGTCGACTTGTGGCGTTGGAGGAGGTTGAACGGTGTACAGATCGAAATGTGCTCACAACCCAATTCCAACGTACATATTGTCTTTTATTTCCCTTTCTTCCAAATTCTACGGCGAGAGTACGTCAAAGTCGAACGTACTTTCGGCGTTCCCGACTGGGAATTCAAGTACGGGTATTATATGGCCCGGGTACGGCTTGCCGGGTCCCGGATGTCCGGTCCTTGCACGGTTACCTTCTACCTTATACCTCATGAAAAATGAAACGATTTGGGAGTATCTTAACCGGACTGGCGACCAGATTTTGGCCTGGCAAGGCAACATTGTCCGGGCCTGACAAGGAAACCTTGGGATGCCCTCGTCCGGCTACCTTGGATGGCCCTGACAACGAATGAAATGCCTCGGGGTATCTTATAGTCGGATTTTTATAAGGATTGCCTTCGGGCTTCAGCGCCGAACTCGCCGAAAGGCAATAGCTTGCAAACCATAAAGGTCAAGTTTTCGACGTAGCAAATGTTGGAAATTACATATTACAGAAGATTCACCATTCAAAAACAGAATAAAAAAATACTTTTTTCCGGAATTACTATCAGTACATTCACTAGACGATCATTGAATACTATGCTCCCCAAAGACAAGGACGAGGCTTTATACAGTGTTCAGGCACACTTCCGCTGCGAAAAATTTCGGCCATCTAGCAGCCACAACTAGAAAGACGAAACAACTTCCCGATAGCCTTTGATTGTACACTATTTTACTTGGGCACGGCTGCCGGCCATTGGCCTTCCACGGTCTAAATAAGGTTGAGCCACGGCAAAATTGGGTTTAAAAATCCGATACATAGCTTATAAAATTTACAATTTTTATAAGAACCGAATGAAACGAGATGCGAGTGTTCTGAACACGAGTAAGAATATAAATAGATGTTTGAAAACATGAACTGATTGACAGATCTAGGGGTCTCCATCTTGGCTGGTTACCCTCTTCCTTCACTCCAAGATGGCGGCGACCACAATTGTCAATCAACTATAGTGTTTATGTTTTAATAGCACATCCGAAAGAGTTTGCTTCTCTAATTTAAGGCTGTTATACTCATTGCTTACAATTACACAAACACACTCTATCATGTTCGGTTTGTAATTTTTGTGGCTAAAGCCACTCCTGGACCAGAGTCACTCTCACCAGTGAAACTCCAGTGATAAAAGAAACTTTGGGTATTTCCCTTTTTTTATTAGCTTCTTCAACAGACCAGTCGAGACACGATTGTCTCCCTGGGGTGGTATGAGTAGGGGGTTCTTATAAAGTGGGTCAGGCCGCGGTATGCCGCATGGAAAACTATATAAATCTTCTGATGCTCGTGCCATCGCCACGATAAACTTGACCTTGTCCCTCTCTGTGTACTATCCTGCTCCATTTTTCCGCCCCCCCCCCTCGATATAGACTCTTACTTTTTCCCTCCTTATATACTCGTTTTCTTTTATCATTGTTTCACCTTGGTACAGGCGCACACACATCAGCAACTTTCTGAGCCATTTAAAGTTACTTGTACGTGGATAATTCACTTGGAACTCTGCAACAACTTTCCCACGTAAACATCCAGGGGGGGGGGGGGGGACAGTCCAATGCACTTTTAACTGACTACGTCATGGCGTGTGACGATTACCGAGTTTTATGTCACTCACTTGTGAATTACGACACTATAACGGGAAAACGTAATACGCACGTGAGGGGAGGCGCCGATCCCCGCCCCCCCCCCCCCTCCTTTCTCGCCCCCCGCTTAGTTCAATTGACTCCGGAATCTCGATCGATTTGTCTAGACGATAAATTCATTCAGCCGTCGATGGCCAACTACTGTACCACCACTGTATGGGCCAGTGAAAAGACGTGGATCACACGTGGAAATAGTATTACTCCATAAAAGGTCGATAAACTCTTCTCTTTTAATACATTTTTCATTGAGAGTTTCGTGCAGCGGGATGAATACCTTGTCGATATATGAAAAAAAGAAAAAAAAATTGGGGCAAATTTATTTTTAACTTTTATGCGCTTTCAATGCCATCGATTCCATCACGCTCCTCCACCCCCCGGATTCAAACAAATTCATGGCGCTGCATAGCATTCGATAAAGTTGGATCATAATCGCAGTTCACATGTCACACGAATAGTAGAGAAGAATATCTCGTAAAAATATAGTTCAAGTGTGTCATCTGAGCTTTAGTAGGACCTGTTGCTCCATCCAACGCCCTTTCCCACTTTTACCCAACCACCTGGACTACCTCCCACCCTCCGCGATCTAACTCCGGCCACCTGAGTTTGGCCCGCAGTAAACTGTTTGTATGTCTATAATGAAGTGGCATCTAGCTTTCATGCAAACATCTCTTGCATGACCGCTTTGTGTAACGTGGGGCGCCACTTGTCAGTTATGTCGTTTCAGAGAGCATGGATAATAAATGGCGAGATTGGGATGCATGCTGAAAGCAACTATTAGATAGCTTACCGAAGAAAATGGAAAGGTATCTATTGGATGATTCGTCGAATCATTTTTTATTTGGATCCAACCGTAAGAGCGAATTACAGGATCAAATCAATATTGACATTTCAACGGTCATCCTTTGGAGAAATGGAAAAGACGTGGCATTACAAATGATATCAAGATAGTTGTACCAGCGCCAGTCTAGGTGTTGCTGAAAATAACGTGCTCAACATAAGTCAGGGTGGTGTTTTGGAGGAAGCGAAGACTTCTATAAATATAACAAGTTCAGTAATTGGCCAAATCAAGATAGCCATTCGACTGTGCTGTCTGTGCCGATTGAAAGAATCAAAAAAATTACTTAGTAACCTTCTTGATGATGATAAGGATGAAGCATCCTTAATGCATCAGTGCCCTAAAAATTATTCCAAAAATAATACCATTACCAAAGAATCACCTACCTTTCACCCGAAAGCGAAAATTCAACAGCCAAACGTCAATAACTTTATTGCTATATTACATAGTAAGATCCGATACATTCATATAATACTTTCGAACTATACCTGCCCAACCCTAGCGAAACTAAAAAGTTGAGAAGTATACGAAGGAAGATGTAGAAGGGATGCTGGTACCGGGAAATACAGTAAACTTTTGCGAAGGGTGTATCCCATCTGACCGTGGCCTTGATACATATACACATTTAAAGAAGCTGGGGGGGGGGGGGGAGGGAGAAAGTACCTGCTTCTCCTCCCCCCTTTTCTGGTGGCATCGTAACCTACATACAGTGTGTCCTTACGCTGGCCGCAACCCCGAAGAGTCTCGTGAAGGGAGACATAGATGGGTGAGACAAAGATGGAGTAAGATCGGTCGGCAAGTTTATGAATGGAGAAACTTCTGCTTCGGTGCATAAACGAGGGAGGGATAGAGGTCCCTCCTACTGAAGTGAGGAAATAAGGGCTACGTTGACCGAAGAAAGGGATTCTCTGGGTTATGTACGAAGGTTGTACATATTAATGATAAAACACGGGGTGAATATTCCTATCCCCTAGGGTCTTGCAGCAGTGGAGAAGGTTGAGGGAAATAGGAAAACAATGTACTTAATTTTGATAAAGTGAACAAAAGGTTTTTCAGTTCAATCTACCTTTCGTTTCCGGGTAATACTTTGGGCTTTTCTCCTGGAGATGTTATGGTTCCAAGTTGATAACTTTCTGCTCCTTTGGGTCAATACCTATGTTCCATGTCGTATCTTAGTTCTGTAGAAGGCTTCAACCATTGAAGTACGTAAGAAAGAGGTATAAACAAATAAATCAGTGAATGAAGAAATAGAATATTCCATAGTACTCGATTGTCCGTATGCTAAGTTATGAGACCTCTGAATCATCGTCAAACCACCAACAAACATAGTAAGGCGCCAAAAGACAGCTCCAAATCGCCCATTTGACGTTAAATCGCCCAATCTGGCAACTGTGGAAATAGGAAAGAGTTTGTCCATCGCTCAGGCGGGGGATATGTAGATGGGGTGGGAAATCCGGGCTGGCGTCCGCGGAGAACAACAGAATAAGCAACAGGTACAATACATAGGCACATACATAGACGTGCATGTATTGTTGAACATGACGGTCGTAATCATAGTCCCATCTCAAAGCACTCATCTCACTTTTTGTTTACGTTTTTTTTCTACCTTTTTCAAACTACCGGTCTTTGTTTTACTTTCGTTTGTTTTTGTTTGGGTGTTCAACATGGGTTTCTAGTGTTGTTGTTTTGGAAAATTGTGCAATTAAGGACCTTTTCTGGGGATGAGGACTTGGAGGTCAGTTGGAGGTCGATGGATACTGTTATGCGTTGGCATGCGTGACGCAACGGGAAAAACACAGTGCGGTTGGAGTTTTGTCGGTTGCTGGTTGCCGAGGGCAGATGGTGGACAGGAGTGATGGCTCATGTATACCCCGAGAATAGTTCATGATCATGATGGTTCATCTTATTGATACTAAACTTTTCGTTGTTTCAAAGTAACGGTTACTTGATTTAGAAAATTTGAGGTCATCGTATTAGATGAATGTTTCAACTGGATGCTCGTTGAAATTGGGTTACTGATGCTGGAAAGACAAATGTGTCGGAAGGTATAGGTCAGTCGAAGAGATTCGTTTATTATTAGGCACTAGAGCCATTCGTCAATATCTATACTCTTTCCATAACTCATCGACCCTTGTCTTAACGTAGAGAACGTTTCAGTTTATTACTGGTCGACTTCTGATTACGCGACAACCTCGCGATTTCTTCGAAACCAACAGCGTTCCTGGTAGCGTCGATGATGTAATACCTCGAACACGTAACTCTGTGAAATGAACTAGTGTCAGATACCTTCTGCAAGCTAATACGACTCCACTAGAATGTTGATAACATTAATAAATTAGAAGCGAATTACCAATTTTAGAAAAAAAAAAAAACAAGAATTAGTCATATAAACATTCTTTCCTCACAG
This sequence comes from Asobara japonica, assembly GCA_026005395.1. Classification (NCBI taxonomy): domain Eukaryota; kingdom Metazoa; phylum Arthropoda; class Insecta; order Hymenoptera; family Braconidae; genus Asobara; species Asobara japonica. Next base: position 2,303,977 of record BQMI01000393.1, read on the forward strand.
TCGAAAAAAAAACCTATGAAACGGCCGTAAGACAGCTGCAGAGAACAGCCGGCAGGACATGCAGTGGTAGGCATGGTGTCTTCATTCTCTTGATGCACGAAAGAGTGCCAGCCGAAAAGCCGCAACGCCTGGTACAACCCCTATGCTTGAAGAAAAACGAGTTGGGAATACTGTGAGGCGCTGCCTCACTCTCGGGCTTCACACAGCTGTTGCCTTCAGCACACACATGAGCATCAGACATCCGGTGAATCCTGCAGAGCCCCATGTATTTCAATCGATGAAAAATATTCCGACAATTTCTAGGAAACCATTTCGATCCGGTTTAACCCCAGTCTTACGCATCCTTTATTTGAGTTGGTTAAAAAAAATTGATGCACAAATTGCATTGATATGTATGCTTGTATGTTCCATTTTCCACACATAGTGTCTGAAACCTAACCCAGTAATAGATAAGAATTTATTTCAAAGGTATCAGTTAGCAGAAGAATAGATCCCAGGGGAGGAGCGTTTACAATAAGTGAATGTAAGACAATGACGGTCCACCGAAGAGTTTCATCTTTCTGCTTTGGCCAGCGCCGTTGCACATTTGGTGGCGTCTTTACTGGAACTTTGTACAAATGTTTGGGGGAAAGTCACGGTCGGTAACCGTTTCTTCCAACGATGCATACGCGTGGTGGTACCGCCAAACCCAATTCCGCTTGAAGCGATTGGAGGACTTCCCTTCAACGTTTGTCTGATGTATCGCCGATATTGCAGCTCCCTTCTATTCTCGGCGCAATGTCAGTTGAGTCGATCAACCCCTCCTCCTCTTCCCCTTCCGCTAACATTATCCATCTTGTGGTAGTAGATTAAAAGTCATAAATGAAGATGAGCGAATTGAGGAGGAGGGAAGTGAGGATGAAGCACTCTCGTGATTTATTCTCATTGTGATTAAAAGTACGGTTGTATTGAAGGCGTACCATTAATTTGGAGAATCCATTGGAAAATCATGAAATGAAGTTTTTTTTTAATATTTCTTTCCATGATCCGGGGAATAACCAGCAATAGTCGAGTGACAATTGATCCAAGTCATAACTCAACTGGAAATCTGAAAAATTCCAAATTTTAATCTCAATAAAAGATTCATATGAAATCTTATTCAGAAACTTAAGTGAAGGCGATAATTGCTTAAGAGGTCGAAAAAAAATTGTTTTTGAAGAAGAAACACTGGTGTAGTTACAAAACCATCGGCCTTCGGGGCACTCCCACTTCTTGCTCACACAGTGAATCTGGCGTTGTCCCTCTGGCGCGCCGGGGGATTTCGTCATCGTTATAAAGCAAGCGCCGACTCTCGAAATATTTAAACCCAACGTATACAACACATAACCACTTACACGTTTTGTGCGCCACACTGGGCCAAGAGAAAATTCTCGAGCGTTCAACACTCACCGCTAGATACCCTGCTTTATCGGCTATCGATAATGGTTTTTTCCACGTATTTCTAAATATAAAAGCAGAGAGTAACAGGATGAAAATATTTTCTAATCGTCTCAGTGGCCTCGACGCCACAATCATTGTCAGGTTTTTTTCTCCTCTCCAACAATTTACCGATCGATATGTTGGCGCTGCAGTTGTACACAGCACGCATAATCCATTCGATATTTACGATATCATTCTAGTAATTATTTACAAAAAAAGTAAAGCAAAAAAATCTCGTAAAATGAAGCGTAAACCGTAAAAGTGAGACAAAAAAATTTATATTTTCAGCATCAGCTAAGCTTTCCATTTGCCTCTAATCTTCCATTATTTCATCAATAAATGCTACGATGCAAAAATGCCGAATTACGAATGACCATAAACATTGATAAAAAAGAATTGACAAGGTGACTCGATCGGCAAGTGGCATCGATATGCCGCATCGCTGCATAACCAACTACGCCTGTAGGCTCCCTCGACAATTCAGCGCATAGAATTGTGTTACAAAATCCCCGTAGTTGCAAAAGGCCCTGGTCTTATACTCATTCGTTGTGACGCGCAATGCCCTGGTGCTGAGTCACGAGCAGCGTTGCCAGCATGGTTAGTTAGGGGTCGTGGGACGGAGGGGGCTGGGGCTAGAGTGCGGGAAGTTGTTGCAATGTTGCCAGATTTCCCGGAGCTCTTGGTCGTTCTCATTCCCTCCCCTCCATTCGTGCGCTTCGCAACCAAGGGACCCCCACCAAAACCAACCTTCTGCCAATCCCCGGATAGAGAGAGACAGTCTTATAGGTTACACGGGATGGATAAGGACAGCTTATTGGTATGGTGCGGTGGAGAAGGAAGCTTGAAGGTTATGTGGAATAGACTGCGACAACACCATACGTATTGTTGGATAGAGATAGCTGTGCTTGTTCAGTAGAACTGATGAAGACAGCAGATTCAGACGACGCGCGGGCGCAGGCGACGCTCAATTTTCATTCCATCAAGCTTTCTCGACCATTCGCTAGCGACAACGCTGGAGCAGAATTCCACAGAAAATGTCGGTAATAGAGTTTTGCTCAGAGATAAACAGTTGAATGAACGGCCCCGTCGCGAGAGTGCCTAGGAGGGTTACCAACTGGGTAACTGGTCGACAAACAAATTTTTTAAGCTAGGCAAAAATAAAGGGAAAAAGAGGAGAAAATAATGCATGAGTTTGCGGGGTTACGTAAGGGGTTTCAGGGCGGCAAGGAACTTCGAGTGAAGATGTGGCAGTGGAACTTTTTTGGTAAAGATGAAGAAGGAAGAATCTCCATGAAAGTTTTGCCTTTGGATCAGATTGATTGATTGGAAGTCATTTTCAATTGGAAGTCATTTTCAATTGGAAGTCAATTGCCTAAAAGTTTGGATTTTCAAAGCCGACAATAGTTTTTCAATAGTATACGGCAAAAAAATATGATACAGTAGTTCTTCTTAATTTCTTGATATACGCATATAATTTCCCATGAAGATTCCCCTATCGTTATCTAAGAATTGAAGAGATGATTCATCTTTCTAATCGATGAAACGTGGAGTTACAGCACTTGCACTTTTTTCCATCGGAAAAGCATGAATCATGGTAGGTGTGACATGAAGCACGGTTTATATGTACATAAAGGAAAAAGAAGTTGACCCAATAAACCTGTGTGGATGGGGTCATAGAAAGGGAAAATACAATCTACAAAGGCTTTGACCGAAATGCAATTTTTCAGACTCGCCGTCAAGAGTTGGATACTGGAGGGGTTTTATAGACAGTATTCTCTCTTCATTCGTACCCTTGGGCGATACAGTCTGTATAGTCTACGTCAATCATCCCTTCATCTTGTCGAATTGTAGCACTTTGTACTTTCACTGCATTTGAATTTTGCATTATACGTCATTTCAAATCATTTGGAATTTTCACCTACTTTGGAATGTCTGCTTTATTTCGAATTTAGAAACTTCGACTTCAACTTGAATAATAAGCCATCGATTGTCTGCAACCAAATTTCGATAATTCCATTATTTTTCATTGCAGTCTTCATCAATGCATTAAGTTCCAATTTTCATATGTGTGCAAGCGGTTCGCTTTCTGTTCTGTCACGCTCTGCAGAATTGTTGGCGTTTCACCGTGAATTTGACCCCATCTCTCTTCCACCCGAAAACTTCCCCCTCGTTGGCTGGACCACCCCTCTGCAGAATCCTGTGTTAGATGCATCACTACTTCTCCCTCCAACTCGTGATATTCACTTCAGGCCACTAGCTACCTCTCACTCCAACACATCCCGTAATCCACCCCCACCTGAACAACCCACCCACTCACCTATCTCTGTCCACCCACGCTGACTGGGTTATATTCGCTTTTGCAAACTCGAAAATTTTAGTGACGCAATTTATGACGGCTAAATGAAATTTGGCAAACGGAGTCATCGATCCTGGACTATATTAATTATTCCATTCTAATGGAATACTGGAGAAAGTATGGAAGCATATTAGGCAAATTGCTGAACAATTTGGCAAATTCTTCAATTTGAAAATCCAATCTCACTGAAATGTATAGTACATTTGTGAGATCTTATTTTACCAGTGAAAGCAAGCGAGGCTTTTCCAGTGAAAGGTAAGTTCTTGCGTCCATGTCCGTAGGCAACGTATGTCCCCTCATTTTTGCTCAATCCGGACCTTCTGGTTGACTTCCGCCTCGTATTTCTTCATGCTTTTTTTCCTACTCCTTGGAAAAATCATCTTTCTCTTCACTGCTGGAGTTTTCCATGAGCGGAAGTCCTCTCGAATGGTACCATGATTGAATTCAGTCTGGTATGATCCAGAAGGACTATTAACAGAACGAGATGAACCAGTCTATAGGTAGTAGAATGGACATCGTATTATCATATTGAACTTATCATATTTGCTACGGATACTGCCACACTTCCAGGACCATGAATTAAATTTCTGTTTCACCAACCACTTTTAGGTAACTCATCGGGAATATCGTGCTCGTCTCCGTCGCTGGAGCCTTCCACGAGCGTAGGGCGTCACGGAAGGAACCAAAGGTTGCAAGACTGTTTACAGAACGAGATGGAGGAATCTATATATAACATATATGCAGTATCATTATATTGAACTTCACTGTTTCCTATATGTAGTTCAGCAGTTTTGAAATTCTGCTGCGCTGCGAATACCATCCAAGTACCCAAACAACATTTCTGGTATTGCAAACAACACAGGGCTCGATTTGGCTCGATCCTGTGCTAAGGTTGACTTCCGCTCGGAATTCCTTGGTCTTTCTCTGCAACTCGTTGGAGAAATTATCTTCCGACGAGGTGGAGGGAGCTATTAGCTGCTGGACTTTTCCATGGGTGCAAGCTTCTGAGTGGAATCAGAGTGATCCCTAACCTGGTAGAGTGCAGTCAATTCAAGATCTCCTTAGGTTCTTTTGCCATAGCCATAAATACTAGGCTATTTGCTAAAATCAGATGAAGTAATCTATATATTTATTTATAAATAAGAGAAGAGACAGTATCATCATACTGAGTTTCAATGTACTTGATAAGTATTTCATGATGTTTAGTATGAATTCTGCTGCACTCCAAGGGCCATACCGAACCGAACCGAATTTCTACCTTGCCAGGCAATGCATCTTTCGTTTTCACTGGATCTCGAGCTCCAGGTTGACTTCCGCTTGGAAATTCTTGCTTTTTTTTTGTAACTCATTGGAAAAATCATCTTCCTCCTCGCTGCTGGAGTTTTCCATGAGCGGAAGTCCTCACGAGTGGAACCAGGGTTGTACCCAACCTGGTATAGTCCAGTACCTAACCCTCTCTGCTTCCTCTATCTATATACACATATCTATCTTTCTCTCCGGTATTCTCTATCTGCGCGAACTTGCTACTCCCTCGCATTTACTCCGTCTCTCTCCATTCCCTCCATAATTTAGGCCAGCTTCCCATTGGTTGGCACGTCGCTGACGTCATTGGAAAACTGGAGGGATATAACGGAACGAGAAGCGAGGCTCGTGGATTTAGTGGGTGTGGGGGAGGGGGGGGGGGCTACTTTCGCAAAAATACACGGGCAGATAGAGGTTGGTTGCCGCGCGGCATAGAACGTGCCGTTACCACGATTTTTTTTTTGAAGTCATTTTAGTTTCAAAAAATATATAGGTGGTTTTTCCTAGGTTATCCACTTTATCGGAAAATGCCGTCAAAATTTTTTAGTTGCGAATGCGTTGATGGTTTTGAAGAAGAATTAGTTTTTTTATAATGGTTTTATATATAGCATTTTTTAAAGCTTCATTTTGACGGATTTTTTTCGGGATAAAGTTTGGGAGGTTTTGAAATGGTATGCAAAATGGGGACAGATTGTAATTTTCCATACACTTGACTTATGGTGGGTTCCCATTTTCCATACAGCTCCATGGGAATATTCATGCAGACCGCTACAAATATTATCTGTTGAAATGGTAGTATTATTACGTTCCGAATCCACAAGAATAATTATGCCCTGACCACCAGCAACAGATTATATTTCAATTTGATTCAGGTGTATTAGCATCTTTGCTGGGGTTGGGCCAATGGGTTTGTTGATTATTCCGCGATTCAGAATGGGAGACAATTCGCATGTCAATCAACCCTCATTCTCAATTTGACTGTGTTATGAGGGAGAGCGTTGATGGCAGTGATGAAATTATTTTTTGAGTGTTTGATTTTTTTTTATCATTGTGATTAATTTTTTAACCTTTTGAAATTATAGTTTTTGAACTTTTACGACTCTGGAAATTTAGGCAATTTATGTTTGTTGCTCAAAATTAACCAGATTTGTGATTTTTTTATACTATTTATGATTCTTCATTATTTAAAATTTGTCAGTTTTTTTTCATTTTCAATTTTTTTTTTCAAAATTTAAATTATCAAAAATCCGTCAAACTTTTCATTTTTTAATTTTTTCAAAATTTGCAATTCTTTCGGTTCTTCAAATTTCCCCATATGCAACATTTTCACCTTAGATTTTCCGTCACTTTAGTCAAAAGGGATTTGCGCCTAAGGCACCTATGAAAGTTTTCCTAAAAAAAAAAAAAAAAACGGTGAAAGGAGAAATAAAAATTACAGCGAAACTCGCTAATTAGCTAGTACTTACGCAGGGTTAATCCACTGGTAATTTTCGATAAAAATCCCTCCAAAGTTAAAATAGTTTATCCTCCATTATTATTATTATAGTTTGGGTTGTACAGTTGAAGTTGATTGGCGTTGTTTTAGCCGCTGGTCTCACTTGGATGCGCGCGCATCTCGAGTTTTTGCGCGGGAATCGATTCTCTATTTCGAGCTACAGCCCCGTTTGCTCACCATGCTCATGACTCTTGACTATTGCATGCAACGAGTGAGAGAAATATTCGAATTGGTACATTAACACTCGAATTTCATGGCCTTGCATCACGTACCAAAAATTCCCATAAGATTCCCACGCGATTTCTTATTGGGATTGGTGCAGAATATCCGAGGATTTCCCTGGGCATTGGGGCTTTCCCATAGAATTTTCTTCGTGGAGAATTTTTATGGAAATACTCTAGACATAATTCCATGGGGCCCCATAGAAAAGTTAATGCAAAACAAAACTAAGAGGAACACATCAAATTATGAAAATTAAATGTCCCCTGACTATGTTTCCATTTCAAAAATATAAAAACCTCCATAGCTTCCCCATAGGATTTTTATAGGATCCCGTAAGACCTATCGAATTTTTCAGGTAAATTTCTGTAAGATTTTTGGGGAACTTGCATAGAATGTCCCATAAGTTCTCTGTAGAAATGCTCTGGGAAAGGGAGACCTTACCCACACGATTTTTTTCCTGGAAATTTCCGGTGGAAGTCATCTCACGAAATTATTTCCACGCCTTGAAAAAAATTGCAGGAAGATCACTAAACGAACTGGAAAAAATGGGGGATGGTGTTTAATAGTGAAAAACACTTGAGATAATTTACGAGATTATGTACAAAAATTATTTAACTATTCTCTGCATTTATCTGGACAATCTGAGACTATCTACAGAGCAGGTGAGAAATGTGAGCAAAATCTTGAATAATTTGATGACATTTTTTTCATATCTACTCAAAATGCAAATCGATGAAGTTGGAATGATCATTGGAAATTTGAATACGATTGATTTTTTTACATAAGCACATCCCGCGCGTGTCAGAGCCACTGCATAAAAATCGATTCAAAAACTAAAGTTTTGTTAAAGGCTTCGCAATAACCTCAGTAAACCTTCATAAACACCAGAATAATTCGCAACAACAGAGATCAACCTTACGATAATTTTAATAGATAATAGATGATTTTGTATAATCGGCCAGACTTGTCGAAATTCAGGAACTGAATTTTTTTGAAAATTAAAGATACTGCGGAAAAAAATCTAAATTATTGTACAAAATTATCTACAAACATCTGGGCTTGCGAGTGTATCTATAAAATTTGGAAGAAGAAAATTCAGAATATTGCAGATAATTCCATAAAATTTCATGACAAGAAAATGCATATGGATGAAATTGTGACTTTAGGTGAAAAGAAATTGGTCCTGGTTTACAATGAATATTTCCCAGAATTAAGGAGGCTATTGTGATAAGCGGATGATCCCGTTTTCTAAAATACTCATACACATAAACATATTCCGCTTGTGTGAGAACAAGTAGGACAATTCCAGGTGAGAGAAGTGGATAGAAGTTTCACCGTTATTTCTTCAGTGCGTAGTGAAGGCTATGGCGAGGCTCAAACTATGTAGCTCAAACTATCGTATTCATATAACCCTGTATATATAGCCCATTCCACCAATCCCCTACCAAAATCAGGTCACATTGAATCTGACATGTATAAAAAAAAAAATTATTGCAATCACTTCAAAAGCACGATGCGTCTAATCCAGCAAATTTCTCTTTTTTTTTTTGGAAGGGGACAAAAGGTGTGTGTGTGGGGGGTGGGTGAGTGGGTGGGTGAGCGAGTGGTGGGTCAATGAGTCGGTGGGTCGGTGGATGGATAGGTGGGTGGATGGATGAGTGTGTGTGGGTCGATGAGTGAGTGAGTGTGTGTGGGCGGGTGGGTGTGTGAGTGGGCGGGTGGGTAGGTGGGTATGTGGATGTGTGGGCGGGTGGGTAGGTGGGTATGTGGATGTGTGGGTGGGTGAGGGAGTGGGTGGGTGGATGTGGGTGTAGGTGGATGGTTGGGTCGGTTTCAAATTAGTTTAGAGACAATCGATATAAAACTTGTTTTTTATCCAGCAAATTTGATACATAAACTGTTTTATTAGATCTTTCCGGAAAGCCCCTGTACATCAAAATAATCAATTTTTCCACCAGGAAATCAAAAGTTTGATCCGTAAACGATATAACCTATAACTACATTCATTATAGCTTACATTCAATATAACCATTGATTTTTATTACAACCATCATTGGCACTTCCAAACATTCTCAGGCGTGGAGTCACCAGCGTGATATCAGCACGAAAATTTGAAAATAACAAAGTCGATGAAGGAGTTTGCGACGTAGCAAAAGGAGCAAAAGGAAAGATCAAAGTATATATAGATTTGATGGGGGCAGGTAGGCACGGCTTCCTGCAGAGAACTGATCCGTGACGCCCACGGTGGTCACCATTTTGCTCTATCGGTGCCATGCTATATAGTCATACAGTGAGAGACGAGAGAACCGAGATAAAACGAGAGAAAGAAGAGGAAACCAGAAAAGTTACATAACACGATAGATACGAAACAAAACGAGATAATGCGAGAGCAAAAAGACGAGACGAGAGAAACGAAGCGAGACGAGAATATTCGGCGAGAGGACGAGAGACGAAACGGGACTAGGCTCGACCTTGAGTCGCAAACTGGTATATAGCCACAAGATGAGAAAGGAGGGAAGTCGATCTTTCGAATAATTGTCGAGAGACTAGAGCAACGAGACAAGACGAAAGAAATGATAGAAGATCAGAGAAACGAGACATGAGGAACTGAGGCAATAATATTTGAGCAAGAGAGACGAGACGGGTCGAGAAAACAAGAGGAACGAGACGAGAGAAGATTATCATTGATGGTATGATAACTGGCATTCGTTTAGTTCTCCGTCTCTGCTGAGCCGGACGGATTTGACTGTACCGATGAGACGAGAGAGTTTTCCAAATCTCGAAAAGACAGAAGGAGAAATTTCTCGAAAATTGTGAACCGAGACGCTGCGAGGGACTGACTTTATCGAGACCAGCCGAGTCGAGAGAATGTAGATTCTTTTATGAAGAATTGTATAAAAATGTGAAAAAAAAATACTGAAAAAAAAGAATAATGGAAAAATTTTTGTACGAAAAAATTGTAATAAAAAGCCATGAAAATTTTTCGATGGTTGAGCATATTTTTGAAAATTGGTTGATAAATCGATTTGAAAATCGGACTATATAGTAAGCAAGCGCTCGGGTTGGAGAAAGAGTAACGGAGGATGGTTACAACAGGGTCGTGGGAAGTGGTTGGATCGACCTTGAGCCGCAAACTGGTATATAGCCACAAGTGAGCTATTTGTATGGTATATAACGTATGTATATAACGCACGCCACAGACCAAATATATCGATATACGGAAGAGCATCCCTGGGTACTCGACCTTGCTGTCGATATCGCGCGTGGTTTATATATTCAGGACTATAACGTCGAGGATATTTATGAGGGGGTGGAAAACCAGGTGGATGAACCTGCAGTTCGGCAAAAGTCTTTCGTAATGCGGCAGAACCAAATTCAGAAACAGACGGACATTTTCAGAATTGCCTATTTTGTTTATAAATTTCACAACTCATTGAAAATTTCGGGAATTTTGAAAAAATTCTGAAGACCTTGGGAAATTTGAAAAATTTGGAGAGTGCGGAAAATTTCCAAAAATTATGATTTTTTTTTTTAATAAGGGGTTTTATAAATGTTTAAAAATTAGGTATTTGGGAACTGAATAATCGTAAAATGTTATTAATGTCGGAAACTTGACTATAGTCAAATTTTGTATATAAAATTGACGAAATTTCGAAAATTGGAAAATTGATCGGGCATTTAAAAAATTTGTGAAAGTTTAAAGTTGAAAATTCTTCAAAGTCAAACCATTTGGGAGGTGGCCCATTTTTTATGAATGTAAAAGATCGCGAAATTTAATAGTTTTGGAATATTTTCTCGCTTTTGAAAATTTCCAATCCAATTAAAAAAACAAATCTATGAAATTCTTGAAAATTCCGATTTTGCAAATTTCTAAATTTGAAAGTTTTTAAATTTCCATAATTTCATTTTTTTCTGAAAATTCAAAATTTGCAAAATTTATTTTGTACAAGTTAAATTACACAATGAAACGGAACGTGTAGGTGCAAGTTGAAAATGTTTACAACCCTATAATAGGGGAAATCTGTGAAAATGATGCATCGGGAGGAGAATTATCGATTCAAGTGCGCAAGTACTTCCGCCCAACCAACTAATTATTTTTAATTTACAACGGATAATCAGAGGCAGCAATTAAAAATGAATGCAAGATAAGTTGATCCTAGAGCTCCTGTATAATTCTTTGATTGAACATTTTCTCTTTTCATAAATATCACTCAAACGTCACTTTTACATGGAAATGGAGCGATTCAAACACTTTTGAAAGCTCCATTGATATGGGACAAAAAAATACATGTCAATGCATTGAGTAATTCAGAATTTTTTTCCAATGTTGCAATTCAAAAATAAACTTTCAAAATTCAATTTTTTATGAATTTCAAAAATTCCAAAAATTTCAAAGATTTCAAAAATTTCAAAAATTTCAAAAATTTCAAAAATTTCAAAAATTTCAAAAATTTCAAAAATTTCAGAAACTTCAAAAATGATCAAAAGTTATTTTAATAACTTTCATTTGCGAAATTTTCAAAATACGAAGTTGTGGGAAAGGAGAAAAATAAGAGAAAAAAACGATACCATACCAACCATACCCTCAAAGCCACCCTCGAGGTTTAGCTGTATGTATACAACGTCCATGCCCCCCCCCCCCGTACCTATTTGAATGAATCGCTAAGTTTCGAGGAATATTTTACCATTTCAAATGTTTCGCGCTTTTTCAAAGTTTAAAAATGCCTACAATTTATCGAATTTTCAAGACCTTGGGCACTCCAAAAATATTAAAATATTTCGAAATATGAAATTTTGTTACTATTTAAAAAGTCCGAAAATACATGAAAAAAATTGGAACTTTTGAGGAATTCTGGAAACATCATTTTTGGCAAACATTCTAAAATTCGAAAACCACAATTTTCAGAACTAATTTCAGAACTAATTTCCAAATATTATTGCAATATTCAAAAATTTCGAAATTCTAAAAAATTCAAAAATGCCAGAAACCCTCGAAATTGTCAAAAAACTAAAGACCCTCAAGTAAAAAAAAATCGAAAATTCCAAAAATTGAACATTTCAAGTATAATTTGCATAACTTCACGAGCCAAAAAAAGTAAGTAGACTGTACTATATCGGTTTCCCAGAGCTCGAAGCCCCGAGTTTTTGCTAGATATATACACTGCCAGTTTCCACCCCTCGTGCGCGCTTAGTATTTGAATAAAAAATATTTGGTCCTTGAACTAGAAATTTGAAATTTTTGGACGATTTCAAAGAATGTGAGATTGCAAAATTTTTAAAAACTAAGAACTTGTGAAAATTTGTAGTTTAACAAAACTGACAAATCCCTAAAAATTGAGAAAAATCAGGTGTGAAATTTGTTTTGAATTTTGAAGAAAAAAACGAACTTTCTGAATTTCTAAAATTTGCAGAAATATTAAAAACTGAGAAATATGATAAGTTTCTAAATTTACAAATTCCCCCCCCCCCCCCCCCCCCCCCCCCCCCCCAAGAATGAAACTAAAGAATATGACGAATAGTAAAAATATACAAATGATAAAAAGGTAAAAAGTTTGCGAACCTGAAAAAAATGGCAAACTTCAAAAACCGAACAATTCGACTAATTTGAATAATTTCACAGTCAAAAAAAGGAGCGGGAGCGTACTATACTGTTCACCCGAGGGCTCCAAGCCCCGAGTTTTCGCCACACGTATATATATATATATATATATATAGCGACAGTTTCCACCCCTCGTTCGATCCCACCCCATTTCACCCCCCCCCCCCTGTTCGACCCGCATGAGAGAGCCCTCTCCGTCTTCCCTACATCAATTCGAATAGTCTGGCTCACCCTAGCTTTTACCCTCATCACCGAGGCAAGAATTTCTCCTCGGCTTTTCTCACTGGCTCCCCTTTATACGCGTCATCCTGACATTGCCAGCTCGGAAAATCATTTTATTATATTAAAAATATACTGTTTATTAACGATGATAGAGATCTATAAAAAATCAAAATACATGTTACATATGTTTCACACGTTTTTACACTCTTTTTAACAAGATATATGCGTTTGTGGGTGCGTGTTTGTACGTATGTATTTCAGAGAATTACGAAAATTCAATAATTGTCGTCATGTTTGGGCTAATCAGGTTGCCATGATTTTGGAGTCTTTCAAAATCTTTAACGTTTTCAAATATGTCAAAATTTTAAAATTGAAAATCAATTTTTCAACATTCTCAAAATTTCCAAAATTTCCAAAGTTTCGAAAATTTCCAAAATTTTTAAAGTTCCCAAAATTTTTGAAATGTATAATATTTTGGAAATTTTTTACAATTTCCAAAATTTTCGAAATGCAAAAAATCTCTAAATTAACCTTCTTGAACTGTTGGAAATTGGGTCACCAGATTCTCAATCATTGGAGTCTCAAAAATTATACTGCACTAAAAATGATCCTTCGAGAAATTGTTCTCCAAAAACGTTTAGAGTACACGGGGCGGCGCGCCGCTCACCGAGAGAGTGAATATGTTCATTTTAATTATCTCGAAACCAATTCAAAATTCAGGAAAAAAAAAACAAGTTTCCCCAATTTTTAGTCAAAAATTTTATCGTCAGCCTTGACTATAAAAATTTTCAGTGAATCCGAAATTGTATATTCAATTTCGCTACTTCTGCGTCGAGGTTAAAAACCGGAGTGGCATATTTGAAAGTGACCTCGCGCGTCTCGATGTCGCTGAAAAAGCGCCCTCCCGGCGCCTCGAGAAAATAAAACCCGACAAAAGACATCCCCTTTGGGGTCGGGGAGGGTGGAGGGGGTGCGAGTGCGCGTATATCCCAGCTCCCCCTAACAGCTTTTCAACCCCCTTTTCTTGCGCTGTTTCTTCTTGGACCTCAACTGAGATCCCCGGAACTTCGCGTCGATGCTCATTCTGAAGCTCCAAGTACTACTTTACCGACATTCAATGGGCCAATCCGAAGACGCATTGATCGCGAAAATTCAGGAAATGTTCTATAGATAATTTCCCCGTTTTCTCCAATTGTGCATCCAAATTTGTATAATTCTTTTCTTAATTAAAAAAAAATTATTAGTTTTTTTGCAGAGTTTTCTTTCCAAAAACGACTTTCTCAAGATTTTCTACATTTTTTTAAGATGAAAAAAAAGAGAAATTTGTTGGTGCGACATATGGAAACCACCCAAGAAACTTCCCAAATTATAATTTTGAATGGACGCGGCTTGGGTAAATAATGGAGATAGAGGAAAAAGTTATAAATACAGAATATTCCTTGTTTCATGGGGAATCATTTAGGTGTTATGAGTTACATCGTTATCTGTAACACCTTTTGCAAAAATGGGAGGTTAATGTCGGACATAACGTAAACTGCTTCCCCCGTTGCAGATGATCTGTACTGTACGTTGTGCAATATTGAAGAAACGTCGAAGAGTCATAAGACATAATTAATAGAATTTTCCATGCCACATATTTTCTGTTATTAGTATTTTCATCTATATCCACTCTTTCCATCAAAAAATCCTGCGGAGTTCACGCAGATTGCTTGCAAACGCTCTCGCGCCGTCCGCGAACCTCCCACCCAGATTTGCTCCTAAACGATGAAGGTTAGAAAGAAAAATGATTGAATATGAAATGTGTATTGCAATGTGAGGAACAAAGTTTATTTGAACTTTTTTTCCTATCTCTACCCATTCTCGCGATATTGTGTTAGAATAAAAAACCTCAGGATGCATTTTAACCAAAATCCATTCAAGTTCAGACGTTTAGACGTTTCAATTGTGCGATTGTTGAGATCCATTGCACAATTGGTGCATGAGAAAGCTCTTGCCAAATATTTTGACTACACGCATTAACAGACACACGCACAATGATGTGAACTACATTTTGTCTTTATTTTCAAACTGTTCAAACTCCTAAAATCCCTAAAATAATCTGAATGAAAGCATATTTCTTTTCACATATGTCAAGCAAAAATCTAATGCTAACTCCTCAATAGACACAATAAGTCCTCAAATTTCCCCCCACAGCGCAAAGGAGAAATCTTTTCTGCATATTTGAAGAATATTTTCCACCGTAAAAAAACTCAGGCACATTCAGGAGCTTGGAATGGCTGATGAGGTAACCAGAGGCAACCTTACGTAAGGCCAAGAAGCTGCGCAATAGGTCGCTTGCCCAATGATTAACAATCCATCGATTCCATTGAGTTCTTATTTCCCAGCCAAGAGCATTCAAGTTCCCCAACTTCGAATAACCTTGCGAACGTGGTTTGTGTCCTTGCTAAGATATTTCAATTGAAACTGATTGATCAAGGTTTCCTCCAGACATATTGACCAATCTTTGAAAGGCAAGTTAGTGCATGCAGCAGAAAACTTTAGTGCGTAGATTGATTGAATGATTGATTCAGTGATAGATTGATGACTGAAAGTTCATTGACCGCACATTATGTGGGAAAAAAGTATCAAAAGTAGACTATGCTGATTGATTGATTGATTGATTGATGGACCGATCACCCGATTCATTCATTGATTCATTGCTGGAGATTTTAGCAATCATACAGTATGCTGCACAACAGTATCAATGCCAAGAGTCCAAGCTTAACTATGTAGATTGATCTGACGATTGATTGATTGATTGATCGGCGGGCCGATTGATCGATTGATGGATCGGTGAATTGACTGATTTATTGATTGATTGACTGATCCTCCAGGACAAAAGTTTTATGAATGCTTCTCTCCTTAAGACTCACACATCCTTCAGAATCCTTATGAGTTGCCCATAGAAAACCGATAAGACCTTGACAGAATCACATCATATAGAAATTTCTTAATTCGCCATAGATGTTCTATGTCATTTCATAGACCTAAATCACGATTGATGTAAACGCACACAAGAACCGTCTGATCATCGACTGACAATAGAGGACATTCAACAAGTTAGCTTCGGTGACATGCAGGTTGTATACGACGTCCGTTTCCTGGATCCCGGAAGTGTGTAAAGCCACTATCAGACCAGAGCACTTGATTTTATGGTCTGGCCGTTTGCTTTCCAGGAAGCTGATATTACAAGAGTTGTAAGACCTCCAATTGTCTTCTCTTATTGCAGAAAATTTGATGGGTTGCAAAAGGGTCCTCATCAAAATGGTCGTACCTCGACGATTAGGGGGTACAAGAAAATCGATAAGTAACATCAACCTAGTGCATTTTCTGTTTCGGTACTGCTTTGACCGTTTTGTTGAGGACAACAGTTGGAGATGACCAAAAGGGTCTCGTCAAAATTCAGCTATCTCTCGTCATCCGTTATTGCTCAAACAATCAATCTTTTTGATTCCCAGATTTCTACCAAGAATTTGGCAGAAAGCAAAATCGGCAGGATGCAAAAAGCGCTTTTGACCACTTGGCGAAAAACTTTACACGTCTTTACAAAGAGGCGATCGGAGAAGGCGCATGCTCCGTAGAATTAGACGCTTCCTAAAAAAGGTCTTCATCCAAATCTGGGTATCTCCCTTCGATCATGACATATCAAGAAGCCGTGCGGAACGTAAACCCGACGGAATCCGACTCATTTGATCATTCTGATATGTGGAGAAGATGATTTGAAAATGGTACGCTTTCTGCATCATCAGATGCTACAAGAAAGCTCATCTGAATTCCAGTATGCCTCTCCCAGGAGTCTATACTAAAAAATGTATACTTTGCCAAAGATTTGAATATTTTGTCATAGGAAAAAGACGATTCGAGAATCTTCATAGCATGTAGCATTAAGTGGTCTCCAAAAATGGTACGAAATATGGTTCTTCGACGACGACATACCAATAAATCGGTAAAAGCGCAACCAACTTGTCCTGCACGCTCTGTACAATTAACTGCTCTATAGAAAAGGCCTTTATCCAAATGTCGGTATCAATAAGACACCCTGAATGACAATCTGATTAATTATGCTGTTAATATCCAAATTGATAGGCGCAGGCTTCTAATAATGCATTTGAACATAACCTCGAAACACCGCAACACCTCGTATCCAGCCCGTATCGCCTCGCGTAACTTCCCCCCCCCCCCCCCTCCCTGTCCTACATAACCCAGGATCTACTAAATTCGACGCAGCGCAATTTCAACATTGAGGACAAGCCATCTAGAACCCTACGATGAGCCACTCGAGACTTGGTTGCCCCGTTCTTGACTTGATATCTGCGAAGGTCCACCATGATTAGAACTATCTTACCATAAAAAACACCAAAGAAATCACTATATGATATATACATGATTAGCCACGACTTCTAAGATTTCTATACGAAAACCATCCTCTGGGAAAGGTCTCAATTCTCCATAGCATTTCTATAGGGGTCGTATAGAATATTCTACAGGAATAACAGAAAATTCCTATCGAACGGTTTCCTATAAGACATGCTGTAGGAATCTTGTGCGATTTCTACAGAACGATTCCAGGCAACAATTCTATAGGGAACATCTCAATCCTCCATAGCATTTCCATAGGAGTCTTATGGTATTCTCCATAGAACAGCATGTCTATATCATTGATGCTAAGTTATCTAGAAGCCTTCGATGAGCTGCACTTCTCTATTTGATATCAACGAGTATCCACCACGATTATAACAATGTTGCTTCAGCTTTATCTTACCATGAAAACAACATAAGGAATGACTATAGCAACTACGATGAGGAGAATGCCCGGTATAAGTTTATAAACCAACCAATGGATATCTTTTCGAACGTCCCTGGTAGAAGACAGCGACAACGACGACAGTTGAGTTTCTTCTCGTTGTTGGTAACGAAAAACGAAGAGTTTCCTTGGATAGGAGAAGGGGAGTGGAAAAAAATCAAAGAATTGAACGAGGAGAAAAAACGACGGCAAAAAATAAAAAACAGAGAACACTATAGTCTATACCTAAGGCGAGTGGAAGAGAGAACGTCGTCATAATTCCTTGAATTGAACGGCGGGTTATTCTCCACCAAGGTTACAGCACGAGGGAACAAGGCGCGGCCCCCGAGACGTATACGGGAAAAAGTGGGGAGCGGCGAGGGGTCCAGGGGACGGGAAGTTAGGCTAGTGGCGGGGGTAAGCGGGGAATCGATAGGACGACAAGGACAAGTCTATAGTCATACTGTGCTTCCATCCTTCCATGTATTAGTAAACCCTGCTTGTGTGTTAGTTCCGTCATGGCTGTGTCGATTAGCGAACCTGAGTGGGGGAGGGGGAGGGGGAGGTAAACTTCTGGTACCAAGGCGTCACGCTTGGCGGCAGCGCTATCGCGCTGGTACGAGGCGTCCTTCTCCACAAGCATCAGCTACTATCGGTCGAAGTGAGCAAGAAAATAGGGTGGTGGGGAGGGAGGGGAGTAGGAGAAATGATTCGCTTGCCAAGCAACGATAGCTGAATAGTGCGGCGCTCGAGGGGATTGGTGGGACGGTTGGGGTGATTGGTAGAGAGCGGTGTGGCTCGGGAAGGGCGGGAGGGAGAAGACAACGAGGAACGCGTGATATCAGAGTGGGGAAAGGGGGGCGGGAATGGGGAAAAGGAGGAGTCTCCGCGGCGTGGGGGAGGGGAAGGGGAGAGCGAACCGACTTTATGCAGCTGCGGGACGATAACAACGATGGGCTACAGGACTGCCGCTATAGCTGGGGAAATGCCAAATGGGCTAAAGGACCGTGCCGGCCTAGCTGTACGTTCGCCTCGGTAGTGCCATGGCGGACGGCAAGGCAGGAAAGGCGGGAAGGAGAGAGGGATTTCAAGCGGTTCGTACTCTTCTTGTCTACCTTGCTTGGGTTAGGCATCGTGCTACGCAACTCTACGAGGCTCTACAACAGCCACACCAACCGGCTCTCTCTTACCGGCGGCACTGTATTTTCTCACTTGTACGAGACTACCTAACCTATACATTGCGGACCCTTGGAGCTGCCAGCTCATATCGTAACCAATGAGAAGAGTATACTGTGCTGGGGATTCAGGCATAGTCATGATCAAAGTCAGGGGGATGACTGAGAGAGTTGTCCTTCGTCATGATGGTTTTTGGGGGACTTTTACGGTTATTGAAGGGACATTTTTTGGCGGACCAGCCCGGGTGAATTTGAATTGGTTGGATTTTTACGCGAAGTTATCGATTAGTCGGAGGGTCGATTGGTCAAAGATTGAGGGACATTTGGGGAGTTAGACATTCTGACCAATTTTTGAGTTATCATTTTCAACAAATATTTTCTAATTTTGGGAAGAATAAGTTATGAATATTTTACGATAGTGGGGATTACTGGAAAATTCGGAATAGAGATTTTGAGAACATATTTTGTGACAAATGGGTAACGAAATATTCTTCTTTTTTCTATTCTACAAAATTTCATAAGTCTAAAAAAAATTGGAAATTGGTAGAAAAAGCTGGAAAAATCTTTTACTACTATCCATTTTCAGAAGGTATTAACCTCAGATGATTATTGGAATCATGTATTGTTATTAATTTTTCCAAGCTAGACTTTGGTCAAAAATGCAAACTCTGCAGTGAATCCTAGAGGACGATGAAAAATCCGAGTACATATTTCTCTCATCAGTGGCTGTATTTGAATTTGCCGCTGATTGTCGTGGGTGGGAATCGTGTGGTTGGCTTTCAACAATCGAGTAATGCCTCGGCGCAGTGACGTCACTATATGGTACTATAACTATCTTGGGTTATGTGTCCTGCGCGCATCAAAGACGCTTCAAGTAAATTGAATTTGAAAAAAACAAGTATTTGACATATGAAAAAAATATAGATATCAAAACAAGGAAAAATTGAAAA
Source organism: Asobara japonica (assembly GCA_026005395.1). Lineage (NCBI taxonomy): Eukaryota > Metazoa > Arthropoda > Insecta > Hymenoptera > Braconidae > Asobara > Asobara japonica. The sequence goes on from BQMI01000393.1 coordinate 2,323,578, forward strand.
CTCCAATTTTCATTTTCTTCATAAGTTACGAAAAAAGTATACAAATAGTTGGAAAATTTGGAAAAGGCAGAAGAAAAAGGGTGAAAATTTTCAAATAAATTTTAATGAGTTTCGAGAGCTAATTTGAAATTACGGAAGTGGGATATATTCGACAAATGAGAATTAGAAAATGCCGGAGGGGCATAAACACGAGAATAGACGGAATAGACTATACTAAGAAAAGATAACAGTGCGAATTATGCGGAGTACTGCCGTATTTTCACTGTGCGAAATTTGGTCCGGCTCAGAATATAGTTTTCGAAAATTTTACGAATTTTGCAAATCTCAAGAAACTAAAAAAACGCCAGTTTAAAACAATTTGGAAATGTTCTTAATGCTAAATATTGGAAATGTCTAAAATAAAACACAATTAAAAATAAAATTATCAAATTGTGGATAAATTTTAGAAAAAAATAAAAAAATTATAGAACTTCAACTGCTTGAATACATGGTGAAACTTCAGATTTTTCAAACCTACGGGTTCTAGAAAGTGGTAAGATGTCAGTAGAATTTCTTTAATTTTTGAAAATTTCTGACATTTTGAGAAACTTGAAAACTTGAACAAAAAATAAATTTTAGAAAATTTCGAGAATTGAACGCCTTCGAAAATATCAAAATCACGATAACTCAGCAATTTTAAAAATTTAAAATTCTACAATTTGAAAATTTCGAAAATTTGAAAATGTGAAAATTCAGAAATCCGAAAATTCATAAAATTCAGAAATTTTCCACTTTCGAATTTTCCTTTCATAAAATTTCAAAATTTTATAGCGTTTTGAATTCTTTTCAAAACTGGTAGGAGGAAGTCAGAAGTCCAAAAAGTGGGAAAAAAATTTCCCATAAAAAGGGTCTATTAGACATTGTGAAGAAATTTGATAGCATTTCTACAGATTTCTTTCTCAAAATCTCACAGGAAGGCTCCGAAATTCTCCATAATATTTCTTATGGGACGGACCATACAACTTCCAAAAATCCTCGAAAGGTTTCCCATCGGAGAATTGTCCCATAAATTCCTGATGTTATGGACAATGTTATGGGCAATTTTCCGGAGAAAAATCCTCTAGGATTCTTATGGGGATTCCCTTAGGAAGGTTTCTTATTAGGCGTTCTGAGGAAATGTGAGCGCATTACCACAGATGTTGTTCTTAAGATCTCACAGGGAACGTCCGAAATTTTCCTTAGTAATTCCATAGGGTTCTTATGGGATAATCCATAGAAATTCTTCGAAAGGTTTCTCATCCGAGAACTGTCCCTTAGACCTCCAACACTATAGCATTCATATGGGAAATTTTCCGGAGGAAAATCCTATGGGATTCTTATGGAAATTCCCATAGAAAAGTTTCCTACCAGACTTTGTGAGGAAATTTTATGGTATTTTTCCAGATTTTTTCTCAAAATCTCACAGGAAACGTCCGAAATTTTCCATAGGGTTTCTATAGGAATCTTATGGGATACACCATAGAAATTCCGAGAAATCGTCGGAAGGTTTCCGATGGCAGAACTGTGACGTAGATTTTGAATTTTCTACAATTCCTTTGGGAAATTTTCCGGTGAAAAATCCTACAGGATTTTTATGGGGTTTTTTCGTACGTGGTGATCACAGCGCTGTTCATAAATTCAATTCTATTCTATTTGCTCGGAAAGCCGACTGTCATACCACAGCCGTTATTTTGCCTCTCTGTATAATGCATCTATTTTCAACTTTGTGATATGTGACGTATATGTCAGTCTGTTGAAGCGGAATTCGTGGGGAATATATAGCACAGAAATGCGCGGAACAGTTAGATCCGAGCTTGCATCTCAAACCGTCAATTTCAACGTCAGAAATGGTTATTGGCTCATTATGAACTTTTTAAGTCCAATCATGCTTTTTTTAGTCTTTTTTAAGCAGTGCGACGGTATTTCGCCGGCTCGCGTTCTCGTTTTGAATTTTCCGAGGCCGTACCCATTGCGCCATCTTCCGATATGAGACTTAAGTGGAATAGTTGCTCCACCGATGACATAACTTAAGACTATCTTATGAAACTTTGGGGCATTTTGTAGATTTTTTTTCAGTTAATTTTTAAAAATGCCATTTTTTCCGTTTTCTGATATACCATTTTTTTGAAGAACATAGTTTTTGATATTCTTTGAAGAATTTAAGAATTTTTAAAAAATAAGAATTTAAGAAATTTTAATAAAAATTACAAAACTTTCAAAATTTTGGGAATTTTTAATTTTGAGAGGTTTGTAAATTTTTTGAAACTAAAAAAATAATTGAAATTTCTCGATTTTCATCGACTTTTTTGTAGATTTTGAATCTTTTGTAGATTTTGAAATTTTGGTTTTTAGAAATTTCTTGATGTGATTAGAAGCTTGATGTTGTATAATGACTTTATTCTTATTATTTGAAACGGAATCTCCTTGATTCCAATACAAAAATGTTCGCAAGTGGGAAAATTTTTGCACCTATTGCTTTTCTTGTACTTTTCTTGTTCGTGATTTGAACAAATTTTAGAATTTTGAAATATTAAGTGTTTAGAACGACACATTTTAATTTTCTGCGTCTTTGTCAATTCCAATGTATTAAAAGTCTTGATATTATCATTGTTTTTTCCCTCCTTTGTAATTTACATTTTCCATATTTTTTGAAAATAAAATTATTTTTGTATTTTTAAGAATTTATAAAATTTTTAAAACGCGAAATGAATGCAATTTTAGCATTTCAGAAGGTTTCACAGTTTTTAAAATTCTTGTTGAAATTTTTTTTGCATGTTTTTTAGACATTTTTATTGAGATTTTTATTTTACTTTTTAATTTTTTGAACTTTTTCCGCCATCTACCGAGCGTAGAACGAAGGGTGAATGCTGGCTCAGTCGATCACAGAATGATCGATACTAGTTGAGTACTTTTTTAATTTTCAAAATTTCAAAAATTTGTTGAGATTTTGAGAATTTTTTTTTTTACCTCGTTGTGAGGATTGAAAATTTTTTGAGAGCGCATTTAAAATTTACAAGTTTTTTAGTGACTTGTCGAACATTTTCTGCAGATCTTCATATGTTTTTTGACATAATTTTTTTTTTAATGGAAAATGCTGAAAATTCTGAAATCTTTAATTCTTTGAACTTTTCACTTTTTAACGTAAACCTCCAAAATTCTCAAAAAAACCTACAATTCTTTTATTCCAGCAGGGCTTGGCATTCTCATTTTTTTAGTGGAATTTACCAAATTAGTCTCACTTTGTCTAAATTTTCTAAAATGTTGCAATTTTTAGCTTCTCAAATTTCGTATTCAAATGTATTATTAAAATAGGTCTTCCTTCCCTGAACTCCCGCCATACATCCTAGACTATGAGTGTTAGTAAAAAAAATCATGAAATATGAAAATAAGTATCAGTACGTAAGGAGCAACTTTTATTCGGAATATTTTTTCCTAGCTGGTTTCATGATACACACAGACACAGACACGCACTTTGTTTATAATGAAGGTATATACAAAAAGAGACATACACACACACACACACTCAAACTCTTCTCGACATCGGAAGGTCAAAAATCGTTATTCAACTATGATCCACGAATATGATGACTTCCATGGCATTCGTCATTCCAAAAAATATTACTATTTTATTTCTATCAGCTTAGCCGATTGAACACATAGGAAATTATTACCAAAAACAAATGGCACATCTGTCCAAATTCATTCCCACGTCCTATCATTTCCTAAAAAATCAGCCGAGTTCAGTTAAAAACGATTGCAAACTGTGACGTTTTCCTGGCGTCACCGTCGTGTCAATCATTCCCTTCAATTTCGAAATATTGATTTTTTTCGGTGGCTTCGGTGTGAAATTGGTTAATTTTTTCGCAACCTTGACTTGCGATTTCTTCAAGATCGGTGTCGTTGACTTTCTGCTGTCAAACGTCTTATCGGTAGTCTTCGGGTTGATGATCAAGCCAGCGGTCTTGTCCTTCTTCCTCTTCTTCTTTTTAGCACTGGATTTTGGCAATTGATGTTCTTCGCGCATCAATTTTACTCGTTTTGGTTTCCTCAAATTGATCGTCGTTTTTTCATGACAAATCGAGCACGTGATCAAGATTTTATTACCCCGATTCTTGGTGCACTTGTCGATCAATTTCTTCTTAAACTTGGATAAGTCGGAAGCGCCATTCGATTGACGAATCAATCTTTCAATTGATCTCGACGGATGTCTAGCCTTAATCAGCCGAACTGTGGTATTCACTGACCTCCACAGAGATCCACATTTGGAACACATTGTACCAGAACCGAAAATATTGTTCGGCAATTCGATTACATCACGAAAATCTCGACAGCATTGTCTTTTCATTGAACAGTCAACAAAGAAAGAAAAACAGAAAATAAAATTAATAATCCAATCAAATACTTAAGAAGCTACGAAATTCATTGGAGGCAAAATTTTCATGAGGAGGGAAAAGTTTTACTTAATCTAAACGCTACTGCGTCTCTCTACTCTGTTGTCATTGTTAACAGTTTTACTTGACCTACACGCTATCGTAGATTTGAATCCAGGCTTCTCTATTGAACTTTTAATTTGTAGAATAATGAAGTAGACTTCAATATCTTCAATGAACACTGAATAATTTTACTTAGCGGAGGTTAGCGATGCTGATGCGGTTTTCCCTTACCTAACTGTTTGATTCTTCCTACAACTCGATTGACAGTTTTTATGAATGATATAAGGTTTCAAGTTTTTTCCACGAATAATCAAAACTTTTACTTGGCCGAGACACTACTGTGCATCACGACCTACCTTATATAAATGAGTTTCGAAAAAACGGAATTTTATGCGGATTACAATCTGTTCGGGTATCTTTAAAAAATAGGTGGTTGGATTAATTATAGGTTATAATCGGAGTAACAATGTTTTTAGTAATAACGAGGAAATTTTGACTGGCATGGATTTCATAGCCTCTTATGGAAAATTTTGAATCTTACTTACATATAGTGATTGCGCAGGTTATTGACACCCGGCGACTCGCTCTTGACAATGGCAGATGTCAAGTTCCACAGATGTAGAACATTTTCCATCATTGGTTTGGTAATTAATGGGAAAATCGTGGGTTTTATATGTTCCGAGCGGGTTGAAGCTAAACATAACCTTAGAAAACAGCGAATTTGACGGACAACAGATATGTTGTATCGACTGCCGGGATTTTTCTCTTGGAGTCATCTCTGAGTTTATCAATAGGTGACACTCTGTGTTGTATTTTCTAACGTTGGAAAAATTTCGAATAAAAGAATAGAAGAAATACAAAGTTTTTCAAGAATCCAAAACTTTGGAACATTTCTATAATTTCGTCATCTTGAAATTGACTTTTCTCTTTCTCTGGACAGTCTTTACAGGTGAGCACTTTTGAAAAGTTATTTTAATACTTCATGAATTCTTAAAAATTGTGAATGTGAGATTTTCACAACACAAACTTTCGAAAGTAATAAACCTGAAATTTTAAGCACTTTCTAAATTAAAAAAGCAACAATTTCGAAAATTTCAGACATTTTTTTAAATTTCCGAATTACTACAAAAATTTGCAATGTAAAGAACGTAAAAAATGAAACAAAAAAAGTGTAGAATTACTGAAAATATGGAAAACGTCAAAACTATCATTTTTTTAAAAAGAATATTTGAAAAATCTAACATAAAAGAAAACCCTAAAAATTTCAAAATTTTTAAAACATTTTTTTTAATAATTTTGAAAATTTCGCGAGTTTGAGGAAATTTCAAAACTTGATTGCAAGGTTTAGAAAAAATTCAAAATTTCCCGCTTCTGAAACTGACATCCTCCAGTAGCACATGTTCCACATATTGATCGTTTGATGACGTCACTCTGGATCACGCCACTTCCCCCACTCCACCAGCGTCCTCATCTACGATTGGCCGAGACACATGGAAGGCGTTGGACCCTCAGTTTAAAGTCTATCGCGATAAAAGTATCAACAATTAAGCGCAGATAATGTTCAATTACCCTCATTATTATGACGCAACGCTAATGACTATCATAATTTATTCATCAATCATTTATCGATTTCACACGTAAGACTCCTGAACACATAAAACGATTTGTTGCCAATATTTACAAAACTCTCATGTACCGGAAATATCCAAATTGACTCGAGTTTAAAAAAATTTGAAAATAGAAAAAAATGCATGAAAGCGTTTGTATAACAATAACAAACAAAATTAATTTGTGAACAAAATCTGTAAAACAAAAATCTTAAACATTGTAAACAAATATTAAAATGTTTCTCTTAAATTGTGAAAAACAATTGTGAAAACTGTACAAATTAGGGAAATATGAAAAAAAAAATCCATTGGATTTCCCGAAGAATTCTATGGTATTTCCATAGGATTTCCATAGAATTTCTATAGTTTTTATAACTAGAATTTTTCCTATGAATGTTCCCAGATTTCTATAGCGTTCCTATAAGATTCCTGTGGGGTTTAGTCCTATAACAGACCCATAGAAATTCTACCATATTTTTATATTATTATAGAATTGGCTATTGAAGTTCTTTAGAGAAACTTGCGATTTGTATGAAAAATTTCCGGGAAAAACGCTATAGAAAAGGGGCTAATTCCTCTCAGCGCTTCTGTACAAATCTTATAGGATGTTTTGTAGAAATCTCGTAGGATAACAATTTTATACTATTTTGAATTGTGTGTGTGTCTCACAATATAAATTATTCGATTGAGATGCTGTACGGCGCGACCGATGCGCTGTACCAATCTCTGAAGCCGTTATAGAACTTACTCATTCATCTCGAGAATAACGCAATTTGTAGAACAATGGTAATGGACTTTTCTCCTGGAAACAGGAATAAAATTTCCTGCAAAAAATGTCTAATAACATTTTTCCGCGGATTCATGTGTTCATGGGATTTCGAGGTTTTTGGGAGATTTCCGGGAAACGCGAAAATGCTGGGGATAAATACTAAATGGGGAAGTTATGGGTGCCGCCCGGATGGAGATTAGAAGTTACTTTTGATCTGTATTATTGTGCGATTAGTCAAATTTGACAAAGCCAAATTTTTTAATCTGCGCAAGTGCAGCTGGAATTCCCTACGCAGTATCTTCAACGAATGAGTTTCGCGTTTTGTCCGCCTTTTACGCTTTTACACACCCATAAACTTCCCATAACCCCATTTGCGTCGTTTCTGCACGGACGTCTGCTCCCGAAAATTCCCCAAATTTCAAAATTTAATTGAGAAAAAAACACGTGATTGCACAGAAGGTTTGTAAAGATTCAAATGAGAAGTGACTGAAGTTTTGTTTATCAATCTTGGATAAGTTTAAATTCCGAATATTCAACATGTGAAATTTGAAATATTTCCTGGTTACAGTTTGCAATTTTTCTGGTTCCCATAAATTGTGAATTAAAAAACACCAATTGGTAACAAGTTACTTGAAATTTGAATGAAAAATTTTACCCACCTACTTTATGTTTACAGTTTCATTTATATTGAAGTTCACATATTCAAAGATACGGAGTTTGAAAAATTTTGTCGTTAGAATTTGCAATTTTTCTGGTTATAATGAATTTGATAATTGAAAAGGATGATATACTTGTTAATAAGTGCGGGAAAATTTGAATAAAACAAGTGAATAAGTTTCGTTTATTTAACATTCAAAAATTTCCTAAATGCGGGGTTCGAAAAAAAATTTGCAAAATTTGTGGTGTTTGAAAATTTGTAAGTTAAAACAAAAATGATCGTCAATAAAAATGTGAGATTTCGAACAACGTGGGATTTGAAGAAAACTTGCGTAATTTGTGTTTTCAGAAAATTTGTTAAATAGCAAAAAAATGAGCGACAATTTTTATTTGTCAAATATGGAAAAATGCGGGATTTGAATGAATATTTTCATGACAATCTGTCAATTTCGTGGTTTGTAACAGTTTATTAATTGAAAAAAAGTGATCGGCAAATTGTATTCATCAATTTCGGTTAGTTTCTTCAGTCAAACAAAAAAACTTGTTCAACTGAAATTTTGTAAAAAAATCTCATCTTATTTCCCCGAATTTGAGTCATGCAATTTTTGTAAACCTTAGGCTCATAATTTCAAAATTGAAAAATAAGGTAATTCAGTATTTTTGTTTGGAGTAACAAGTCGGTTTCAAAATTTCGAATTTCGCAAATAACAGTTTTTTTTATTAATTTCAAAAGACAATAGAAAAAATCAAAGAATTGCGTTTGAAGTTTATAAATAATCGAAGATTGTTTTCTAATTTTATAGATATACCTGTATTATAATATTTACGTTTGTATAAAGCCGATTTCCGTTAAATAAATAGATACATAAATTTTGCAGAATAAATCTCATTTTTTAGGGAACCATATTATTGAGCTCATATAACAAATTTAGTAAATTGGAATTTCAATTTAGAAATTGGAATTGAGTTGAAACTCGGAAAATTTTTGAATTCAAAAAAACGTTTAATTTGAAACAGTCTCGAACTTTTTTGAGTGTATATATCCAATTCAACCAAAATAGGGCAATTTTTGCATAAAGCTTTTTTTTTAGAGCAAAATAATACCTACAAATGTGTATTAAAACAAATTTCCATCATATATCCCTCCGTTTTTGAGGTATTTCGCCGAAACGCAACTCGGCTAACACTTTGGTAGTAAAATATACCGGTTTTAAAATACAAATGTAGCTTTTGAACATTTCTTTTTCAGGGAAAATTTTTTTTGAACTCGGGAGTTACGTCTACAGGCAATGGACTCATCGTGCATGTGCGCAGACACGTGGGTTTAAAACAGTGGAAATAAGAGTGAAGTTAACTTGAAAAAATTTAGCAACAGCGAGCAGATTGAAGGACAGGTAAGAAGAAATTTAGGAAGATTTTATACAACCATTCAAAGAAATACAAAATTTATAAATATCAAAACTTCAGACGGATTCAGGAAAAAAAAACAGAAAAATTAATAACGATAAAAATGTTTAAAACTTTAAAAAATCATAAAATTCAAAGCTCTACAGAATTTTTTTTTTGGAGACTGTAATCTTTCGAGGTCGAGGTACAAAGTGTAAATATGAGAATATAAATGATTTGCGAGAATATTACTTGGAACGATAAGAGCTTTTGGACGATTGATTGCATTGGAAATATAGAGAGCACGGAGGGGAATTATTTTTGATAAATTTCAAGTAATTCGTTTTCTGGTTTCAGACTGTTGTCAGTGGAATTGTCGAGTTCGAGGGCAGCTCAATCAAGATCAGGATTCTAAAAGAGAAATGAAAAAGAATTGGTGAGTGCTCTTCTGGTGACCTCTGGTTTTGGGTAACTAAAAATTTTATTTTAAATGGCAAATGAGAGTAAAACTCAAGTTTTGTGTCGGGGAACATTCAAGTATTACGTCAGCATGGAGGGGGGGGGGGGCTAAATAATCATCGGAAATTGTTGATGGTATGTGAATACTTATAAAATACCGACATGGGGGGGGGGGGGGGGAGGTAAAAATTTCGTTTACGTAATACTTGGATGGGCCTTTTTGGGGCCTGGGAAGGGGTGCAAGAAGGAACTGTCAAATGAAAATTTTTAAAGAGAATTTGATTCTCAAAAATAATTTTTTCCCCCCAATCGGTTTGATATTCAGTTTTTGGTATATTCAAAAACAAAAAATGTTGGATAATTTGGATCTCGCAGTTTCCAGGAACCAAATAATGTCGAAAATATTTTGAATACAGGATTTCTAGAACGAATTTTATAAATACTATTGACAATATACCTTTCAAGCTGTAATGCTCACGAGAAAATGTTTTTTACATTTTCTATAGAAAAGTTTTGCTGATTTTGTCAGAAGTGTTTTAGGAATATTTTTGAGACTGTATCGTACTCCAAAATCATCGAATTGTCTTAGAATTATTTGTGATTTTTGGATGAACTTAAATAGTTTTTTAGATATCAATAACATCATGATTGATACCATTCGTTGGTACATTTTTGCAGATGAACATGGTGTAAAACCTATTCTGAGGATATTTCTGATACTAGAAGCCCTATCAAAAAAATTGCCGACATTATTTGTGCTGAATTGAATACTCTGAAACAAGTTCACAATTCGTTGTTAAACTCCATAATAAACCTATGGAGTTCATTGGGAACTGGTATAATTTTTTTTGTAGGGAATTGAATTTTCTAAGGAAAAAATCTTTTGGCATCTATGTCTAAACCTATTCATTAGCGTATATTTTCGCTCATAAATGGATTTGTACCCTAAAACAATTTTTGTTTCGATAACGAACATCATTCAGTTTTTCATGAATTAATTCGACATTGCCATATGATGAAAAGGTACCCCATCATTTGTGTCAAAATGATTTATCATCAGATATCTCATCTCATCTTGGCTGTCTGGCTAACTGTGTGGGTTTTAACATCTATTTTGGTTTGTCGCGAGGTAATCACCTCGAGTTCACTTATAAATCTTAGGGCTTGACCCAATTCGCAATGAGAGGGCTCGGAAATGTTTTTTTTTCCATAATTTCCATATAAACAAAAATCGCATAGGAAGTATAAAATTGCCATAGGATTTCTTATAGGAATTTTCACAGAACATCCTATGTTATGGCACGTTGGGTTATCCCTACATGATGTTTTCAATTACCATAGAAATTCCCTAAGATTCCGATGGAAGATCCCACAGATATCCAATGGGCATAAAAAAAAAAATTGACTTTTGTTATAGGTACATGTTCTACATAGAGGAGAAAATGTTTTTGTTCGTTTCAAGTATGTGAATAAAATCTATAGGATTTCTATAGTTTCCCATAGTATATATTTGTAAGATTCCTATAGGACACTTCGCAGAATTTTATAGATTCAAATTCTATGAGGAAGGTCCCAAGTATCCATGGAATTTCTATGGGAACTCCGTAGGAACCCCACAAGATTTTCTCTAGCATTTTTTCATTCATACCTCTATTAATCGATGAAGAATTGAGGTCCAGGGTCAGTCGCGTGCCAGCGTCAACCGTCAACGGACCCATCGGGAAATTCCATAATTAATCATATTAGACAACAAATTCATTTATACTGTCACGAACATTCATTTTCAGTGAAATGTGGACTGAATTATTTTCAATTGAAAACTTCGGAAGCTAGTGACTTTGAATAATTGAAAAATTTGAAAAACTCCAAAACTTCCAAAATTTCCAAAACCACAAAAAAAAAAATGAAATTTGACAACTCACAAACAATTTGACAATTCCAAAAACTCAAGAAAAAAATTGCATGCTATTGAATTTCTTTTGAATTTCAAAAATTTAGAAATTGTCGGCTGAGTCCAAAAATTTGAAAGAATTAAAAAAAATTAAAATATTTCCAGCATTTAATTATAAAAACTTTAAAAAAATCTATGAATAAAAATGTTTGAAAACTTTTTTAACTCGTCAGTAGTCGCGCTATCCTCCGACCGTTCTTTAATCGCGCATTCAGGAAATCTCACATTATGTTTCGGGATCATATGTCGAAATCTGAAGGAGATAGTTTAATTATTATGAAAAAAAAATTGTGGGAAAAAGAGCACACGAAGAGCTACAATAAAGTTTTGTATGAACATCCCTTAATATTCTCCGTTTTGGAGATACCTACCAAAGACGCATTCGGTGGATGTCGCGGAATTTTTTCATAGATGGTGCGATCCCGAAGCCAACGGCACGCGCAACATCTGAGTATCCTGATTCAGTCGAAGAATATAATTCCCATCGACTTGACTGTGTGCTACAAATGATTTTCATCTCTACCTAAATGAACTTGAGGCTTTGAAGAAATTTCGCTCAAATGTTTCAATTTTAAACATAATTTGGGGATAGAAAGTCTCATACCGCCACTATTGATGAGTTAACAAATCCATACAATTTGTCCATTATTCCACACACTTCAGTGCAAAGATCAACTTTGCTAATATCGTGATGGAAGTGTCACTTATATATAGGGGAGTTGGGATAATAACCCATCAAGCGGGAAAGTACTGCCAGTTGACCATTGCCCTGCATCCAGAATCGTTGGATAAATGTCCCACACAGTTGAAAAAAATTATCTAATGAAACTAACTACAAAATTGACAATAAAAAAAATCAATCGGCAATAAAAAAATCTAAAAAGAAGAAAGTTAATCATAAATGAAGAATGAAGAAGTACAATATTTTTTGGAATTAGTGTAATTTTTTTTTGTCATCTAAAAATCTTGGAATCTAAGTCATTCAGTTTTTTGCTGTTGTAATTGAAGAATCAAACGCTTCATTTATTCCTCACGAATTTAATATCAAATAGGTTTAAAAAAAAATTGAATAGAGATTGCATAAATTGAAAAAAAAAGAAATTGATCAGCTGGAGAAAAATCAAGTAAGTTGTAAAGTTTCGGATTTACTTGTAATTGTCCAAAATATTGAAAAACTATACAAAATTGTGCAAATTTTGAAAACTTTTTACAGGCATCAGAGAACTACAGAAGAAAATTTAGTTAATAAATAGCGAGAATCGCGAAGATTTGGAAAATTTCATAAATTTCCAATACGTTCGAATATTTTGGTAAATTTTATAACAGGTTTCAGTTTCATAAATGGAAAACTTCAAAATTCGGAATTAAAAAAGAGTAGAAATTTGAACAAATCATAATGAATTCACAAATTGAGGATTTCACAATTTAGTGCTATAAAAAAATTTTAAAAATTTTTAGAAATTTTCGAGAAAAGTTCACATTTAAAAAATTCCAACCGTTGCCAAATTTTTGTAAATTCAAAAAAGAAGTTTCAAAGATTTGATATTTTTAAAAATGTTTTCTAGTCTTAACAATTTTTCAAAATTGAAATTTTACTCACAAAAGTCATTTATGATGGCTTAATGCTGAGAACGATGATTCAATTGACCCTCATTTCCGGTTGTTCAAAAACTAGTTCATGGGGGTTTATGGGGGTCGAGATTTATTTAATTAATATCCTCATTCAGATTTTTTTGTAAATTGATTTAGTGCAATGAGAAAAAAATTACTCATGTGCAAAACTTGAAAAAATAAGTCAATTTTCCAAAATTTTCAGAATGAAATTTTTTTTAGCCTCAATTGAAAATTCCAGTTTTCAGAATTTACGAAATTCCCATACTTTTACAAGAGTTCAGAGAATTTGCAAATTTTCAATTTTGAAAATTGAAAAATATAAAAAAACTAAAACTTCTTAATAAATGGGGAAAAATGAGAATATTGGATAATCGAAAAAGACAATTTATGAGGATCACGACTCAAATTATAAATATTAATTCCAGGAACAGGTGCGGAGTTTTCGATATTAAAAAACCATTAACGAAGGAAAAATGAGGGATCAACTGAATTACGAAAAACTATCAACCAATTCAATTTCACAAAAAGAGGATTAAGGCCTATTAATAGAGTTTTCCTATTAAAAAGTCATTGAACATGACATACGATCTTATTACTTTCCCCTTGGTGCTTTGGAGATTAAGTTTGAAATCATTAAAAAAAATAGTTTGTGGTTGAAAAATCATATAAATATGCCAAGATTGTTGGTGAAGAATTACTTGACAATTTTCCCAAATTAAACTTTTTAAAAGTAATGCAAATAAATAATTGTATAAATTCTGATAATGTTAAAGAATTTTACCATCCTGAAAATTGAAAATAAAAATTCGAAGAATTTTAACAAAGCTTAGAAATTTTCGGTCATTTAACTTTTTTGGAAATTTTGACGATTTTCAAAAATTGGAATTTTTTTAGAAATCATAGAATTTCTTTACAGCTCAAAATTCTTCGACACTTTTTACATGAAATTTTTTCAAAATAATGTTTCTATTTTTGTTCACTTCGTTGATAATTTTTCGTATGTCGGAAATTCCTCTGTATACGTTTCTCATTATTCTTAACATGAAAGATTCAACTTTAACCCCAAATTCAATGGTCCAAGGCCCTCCAGTCACTTTTTTCATCTTCATGAGATGACGTTCTCTGTTTGATTTTTAAAATCCTTGACAATACTGAGATAACTAATTGGCATTGTATTAATTATCAATGGTACGTTAAACCATTTTTGAATTTACACTTTTGTTAAAGTTTCAAGATTTTTTTCAAATTTTTTGGCAAACTTGAAAAATTGTCAAGTTCTATAGAATTTTTGGCATAATGCGGAAGTTTTGAGATTTTTCAAGATTTCTGGAAACCTGACAAATTTTAACAAACTTTCTGAAATTTCACGAAATTTTTGGCATCCGTATTTCTCAATTTTTTTTAGGCTTCTCAAAGTTTTTAAGATTTTCTGAAATATTATGAATTTTCAAGACGTCCTCTGTTCGATTTTTTCACCTTGAAACTACTGTAGTATCTCATTAGAGAGACGTAGTTCTGTATCATAGGGTCCAAAGTTCAGTGCCAAGACTACTCATACCTTCGATTAAACCACGTGTGTCCAATGTAATCGAGCTTTTTCGTCACTGGTTCTTTTTTCGTTTTCGTAACGAAATTTAGTAGTTCATGACGTAATTATCACCCACTCATCATCGCAATTCACCGTTAACAAAATCCTTAAGAAGTATTTTTTTGGTTTTTTACGTGCTAATAATTTGGGAATTGTGAACATTATTCGATTTTTTTGAACTTTAAATGCTGAATTTTTCTCTCTTACTGGGGTGTTTTAAAATTTTAGAGGTTTACATTTTCCAAATTTTTAAAACTTCATGTTTCTCACAACATTACTCGTCAATTTTGAAAAGAATTTCCCCGTAAATTTTTTTGAGCAAATGTTTTTAGGGAACTTCTTCCAGAGTTGTTGGGATACAGGTTTAGGAAACTTTATCCGGAATTTCTCTTGGACATTTTCCTACAAAATTTGTTTCACTAATTCAGAAACAAAATTTCAAAAATGTCTTTGAATTTATATTGAAATTATGTAGTGTCTTCTGCATTAGGTGAACAGGCCTTGGTCTTCACAAGTGCACAATGTAAATTTAGATAGCTGCGCTATGTAATTCAAGAAACAGTCTTTGGACACTTTGGTTAGGGAAATTGAATGAAAACACGGAGGTTAGTGGAAAAAAATTATTCGTGACCCTTTTCAGAAATTTTGAGTAAAATTTTGCACGTAGCACCTACTTGAAAAGTTCTTTTGAAGAAAATTTCAAGATAAAATACCATAGAACTTTTCTCGGAAACACTTCCTACCTTATTTTCCTCGAAAAAAAAAGTTTCGCTCTATTAATTCGGAACTAAAAATAAGCTGGGGAGATTTTCTCCAGGAAATTTTATGCGAAGATTTTTCTCGGGGGGGGGGGGGGGCGTGAATGATTTTTTTTGCCAAAAGTTTTTCCAAAAATTTGGCAAAAGTGTGCCAAAAATGAAGTGAAAACTTCATTATTTCAGGAAAATTGTTGAACCAGACTCCTGATTTTTTTTTGGAAAAAGAATTACCTGGGGAAGTTTTTCAGGGAGCATATGTTGGTCAGGATTTTCTCAGGACAATTCAGAGAAAATTGAAAGAAAATTGAAAAAACATTGTAATTTTTTTGGAAAATTCTTGGTTCATCGATTCAGAAAAAGTGAAAAATGGATCTCTCAATTTGTACTGAAATTATACAGAGTATCATGTAGACGGGACAGTCCCTCCTCTTCACAATTCCACAATGTAAATATAGACGTCTACCGGTCAAGAGAGCCACAATGGAAATTCTTGAGTGACTCTAGATGTGTGACTAACGCGTTACTATTTTCCTCATTTAAACTATCAAGTGCGATCGGCATGTGTGCGACAATCGATTAAATCGCTTATTATCTCGAATAGGATGTACTTTCCGCGGTAAAAATACTGATATAACACTCCGAGACAGAGGTCAATCTCGCGGGTGATAAGACAGCTAATTGAAGGAGTAAGGGGTAACAATAACCGGAATTTTGCAAGTGAAAAAACCAAGTGTTCTTGTCAAGGCCATTTTGGGGGGGGGGGGAATAATTTGTTTTCAATTGGAGGAAGAAGCGGCTATATTTAAAAAATACCCAACAGGATTGCGAGGTTTTGCGATTTTTTATGAAATTATCAATTTTGGAAAGTTTTGGAAGATTTCGAATAATTCAAAAATTTTAGAAATCTCACAATGTCGAAAAATAAGTTAAGAAAATGGAAAACTCGAGAACCAAAAATTTGAGAATTTTGAAAACTGAAAATTTCCAAACGTTCCAATAGTGCAAAACTTTTAAGAATTAAGAAATAGGTAACATTTTCAGACCATGAGTGTTGGTTTTTAGTTGAGTAAATAAATTACATAGAAAATGGCCAAACTTTCCAAATTTCATTTTTTTTTTTGGATTTCAATGGCTCAAATAATTTGAGCGTTGACGAGGAAAGCTGTGCGTAATAAACAATCACTCATTTATCCATCACTCTGAAGAATCCCGGGATCATTCATCTTTTTTATTGCAGAGGAGATCTGAGAAACACGACCGAGCTACTAAAAACTCCTAAAAACTGCTGAAAACAATTTTTGAGCCACCAAGATTTAATTGATCTCGGCATCATGATCGTGGAAGACAGACTGTGAGTTTGTCCCTATTTTTATTGTAGTTGTTTCCAATTTTTTGCGTATTTTGAGCATGTCTTGCTGTAGAAATCGCTTTGCACGATTTTTATAAATAGAAACGTTATTTTTTATATTTTTTAAATGTTTATTATGCAATGTTTTTTAAAATAATGAAAAAGAAATTTTGAAAATTTCAAAGCAAACAATTTTGAAAACTTAAATTCAAATTTATTTTCTGCGATTTTTTTCGGTTAAAAAAATTAATGAATTAATTTTTTTTTTCGAGTTGAGAACAATAAAAAAAATATCTAGTTTTCTTCAGTTTTTTTTTCTCCTTAAGTATGTATTTATTTTTTAATAATTAATGCATTGGAGCTATCAGTTTTGCACAATCTGTGAGTTATTATCGCTTTTTTGTGCATGATTTTACCAATTAAAAAATTCTACAGCCTTTTCAGGAAAAGTCAGAGAATTTTTATAGTCAATTTTATAGAATGTTTAAAGACTTATATGATTCCTATAGAAAATTCTATAGAATTTTTATAGAATTATAGAAATCTATACCAAGTTCTATAGAATTTCTATTGACAGTTCAATACCAAATGTTATCGGATTCCTGTAGAAATATTATGTACTATTGCGACAGTCCTATAAAATCTAAATTTGTGAAATCCGTGAGGATGTCCTAAAACAATCCTATAAGAATCCTATAGGAAATACTATGGGGAATGCTATAGGTTTCCTATAGCATTTGCTCTCATACATGAAATAAAAAAAAAGCCATTGGACATCCAGCTTACGTAATTTGATGCCTTCCTCGGATTTCATTTATTTGGTTTTCTACAGAATGTCTTACAGATTTTATAGAACCTCGAAGAAATTCTATAGGCATCTGATGAAATTTTGATAGCAAATTCCCAGAGAAAAATTACATAGCAACAGCTGCGATTCTTCATACAATGTTTATGGAGATTTCTGTAGAATCTGCTATAGTAAATCTTACGGGATTCCGATAAAAAAAATTCCTTAAGAATCTATAGCATTTCCGTCGAAATTTTCCGGAAAAAAAACGTACACAAAAGGTCGTAATTATTCATAACATTTCTACAGTAAGTTCTATAGGATGTGCTGTAGGAATCCGTGGTTATATATTGGAATAGAAGAGATCCGGGATAAAGTCAGGGTACATACAATTTGCATAACTTCATGTGTTTCTTTGAATTGTGATTCATCATTTCATCTATAGAGTTTCTATAGAATTTTTCATCGGAAATTCTATAGAAATCTCCTGAGGTTTAAGTATACAATTTCCAGGAGAACAAGTGTATTCGAAGAGTTCTGATTCTTCATAGAATTTCTATATAAAATGTTATACAATATACTACGGGAAATCTGATGGGATTCCAGGAGAAAAATTCTATAGGAGTCTAGAGTATTTTTATAGAAAATTTTCGGAAAACAAAATTCTATTGAAAATACACCAATTGTCCATAGTATTTTCATAGAGATTTAATAACAATGCTATAGGCTTTTCGCAATCGTGAGCTAATCATTTTAATTTTCTTGTTGATAAACAAAAATCGTTGGAAATTGCGTACAATGGTAATCGAGTGGGTCAAGTAGCCGCGCCTTTGACATCGACTTTTTTTCTGCATCAAGTGATGTCGGTCAATTCGCTTAATTGTCAATACAAAAATACGCGAACATTACTATCACTCTTAAAGTGACTCTATAACTACGCAAATTCAACATAGTTCTGAGAAGCAAAGTTTTTTTATTTCGGAAAATAAGTTAAATAAAATAAAAAGTGGAAAAATCTGATAAATTTTCATAACCCTAATTTTTTTTGTTATTAAAAAAATTTCAATTTTTTTGGATTCCATAGATTTCAACAATTTTCGAAAACTTTAAAATACCCCAAGAAAAGTAACACAAAAAAATTATGCCAAACATTTCGCAAATGAAAAAACCGTCATCATTTGAGGCTACCCGAAACCTTGAAAAAAATTGCACAATAATCGGAAATGTATATCAGGGTTTCGAGAAATTTAACAAATCAAAAAATTTAACGATTTGCAAACTTTTTAAAAAATGTTTACAATTTGAAAGAGTAAAAGAGAAATAGATTTTTCTTTAATTCAAGAACTTCAAAAATTCATCAACTTCCCAAATTCTTAAACATCTCGAAAATTACAAAAATGTCTTAATTTGTAAAAAAAAAATCATACCGAAAAAAATATGACGTTTATCGATATGCATTGATAAATCGAAATTGTCATTTCAATCACGTTCAAAAAGACTGATCCGTGTTTATCCCATTGCAAAGACCAAACTGGACCAAAGTCCGCGTAAGATAACGAGCTGCGATTATTTTCCGTCGAACGAACTCACCTATGTCTAGTTGTGACTTTAGAAACGAAAATCAGTCACCGCGTTGAGCGCGGCTCGAGAGGATCGTTCCGCCGATTTATCCATTATCGATTACGTTCACATAGCACGTGGAGTGAAAGTCGTAGCAATCTTTCAAAATTTTTTTTAAGGTTTTTTCATTTTTCCCGTAAAAAAATCGTCAGTTCGAAATACTCAAAAGTTTTTCACGTTAACAATTTCTTTTTTAATGTAATTTTTAATTTCCAAAATTTTTTCTAAAAATTTTCAGTATTTAAAAAAAATTCCACGTGTTCAAACATTTTTGAATTTCGAAACTTCAATTTTTTCCAATGTTTCTGAAAGTATTGGTGCTGTGGAGAATTTTCAAAAAAAAATTAGGAATTTTGCACACGTCAATTGACCTTTTTCTTTTTGTTAGATGCGGAATTTTTCCATTTTTGTTTAAAGTCCAAGTGAAGTGAAAATAGATTTTTTTCGGATTTTCACATTGTTTCTATTGTCTCTTTAAACTTTTGTGAGAAATTTCAAATTTCATAAAAAAATGCAATTTTCTTGGATGAAGTTAAATATGTGAAACTTATATGTAGTGTTACAGAAATGAAATGCTTTTGTTCTATCGAAATTTTTCGAAAATTTTACGTGTGTACTATTTTTGAAAATTTTTCCAATTTTTCTAAAAATGTTTAAAGAGTCGAAAGAAAAAGAATTTTTGAAGATTGTGAAGTTTTTGATATTTTCCTAGGAGTGCTAATCGTAAACAGAAACTTGAACTTGACAGGAGATAGTACTAAAAATTTCGTGTTGAATTGTTAGTTCATTTAATTTTTTAAGAATGTCGGATCATGTGAGTGAAGGGGATATTATGAATAGGAATATGCGGACGAGGTAATGATACCGAAGGACTCGTTTTTTCTTAATTTTTGAGAAATTTTGGCAATTTTCAGCATTTTCAAATTGTTAAAAATTATTACATTTTTGATGTTTTCAAATGTTCTGAATTTGTAGAATCTTAAAATTTCGGAAGTTTCGAAAGTTTTTTGAAATTTTTCAATTTTCGAAAATTTTTGTATAAAAACACAACTTTTATATGCTTGCAAAATTCTGAAATAATTGAAGAAATAATAAAATTGAAGATAGAAGTAGAAAATTGACGAAAATATAAATGTAAATTTTGGTGAATTTATCAAATTTGTGTTGATAAATTTGAAAAGTAATTTTCGTCATTTTTCCCCAATTTCGGATTTGTCCTGGGTTTTTCAAACATTTCAAATTTCTGAAAATTTTCACATTCGTTATTTCTCTCATTCTTCAATTTTCAAATTCCCCACTTTTTTCGCATGCTTCATTTTCTTTTGCTAATTTTGCGTAGCTAGAGTCTTCTAATTAGCAGATTGTTAACTTTCCACTACTCTTTTCGAAACCTACACGCTAATTATAATACATACATATGCGCATATACAACTATTTTTTTTATTCTGCAATTGTTCAGGTCACACTTTTTATTTTTCAATTTTTTTTTTTATATAGTTTCCATTTTTTTTAAGCTTGAAATTTTGAGATATTCCAATTTCATGCAATTTTTCAGCTACAAAAACTTTCAGCTTGTTCCAATTATGGTTTTCGAATCGTTACAGTTTTATTTCATTTTAATGTGCTTTATTGTTTGTTGTTCAAGTTCTATTCATTTTTTAATTCAAGAATTTGTCATTTTCTTTTTTTTTCCTCAATAATGAAGTGTTTTTTCTTAACATTGTAATTTTCAATTTTTTTTTAAATTGTCCTTGTTCACAATTTTTTTTCATTCTATAAACTTTTGGCACATTTTCGAGAAAAATAATAATTTTTGTTAAAAAATCTGCAGTTCTGTTTATTACAAATTGATTAACGTGAAACAGAAAACGCACGAGAAACATTGTATAACCACTATCTGTATATATCAGTTACATAAGTTGATAAATGTATCGAGTCTGCGAGTCAAACTACAAATCCCAGATGATATGAAGTTTTTCGTTCAGCTATTCTCTTCGTTAATTATTGGAGCACTACAATAATTTAGTACTTTGGAAAAAAGAATCGATTTTTTTTTGGCGTGAACTTCGAAACTTTTTTTTTTTAATTCATGATTCATTATTTTTTAAATATGTTTTTAGGTAACGTTTGAACATGGGTAAATTTTTTAATTTTCCAAATTCTTGAGGAAAGTAGCATTTTACAAATTTTAAAATGTTTGAAATTTTTGACTTGTTAAACTGAAAAAAAAACTTGTGGAAGTTTTAGTGGTTCAAAATGTATGAGCGGTTCAAGTCATGGTTCTTGGAATTTATAAAATTTTACGAATTCCTCAAATTTTCAGATTTTTTGAATTTTTGAAATTCTAAACATGTTTTTTTCTAGCAATTTCAAAAATTCTTAGCCGTTAATAATTTTTTGTTCTCTAACTGTTTTCAATTATTAAAATTTTCCAATTCTTTCCATTTCCGCATTTTTCACAAGTTTTTATCCAGTTTAGAATTTGTGAAATTGTCCAAATTTTCTCTTCATTTCTTTACATTTTAGACATGTGTAAAAATTTTGGTTTTCCAATAAATTTCAGACTTTGTAAAATTGTTCCCTTTTTTTCTGAACTATTTCATAATTTGCCATATTTTAATTTTTTTTACAAACTTCGAAATATATAAAATTTTTCGAACTTTCGAATGACCGCACTTGTTTGTTTTTTTTTTTATTACATTTCGTGAAATTTTCGTAAATGTGCTAATGTTGCTTAAGTAGACTTCTAATTAGTGATCGGTAACTTTGCACTGCTCTCTTCGAACCTCACATGCTAATTAATTATACGCATATCGTTCTATGCTAGCTTCAGCTGTCTGCTTTATCTGTAAATTTGAACAATTCCAGGGTACATTCCCCACCCCATGATGACCAGCCCTTCGCTACGGTTTTAAATTTTCCACTTCTTGAAAATTTTCAACTTTGTGAAATGTTGAAAATTTCCGAAATTCTTAAATGTTCGAACTTTCCAACATTTTCACAACCTCGAAATTCCAAAAAAATGGCAGAAAAAGTTTCACGCATTTTTATAACTTTCCGAAATTTCCTCACTTACAGAATTTCAAAATTGTAAAAATTTGGGTATGTCACAAATTTTCATAATTCTCTGAAGTGGCAGAGATCTAAAATTGTTATAATTCTCAAAAAAATCCAAATTCGTAAAAATCAATAATTTCCAAAATGGAAAAAAATTAATTCAAAATAAGCAAAGTTTCCAAAATTCTCAAATTTTCAAAAATCCATAATTTCCACAATGGAAAAGAATCGTATTTAAAATATGCGGAGTTTCCAAAATTCTCAAATTTCTAACAATTTCAAACATTCCCAAAATTCGCAAAAATCCCAAATGCTTCCAAACTCTCGAAATCGCTTTTTTTCTCAATTTTTCTTGTATTTGCAATGCTCGAAACTGAGTTCCGAAATTGTCCACAGTGAGATGGAGAACTTTTGGGTGAGCGGTGCGATAACCGCGATGAAAGCACTATCCTACGTGTACGATTTGCTGACATTTCCGGTCTACCTGATTCTCCAGCGTCCCTGGGAGAAGAGGAAGCTCTCGAGAAGAGTCAAGGCAAAACCGATTGCAAAGGGCGATCACTCGATTACGTATAGAAACATCGACGAACCGGGTCCCTTGCACGTGGAAACTCTCCGCAAAAATGTGGACACCATGGAAAAAGTCTTCCGTTACGCAGCAGAAAAGCATGGGCGGAAAAAAGCCCTAGGAACGAGACAAATTTTGGCGGAAGAAAACGAGGTCCAGCCCAACGGTCGAGTATTTAAGAAGGTACTTTCCCATTGTATCTCATAGACACAATCACACAAAAAAGTTCGATATCTCGTGAACAAGTGGTTCTACACAAAGATGTTGTAAAATACTCTATGTAGAGAATTCGATTCCTAACAAACAATATTTTATGTCATTTTGCTCTGAACCTACGTATTCACGAGATATGTTGTAATGAAAGAGAAAATCGCCGTTTTTGCCGAATAACTGAACGAATGGTTTTACGAATAAGAATTCTATGTAAAAAATCTGATTTTTTGAGATGAAGTTTTTTGGTATTTAGCTTTCAACGGACGCTTTTGCGAGATGATTGTGAGTTTCTTCAAACCGCCAGCAATCGCACCATACTCCTAACGTTTTTTAGGCGCGCATGGAGAGAATCTCTGACATTTTGTTTTGGAATCGTATGTTGGAATGTTGAAGGAGATTCCGAATTTTCATGAGAATGTATTTTGTAGCGCACAGGGAGAGCCACAATAAAGCTTTCCATAAACATTCGGTAATATTCTTAGTTCTGAAGATATCTGTAATTGAGTCGAAGAATATCATTCCAATTCGCAAACATATTTTCGATGATCTGAAAACTTTGAAGAGAGAAAGTTGTATAATGTGATAGCAGTTGGTATAATGATGGGTGGTGGGAACAAAAATTATATCAATGCAAATTTATAAACGTTGGAAAATTAATGAATTCCATACAAAGAACAAAAAAAAACAGAAAAAAACGAGAAAATACTAAAAAAAGGCAGATAAAAAATTGACAATTTTTCATGAAGAAAAGAAAAATGCAGCAACGAATTTTTTTAACGCACTCTACCCAACTTTTTCAAACTCAATTGCAAAACTGAGAGTCAAAAAATGGAAAGTCCCAATTTCAAGAAATATATAATTCATTCAATTGTACTCAGACTAAATAAAGAAAAACCGCGTACACGTGTGGATGAACCAGGAAAATACATTCACTTGTCGATCAAGGCCTCACTAATTGCCTTGTTATTGTTACTTCAATTTTATAAATCTACCGAGGTTGAAAAAACCAATATCTTATGAAATCTCATTTCGCTCAATGTCCAAGAGGCCTCCACAATAAATTCCATTTTTTTCTCATTAAAAATTCAATGATAAGATTTGTTTTGTTTCCGTTCCTCTCGTTTGTACTCCCCACGGTAACTGCTCTAGAGCATTCTTATCAGATTTCTGAACACAGAGTTTCGAAATCCTCCAGGAACCCCTGTATTACGATGCCGGGCGTCGAGAGTGGACCCCCCCCCCGTGTCGGGTTAGGCCCCCGCCCGGCCATGCAGCCTCATTCTATGGGTACTGGCTGATAGTACGCTGTGTGTGTGTGTGTGTGTGCGTGCATTTCTTTGGCGATCCATTCCAGGTTTTTAATAACGCGTCACCGGAGTGACGCGCCGGATGTAGTTGACCTTGAACTTTCAAATTATCTCATTACCAAGTCAATTTAAACAAAAGTTATGAAAAATGTTTGTCGGACCTCGAATTATCTACGACAAAATCCTATAACATTTCCTCTTAAAACTGCTAGGTAACGAAACAGTCAACTTCTTAGCCTGTTTGTAACCGCGTTAGGAGACTTCCTCTCCCTAAAATTTTCACATCATCGACAGTATATTTGGAAATTGAAATATTTGAGTGAAACTCTTTTAATGCCTCAAGTTACTTTTTCAGTTTATTAGGTTTGAGGTAAAAATCATTTACACCGCTGAGTTAAGTGGACGGAAATTATATTCTTTAAGTCTGTTATGCGTGTCGTTGGTTTCGAAATCGCGCCATCTATGAAGAAATTCCACAGCATTAGCCGAAATCATTTTTGGCAGATATCTTCAAAACTAAGAACATTAACGAATTTTCATAGAACGCTTTATTGCTGCTCTCGGTGTGTTCTACAAAAAACAGTTTCATGAAAATTGGGCTCCTTCATATCTTCTTCATTTCCCGGCATGTCAATCCAAGACACAATGTGAGAGATTCAATCAATCAATGTGCGACTAAACAACGAGTTAAAGAAATTTTACTAATAAACCTTTTGACTCAGTAGTTTTTAAAAGCCTCCAAAAATGGCCAAAAATGGGCAAATCGGGTTTCGAAAAATTTCTCAACGATCCATTCTATCGCAGTGGTCCATTTTACCCCAGCCCTTATTTTATGTACAAAATTAATTCAATTTTCTAAATGATTTTGTCACAAATACATGTACGAAAAAATCTATAGGATCCGATGAGTGAAAAATAGGATGGTTTTCAAATGTCACCTTATTTGATATTTGCAGTACAAAATGGGCGACTACAAGTGGAAAAGTTACACGGACATCGAAAGACTCGCTGCTTCGTTTGGTCGAGGTCTTCAGGAGCTTGGGATGACGAAACAGAAAAATGTTGTCATTTTCGCAGAAACGAGGGAAGAGTGGATGATCGCGGCCCATGCGTGTTTTAAGCAAGACCTCACAGTTGTGACAATTTATGCTACTCTAGGTAACTAAGACCTATACCTAAATATTGAGTATTGAAATTCCCATTCACACGTTTCATTCACAGAAATTTTCGTGTTATAGAAAATATACCCTAGAGTTTTCAATTTTCCAATGTAACTTCTGTTATGCTCCAACAAACTCTTCTAGTTGATTCCTATGAAGGTTGAAATTGAGGCATTTAAAAAAGTTCGCTCAAATATTGCAATTTTGGAACATATTTGCGATAATAAGGCGACTGCGGGATAATACGCCTGAACTGATTAATCAGTAAATTATGTTACCCTAGGGGATGAGGCCATTGCTCATGGAATCAACGAAACCGAGGTCGATACTGTGATAACCAGTCACGATTTGCTTCCGAAATTCAAAAGACTTTTGTCGTCAACTCCCGCGGTACACAATCTGATATACATGGAGGATCAGCTGGAAACTGCTGATGTCTCTGGATTCAAAGATGGCGTCAAACTCATACCGTTTTCTGATGTCGTCAAACGGGGAAACACTTCCAATGCACCATCCGTACCACCCAAGGCGGAAGATACAGCTATCATCATGTACACTTCAGGTATTTTCCTATTGTATTTTCTGAATATTTCATCCCCATTTTGGGCATTTTTAGAAGGATTCAGATTTGATTTTTTCTTCATTTTTGCATGTTTCAGCATTTTTTTTCAATTTGCCATTTTTCTGAATTTCTGAAATTTTTTAGAAACGTTCTTTTTTAATGTTTCAACATATTGCCGTCTTTGAAATTCCAAAAACGTATAACACTTCTGAGTGGACTTCGAAATTTTAAAAACGTTCAAGTTTTTGAAACTTTCAATTCCCATGGCAATTATCTGAATTTTAAACGTTAATACTATTTCTTCATACGATTTTTAATTTTTACTCTTCTTTCCCCTTCTATTCTCTCATTTTTTTTCTGAAATCTTCGGAGTTTGTCAAACTTTTTGACCTTCTCATTATTGTTCCAAACCAAAAATGGACCCGCTTGAGGGCATGGTGAAAAAATTGAATTACGTTTATTGTAGGGTCAACTGGAATTCCAAAGGGAGTGCTCTTGTCACATGCAAATATGATCTCAACTCTCAGAGCTTTTTGCACAAGCGTCACGACAAATGACGATGACATGTTCTTCGGATTTTTGCCCTTGGCTCATGTTTTCGAACTACTTGCGGAAAGCGTTGCAATTTTGGCGGGAGTTCCTGTTGGATATAGTTCACCATTGACTATGATCGATTCGAGTAGTAAAATCATGAGGGGATGCAAAGGTGATGCAGCGGTTTTGAGGTAATTTATGCTCACTTTAAAATATATATATTTTTTATATTAAATGCTCACTTATATGCTCATTAATATGCTCACTTTTAAATATATATATTCATCTCGATTCTCAAAATTTGAAACTTAAAACGGGAGAAATTTTGATTCAATTGTTTTGGGAATGCCCATTTTGGGAGAAATATGAATCGAAATTTTGCTGTTTTCTTACATTTCTGGAATTTCCACAATTCATAGTTTTGAATTGTGCCAGTTCGAATTTTTTTGAAGTCTGTTAAAAATTTTGGAATGTTCGAATGAGAGTTGTAAATTTGGAAATTTTGAAGTTTTTTAATGTTGGAAAATTTTTCAAAGTTCCAAGTTTTGAGAAGTCTTGAAAATCTCCAACTATTTTATGAATTTATAAAAGTTTTAAAAACGTGAGAATTGCTGCTCATTATGAAAGAGGAAAGAAGTGAGACCTTCTCTTGGTACCCGCCAAACGAATGTTGGAAGAATGACGTGATTACTCATGGGTTTAAATTGTACTCTCATCGGTTATTTTACAAGAAGGAATGTTTGTTGATATATGAAAAAATTAAAATATTCGAATGTTTTCAGGCCAACGATCATGACGGCAGTCCCACTCATCCTCGATAGAATTTCCAAAGGGATCAACGAAAAAGTTAAAAAATCTGGAGCACTCCGCCAAGCTATCTTCAATTTTGCTTATCAGTACAAAGTCAAGTGGACAAGGAGGGGCTATGAAACCCCACTCTTCGATCGCTTCATTTTCGGCTCAGCCAGGTCCGCTCTAATCCATTTTTCTAAATAATTATTTCTAAATAATATAAATGTCCAAAAACTTCGAAATTTTTCCCACTTTTCAAAACTTTTTGGAATTTTTGGTAGCCTTTTCAATTATTTGGAACATCATTTGAAAGAAGAGTTAAAAAAAACATGAAACTTGTATGAATATCTACAATTAGTTACAGAGAATTTTATAGATTCCCATTTTTTCTTTCTGTAGATAACTATAAGGCATTCGGCAGGATTTTTTTAATTCCATGCAATTTTTATCATGAAAATGATTTTAAAACTTTCGAAGAAAAAGTTCCAACGTTTGGAACGAATTTCCAAAAAATTACCAAAATTTTCTAATGATTCTCGAATTATAGGCAAGTATTAGGTGGAAAAATTCGACTGGTTCTTTCTGGAGGAGCGCCCTTAACACCTGAAACTCATACACAAGTGAAAAACTGCCTATGCGTAACTGTTACCCAGGGTTATGGATTAACGGAAACGACTTCCTCAGCGACTGTGATGGATTATTATGATAGAAGTACTGGGAGAGTTGGAGCACCGGTTCTCGGATGCGATATTAGACTGGAGAATTGGGAAGAAGCCGGCTATAGGTATTTACATTTTCCTCCAGTTCCTCATTTTTGAAAATGTTAAGTGGATTAAAAAAATCATTTAGAATCTACATAAATTTGGCACTCTTAGAACCTGAGAAGCTTATAAAAGTTGAAAAAATAAATACATAGAAAAGCCCAAAGAAAAACTCATAAGAATCTTTGCGTATCTAGAATTAAATTTTCTGCAATATAAAATGGGAAATGACGATCATTTTTTAAGGAGATAGGTTTGATTTTTCGAAAGTTTTTAAGAGGTCTTTCGTGCGGCGCTAGGTTTTTTCTACTATTCTATTTTTCTAGTATTTTATCATTTTTACAATTTTTTACTTTTTCTCTTATATGCGTATATTGTTTTTCAAGGGTGACTGATGCGCCGTTCCCAAGGGGAGAAATTATCATTGGAGGAGATCCAGTATCTAAGGGCTATTATAAAATCCCAGAGAAAACGAAAGAAGACTTTTTCTTTGAAAATGGGAAACAGTGGTTTAAGACTGGGGACATTGGCGAAGTGCATGCGGATGGTTGCATCAAAATCATTGGTAAATTATGCGTATTTTTTTTCTGTCTTGTGTTCTAACTATTTAAAAAAATTGAATATCATTAATTTTATACTCAATTGGCGTTTTTAATGGTTCAGTTTAAAAATTTTTTTGAAATTTTGAAATTCTGAAAATTCTTCTTTCTTCCACATTCACAAATTTTGCAAATTTAGTGATATTTCAACATTTGTCAAGATCATAAAATTTCAAGATTCTGAAAATTCCCAAAATTTGATAATTGTTCAACATTAAAAAAAAAATTGTGACAAAATTTTTGTCCAAATTTTGAAGATGATAAAAATTAACATTTTATTTTTGTAGATCGTAAGAAGGATTTGGTTAAATTGCAACTTGGCGAGTACGTGTCCCTGGGCAAAGTTGAAGCTGAATTAAAAACGTGTCCTTTGGTAGAGAACATCTGTGTTTATGGGGATGCTCATAAGGCGTATACAGTAGCACTCGTTGTGCCAAATCCAAGGATTCTGGAGGAAACGGCTATTAGCCTTGGAATTACCAACGCGACTTTAGAGGAGTTGTGCGAGAATCCAGCTATCGAAAAAGTCGTCCTCCAAGAACTCATCGAACAGTCCAAGAAATGTAAGCGCGAATGAGGATTGAACAATTTTCAGTTTTTACAATTTTTGAAAATATCGATTAAAAAAAAAATATTCAATATTTTTCAACTCCTTGAAATTCCTTTGGAATTCCCTTTCTCTCGAATTTTCGAAAACTTCGAGTAAGTTTGTTCATGAATCCGAAAAATTTCTCAATTTTAGAAGTGTTTTTGGGATTAATTTTCCTTTCTCGATTTGTCAATATTTCGAAATTTTCAATCTTTTAAAAATTTTCCATATTTTTGACATTTTTAAAAAATTTTACATAAACTTTTTTACACTTCCAAAAATTCTGTAATTTTCATTTTTATATCATTTTTCAACTCTTTGAGATTAAAAAGAAATGGCGTTCTTCGAGTTCCAGAAATTTCTCAGTATTTGTATTTTCCATACTTGTTTAATCAATCATTTCGTCAATTCAAATGCAAAATTTAGCATTTTTTAATTTTTCCAATTATTTTATTTTCTGAAATTTTGGAATATTTTATATTTTATTTAGTTTCAGTTTTTTCCCACGTCTTTATATTTTTTTAATTCTTTGAATTTGTCCAATTTTTATATTTTCTCTTCTTTAAGTTTCAATGCAGTGAATTTTTTCCCCCTGTAATTTTGTTCTAAAATGTCTGAATTTTAATTTTTCGCTTTCTTTCACAGCTCAACTTCAAAGGTACGAAATTCCTGGGGCTGTAAAGCTTTGTGCGGAACAGTGGTCCCCGGATATGGGCCTAGTAACTGCTGCCTTCAAGCTCAAACGAAAAGCTGTCCAGGAACGCTATCAGCACGAGATAAATCGAATGTACGCCTCGTGATGTTCCGCAAAGTGTTCCAAGTGCAAAACTCGAGCCAGAAAATGAGAGAAGATATGAAAAACTTTGCATGAATGGATGAAAAAACACTATGTTTGCGATAATGTGAAAAGGGCCCACTTTGACGGTGAACAAAAATTGAAAATTTGAAATATTTCTGAAAGTGAAAATTTACAAAATTTTCCAAATTGGAAAATTTAGGGAAAATAATAAAATTTGAAACAGTTCAGAAATTTGAGAAATTTTGAATTTCAAAGATAAAAATCGAAACTAAAACAAAAAATTTGAAAATTTGATTATCAAAATGTGCCCTTTTCAGTTGACCTCCTACGAATCCGTTAAATCTTGTTTGTACCAAACAAAATAGGAATTTGCAAGATTATTGGAAGTTCATGGAATTAAATTTTCAAACTTTACTTGGCACATCCAACATTTGATGGAGAATTCGGAGTTTTTTATCATAATAGTCCAACGCCCAAGGAGTAACGATTTGTTATAACACGAAGGCTCATGTTTTTTGACAAATCGTTACATAAAATCCCGGTTCAAAACGTAGATTTAAGGGTTCATTTTGGGTTATTTTATCACGAGGCCGAGTTTTAATTTTTGCTAGCACACGCGGCAGTAGTGAACTTCCAAAACATCCCAATATAAAACTTTATTTAATTGTGATTGAGTAATAAAAGAGCATAAGGGTATCATTTCAGTACAGAATTAAACTGAAGAATTTGATATACGTAAAAAAATTGTTTTTAGGTTGATAGAATTTTGGAAATTTTTTGGGGAGCTCGTTAAAAATAAAAAAAAAAAATTGAAAGAAAGGTAATTGTGTTCATATGTCTTCAAATTTTGTTAGATCTTTTTGAGTTGTTTTCCATACTTCTGGTTTTTAAAAAAATTTATTATTTATTTTCCACAAATCTACAGAATGTTCTACGGTCTCATAAATTTGTTTAGTCGATAGTCGTTCCTAACCGCTTGAATTTTTCTTTAACCCTCCAGACCATCCAAATTGTTTTCAAAATTATCTTAGATGTTGTTGCGTCCCATATTATTTGGAGTTCCAAGACTTTTTCAATTTGAGCTTCCTACAATTTTTCAAGGAATTCCGAAGTTACATAAAATGAATGCCGATTACTCATTAACAATTAGAAAAATTATTCGAGCTTGTCACTCGACTGTCGAATGATACCCAAATACCTCCTCAAAATGAACATAAAAAAACATAAATAAAGAAATGACATATGGGTCTTATACTCATAGTCGACTGTTCCAAAAACCATGGATTAATCCTTTCTTTTTCTACTTATTTTTTATTGAATCCTCAGATGACTTCCACCCATTGTTGATAGACTTCAATTGTCACAAAGAATCAGAGAAAAAAGCTCTTATAAGATTGAGAAATAACATACAAATAACACTATATATTTTTGAACGAGCTTTTCGAACTCCTAAGGAGATCCATTATTTTTTTAATAATGCCAAAATGCCCTGGAGCAAGTCACGATTTTTTTCTCCAACAAAGACAGTCGTGACTACATTGTACATTCGTTGTTCGGTGGAATCTGTTGTTTATAAAAAATGGTGAAAATGTTTAGAGGAATAATTGTTGATGTCGCAACAAGTGTTTTCAGCTTTATAGGTTTAAAGAAAAAGAGGTGCAAGGTCTTTGTTTATTTAATATTAATAATCAAGAACAACTGAACTTGAGACTTCTGATCTCAATTTTTCATGTTTAGAGGCATTGAAGGGCTTTTTTGCATTTTTAATTGAGTACTAAATCGATTTTTCTGAGAAAAAAATGAAGAGGGATTAATTTTACTCGGAAAAAAATTGATTACAAGAATCTGTAAGTCGATTTCAGGCTCAAAATCGATTAGTTTATTTTTGAACAGAAATCGATGACACAATTTTTGTTTTACAAATGAACTCATCAAGTTTTGCAAACGAAATGATGAATTGATTTGTATTTTAAAAGCCTTGATAGATCGATTTTTATTCAAAGGCAATTAATAAATCAATACTTAGACAAACCGATTTATATAAAGATATTTTATTCAAAAAAGTCAATCATTTTTTTCCAGAAAAAAATCGATAATAGATTGTTATTTTATTCCATAAATTTCAATCATCGATTGCTTCCATCGAGAGTAGTGACAACTAATTTTTAATCGAACAAATCGATTATTTTCGAGTAGAAAAAATATCGAAGAATCGATTTTTTTTTGAATTTGCAAAGAAGTCTTAAGTTGTCTTTCTAGAAAATTTCGGCAAGCTTTTGAAAAATTCTTTTTTAAAAAAGTTTTTCAAACGGCTTATTTCAAGACTTTCGAATCTTAAAATAAGTTTGTTGTTTTGGGTAAGTAGAGTTATAAATGAACTTGCACAATTAGCACAACGTCGTTTTATAAATATTAGAGAATACAAATGTTTAGTACCCTTATTTCAAGCGTCTCCAACTATGAAAAACACATGTTTACTATGTTATTTTATCAGAGAAATTGTGCGCATATTTACAAGCGCAAATCGCCTAATGTACGTGACTTTATAGTGGAATCGAATGTATGTTTGTGTAATGTTAATTCAGAAAGTACAAACTCACTCGTTGCAGTGACAGCATGACATTTATCTGTGTCATCGAGTTCCTTAACGCCCAATCAATTGCCAATTTTTAATTAATTTGGTTTTCTTCCAAGAAATAAAATTTGCTATTTTCTGCACAAAAATTTCCGAGATAAAAATCGATTTCTCGAGACCAAAATCGACTTTTCAAGACAAGACTCTATTTTATCAAAATCGATGTTTTCCGATAGCGATCGATTTTTTCCAATAACGATCGACTTTTCCGACAATAATCAACTGTTTCGATGGAGTTCCATTGTCCCTAATAATCGTTTGCTCCAAATGACGATGTATTTTTCTTCGAGAATAGATTGTTCTTCTATAGCAATATTTTCTTCCGTTAAACATCCTTTGTTTTCCTGTTTTGAAGTTTTTCGATAAATGAGGATTGTTAAAACACATATTTTTTCGAGAACAATTGATGTGTTTCTGACAGTCGATTGTTTCAGAGAGAATTGATATGAACCGAGTTGTTTTTATTACAGTCGATTATGGTCGATTCGAATCGATTTTTTCCGTCAATGTTGTCCAAAATGCGCACGATATTACGTAACTTGACTTGCTAAGGTTAACGAAAAAATAATCGAAATTGTCTCGTACTATGTTATAAGTCAAATCCAAGCGTAATTTAGCATTTAGTTAGGACTGTAAAATTGTGGTTAATAAATTATGTAAATGTCTGGGTTATTGAGGGCTGGTGCTAGAATAAAGTGGGAGCTGATTAATTGTAAAAAAAAAATGATATTTTCGGTTGTAATTTCATTCAAGAGACATGTGGATTGGTACTAATATATTTATTGATAATGTTGTATATCAAATTAAAGACTCAATGAACAGATTGAGTGATAAATGTACAGATGTATAATTGAGAGTATAAAAGAAAATTTATAGATACTTCTGCGTTATATTTACACACCACAATTTTTTTTTACGAAAAAAAATTCCGAACTCAAGAACTTCAAGAAAAAAATTGAAGATTTTTCATTTCTTTATAAGAAAATTTCTGGAAATATTTTTTTTCTGAAATTTTCAATTTTTTTTACAATTTCGAAATTTTTAATTTTTTTTTTAAATTTCGAAATTTTTTGCTAATCTTTGCTAATCGAAACAATTCATGTCATCAAAAATATGTTCGAAAATTGAAATAATTGAGTGAAAAGTCTGCAATACGCCAAGTGACTCTTTCAATGTCTTTAGTTCATAAAAAACATTTATACCACATAGTTAAGTTGATAGAAATTATAGGCAGTGTCTATTCACACGATCCACGGTAAATGTTACCGTGTATCTAAGGTACTTTACCGTGTACATAAGGTACTTTTTACCGTGTATCCAAAGTGCTTTGCCGTGTATCCAAGGTACTTTACCGTATATATAAGGTACTTTACCGTGTATCCAAGGCATTATTGCCGTGTATACAAAGAGGATTTACCGTGTATACAAAATACTTTACCGTGTATATAAGGTACTTTACCGTGTATATAAGGTACTTTACCGTGTATATAAGGTACTTTACCGTGTATATAAGGTACTTTACCGTGTATCCAAGGCATTATTGCCGTGTATACAAAGAAGATTTACCGTGTATACAAAATACTTTACCGTGTATATAAGGTACTTTACCGTGTATATAAGGTACTTTATCGTGTATATAAGGTACTTTACCGTGTATATAAGG
Organism: Asobara japonica; assembly: GCA_026005395.1. Classification (NCBI taxonomy): domain Eukaryota; kingdom Metazoa; phylum Arthropoda; class Insecta; order Hymenoptera; family Braconidae; genus Asobara; species Asobara japonica. The sequence continues at coordinate 2,357,812 of BQMI01000393.1, forward strand.
TACTTTTTACCGTTTATCCAAGGTACTTTACCGTGTATTTAAGGTATTTTTTACCGTGTATCCAAGGTCCTTTTGCCGTGTATAGGGGAGAGTGGGGCATAATGGGACGCGGGGCATAATGCAAATCCTAATTCCCTAATCCCAAACCCCAAATGCCACACCCGAAATTCCAAATCCCAAACCCCAAACCCCAAACCCCAAATCCCAAACCCCAAACCCCCAATCCCAAATCCAAAAGCACATTGGATACACGGTAGAAAGGTACCTCATATACACGGCAAAATACCTTGGATACACGGTAAATGTTCTTTGTATACATGCCAAAAAGTACCTTGCATACACGGTAAAAGGACCTTACACATACAGCAATTCACCTTGGATACACGGTAAATCTTCTTTGTATACACGGCAAAAACGCCTTGGACACACGGTAAAAAGTACCTTATATATACGGTAAAAAGTACCTTATATACATGGTAAAAAGTACCTTATATACACGATAAATGTTCTTTATATACACGGCAAAAGCACCTTGGATACACCGTAAAAAAAGTACCTTATATCCACGGTAAAGTACCTTAGATACACGGTAAAATTTACCGTGGACCGTGTGAATAGACACTGCCGAAATTATATTGTTTGACTTGATCAGAATTCTCACGTATTGTGCGTGTCGTTGACTTGGAAAGTGTTTTTGGCAGATATCTTCAAAACTAAGAATATCAACGAATGTTCATATAAAGCTTTATTGTAGCTCTCAGTGTGCGCTACAAAACACATTTTCATGGAAATTGGCCTATCTCCTTCACGTCTCGACATATGATCCTAAAACAAAATGTGAGAGATATTCGCAATGCGCGCCTAAAGAACGTTGGCAGAATGGCGACCATTTACATAGATCGAATCATTTTTAGCTATATGCATGATATGTTAATGTTTTGGAGCGAGATGTTGGTAATGGCGTTCTGGCTCTAGCGGCGATGCCATGAATTCATTTTTTGCTCGAATTATATCGCAACTTGTACAAGAATGAATCTCACGGTCGTATTAGTCCTGTTTACCCATATTTGGCCATGGTCAATCAGTTCAGCGGTTCTTTCTACATTTTTGGCGTATTTTTATAAATTCTCGCAAACATTTTAAAGACGTGTGCTTTACGTTTTAATGGACGACCCCCCCCCCCCCCCCTAAGGGGTTGAGCGAAATGAGTCAATGAAAAAATGAGAGCGCTAGAAAAATAGAGATTTTTTTTAAGATGCGAAATATAAAAAAAAACTTATGCAATAAAAATTGAACATTTTTAATCTTGAGGTTACACATTACAACCACAATGAGACAATACTGGCAATGCGAGGTTTTTCATTGTTGTTGGCTTGTGGGTTATCGGCTGAAACTCCGCAGAACTCCCTTAAAACCACAAAAATATTTTTAAAGTTCCGTAAAAATTTTAAAGGCAGTCTAAAAATGATTAGTTCCGTTTCCAAAAATTCCAGATTTTGGAATTTTCTGTCAACTTTCATATTTTTTCTGTTTTTTGGAATTTTTTCAGAGGGGTTTTAGATTTTTTTAAAATTTTGTATAGGTTCTGAGAATCATGAAAAACAATCCGAAGTCTTAAAAAATGTTTCCACATTTTTTAAAAATTTCCTTCAGAAATTCTCCAGAGCTTTCTAACAAAGTCGGCAGATCTTTGAAAATGCTCTTGAGGCCCCATAAAAGTTTATAGAAGCTTACAAAATTTTCCGATTTTTTCAGAATCTTTTAGAGGGAGAAATCCAAAACAATTGTCGTTTCTTATATCTATTGATTTTTGTAAAAAGTGCTGCAATTTCCTTTGCAAAGTTACTATAACTTTCATAAGTGAGAAAACAAACATACTAGAAAATTTTAGTGACTTTCATGAGCTACTGTGGATTTTGAAAGAAATTCGGCAATAATCCAGAACTTTGTCACCCTCGATTCCGATTTTTTAAAAATAAAAAAAAAACTAAAATTCGAGGAATTCAGGAAAAATCTAGTACTTCACAGATTTTTCTTTTCGATTTTTCAGAGGGGCTGGTGCTTATTCTATGTGCATGGAATTTACATGGCCTTCCGCTTGTCATACTCGTCACGAAGTGACTGATTGAGTAATTTTCCTATTTTCGTGCGAATCCAAACGGGCGAAATTAGTGACATAGCTTTTTGAATTCCATGGGCCCAATAGCCAGTGCTGGTGTTGAGTTTTCCAAGAGTTGAGATGGCGTTTCTCGCGTAGGTAGTGGGATCGGGAACGAAGAGGCTGGAGACCTGAATGGAAATTTTTTTTTTTTTCATTATTTGACATTTTTAAATTCTCTAAAAATTTTGAGCATTTTGTTTTACAGAAATTCTTTTCAAATTGTAATTCAGCGCTCGAAGCGCGCATTCGGTGCTGATACATAGAAAGAGCATGTATTCACCTGCAATCGATCGCTGAAACCATTCATTTTGGTATTCACAAAGTATGGGGAGAGTTGTTGAATTGTGATACCCGAGCTCTCATATTCTGCCCTTAAGGCCTCGGAAAAACTCCATAAGTAGACTTTAGTTGCTGCATAAACTGTCATTAGGGGCAGGGGCTGCAGTGCAGATCCAGATGACACATTGACAATCGCTCCTTTCCCCCTTTTTTGCATTCCAGAAATCAAGAGACGAGTCATCATTGTTGTAGCACCAACATTTACGTTGATTATTGCCCAGATGTCTTCCTCGGGCACCTCACCCAACACCATTGGGTAGGAATACTGAGATCCAACGTTGTTGACTGATATTTCAATCTCAATTATATGACATTTTCAATAGTATGATTCTTTAAGTTTTGAGCAAATAAAAAAATTATATTTACACAAGTTTTCCAAAATTTAATAATAAAATTTGTGATATTTCGAATCGCAAAATCCCATTTTGCTTATATAAAAAAATTCAGGAATATTAAAAAATAATCCTGAAAAACAAGAAATTTTTCTAAACAGAATTTTCAAAAATTCAAGATTTTTATTTTCACAATTTTCGAGAAACGAAAATTTTCCAAAAATCATGAGTGTTAAATAAAAATCAATTTTCGAAAAATATATATTTTTGAGAATTGAAATTTTTTACAATTTTTAAAAAATATTAAAAACTTTCCATCTGTAGTTATTCAATTGAAAGTAATATCACCTAAAATTCCAACAGGTATGTCCCGCAATTCCGACTCGATCATTTGGAAGACTTCTCTGCCTTTGCTGAAATCCACAGTTACGATTTTGACTTTTATCTCGTTATTGATACGCAAAATTTCATCTCGTGTTCGTTCGAGTCTCTCTCGAGTTCTACTGATTAAAACGAGATTTACCCCACGAGCTGCAAGTTCCTTAGCGTAGGCTTTTCCGATTCCATCAGTGGATCCAGTCACAACTGCAATATGTATCTATACTGCAATATCGATCTATAGGGTTCCCATAGGATGTCCATAATATTCTTATAGAATTCACATAGGTCTCCCCATAGAAGTCTAGTAGGATTCACACAGGTCTCCCTATAGGACTCCAATAAAACTCCAATAGCACTCGAATAGGACTCCAATAGGATTTCAATAGAATCTCAACAGGACTCGGATAGGACCTGAATAGGATTCCAATAGAATTCCAACAGGACTTGAACAGGACTCGAATAGGACCCGAATAGGATTCCAATAGAACTCGAATGGGACTCCAATAGGATTCCAATAGAATTCCAATTGCTCTCGAATAGGACTCGATTAGCATTCCAGTAGGATTCCAATAGAATTCCAGTAGGACTCCAATAGCACTCCAATGAGATTCGAATAGGACATCAATAGAATTGCAACGGGACTCTCATAGGATTTCCTATGGGGAATTCTATAGAACATTATAGGATTTCCATAGAATAGTTCCAAGAAAGAAAATTGTGTAGGTGCTGGAAATGGGTCACATTACGACAGAAATTTATATATGATAAAATTGACACATTATGAGATATTCGCTTAGAAATATGACATAATACGATCAGCTGTCCGAAATCACGATCACATAATGTCATGTCTTCACATATTATGAGGATATCATAGCAAAAATGTCCAAATATCCAATACAAATTCTCCAAATATGTCATAATCTGTCCATTCTGTAATATTATATAATTTTCTGCCGTAATCTGACACACTAATTTCCACCAGCGCAATACTCTATACCATTTCTATAAAAAAACGTATGGGATTCGAGAGGAAATCCTATAGAAGTTGTATAGAAATCCTATGGGACTTTTTGTTGTGTACCTTAGTGGACTTATGGATTATGAATAAAAATTCGAGTCCTTACCAGATTAGACGCTAATGACTCGTACGGCAAAGTGGGGGCATAGTGGGACGCAGTGTATTATGGGACTTATCCCATTGCGCCCTAATGGTCTCTATACATAGATAATTTATGAAAAAACTCTGTTCCTCTAAAATATTAATGCATTACCTGCCCATTCTCCGAATTTCGAGCGTAGATCGACGGGTGTGGGATTTATTATGGGGACTATGATTTCCCATAAGGCGCGAGAAACTGTACTGCATAGGGCCAATAAAATTATAACAGCGACTAGGATCCATAATGCAATCACCAGGAGCATTGTATCTGGAACAAAATCAGTCATTTTTATTATTTCCTCTATTGAAGATGAAGAAAATTCCCTCGAATTTCTATAGGATTTCAATAGAAATGCTATAGGTTTCGCTCTATAGCATTTTCATTGTATAGGATAACTACAGTAGAGGAGTTACAAGAGGTATCCTTTAAAAATGTACAAAAACAGCTATAGACTGCCCATCCCCACTCTATAGAGAATTCTATAGAATTTATACAGAATCGAGATTCGATAGGAGGTTGTATAACATTTGTTATCTAATGGAATTAAGTATACGTCTCTACCCAGGCAAATTCTATAGAATATTCAATAGGATTTATATAGAAAGGAAATTCTATTGTATGAAATTTCTTCATGGAAGTAGCTATATCCTATCTATGATTTTTAAACAGCAAAGTCTATAGAATTTCTCCCTATACCTCAGATACATCAATATCTATATAATTTCTATAGCATCAAAAGTTGATAGATTTTTTTTTATATAAATTCGATAGACCATTGTGTAAGATTCTTTGATATGTCTATCTTACCAATAGCTGATCAATACAAAAATTCAGAGGATTTCTATAGAAATTCTGTACACTTTTTTGTTCCTAAGATTAGTAGTATATTCCTATGCCTATAGACAATTCTATGGGATTTCTATGGAACTTTCCATGAATAAAATTTTGTTTTTTTTCAATATTGAGCAGAAAAATTGAACAAAAATTGAGAAGAAAAATTGAAGAAAATATGAGAACGTATACTTCATTCAGTACTATAAAACGTAGATTTATTAATTATTCACGGTATTCCAATCATAATCGCATCAACTTAACCTTACATCCTTAAATGCGGTATTGATGCATCAAATGTAAAGAACTCAATTATACAGTTTGTCTACAATTTGCTTTTTTGTTGCAATTTTTCCTTCAATATTGACCAAATGAAAGGTTCGCCACTTTCGTCATTACTTGACGTGTGTTTCGTAAATACTTGTGGTTTGAAATATACTCTCATTACTCAGGGCCAGTTCTCTATTAGGTTAATCTCGATTAACTCTCTATTAAAATTAAATTAAGTTCCCCCAACATGCTACCTACTGAGGTAGCTCCTCAGGGGTGTAGGGGAAGTGATTCCCCTCACGTAGGTAGCATGGTGGGGGAACTTAATTGAATTTTAATAGAGAGTTAATAGAGAACTGGCCCTCAGATATATAATTCAAATTATTGCATGATTTGTTTAAACAATTCTTTTCCAATTTTTTGAAATTCGAATTTTCCTTTTTTTCGAAAACCCATCCATTTTCCTATCTTTTGAAAACTCAAAATTTTTGAAAACTTTCAAGAAATGAAGAAAAATGTAACAAAGAATTTTAAAACTTTCACCTTTTCAAAAATTCCCAAAATTTTAAAAAATTGAAAAATTTTGTAGAACTAAAAATTTCTAAATAATTCAGAAATCACAAATGTTTGAAAAATGTACCAAAATTTCAAAATTTGACAAGTTTCAAAAATCATAATGTAAACAAAAATTGAAAATTTTCCAAAACTCCTAAAAAGTTGAAAGATGTTTAAACCAAAAATTCCAAAGACTCTGGACTCACCTTATCTCACTAATTATCCATCAACCACAAAAACTTAAATTTAAACTTGTCAACAGTTTGTTAGCTCGCAAATATTTTGTTCACAATATTGACTAAATGAATTTTTTTTTAAATTCCTTCATTCCTCGGTTTCGTGGTTCGTAAATACTTGTATCGATTGAAGAGGACTACCGATCAAGTTGACCGGCCTCCAGTGACTGCTCCAAGTTCCGAAGGTAAAACACTTTCTCTAAATGCCAATGTATTCCTGCAAAATGCAACTGTGTGTGGGTCTGCACGCTCTATGCTTGCGTCACTTTAGTAATTAATGTTGCGAAAAGTTGTCTCGGTTTGTTTAATAATGCGACGATGCTGCCAGACAAATTAAAGGTCTTGATAATTCAGTTGAATTGAAATTCATTCGAGATTAGCTCATTTTTTTCTCGGAAACCCTCAGTATCGTCAAACCTTTAAAAATTATGATTTTGAAAAATTTGAAAAATTTTGAGAATTGGCCAATTTTCAAATTTTGATAACTTTGAAATTTTTTAGATCTCAGAGGATCAAAAAGTCTTAGACCTTCTGAGAATTCTCAAAGATTTGTCACTTTTACACGTTTTCAAATTTTGCAATTTTGAAAATTAGTAAAAATTGGAGAATGGGAAAATTTAGAAAATTTAGAAAATTTTGTAAACTCCAAAAATTGAGAAAATTTTGCAATGTCTAAAATTTTAAAAAATGATTTTCTTTATTAATTCAATTTCTAATGAAAAAAAAAACAAAAAAGGTGACGATTGAAATTTGTTATATGTTTCAAATGTTTGTTTTTGAATAAAAAATGTTTTAATTCTTTTTGTAAGATCATCTTTTTATTACAAAAAAAAATATCAAAAATGAATTTTTGGATGCAACCTTGAGTGCGTGCCCCTGAGCCAAATAAACCGGTTTGTGACATAATTTTAAAAAAACGGAGGGGCATTCCAGTTGTCATACAATTTTAGCTGAAACGAGAATATCGTATGAAAGTGCATTTCAAAAACTACTCTTAAGATTAGAGTTTTTTTTTTTTTTGAAGAACGCGCATTGACGACTGACGAAGGACGGCGCGTGAAGCCGCAATTTTACGCTCGGTAAAATTTTCGAGCCTAGGTTGTGAAACGAAATAGGGAAGTTGCATGGAACCTAGATACACGAAGTGACTCCACTTGACAGGTTCATTACAACCTATCAATGCTGGCAATGGAGGTTCCACGGAACATCCACACCATACATTGTGGGATAAACAAATCCTCGTAATTGATGATAAATACATAACCAGTGACTATAAATTGATTCAAATGGTTGGTTAACCAATATTTGATATATGCGATATGAGTATTTTTCCTATTCCTATCAAAGAGTAGATATCCACGCAATGCTCCAGATCCCAAATCATTAATGAAGCACTACTTTTGAAATACACCCCAATTCTTCCTCAGTATTTTTAAATCAATAGGAGTTGATGAACATTTGTCAGTTTCCAACTTAAATCTGTTATTTGTGACGTCATGAGAGTCACGCTGACGATTCTATACTTTCCATTGGCCGCTTCCGCTCGCATCAGGTTAAACACGGCCTGTGATTGGCTGTCGCGGGCAGACGCCCTTCTTGGCCTGCTCTCGGGTGGTCTCAAAAACACTCATTTTTAATATTCTATATACTATATACTTTTGAAAAGAAACGATTTTTTTAGGATACACCAGTTTCATATTATGTAATTTTGCTAAACTTATATTTTGCAGTAAATGTTAGTGGAACATTGGAATAAACGTTGAGACGAAGAGGATTTCAATGAAACATATTCAAATTTGTGAATTCATGAAAGAAATCATGGAGGACGATAAAAATGAAGAACCGCGCAAATTTCAAGCTAATAATTACAATAAAAGAAGTACTATAGCAAAAAAAAATAATAGCAATTTTAAAAAACGCAGAAATTAAAATCTCACATTGTAATAAAACGATTATCAATGAAATAAAAATTTAGAAGACTTAAAAAACTGGAATTGAAAAGACAACCACAACGAAAAATTTTTTCCTTAAAAAAGCGCAAAAATTTAAAGTGAAAAAAATTACGATAAAGGAAACTTGAAAAAAACTAGCGATGCAAAAAACTGGGATAATTTGAATTGAAAAAACCACGATAGAAGAATTACAAAACGACATGGTCAGAAACCCGCCCAAATTTGAATTTAAAAAACCATGACAGAAAAATTACGAAAAAAATAGTAAAATAGACCGCGAAAGTTTGAATTTTAAAAACTGCGATAGGACTTCGATAAAAAAATAATTTGGAAAAACCGGGACAATTCGAATCGCCAAATCGTGCTTAAAAATAGGTTCACCTCCCTTTCCATTGCTCTACCAAAAATTCAACTGAGGAGAACGGATGGTTATGAACGAATAAAAAAAATGAGAAAGAGAATGGAGGATAGGTAAACGGGGACTCAGATTCTTGCCTCGTTTTCTTGCCTCATTCCTTTGCATTAGTCTTTTGATGGTTGAAGCTTGAGTAGCGCGTTCGGTCATTTAATTTTATCCGGCTAACGTCATCACTGCAAATAATAATAATAATAATAATAATAATAATAATAATAATAATAATAATAATAATAATAAAAATAAGAACCTAAAAATTAATTTTAAAAATTAAAAAATTGCAGAGATTTTGGCTGAGATTATTTTTTTGAGAAAATAAAATTGAAAGCGCCAAAATGTTTGACTGAGTCTGTCCTCAAATTTCAAAAGCGCGAAGAATTTTGACGCCCTTTGGTTGGATTTAAAAATGTGAAAATCTTTAGCGCATTCTTTTCTGAAATTTTACGAGTGAAAATTAATTTAAGACACTTTTTTTATGAGAAAAATCGTTAAAAAATATTGGAAAAATGAGTGAGTTAATTTTTTGAAGCTGAAAAATTTCGGATGAAGTATGGTTTTCGTTGAGCGGAGTTTATCGGGATTTCTTTCCAGTCGTTTTGTTTTGAGAGTTTTTTCTTTCAAAGTTTATGTGGAATGCGATTTTACGAATTTGATTTGAAATGTTTGTTGAGGATTTTAATTTGTTGTTTTCTTCGGTGGACTAAAAAATATTTTTATGTTAGAAATTTTCAATATTTAGGAAAATTCTCAAAATGTAAATTATCTAGGGACAGTCAAGATTCTTTGACATTTTAAAAATTTCCTTATTTGACGTTTCAAACATTTCATGAATTTAAAAAATTTCAAACATCTCAAAAATCTCGAGAATATCTAACTTTGAGAATTTCAGAAAATTTTTCAAATTTTAGAAGTTTCCAGAACGTGAAGAATTTTAGGAAATTTTTTTAAGTTTTGGACAATTATTGTCCTTAAAAACTTACCAAATTTTTATGGACTTCTTTACAGCAGTGTACTTGGAATGTTCTTCCTTCAATTCTGTGATTGTGCGGTGAATGGATGGTTTGATTAATTGGTCTGGGACTAAAGTGCAGGTAATTATGAGCATAAACAACAATTTAATGAGAAGTCGGAAGCTTTCGGGGAATGACATTTAATTATTTTGTATCTTTATAGTGATCAAATGCTGTTGGCAAAAGAAAAGTTTGACTCATCAAACTATAGTTTTGACAGTTTTGTTTCGTAAATTAGTAACTATAATAGAAGATGTCAATAAATATATATAAAAAAATTAACGTTATCTGAAAAAATGTTAATTAATTTTTTTGTTTTACTGAGACTTTCGCAAATGTTCCCGAAAATATCTAGAATGCTGAAATTACGCGAATTTTTCTCGATTCTGGAGAAATTTTTAAAATTTTTGACCATTTTGAACTTGTACAACTTTTTCAATTTTTGAATTTTCCAAATTCCTCAATTTCAAAATTTCCAAGTTTTTCCAAATTTTCAGATTTTTAAACATTTTCAAAAACTTGAAAATTTTCAATTTTTTTAAATTCTTAGTTTTTTTTACAGTTTTTACATTTTTTAGAATTTGCATATTTTTTAGAAGTTCTAAGCCCATATGCTATCAAATTACGAATCATTGATATTAAATTTTTGGAGTTTTTTGAAATTGCGACTGAAAATTTCAAGGCGCAAAAATATAAAAAATATTCACATTTAATTCTGTTATATTTTCCAACTAATTCTGATAACGCCGAATTCATCTCTTATTCAAGATCAACTCCTTTATCTCAAACTTGTCTAAAAAGCAGTTTGGCGGTCTTGTACAGTTAGACGTTCCCATTTGTTCGTTTGCCGGGTCGACATTTTTCTTCTAATGGAATCCCCATTCAGAAACAAACGTACATCAGAACTGCCTTCTGGAATTTTCAAATTCCCAAAATTTTCAAAAACTGCATAGATTTTTCAAAATCCAAAAATGTTCTAGATGTCAAAGATTTCCAAAATTTGAAAAAAAATTTAATGTTAAATTTTTTTATTTTTCGAAAATTTTTCAAATTGCAAATTTTTCACAATATGATGAACTATTATATATAGTTTAGAAAGTTTGGGTGTGTGCGATCGTGATAGTTCCAAAAAAATGGGTTTATGTAGAGGACAAGTCAGTTTAGGGAAAAATGATAAACGACTTTTCTTTTCTAAATAAAATTTCCTAAAAAATCAGTTTAATAACATTACTTATTAAAACCACTCGTTGACGAAATATTTGAGTTTTTTACGAGCTTTCGGGGATTTACGATAATGCCGAAGCCAGCGTATCCACACGCGTCACGGTAAATTTTTCCATGCTTCTTCCATATACTTACATTTACCGTACGTCCACGGTGCCGTCAAGATAGGAATTACCTATGGTAAAATCTACCGTGGGGCGTAAGAATAGGAGGTAAACTGGAGGTAACACTACATCGGGAAGTTATTGATGCGGTCCGTATGTCACTCACTTCGCCGACTTGCTACAATCTCCTCATCTTCAAGTTGTCTGGAGAGGAGTTTGGCGTTCTTGTACAGTTAGACTGTACCATTTGTTGCTTGGCCTGGATGACATTTTTTTCCTACTGAATCCCTCATCAAGTACATTAAGAGCTCTGTTTAGTGTTCAGTCATTGGGCGACGGTCTTCGGGTAAAGTCCGGCGAGAACTCAGATTATATGGAGGAGACCAGCAAGTCATCAATCTACAATAACGATCCATAGTCTCGCGCAATTCGTAAGATTAAAAATACTCAAATTGCAACAATATGCAACAACTGCTTTTTTCAAATTTTTCTTCCTACAATCTTCCATTTTTTTTGTATTTCAGGATTTCCAATTTTTTTCTTTTTCATTTTTGCGGTGAAATTTTTTGAAATTTGTAAATTTTCCATGTTTAAAAATTTTTACGTTTTGAAAAGTGCAGAATTTCGAGATTTTATAAATTGGAAATTTTCAAAGTTATTTCAGATTTAGAAATTCCAATTTTGTTTCAATTGTGAGCGATTTGTTTTTGCATTTTAAAATGAGCATTTTTTTCTTTAATGCTTCAATGTTGGGAAACTTTTTTGGAATTTTGGATAGATGGAATTTGAAAGGCTTGGAAAATTTCGGAATGAAAAGTGGCGATTGAAAACATCCAAAAATTGATGGGGACCACCATCAATCAGCCCTAAGTGACAGCCGCGCGGGATTCGTAAGACCGGAAACATCTAGGTTGAAAGAATGTGGACGTTTAATTCGAACGAAGTAATTTCGAATTTATTTAGATTGGAGAAATCCTAAATTTTCAAAAATCTTCGAAATTATGTTAACTTAGAAGTTTTGGATTCTTCACAGATTTTTCGAAGTTGAAAAAATGCCATGAATATTCAAAAATTCAAATTGAAACGATGCCCTGAAATATTTGAGAGAAAAGTGACAATTTCGAAATTCATCAAATTTCGCGTATATCTGTTCCAAGTTTAAAAGTGAAAAAATAGATCTTTCGATTCAAAAGACAATTCATAATCTTCAGAATTTAAAAACGGAATATTCTTTTTTCTAAAATCCTTCGACTCTTGACATTTTTTAAATTTCCAAAATCGGCTATTTTAGAATTTTAAAAAATTTTTGAAACCCAAATATTATCTTGGTTTTAAGTTTCCGTAATTTTTCAAATTATCAATTTTTGATATGTTCCGAAACTTTCGATTACAGGATTTTTTTTTCTTCTAATTACCAGAGACACTGGCTACATTATTTTAACACTCTGCGAATCTTATCATAAGATTATAAGAAGAGCTCAGTGAGTTCTTTGATCACCCATTGAACATTCCCTGCGTAATGAGTGCTGAAATCCGAGCGCCCACTGCGCATTGGATTTTCGAATAACTGGACTATCACGTTTTATCGCCTGTCAATTTCTGTCTGATCTTCTGGGGCAATCCATTGACCGAAAAAAACAACACAGAAACCTCAATTGTTCTCCTAACGTGGGACAAAATGACTAAAAATTGGCGCTAGATTTATTATATCCCAACCTTCTAACTCGTAAAATAATAGAAACACCTACACTGCCAAGAATTAAAAACATTTAAAAATTCACCTAATGGACCAATTAGGTTTGAGCCTTCATAGGAGATGCAAAAAAATGTCTCCAATTTATAGGTTTTTCGAAAAAGATTTTCCAACACCGCAATTATATATACTCACGCGTCATCCGGCGCATCAAATTTAACGCGCAACCACTATCCGCAGATAATACCTGCGGTTACGCCTTCATTATGCAAGTACGGGAAAACAATGATGAGACATAAAATGTGTATTTGTATGCCATCGGCATGCTTTTTTTATGCAGTCTTTCCTATCTACAACTGTTCTTATACGGGGTTATGAATATTTCAACTTGTTTACAAGAGTAGCAACACTGAAGCAATTTTATACCAAATCTAATGACTCCAAAGTCTCCATGATGGGCCCAAAAAATTTAAAAATTACTATCTTTATCTGATATACTTCTCCCAAAAATTTTTCCAAACATCAAAGGTACCTATGAGTAGACCAGTGCAATGCGCGCGCATCAGACTCGAACGCGCAAGCACGGTCCGCAAATTCAACCTGCGGTTACACCTTAATTATGCAAAACAATGATTAAATATGAAAAATGTATTTTTACCTGAGGACCATCTATACCTGGAGTCTTGCGATTTAATTTATCGGCTGTAGATTGAGAGATTCGCGGCTTATGTTGCCGACGGTCGATAAGTGTAGAGCATCCCACAGATGGCGCCAATTGCGTCTCCCACGCCTCAAACTATATACAGAATTTTTTTTTTCAAAATCATGTTTGATGTAAAATTTCGATCCTAGAAAGATGCGTGTTTAGTGACTCTCAAATCAGATTTCAGACTCTATCAATGAGTGGAAAGGCAGCGAATAATGTCAGGATGGACGAAGATGACAGTTTGGACTTACATAATTGTGTCCGTGATTGGTGATATCCGCTTATCAGGTGAAATTCCCAAAGCTAAGCCACCATATTCAGTTATCGGGTCTAATGCGCTCGAGAGATCGATCCTGATAGACCGACACGAGAAGCTGCAGATCAATTGCGAGCATGCGGAGCATCCGGAGTTCGGAAAACTTCGACCTCAGGATTTTTGGAATGTTCTTGTTGACGATGAACATGAGTTACTCTACTGCTATGTACCAAAGGTGATCTATAAGATAGAAAATTATTTACTTAAAAAGTAATACTTTATAGTAAATACTTGTACAATTTTATTTACTTAAAAAGTAAGATCCTATTTTACTGTAAGGGAAAGCGAAGTTACATAGACTCTTAATTCATTTTATGGAAACAATTATAGGTAGCTTGCACCAATTGGAAACGAGTACTGATGATTGCAACGGGGAAATGGACCGGAACTGAACCAATGGAGATACCGGCTAATTTGACGCACGCTTCTGATACTTTTTTACATCTTAGTAATTTTACAATGCCGGAAATTGAAAAAAAACTTTCGACTTACGATATGTTTATCGCAGTCAGGCATCCACTAGAAAGATTGCTCTCAGCTTATAGGAATAAATTCGAGACGAGACATGAAACGAGTTCAGGATACTTTCAAACTCGTTTCGGGAGAAAAATCATCAAGGTGCGAATTCACAATTTTTTGTTGAAATTTCAGGAAAATTGTTTAGAAAATTACGAAATTTCCAACACTTCTGAAAATGTCGAATACTACAAATTCTAGAAATGTTCGAACATTTCAAAACTTCAAAATCTCGGAAATTTCAATAATTTTCGAAGGTGTAGAAATAAAAAAAAATTAGACATGTCCATTGTCTGAAAGTTAAGAATTTGGAAAATTGTCAAATACTACACATTCATTCCTTTCCAATCTAGTTAATTCACAATTTCGTTGAAATTGGAATGCGGAATGTTTATAATTTTTTGTCATGTTTTTGCAGAGATACAGGAAAAATGCGACGAAGGAGGCCCTGAAAAAAGGTGATGACGTGACTTTTGGAGAATTCGTGGATTTTATCACGGACGAAGAAAATAGAATGACCAATGAGCACTGGAGACCTATTAATGAGCTGTGTTTACCTTGTGTAATTAATTATAATCTCATTAGCAAGTATGAAACTCTCGCGGAAGACGCGACCGAAGTTCTTGAGAGGATTGGCACTGGATATATCAGGTCATTATTGTTTGTTTGTTTACATTTTTTTTCTGACAATTTGATTTTTTTTTTAATTTTTGAAAACTTTGAAAGTTTTGCATTTTTTTCCCTTTGAATTCAATTTTACTATGCCATTAATGATAATTTTTGATAAAGTGTTAGCGAAAAAAAACATATATATCTGTGATTTTGATTATGGTAATTATTTCTTTCAGCTTCCCAACAAAGCCGAAAAGTAGGGAACCAACGGAGAGGAAACTAGAGCAATATTATTCAACTCTATCTTTCAAACAACTGCGAAAACTAGCGCAACTCTATCGATTCGACCTTAAGCTGTTCGATTACTCGATGGAGGACGTCCTGGGCTTCTCGCTGGCTTGAACTAAATGCATTAATTATTCTCATTGAATGATTTTTATGATCTCACAGGGATAATTGTTAACTAGATTCATAAGCATGTGTGCCAATATTTTTATTACAGTGACATGAAACTAGATATTAAATATTTTTGTTTATCGTTATTTCTGGGTTTTTCTTTTTGAAATTGTCGGCGTTTTCCTTGCAAGGTGGCCCCCTTGCCACCCTTGTAACCCGGAGGTACTGATCAAATTTGAGAATGGAAATAAAAGTATATGCCCGGTAGCTTAGCAGTATTTGTTTTGAGTCGGTTCCGTGCGGACGCATGTCTACCGCTCTCTACGAAATATAAACTCCAAACGTACCGCGCTTGCAGTACAGTGAATTTATGAATCTTGTAAAAGTTGTGGCACTAAAGTGTCATACGTAAAAAATCTCAAACAGAGGAGCATCTATAGAGCAGCTATAGAGGAGCATCTATAGCGCATCTATAGAGGAGCATCTATAGCGCATCTATAGCGCATCTATAGAGGAGCATCTATAGCGCATCTATAGAGGAGCATCTATAGCGCAGCTATAGAGGAGCAAGGGTGGCAAGGGTTCGACCAGTCAGAAGCCTTAACGTCAAAGTTCAATGTCGCCTCAATCACTAGGGATTGGTGGCCTTATTTTGAGTAGAATTGAGATATATTTTGTATTCGAGAATACTTAGTCGGTATGAAGTATCTATTGATGTATGCATTCCGAAATAAATGGGATCTGAGTGTGACCCTCGACGGGTCGCATCTATAACTTCACGACAGTGGGTGTGTGTGTGACGATGCACGTATGAAGTCAAGTTGTATATCAGTAACGCAAATTCAACTATTAATCGATTATTACGATTTTTTATCGCTATCTCGTAAAATATGATGCCTAGCAAAAAAAGTAATACAACATGAAAGATGTAGTTTCACGAGCGGAATATTTTTCGTGTGATACTTTTTCTCGTATCTGTCATCGTTCTCGAAATACAGCGTTATAAACAATGATAATTGTTAATTAAGCGATATCTCGTAAATTAAACCATTTATGGGAAAAAGTCATTAAACATAAAATATGTATCTTCATGTGGGGAACAACATTCGTTGCAAACGTTTTCCTCTATCTCCCACTGTTTTTGTATTACAACGTTTTAAACAATTGAAATTGTTAATAACAATTGAAGGAATCGTGTTTTAGACTTGATACTCCTTTCTGCTCTCCGCAAGGGCTGGATGTAATTTTTGAAAAAAACAAATTCAAATCGGTCCAGTTGTTCAGGAGAAACCATGTCATAAAAAATGCACACATACATACTTACGCACACACACACACACACACACACACAAATTTCATTGAAAAGATGTCAGGATGATGCCAAACATCGAGAAAAGTGAAAATTCAAAAAAAAAGTAATAAAACATGAAATATGTAGTTTCATGAGAGGAACAAACTTTTGTTCGACACTCTTTCTCGTGTCTGTCACCGTTCTCAAGATACAGCGTTAGAAACAATTAGAATTGTTAAAAGATATTGAACAGATGGGATAATTGCGAAAACATTCCTTTCAGACCTGAAGACCAGGAAGACGCGTCGATCAAAAAACAAAAAGTTCAGTTCGGTTCACCGGTGTTGCGGGAACGGTTTGCAAAAAAATAGGATACGGACGCACATACACACACACATAACATGCAATCGAAATGTATCAGGAGCATGTGAAACGTCGAGAAACGTAAAAATTTCATGATTCTGAGACTATTCATTTTCAGTGTGATTACAATAACAGCCTATCTCAAATTTTTAATCATATTTTCTACTTTTCTAATACTCACCAATTGTCCAAGCTTCGAGAATGTTCGTTTTGCAAATTTTCCAAATTCTTCATGTTTCTTCAATGTGTTTGAATTTCGCGGGAATCGCGAGAGATTTGAAAGCGCGCCTTTATTTGACATCTTGTAGTTACACGAAAACGAAACCATAGTTCAACCCTAACCCAAATTGAATGACAATGATAATAGTTTAATCATGGCACCGTTCGCGTGGAGTTTTAATCGAAATATCAACCGGTTTATAATCGATGGACAATTCTTTCAACAACTAATTATTCTGTTTTCATTGCTGAATTTATCCCTGTGCCTCTACGAAGATCAAGTTGGAAAATTTGATTGGTAATGTATTATTTTCTTTTTATGAATTTCTAAAGCAACTTCCTCGTTTGATCGTTACTCATTTAATTTTTTTCCATGGTTGATTGATTGATTGATCCGTTCATTTATGGGGTACACATGAAACGCAAGTAAAGTATAATTCACAAAAAGACTTAAATCAGAAGTTTTTATTTTGTTTCATAATTCTAATATATTCGTTTCAAAAATCATTAAAATTTCTTAGTTTGTTCAAATTTTAATAATTTTTGACCGTTTTTATGTTTCTTAAGTTTATTAAACGGTGTTCAAACTGTTAATTGACATTCGTTTTCGAACTTTAGTGAGACTTTTTGATAGTTCAATATTGTTGACAGTATTGAGTGTTCGTCATATTTTTGAACCTCAGAACAAGTTTTCATTTTTTCCTTTTAAGCACGGCAAGGTTTTGAATTGTTGAAAATTATATGCATCTTGAATTCCCCGCGTTTCTTTTTATTTTGAAAATTTAAATTATTTTCTTTCTTGACTAACCTCTGAAATTATGAAAATATAGGAAATTGTTGTTGTTTTTCTAATAAAACAAAATTCATTTTATAGGAAACAAAACTATGTGGGAAGGATAAAATTTGCGAGTTTTGATACAGTTTCGGCTGCAAAAAAAATCATCGTTGCGACTGAAGAGAATGTTCTAGCTGCTCTGCATTTGAAAACAGGTATGGAAACATTTTCGTTTAACATTCAGATGAACAAAAAAAGCCGTGAAAAAAAATTTGGTTCAACTTTTTAGTTAAAAAAAGTCTGGATTGATTTTTTCGCAATTTCTGGGAATTCTGTTAGATTTCGAATTTCTCAAATTCTTTACCTGATGATAATAGCCCAAGCATGACATTTTTAGGTCAAAAATTTTGAAACTTGAAATTTATAACATTTGGTTTTTCTACCTTCGAAATAGGGAATTTTTTGGAAATGAGAAAATTTATTTCGAAATGCTGTATTTAAAAAGTGAATAGAAAATAATCGATTTTGTTGTAAATGACAGGTCAAATAATATGGAGACGAGTTCTGGAGCGAGATTACGCAGGGAAAATTCGATCTTTAAGTGGAGTATCAGATGGAGATTTGATTACTGTAAGTGGTGGAGTTCCAGCAATAGTTCGAGTCTGGGATCTAGCTGCAGGTCACATCCTCAATGAGTGGCCAATTGCTGAGCAGAATCCTGAACGGTATAAAATCTTTTAACAAAATTTTGAATTTCTCCAAATTTTGATCTATGGAATTTTTGAAATTTTTTTGTCACTTAAATTTGTAAAGCAGTTACAAAATTGAGTTATCAAAAATGTTGCAATTTTCGGATTCTTTGACATGTCTGAAATTTGGGAAATTTTCGAGGATTTCCACCTTTCTAACGGTTCTGAAACTTTCCCTTTTCCTTCTTAAAGTTAGCAATTTCTTTCATTTTGTTCTATTACAATTATTATTATATTATTATATTAATTATACATATTGTTCTATTGTAATATTCTAAATTTCTTGTTCATTCTGAAGGTTTTCTGATCCTCATTAATTTGTTCTACCACCACCTTTATTGATATTTTTTTAAATTCCTGAACAATTATTTGTTGACTTTTTACAGACTAGACACACCATTCATATCATTTTCCACTGCTGGATTATATTCTGCTGAAAGGTTTTGACAATATTTGAACCAGCACTATTATCTCTGTTTATTGACACTATGTGTTTTATTAATAATTGTAAAAATCACATAATCACATTTGCAATGCAAAAATTAAAGTTCATAACAAAATACAAAAATTACGCTCAACCAACCTTTTCAAAATGTCCAAAGTGGGGGAAAAAATAATTTTGAAAATTTTTAAATGGAAACATCCATATGTTTGTCGAATGTTCAAAATCTTGTACATTTTTTGCAGATCTCAAAATTTTTGGAGAATTTTAGAATTGAAAATGCTTTTTTGACACTCAGTGCGTGACGCCGGTTTTCACGCACGCTTCGCGTGCGCAAAAACCCGCCCACGCCCTTCCTGTCAAAAACAATGTTCGTTACTCGGGCACAAAAACTTTTTCGGCGATTGTGAATGCAATCCTCGGCTTCGCCTCGGACTGCAACATCACAATCGCCAAAAAAGTTTTTTATGCCCTTGTTACGAAAAGTACTATTTTCACACTTTCTGGAATCATTTAAAATTCTCAATTAATTGTTGTTAGCTCATCTGGATTTCATTTGAATTTTCTCAAAATTTTTAAATAAAAAATCATTTGCTGCCGAAAATTGAAGATGAAATTTTAAAGGTTATAATTCTTTACACTGAGGGTTTAAAGGAGCACCTAATGATAACTCTCTTAGCCTGTTTGGTCAGCCTAAGTGAACCGTTTTTGATTGTCAAATATTTTTCTAGGATTGAGGATGTCATGTGGCACATTAAGGACGGAACTCTCCATCACATTCTACCTATATATAGTAGTGGAGTTGAAGTGACTTCATATGACAGTAAAACTGGTGAAAAATTGAAGACCAGAAAAGTTTCGGCGCCATTTATAACAGCTGAAACGAAGTGAGTAATTAATTTTGGCACAAATAAGAGCGAAAATTACATGAATTTCTTTTGTTTCTTGAATTGCGGTGACTTTTGAAATTTACATTGGTTTCCCATTTTTAACGGAATTCATTTTGAATGCAATTTTCGAAATGTTTGACCGTTTTGAAATTCTCAAAATTTTCGGCATTATTCATATGCTACCAATGTTTTAGCTTCCAATTTTATGCTTTTTACTATTTTCAAATTCTCCAAAATTCAATTTCTTTTGGAATTTCGCAACATTTTGCTGAGTACTGAACATTTAGAAGTTCATTTGATTGTTAAATCAAAGTTTTTAACGTTTCGGATTTTTTACAATTATATTTATTTTTAAAAAAATATAAGTGGGTGAATTGAGAATTCTTCGGAATATATGACATTTTCGATATGTTTCAAAAAATCAAATAATTAGGATTCTTTATCTTTTTCAAAAATTATCGTCTGGAAATTTTCGGGTGCTTTTTAAATCTCCATTTTTTCAAATTGAATTTCCTTTCGAATTTCAATTGTTTCAAATTTTGAATCACTTTAAATGTTGTAAATGTTTTTTTCTTTCTAATTGGTTAAAATTTTCAGATGTGTATTGGCAGCTCCTTATTTAGCCTGCTTCAAGAGTGACCCTGCATTGGCAATTCTCTTTCTGGCAAATTTGTTTGACACAAATGCGCAACCTTATTCAGTAACGAGTAACAACATATTTGGCGCTGGGGCCCAGGGCCCTTTCAGAATCGAGACAGTTCCAGGGGACGAGTCAGTTCTGTCAATCACTGCTGAAGGCGATAACAGAAAACGCCTTTTAATACCTGGTGAAGATCCCAACATAATTGCGAGGGACATACAGGGAGATGCTAAACTATATATCACGAGTGTCGATGACGAAAAAGTGCTGCTAGAGACGACCTATCAAAATGGGGTATATAGTGTCTTATTATCTGAAGAGTCGGAATTTTTTTAATGTGCTCAAAATTTTAAATCCTTGGAACTTCTACAATTATCTTGTTTTTTTTAATCTTGAAAATTCTAAAATTAAAAAAAAATTGTACTTTGGAAATCTGGAAATTTTAATATTTTGAAAATTCTGAGAAAAATTTGAGACACTCTTTTTCTTGATACATACCTCACGTAATATTCACTAAATATTTCATCAACAGGTAACCCAAATCAAGGCCTTGGCTCTATTAGACTCGACCCCAATGCCCGAATTCTCAGCCGAGATGTCTCACACAGCTCTCTTGTCTCCCAGCATAAGAGCTTCAATCTGTCCCAAAATGTCCAAAGGCGTAATCTGCAGACATTTGATGACTTCTGAGGATGACGGAGTAACTCTACTTCAACATAATAAACTCGTATGGTCCAGAGAAGAGGCCCTATCCAGAATTTCTATTGTAGAGATGATGGAACTCCCAATGTCTGATCGGGATCAGACGATCGAGACTGAATTTGACCAAAAAGAAAGTGAGTATAAATGTTTTCTTTTTGTCAAATCCTCTTACTTAAAATTTTTTCAATACAATTTTCTAAAATTTCATTTTGCATTTGTATTTTCATTTCTTTCACTTCTAATTTTTATGCCCCCCCCCCCGTCCCTTCATTTTTCTTTCAATTTCTGTATTTTAAGTATCTATTGTTACTGTTATTTTAATATTATGTGACTTTTTCGTTCATCTTTAGTCATATGTGTGCACTTTTATTTTAATTGTCAGATGTTTCTTCTTTCCTTTTTCTCATTTGGTTCATTTTTCTTTTATTTCGAATGTTTTTGTTATATTGACTTTGTCATTTTCATATTCATTCTAATTGAATTATTGTTAACTCAACACTCGAATGGGAAGTATTTAATATGTTCACAATAACGTTTGCATGATCCCATTCGTTAATAACAGTTCATTATTAAGAAATAGTTATGAGGAACTGTCAATTTGCAAAAGTGTGAAAATTGGAAAAAATGGAAAGTTTTAATAATTTTTTAAGATTTTTGAAATTGCAAAAAATAATTCCATCTTCAACATTTTCAAAATCTTCAAAATTTTCAAAACTTTGAAAATCTTCAAAACTTCCAAAATCTGCACAATTTCTGGAAATTGCGCTCCCCTCGGGTAGTCATGTTGTATCCAAAACTTCTCAACTCCTAAACCTGACAACACGTACAAAATTTGGAAAATGCGATGAACTCCTAATAATATTAATGAAGTTTCTTTTGTGAATGGCTGCTGGCAGGTATCGATATAGAGAGTTCATGTAAGTAGCTGTTGCAGGACAGGCTGGTGTTACAATTGCTCCTCATCATGTCCCTCAATTAAGCCCTCATTTGATCTGATTGATTGATTAGGCTTCAATAGCTAGACCGCTCCAGAGCTCCGTCTGCATGGGTTTTGAGTAACAGCATGGTGAAATTCCCTCGAAGTATTTGTTGGGTGAATGAAGAAAGTGAAAATTGAATGAAATTCTCATGGTTCATAAATGTCCATGTGCTGGACCACCCCTGACTATTTGCCAATGATCTGATCACTAAGAACCCAAATAAAAAAGTTCAAATTTGATTAAGGCCATTTGAAATTGGATACAACGATTTGTTTCGAACAAATGAAACGATGTATGTATTTCTAAAATTATAAAGTGGCAAAGCAATTTTTGACAGATGGTTTAAACATTAAGATACCTTGATCTGACGCCTGGTTAATTAAATTACAATGTATAGAGTATGATAAATCCAAAGTCCTAGAGCTCTCAAGGACTCGCCTCCCATAGTTGTTAATACTAGGGTAGTGAATTTTTTTTTCATCAATAGAGGAATTGAACATGAATTATAACACCCAACAAATACAAATAGAACTCAACATTTCCTCGACTAGACTTCGCATGTGCTTAAATGAAAGTATCCATCAACTCAGCGAAAAATTGCACAATCTTAAAGACAATTGACAATTTTAAAGTTTTCAGGACTAATTGTTTTTTTTTTTCAAGTAAAAATTCGAAAAATTCGAAAATCAAATAAATTCCAGTCTTTTGCAAAGGTAAAAAATTCTGGCACCTGAGCCAACTTTGACAATATCGCAAGAGTTTAATAACTTCAAAAAATCCTAGAATTTTCCGGTTAATTTGGAAAAATGTAGAAAAATTTACAGAACTTAAAGAGAAAATTACTGCATTGATGGACTGACTAAACTGAGTTGGCAAGTTCCTACATTGAAAAACAATTGTGGGCAAAGTTTTTTTTGAAATGTCCGTTTCAATTTTTTCCAGTAGTTGTAGATTTTAAACGGCATACCAAAATGTTTCCTTTCTTTTTACACAAATTTGACCGAAGTTTCATTTTTTCTCCACAGGGGACGTTCTGGGGATGATGACAAGACGAGTCAGCGCGCAATTTAATCAATTCAAGTTATTTCTCCAATCATCATTCGGCGTGACTCCACAAACGTCGAACCAGAGGGCTGATTTGGTCAGGGATAAATTTGGCCTTCACAAAATGATCGTGGTTGTGACTAGTGTTGGAAAATTATTTGGAATTGAGTCGAAAGGCGGCGAGATCATTTGGCAATTGAGGGTAAGAGACTTTGCCTCGAAGAAGGAATCGAAACCTTTGGTTTTGTACGTTCAACGAGGAAGTAGGCATTTCCCGTATCCTCAACAGTGCGCACTTTTATCGGCAGACGAAGGTAATAAAAATGCAAGCCTACATAATGTTCTATTTTTTTTTTTTGAATTTTTAATTTCTTTACAATCTTTAATTTTTTTTTCTAATTTTGTAGATTTTTTAAATTTTTGGGTTTTTTGAAATTCAATTTAGTTTTACATCTGAGAATATGGATGGAAGTATTCGAATCCTTAAATTTGTTAAAACTGTCAGAAATACTTTGAAAAGTTTTCTACAAAATTGAATAAATTTAATGAAGGTACTGGCGAGGGGATCATCTACACTTTCAACCCAATTACTGGACAACCCCTGGATGGTCTTGTGAAGCTCAATTACAAAGTTAAACAATCATTATTGCTTCACGACACTACTGAGGATTTCTTGAGGCCTATATTATTACTCGATTCAAGGGACAAGGTTCACGTTTTTCCAGAGAATGCAACAGCTGTTGCTGCCATTAGTGGAAAAAATACATATCTATTCACAGCTGATTCGGATACTGGAATTGTTGCTGGATTTTCCTTGGGATATAGCACTCCTCAGGTATGCTATATGAAAACTGAAACTAATGTAGGATAGTTAAGTGTAAATGTTATTGAATTTAAATGTGTATTTTGCAAGTTTGAAGATTTTGACAATTTTCTGCAGTGCTCAAAATCTTGGAATTCATGAATTCCATCACAATTTGATCAATTTGCAAAATTATTTAAGATCTCCAGTTTTTAGAGAGTTTGGAAAGACTGAGAACGTGAGAACTTTTGAATCTCTCGAAAGTTTGCGAATTTCTAAATGTTGTATTTGGTTAATAGCCGTAACAATACAGAAAAATTTAGAGATTTGGTGGCCCTAAAGAATGTGTCAATTTTTCAACATGTTGAGGAGTAAAAATGAATACTATTCAAGAAAGCGCATACACATAAACGAACGTAGTTAGAGTCGAAATATCTCGAAAATCGTGACATGATTCATTTTTCAATCGTCATTCATTTTTGCTCGATCAGATCAGTCAGATAACATCGTGAAGTTGGTTGGTAATCGCGTTTGCATCGATAAACATCGATCTTTGGGATATCGATTCGGGTTTAGTTTTCAAAAGTATGAAAATTGTTCAAGTTGTCATAGCTTATGTAGTTGTTGAAAATCATATACACAGAATATTTTTTGACGTTCTGTTAATTCATTAAGTTTCGAGTGTTTTACATATTCTGTCCAGTGTTGGCAAATTTTATATGTACGCGATGATTATAGAAAAAGCAAAAGATGCTTGCACCAAATTGGAAAATTGAAAGCTCTCATTTTTTCGGAGTCAATGATTAACAGTATCTTCAACTTCGAAAAATATATTCTTACTTCAAATATCAAATCGTGATTCAACGCGCGAAGCGCGCATTCGGGCTTGTAAAGATATTAACAGGACAGGGTGTAAAATTTGTCAAAATGTAAGTTTTTGAAAAAGAAAGTTTGGAGTTCAAGTTTCAAGGCCAAAAATTGTGCCAAATTCCGTATTACGTTCTTAAAACATTTATGATTGTCCTCAAAATGGGACAATCTTAATTTTTTAAGTTCTTCTAAATTCTGAATTTGCATGTATGTTTTTTAATTGGGCTTGGAAATTTTTCACAGGAACTCATAGCTCATAAAGTTTGGGAGTTGGTGTTGGCCCCCAAGAACCAAAAAATCACCCACGTTGTATCGAAAAATCCAATCGAACGTGTTCACTCACAGGGACGTGTTTTGGGCGATCGGTCAGTTATGTACAAGTACATTAACCCCAATTTGGTTGCTATTATTGTCCAAGGGGTTAGTAGCACTCTTAAAAGTGAGTATATTTTCTTCAGTAATTTATGACAATCAAAAAATCTTAAGGATATTCAACCGGTATGGTCAAAAAAAAAGTTTATGACGCTTTCTATAATTCGTTATATTTATCGCCAATAATTTTCAATTAATATTTCAATGCGTTAATTAGTTGAAGTGCCAGCTCCATAGAAAATTATTATATTGTATTTGATTTTGTGAATCAATATTATATTGTTTAAACAAATTAATGAAAAAAAAATTTAGTCAATCGTCATGAAATTTTTACCATCGTTTTATATCTACTTCAATAGTAAATTTGCAAAATTTCAACAAATTTGTACATTTTGAACTGTATTTACAGAAATTTTTATTTTTCAAAAACATTATGTCAAAATTTCAAGCAATTCGTACATCTTCGCCAATATAGGTGGAATATCCTTAAGCTACAAAATTGGAAAATTTGGAGAGCATCGAAAAAGGGAAGAAAATTATGATTTTTGGGATAATTCAGATATGCTGGAAATATGTAAAAGGAACCAAGATTTGAGGAACCTCTTCACAAAACTCCATATTTTTTCAAGATTTTGAAAAATTTGGTTATTTTAAAAACCTTAGGAATGATTTGAAAAAGGATCGAATCTCTGACTTGGCAGAAAAACAATTTTAGATTTTGAAAGAAATTTAACATTGACATTTTGGTTCGAATTAGTTTAAAATTACAAAAAAGAAAAATCTGAACTAGAAAAAATAGAAATTTTATAATTAGAATATTTTTTCAATTCCAAGACTTTTGAAATTTACTTTTTTTTAAATTTCTTCAATTTTTTGGAATTCCCGAAATTTTAGAGATGTCGAAAGCTTCCAAATTTTCAGAAATTTCGATAGATAAAGTTTTTCAAAGCCTTCAATTTTTATGCAATTTCAATCTTCAAATAAAAACTCAAATCTATATTTTGCTAATCTCAAATCACCTGTTATATGTGCACACCCAGTTAAATAAATCCTTATTTTGTTTTCAGATACGATGACACTGTACCTCCTAGACGTGGTTTCAGGAGCAATGATATTTTCCATGGTCCACAAAAGAGTTCGCGGGCCAATTCACATGGTTCACTCTGAAAACTGGCTAGTGTACAGTTACTACAATGACAAAAGCCGTCGAACTGAGATAGCAACATTGGAGCTGTACGAGGGAAAAGTGCAGAGCAATACGACCGTTTTTTCCTCATTAACCACGACTAGACTGCCTTTGGTCGAGCGACAAGCGTTTATTTTCCCAGCTGGTATAGAATCAATGAGAGAAACCATCACAGAGAAGGGCATAACTAGTAAACATTTATTGGGTACGTCACTTATTAATTTTACAGTCATAAGTTCTCTGACCATTTACCAAAAACCAAATTCCACTGAAACGAGTTAAGTTCTTCTTTTAATTTTGAAGTTCGACATTTTTATAAAAAAATGCAGTGCTCAATGCTTTTGTGCTTACTTAAACGAAAAAATTTAATTATACACCAGTTTCGAATTTCAAACCTTTCCGAAATTCTAACTCTTTCCAGACTATCAAAAAATTTCAAAATTTTTCAATTTAAAAATTCGAAAAAATACAAAGGATTTGGAAATTTTCTGAAATTGAAAAGTTTCATAAACCTATCTGAAAAGTCATAACATGCTATAAAACTTTTATCTAAAAAAGAGCAGAATTCCCTGTGAAGTTCGATATTTCGATGAATTTGAGACTTCATACAAATTGCAAATATAAATTTTGGATAATTCTTTTGCAGTGGCTTTAGCTAATGGTGGAATATTGGAGCTACCTTGGATGATGTTGGATCCCCGTCGGCCCACCAATCCCGAATTAAGAGAAGAAGGTGTCATTCCTTATGTGCCAGAAATTCCAATTCATATGGACTCAATAATTAATTACAATCAGAGTGCGTTTAGGGTATCCGGCATTTATACGAGCCCCAGTGGCCTTGAAAGTACGTGCTTAATTTTTGCTCATGGTCTTGGTAAGTATCCCTATAGTTATCATTTTTCTTATAGATCATTGAAAAGTTTGGACATTTTAGGAATGCCCGAATTATTTCAAATCCCACATATTCATGGTTTTTAGAAAAGAAATTTGAACTAAAAAATTTCGCGTGCTAGAAATGGTAAAAATGTGGAAATTAATGCAAATTTTAAGAATTGAAACCGGAAACTTAAATTTTTAAATTTTGCTCGGCCGTCCCCGTGGTAGAACGTTGGGTCCATTCAATTTCGCTATATAAATGCGCTGAAATAATTCCAAAGAAATTCACGGGTGTAATACTGAAGTATTAGATTCAATTCAAAGCCAAAAGAATACAACCCAAATATTCTACGGGGTCAAGTGCACGCAGTAACCTTTCTGATCAACAGAGTCAAGTGTCCTAGCTTGCGCTTGGTCGCGGAGTTTCGTTACTCCGGAGCCAGACCCTCATTCGGATATTCAAAAATTAGGGGGACCAGTTGCACAACCTCTGTTAGCTTTGGGGTTAACGCTGCCCCATGGGCTACAGGACCGCGACCAAGTTATTCGACACGATCAGCCATCGTGGGACTGTTTACATTGCTTGAGATTATTCTATATGGTTCTTTCTCACGTAAATATTTATATAAATATTTGCTGACATATTTGCACTGAAATCGACGTCGGAGCTAACACTCCGTAGTCTCTCCACGTCACATTGAAAAGTTTAAGCATTTCCGTGGGTATATCTCACCTCTGCGAACCTTCTAATTCAATTCAGTTATGCGCATGCGCGTCAGGCATTAGTCATCACATGCGCACCCGAAACTCATAGTATTCCAGGAATCGGGGAATCCCCCAGTTAAAAAGAAAAAAACAATATTCTTCTATTCACGAAAGTCTACTAACGAAAATTCTGTAAAAAGTATTTTGCAATTTAGTATTTCGTAATATCAAAAGAGGATCTTTTTTGGCATGAAGTTTGAAATTGATACAATTTCGAATTTACGAAAATCATCATAGAAAATTTGGAATACCCATAAAATAGCATACTGAGTACATAATAATATCTTTAGTATTTAATTTTGCCCATAAAACATTGAGGTAAAACAAATATTTTTTTCCAAACAAGACCGTAAATAAACCACATTCACCATCTTTGTTTTTTACATATCAGATTTTTCAGGTCAAACTTTTATTGCTAATTGAAAATTGAAAATCGAATTTTTTTTTTTTTGCACGTTGCCGAAAGTTAAAACTTTGGGAATTAGCCTACATATTTCCCTTAAAAAATACGCTGAAAATATTTTTCGCCTTCTCCAAAAATTTATAAATATAATTAATTTGTTGATCTCTCACTACAGTACGCACCTCTCTATACAGTATGTAATTAGTGATAATTGTTTTCAGATTTATTTTATACAAGAGTTGCCCCATCGAAGACCTTCGACGTGTTGAAGGAGGACTTTGATTACTACCTCATCGTAATTGTCTTGACAGCTCTTCTGATTGCCTCCTATGTCACCAAAAAATTAGCATCTCAAAAGGCCCAAAAGCAGGCGTGGAAATAAATGTAATTTACATTTCCAAATTAGCGAAATAATTTTTTTTCCAAGTTTCATTCACTCACGAGATTCTGTGTTGCAATTTTTCATTGAGAAAATAATACTAAATGCCACATTTTCCCACAATTTTGTATATTACACTGTTGATAGGTAATGTAATTAGACAAAGGCCATTAATTTATGTAAAACACTTCTGTAATAGATGGAGTTACTTTCAAACTGTTTTTATAACTAAATATTGCAATTGTAGGATTAATTTATCAGTGGAGGCGAATGCTAATAAGTGACGCAAGTACCAAAATAAATCAAATTGAACGACAAGTACTGGTTTTGTTCATAATTTAGTTGTGTGTGAGTAGTGTGTGTATGTGCATTCTAACAGATCGATTGATAGCGGGTTCATCAAACGAAGTACAGGAAGCAGTTGCTCTCTCTAATCAATAGTAAAGTGGTAGAGGCCCTGTTATGAAGTTCCTCCTGCAGAGTTCTTCTGGGAAAGTTCCTCCTACAGAGCTCCTCTGGTAGAGTTCGTTCTGCAGCGTGTCTTCTACAGAGTTCCCCTGACAAAGTTCCTCCGACAGCGTTATTCTGGCAAAGTTCATCCTACAGAGTTCCCAACGCAGAGTTCTTCCCACAGAGTTTCCCCCGGTAGAGTTCTTACAACAGAGGTATTCTTACAAAGTTCCTACCGCACAATTCTTATCGTAGAGCTCTTACTGCAGGGTTCCTCCTGAAGAGTTTCTTCTGTAGGATTCCTCGTATAGGGCCCTCTTACGGAGTTCCGCCTCTGCGATCCGCCTACAGAATTACTCCTGGGGCGCTCCGCCTAGAAGATTCAACAAGTTTCCTCTATTCCACAGATTGCCTTGGACAACTTTCCTCCTATTGTCATTCCGGATATAGTATGCCTCATAGAGTTTTCCTCTGTGGTTGCTCCTACTGCTTGCCTTCCACATGTTTCCTTTTACATTTACCTTTCAGGGTTTCGACGAGAAGGTTCCGGTGTACCGTGTTTCTCCGCTAGGGTTCCTGCTAACGAGTTCCGCATCGAAGGTTCCGCCTGGAGGGGTCCTCCTGCACCGTACTTCTAGAGGGTTCCGCCTGAAGACTTCTCCCTTAAGGGCATTTCTTCGAGTTTTTAGGAGTTCTCGAAGAGTTTAGAGGTGTTTTGATACATTTTTATGATTGTGCATAAATTTTTAGATGAGTGATGTGTAACAGAATCTAAACTTCCAAAAAATATAAAAGATTTAATTCAAGATTTATAAACATTTTATGAGCAATTATAAAAAAAATCCAAGAAAAGTAGGAAGTTTACAAACAATATTGAGGAAAAACGGAGTTCATTTTCTTGGTAGAAAATTATGTATTGGTTGTTTTTCTGTAGTTGTCCACGTTTAATTTCATGCAACGGCATGTGGTAATGCGGGCAGGCCGCAGTATTGATTTGCCTCAGTGACTGCGCAGACACATTGTCACGTGTTTGCTGTCATTGAGCCTTAGAAAATCACAGAGTTTGCAGGGAATTAATGTTGTTATAAAGAACATGTAGTTGTAATTTCAACTGGAGATTTTATAATTTCTTGCAACATTTTTTTTTTACTTTCGGTGGAACTACTCAAAGTCCGGAAGTGGTCCGCGCTTCACATCTGGCGGATATCAGGTATGTAAGCATGAACATTTGTGCATTAAACAATTGTGAATTATTTATAGCATAGATGGTATTATGCATTAGTGCTAGTTACTTAATGGACTGATAACATGAGAGCAAAGTTAGGGAAAAATATAAGAGTAAAAGGGGTGAACAACTTAGAAAGACCAATTGTCGGTTTTTTGATCGACAAATACGACTATTTATTTATGGACACATTTTTGCTTTCAAATTTATGAAATTATTGAAATTTTAGAGTTTCATAAAACATTCAATATTTTGAAAATTTTTACAAATTCTGACAGTTTTGAGATTTTTCAATTTTTCTTTTACATATTCAAAAATTTTAAAAATGTTGAAATTACGAATTTTTAATTTTTTTAATTTATCGCAATTTTTTAATTCAGCGAGTAGGAAAATTTGGATGTGTTATTACAGAAACTGAATGAATGAAATACGAATGGCGTATCAGAAAAAAAATTGAAGTACGCAATTGGTTGGTAGCACTTTGAAAATTGATTGCTGCTTTTTTGTTTCCAATGACAAAACAGGAATTATGTGTAATTGAAGGTCCATTAATTCATGCCACGCATCCGTTTGACGTATGCTGCAGAAGATTGTCTAATTTTTGTTTTAAGCATCAAACCTTACCTTACAAGTTGGAAAAGAGGTTCATAATATTTCGGGAAATTTTTCCCCTGTCAGTGGCCGCAACATTTTCCCAACTTCATTTAGGTGCGCATTAAGATTATCTCCCATATTTGATTTCGGGATCTTATGTCGGAATGTGAAGGAGATAGGCCAATTTTCATAAAAACGTTTTTTGTAGAACTCACTGAGAGCTACAATAAAGCTTTATATGAACATTCGTTAATATTCTTAGTTTTGAAGATATCTGCCAAGAATGCTTTCGGCCGATGCCGCGGAATTTCTCCACAGATGGCGCGATTCCGCGGCCAACGGCTCGCGTAACACGTAAAAATTCTAATTGAATCGAAGAATGTAATTCCCGTCAACTTAACTGTGTAGTACCTGTAGTAGTATGATTTTTATCTCCACCGAAATAAACTGGAAGAGTTACTCGAGGCATTAAAAAAAATTCGTTGAAATATTTCAGTTTTCGAACATATTTTCGATAATATGAAGGTTTGGAGAGAACCTCTTATAACATCCAATCCGGTTAAAAACTAATTTTTCCGGTTCAATTATATCATAAGGAATAAGGAAAAATTCTAGGTAGGAAAAAGTTAAGAAGGAATTAAATGGTTTGCGAATTGAAATATTCTTCTCGAAAATTTAAATAAGTTTTGCAATTTCTTGAATATTTAAAAAAAAAATTACAATTTTTGTAATTTTCAAGATTTGAGTTCTCCAGAATTCTGAAAATTTTGGAAAATTTGGGAAATTCAGTATTTTGTAAAAAATCAATTTTGAAACTTTTGATAATTTTTAAAACTGGTAACAAAAAAATAACTTTCGCATTATTTCGAAACTCGGCAATTCGTAGGAATTTGAGATTTCAAATTTTTCTCACAGTTGGGAAATTGTGTAAATTTATACCAATCTTTAATTGCTGGAAGGAATTTATAAGGCCGTCACCGAGTTTTTCTTTCCAGTATTTTAAAATTTTGTCAGATTTTCCCTGGGAAAATTAGATTCTTTACAAATGTTAACCACAATTTGGTGCTCAAATTCGAAACCGATTTCCACGTAAGTTAACGACATGCCATTCAAAGTCTTATCGGTATTGCCTTGGGAAAAGGGGAGGGAGAATTGACCGGTTGACTGTAGATATGGGGCTGGATGCGATATAGCGTCGAGGACGATTGTTTTTTTTTAATTGTCATAAACAATCGGAGAAACAGTTATTTCCGTCGCGAGCGATCAGATTTTTTATAGAAAAATTGTTGGAGGAAAAAATGAAAATAAACCACAATTTTCTTTCAATGTTTTCTATGATTTTGTAGAATTTTTTGGAAATTTTGTCAGGCGTCTATAATTTTTAATATTTTTTCCTAATATTTTTCGAGATGTTTGAAAGAATTTTCGATACGTTTCCAATTTTAAAACAATTAGCTACAATCTTCATATTGAAAATAGTTGTAAATAACGTTTCACGGAAGTTGTAAAAAATTTTAATAAAATTCCGAATTTCCATGTCGATCGATATACCGCTGACGAAGCACAATCCGGGAGTTCTTATTACTCAGAAAATCGGCAATTCCCGGTTGCACATCATTGGATAATTGTTGAGACAAATCAAGTAAAGTACTACTTTACCAACCGCCGACTAACAAACGCTACCGAACAAACGTAACTACGTTACCGATTGTTGGTAAATTGAGCACTCCATTACATACTCCAGATCAGCAGATGTCCATTTTACCGATCGTCGATAAATGAACTGTCGATGTCATTTTGATTCCGAGTTATGCAATATCAATTCTGTTCAGTTAAATAAATCAGTCCCCAGCCTTCTCTCACCGATTTCTCTCCTCGTGACTATATCAGTAGTGCCTTAGCGAAAACGGATCATTGAAGTACTATGTTACCGGCCACAGCAAAGTACTACTTTACCGGCCACTGAAACAAGCAAAGCACTACTTTACTGACCATTGATAATCAAAGTACTGTCTCACCAATTGTCGATGAATCGAGTACCATTTTACTGCATGCCACTAAATCGATTACTGATTAATAAGGATGTGCTTTGTCGATCGCCGGGGAAAACAATCACCACTTTACCGATTGTTGATCAAAGTACTTGTCCGATAGATGGCGTAACCGATTTTTTCACGAACGCCGAAATCTCAGTGGCCACGTATTGTAAGTAAGTTGTTCGTTCCTTTTTCAGATAATGGTAGACGTAACTACAGCTATTCCTCCTGCAAATGGAGGAACTTTGATGGGGAAAACACGGGGAGCGCTGAAATCGGTTCGCTCAGCACTCGGTGGTGGCGGGGAATACTTACAAGGGCTTGGAAATCGGATCGGTACAGCTCTCAGTAGCAGCTTCGAGGATAGTGACGTCACTACACCGTCATCGCCTCTTTCTCCGTCAGCCGGAAATGACGTCAGCAAAAATCCAGTCGATGGGGTCGCGAGAAGAAAGCTACGCTTACCCCGGTAAAAATCGGAATCGTGTGGGGTTTTTAAAATGGCGGCTTACATTACATGTTCAGTTCTCGGAAATTTTGTTGTTGTTCAAATTTCAAAATTTTGAAAATCTCTAAATTTACAATATCCTGAAAAAATACCAATTTCTTAAAAGCTGGTAATCCAAATGTAGATGGTAAATTTGGAAGATTCATGGCAATTTGAAACTTCTCGAATTTGTGAGATTTTCACATTATTCCCCAATATCATTTTTTTTTTTAATTCATCAAAACTGGTTATATTCTCGAAATATTAAAAAGGCTTGGTATTTTCAAAATCTTCAAATTCTTACAATTTCCTAAATTTCATAAATTCTGGCTAAAAATTTCCAAAGTTCTCAAATGTTTTTTTAATTTTTTACATGTTTAAACATCTGAAAATTTTCTACTTTTCCAAAAAAATGTGTAATGTTAAATTCAGATTTAGTGGGTATTCGTACGAAGACTATGAGGCCATGGCCAGGCACAAGCTAGACCGCCAAAACTGTCCCGAATACTCGCGCAATTCGCGAAAATTTCCGCCCGGAATGACTTACGAGGAAATAGCATCGTCCAGGAGTCCAATTATCCATAAACCGGAAGTGCGAACTGATGAGGAAGTTAGTCCCGACAGATCGAGTATTGAAAGTATCGAGCCACTTGAAGAAAAGGACATCAAAGCAACCGGTCCTGATCCCTTCGATAAACTCAATTATAAAACGGGTAAGGCCACAAACATTAAGAATGAAAAAAATTACCGTTGAAAAAGTAAAAAGAAAAAAATTATTATTATTCAATCGATTTCATCTAATATCTCGGAATCTAATTGAGATACGTCAATTCTCCTGTGAACATTTTCATAGGACATCAACTTCTCCATAAAAAACGTTTCTACAAAATTGCATTATCTCCATTAGTTTTCGAGAATATTCACGAAAACTGAAATTTTGAAACTGAATGAGTTATTGAAGTGCCGCTTAGCAATTATCAATTGACCAAAAAATTTTTATATTTTCTTTTTTCAATTAAAGCAAGGGCTCCAGATCGCTATGAGACAGTCGTTTTTTGTTTAGGTAAATCAACAAAATAGAACAAAAAAATACAAAAATAAAAATTGTTAATGTATTGAGTGAATTGCAGTTCCTTGTGTCGTTCGTTGCATATTCTCCTATTTACACCAAAAGAAAACAAACTTGTTTGAAGACCTGAGCAAGGGTGATAGAGGAGCGTAATGGGGCGTGGAACACCTGATACGTCATTTTCTGCCCCATTTGTACTCGTGTCCCAGTACTGTCCCGTTCCAGTCTAACTCCCGTTCTATTATGACACCTGTCCCATTGAGACATACCCTGTCCCATTGTGAGATCCCTTGTCCCATTGTGACATCCCCTGTCCCATTGTGACATCCCCTGTCCCATTGTGACATCCCGTGTCCGATTGTGGCATCCGTATCATTGCGGCGTCTATCCCAATGTGGCGTCCGACCCATTGTGACCTCCGTCCCAATGTAATCTCTGTCGCATCGTGGCCTCCGTCCCATGATTTCCCCATCCCATTGTGTCTCATTGTGACTCATTATGATCACCGTCCTTCATTCAACAATAAACGTTTCTTTTTTTTGACAAAAATAGGTAACTGAAAGGAACCAATTTTGAAACAAAAGTTTGATTGAACTTTGAATCCAATGAAAGAAAGTGATCAAAAAATTCGATACAAGTTTTTCTATTGAAGAAGTTCATTAAAGTTGTAAACCTTCATCAATGTGCGGGGGAGAAATTAAGTGAAGCATTTGAAGATGATTGAATTGAGGTCATTCGGAGAGACAATATTGGAGTTCTCCGAACAACTTGATTCAAGTAGGTGTTCAAATAGACTTGATTAAAGTTTTGCAAACAGCTTGATTGAAGTTACTCGAACAAACTTGAATTATGTTTTTCGAACGAACTTAATTGACGTTTTGTAAGCAAACTTGATTGAAGTTTTCCAAACAACCTTGATTCAAACCTCCAAACAACAACTGTATTGAATTTTCAGGTAAACTTGATTGAATTTTTTGCCACACTTTATTTTCCACGGAATTTCGTATGAAGTTTTGGAAAGAATTCGGCTTGTTGGTTTTTCACACAGCTGTCCCAAAATAAGTTTTGTTTTTCTTTTGGTGTGCATTTACTCATGTGTACTTAGTTAAGTATCCCCTGGACCGGTAAATTGTTGATACAATTGTTAATATGTAAACATCGTCTGTTTGTATGACGGGCACTGAAGTATCGCTTATTGTTGGTAGAATTGTATGGACTGTCCATTGTAGTCTGAATAGAAAATTGATGTGCTTCCTAGATGTCATGTCTGGCCATTATTTGATAATGAACTATGGGTGGTGTTATTATAGATATTCCGTGTAGTAGTGGCTCAGCTAGTGAACTGGATGGATATGGGCCTAGCACGAGTTTAGATTCGAATATGGATGGGCGTAGGATGTGGAAGAGATCAGGTAAAAATGTTTTGGCAGTTTTTCTGGTTTTGAAGTGGGCAGAAACTCTAAGGAAACGAGTGACAAAAAATGAGAGATATGAGCGGAACTTTTTTAAGTTTTTAAAAATTTTGCAGTTTTCATTTTTTCCGAATTCGGAAAATTTGGAAATTTTTGCTGTTTAGGGGATTTTTCAAAATTTTGCCAATTCAATATTTTTTTTGTTTGGAATTTGTGAAATTTATTAAAATTGTGAGATCTGGGTAAGTCTTAGAATTTTGGAATATTCGAGGCCTGTGAAAATATTGAAACTCATCAAAATACCAAACAATTCGCAATTTACTTTTTAATTCCAAAAAGGCCAAAGTTTTCAAAATTCCTGATTTTTTTCAAATATTCGAGAATTCTGAAATATACAAGATTCCGAAATATCTGACTATCTCTTCCATTAGCTCTCGAGACATTTGAGCTTGGAAGTGTGGACGACAAACAATGAATTAATGGAAAAAAATCACGTTTGATAGGCTCCTCCGGATCAGTGCAATCGTGGGCTTCGAGCCTCTCAGCTGATAGCCAATCAGAAGAGGCAGCCGCGGATTTTATGAAGTCCTTTGTGCCCCTTCTTTTTGACGCTCCCGACACAATCGATCAGGAGCAGAAAGCAAACTGTGGCCAAATGGTTCTCGTATGTATGCAAATCACTCAATTTCCCAATACAGCATTCAAAGCATAAATCAAATGTTTTTACACCTTTTCCGGAATATGCAAAGATTCAAAAATTTCGGGAAGGCAAAAAAAAAAATAATTGAAAATTTTCCTGAGTCATATTCAGTATGTTTAAAAAGTAGTCAATTTGAAACAGATTTGACCGAAAGTGATGTAGAATGTTACCGGTTACAGTAACAGTATATCTATACACGGTGTTCCAAAATTGCGCATTTTATTTTTGACAGTAAAAAGAGCGCAACATTGCGGATCAAAAGTTCCCCTTAAACTTTTCTGGTTGACCTCCTCCTGTGGAGTCATTAAAGTTAAAAGTTGAACTGTTACTGTCGGGCTTAGCTCGCTGGACCGGTGCTTTCAGTTCCGACAATGGTACCCAGTAAAAGAATAGTCCCAAAAATTGCGTCGCGTAAAGAGTCCGTTCTGGGAACTGTACAGCCATCTAGAACAGTTTTTGTCCTCGGAGTTCTACCTGGAATAATTCCTAGAACTCAATGTTAATCTGGAACAGATTCTGCGATTGTTCTTGCGCGTGGAGTGATTCTTGGATTCGTCCCCGGAATTGAAATTCCATCTGGAGCAGTTGCTGGAACTGAAATTCCACCTGGAACGGTTCTCAGAATGGACCTTTTACGAGACTATTCTTCACTTGGAATCCTTCTCGGAACTGAAAGTGTACTGGCCTCGTGGGCTAAGCAGTACTGTAACTTTCAACTTTCAACTTTAAACTTCAATCACTTCATGCGAAGGTGTCATATAGGAAAGTTGAAGAGGAAATTTCATCTTGCAATCTTGCCTTTTTCTTACTCTCAAGAAGAAAGTTCGTAGATTTGGAATACTGTGTATGCAATATCAGCAATTCATGTGATACGGGCTCAGTGAGCATTTGGCGTCACTTCCGGTAACATTCAAACTTCAATAATTCATAGCAAATCACCAATTTGCAATTTGTTGATCAACGCAAAGTTTCCCCGGAAGCATTCAAAAACAACAGGTCGTTTCATGCACAGTGTATCCAAAATTCCATTCTTATCATAGTGTCTATATGAAGAAAAATTCCGTTCGTTACACGGCCGTAAAAACTTTTCTGGCTCGTGTGTTTGCATTTCTCGGCTTCGCCTTGGTTTGCAGACACACACACTCTCCAGAAAAGTTTTTTTACGGCCTTCTGACGAAAAAATCTATTTTCCATCAACAGACGGAATCCGGAAGAACATGGTTCGCTCGAGTAGTCAATGCGAGGAGAGTCCGTGCCTGTGTTTCGGAGGCCTCGTTTTATTCTCTGGCCCAACATTTTGCATTAGCACTATTTGAATGTCACGAGGCTGATGACTTTGCTCCCGCCAAAAGCCTTATGAACATGTGTTTCACATTTTATCATAAAGGTATGGAAAATCGATGTTCAGAATGAGGCCCATGTGGGCTTGAAACTGTTCTGCCTCAATATATAGTTGTCTTCGGGTTTGGTAATCATTCTTTTTTGCTCTCAGTTGAAGTCCCTGGGCTGGAACCATACAGAGAGTATCTTTACACACATTTGAGAGTCCAGCCAATTTGGTCGTCCATGAGATTTTGGACGGCCGCTTTTTTCGATGCTGTCCAATGCGAAAGGGCTATGAGGCCCGTACCATCTAGATCCAAAGCTTTGGATCAGGAAGCATTAGCAGCTGAGGATAGGAAATTTCAAGCTAACATCGTATTTGGACAATTAGGGTACGTTATTCTTCAATGTTAACACTGTCAATTTGGGGATCGCAAGAGAGAGAAATTGGAGATCGAAAGTCCCCTTTCCACTTTTAAGGCCGAGCCCCCCTACCTAATTTTCAGCCCTTCCCATCGATCAGTAGTTCTCAATCTAAACATTATGCAGAAAATTGAAACCAAGTATGAAATGTGTATAACATTAGGAAAGAAAGTAAGAAGGATCACTTTCTGAGAATTCCTGAAATTCGCTGGAGGCTTCTTACAGAGTTTGCTCAGAATTTTATGATATAGTATATTTCGATACAAGTGCGATGGGGTGTTCACGAGTGCAAAGTGGCAAAATTGTGTCGAACGATAGTTTTTGACAGTGATGTTACGTTCTACGAGTGCCGAAATAGTTACTTTTCGTTTACTAGTTAACGAAAAGTAACTTTTCGGCACGAGCTGAACGTAGCAGCAATGTCGAAAAAATATTTATATATTTTTGTTTTTGAAAAATATTTCAGTACCTTCACGTGCAATATGCATGCCTTCGGCCTATCTAGAAGCCTCTGTCTCGAATTTTTGAGGAAGCAGTGTGTCATTGCTAACTTAACACCAGGTAAATAATTCTTTTTTGAGCTATATATAATCATTTATAATATAATCATTTAAGAAACAATTTAGGAACCACAAGAATTTTAGAGTCAATCTCTTTATTGGTATATTTACAAATTAGCAAAATATCAAAAATTTAAAACAAATTAAAAAATTTCAAACATTTTCAAACAAGAAAAAAATTGTAAATTTGCAGAATCAATAAAAACTAAATAATCCAAAATTACAGAAAAAACTGAAGAACTCCATAATAAATTGAACTAATGAACAAAAATTTTCATCAAAATTTCAGATCAAGAGAAGATGCTGCGTGACAATATAACGCACATGTTCGACGAATCCGAGCCGTGGAGATAGTTATCTCAAAATTAAATTTAAAATTCATTACTACAATTATAATTACGATCTATACTTCGAGAATCGCCTTCCAAATGTTAACGGATCAGACTGAGTTCCAGAATTACGCTAACTGTGCACATGCAACTGAATAATCCAAAATAATGAGGTTTAAGGTAGCTGGATCATCTCGAAAATTTGAAATTTTTTGGAAACCATAAGGAATTTTCAGTCACCTTGATTATATTTGTAATCATCATTTTTTTCTAGATTTTATGACCGTCGAATTAAAAAAAAAATGGAAAAAGACCGGAATTAAGGTAGCTCACTCACATGGACAGTTGTTATTTATTTAAAAGCTAAAACGAATTTCTCAGCGAATTTAGTATTCCCAGCAATATTATTTTCTATTCGATTTCTTGACCGCTCAAAATTTTGAAAAAAACTGAGATTAAGGAAAAACTACTAGTTAAAACATTTACTATAATTTTCTTTTCCCTCCGTTTCCTTTTTTTCTATCAATTTTTGAGAATTGAGAATATAAAAAATTACATTGTTTCATATATAAAGGAAAATTATTGAGCTACCTTAAGGACAGAATAAATCGTTGGAACGTTTTCCTTACTCGCTGAATCATCAAATTATTACATAATTAACAATAATGGCGATTTTCAAAAAAATACCATGTTATTGTCCATAGGAAGTCCTCCAGTCATATCACAGCTGCTAAATGAATTGTAAAATGTAAAATTGACAATAATAAAGAGTAATTAAGGCAATGTGATATTCAATAAGTGTTTGTTTAAGCCCGTTTTGAAGTTTCCAGGAGAGGAAGATATTGATTTGCATCTGATTTTAAAAACCGATGTTGAGTAATTTTTTTTCTTAAATGACTGACTTCCCTGGCGGACCGGTCGAGTGTTCTATCGACTTGTGCAGTATGTCGATTACGTTTCGAGTACAGATCGATCCAGATTTGTGGAATGATCGACCCACTATCGACTAAATACCGAGTCAGTTGCCGGTTGAATATGGTCTTAATTTGTTTTCTCTTTTTAAAATCTATCTTTTTTAACTTCCCGATTAGTCGGGAAGTTATTGTAATGATCCCGAAATCGATATTTTTCCTTTCATCCTGTGACTGCGGTTTTAAGTATACCAAAATGATGCCCAACCAATTTTGAATCGATGTCTGTGTGTGTGTGTGTGTGTGTGTGTGTGTGTGTGTGTGTGTGTGTGTATGTCTGTATGTATGTATGTATGTTTTTTTTTTTTTTTTTTTTTTTTTTTTTTAAAGAAGGAAGTCAACCTCCTTCCTCACACTTCCTTCTTTCTCTTTCCTTCCTCTTTTTCTTACTTTTTCCTTTATCGAACAAACTTACAAAATTAACAAATAAACATAACGTGCAAAGGACAATACCCCTTGTCACATACAATACAGTTCGGTTGGTCCCCAGACCACGACGGAACATCTGCTGAGCAATACTTCGTTGTGTAGGGGACGATAGCCTTGGCTTCCTCAGTAGCGAATCCTTTCCGCTCGTTAACGGTAAGAAGATCCTCCGTTTACTCTGGATTTTTCCGCAACTGCTCCTCGCGGCGCAGCTCCTGCAAAACCTCCATTGCGAAGTCGCTTGTCGCGTTCCATGCCGCCTCTGATGACAGCATAACTTCCACAAGATTTCCACCGTTGATGGGTTTGCCTGCGCTATTTTCCCATACAGCTCGTTGGACGTCGAAACGCGGACACGTAAAGAGAACATGTTCCGCGTTTTCCTTCATTCTCGGACACTTTGGGCAATCCGGAGAATCCTCATGCTTAAATTTGTGAAGATATTCCCGAAAGCACCCGTGTCCTGAGAGCATCTGGGTTAGGTAGTAATTGACTTGTCCATGTGGTCGGTCAAGCCAAACATCTAGCTTCGGAATAAGTCGGTGAGTCCACCGGCCTTTGCTCGAGGCGTCCCACTGCAGCTGCCATCGCTGGATGCTGTGGTTTCGTTCTTCTGTCCTCAGTTCCACTGAGCTCAGCTCAGTTGATGTTTTGCGTGTGTAGAGTCGCCTACGCTCTTCCGCTAGCACTTCAAAAGGTAGCATCCCAGCAATGGCACACACAGCATCGTTCGATACTGTGCGGTATGCGCTGACCACTCTAAGGGCACTCAGCCTGTAGACTGGAACAATTTGCCGCCGAGATGCTTGGCTTCGTAATGCATCACTCCATATAGGAATACCATATGTTAATATCGACGTGACAACTGATGATAGCAGGAGCCTTCTCCTCTGTTTTGGCCCTCCAATATTTGGCATAAGTCTTGCAAGAGCAGTCTTCACTGCTCCTGCCTTACTGCTTGCATGTTGAGCTTGCTGTCTAAAACTAAGTCGGGCATCAATCATAATTCCCAGGTACCGTATGTAGGGCTGGGAAATTATTTCGTGCTCACCGACTTGCAGTGTAATTGTCTCTATTTTCTTCCGGCTCGTAATGAGGAGTGCCTCAGTCTTATGCTCCGCAAGTTGTAACCCAATCGAGTCCATCCATTGTCGTATCTTGTTAAAAACATTCTCGAAAATGATCTGGAGCGTGGAAAGGTGTTTGCCCACGATGACTATG
This sequence comes from Asobara japonica, assembly GCA_026005395.1. NCBI lineage: Eukaryota > Metazoa > Arthropoda > Insecta > Hymenoptera > Braconidae > Asobara > Asobara japonica. The sequence goes on from BQMI01000393.1 coordinate 2,399,998, forward strand.
GCTACGTCATCCGCAAAAGCTACGAGTTTGGCTCCCGCCGGTAATGCTATTTTGAGCAAGTCGTCATATACGATATTCCACAAAAGAGGACCCAACACTGAGCCTTGAGGTACCCCCCCAGTCACCCTATATGTTTTAGGACCAACCTCTGTGTCATATCTGAGTACTCTGTCGGTAAAGTAATTACCTACCATCTTTTGCAAATATGCCGGTACTTGCAGCTTCGACAATGCCGCGAGGATGGGATCCCACCGTACCGAGTTGAAGGCATTTTTGATGTCCAGGGTAACAACCAAGCAATACTGCTTCGTACCTCCTTTCCATCGCCTGCCATCTATTGCTTTTTTTGCTGTTTTGACCACCAGGTCTATAGCATCCAACGTGGATCGTCGTCGTCTGAAACCGTATTGAGCTTCGGCCAATAGGGGTTCCACCACTGCCTCAATTCTCTGATGTATAATGCGTTCCAGGATCTTGCCCGCCGTATCCAGCATACAGAGTGGACGATATGATGATGGCTCGTCCGGTGGCTTTTTCCCCTTGGCGATAAGCACGAGTCTCTGTTGCTTCCATCTGCTGGGGAAAATACCTTCCTGGATGCATGTATTATACATTTCGAGGAACATGCCGGGTGCTGCATTGATGGCGCCTTTCAACGCTATATTTGGCACACCATCGAGACCGGGGGCCTTGTTGTTGCCCACTCTACTACAGGCCTGCAATAGTTCCTCAGCTGTAATCGGCGGTATTCCGTCGATAATAGCACCCTCCACCTGCTTTTCAGTCACACTCATTTGCTGGGGGAATAAGACTGAGACAATTCTCTCCAGGAGCCTAGGACAGGTTGGTGATGGCATCGGCTGGCTCTTGAGCCGCGTCATAACCACCTTGTACGGTCTGCCCCAAGGATCCTTCTCCACTTCCTCCAACAGTTCGTTCCAGCAGTCTCGTTTGCGAAGCTTTATGGCCTTAGTAAGCTTACGCTTAGCGGCTTTAAACTCCACTTCGAGACTTTCGGGGTTGGACTTCTTCCTTGCGCGTTGCCAAGCTCTCCTCGCTGCGAAACATTCCCTGCGGAGGGTCGCGATTTCACCGCTCCACCAATACACCGGTGGCCGTCGGTTTCCACTAAATTTCCTGGGCATAGTGGCATCGCAGGCGTTGGTGACTCTCCGCATGGTTTCGTCTGCTTTTCCTGTGGCATTCTTACTGTCTAATCGGGCAGTCTTCAGTGCCATAAGGAAGGTGGCAATGTCAAATTTTCGCACATTCCAGCCGACTCCATTTGTTCTTTCTGGTGTGGGTGCGGATTTCCAATCAACCGACACCTCCCAGAGTACTGCCTGATGATCACTGGCAGTGTAGATCTCGGATACTTCCCATGCACAGTTTCCTTTCATCAGGCTGCTGCTGACGAAGGTGAGATCTATACATGAGCTCGCTTGTCCTCTGCGAAATGTCGGTTTGTTTCCATCGTTCAATAGGACAACATCTAGGGTCGACATGGCTTCCAGTAAAGCCCGTCCTCGTTGATTCGTCTCCTTGCTGCCCCAGTCGACTGCCCAAGAGTTGAAGTCTCCCGCAATTGCCACTGGGGAATGCTGTTTTGCATCCACGACGAGTCTATCCAGGAATGCTGTGAAGTCTTCATAGCAAAGGCTTGGTGGTGCATAGCAGCTATAAAGATAGATACCATTCACCTTGGCCACAACGAATCCAGACTGTTGGTCTCCGTCATACGCTTCAAGCGGCAGAGCACCGCAGGACCAAATGACGGCTTTATTGCTAGTATCAGTAACCCAGTTTTGGGTATATAGGTTCCTGTAAGGTTCCGAAATGACGGCAACATCAATTTTCAGGTCTCGAACCGTCTGCGTCAGCAGATCGTGTGCTGTGGTGCAGTGAGCCAGGTTCACCTGTAACACCCGCACTATGACTGTGTACGGATCTTCTGGAGTGCACCCTGGTAGACTGGACATTTGATACTACCAGTTACATGGGCATTGTCTTTCGTGGGCTCCAGTTCTACGCATAGAACGCATTTTGGAGACGCTTTACAATCGGCGCTTCTGTGCCCTTTTTCGCCGCATTTGTAACACAGGTCTGATCGGTCAATGGAGCTCTTGCAATTGACGGCAAGATGCTCGTAGTGCCAACACTTGAAGCATTTGATGGGCCTTACCACTGTCACGATGCGAGCATATACCAGGCTTATTCGTATTTTACTACCCTTACTCAGTATATTTCTTGCAGTAGCGTCAGGGAGTACCACCGTAGCAGATTGTGTTCCTCTGTAGGCCTTGCGAAGAGACTTGATGGCACTCAATGAGATATCACTATCTGCGCCATCAGCTTTCCTCAGGGCATCAAGTATGTCTTCTTTGGTAGTGACGTCATCGAGGTCTTTGATTTCAAGTTCCTGTTGAGGTCCCTTATTGAACACCTTAGCTTCGTTTTGGAGGGCTCCAACTAGTGCCTTCTCCAGCTCAACACCTTCGTCCTTCTTTCCTCTCGCTAGAATTAAAAGAACATCTCCGGAGGCTGTTTTACGGATTTTGTCCACGCATGAGCTAGCCGCGTAGACACCTTGGTCCTTCTTTATACGTCCTAATATTTCAGCGTACGTATCCTTCCCCGTGGGACGAATAATTAGCGCATCAGGGCGGATTACTGCTTTCTTCTTCGTCCGCGGCTGACTCTGGTGTGTCTTCGCCACTTTTCCCTGCCTTTGGACCTTTGTTCAACTGGAACTTTCGCCCGTATCCGAGGTAACGTTCTGGATAGTAGGGTTTCGAACTACTCGGTCATTCCCCGTGGCCTCGATTGAGTTTGCAGTCTCAGAGTTCTCCAAGGTCATTTCCTTCCTTCTTTTCACCTGTCGTGGAAGTTTTCTCTCCTCCAGAGGTGAGATATCTTTTCTCTTCGGCTGCCCACTTAGGTGAGGTGAAGTTTGGGCGTCAGCAGTCTGCACCATTGGTTGTGGGATCACTTTTTTGTCAAGTGCCACGAAACGGTCATAACTGCTTTTCATCTTATTGACCTGCAACTTAATGTGCTTGTGAACGTTTGCCTTCGGAGTGATATACTCCAACAAGTCTTTTAAAAGGTTATCAATCTTAACCATTTCAGCTTGCCTTTTCTTCAGAAGTTCTTCACTTGGGGTAGTAGACCCATCAGAGGCCAAGTGGTCCACCTCTTGAGGGCTGCAGTAGTCGGATCTCGACGAGCTCGAGCCTGCTTCGGCACTCTCACCCGCCGGTACTGGGGTATCCCTCCCCTGCACCGTAATCATTTTTCCAATGGTTGTACTGGCCATGGTTTCTTCTTTAATATGTAGGCTGTTATAGGGAGCCCACCCTTGGCACCCTTGGTTTCGGGAGTTAGGTTTCTCCCATATGTATGTATGTATGTATGTCTGTATGCATGTGTGTTTCCGAAATTTTGATCCTAGGTTTCTCACGAACGAATGAAGCTATCGAGACCGTCAATATTGGAATCGAGGTGTTTTCATATAACTTAGAGGGGATTAGATTTTGGAGGAAATTGGTGTAGTATGTACATTGTTATTAACAATTTCAATTGTGTATGACGTTCTATTGTCTAAACTATTAGAGTTACCGCAAAATTTATATAAGAAAAGTTGTTCCCCATATAAAAATGCGTATTTTATCTAGGATGACTTTTTTCGCAAATTTGCATAATTAAGGAGGTATGACCGTCTCAACAATTATGTCTGTAGTGAGTGCACGAATGAACACAGCGCTGTCATGAAGGTCTCAATTGAAGCATTTCTGTTCAGAATCGAGCGGATTGCATTTTGGATGACATTCGTGGAATAAATATGCAATGTTATTAACAATTGCAATTGTTTATACGATTCCACTAGGTAAAATATTGAAGGTAGCGGGCAACTTATCTCAAGAAAACTATTCCTAATATGAAAATACAGCTTTTACGTGAAATGACTTTTTTCCATAATTTGCATAATTAAGGAGGTATGGCCGTCCGAGCAATTTGAAATACGGGAATAATGCAAATCACCAGGGGGCCTATTCTCGAGTTTGAGTGAAGGGAATTTGTGAACGAAAGTGGCTCCGTTCACGCATCGCTTTGGTGAGGGCAAGTTTTCACGCACGGATCGTACATCCACACGTGAAGCAGTTCCGTTGACGAATGTCAGTTTTGATTCGTGAGCTGACGTCCGTGAACGGAATTGCTTCACGTGTAGATGTACGATCCGTTCGTGAAAACTTGCCCTCACCAAAGTGAGGCGTGAACGGAGCGACTTTCGTTCACAAATTCCCTTCACTCGAACTCGAGAATAGGCCCCCAGAGCGGTGCGGCAATCGGCTTGTTTTTGGGGTCGCCCCTAGCGAGCAATGACGAACTTTCCGAGGGGGCGTCAGAAAAAATATATTCCAATATGGGAGAATCGTCTATTTGAGTTTAAAAAAAAAAAAGTAGTGAAATCTAGAAAAAAAAACCAAATGAATTTTGTTTAAAACAACGCCAAGTAACCATTTTATTGTGTTGCTGATTATCTCTCTGGTATCTGAAAAAAATAATGAAATATAAAAGAAGCGCCAAGTGAAATATATTTAGGGCCAGTTCTTGATTAGAGAGCGCCATATTTAATTTTGACGTTAAGGCTTCTCATTGGTCGAAAATTTAATTCTGGCCAATCACTACGCTTAATTTTAACTTTAATAGAGATTAACTTAATAGAGAACTGGCCCTTATGAGCAGAAAAATTAGCACAGGCAAGACCAAGATACTTGGCGCGGTTGGCAGAACGGACCAACATGAAGGCGACGACTCGCTCGCTGAGTAGGTACTAATACTCAGGAGATTCTTATTGTAATTTGTATAGCTAGACTCCCTGTTTGCTCGCTGTTATTAAGTGATACCCAGCAGTGATCATTGATAAGCCAAAAACGGCCGCGCCAATTATCTTGGTCTTGCCTGTGCTAATTTTTCTGCTCATAAGTATATTTCACTTGGCGCTTCTTTTATATTTCATTATTTTTTTCAGATACCAGAGAGATAATCAGCAACACAATAAAATGGCGTTTTTTAAAACAAAATTCATTTTGTTTTTTTTTCTAGATTTGAATCGTCACGCCACAAATGGCGGATAAGCCGACCGAATGTGTACCGAATGAATCCTGACAGTCTCTGGTATTATTGTGGGAAATTTTCGAGATAACTAGTTCAGGTAATTAAATAAAATTGTCGGTTTCGCAGTGGAAGTGGCATATCGAGAAGCGCTGCTGCAAGAGCGGAGTCGGACATACGCGGGCGCAGCGCTCATGCGTACTTGTTACTTGAGTATACGTCGAGGAGAGACTCGGGTATATAAGTAGGGAGGAGGTACCTACACTAACACACACGTTCCTCATTATTATAAAATTGGTTTTAGGGTTCAAGACCGATCGCTACTTCCTAATTGCACCCTCAAGTGTCTCTACTTTGAAACAAAGTATTTTGAAAAAAAAATAGATTTTCATGGAGTTAACTTTGGGACCTTATGGTGAGGTAAATTCGATTTTCAAGTTGAAATTGAAAATTGAATAGTGGGATAAAAGTGTGTGTCCACGTTGGAACCACAAACAAAACATCCTGGTTTGCAATTTCTGTTTACCATTCCTACATTTTCCGATACGTCAATTAAATGTTTAAAGAAAGAAACAAATACAGTAGAGCTCCCTCAATTTTCCGCTTCCTTTATTTTCACTGTACTCCCCTCACGACTTGTCCCCCCTCAAAAACCTTCTCCCACTCCCCGTACTTTGTCTATCCTTGTTTTCGACGTCATGCGCTCCAGACTGCGCAGCGTCTCAATAGTGGGACCGAGCATTCATGAAACATAACCTATTTACTTGGTACATAGTCCGTTTACTTCTGCACTTATTTCCCTTTCCGCTTCCGACAACCCCCACCACGCCAACCAACCAGTGGGCAGAGTGGGGGGCTTCCTTAATTTTTTTTTTCCACGAAATTGCTTCAAGGTCACCCCCCGAGCTCGGAAAATAAAGGGAGCTCTACTGTACTAATGTGGGTAAATCAGTTGGATCCGTGAGATTCACACCGAAAATTTACAAATTTGAGAATTTTAAACTATCCCACTTATCAAGCAGATAATCATGAATATTTGACGAGCCATATAGTTAGCGTGCGGACGAGAATTATGCACGTTACCGGAGTGGGAGTGAGACACCAAAAGGGGTGCGAACGTTCCAGGGTTAAACCCGTCATACCTCCTTAATTATGACAAATATGGAAAAAAGTGATAAGAGATTCAATATGCATTTCCACTCATAGAGCAAGTTCTGCTAAATACTTTTTGCCGCATCTCTTACCGTTTTTGGAATAGAGTGTGGTAAACAATTCAATTGTTAATAACAAAAAAACTGCTCGGTCAATTTAAGCCAAAAACTAATCCGATCTAAGTTCCATGAAGACACCCCGAATAAAACCTCGATGACCCAGATCGCTCTACCCGTTCGTGAAAAATCGTTAGCGAAAAATTTCGATTCCACACATACAAACATACACACACACATACAGATAGACATTTGCTCAGAATTCGATGGGAAGCATTTTGGTATTCTTAAAACACCCGTTACGAAGCGAAAAGAAAAACATCGACGTACCAAAAAAGTTTTTCTTGGGTGCGGGAATTTGGTAATGAAGCAACTCGAGTAATGTTATAAATTTTTACATAATGTTTATTATTTCATAATGTACTCGGAAATGTTGGGCCGCAACCAGTGGGCCATTTTTTATTCTCTCAACACATTTGATCATACGGACATCACAATGCTTTCAATTATTTTATTCAAGTCCATGGTTTTTTCTAAATTTCTGAGGCACAAGTGAATTTCTGAAAATTTTCGGCCGATTCGGCGCAGTAAATTAGTCGGATACAAAATGATTGGTTAAGAAAATTATGGAAAAAATTGGAAATTGTCTGAAATTCACTTGGGCAAACCAGAAAATAATTTCTGTCTTATTTTCTTTTTTCTTCTTCTTCTTCTTCATTATTACGTCATTTGATTCCTCCCCCTTCATCAACATGCCTGCATATTTGTACAATTTAATTGTAAAAACATTCATACCATGAGTATTTGAAAAACCAAAATTAATTGCAAATAAAGCAAGGGGTTTTCCTATTACCTTTATCAACTTTTGGATTTTTGTGTTTAATTCAGTTTTCGTTCTTCTTGGGATTGAACAAAGCTTTTTCAGTGAAACTTCGTGACTTCAAATTTTGGAAAAAGATGAGCATTTGGAATTTGTTTAATTTTCGGGGTGTTTAAATTTCCAGGTTCTAAGGGTAGTACATTTTAAAACTGTGGAGAATTCATGAAATTGATAAAAAAAATTTCAAAATATCAAATCCAATATTTCGAATATTTGAAATCGTTAACAATTTCGAATTTTTCTGGGATTCTACGCAAAATGTGTTTTCACTATCGTAAAAAATTGAAAAAAAAACATTTCAAGTATCTTAGAAATGTTGCAAACTTGCAAGAATGAAAAAATTCAGAATTCGAAGAACATGAAAAATTTAAAGAATTTGAAGAACGTCAAGAATTGAAAAAGTGTAGAATTTTCGAAAACTCTTAAAAACTGTGAGAAATCAACAATTTCCAAGATTGCAAAAAAGTCAAAAATAAAAAAAAGATAACTCAAAAACTCTCAAAATGCGTTTGCATTTGAAATTTTAACGAATCCTAGAGTTAACGATTCGTAATTTTTCGAGAGTATTCGAAATTTGAAGAACCAGAAAACTCCAATATTTTTTCAAAAGAAAAAAATAGAAAAAGTTCTTTTTCAAAATCGTAAGAAATTAAATGATTCCGATACATTGGACCTGGAAAAAAAAATAAAAAGTCCGATCGCGCGAAGCTTCACCTATATATTGTTCATATAAAAAATTATGACTGTGGCTTTTTGGAAGAAACGGAGCAGTTGAATTTTGTTCATTTCGATTTCACTTTGTTTCATATTTTTTCGGCAGTACCGAGCGAGAGTACAATTCTATACGAAAATGATTATTACAATATCATTATTACAACCTACATTACAATGCTAATTTTCGAAAAATAATATTACAATATATAGTGTGTGTGAGTGTCAATTAATATTAATTTACTTTTCTCCTTTAGTCGTTTCTCATAATATCACTCGTATTTTATTCAATTCCTCACATCAGTGGCCGATTTACGCATTAATTTCTATCGATTCTATACTTTTAATAAAATAAACAAATAGACCTGTCCAGTAGTTTATTTTTATAGGGCAGGCATGGCAAAAATTCCGGACAATATAGCGAAAAAACTAACAGTTGGAGAAAAATTTCGTAGATTAAAATTTTAAAAAATTGGGCACTCATTCAATAGAAAAACAAAAATACTCTCTCATTGTGCCATTAATTCTCTACAATTCTCAATGCAGAAGTGATATCTTATCACTTCTATTTTTCACACAATTAATTCTCAAAGTTTGGAAGTGAAGCCGACGCCAACTATGGCGGGCATGCTGTGCTTCGGGAATCACTTCTGCGCATGCGCGCGCTCATGAGACGCCGACGCCACTTTTGCTATTGGCAAGACTTCAATAATTGATTGCGGGTACAAATCGTAGAATAAGACATCTGGCTTCAAAATTGTGAAGAATAAATTACATTACTAGAAACTATTTTGGTTTTTCACAATTCGTCCACAATTTGAGAAATATAAAATTCGTTCGCTTTAATCTACGGAATGTCATCTCAATATTAGCATTCTGTCCTAATGTCAGAAATCATTTCGACCTCAATGACTGGCCCAAAAATTAATTCAGCCACTGGTGAACAATCGTAATAAAAAAACTGTTAATCGTCACACTATTTCGGGTCACTTCAGCAACGGACATTACTGATTATTTATTTATCACCTATTAATATTGTAGTGTGTAAGTGTCGATGTAATATCGCTATTCGTATTTTTCTTTCTCATTGTTTATTTCTTAGTAACAACCTTTTTTTTTTCATTTCTTCAGTTTTCCCTGTCACTAAGTATATCACAAACTGCCCGGTGGTGCGTGCAGATCCCAAATTAGCGGCACATTGATTATTTCTTTAATTTTGTCAATCTTTTGCTCTTTCAAGATTTGCACTGACAGTTTTTAAGTGAAAATTTTCGACAAAATTTTGGTAATTTTCTATTTTTTTTTAATTGTCGAAAATCTTTGGAAAAAGGCCGAATTTCAAAGTTTTAACATTTCTGAATTTCAAATTCTCACAATTTTAGAAATTTTCCAGAATATTGAAAATATCTAGGGTTTACAAAAAATTGATCTTCTGCAAATTAGAAACCTTTTTTAACAATTAGAAAAAAATGAAAAAAGTTTGCAGATTTATTATTTAAGAAATTAAAAATTTAGTTCAATTTTTCGCAAATTTGAGTCCTACCACCGGCAAAAAGTATAACATTGATGTGGATTACGTGTTAATTAATTACATCACCTTTCATCAATTTTTTTACGACACAATAATAATGAAAATGTCGTACTAGTAGTATCTGCATATTATGCTGCCACTGTCGACTCCCTTTGATGTTTTACAAGTGTAAACAAGTACCATTTGTAAATTTATAATCTTAATAATTAGGCTTTTTCCTCTTTCCAATAATCATTAGTCGTTTATTTTTCATTAGTTACATACGGTGTTTTTTTATGAATTAATTTCGATTTTTAAGAACTTGTAGTCAAGGGGGGGAGGGGTACGAGATAGAAGAAAGGAAATAGAATAGAATCTTTTTTCAAGTGCGAGTCAAAAATAATGATGCCAATTTAATTAATTACACCCAAAAATTCAAATGTATTTTTAAATTCCTCAAATCTTGAAAATTTTTATTAACGGTAAAACGATTGAAACAATCGATTTTTTAAATTAATTTTACAGAATCGATTCATGCAATAATTTTCGAAAAAAATCCATATATCGATTATTTTTTTCGGAAAAAACCAGATATTTCATTTTTTCTGAAAACAATCGATTGTGTTCTGTTTCAAAAAATTCTCAAGTAGAAACTAGAATTTTCAAAATAAGTTGATTGTTTTTGGTGCAATTGGGAGGATTCGCGGATTCTGATTTGCAGAAACTCCAAGCACGTGGGACAGTTAACATCAAGCTATTGCAAATTTAGCTGCTAAAGCTTTACGTCAAAGCGATAAATATCAATTGATTAATTGAAAAATAATAACCTATTTACCTACCTAATAAATTATAACTACTCATTGAATACTCATTGCTTGTCTATTTCAGTATTAACAATTTTGGGATTTTCTAAATCGGCAAAAAGCGTTGAATGAAGAAATAGACAATTTTCTGTTTAGAAGTCGCTTAAATGGGACTTTAACTTTAAACTTTATGTGCTTATATGAATTTTGTCTACTGGATTAGTTCTAAATTTTTTTCATCGTTGGGTAATACTTGTTACATATTAATTTTAGTCACCAAGCCATCTATAATGCGTGAATCATATTTTTCCTTGATAAGCATTTGGGAATTTCCTTTTTTTTCTCGAAATGATTCTGTGACTCTGTCGATTATATTTATTAATAGCCTAGGGTGAAAATATTCAAGTAATCGTACGCTTTACTATTGGTTATATATTTGCAAGCTACATTATCCGTTAATTTCAATCATTTTTTTGTATTTTTTCTCTTCTTTTTTGTTAGGCAGGAAATCATCGCCCCGCGGTAGTGTGTCGGTCAAGTTACAAGTTACTGATTACGAAATGATATTGCACTTGTCTTAGACTATTCAACAGTTGAAATAACAAAATATATGTTACTTAGTTTAGTAAGAGAAGAGTAGACCGTGGACGGTGTTAATCATTTGTTCATCATTTTTTATTGAGAAAAAAAATACCGATCAATTCCGCGGGGCGATAATATCAGTCATGCATTGTCTATTATTTCTTCTTAGCAAAGCATGAAAAATTGCACAGCGGAGGAGCTGGATTGGGATTACACGAGCACATAGATATCAATTCACTCGAGATTTGAGGTTAAAATCGGCGAAATCAAGGTGCGCGGTAGTGTATGGGCCAAGTAAAAGTTTTCACTTTTACTGATAAAATATGCATTATTAAAGATGAAGCGATTATAACCCCAATTTTTGAATGCTTGATTGTGAAAAGCTGCTCTATACGAACATTCAGTAATTTTATTTTGTTGTTAGACATTCGAACAGGCTCGAACGAAGTGACATAAAAAAAATTGACCGTTCGAACAAGTTGAGTTAATCTCCTGAATATATTTGAACTGCCTTTGTGATAGCATATTATGCTGTAGCAGCTAAAACCCTTGACTCAAGTTAGGAAGCTCAAAACTTCTAGAGATCCGCTTTATTATTAATTATTTATGAACAATTTTTGAATTAATTAATGATCAATGACATGTGCCTCGTATGTGCAGTCACCGGGTTTTAATTCGGTTAAATTAAAATATATGAGTGCATATTCAGTGTTATTTTTGATAAGGGGGAACTACACAGATTCTTAAAGGTCATAATTTTTTTTTAATGAGATCAACGAAATATATATAAAAACAAAGAGTTGGCACAAAAAAATATTAGATGTTTTCAGGTACGGAATTTTTTTTCAACATTTATGAGCGCTTATTCTTGAATAAATTGTTTTTGTGTAATTTTTCACGCATATTATTTTTAAACGATTTAAGCCAATTGTTATTTACAGTATAGGAAATTCGTTATTTTGTGGTCAAAATTAAAGAAAAACGAAGCTGAAAATTTTGGAAAAAAAATCTGAGCGAAATGAGAATATACCATTTTTTGTAGACCAATTCTCCATTTTTACAATTATTTATGTCACATAATGGATCATTCACAAATGTTCCAAAATTTGGAAACCTCGTTGTAGTACCCTCTCAACAAAAACTGATATTTGAATAATTTGTAAATCAGTTCAAGCGGATGATCGTAATTACTCATTGATTCCTATTACTCATAATGCATAATAGTAGTTTATTTACAGGCTAAATTAGGTCACGGAGGAACTCGTCCGTCTATTCATTCCCGCTCTACAATCTCAGTTTATTTATGTCTAGCTGTTATTCTACATCTCAACTGAATTATGAATATTCCAAAATTTTTGATCGATGTATCGACGATTTAGGGGTTCAATACTGGGGATGGACGATTTTCACAATTTTTTTTCTGTATATTTACAAAATAGTTTTCAAGTTGCGATTTTCTTCAAGAATTCAATTTTTTTTTTCAGAAAAATCGAGACATCGATTTTATTCTAGAAATATCGAGAAATCGATTTTATTCGAGAAAAATCGAGAAATCGATTTTCGAAAAAAAAATGAAAGGATCGATTTTTTTCTCAATTTTTGATGTTCAACGAAAAAATAATTATCGGTGGTTTCAACATCGACCATCCCTCATCTAATCCTTGGATAAATTACAATGAAATTAAGAAGACCCTCCGCATTAACCCAGCTACACAGCCAAATGCATCACCGCACCCATGTAACCTTTAAAAATCTTCTCACATTAATTAATTAATAATTAATTAATCACGTCATGGTGCTGATACGAATTAAAATGCTAGAGACCTATCGAACGCGAGCATTAAATAAAAAAAAAATATGACATTTTGTCTATAAGAAAAAAAAATCTCGCCAAATTCTAAATTATTTACACTAATTACAATTCATTACATTTCATTCGTCATGTCATTCCTCTCAATACCAAATGTATCTAATTTATAAATTATCGTTATTAATAATTATTAACATTGATAAAAGTGGCGTTTGATCTTTAAATGCTGCAAAGGAACTTTCATATTACTCCATTATCTATCAAATCCTTCAAACTGATGAATCCATTTAAAATAAAAATATATTGCGATACCTGACATGTCGCAATGACTAGTTTTTTTTCCATTAATTTATTATTCTGTCGATACACATTGCCAGGAAGACGCTCCAGCATTATTGGACGGTTGACAAATTGTTTTACACAATTTATATTGATCATTAAAATTCCCAAAACTCATACTAAAGTTAGAAATTGTTCAATTTTCGGTGATGTCTGGTACTTTGTCATTTGAAAATTAGTGGCTTTAGTCGACAATGTTCTTTTTTCATTCAATGCGTTTTTCACGTGAATTTCTGACAAAAAAAATCGATTCATCGATTTCCGTGATCGATTATAGCTGGAGTGATCGATCAAAAACACAATGGATCGTTGAAAAACTCGAGTGATCGATTAGCTCGAAAAAAAGATTGATCGAATCCTTTAAGTAAATCTCGATTGATCGATCTTGTCGAGACAAATTGATTTTTTTCGAGAGCAATCGACTTTTTTTGTAAGCAAGACCGATTATTTTTCCGAGAAATATCATTGATTAATATTTCTTGGGAAAATTCTACCTAAATCATAAATACACAACTTGCGATGATTTCCATTACTTTTTCATTCGAAAATTTGTGGCTTTGGTCGACAATGTCAATTAAAAAACCATAACTGTATTTCAGTAAGTTAATATTTCTGATTAGTTAGTTATTCTATTGCATATATACATATTTTACGGGTACTATTGCACCGGATTACATGCATATAGTACAAACAATATGATTGATTTTTTTCCCCCATTTTACTTGTTAATTATTCATCGTTTTAATCGTTTTAACGAGTATAAAAATTCCCTCACTCAGATCATAATTGTTTAAACTACATTTACGCACTCTCATGGGATCATTCAATTATTGCATTCTATGGGGATTGGCTCGGGTTGGCCCTAACTAACTTAACTAATTTGTAGTTAATATTTTTCTTCACTAGTTCTCATCTATTTACACGCAATGGCATCGGCAAATTAGCATCCGGGGCTCATTCGTGTTTCTCTTTTTTTGTGTATAAATAATATTCATATATATCTTTTTTATTTATATATTTATATCGGATTTTTTCCTTCTTATGAAATAATTTCACTCACTTGCCGTCGGTGGGGATTTTTTTTTCATCGGCATTAAGCAGATTCAATCATTGGGAAAATGGGGGAATCCCCGAAAGCGCGAGAAATTTCAATTTCCGGGGATTGAGTCAAAACTTTGTTCGTGATGTTTAAACAATTGAGAAGTTGCGGAAGTGAAGAAAATGCCGAAATGGGGAAAATATTTTACCTAGATACCTTTCGGACAAGGCCAATATTATTTTTGTAGAATGAACTGGGCGTAAGTACCAGTTCTTGGCTAACAAAAATAATGTTGGGTAAAAAAATCGTGAAATCATAAAAACTAAGAGTTTCTAGGCTTCCTTCTTTTAATTAAGATTGAGATCTTTCACGAGTTTCTAAAAAATTTCTCGAATAATATATGGAGTAGGATAACTAAATGGAAGAAGTTGACGATTGTCTATAGGATAAAAAAAGATAAGACAAATCTGGGCGCCATTTTGGTTGGATTCAAGATGGCGGCCTACTCGATTGCTCATCTCACAGTTTTGATCATCTTTTCAAATGGCTTAACTTAGACGAATCAGCCTTGAATCAAGTGATCCTATTAGTATGAGAATGAACAAACTTTTTTATATATTAATCATATGTCTCCTTAGCGATCTGTATGAGAATTCTTAGGCTCAAGGTTTTCCCCATTTCGAATGGTTTTTCGCTTTTGAAAATAATTTCACAATTCTTTTGCTTGTCAAAATTAGTGATGGGGACTTCAAAATATTGTATACCTGGTATGAGGGAGTTATTGTAACAAACCGTACAAAATATTTGACAAAAAATTAATTAATTAACAAGTTAAAAATGTGATGAACAAGTCGCTTCGCTCTTTATATCAATGAAAACGTTTTTACAATTTATTGTCGTCTAGTGATTGACAAAACGATTGAAATGATGAGGTCATCGAACGAAGAAATGAATTGTTCATTCGATTGTTAAAAAAATTGTAATAATAACAGCACCAAATTCGACGCTTGGGGGAGGGGGATGATTCTCATTTTTTTCTGATGGAGGAAGGGGGGGGGGAGATTTTTAGGGACTCGTAGTTGCCCCAAGGGCCATTAAGGGAGCTGGTGGAAGGGCCACTGGTATATGGTAATATTTACATTGGGGGCGCATGCAGGCGCCCTTAACCGCGTCTCGGCAGACGGTCACGCGGTTGTCCACCACCTCCACGTTTTCTGGAAAATTCAAGGCGGAATTAGTTCAGTGTTCTGGAGTAAGTTGTTGAAATTTTGAAATTAAAAATTTTTATTACTATTTTTCCAAATTTCTTGGGAAACTGTAATTTCAGAAGTTTCTGACAATTTTGCCATTGGTGAAACTTTTGACAATCGCACAGTTTTTAGACATATTTTGAAACTGGACATTTTCAATTTCAGGATTTCAAGAGTTTGAAAAATTTAGAAAAAAAATCAGTCTCAGAAACTGCAAGGGATTAGAAAATTCTGAGAAAAATTGAAAAAAGGCAAATAAAACAAAATAATTACCGTCATGGAGATGGATGAATTTGCAGGCGGGACGGTTGCAAAGTTGTCGATTAAAATCTTGGCACACCGGGAGGGTGTCCAGTAACTGAAAAAAATGACCCACATCTGTAAGTTTCAAAATTAAGGCAATACAAAGAAAAAATATAAACGAAAAAATCTAAAAAAAAATTTTAGGGGAAAAACCTTAGTATACGACTCACGCACACTTTATCAACACTCGCGCTACACCCACACATTAAAGGTACTTAAATCCTAAATTGATGCGCGAGAAGACGATGAAATTGAGGAAATATTTTCCACAATTTTTTACTCATTAATTAATAATTCAAAAATCGTCGGCTCGCGCATGCTATTTGTGTAGATTTGCAGTAGAACGTTATCATCTATTTATTCTTCTTGAAAAAAGGCATATTATCTTGGGACATAATTTAAGGAAATTAAATTGATAATGGAAAAGCCCAAGAAAAACAAAAATTTTAAGACTTAAGACGGACGGCTTAAACTATTGAACTCCAGTCTTAAAGGTTGAGTCTCAAGAATAACATTTAAAACTCATGAGTTAAGAGTTACCAATCCAAGACTTGAGGCCTAAGACTTAAGCGTTTACACAAGTCTTAAAAGTTAAGTTTAACTAAAAATTTAAGTTCTAAGTCTTAAATCTTGAGTCTTGGGTTTTAAGTCTTGAGTCTTAAGGCTTAAGTCTTACGTCCTAACGCATCTTAAAACAATTTTGTTTTCCGGGGGGGGCCTTAATTCTTCTTAAGGCTTCATTGCCCATTTTATAACTCATTAATTCGCAAATTTGAGTCTACCAAAAATCGGCTTGCCGTGTACTGTTTTTCATTTACGTAAATTTGCGAATTTTATTGAGCCCTCTCCTCACTTTCGGGCCATTTACTGACAAGACTTCAATTTTTCTTCCTTATTTAAAAAAAATTTAATTTAATCAGAGGAAACTGCAATAGGATTCGCGCACCAAAATCTTATAAAAAAATTCTTAAAATTAATTCTCCTGATCAATGTACAATCAATTCCCCTGTAAATTTGTGAAGTACGTGTTGTCGAAATTACTTTGAATAATAACTCTCAATCAAATTACGCACGTATATACATGCATGTATTTCCGGTAGCAAAAAAAAAAGCAATTTTTAAACAGAAGAAATAAAGAAAGTAGGTGCAGCACTAATTCAATATCTTGAAAATAAGTTACTTCATGAAAAAGAAATGCCAAAATATTGAAAGACTTAAGTCTAAATTTTCAAAATGTTAAGGTTTAAGACGTAAATCTTAAGCCTCAAGTTTTGAAATTTAGCTAGTTTAAAAACTTGGGACTATAAACTCAAGTTGGCTCTTAAGGCTTAAGCTTTGAACCTTAAGACTTAATTTGAGAGTGTTAAGGCTTTAATTTGAATGTTGAGATTCAAGTCTTGGATCTTAACATTCAAGTCTTGAGTATCATGTGAAAATTTAAGACTTAAATTTTAAGCCTTAAGGGTCAAATATTAAATTTTGAGTTTTCGCACTTGCGGAGTTTTATGCTTCAAGTCTTAAGACTTAAGGCTTAAAATATATTTTTCATTTTTTCTTAGATTCACTCATTTTTGAGATAAATAAGAAAAATACAGGAAAATCATACTAAAAAAAAGTTTTGCCCCGGAAAAATTTGATCGTCACAAATGAAATAGCTCACATATTAAACATCAATTTATGAGTGAATAATTCATGTTAGCAAAAACGTTAGAGTAATAAGCATTGAACAGCCCACGGTAAATACCCATTTTAGGTTTATTACTAATTGGTTACCAATGTAACGCTTTGAATGAAATTAAAAAAATGTGCGGAGTACCTATGCGGGGCAGAAGTGAAACTTCTCGATTCTTTGGAAATTGTATAATCAAACTTAGTTTTTTTTTCACAAATGTTGTGTTCTGAACTTTTTGAATTTCTTTCTTTTTCGAAAAACATGGGAAAAATATTTTTATTTAATTTCTGAAAATTGCTATTTTTCAATCATTTTAATTTTTTTTTCGAATTTTTGAACCTCTAGAAATTTGCAAACCTTTTGCGATTACGTTACTGTTTACATCATTTTTTCCATTAATTTTATTTTCCATTCTCGACAATCTGTATGGCAAGTTTCACTTCTTAACGACTCGCGTTGTACCAATGGATTTCACCATATAGCGTGCAAATATAGTTAAATATACGCAAGATTCATTAAACGTCGTTTTCAAAACCATCAAAGAAATATATAGATATAGTGACACGTGTTGCGTAACGAGATATGGACAAATCCTATCGGATATCCTCGTTTATTGTTCAAATTCCCAAAATTTTCAAAGATTTTGAAATTTTCAAAATTTTACAATTTTATAATTTCAATATTTGAAAATTCACAGAAATCCATTGAGATTTAGAATTTGAACAATTCGCGTATAAAGCGTGCAAAATAGTAAAATATACGCAAGATTCATAAAACGTCTCTCTCAAAACTATCAACAAATATATAGATATAGTGACACGTGTGACTTAACGAGATATAGTCGAATCCTATCGGATATCCTCGTCTATTTTCAAAAAACGTTGATAAGAAAACGTAAAATATATATTGGGGGCTATATAGAGTTGCGTATGATAAAAAAATCTTGCAATTACGCATAAACATATATATCTATATAATATAGACTGCGATAGATATATATGATAATATTCTACGAACACAGAGTCTGGTCATGCAAATAATGGGCCCGGGAGAAGGGGGCTCTTGTGCTTGGGTGATAATTTGTGCAAATTAATTAAACAAATACGTTTCTTCAACTTTGACTATTTCGTTACTTAATTCATTAACATTTATGGCATCAACGAGTTCAGAGGAACGAGTATATTTTAGGCAGCTCAAATCTTAATCTACTTCGTTTTTATATTGGAGCCGCATTTCCGATTCTTTAAATTTTTATAATTTTTCCAAATTTCGAATTGCTTTCAATGTTCAACATTTGTAACAATTTATTTTTTTTGAAAAATTATTGAAGTTTCTGAAATTAAAACTTTTTATTTTTTTCGAAATTTTCGGGATTTTTGACATTTAAAAATTTTGTTGATATTTAATTTTTAGTAAAATTTTAAAAAAATCTAAACTTTGAGCTATTTCCAAAATTTACAAAATTAAAAAAATGTCAACAATCGCCAAATTTTAATAAAAAAAATAAAAAATATTTTTAATGAGCAAGATTGTTCAAAAGTCTTCCAAATTGTGACCATTGTTTTTCGAAAATTGTTGTGGAAATCGTTTTTTATCTATTTCATGAATTTCCAGGAGTTTTTCAAAAAAAATCAGAAAATTCTAAAAATTTCGATAAATTCGGAAATTAGAATGAAAAAATGATTGAGCTACCTTAGTGAGAAATTGAAACAAGCCCTTTCACGAGTGATTGTTAACACTGTATCATTAGCAAATGAGGAAAATAGTTTTTTGGAGTTTTATGATAGAATAACGAAAATGTTCCTTCGACACACGTCACCCAAGCATTTTTTTTCATCGCAAAGCGCTAACTACCGCCGATTGGTTCGTGTGCGTGACATTTTATTCAAGTAAACACACACATTCACTCTCTACTTCAACTACTAATGAATTTGTGAGATAAGTATTTCGGGAAAATGGACAATTTTTTTCACTGCATGTTTCAATTCGCCAATTTTTCAAACAATTGCAAATTTTTCGCAAAGTTTCAAAATTTGTTACATTTTTCGCAACATTTTTAACATTTTACAAAAGTGATTCTTAGAGCATGTCAATTTTCCCTAATTTCCCACAAAAAAATTGTATTTTAATAATAAAAAGGGGTTTTCACTGAAAAAAAAGATGGGTTGAGGTCCTCGACGCAACAGACCAAGATACAGTGGAGAGTTAGCGGGGATTGGGCATTTTTAAAAAATAGAATGAGGGTAAAATCATAAAGCTTCATCAAATTAAATGTATTCTACTGCAAATAAGTTCAACACTATTATTCAACTGATCTCCGCAACCATAACGACTCAGCCAATTTATCCACCAATAGTAGAAATGAACGATCATTATCCATAATAAAAAAAAACGCAAAAGCTCAAGTGCCTCAATTATTAAATAACTATCACAGATGAACATATTAATAAATAATAGAAGTACAGCTAAAAACAATGCAGAAAATGCGGCATACATTTTTCATATAATCTCAATAAACAATTCAATTGTAATTGTTCAACAAATTTCATTGGAAAAAAAAATTATATGCATGAATGATTGAAAAGCTCTACGACAAGCGATTGTGATCCATTTGTTTAAATAAATCACGATAAATTCCCAGAGATTATTGATAAAAATTTTACAATTATCAATTTAATAACAATTGATATTGTAATTAATAAAGCGTGCACGTCAACGTATTTTTAATTGAGTACACATAACACGATAAAGTAAATGAAATAAACAAACGACGACTGTATCAAAATAGCAATGTAATAACGATCGTAATTATGATAATAGACAAACACCAGGGTAAGGCAAGTGGTTATTTCGCTGTTATAGTTGCGGTGAGCAGTCGGTGAGGGAGACGCCCCCAAAAGCTACGTGTTAGCTGAGGGTAATTAGTGAGAAGGACAAAATTTATCTCAATTTAACTTAAAAACTTCTATGGTAATCTTTCCTACGATTTTTCACGTTTTTTGCCCTGATTTGTGGATTTTTTTTCCAGTTTTCAGATAATTTTTAGATAATTTTAGGAACATTTCAGATAATTTGCAGATAGTTTTCAGATATTTCTCAGGTATTCTCACATATGTATCCGAAGATCTGGATTTTCAGATATTATCAAAATATTTTTTAGATAATTTTAAGATATCTGCATAGATAACTTCAGATAGTTTTGAGATATTATCTAGATCATTTTTACATACCTTCCAGATTTATTATTCTTTAGTATACAAAGCATTTCTTTAACCAATTTGTTTAGGCATTCTTTCAATTAACTTTTAAGATGTTTCGAGATACTTCTTAAAATACTCTATCTAGTACTTTTTCGGATAATTTCTGAGATATATTTTGAGATCATATCTGAGATAATATCTAGATATTTTGAGGTATTTCCCAGATACTTCCTAGACAATTTCTCCGCCATATTCTCCACAGCTTTAGATGCTTTCTGAGATACCGTCTAGATACATTTTCAGATAATATCTGAGATACTTCCTAGATACTTTTGAGATAATTCCGGAATCACTTTTTAAGTGTAAACAACCCAAATTTTTTTCTAGAATCAATTGAGATGATCTGAGATAATTCATAAAATGTCCTTTTCACTTCTCACCCCCAAAGGTTAGCAGCATTAAATTATCGGGTTTGCATTACCAGACGTTCTCCACTTCTCTTAATTAACAAAAAAAATTATAATTACATTTGGACGTGTAATGCAAACCCGATCGTGTAAAAACTGGTTACAATAATGAGTCTACCTGTCCGCAGCTGTCTGTGTAGACGACACAGTGAGCATTTTGAGGGAGCACAGGTGCTCCGACAGTGGCTAAGGCTGCTAAGGCGATCCACATGCAGCAAACGAGGCAGTGTTCGTACAATTTCGTATTTTTTTTTTAATTATCGTAAATATATATACGTCAATATATATATTCATTACCATCCGAACGGAGAACTCAGTGCATAGCACACCGAATTAAAGGGGTACGTGGAAAATCCCCTCCAGGCACCCAGGTACATATTGTCATTATTATTATAATTAATTATTAATTTTAACGGTTGAATGATTTAATGATTTTGATGATTGAACCAAACAATGAGAGTGAAACAATTTTTCGAAATGAGATGAGATTGAAAAAAAAATTATTTATCGTTATTAATTAATTATCATGTACCGGGGTGATAACAGTTATCAATCCAATTCGGGTGATGAGGCATGGCGATGATGCGGCCGCAGTGCACACATACCAAGCCAGCATTTCAAAATATCCAAATATTCAAATAATTGTATTATATCCAACCCGTTTAAGGTTTTTGGTGTTCATATGGATATAGTATACGACAGCGATTAAAAATAGAGTATTTAATTGGAAAGTATGACAGGAGAAAAATGTGTGTCGCGCAATCAGCACAGAGAAGAAAATTGAGATTTTGTTTTTTTTTTTCCAAAAAGTCCACCAATTGAGCAATCCATTGTGCATTTATCGATTTACAATTTTGATATTAAATATTGAAAACCAGGTGGAGAGCGAACCAGGAGAGCAATCCAGCGTGACGTCGTGAAATAGATGCCAGGCCCAACACCAATTTTATCATTTTATCCATAAAACACAGCGAACAAGAATTCCGTGAATAGTTTTTTTTTTTATTAGTGAGGCACAGATAGGAATTTTTTGGGTTCATTGCGTGTCATCATGATTGTTTTCAGTTTTCGTAATTGTTTTTTAAATTTAATCGCCAATTACAGTGGGAAGAAAAATATATTGCGATGGGTTACCGATAATTTGGGAATACCAAGACGTCCAGATGCAGAACATATTTTTAATCCAGGAAGGAGAGGATGGGGGAGCATTCCAGGGTAATTATTATTATTATAATGTTTTTTTTTGGACGGGAGCATTCACATGGTGCGTCGTCCAGGCGATGGGCAAGCATGAAACAGAAAGTGTGAGAAGACCATGAACTTAGTTGCATGCATCATTCCAAAATAAAAATTTTCAGGATAATTGGAAAAATTAAAGTTGGTTTTATTTTTCAGCGATAATTTACGGGCGGCGGGTGGAATGTTCTGGGAATTCCTAGTTAATTAATTGTTAGAAATTTGGGAATTTCAAATTTTTTGAATTTCTATAACTCTTTAGAATATTCGAAACTCAGCAGAAGTCTTAAACGTCCACTAACTGCAAAAAAAATCGGTAACTTCAAGAATTATTTAACTTACAAAAAGAAAAAAAAATTAACTTTCAAAACAAATTCCACCCGCTACCCACGAAAAAAAAACCTGAAATAAATGCTGAAACTGAACGAAATATGGCGCAATGAGACCTTCACTCAAGCTGAAAAGTGTAAAAAACATGAGGCATGCTGTAATTAGTGAAAAGGCATACACTTGGGAAAATAATAAAAACAGCGTAAATCACTCGTTCCTCGCTCACTTGGATATTTTGAAAGTAGCATAGGTGTGATTCTACCCTCGTTTCCGCGCGAATCACAACTTCCATTTTGCCTCCAGTATCAGCGTCCTGCGTGTACCCTTTAAAAGCCTGGATGCGGCATAAGCTGCAACAACTTACTTGGCTAATGCGTAGATGTGTTTAGAAAGAAGAAATAAGTGCATGGAAAATCCATCTAAAATCTGACTAAATGATGGGAAAAACGAAATGGTCATTGAGGTTAGGTTGGTTTTTGTCAAGTATCTCGAAATCTAGAAGAGATAGCGAAACTTATATTTAATGAAATTTGTAGGTCTCACTGAGCCCTAAAAAAATTTGTTAGGAAAATCTCGCTATCTCCATCCAATTGGCAAATATTCTGCATAATGCTAATCCGAAATTGAATTAACTTGGCCCCATTAACCACTTTGGTGCTGAAGAATAAAAACTAAAGAATGGCACGTATTTCTTTTCACAACTCCCATGGAAATATATGTATCATGAAATATACGGATGAAATCTGATTCTTTCTACGCGACATATTATCAATATTAAAAAAAATGAAACAGGCTATGGAGAGGGAAATTGTCTACAATTTTGAGGTAGGAAGTCGGGTCATAGGATCAGTAATTAAGCAGTAAAATGGGTTAAGAGGTGTTTAACCTCAAAATTTTCCTAACTACGATGCGCGCGCAGGTGACTGAAGACGCTACGCGCGGTTCACTAGTTACAGTACTGCGCATTGGGCGTTTCCAAATGTACTGGCGGGAAATGAGTTTCAAAAAAATTCACATTGTTTTTAATGCATGTTTACCAGGCATTAGGTGAATTGTTGGACTTATCGATCGTTTCAAATAATTTTCCTGGAATTTCTTCACAATTTTTAAAAATTGTCCAAACATTCTGATGACTGAAGGAAAATTCTGGACAATTATCTAAATTTGAAAATAATGTGTATGAGTCATATATTGATTATATGTGATATTGGAGAAAGTCGGGCATAAAGGGTCTGCGGGAATAATGGGACACGTGCTTAAACTGGGACATGGTGCAAAATAGGTTGATTCCTCGTCCCTTCCCTTTTCCGTATATTTTCATCATTTATTTATTCCCATGGGTGATAAAAACACTGTTACTTCGCCCAGTATCTACTCTGAAATTGTATTGATCTAGTGCGAATAAACGATGCGCCATATGAGACTGGCTAAAGCGGTTACATAAGTTTCAACAAATAACGATGCACGTGGCGTGTTTCGTGCACTCCTCTATAGCATGATACTGCTTAAAAGCTGTTTTAAACGTCGAGGAATAGGAGTATAATAATCCTAAACTCATTAACATCGTTATTGATTATCAACAGTTGGAAATTTTTGGCGACAGATTCTGGTTCAATTTATCATCCAATGATATAGATATTCGATAATTAATCACCAGTGACAAATCATGTACCTCGCACCATCATCTAAAGCGCTGAAAAGCATTGATGGATTTTATTGACAGGTAAACCACATGGAAAAAATATATTTTTCATAAATTGTATGTGGACGATTATAGATTGGGCAAATCGTTATTTGGCCGATTCGATACCGCATTTCTTGATATTGAGTTAGCCGATGGCGTCTTTTTTCCATGTGGAAAAGGAATTGAGGGATAAAATCAGCACTGAAGCAGTCGATTGGTTGAAGTCAGTTTTAGATAATTTTCAGATAATTTTTACGCGGTTTTTGCCAGTTTCAAATATTTTTTCCGACTCAGTAGGTAGATTTGAGATGTTTTTTGGAGGGTTTTCCAGATAAGTTCTAGATACTTTTTGGAAAACGGTTGAGATACTCCTTGGATAATTTTTCAAATATTTTTGAGAGATTCTTGGAGATAGATTTTAGATAGCTTCAAGGTGGTTTATAGATACTTTTGAGATACTTCCGCTAGATTTTTCGTTACTTTTCAGATATTTTTTACATACTTTTTGATGCTATTGAAGATTTTTTCAAGTATCTTTTAGATAGATTTTCAGATAATTTTCAGACACTTTTTAGATGCCGTTTCAGATACTTTTAGAGACCTTTGAGATAACTTTTCAGACAACGGTTTCAACATTTTTCGAGGACCTACTCGAGGTATTTTTTCAGATAATTTCTGAGATATTTCCAAGTTACAAAAATTTATGTTATGTTGTATTCCAAGATCTACATTGTAATTTTTGTAAAACGTATTCTAACTTCCACGGATCCTGATATTATCAACGCAAACTGACTAAAACCCATTGACCACTTCGCTACTGAAATAAAGTGCACAACTTTAAACCAGCTGACTTGATGCGCCCCCATGTACCTATAATACTTGGCTTTATGGTTCGTAGGGTACTTGTGATATTTAAAGCATAACCATTAACTACAGGAATGGAGATAGAGCATTAAAGACTTTGTTGCTTGAATTGAGCGATGAAAAATCAATTTATTCAAAGTGAAATGGTTTGTTGC
This sequence comes from Asobara japonica, assembly GCA_026005395.1. NCBI lineage: Eukaryota > Metazoa > Arthropoda > Insecta > Hymenoptera > Braconidae > Asobara > Asobara japonica. Next base: position 2,425,156 of record BQMI01000393.1, read on the forward strand.
AATTGATAAAAACTTTCCACATTTTATTAACCTATTATTTATTTTACAACACTTGCAAAATGAGGGAATTATGGAAAATATATACATATAAATATACCAAATATATGTATATAAATATATATATATATTTTGTTTTTTGGTGTGAGGGAAGAGGGATAGTGTATGGCACAAGCACCAAAGTCCTAATAATTATCATCAATAAACCACTTAAAAAATCCTTAATTTTGTTTTTTTTCTGTTTATGTTTATTTCCACAGGGGAACATATTGAGGGAAGCAGGAAAGCGAAAAAGGCTTTTTAAATGAAAGGCTACAGCATAGATGGCAATATTCATTGTACGATTAAATATATAATAAAAAATAAAAACATTACAGGAATATTTAGCTGACTGGAATAATATATAATTTGTCGAATAGAGTATAGAATGAAAATAAGAAGAAGCATTAATAAAACATAAATTCATGCATTATTTTGTTGTTTTTTTCTGTTTGTTTTTGTTGTGTATTTTCTTTTGTTTGAAACAAGCATTATTATTACAAATACGGGATGAATCCTGACGATTAATATGTGAAAATAATAATTAAAAATTCAACTCACGAGCGTGCATATGCTTGGGCAATTAAAGCGCATTCGGTAATTAATAATCCTGCAGGCTACCAATCAATGATTGTAAAATTGATGATTAAATTGGTCACTTGTATTATCAAGAGCTTATACATGTTATTAACATGTATTGGGCAGCAATATCCGGTTGGGGGGGGGGGGGGGGGGGGGGGGGGGTGGGTGGGCTCTGTAATGACGATTCTAAAACCAACGAATGCGCAATATTCAGCATTTGCATTATCGCAGTTGAACATCAATTGTTGTTTTTTTAATAATAGTACAAGGTTCTATATATGCAATGTAGATGTTGTGTATGTGTTTCAGACAATGTACATGGAGAATCAGAGATGGTACAGAACAGTATAGGATAATAAATACTACCTGTATGCATGTATATATCGTTTATCTTAGAATTTTAATTATTGTGGATATGTCTATTGGACTCGGGACGTAGTCAATTTTTTTTTTACTTTTTAGGAACGAGCTGGAAGCTTCTAAAAGTTTTTTGATATTTTTTCGAAGTGTCTGGAAGAGTCCGCATTTTTTGGAACCTCCTAGAAGGGTATACACAGGTGCAGAAGGTTTGGGAATTTTTTTGAGAGGGGTCTGAAAATTTATGAATTTTTTGGAAAATTTTCAGGAATTATTGCAATGTTCTAGACATTTTTTGGAATTTTCCAGAAAATTTTAACAATTATGCACAGGGTTTTGGGAGTCTCTAAATTTTTGAAATAATTTCTAGGAAAATTCTGAGAAATTATGAGAATATATACTTGGGAAAAAATGTTAACATTTTTGGTGAATCGTTTTGGAGGTTGTGCGGTGTTATAAAAATTTTTCACAATATTACCGAAGGTTCTAGAGTTGGGATTTTTTTTTAATCTTCTAGAAGCTTCTGAGATGTACCAGAATGTTTTTGAATCATCTGAACAAATTATAGACATATCCACTTTCGAATCCTAGAGTTAATTTTTTTATATTCCGGCCGTTTATTTATTTCTTATTCCTTTTCGTGATAATTGAGATAATTCTCTTTGCACGTGTATATGTTTATTTGTTCGTTGCACGAAAAATTATATGCAACAATAGTTATAGTATTGCGCAGTATATATATTATTTGTATAATATATATAAATCTAGTGTTATATATTAGGCATATTTATATTCAGTAATTTATTCATCGAAACATTTTCACTCAAACGCTCTTTCAAGAGTTAGTGCAAGGGAAGGCACTTACGCTTAATTCATGACTTAAGTCCAAGGCTCAAGTTATTTTAATTCACTATGTTTTTTTTTTCAATTCGTATAAAATATTTGGATTAGTAATAACACGTAACGAAAATTTTGAAACCAAAAAATTTCAGCCAAACAATCACGCTAATCCGATTTTTCGGATTATTATACACACAAAAAAAACTTAATTTACGATTTAACGACCCCAAAAATCGTGAATTTTGAAGATTTTTTTTAAATAAAAAAATGAAGTGAAATTTCGTACTTGAATAGGAAATATTTTTCTTTTTTTTCAAATTACTAAAATTAATAACTTAATAATTTGAGGTAAACAAAATGTGAAATATTCTCTATGCGCGCCTAAAGAATGGTGACCGAATGGCGCGACTACTGACAGGTTAAAAAATTGCTATTTATGTGCGAAATTTCACTTCTATCGTTCCCACTTGGGTATCGTAACAAGTATAATTATAAATAATTTTTCTTTCAATTGCAAAAACCACAAATTAATTTCAAGCCTTGGATAATTCAAGTCAGAATCAGCCACCCTCTCTCATGATGTTATAATTCATTGTTTACGAACTAACATTGAAACAGAGAACCCTAAAATACCGGTTTTTGCAAGCCAGGCATATTTGTAAAATGACAATTTCAAATTTTGCCATTTTGTTCATAATTTCATGTTCGACCCAAAAAAAAGAAGTTTCAAGATTTTCAAGTTTTCTTCAAATTCTTGAATTGAAAAATCTGTAACTGAGTAAGTCTTCACTCCTTTGGAGGCTCATTCAAAGTTCTAGAAAGTTTCCAAAGATTTCAAAAAATCGAAAAAAAATCAAATATTTGGAAATTTTCCAAAAAGTCAAAATAAAAAAAAAGAATAAAATTGAATTACATATATATAAAAATTACAATTTAAGAAAAAATTTAGCGTTTTCGATTTTTTTTGTTGTAATTCTTGGAATTTGCAGTAGACTATAGAAATTCGAGAATCATTAACACCTTTTAATAAATCTCCAACAATTAACCAAATTTCAGAAGCTTTTCGCATAGAATTCCACAAAATTCTGTTTTAAAAAATTGCACATTCTCAAATCATTTTTTAATACTCAATGTTTATTTATTCAAGCAAATAAAATTTTTAAAACCTGCTTTGAGAAGCCTTATCAAAAATCGTAATTCGGAATCGATATTCCAAAGCCTTGAAGACGTCCAATTTTTTTTTTGGGTTTCGTTCAAGCCTGATTAATTTACACAAACTAGTACATGACCATCATATACGTTAAGTATGTAATATAGTCTAAGATGACTGTTTATTTTCTTAGGGCGACTATTTTACGGTTATGCTATACTATCACAATGGACGGCCCTCGTACATTCCTTTTCGAGATGAAAAATGGTTCCACGTTTATTCAACAACGGCTCTATTTTTCTCAACTGTAAATCATTATTATGTTTCTCTTAAATTAATTTTACAGGGAAATAAACAACGAGGGCGCGGGGGGGGGGGGTAGTCTCAGTATTTTCTTCTTAATATTGGAAGACTTTTGTTGGCTCTGCGGCTTAACCCGCACGGAGCCGGCAACAAACTATATAGGTAGAAGATGCTATCTCACAATATTTTGGGTCATTCATTTTTTTTCTGTTAATTCTAGTCTTTCGTTGGCTGGAAATAAAACAGAACGGTTTCGAAAAAAAATTGCGGATTTTGCAATTTTTTTGAATCGTGAAAATTTGAAAAATCTTGAAAATTTTCATAAAACGGGTAATTTTAGGATTAAAAATAAACTCAAAGAATTTTTTTGGAATTCCTTCATCGTTCACAATATCGGCAATAGAAAATATTTTGAAACTTTTGGGAGTTCAAGAAATTGTAAAAATTTGAAAAATCTGAATTCGGAAGTTGAAAGATGGGATACTCCCGGCAGAAATACAAATGGTTCAACTCCTGCTCGGCCGAGAGAGAGAATAGAAATATTTTCTTATTGTGTGACTAATTCTCTACGATTTTGAATCGAGAAATGATATCCTACGACTCTACGTTTCCCATAATTAATTTTTGAAGTTCAAAAGTCAAGCCATCGGTTGTGTTCCTGAACCACTTCTGCGCATGCGCGAGCTCATGAAACGCCGACGCCATTTCCAGCTTGCCAAAACTTCTCTAATTATTTCCGAGAAATGTAGAAATGGTAGGACAGGACTTTCCGCTTCAAAATTGTAGGGAATAAGTTGCAGAACAAGATGGTATTTTTGTTTGCTTTCATCGTATGAGCAGTTTACAATTAATTGTTGATTTTCTCACTCAATCTGACGAATACGATATTACCTACTTTCGACCCACAGAATTTTCTCCGACTATTACCATTTTTTTCATAATGTGAGAATTTCTCTTCCACCTTCACGTGAAAATCAGACTTGATGGGTATAAGAGGCTTCCGTTCGCCACCTCCCAATTTTTATTTTATCTCTTTTTTGGCTAATCCAATTCTGCAAGAATCCGTGTGCTTGGAGGAGCCATTTTTAATCTCTCATAAAGGATCAAAGAGCTTGGAGGATCAAGTACGTTGGGCAATGCCAGAGTTTACTTTATTTATCTCTTTCTTCGCCAGCAAAGAACTGGTCCTACATCGGGATTTTTGGTCGTTATCACCTCCGAGCTCTTCGTTTAATGTTTGTTATTTTTTTGTCAGAACTCTCGGGTTTTCTCGGATGACCGTCGTACCTAATCTAGAATGATACAATGCTCACTATTGTTTCGACGACTACACAATTCATGCCAGTTTTTAATGTTTTCGTAGATGAATGAACCCAGAAGAGGGTATATTAATCAAGAGTCTGATCAACTTGGCTTGGAAAGTATCCTAACCTCTTTAGGTGTATAAGAAAAAAATACGAATTTTCTTTCGATATATGTTGATGTCAAAATGGCGGAAATTTGGGAAAATAAATTAAGAAGTAGTAAGGAGTTTAACCTGTTAGGAACTTTAGTGCTATTTGATCAGTGAAAAAAACTTTACAAAAAAGAAATCAAATCTTCACAAATTGCATGATTTGCAAATATTAGAAAACAAATTCGAAGAAACAGAGAAAGGCGAGTACTGTGTAGTCAGAAGGATGTAGCAATGCTAACCCCAAATTCGTCAATTTCCCGCGCTTTTCGTGCGCGCGCAGCATTCTGAGCATGCGCAGTAGGATCAACGGTTCAATCGTTGAGGTCGTAAAAAACGTAGAATTTTTAAATAAAAAATTACTGTATATTCCATGTTAGCTGCTCCTCCAAATTTGTTAAGAATTGCTTTCTCTGTAACGTTACATTTTTTCATATGTAAAAAACGTGAATTTCCCCATTTTGACATTTTATGAGACGACAAATTCTGAACTGTGGTCAATTCCCGTTTATCAAAGCAGATTGATAAGACAAAAGTTTCTTGAATAATTTTTGTTAACCATTCTTCTGGGTGTTTATAATAATATATGAATATACAAGTATATAGACCTCCTATATCACTCAATAATAATTCTATAATAAATTTACTTGAAGACATATTAAACTTCAAATCGTTTTTTTCAAATCACTGGCAAGTGTAGTTCTTTTTTTTTATTATTCTCTTTATTCATTTGATCTAGACGACTGAATATGGAACATTGATTTTATCTAAACGTACTCTTTCATTCTCTCCCACACCTATATTTAATAATATTCACTAATAAAAATACATTACATAGTTACTCTGTTTATAAAATGCATTTTTCGCGTTAATTATTTGGTGAATGTGTATCGTGATGGCGTTTTGGGCTTTGCATTAAAAAAAAAACATCGTTTATCACTGATGAATTCATCTCGTTTTCCGAATAAACATATAAATGAACATTCTTATTAGTTCATTGAAAAATGTGGAAACACGAGTTTTGTGCCAACGTAACTCTCCCAAAATCAAATTCCATTATTATTTCGTGCAATTTAGGGTAGATTAGGACTAATCATAATTAATAACAAATAAACTTATACGATACAATAACATGCTACATAAAATAAAACAAATTAACTTAAAATTGCGGCAAGTTTGCGCTTGGGACATGACTATATTCATAACCTCCAATATCAATTAATAAAAATATTGTATTTACCCTTTTTAAAAAAATCAATTTCCTATCTTAACAATTCCTTAAATTCCAATAAATCCTTATAGTAAACAATCAATTCATACCCCTAAAATTCCATTGACAATTAAAATCGTGCACAATTTCCCGAAAAAAAAGAAAAAAAATATTAAAACCACGTTTCAACAAAACGAACAAAACAACCACCAATTATTACATAATAATAAAAAATATATATAGAGAAAAAAATTAAAACAGTCTTTAACACGAGATATTGAACAACTATGTTTAATATCAAGGAAATTAAAACCTGATTAAGATAAAAAAAAATCACCCCCCCCCCCCCCCTTTCAAACGAACATGGACTCGATAACTCGTAAATCGATATTATAAAATCGAGTCATTAAGGCACTGTTCACCGACAATGTCTGACTAGAAAATGAAACTTTTTCACCAATACAATCAGACAACCAAACGTGTCAAGACGTTTTTTCATTACCAACAAACAGTACTCTACGTAGTTTTCATTTTCTTGTAAGGTTGCATTATAACTCCTGAACTAACAGAAATAGCAACTTGTGGTTGTGCAGCAATAGTAGCAGGGTTGGCATTTGGCAATTGTCCTAATCCTGGAACAGCAGAAGCAACTCCTGGTACACCTGGTACAACAGCACTCATTCCAGGAAGTATAGCATAAGGATTTTGTGCATAAGGATTTTGCTGAAGAGCAGCCGCTGGGACACTTGGGAAGGATCCTTGGACATACGGTGAATGTAGCATAGGATGCTGTCTGATAAGGGAATAAGGATTGATTGGAGTTGCTGCTGGTCGTTGATAGGCCAAAAGACTGGCTGGAATTTGTCCGGCAAGTGGTGCTCCAGGAATGCCAATTCCAGGTATGATTTGACGAGGCTGAGCTACCTGGGCCGGATTCATAGCAAGAGCTTGCTTGTTGAGAGCTACCCCAGTGTAGTTCAGCGCTGTCAATGGATTGATACCATACTGCTGGCTTGTCTGCATCTTGATGGCTTTTGCGTAGTTCTTCTGCGCTACTTCCTTGGCCAAGGCCGCTGGATCCATAGCCAGACCCTGGCCCATACCAAGTGTGTTCAGCACATTGAAATGGGCCATATTGGCCATAGTATAATTAGCCATAGAATTGACTCCAGCTTGATGCAAGCTTGCGTTAGCAAGGGACACGATGTTTGCCATTGAGAAGTTTGGAACATTTGGGACACTCGGTACGTTTGGCATTGATGTCAATGGGATTGACGCACTCGAGTTTGTTAATTGACTGATTTGGGGTGAACTCGAGTGATTCAATTCGGGAGAGTTACGTGTATTGTCTGACTCGTGATTCGCTACTAATTGTTTATCATTGATAGTTGCAACATTAGCACTTGTTGCTGGTGGTGGTGGGGGATTGTTAACTGGTAGAATAACACCATTTGTATCGGAGGTCTGCTGGACCTGGGCCAGTACTTGGGCCGTCTGGGACTGTACCGTATTTTGAATGCTTGATAACGACTGGTTAGAGGTTTGAGGAAGGGGTGGTGTTCCAGCGTACTCACATGAGACTGGCACAAACGGCTGCGGTAGCTGCATCAATTGTTGATAAGTTGTTGCACCGGTTGCTTGGTATACTGGCATACCTGATTTGTCACCAGCTGGACGCTTATATGGAACCATTCCTGGGAAGGCCTGAAATCATTAGCAAAAAATAATGTTAGACATTGGCTTTATTTGAAGATTACTGGATTTGGTTGTTTGGCTAGGTTTGTAAAATAATATCAGCTCTTCAGTTTCAATGGCTCCATACTCGATCACTGCTGCCACTAGTCTCTTTACTAAGGGGCTTTTTTAGCGAATGGGTGAATGAGTAACGGAAAATAAGGAAACGAAATTTTGATTTGGATACAAATTCGTAGCGCGTACAAATGCCGAGGTATTGATTAGATTCTGTTGTGCTACACTTACAAAATTGTCGTAGTAGAAAGACCCGAATGACTTTGAATCCATCTGCAACAAAGACAGGAGAGGTTTCAACTAGTTTCAGGGGCGTGTTGGGTCATTTAATTTTGGTTATAGTCTCGTCTTTTATATTTCTCTGTTGGCAATGGGGTCAAGTGTTAGTCATTTACAAGTTGTGCCGATGACGCAGCTTGAGGACCAAGTTCCCAAATGACGAGGTTACTAGCCTAAGATTAAAACATTAATGTTGACTATCATCAGGGCCTTATTGTTGGTGTGGATAGTGACGGTTAAACACGCGTATATTGTTGTTGCCTAGATTGAAGAGCGTTATTCGAATAAGTTTAATGAATAAATCACGATAAAGCGCCAATAAAAGCCGGACTCTTTACGTTAATTCAACATAAAAAATTAGGTAATAAAATTAATAGTTAATAAGTAAATCACGAACGCGATTTAACTTCAACAAACTAAGGCAAATGCAGTTTTTCTCTAATTGAGAAAAAAATAGAATATGGTGAAAATTAAAAGAAAAACAAATTGGCAGAAGCAAACTAAAATGTTGATCGAAGAAAAAAAAAATTCACAAGCTGCGAAACTTTGTGCGAAAGCTCAAGCCCGATTGCCACGTAATTTATCATTTTGGGTGTATTAAACATTCGTCCAAACTCGAGTGATGTCGGCGTGAAAAGCTCGTGTTTGCAGTAATTATTTTGACTTATTTTGTATTGCAAGTGTAATAAAGCAGTCTATCGTGCTCGTCGGTAACACGACGTGATTCTACATTGAATTACGATTGGTGATAAGCAGGTAACGCCTTACATCGATAGTAGACCGGTCTCAAATTGATATTTATTGTTTGTTTTTGGTGATAATCTTGGGATTATGTAAGAGAGATATAAAAAAATATGTGAGAATTTTTTTGTGGAGAATTTCTAGGGGTATAAGAAAGCTCTAAGGTGTATCTTGATCAGAGCTTTTTATCCCACTCCAAATTCTGCACATAAAGCTTTGTCTCTTTTGATACTGGCTGAAATTTCTCATTTTTGTAAACAATTTCGGAAGGTAAAAAAAGCTCATCATAGATTTTTCGAGATTTAAGGAGCTTTTTTGTAGGATTTAAATACAACAAAAAATGGATTTTCAATATTTACAGAAAAATTCATTTTTCATGGGAGATATCAAAAAAAGATTGAACAGCGATTTGTTGTATCGAAATGTACATAAGAACTTTTTTATGAGAAATTTCGAGAGGAGCTATATGGAAGAACTTTTGTGAAATTTTATTTATATATCCCATAGATTGTGATATATTCAACAAAAACAAAATATTTTAATTTGAGAAACACGTTTGTGGACTTTTCATCGAGGGTGTTTCATGAAACACCTCGAGGCACTTAATTTTCGTTATCTTGGAGGGGATGACGTCACCATGACCTCGGGGGTAGGGCTTAAAAAGCACAACATGCATCATCGGCGCAAGCTTGAAAATTTACAAACGAAAATACAATTTATTTACTCGATTTTCTCAGTTAAATACCAATGAAGTTAATGAGAAAATTTCGACGAATTTCAAATAATGGGGAAATTAATTGGTTGATAATTGATGAATTGCTATTCAATAATTTCCATTTGATGGGAAATCATCGAAATGCATTTTAGATTTAGGGCAGTTGCAAAATGGGCTCAGCTTCAATTTCACTAGTTCTTCTTTTCAAAATAATTTTTCGGCGAACTATAAATACAATACCAGGCGTAAGCTCTGAAAATAGAGTAGAGAAAAAAATATGAATGATGAAAAAAAGTGCAAGTAGCCTGAAGTCGCGAAGTTTGGGTTTACGAAAGGAAAAAAATGATAACAATCAGAACACAGAAAATCCTTTATAAATAGCTGAGCTTTTTGGGTGACACAATTTTGTTATTAGCAAATAAAATCCGGAATAGAAAAAAATGGAAGAAATTATTTCCACTGACGATTGTAATTTATCTTAGATTCCTCTAATTTCAAATGCAGTTATCTCGAAAAGTAATCGATTTGGGGGAAAAATTTTTAAATACTGTTTGTGCAATGGTCAATTTCCTAAAAAAAATGATTATAACTTTTTTTCGTAAGACCTGTTGCTAGTGAATAATTGGATTTTGTAAGAAATCGTTCGAGGCGAAATTAGAAGAGTACTACGGGGGAACAATATCTTTGAAGCTTTTTTTTTATTTTGTAACTTTCGACCGGTTCAACAATGCCTAGTAACTCAATTGGTAAAAATTGGAGGTGCTCTCGAAAGATGAGAAACATTCGTAAATGTTTTTAGAAATCGAAAAATGAAGGGATCGAAATTTTCGAATTTCATTCATTTGAATATTTTTGAATTGTTATGCATTGCTCATTCATTTGGATATTTCAGAGATCTTTTTAAAAAATTTTATGGGCTAAAATAAGGCGTGGAGAGAAGGAAAACCATTTGTACCATTGGAAAGCTGAGACAGCGCGATTGTCCGTGGAAAAAATTCTTCAAAAATGGAAAAAATACTGGGCAAAAAATGCGAAAATTCGGATTAAGCGTTTCTAGATGTTTCGAGGTTGGACAAACTGGTGACAATGGGCAAATATTTAATAGAGTAAAGGAGCTAGAGCTCCAAGCGCGCTCGGCAGTGTATTTACAATCGTAATAAATTATAACGTAAAACTTAGATGTAGAACTAGATTTGGCTTTTGAGTTATTATCGATTTGTAGATATTCGGAAATGGTATGAAATTGTACTCTTTGAGGTTTAAAATGCTCAAAATCTATGGAAAGTTGAGAAATTTTTACTACGTTTTTGAGGAGTTATTTCAATAGTGTGCCATTTTCAATAGATTTCAAGATAATTAACAAATTAGATACTATTTTTTCGGCCATCGATGAATTAATAGGAGTGAAGTTGTCATTTTTTGGCCTTGCTGTCATTAACAATTTCAAAATATCAATTAAGCATGTGAAAAAACAATCAACCCTTCGATCTCATCCGAGATCCTCATCAGGACAGTTCTCACACTCTATTAATCTGCGTAGAAAATAAAATAGTATTTTTCGTTACTCAGTGCGTGAAGCAGCGTCTGCCGCACGTTTCGTGGAATCGCCCCCCCCCCCCCACAGATTAAAAAAATCTCGACACCTAGTGCGTAAGCACTTTTTTGGCGATTGGAAGGTTGCAGTTCGAGACGAAGCCGAATAACGCACTCGAAATCGCCAAGAAAAAATATTTAGGCACTAGTGACGAACACTTTTTTGTTACGGTGGGCGGCGAGAGGGGGGGGGGGGGTGTTCGCGTACGCGAAGCGTAAAACGTCGCCCCATGCAATGAGTAACGGCAAGTAAGATTTTTTTCTATTCTTGGATTGATAAAGAGGAGTGTTCTGATGAGGATCTAGGGTGAGTTCGGAACGTTGATTGATTTTCACCTCAATTAACGAAAATTGTAACTATATAACAAAAAATGTCAAATGTGAATTTTTAGCACGATAGAAAAAAATATAGATGAGAAAAATTGAGAAAATTTGAAAACAGTAAGAAGAAATGAAAATGGAAGAAATTATATAAAATACGGGGTTTTTGAGAGAATTTTGGACTTCCCACAATTATAAAAATTTTGTTATTAGCATTTCTCACTGAAAAAAAGATGTTTCTCAACCGCCAGTAGATTTCTAGCCATTGACCACAAAAATGCTAAAAGCTCAAAATATTTTGTTTTTTTGTGAGCCTCTTATTGGGTGGAGTAGCGGAGTCTTGAAATCATCTTGAAGAAAATGAAAAGGACACTTTTCTAAGAAAATAATGTTTCTCAAAATTTTAGAAGCTTCTACACTTATGAGTGTTTTACCAATTTCAAAAAATTGGGAGTTCGGAAAAATTGAAAATTTAACGTATAAATTCACATTTGAACATTTTCAAAAACTGAAAAATGAAAAAAAAAATCAAAATATTACAAATTTAGCAAAAATGTAAAAATACATGAATTTCTACATTTTCTAAAGATGTCTTCACTACAAACATTATCCAAATTTTCAATGTTGTTGAATTGTATAATTTTTTCAAAGATTCAAATTTTTACTTATAGTTCTCAGATTTTCACATTTTTCTGATCTGTCAACTTTCCCAAAGCTCTCAATTTTTGCGCAATTGCTAAAGTTTCTAAACCACGTAAATTTGAAAACTACGAAAACGAAAACTGAAGAAAAATAGGAACGTTGAAACTTCTAAAAGTATGAAAAATTAAAAAATTTAAAAGATTTGAAAATGACAATTACCAAAATATACAAAATTTTCAAAATATAAAGATTTGTAAACAATCAGAGCGTGCGGGGCACAACGGGATACGACCCATTCTGCGTTGGCGCCCCATTATGCCCCGCCGTCGTCTGAATCCCAGATTTTCCAATATTTCAGAAATAAAAAAAGAAATTATAATTTTCAAAAGACTCTTAAAAACCCACTCCACTACCCCCCCCAAATCGTTAAAAACTCAGCCATTTGAGAAGGAAAGTGTACACCATGCAAAAGCGGTGGTACCATTAGCAGTTCATCATTGTTGTCGCGCATCCGCTTCTTTCCGAGCTCGATGCTCACCATACTGGCTTGTGCCAGTCCTCCGCCAACGTTGGCCGGCACGCCAGCGACGCCTCCCGCGATTCCAGCGATTCCAGTGACTCCGCCAGAAATCGGCCCAGTCTGTCCATGAATCGGCAAATTCCGCAATTTCCAAAATTTTTCCCAAATATTCCAAACAAATCCAGTATCCATCAAATTTTGATACCAACAATGGACAATTAAATAATTGCCATTTTGGTTGCATATAGTTATCGTCGGCAGATAGATATATGTTGGCAGGCGTTAATTGGCAGATAGCGAAGCAGCACGAAGATTTTTTTTTTTCAGCAAGCATGAAGCATCGGTCAGCAAGAGGGCAAGATAAAAATCAAAAAAAGAAACAAAAAGATAAGTTGAGGCGATGTTTCAAAAAGGCAGAGAATTTTTTTTTCATAAAATCGAGAGATAATGGGGGACATAAAAAAAATACATATATATTTGATGAAATTGACCATTTTGCATGTTTACTAATTAGAGGTAGCTTAATTGAATCCATTATTTTCGCGAACGATTGATTTTTGTCTTAATAAGCATATCCTTGTTTCTTAGGCAATAAATCAGCAGTTCAGGGCTTCGGTCAGTTTTCGTTAAATATCGCGCCATATAAGGAAGATAGAGAAATTTTGTGCTTAACAAATTTGTAGACCTCACTTGCATCTACAAAAAAGCTTGTTATCAAAAAGACGCAATTTCCATTAGATTACAAAATATTGCGAATAGTGTCAATGGGAACTCGAACCAGAATAAATAATGCGCATGCGCATATCGGAATTTGAAATTCGACTATGAACTTCAATGCTATCACGCTCAAGGAACAAGTACAATTTTTTCCTCATGAACCAATTCAGTGGATTGAATATACCGAATGAAGGAAAACGCGAAGTGGTGAAGGAGGATAGGTTGGTTTTTATCAAATGTTTCGAAATCGAGAGAAGATAACGACTTTTCGTTAAAAACAAATTTGTAGATTTCACTCAGCTCTACAAAAAAGGTTTATTATAAAATATCACTATCTTTATTGGAGCATGAACTATTTCCTATAATGTTAACAAAAAACTGAATGAATGTAAACCAATTGAACTACTAAATATTTTGCCATGGTATATTTAGATAAAAATGGAAATAAAAATCGTACGAAAATATACATTCAATTACTATGCATAAATTAGCCGTGTAAATTTTCCGCGCTTCTGCAAATTTCACTAAATTTCAGTGATAAAAGGTAAGAAATGCATTGCGAGTAGACACGAGCCTCCCATTTGTCTACTTGGCATTTCTGGCCACTGCAACTCCTGCAAATTATACTGTGCTATTCTGGCATAAATTATTATCGTGACTTCGTTAGTAATTAATCACGTAGCTCTGCTCGGTGAATCGGGCCCATGGAATGGCTGAACAAATAGTAACAATTGCTTAATTTACGCATCAAGCCTAGATATTTCGCCTGATCCCCAAGCATCTGAAATTAACTAAAGTATGAGTAATTTTTTAGTCGTGTCTAGAAAAAAAAAGTATCTGAAAGAAAGAAAATAAAAATTTTGAAACGAAATTTTATAAGTTCACAATTCCGACGGAATCAAAATTTTTAAAATTTGCAGTTCTACAAAATTCTAAAAAAATTCGAAACTTCTTTTGAAAAAATATGAAAAATATAGCAAAACACAATTGTTTTAATTAAAAAAATTCCATTTTTTTTAAAAGATTCCAAATTTTTTTAGAATATTTTTTGAAAATCTACAAAATTTCGAAAACCCTTTCTTGAGCATTTCGAAATTTTGCAAGATTGTCAGAAATTTCGAAACGAAACGAAAAAATTAAAAATTGTCTCAAACTTTATGTTTCGCTGTCGCTGGTGTTTGGCGTGAAATAGTGCGGATTAATTGTGGTTCAGTAGAACTTTCTGATATATATATGCATATGGTCGTATGTTGAGTGTTGGGAGATTTACTGTGGTAGACGAGAAAAACAACGAGTTAAGTGCCAGCCAAAAAAAAAGTTTTCAAAATTCTCAAGAACCTTTAAAACTATCAGAAGTTACAGAATTTGAAAAATGTGAAAGATATTTTTAAAAATCCCAAAAAATTGCAAAAATTTCAAATTTTTTTAGAATTAAACAAAAATCAAAGACTCAAAGTAATTCAACAAATTTCAAATATTCAAAAACTTGAAAAAAAAAAACAAGTATACTTTAAAACTTTGTTTTTGGCTTCGGTTCCATAATACCAAAGAAAGTGCATTTTGGTGATGTCAAGCTAAAAATTGATGTTTGTTTGGGTTATTTACGAGTTTTCGAGTATTAATGCACCCTCCAGGTGTTAAAGACCAGTGTAAGAATGAGACTTCCCTGCCAACAAGCTGCAACTTCCGGTTTTTCCAATCTTCAGTTCCGGATGCTGTGGGGTCCTCATCCCAGCTGATGTTTGCTGAAAATTTCCGCCTCCCAGTCCTTTTTTTACGCTTTCTCGATGAACGAGGTGGAAGATCAAATTCTCGGAAAAAAATGAAAAATTTCTCGAAATGCGAAACAAACTGAACAAGTACGCAAAATTGAAGAACAAATCCAGAACTTTGTCAATACGACTAGGATGGACCATCTCAGGCAATTGAGAATAAAATCATAATGATAATAATAATCGTGGGGTCAACTGAATTTTTTAGCGAAGCCTTTCTCGTAGTTTTGGAAGATGTTTTTTTTTGTAAATTGAACAATTTTGATAATTCGAAAAATTGGGAGGGATTCTTGAAAAAAATCAGAATTTTATCATTTGATTCTTTTCTGTGAAACAGAATTGAAATTCTCAAGGCGTTCAAAAATGTCAAATATTTCCAAAATTCAAAAAATTCAAAAATTCCAAAAACCTCAGAAACTTGAAAAATTTTACAAGAATCAAAATTTTTAGATTTCCAAAAATTGAAAACAAATTTCGAAAAAAAAAAATAATAAAATTCCAGGGTGAGAAGTGAAAAGAAAAATTGAAAATCGTACGAGTTTCGAAAATTTTGTGAAAGCATCAGAACATGGAAAATATTCAAAAATGAAAAAAAATGGAAAATGAAAAATGAAAAAAAAAAATAAACTAAAAACTTCATGAGACCTCGATTCCGTCCCAAAACATCCGCATCTTTCGCGCGTAGACCTACGATTTGTTCTTCAGAAATGTTCAGAATATTTTCTGACCATTTGGTCCTTAATTTCTGCGCTTCTCAAAAAAAGGAAAAAAAAATAATAACCAAAAAATGGTAACGTGATGACAATTCATTCGGGCTTTGGAAAAATTTCGCCTCGAATTTTTCTGATTTGTCGACTCATCGTAATATCTCATTGCTCCTTGATCTCCCATTTGTACCGATTGATTAATTGTTTATTGAAGGAGTGTAGAGGCTTTAAACAATTTTTTTTGTGTTGGAGGGCAGCAAACAGCAGCGGGGTTGAATAGCCGGGAATTTTCGTGCAGCACAGCTTGTCAGCAGGTTTGTGTTTTTTCACTTAACTCATTCATGAAGGGGTACTTTAACTACTATTTATTTACATGTTTACGATATAACGTCTTCATAACTCAAAACTGAAAAAAATTGATGGATTGCGCATGCGCAGAAGTTTTTGCGCATGCGCAAACGGCTTCGCGCATGGACAGCACCTATCACGCATGCGCAAAAGCCCATCACACATGCCCCGAAAATCTTGCGCATGCGCAACTGACCAGTTTGGCTTCTTGTGAAGCTGTACTTCTTTCGCGAGTAAAAAAATTTGTTTAATAATAGAGTTATGATGACGCAACTGAATACAGCATTTATCTAGGTAATATGTTGTCAACGTGATAAACATTATTTATAACAATTGGTGTATTTGCAACTAGTTTATTTGCACCTCGATAGCTGCGATAGGCTGCTAGAAAGAGAGAAAATAGAAAACAGTGGTGTTTTTGTGATGATTTAAAAAAAAGAAGATTTTTTGGTAATTTTTAGGAATTTTCAACAGCTACGAAGGACTACACACTACTTCCATGGCTTTACGTCAAACAGGAGTGGGGACCAACACAAAGCAACACATTTGGGATACTGGGAGGTGAGGATTTTATGTTCTCAATGCAAAGATGTTGCATAGGAATCCTATAAATAAAATATGTGAATTTTATTTATTTGCATTTTTCAATTATACCCACACTTAGATGTCATTCGATTAAAACAAAAATTGAATAAATAAATCGGTGCAACCTGTTTCGTATAAAAACTCGATCGGTCAGGTTTTTTTATAATAATTTCAATTGCTTATTTTTTGTTTTATAACAAAATAGTATATATCGAGCCACTTTCCTGGGTGAAAATGGGACGATGCTTCGAATCAAGTGCGGGGATGTTGAAAATTTTTCTTTTATTTTCAAAATTTCATTTTGCACATGTTGCAAAAAAAAAAATTATTTTCTTCCTCACGTCCCAGTGGAGTTTCTGATCGCTGCGTAGCGCTTTGACAAATTTAGATTTCATGGTTATTCGATTAAAGCTTGTTTGTGATTTCTCAATCCGTGGTGAAGTAGTAAAAACAGATAAATCAATTTGTCAGGGAGTTTTTGGGGGTGGTGAAAAAAATATGGGAGATAACGAATTTGATTCTGAGTAAAAAATATTTTTGAATTTTTTGATGTCTCTAATTCAGTTAAAGATTCTTATGAAAACCTGCGTTATGAAATATTATAGCATTGACTATTTTTATATACAATTTCGAAAATTTGAATGTTTATAAAACATTTCTGTTTTATTTTCAATATTTAACATTTATGAAATTTTTGCAAAAAAAATTATTTTGCTTTCAGCTCTTCCGACCTCTACTTCGCGCCAAATTTTTAAAAATATTTTGAAAGCCTCAAATTTGTGTAATTTTTCCAAAAAAATAAGACTGCCGTTTTTTCAAATTACATATGATCTCTGGAATATTTTCAAATTTACGAGATCTGTAAATTATTTTTTTTCCAATCTCCCTCACCGTCCTGGGTATCTAGGAATCAGTCATAATGTACACTGTCTGACTTATCATATATTTTACTACTGGACCATCGAAATGATAATTTTACACCCAAAAAAAAAACAAAAATGGTTGTTTTAAGACTTTCCTAATACTCGAATTGAGGCTTGAAAATGTAGGCTCCGAACATTTAGAATGAGACTTAGGGATTAGTACTTCAAGTACGAGACTTAACTTGAAACTTTTGCAAATGAACTTAACTCTCAAAAATCTTGGCTTAAGCCGTGCAGCAGCCAATTTAAAAGCAGCTGCGCAGCTGAAATGAGGATTACACGAAGTTTGACATTAAGTGGTGAAGAAATACATTTAAGACGCCGGAAATCTGGATTCGAATTTGAAAGAGTGAATGGGATTTTGCATGAGTCTTAAGCTCAGTTACAGATGTAAGTCCTTCAGCTTAACCCTTTTAAATCTTACAATCGAGTCTCAACTATCAACAGCTTGAAGTCTCACAAGTCTTAAGTTTTGAATCTTTAAAGTCTCAAGGCTTAAGCTTATGCAGTCGGAAAAGTCTTGAGTTTTTACGTCTTAAGGCTTAAATCTCGAGAACCCGAGGTCTTAAGCCACATAAACGATTCAAGTCTTGAGATTGTACAGTCTGAAAAGTCTCGAGTCTCAATGTCTTGATACTTGAATTTTAAGCCTCAAATCTAAAACATTCGAAGTCTCAAGACTTATTTCTTCAAATTTTCCTAGTCAGTAGTCAATTTAAGGTCACAGAAAAAACTTGAAGTGATGGAGTCTTAATTTTTTTTTTGTTTTTTTTTTGGCATCGAGGAATTGCAATGTGTGATGGATATCGATTGCCGGATTGACGAGGGGCGACGCAGCGACCGAAGCTTGTACACGAAAACCCAACAGACCGGGAATGGGATTGAGACTTGGAAATAAAAAGAAAGTGATTGGAGAGGATGAAAGAAAATATTGAAATCGCAGAGATAAAAAAAAATATTGGGGATGACATTTGCCCGGCAAATATTCCTCATTCCAAAGGGCCAATCTCACGTAATGTAAATTGAACAGACTATTTTCGGGTAAACAAGAAAATTTGATGAGCCGCTCTTGCGCGTGTAAGTTACTTCTTTTTTTTCGCTAAAACGAAATCAAAGTTCAGGCCTTGGATATACTTCAATACTTTTATGCTTTTAGGATTATGCAGTCGGCCATGTAAACCAGGATATAAAATATTCCATAAATTTTGATCAGTTGGAATATTGAAATTTTGCTAAGCCGCTTTTTCATGAAAATGTTGAAATCGAAACGAATTATCCAAAATGTTCTTAAGACACTTGTTGTAGCCCTTTAAATTTTCTACGAAAAGGTCTAATCGATATTTCGTTGCATTTCATAGATTTTTAGATAACCTATACACTCCGGATAGCTTTAATTTGAAATCAGGTATTTGACAATATTCTAAAATTTACGAGAGATATGAAAAAAGAAAGTTGAAGATGGCCATTTTTTATGGAATTTTAATTCTGTGAAAAAATATTAATATCGGAATTTTCCAAAAATGTCGGACAGTTCGATTCTCAATATTTTTTTTTCAAAGGTTCAGAAAGAGAAAAAAAAACACATGGGGGATTCCATTACCACCAACAAATAACGAAAACACTGTTCAAAAATTTATTCTTAATTTTTGGTCCAAATCTCGGGAATTTCGCAAGTGACATTGCCGCTGAAATTTCGAAAAAATTGATTTGAAATTAATTTTTT
Organism: Asobara japonica; assembly: GCA_026005395.1. Taxonomy (NCBI): domain Eukaryota; kingdom Metazoa; phylum Arthropoda; class Insecta; order Hymenoptera; family Braconidae; genus Asobara; species Asobara japonica. The sequence continues at coordinate 2,444,422 of BQMI01000393.1, forward strand.
TTAATAAAAAAAAAAAATTAATTTTTTTCCAAAAAAAATCGCTGAGCAAAAAGCTAGATAAATTTCATACTAATTATTCCTGATTTGATTGAAAATTTGAATCTTTTTGGGTGAAATTGATTTTCATGTCACTTGGAAAATGTATCAGAGATTTTCCTTATAATCGTAATTTTTTGAACAGTGCAATTAATCCCTGAGTAGCTAGCCGACAAACTTTTGAAATTTCTTTCATTTTTCATTTTCCTTCCTTGAAAAGTCTTTATTTTCGTTCCCACCAAATCAAAGAAATTTGAAAAAATAATGTATATGAGCCTACCGGAATTTCTGGCTTGTTATCGTAGCTAAATTTGATCGCTATTTGAAATCGAAACTGAAAAACCCGGGTTCGAACTTTCATTCATCGTAACTTGTAACGTTCAATTGCATAAACGTTTGGTGAAAATAGGCAACGGTGCTGTTGGTCTATGTCGTTCTGTACTTTCTTCGATAATTAAACAGTTGCAATTGAAAAAAAAACAGATAATCTCCATTTACCCGGAGGCGCACGTGCATCCGTCGCGTAATTGAACATCACATCAATTTAATTTACTCCATTCAATATCAATTTAATTGAATTTATATTCAACGACGCAGAACTAGAATAGCTGATGCTCAAATTTTGGTTTGTCTGAAGGTTCACTCAGAGGAGTTCCACGTGGTGAACTTCGAGACCCGGGTTTGAATCTCCGACAAAACGAAGTTTCGACATGAACTCCACTTCTCTACACCCTGTTACCCGGGATATTTGTTACGTGACGAGAATCGGAAGCGTCCCGGCTCCTCACTGCAAGACCCGGGTTCCAATTCCGAGCGGATCAAGATTTCTTCATGAAATCCATCTTCATAAAGACGATTATCATGTATATTTAACAGCCATATCTGAATCGACAATGAATAGAGAGAGTAATGTTCGTTTACCTATATAGAGGTTCACTCAGAAGAGTGTCCGTCGCGTAGTTGAATGTTATATGAAGTTCAGAAGGGTTCATACCCAATAGAGGTGCTTCTCTAATCCGATAGCTGAAGTCAAAAACCGCAGGAAACGTTTGTAAAACTGAAGGCTCACTGGGAAGTATCCGGGCTCTCAACTGCGAAACCCAGGTTCGAATCTCGGATTAATGTCCCGACACCACCGCCTATATTCACCTTCGCATATCTTCCCGGGCAAAGTAATTATTTCAAATTTTGTCGACTAACCTCCTCAAGACCAATAGCGTCAGTAACAAGGGATTTGAGAGTAGAGTAAAAAAAATGAAGAACAGAGACAGAGACAGAAAGAATGCATTACCGCAATGCTAGCCCGAGATTGTGCGGCCTTAATGTGGGCTTGTAGGTGCAGAGGGGGGTGGAAATAGCGGCAGGGGTCCCGATTGCATCGGCCCTTGACAGCGTCCATGCAGACCGTCACAGAACCGTCCTCGTTCGCCTGCACCGTCTCGAGGGGGTGCGCAAACCGGCACTCCGTCTCACCGCGTTTGCACGCCCCGCGTTGAAACTCGCGACATACCTACAGCAAGAGCGAACACGCATGGCATAGCACTCTATCTATGGGGGGGGGGGGGGGGGGGGGGGGGTAGTCACTGTAGAGTAAAGATGGGGTGGGGGGGCTATTTGAGATGAGGAAGAACAGAGGATTTGCTTAATATGGCAGTTCAGAAAAAAAAAAATCAGTGAATGCGCGATATCTCGAAAACTAGGAAAAAAAAATACCAACTAGGTAGAACATTGTCCTTATTAATGTTTTGCAAAATTAGCCAGTTTGTCGACAAATTTTGGGAAGATCTGATCGGTATGGACGCCTCCGAAAATATTCATAGCACTGTTAGCGATACTTGCTGCGAGCAAGCTAAATCAATCACATGCTATGCATATATAGGGAGGCAGTTGTGCTGTACAATTCATATATCGTAAACCACAATTCTTTAATCGTAAAATACGATTTTGACATTCCTAAATTAAGATTCAATTTTCCTGTGTGCTGTAGGCAAATTTGAATATGCTTGGCATCTAAAGCTTCTCGGACAGAAGCTTGTAGTGAAGTGAGGCTAAAAAATCTTAAATTTTCTATTACAACAAACTATTGGCTTTCCAATCTCAATTGACGCTTCAACTTAGTTCCGAATGTTCAGTTGATCTAAATTTTCGAGATATCCGCAATAAAGCAAAACCATTTTTTCTCTGTGTGACGCTCTAATTTACCTAGGGGTTCAACAATAACAATAATTACAAGTGGCTTAATCAAGGTTCCTTAGATATATTAAACTGTGCATATTGCTATTATCGATATTGACTATAATGCGTCCAATGATAGGCGATCTATTGATGTAGCTAAGCAATATCCACAGTTGGGAATTCGTCTATGCGAAAATTTGATTTTTGACGATATACCCTGATGGAAGAAGATGCTCCAATGTCACATATATGTTCACAACAAGGACTTGGGAAGATTGAGGATGGGCTTTTATGAGAAAGATTTGAAGAAGTTTGAAGGTTTGGGGGCAGCGATTGATCTTATGACTTACTTCCTCATTCCGTCTTTTTTACTGCAATTAAGGATTTAAAATTGATTGGATTGACTGATTTATCAACGGGGTCAACAATTAGCTTCATAACGATCAGCCACTACCAACTATGTCCTACCGATTCCCACAGACAGAAATATATATGCTAAATGGCAAAAATATATGTCCTGTCTGTTAGCTCTTGCAAGTGTCAATTCAAATTGATCGGGTGATTGATCCGATGCCTTAATATCTCGAAGATGTTGATGAATTCGTTATGTCCCTCCTCATACATCAAACATGTGATTTATGTAAGATCGAAACACCAGATGAAGTATTTTACCGATGCACATGGGTAAGGCAGTAAACAGCTTATCGACTATTAAAGAGCGGGAATTCACTCTAAATTTGAATTGCGTATGCAAGAGAATAACCATTCAGCTACATATATCGCTGGTATAGATCATATACTAATATCTATGGAAGGGATACCTCATCTCTGGTTCTACAATAAATTATCGTGTTTATTGCTACTGTTTAGTACAATTGTTACTGTAATGCGCTGTTTAGGGAGTTACCATAAGCTTGGTGTTGGTGTTTCATAATGAATCATTATTAGTTAATTATCATTAATTTCTCTCGTGATCACACTAGCGAGTACATGGATATACGCATTGAGTCAAGAGACACTCACACACACAGAACGGAAGAATTTCATATACAGTGAGGCGGTGAAGTCAATTGCACGCGTGCATTTAAGCGGGAAAATTTGAAAAAAAAAACGATCTTCCCCACCCCTGACGATTTCATTTTTTTATGTATTAGTTGATGAGTATATCATGAATATACATCATAATAGTAACAATATACTCATCAATATTATTAACATTGATATTATTCACGAATCGAAAAATAAGGTTGGGATTATATGATGTACTGCGCGTGCGCATGCGCATACATAGTACAGGAGTAGCGTTATATACATATATTAATATGGAATGCGACATGCGATATATAACGCACGCCTCGTGGTATCTCCACACAGTCAAGTATATGATGAAAAATATAACTCACTGGGTATTTCAAAATTGATCAATTTTTTGGCCATTGAGAACCAAACGAATTTAGAAGTCAAGTAGTAGAATTTGAGAATTTATTTTCAAAAATGTTTCAAAACAAGATAAATATCGAGAAATCTCGACACTTATCAAGTATGACCGATATATGTCGACTATGATCCATTGATCTCGATTATGATCGATAGATATCGATTAACAATAATCTATATCGATTACCCTGAATAGAGATTGGTTAGATTCGATAGTTATCGATTTATACCTATATCTAGCGAATTCTATCGAATAATATCGACAGATACCCTTATTGGTCGATTGGAATTGATATATCGATTAGTATCGATAGATATCAATATATGTACATCGATATATTATTTTCACATTATTCTGGGAAACTCCGTATAAATTATATATTTTCACAATCATATTTTTTCTGTGTGGATGAAGTCGTTTGGTGATAAGAGTATATGACGTTGTATAACTGTGTATTGAGTTCAATGTGAGAGGAAGATAAGGAATGCGATTTTGGGATAATAAATTGTGGATTGAATATTCAATCGAGAATTGAGAAAATCCCGTTTTTCAATTGTGTAGAAACTGAAAATAACGAGCGACAAAACTCCCATTAGAACCATATTTAAATTATACGGCACATGAACACATACCATATAATTCAGTTATTGTTTATCCGTATTTTTTCCGAATTTGGAGAGGACTCTGCAAAATGGGAAAAAAACGAATTTTATATGGACTGTTTTGCCCTATTTTCTTTGCATACCCAATTTTTTTGTAAACAATAATAATAGTTCTACGCAGAAACAAACAACGACAACGATGCGAGCCCAACGAGACTTCGTAAATCGATACTCTTGTTAATTAGATAAATTAGTGGAAAAGAAATAATAATTATTAATATTATAATTAGATACGATCGATTTACGAGGGCAACTCGCTGCTTTTTGAGCCAGTAAATTATTTTTAGGCAACACGTTAAATCGGCAAAAAACACAACGATAATTCTATTGATGTATTATGCTGAAAAAAGATTTAAATAACTGAAGAGATAAAATATTACATTTAGTTGAACGTGTAATAACTAGTGTGAGGCGACAACGATCAAAAGTGCAATTTCAAATGTTCAATAATAATAAATAAACTCATTTGGCACTTTGATCGGAGTTTCGTTAGCATTTTGTCAATAACTGGGTATATATATATATATATTTTGTTTTTTCTAAAAATTGCATATGCTGAAAAAAACGAAATTTTCGCCTACTTTTTATGTACAACTTAATTTTTTTTTCTACATATATATATATATTATATATACCCTTCAATACGTATAAATATGTAAATCACATGCGTTTGCGTATAAGCCCCTCCGCCTAGCTGTAAAATAAATAATATACCACAATTAATGCATTAGAGGATTACTGAATTAGAAAGTAGAAGTAACAGAAAACGAAAAGTTGAAGGAAAAAAAAGTGAAATCAAAAACTCAAATTATTGATAAATCGGCGCTACGAATATATCCAAATCGAAATTGTCATATGATCATGATAAATAAATAATATAACTGTATGACGTTTTTACATGACGATATTAAACGGCAATCAATCAATTGTGAATATACACTAGGCTGAAAAAACATTAATAGACAGAGAAATTGATTGTTTTTCAATGTCAGAATTTTGTTTGCCATCTAAAACGTGCGCAGCGATTGTTACGCGTGAAGAAGATTTTTTAAATAATTAGAATACATCAGTTCTACTCGGCAATACACTACGGTCATTCTGCGTTACTTAATGTTCCTGCTTCGGAATTATTCAATCCAGATTAGTTGGTCAATAAAACGACAAAAGCTCAAGACGAAAATATTCACAGAAAAATAATAATTTTTCAGGTACACAATCGGGATTGAATAGTTCGTTAACGAAAATAATTTTTTGAGAAAACAGGCAGCAGGCAATTGGTTGAAATTTTTCCTCAAAACAATGATTATTTGAGTGTAACTGATTTTTGATGGGTTGTGGCCATCAATTGTTTGGGTTACTTAATTTTTAAGGTAGCTGGGAGGGGTGGGGGATGATTTTGTTGAAGTGGTCTGAGGACTCGAGCAATGATTGCATATCATTAAGATTTTTTTTTTATAGAAATGATTTTTTTACCTTATTTCGCTAATTAATTTTTCTTTTCAGCCTTAGGTCTTGTTTAAAATTTATTCTTCATGGAATATTTTGGAATGTATGGGAGATATCGAGAAATTTTACCAGACATTTTTTGTACAGAATCAAATTTGGTAAGAAAAATATTTTTAGTTAAATTTTCATATTTCATAAATTTTGAAATATTTCCAGAAAGCTATTTTTACAGTGAAATTCCTGAACACAGTTCAAACCCAATATTTTCCCGTTTAAATTTGAACAATTTCGACAATTTGAAAAATTGGCTTATGGATTTGCCGATGCAAGTTCCATCAATCTCGATTTATATCGATCAATTGCAATATATACCGACTAGTATCGATTTTTATCGATCAGAATCGCTACAAATCAACAGATCTTGATTAGTAAGGATATATATGGCCATGAGTATCGATATTAATCTTTATATCGATTAATATCGATGGATTTATATGTCCATTTTTCCGAAAAAAATTGATATTCAATCAGGAATCAATTCTCTAAATTTCATGCTGAGAATCTAAGCTTTTTAATGAGAAAAAAAATTCTTAATGATCAAACATTGCTTTCCGCACACCATACACAATTATCTACCCATCTAACCACAAGGATAAATATAACGATTTGTGCAGCCGCGTTCACCTTATTTAAATTGATATCCCAATATCATAGCACAGACAATAAATGAAAGAATAAATTATAGCCACTTTTGGATTAACGAATGATTGGAAAAAAAAATAATAAATAAATAAATGTAAATGAAATTGAATGATTTGGTCCCAAAAATTGAAAATAAAATATTAATAAAATATAAAAGTAAATTGACGTGATAATGCAATAAACGCAATTTGTTTTAATTTTTGAATTACATTTGTTTTTATTTGAATTCCATCATCAAAAGTTTTTTTTTCGCGTGACCCGGACTTAATGCAAGTCATCGCATTACATCATCACAAGTAGGTAATTATTATGATTATTTTTCTTGTTATTAACCATTCGTTATTGTATTATTTTACTCAATACTATAATTATTAATTATTCGTAAAACCAATTCGTTATTAGTTTCAAACAATTTCGATTTTCGCTTCAAATATCTCATTTTGTTTTTCTTTTTTTTGTTTTTTTTGTTTTTTAATTCTTAAACTGCAATAAGTGGGTAATAATAAGTAAGTAGTTTATCCAATTAACAATATCACATTGTGTATACTTTTTTTGTCCATTTTTCAGTTTTTTTTTATCATCTCTTATCAAATCGTCATTTTTTCCATTTTATATAATCCTCTTTTTCATTTGTCATTTTTGCCTTTGCATAATGCACCATTCGTGGACCGTTTTTATTATTTTCTCCTATTTTTTTTATTCTTCCCTTATAGAATTTAACGAACCACTCGCGTACTCATACCGGTTTTAACTCAGAGAATCAATTGGTTTTTTGATGGGATTAAGCGCAGAGAAATGAGAGTGGGTAATTGGAGATTTTTTTGGTTGACATATATTCACGTTATGTTTTTCTGTAATGGTTGTGAATTAATTTTTTTTACTACAATAAAAATTGAAAGAATTACAGACTTTAGAAATTTAGACACGAAATTCCTAACGAAGGAAAACAAATTTCAGCTAGTTCGAAAATTCTAAAAACATAACAAATATAACAAAAAAAAATGGACATCAATTTATGAAATTATGATTTTGAAATTAATTGTAAGGGAAAGTGGGGCAGAATGGGGCCTGTCACGGTATATTTTACACGTGTGTTCCATTAAGTGTGTTCCTCCCCCCCGCCCCCCCCCCGGCGCCGGACATAGACCAAAATTTGTTGTTTGGAGGCCAAAAAAATATTCAATTATGGACCTCAGTTTCTCTGCTTAGACCCAGTGATGGCTTTTTCCTCGTAACAAAAGTATAAAAAAGGAAAAGGTGGGGAATGAGATACCATGGGAGCAATAATAGACAGTTACATAATGTGATTATCCGGAAGCAAATATCGAAAATTTAAAATTTTCCACAAGCGTTTGTCGTCAAATCTGTTCCAAAAATACTGCAAAATTAACAATTGGCCAGTCAAATTCGCTGATTTTTTGAAGGTAAACATTTAAATAACTACTGTGGGAAAAAAATTGGGAAAATTTTGAAAAAAATTATAACCTGAGAATTTGGGGGTTTTTGAGGATTTTGAGAACATTGAAAATTTTGAACGATAATTTTGAGACCTTTGAACCTTCTCGAATTCTAAGACTTTCGAAAACCTTTTCACAAATTTTACATATTTTACAAAACAAAAAAATCTATAAACTTGTGTCCGTAATTATTTCCACGTTTACCAACTAAAAATCGATAAATTTTGCTAATTACAAGATTGAATTTGTAATAAATGCAATAAAACAATTTAATGTCCAACAAATGATCAACGAATTTACCAAAATTTTGAAAAAAAAACGCTCATTTTTTCGAGTTTTGCCACCGGTTTTTAGTGATATAAAATATAATCAATCAATTTGTTAACCTACCTACTATATACATATCTCATATGTTCTTATGTGCGTATGCATGTATTAATTATTATTCATCGAATTCTCGTTTTAATGCAATATACAATGAACTTGCATACGTACATATATGTACACATATATGTATATCCCAATGCTTTTTTTCATTATAATTTCAGTAATGATCGAACGTGCATCCATGAATAATTAAATAGAAAATTCAGTTGTACTGATGATATCATTATGACAGACATAGGATTTATCGGGACTGTTGAATTTCTTTTGGAAAAATGTTGTTGGCAAAATCGGAATTTTTGATTTTTTTTCTGGAATTTTCTCTGTTTTGGGAGACAGGACTGTTTTTTTAAATTAATGAGAAAGTGAGAAAATTTTGAGAAACAAGAAAAATTGTGGGAAATATTAAAAATTTAAAAACCTCACAAATTAAAAAGCCAAAAAAATTTTTGGAATATGCTACATTTATAATTTTTCAATTGCAAAAAATTTGAAAAATCCAAAAATGTAAAAAAAAAATAGAAATATGAAAACCATTCCAAATTTGCCAAAATTTTCAAAACCCATTTTAAATAGTTATTTCTTTTTTGATGCTCTAATTGTTTCTTGGTAATGTTTTAAAATCATATTTATTTAACAGAAATTACATTATTTGATAGTTTTTCAAAAAGAAAAAAAGAATCCCAAAAACGGTCAACAGTCCACGGGGAACAACTGAATGAAACTAACAAAATACAACAAATAACAATTCACCTTGAGTATCAATTTCCATGATCACAAACTCGTCTAATAATTCGCCATAAATCCTCCATAATTAACAACTCAAATGTTCCATTAAATGCTTTTCCACGCTCATAAACAAATTCTTCACAATGCCCTAGTGCTTAAACCTCATTCTGTCGTGCTTTAAATTTTCAATCGAAGTATAATTTCTTCAATATTATTCGACTCATTACAATCCACTTCAATACCTAATTTCGTCCTCATTTCTAATTACCTCTAATTATTCGAATTGGTGAGTGAAATGTAGTAATAGTGAATTGGAAAGTGGATAGGTAGAAAAATAAACGTGAAAATTGGAGTGTACTTTGCAAAAATTCGAACCATTTCTATGATTTTGTTCCATTCATTTACGGGGATTCGCGTTATTTTCGTTATATCGATGTCTCAAAAAAAATGATTTTACAAAAATAATCCCCCAATTTCATGCACTGGTTCAAATAAAATGTGTTCTTCAATTTAAATTGATGCTGACGAAGATATATCGAAATGTATCGATAACTATCGACGAATATCGATTAGTCTCGAACAGTATCGATACACATTGAACAATATCGATATACATAGAGAGGTGTGGATCTACATCGGTAAGTAAGCATCCATATCGATAGGTACCGATCCATATCGATAGGTATCGATCCATATCGACAGGTATCGATCCATATCGACAGGTATCGATCCATATCGATCCATATCGACAGGTATCGATCCATATCGATCCATATCGACAGGTATCGATCCATATCGATAGGTATCGATCCATATCGATAGGTATCGATACATATCGATAGGTATCGATCCATATCGATAGGTATCGATAGGGATCGATCCATATCGATCCATATCGATAGGTATCGAGCTATATCGATAGGTATCGATCTATATCGATAAGTATCGATAGATATCGATTCACATCCATAGGTACCTATAGACGTCGAAAAGTACGAACACATCAATATATTCGTATTAATCGAATTCATTCGATGTATCGATATTGATTCATATGTATCGATATTGTGATATACATCGAAAATCATCTGTCATGCATTGGAAAAAACTTTTTTTTACAAAAATAATTCTCCAATTTCACGCATGCACTGGTCCAAATAAACGGTTTTATCTCATCTAAATTGGTGGAAAATAAAAAAAAATGTTTTATTGGAGAGAATATCATGTGTGTTTCTGCAATGCGAAAGGCAAGGAATTGATTTGTTACCGTGAAATATATCTCGATACCTCCCACGGGCCAGCCTCACCCCCCTCCCAAGTTACACGTTATCGAACTATAAAATAATCCTATGCAATCCTAGATTTATGTCTAACGTATTATATCTAAATATAGGTATTCAGGAGTTATTGCGCAGGTTTTCACGTCTCTGTGGCAAATAAGCCCTTATTGAGAAACAGTTTGATTTAGGTCGATGCAGATGCGAGAATTTGTTCCAGTAGAGCTTACCGACTTGATTAAAGCAGGCTGTACTTGAGTTAAGTCGCATTCGTCATAATTCGTGTAGTTTTCAAATCGTCTCATTCAAGTTGCTTTTTATGTAACGCCAGTTTTTTTGTACTTGATTCAAGTTGCTTTGGATTTATTTCAAGTCGCTCGGTACTTCATCCAACATGCTTTGTATTTGATTCAAGTTGCTTTGTACTTGATGCGAGTTGCTTTGGACTTGTTTCAAGTTGATTTGTATTTGATTCAAGTCGACATGTACTTGATTCAAGCACGTCAATATTTTCACGTTTATTCAAAACTTGACCAACTTAAAACAAGCCGATATTCTACTTGAATGGCGCATACGTCTTCGCGTGGCTATCATAATCAAACTGTTTTCGATCTACGAATTTTAATCGTCTTCTCGTGTCAATAATGCAGCAAAAACGTGACACTTGGTGTTTTTTAACGGAAAAAATGAGTTTTCGTAAGGCACGAGCGTGCGCACGACCATGCCTATTATTGATTCTCTCTTTTTCTTCAGTTTTTTTCTGTATTTTTTTTTCTTGAGGATATATACAGTACGGGGTCGTGCACACGTTTCGGTCGACGATAAAAAATAAATAAATAAAATAATTAGAATAAAAATCTTTTGAATCTGTGGGTTTCCAAGAAAGAAGATAATAAAACCATACCATTTCAAAATTTTCGAAATTAAAAAAGAAGTGAAAATTTTTAGGTTGAAACAAATTAAAATGAACAAAATTTTGTTTAATGGAAAAAAAAAGAACAGATATTCGTGAAAATCTGCGCAAAGCCTCCACTGATATCTATAGAATAAATCACTCACTCGAAAAACTTTTTTGCGGAATAATCGCCTAATTTTTCTCGAAAAATTTTTCTTTACTCGACAATCTTTCATGCCCTTAATTAAATTATCTCACGTGCCGTCGACTCCGTGGTCCTCTGAAATCTACAAATTCTCGTAATAATCTACCCCACTAGAAAGTGACAAATAATGTCCCCAAGAATATAATTTACGTCTCGATGTATTTCATTTAAATATCTCCACTTCGGAATAAATGTGAACCTAAAAATTCGTTAACCCTTGATTCACGCTCAAGTCCCTAAAAATATCTTTCACGAAAACTACATCATCACGTTTCCATACTTCATCACTCGCATTCATAATTCCTGGTCTTTTCACCCCCAAATTTATATTCAAATTCCATTAAAAATTCTAGGTTTATCTATGGTCGTTGATTTTAGTATTTCCCCCATTTTCATTATTTTCTTCAACCTTTTCAAATATGCCAACAAATACAGCAGAATTTCCTTTTATTCTGAAATACAATTGTTCCTTAAAAAATAAAATTCTGCTGCATATGCAAGCGTGTTTTTACAAAACTACGTAATACGAATATTTCATAAATATATTAATGCACATACCCATGCATATACCTATATATTTATAATATATATCATATCCTTATTAGAGAGGTATATCCTATATTAGAGAGGTAAATGTGCAGAAAACTTGTTTAGATCACAATGTAACCTATATACTTCTATTGATTTTTATCGACTGATAATTTATCCATTATCGACGATCGATAATATATCGAAAATATCTCGAATCACGGTGAAAATCAACCTAGATCTATATAGGCTAAAATCCTGTCGATTCCACAATTCCGCGACAAAGTCGTAAACGTTTTGTTCCATATCTCAAGAAGTAGGGTACATAGGAGAATTTTCATGAAATGATTTTTTGTAGCTCTCAAGTATCTCTACGAAAGAAGCATTTCACGTAATATTTGCCATTCCCCTTCAATTTCAAGAAATCCTCCAAAAACGATTCTACCCTAAATCCCGTCAGTGCAGACTTGCCAAAGCATTCCAGAACGGTCTTCTACTCATTTTCCATTAGACACACACCTCTTTTCTGACCCCAGCTTGTTCCGATTCTCGAAAAGAAAATTCACCAATTGGTAATGGTAAACATCATCCCTATCAAAAAACCCTAAACACTCTAAAAGCTAACCTAGTAGTACGCATGGACGTAGACAAGATTATGGAGGGGATGATGATGTGGATGTGGATTGTGCAGGGGTGTGCATACGGAACTCGTTATTGTGGTGGGCGATGGGGATTGATTGACCGATTGCATCGTGGAGACAGGTGAAACCTGATTGGGCGGCACCTGTGTGACCTGGTAAACGCCGTTTGGCCCAGAAATCTGGCATTGGGCAGCACCGGTGCCATGTTGGCCACCGTGACCTATGTAGTTTGGTGGTAGACATACCTCGAGACGATCGGTACGCGGCATCTTCTGCGGCATTGCTACAGTTTGCTGTACGACACCTAGGGGGCTACCAACCCCCGTGGGATCAGCTGGTCCCATTATCGCTGGCATTATTGGACTTGGTGTGAAGTACGGTGTGTACGTGTTGTTCACCTGGGGCATACCCGTCAGGTAGGGATTGGTCGCCTGTGGGAAAACAGAAGAGAAGAACGCCCCGGGTTCGCCCGGAAGCGTTGGCATTAGTTAGCATTACTTGTCATGGGATTAGACCGATTAATTCAGTAGCGAAGTGCTCAATTGAGTCGAGCTTATTTCATAGAAACGCTTGTCTTGACATCTAAGAGACATAGCGAAATTTGTATGACAACAAATTTGTGGGTCTCGGTCTTGGAATGAGAAGCTAATCGAACCGATTGAGCACTTCGCTGCTAAAAATGCCCTGGCTGGATCGGAAGCGTTGGCGTTAGTTAGGATGACTTGTTATAGAGTCTCCATCAAGGAATTTAGTAGCGAAGTGCTCAATTAACTTGAGCTTATGTTGAAATCTTAGGGAGATAATGCCGTTTGTATTGAAACAAATGTGTAGGTCTCAGTTTGCTCTATGGTAAACGTCGTTGTCAAAACGGTGCTACCTTCATTTGATTAGCCAATATTGTGCGTGAGGTTAATGACAGATGGATCAAACCGATTGAACACTTTGCTGCTGGGAGTATAAACAGAAGGAAGAGAGATATTATCCGGAAACCCGTGTGTTAATTAGGATCGCAAAGTTGCAAGGTTCGGACCGATGAATCTAGTAGCAAACGGCTCAATGGGTACAGCGAAGTTATCAGCTGGCTTACATTAGATATTCAAAAATCCAATGAGAGATAGCCAAATTCGTATCTGAAGAAGATTGTCAGTTTGGCTCTGCTCAGCAGAAAAGAGTTTTATGAAAAAGTCGTTATTTCTGTTTGATCACCGAATATTCGACAAAATTTCAATTGCATTGGCGTTATAGGAATGGATTTCAGTTTTCGTTAGTAAGTATTTTGAGTCTAAGCAAGATAGGGAACATTATGTTTTATCAAGTTCATAGGTTCCACTGCACTTTACAAAAAAGTTCTTATCAAAAAGTCGATATCTCCTTTTGCTAGTCAATATTCAGCAAAATATGAGAAAATAAATCGTCTTGAAATTGATCGCTTCGCTATTGAATGGGCGGTTATCTCATTTCGATTTTCCCCCATACTACCCCCTCCACTCATTTTACCCAGTGCAATTTTTTAAATATATGCATGGCGAGACCCTTTGACCTACTTCAGTACACATTTTTTCAGAGGCCCTTTCGCACTTGGCGTTATGAATTTCTTTCTTAGAATCTCGCTCCGACGCGCAATTATAGTCACACGAAAACCACTTTTTTTGCAGTGGCTTTCGTGCTTCTATATATATATATATATTTTTTTTTTTGAGTGGAGGGAGGGGTCGGGTCACAATGGGGGAAACCTAGAGAATCAGAATGAGTGGTTTTTTTTGCGTTTTGATTCGTCTGGGTGACTTATTACAGAAATGTAGGGCCACTAGGAATTTTACATGCGCGACAATTTTACTGTAACTGCTGTGCAAGACTGTCGGTACATATGATACAGGCGATAACTACACAATTCAAATGAGCAAATTTTCAAAATCATAGCAACCTCTCCTATCTAAAATAAGTACTATAAAATTTACACTGCACACAGAATCCTAAAAAAAATTTTTAGATTTTCATTTCAGACAGACTTTAAGTCCGAATATAATTTCAAATAATTTCGAAGAATGATATATCAAATAAAATTTCGGTGTTTTGGATCAAGAAAATTTGTTCAGCTAATTACATAAAATTTACAAAACCACTGGATAAAAAAAACTTAAAAACACTAAAAACAAAAAAAAAACAAAAAAAATTAGTGAAAGCCAAACCAAAACCAGGAGTTACCATAAAGGCGTGGGTAGCGAGAAGTTGCTGCTGGATTTGCTGTTGAAGGTGATGGTGGGCTGGCAGAGGAGGTTGTCCCTCCTGTTCGCCATAATATTGCAGCGTACGGAGAACACACCAACAATCAACCACAACCACGAGCACCAGGCGGCAAACATGGGGGACAGACAGGCGGTCATACGTGTAGTATAATAACATAAAATTACTTTTCTAAAACTCTCGCATTAATGTCGCGTATGAAAAAATCCTGATATTTCAATGAGATCTTCTATAACAAGTAGGATTTTCATAGAAGGCTAATAGGTCTGTATGAGATTCCCGTTAGGATACTATCGGCATCCATTACGACCATTATTAGTATTATACTAGGATCCTATTAAGATCCTATGATGATCGCGTGAGGATCCTGTTACGATGATGTAAGGAATCTATTTGTTCCTATTCGTTTTCTATGAAAATCATATTCGAATCTAATGAGAGTCCTATGAGAATGCTATTATATATATATAATTCCTATTGAGATCCTCCAAAACCCCTGTAGCGAATCGGGTAAGCTTTGTTTTAAGAGAAGATATATGAATCTTATAAGATTCTTATAGAGCATTCCCTAAAAAAATTGTAAATTCTTTTCTTGGGACCTTATAAAAATGTCGTGGGATTTTTTCATACGGTCTGCATGATCATGAGGACTTTGGAGTTAATGAGCATTCATGGAATGATGTTTTGAGATTTGGTTTTTTCTTACTTTAAGGGTTATTGAACTCTCATTTTTGTTTCTAAATTCTATGATTTCGGATTTTTTTTTCTTCGACCTTCTTTTTGGATTTCGTAATTTTTTGAGAATCGTAGAAACTTCTGAGAATCATTATTTGCAAAATAAATTTCGTTGAAAATTTCCCTGTTGTGGATAATTTATGAAATTTGTAAAAATTACGGAATTCTTCATGAATTTTGCGAACGTTTAGAAATTGTTACAATATTTCGATTAAAAGAAAATAAATTTTGTGAAATATCCGAAGTTGACTTTTAATAGGGTTCTCCAAATCTCGCTCCAACATACATCCATCCCCATATTGTACCTGGAATATGTCTGTATACATATATTCTCCCACACATTTCATCAATGCTCAATCGTGCGACCGTTATTAATGATTCAAATGACCCGTAACCTAAATTGAATCAGCTGTTACGTTCTCCCGATTACCCCGTGGAAGATTTGAATTATACCATGTCACTTGAAAATCATTTATGAAAATGCATTAAATGTATTTAGGAGGAGGCCGGAGGCTTGAATAATATCACAATGTACATGTCATTACCGTAATTGAAATTCGCGCACCCGCATCAATTCTCCACATTTTTTTTCTTGTTTCTTGACGCAAAAAATATCAATGAAAAATTGACCGAGAAGATGTTTAATTAATAGCAATTTGATGTGTCAAAAAATCCCATGACAGTATATAGACGGTGTCGCAGAATTGCACACTTCAAATTTCTGGATCGGAAGTGGGTGCAATTTGGAGTCGAAAGGTCCTCTTCCACTTTTCTTTACGAAGTTCTCCTCGGCAAGTTATTTCATTTTTAAGTGGACCAACCAGAGCGTTACTCTGCCCCTCGACCAACGGTTGTGAATCTAATAGTTCGACATTGACAAAAAATAGGATTTTAGTTACCCTGACCTTTCCAGATCTAGATCCGTATTGTGACCTTGAGATACAACTCCTGTTTTCCTTAATTTGGAACGACTGAATTGAGCACCACTGACTGAGGGGCGGAACTACACTCTGATTGGCTTGCTTAATAATTGAATAACTCAGTCGGAGGAACTCGGAGACAAAAATGGAAACGAAACTTTTGATCCCACATTTCACGCTCGTTCCTCCCTGAAATTTAGGTTACGCAGTTACGGAACGCGATGTACATGGGAAGATAGGACATAATAGAACGTTAGCCCAAAATGAGACGGAGAGTCTATCTTTGTGCCCCCCATCCCACTCTCGGCCATGTCATTATCCTAACTGAAATTCGCGTACCCTTCAACTTTCAAATATTTTTCTCGCAGAATCCGAGGGCGAGAAAATACCAAAAAAACCGTATTAGTCCCGCCAATGTCTGCAAATAACAATAGGAACACTGGCAACACTGAGAAAAAGTATTAACACACAAAAAAAAAATGTATACAATCATGCAACGTGCTGACAATTAATAAAGTGAATGTGCATCCTCAATAGTTGCAACTCAAACATCGAGATAATTAAAAAAAAAATACATGTAACAAGCACTGTTGCATCTGCTGACCTACACCAAAAAAACAACATCACTTAAGTCATGCAGGTCTCAACTTAAGGGTTGTGAAGCTCCAAATTTTTGGACCTCCATGGAACTTGAATTAAGATCACATGATTTAAGCTAACAGGTATGAAGAAATTCTATGAGGTGTATATGGACTTTCTTCCAAGATATCTTATAGGACTCCTTTGATAGGGTTCCTCCTGTAAGATTTTCCAGTAAGGTTCTTCCTATAAAATTCCTCTTATAATATGCTTTTATAGAGTTCCTCTTCTAGAATGTCTTCCATATGGTTCCTCTTATAGGATCCTTAAACGGGTTACTCGCATGAGGTTCCTCCTACGGAGTTCCATTTGTACAATTCATATAAAAAACCTATAGAATTTCCTCATACATAGACTTTGTTTTTCTTTAGGTATCCAGAGAGATAAAAACGCCAATAATTGCTGATAATGACATACGTGTACGCGTGAGTGATTTAAGAGTATGGAAGCTGAATTTGATTTATTAATGCGAGTAAATTGGCATTCATTTAAGGACATACCACAGCGGGCACTTGACCAGGTACAAGGGGCTGTCCTGGTGTGAGTCCCATTTGCTGCATAAGCGCGTTCTTTAGGGCTAAGTGATTTCGTCCATTTATCAGTAGTTGATCCTTCAGGTGCTGAGGTGGATGAAAGTATTTGCAGGGTGGTTTCTCCCGATTACATCTTCCCTGAAAAAAAATGAATGGAACGAGGGAGTTAATTTGAGAACTCAGGGCAGTGGATGAGATAGCACATTGCAAAGTAATAGCTCCCAAAATGTTCACATTGACCCACAAGGACCAAATTTATCTACAAGGGTCAAATTGACCTGCAAGGGCCACAGTGATCTACAAGGACCAAACTTATCTGCAAGGGCCAAAATGACCTACAAGGACCATATTGACCTACAAGGGCCAAAATGACCTACAAGAGCCAAAGTAACCTACAAGAGCCAAAGTAACCTACAACGGCCATATTAACCTGCAAGGGTCAAATTGACCTACAAAGGCCATATTGTCCTACAAGCGCCGGTTCGCCCCATGCGGGCCAACGATAAAACAGTCCTACGAGGTCAAAGAAATAGTACACTGACCAAATCTAGACTTAAAAGTTGTATTTGTGACCTACATTATCAAGTTTTGAACACCGAATAAGAAATAAAGAATCAAGAAGAAAATGAGTAAAAATGAAATAAACAGGTTCCTGCGGATGACTGTGCAGTGGAAGGTAACGATCCCAGCCATTTCGGGAAACCGCCAACGGATGGCTGAATACAAAAAGCCCTTCTAGACGAAAAGAGGATAGTGAATGAGGAAAGAAGGAAAGTGATACTAGAGTTCAAGAAAGACTTGAGGTAACAACATTGTTTCGACGAGACAGTGTCGGCGATGTACCAACTCAATTACAGCTCTTTTGAACGACAAGATAATTGAAATGCCTGGCTGATGGCTTTTTTTTGCTGGTATCTTCTGTTGTTGGTGTCCCGTGAGCCGACGTCCGGTTTTTATAGCGTTTTGACACACGTAAAGGAGAGGTTTTACGTTTGATTAAGTGACGTTTCAGGGTTAATGAAAATGTCTAGTTCTTTGGGTCTTGAAAAGCGCTGGGGCAAGACGGGCCTTTTTGCGTGCCTTTGAGGCGAGTGAGGAGATGAAGGGACAATCTTCTAATTACGTTTTCGCGAATAGTTACATGGGAATAATGTCAATTGTAAAGGTTAGATGAGGGAAATGGGACGATCCTCCAGTCTGACCCTGTATTCGAATACATTATTTTTTCACTTGTTGACATTTAGAAAATTATTGGAATTATGTGCCTTTTTAAAACTTTAAAAAATTAGATTAGACGTTCTATAATGTTGCTGACAAGATCCGAATTTTTTATTTGAAAATTTTTCGTTCACCGTGTAAAACTACTTGAGATCTTCACCTATATTATGAGCACAACTATCGCTATTTTTTCTTTAGTTTTCGCGAACAAAAGGTGGCATCTTGGGGTCATATAAATCATCTGTTGGGAATACTGGCTTTATAGGTAAGTAGGGTTCAAAGCAATGCCCATCGGCTTTTCCTTTCGTACACGTGTGGTCTGAACCTCTTGCCTTTTCACGACCTTTTTACCGATCCACCATATGTCTGAGAAAAAAAAAATTGTGGGCCTATCCCCAGGCCTAACCCCACTTTATGACCCGTCTCCCGTGAAAAGCCGTCTTGGTATTCCGCGTGTGATGTGGCATCCGTCGAACCCCTATTCCTATAGCGGCCTCGCGAGATTACTAGGATTTGCCCGTGAATTTGCATATCGATTTTCTCGACATATTCCGACATACAATTTTTCGTAATTTCTCTACCAGTATAGCATTACTTTACCAAGTTGAAAAAAGCAATTAAATGAATGTTGAAAGACAAAGTATCTTTACAGTTGTAAAATTTTGGAAATTTTGGACATATTTGCAATTTTTCAAATTTTGAAATTTTCACAATTATTTAAAAAAAGATTTTTAACTTTTACCAGATCTTGAAATTTTCCACATAAAAACTTCCACAGGTTTTAAAAAAAAATATTTAAAGCCTACGTTGGTTACCAATCGCTTCAAAATTGAAAAGAAAACCGAATGCTTTCAGCAAGTGTCAATACTTTTGCAAAATAATTTTGGAAATCGCCAAAAGAAATCCAAAGCATTTGGCGTGAAATATCTAAAAAGTATCCAAATTTCTAAAAGAAACTCCCGTTTTTTTCTCTGAAAAACCTTCTTTCCAATCCTACTGACCTCAATAAATAAGTGTCAGATAACTCTGGAGTGTTTAGAAATTTTTTCGGGAATATGATCGGTGAGATGATACAGCTTGTAAAAAGAGAATTTCGTGAAAAGGGAGAAGGTTATGGAGGCGGGGGAAACAGTTTCAGTTTTCAGGTGATCTGTGGCTCCCTAGCCGTGAGAATCGATGCTGCCGACCGGCCAATAACCATACATCCCGACACTATTACTCCCTCGGGCTACATTTCCGTACCCCTAGCCTCGTCTGACTGCAAACCGAGCTTTTCCAC
Source organism: Asobara japonica (assembly GCA_026005395.1). Taxonomy (NCBI): domain Eukaryota; kingdom Metazoa; phylum Arthropoda; class Insecta; order Hymenoptera; family Braconidae; genus Asobara; species Asobara japonica. The sequence goes on from BQMI01000393.1 coordinate 2,464,565, forward strand.
TCGCTCCACACCTTCGGCCCTCATTTCGTATATTAGGTAACGCATCTTCAAATTTTTGGATCAACATTTTTTTTTACAGTTATGGGACGGCTTTTACACGAGATTGGATTGTTTTCAGAATCTAAAACAATATCAAATTTTCTTTAAAGTGTGATATAATTATATTGATTTGTTAACAATTTTTGGAAATTTTCTTTTATTTTTCTGATAACTTTTGTAGCTTTTTTTCCCTAAAATAGTGCAGTTGGGGTAGGAAACTGATCTCGATGGCGGGGGGGGGAATAATCATGAGAGGAAAAAAGTGGAAGGAAGAGCATAATGAGAGGAAAAAGTCGGAGGAAAGGCGGACTGAGAAAGAGCAGCCCACCAAATCGAGAAACTACTTCGATAAAAGAAAAGGAAAATAGAAATAAAAATATTGGAGGATTATATTGAGTTTTGTAAAAGCTTGCAAGCTTATTCAATTTTTGTTAGAATTTGCCGTTTAATTGTACAGAAGCATCTAACCACCCATGGAGCTTTTCTACTCGTTTCACTCATTTTCGCTTATTTCGTATATCTTTTTTTTAATGAGAATTTCTCATTTTTCTATAAATCTTTTAAGATTTGGTTACATTCTTCTTAAATCATTTTACTCCTCCGAAACATCAATAGATTTTTTCATACCCTTCTCGACTCTAATCGGTTGTTCAGTCACTACAAACGCGTCGGACTATACATCGAGCAGTCCCACTCGCTTCTACATAATGCGTTTTCAGATTAAAATAATATCAATTTAATTTGTTTGACTGTGCGAGTGGTTTAAACTAATTCAGAAGTTCTTGTGATTTTTTTCAAAGCTAGAAACAAAGCTCGAATTTGTTATTCTATTTTCTAAGTCTGTCTAACAACAAATTGAGCTTCTCCGCTGGTTTTCCGTTTATTCAATTCAACGGTTTTGAAAATCTCCATTTCTTTTTAAGTCTTGAAAATGTTGGAAAGTTTTGTGTTGAATATTCTTGAGTTTCTTATTATGATGAGAAATAATCGTATTTTCGAGGCATTTTTAGCCAACATTCACGCGACACTTTATCCGGAGTATTTCAATAATGGGGTATGATGAGCGTAAAAAAAATCGAGTAGAGGGTTTCCGGGTCTGGGAAAGGGACGTGAAACAGTCTTGTATGGAACCGTAGTATTTATGGAAATGAACTCAGTTAGTTTGAATCCTCTTTCTCACCCCCTTCGTACCTCAACGTATAATGATCCTCTCGTTGCGAAATTTCCAGAAAGTTAAAATTTTTTCCATTATTCAAATTGTGGAAGTATCGAAAATTTTTGAATTTTGCAAATTTTTTTTTGTAATTTCAAAACGTCAAGATTAAAATTTGCGAATCCGTTTTTATCGAAAATTTTCTAAGCAATGATTATTATTTTCATTTTTTAAATAATCAGAATTTTTCAAATTTTCAAAATTGTCAAAATTTTCAAAATTTTCAAAATTTTCAAAATTTTCAAAATTTTTAAAATTTTCAAAATTTTTAAAATTTTCAAAATTTCTAAAATTTTCAAAATTGTTAAAATTTTCAAAATTGTTAAAATTTTCAAAATTTTTAAAATTTTCAAAATTTTTAAAATTTTCAAAATTTTTAAAATTTTCAAAATTTTTAAAATTTTCAAAATTTTCGAAATTTTAGGAATTTCAGAGAATGGAAAATTTCTCAAAATTCCCACCATTTTTCAAAGTTATCAAAACTTCTCAAACATTTTACAATTTCTCCAATTCATGGCATTCTAATTTTGGAAAAAAATTGAGACGAAAAAAGGGCCGAATAGAGAGATTGGGTAGACACGGAGCAACCTGTATGGCACCGTAGTATTTATGGAAATGAACTGAGTTAGTTTGAATCCCCTTTCTCACCCCTACCAGTGTATAACGATCCTCGTTTTCCATGTTTTCTCCCTCATTTTCCATTTTCATTGCTCCTCGGCTTCCTAGGTACCTATGCTCTCGCTTGCGCATCATCTCAGCCGAGAATACTCATTCTCCCCTATAAACTAGACAAGCTCTTGTTTGCTCACCTATAATTACGTAAAATTCATAAGTTACCCGCAATATCCATCCACCTATATCCCACCTGCAAACACCATTCTGGGTAATATGAGAAAAATTATTCTTGTTATTTATTAGAATGAGGGCTTAACTCACGTTTAATCATGATAACCCCAATTTAAAAACAAAATTTGAAACCTCTAAAATGTTGTGTAAAACATCCAAAAAAATCCGACAAAATGATGAGTGAATTCTCAAGAAAACCAAAACAATGTTAAAATGATGTGAACATTCTAAAGCTGGTCTCACTAATTGTGGGAAGAAATTCATAAAATACAATAATAAAAGGTGCAAAACAAATTTTTTTTAATCTCTAAAAGTTTTATACTTTTTGTTTAGAGAAAACTAAACAATTAGAAAAAATTATCAACCCTCTCTTTCATTTTAAATTTCTAAAAATTCTTCTAAAAATTACACCTTCAAAACGTTCTTTAATTTAGTCTAGCAAAAATTTCACCCTAAAAGCCATTCTCCTTGGAGAATCTTAAGTTATGACCAGACGACTTTAATAATACGTAGTTTCAGTTCATAATGTTGAGCGAGAGAGAGAGAGATAAGAAGGAGGAGAGGGGGGTGCGATAGAGGCAGAGGGAGAGATGTGTGTGTATGTGTATGTGTGTGTGTGTGTGTGCGTGTGATGAGTTGCATGTGTGTGCGCTAGAGCGTCAAATGGGAAGGGGAGAGAGAGGGAGGAAAAATGGAAGAGGTAGATGCAATGAGTGATAGAGAGGAAGGAGAGGGAGAGAATAAGAGAACGCTTGTCACTCGTGCATTCTGCCTACAACCTGTTGCTATCCATCTCTTTCTTCCCCGCATACCCCTTACTATTCCTCGCTCTTTGCACATACATACGCCCCTCATCAAGACCTTTTGCACACACAATAAAGACTCTCTTGATCTTTCTGCATGCGCGATTAACCCGCCCCATTCAGCTCACTAATCAATGCGACTAATTTAGCCCCATGGGGGTGGTGGGCGCAGCTGAGAAATCATTAAAAAAACGTTTGAGTCTGCATTGCCTCTTACTTTTAACTCTGCCCTTGAATCTCACTCTCGTTTTGGTACTTGAGGAATTTCGGAAGAAACAATTAGCAAAAATGCTGGTGGCGTAGTTGGAGAAAAATTGAGGACTCGGGTGTGAATCCCGATTGGAAACATTTTTTTAGAAATTGTGTTCGACTTGTTCGAGGAGATGTTAGCCGAAACTCTCGCAGCGTAATTGAAATAAAAATAATAAACTTTTCACGTATGACAAGCTAGCAGTAAAATCGAGCAGAATCGAATTTTCTTTATTGCATCAATTTGAGCTCTTTTTGAGTTAATTTTGAGTGAAAAGAAAAAATTTTGAGCTCACCGGTATCAGCTCAAAAATCGTGTTACTGCTAGGTTTCGCGCAACCTAGCAGGAAAAACTTTAAAAATGAGCAGAATCAAATTTTCTTTCTTGCATCAATTTAAGCTCTTTTAGAGTTAATTTTGATTGAAGAGAAAAAATTTTGACCTCACCTGTATTAGCTCAAAAATTGAGTTACTGCTAGGTTTCGCGCAACCTAGCAGTAACTTTTTTTTTTAATGAGCAGAATCAAATTTTCTTTGCTGCATCAATTTAAGCTCTTTCAGAGTCAATTATGAGTGAAGAAAAAAACATTTGAGCTCACCTGTATTATCTCAAAATTTGAGTTACTGCTAGGTTTCGCGCAACCTAGCAGTAATTTTTTTTTTAATGAGCAAAATCAAATTTTCTTTGCTGCATCAATTTAAGCTCTTTGAGAGTTAATTACGAGTGAAGAAAAAAAAATTTGAGCTCACCTGTATCAGCTCAAAAATCGAGTTACTGCTAGGTTTCGCGCAACCTAGCAGGAAAAATCTTTGAAAATGAGTAGAATCAAATTTTCTTTCTTGCATCAATTTGAGCTCCTTTTGAGGTAATTTTGTGTGAAGAGGAAAAATTTCGAGCGCACTTATATGGGCTCAAAAATCAAGTTACTGGGTGGTTTCGCAAAAGCTAGCGGGAAAATCTGTAAAAATTAGCGGAATCAAATTTACTGTTACATTAATTTGAGCTCTTCTCGAGTTAATTTTGAGCTCCCCTCAATCAGCTCAAAAATCCAGTTACTGCTAGGTTCTGCGAAAACTAGCAGGAAAATCTGTAAAAATGCGCAGAATCGAATTCTCTTTGTTGTCTCATTTAGAGCCGTTTTAGACTTAATGTTGAGGGAAGAGAACAAATTTTGAGCTCACCTGCATCCACTCAAAACGAGAGTTAATGCTAGGTTTCGCGCAAGCTAGCAGAAAAATATTTTAAAATGAGCACAGGCAAGTTTTCTTTGTTGCATCAATTTGAGCTCTTTTAGTGGTAATTTTGAGTAGAGAGAAAAAATTTTGAGCTCACCTCAATCAGTTCAAAAATGGAGTTACTACTAGCTTTCGCGAGAGGTAGCAGGAAAATCTTTAAAAATCAGCCGAATCAAATTTTCTTAATTGCATTAATTTGAGCTCGTTTTGAGTTAATTCTAAGTGGAGAGAAAACATTTAGAACTCACCAATATCAGCTCAAAAATGGAGTTACTCCTAGTTTTTTTGAAAAGCTAGAATTTGGTGTTCACCACATCATGATCGACAAACAAAGCGATTGCAATATAAGGAATTTAACGGATAATTTATAGAAAATTAAGTTCAGAAATGGGAAGAAAAAAATTGAACCAGCGGAGAATTGAATTCGAGCGTTCTCCACTATACCTGACTTGACCTGAAAATTGTTTATTATCATTTATGATATATATACTATTATACAGGGTGTCCCAGAAGTATATGCTGATGCGAAAGGGGTGGGTTCACGGGGTGATTCTGAACGGAAAATCCCTTTTTCACTTTTTGATCAGAAGCACCCCTATGGAGTTCTGGGGATGTGAAGAATAGCCAATGACGCTACAGCGTTCACCTGCTCTGGGGTTTCGTGGCCGTAACGCATACTAACGCCTGCAAACACACACACGCACGCTCCCGCACCAGCCCACACACACCCTCACATGCGGACGCCTGCGCACACACAACTGACCTTGACGGGGCTTTGGTGTAGTGGGTAGAGTGTCTGCCTACTATTCCAAAGGTTCCGCGTTCGATTCCCGCTCACTGCAAAATATTTGTTCTGAAAAATATTTTCTGACGGACTCCGACCGATGGCAGGAACATTCCGTGTGTGCCATCGGCGGTATCCATGAAGTGAGACCGTGAGCCGGGACCGAACGCGACCCGTCGCGCGGGGGGGGGGGGGGAGGGTTCCATCGTAGACGCCCGCCATCGTATCACAGGGGTTTCTGGAGGTTTACCCTGTGATCAGAAATACGATGAGCTGAAACGGCGAAGTCGGCCCCAGCCGCAATGGGTGGGTACTCTGATCCGTAGTATTGCCCATGTAGTAATGCTTACCAACGGGGACGTGGGTGAATACAAATAGAGAAAGAGTGGAAAAAAAAAAAAACACAACTGACCTTCTGAAACAACATGAATCTTCTGGGGTAAACCGGTGGTAAAATGGGCCCCTGAAGTAAAAGGTACTCCCCGGGAAAAGAAATTACTTTCACTTCAGGGGGCCCAATTTACGTCACGGCATCGGATTTGCTCCAGTGTGTCAACCGTGTGTGTGTGTGTGTTTTTTTGTCTCCGTCCCTCTCGTTGGTCCTCCCCTCGGTAGCGGCCGTTAAGTATTCCTTCAGGAAGGAGTACTGGACACCCATGCGGCTGGGGCTGACTTTTCCCCATAGTATTTCTAAACCCAGGGTAAATCTCCAGAAACCCCTGTTTTACGATAGCGGGCGCCTATGTTGGACCCCACCCTGCGTCGGGTTAGGTTTCCGCTCGGCTGGGCGGTCTCATTTTATGGGTACCACGGATAGCACACACAGAACGTTTCTGCTTCAATCGGAATCCATTTTCATCGGAATATATTTTTGAAAATATTCTCCGGCGGTCGGGCGCCAACCTCTGACTTTTGACGCAGTAGGCAGATACTCTATCCACTCCGCCAAAGCCCCGACTTGGGTCTGTGTGTTTGCGCGGGTGTGTGTGTATGTGTGCGGGTGTGGGTGTATTTACGCGCGAGTATGCGTTACGGGCACTGAAGCGCAGATCAGCTGATCGCTGTGGCGTCATTGGCTCACGTTTTCACCCCCAGAACTCTTCAGGGGTACTTCTGATCAAAAAGTGGAAAAGGAATTTGTTGTTCAGAATCACCCTCTGAACCCTCCCCTCCCAGATCAGCATATACTTCTAGGACCCCCTATATACAGTATCGATGTCAGAAACCATTTTATAGTAGATCACTAGCCATTGGCTTTATTTCTAATTTGAAGCATGTTTTCAATCAATTCTTCATTAGTAGACAGGATTATATGGATTTACAGTTGGGTATGATATAAATGAAAAATAGTGGTGTACAAATGTGTGTGCCCCATGCAGGGCACAAACAAGACTTGCCGATTTGGTATTTAACTACAGCATCAGAACGCAACCATGGTGATGAGCAAAAGCAACGATGATATAAAAAATCCGAGTTCAATTCTAGCAAATGAAAAATTCAATTACACTAGTTTGAAAAGCACATAATGATTCGGTTTTGTCATTGGGTCATTGAGAAGCTATGAGCAGCTACGTTCGTTCTTCTCGTATGATGTACGTAATTGGTTAAACGGCCATACCTCTTTAAATATGCGAATTACGGAAAAAAGTCATTCAACATAAAATGTGTATTTTTGCATGCGTAAAAACTATTGTTTAGTGATCATTCCGCTAGCTGATACGATTTTCGCCATAGAGCGTTATAAACAATTGGAATTGTTTATAACAATATATATATACGGTTAATTGCATTCAAAATCTAATCCTCTCCGAGTTACATTAGAACACTCCGATTCAGACCCTAATGGCCTGCATGGCTTCATTCTTTCACTTATTACACACATCATTTTTCAAACTCCTATACCTCCTTAATTATGCAAATTAGCAAAAAAAGTTATACTACATAAAATGTGTATTGTTGCATTTGTTGAGGACAAATTCCTCATTGTTGAGGAATAACTTTTGTCTCAGAAATTTTTCGCTAACTTTGATAGTTTAGGCAGTAGAAGATTATAAACAATTGAAATTGTTAATAACAATATATATAGTGCATCAATTTGATCCAAAATCTAATCCCCTCGATTTTGCATGGAGATGTTTCGATTGCGACCCTGAAAACCTCAATAGCTTCATTCGTTCGCGAGAAACCTAGGATCAAACTTTTTTACACACACATACACACACACACACACACACACAGACATTTGTTCAGAATTCGTTGGGGATCATTTTGGTATACTTAAAACCCTAGTTACAGGCCGAAATGAAAAAGTTCGATTTCGGGGTGATTACTATAACTTCCCTATCGGGAAGTTAATAACTCCTACAAAACCTTGTAATTAAAACATAGGGCTTCACTTGACTTGAAAGTTTATTGTCATTTATAATGTATATATGCTACATGCCGATGTGTTAAATTGTTAATGCTAGATCTCCAGCAATTAGCTTTATATGTAGTTTGAGTGAACTTTAAACTAGGCTTTTCATTGGTACATACGATTTTCAGTACATACAGGATTATAGTACATACCATTATTCATTAAATTATCTTTTTTGGTTTATCATTGGTCAATGGATACTTAACGGCCACGTTAATAAAGATTTTTGCCTTTTTTACCCCATTGGAATTTTTAAAATGGGTTCAAACTGGACCCACACAAAATTGTTCTCCATTGAAATTCACAACGATAACATATAAAAATGAACTGGCAGTTTTTACCTCATTAAATTTAATAAATTTCGGGTAAATACTCCCAGTTGCATCTATAAATGCGCAGGGATGCCCTTTGGAAGCATATGCATTGTATGCTTGACGCTGGATATTGGTCCAGTAATGTACAGTGAATGGCACCACTGACAGAAATTGTATCTCTTCTTTATAGACAGTAGCCTGCATCAGAGACAGAGCGATTATGGGATCCTCATCCCAATACTTGGACTTTGTGTGTGTAGCCTTAGCTCCACGTAAAATTGATGGTTTGGGAATGAGAGGGCATGCTCCATCGTTATCTTGAACATATTTATCAGCTAATTTAGCCCGAATTTTCTCGACATTTTCATTAGCCACCCTCTCACCTAGTCTGAGACGATGTGTGTCTCTCAGGAACAACTTTCGACAACGACCATCACCTTGCGTAACAACTCTAAAAGTGCTCTAATTAATGCAACAAAGAAAATTTGATTGCGCTCATTTTTAGAGATTTTCCCTCTAGCTTTTGCGAAACCTAGCAGTAACTCGATTTTTGAGCCCATATAGGTGCCCTCGAAATTTTTCCTCTTCACACAAAATTACCTCCAAAGGAGCTCAAATTGAAGCAAGAAAAAAAATTTGATTCTGCTCATTTTTAAAGATTTTTCCTGCTAGGTTGCGCGAAACCTAGCAGTAACTCGATTTTTGAACTGATACAAGTGAGCCCAATTTTTTTTCTCTCCGCTCAAAATTAACTCTAACAGAGCTCAAATTGATGCAACAAACCCAAATGAATTTTGCTCATTTTTAAGAATTTTCCTATTACATTTCGCGGAACCTAGCAGGGCTTCAATTTTTGAGCCCATATAGGTGAGCTCAATTTTTTTTCTCTTCACTCAAAATTACCTCCAAAGGAGCTCAAATTGATGCAAGAAAGAAAATTTGATTCTGCTCATTTTTAAAGATTTTTCCTGCTAGCTTGCGCGAAACCTAGCAGTAACTCGATTTTTGAGCTGATACAGGTGAGCTCAAATTTTTTTTTCTTCACTCGTAATTAACTCTAAAAGAGCTTAAATTGATGCAGCAAAGAAAATTTGATTTTGCTCATTAAAAAAAAAATTACTGCTAGGTTGCGCGAAACCTAGCAGTAACTCAAATTTTGAGCTAATACAGGTGAGCTCAAATGTTTTTTTCTTCACTCATAATTGACTCTGAAAGAGCTTAAATTGATGCAGCAAAGAAAATTTGATTCTGCTCATTAAAAAAAAAAGTTACTGCTAGGTTGCGCGAAACCTAGCAGTAACTCAATTTTTGAGCTGATACAGGTGAGCTCAAAATTTTTTCTCTTCACTCAAAATTAACTCTAAAAGAGCTTAAATTGATGCAAGAAAGAAAATTTGATTCTGCTCATTTTTAAAGTTTTTCCTGCTAGGTTGCGCGAAACCTAGCAGTAACACGATTTTTGAGCTGATACCGGTGAGCTCAAAATTTTTTCTTTTCACTCAAAATTAACTCAAAAAGAGCTCAAATTGATGCAATAAAGAAAATTCGATTCTGCTCGATTTTACTGCTAGCTTGTCATACGTAAACTTTTCACAAGTACAAAATACGGAGAATAATATAATTCAAAAGATAGAAACCCGGGTTCGAATCCGGTGATAAGCTGATAAACTAGCTCAATATAAGCAAACAAAACGAGTAATCTGCAAATTTGAATCTCAAGTTTCCCGGATAAATTTTCTGCACTGTGCAATCAGTGAAAAAAAAACTCTTGAATGTGGATTTCCGATCCGGAGGAAATTAAGAGGGATGGGCTTAAAACCTCTTGCTTTCAACTCCTCCTTTCCCTTTTTTTTTTCTTTATTTTTTTTTAATTGACGTCATTCTAGAGTGCCCTTTACGTGGAGTGTGGAGGGGCTGATGGAGTGTAACGGGCCCCGTCAAGGAGCTCCTGAGGGGGCAGTTGTGTGTTTAATTTAATTCTGTTTTTTCGGGGGAACCAGTGATTGCGCCGTTAATTGACGAATTCAACTGCGTGTGAAGAGTTTTTTCTGCGGCTCCTGGAGGTGTGGCATATTTTTTTCTGGCGCAGGTGGGGAACACCTGGCTGCCAAGAAATTTACTACTTCACGGGCTGATCCAAGAAGTAAGGAGAGAACAAATCAATGCAATCTGATAAGTCTGAGTTTTTAAATTAAAAGTCCGAAGGATTTTGTGTGTGTGTATGATGTATGAAATATCAATTTTCTGAGAGGAATCCTATTGATGCGGACAGGAAGATATTTTGCGAAAAACTAGTTTACAGAAACACCTTTGATTCCATTTTTCGATTGACTTCTCCGTATTCCGGAACGGCTTGAAAGGGTTCGAAAAATGGCCACTCACCCGACTTTCCCTCCCTTATTTCGCAAAAAAAAATTGTACAAGTCGCCCCAAATTACTCAAAAACCATTGAGGTTCCCCGCACAATTTACACGCGATATTTTCCCGGTAATCTCAATATTTTAACCTCACAATCGGCCAACATCTGTTAGCCATTCCACCCTCCATACGCTTCCTAGAACCAATTACCCTAAACCAGCTGTGTATCGATCCCCCTATAGACAATTTCACCCTGCTACTGCAAAAAAAAAAAAACAAACCCTGCACACGGAGAAAACTCAAAAGCTCAAGAACTGTTATTATCGCTTTGTTATCTTGCAGTGGGTGGAGAGAACTTCCCAGAAAAGAGGTTGTGCAAAAGAAATAAAAATACAAACCGTAGACGTCTGCGTTGGCGATAATACCGCGAGATTAAATCACCCCCCCCCCCCTCCCACTCTCTGGCGGCCACCCCCAGGAGGGACTTGTCATCCGACGCTCCGATTTCCGCCCTTAATTGTATTTTAATTACGAAAACCCAGGGATGTCTCCTAGACTCTCAGTCGCTCAAGTGGCCGGATAAACATCGAGTTTCGTCGCACCCCTCTTGCATGTTTCCAGGGAAAAAAATCCACCCCTTTTCCCTTGTTGCGTGCAATTATTCCGCGATATCATTCGCGAGTCTCTCGAGGTCCTTCTACTCCGGCCCCCCCCCCCTTTGACTTTTCCCCTTTTATTTTTTTTAAATTCTTTCTTCAGACAGAAGTCTGGAGATTTTAGGTACGTGACTGGGATAGCTTGGACAACCACTTTGATGTTCCGAAAAAGGACCAAGGGGATTGGGATGGATGGCCGGGAGGAAACAGGGAAACGCTGTCGACGGATGGGTTTTACTTTTTTTTTCGCTCTCTGGCTCCTATCCCATTTTCTCGACACTTGGGTAGTGTGGGGGGGGGGGGGGGGGATTCTTCTCGGTTTTGGAATTTTAGTCTTAGTGACGCAATTAACAACCCAAGTGCTGTCTTCCAGAATCGTTTGGTCATCTATATTTCTTTGGTCACAATCATTGGTAGTTAAGTAATGCTGATGATCGATAGCTTAATCGGAAATCTTTTGAAGGATGTAGTGTCAAATTTCCATGGAATGATCTGGTTTATTCCGATTCAATCCTTGCATGCTCCATTCTTGGAGTATTTCTTCGCCAGTGAAAATAAATTATCCTGCAATGTCGACGGCCATTTTCCGTTTATTGAGAATCATTCGATTCTCTGGGAGACGAGTCCAGCTCCAAGTGCCGTCTAGGCGCCCTCAAGCATCAGAAAGGATCGATGAGAAACTACTGAAAGTCGTTGAGTATTTCGAGGGCCTTCGGAGGACGTCTGATGCCATTCCAGGCAAGTTGGTCACGTTCTCCACTATTACGGAAGATGTTCCAACTATCGAAAAGCATTCTACCACTCTACAATGTACACGTAGTATATATCAAGTGCAGTCGTCAACGAATCAATCAATGTGCGTTGAAAAAAAGGCAAATCTATTTTTTTCCGATTTAAAGAATTACTTACACCCTTCAAACTTCTACTCCTCATTTTAAAAAATTCAGAAGAAAAAAAACTCTTAGTTGATTATCGAAAATTCATTAATGGAAGCAACTGCAGATTTCCAGTTGATTATTTCCAAAATTCAATTAACGATTAATAAAGTTCCACTTTTTCTCGCCAACTGCAAGGCTTCATGTAATTCCCGTAGTATCACCGTACAACTGAGTTGGTATAGATGAACTGGCATTTGTATGAGGGGTTGGGAGGGGGGGGGGGGGGGGGGGGGTAACTTGTTTACTTCGCCTGAGAAATCGCGATAATTTGCACAAGGGTCTCAGGCGCACTCCAAAGCTCTTTCGGCGTTTGATTCGTCAGCACAATTAAGCGAATTAATAGGGCGGCCCTCATCGAGAGAAGTTGAGTTCATGGCCTTTGAGTTTTGACTCGTTTGCCTTTGATAATGTGTATACAACGCTTCACAGATCTTTTTTTAACATGTTGAGTAACATCCCAAGTGAGCTCTGGACTATCAATTACGCGATAGATTAAACAGGGAGAATGCACAAAATTTGGGAGGTGGGAACTGGGGAATACGTCTAATTAACAAGTGATGCGATTACTTTTTGGTATTTACATTGATCCATTTTTTTTGGCGCGAAAATTTGCGCCTTCTCGAAACCCCGAGTTTTCGTCATTTCAGTATGAGTTATGACCTTAGTTATGCGTTATAAATTTTATATTATAAGCTATGGTGTGTGTGTGTGTGTGCGTGTGTAATTATTTTCGCCGGACCATTGCTCTCAAATGACAACCAATTTTATTTTTTTCCTTTTCCTTATTTTCCGAATTTATACCATTAAAAACTAAATTTGGAGAAAAATGGTAAATAACTTTTTTGTTAGAAATCTAATTCTACGGAAAAAATGTTTTATAATAATTTCGGGTGGAGAATAGAACACTGTTTATCACCAAATTGCAACGCTTCGCTTATAACGCAAACTAATAATTCCGTTATTGACAGAGCGATTTAAAACATTGACAATGTCAGTGTAAAATCACCGTGACAATTGGTTTTTATGGAGTCCAAGATTTGAGACATATTAATTGAATATTTGAATTGCAAATATTTGACTAGCAACAATCAGACTGAACTTGTAGCTGCCAGTCCCCTCAGTCATGAACCATATCCCGAGGGTATACTAGATGGCATAACTTCTATTCATATCGGTACACAACCATGTATACCATCTGGAGGTCGACCGCCGAACCAAATCCGCACTTCACCCATTTTGATATTGGGATCGAGGTTGCCATTTTCTCAGGAGATTGGTGTACATTCTGTTCAAGTCTAGAGTTTTCTATCTTATCCATTTCGTTGAGGACCTACATGTGAAGATTATCGTTTCATCAAGCTTAAAATCTGTCACCAAAATGGAATGATCGAAAAACTCTGATTCGTTCTGTAATTTTTACGAAATTTTGCAGAAAAATGACGCGAAGGTTACGTTAAAATTCCGGCGCGTTCCGTAATTTCTAACTGAATTGTATTTCACTCGCGGATTACGGAACTTTCTACGTAATTTTTAAAGAACTTTTCTCTCCGTGTAGGGCCAGTACTTTATTTCACAGTTGTGAAATTCCAAGTAGCTTTTACCCGTCTCTTCTCTTGCAAATGTTTCATAATCCAAGAGAGATATCCACATTTCGATCTCTATCATTTTTGTAGAGAATTCAATTCGCTATAAAAAAGGTTCTCTTCACAACTTCGAAAACTCTTCTTGATCACGAGATATCCGCATATATAGGAAAGTCGGAGATGAGTTCAAATGTCACAAAACCATCAAGCATATTCAAGTAACGAAATCTATCGAGTCAAGTCTGTTTTAGTCGTATGTGTCCTCACAAAATTTCTTCCGGAAAAAAATTTGGCAAATCGTTTTGACAGTTCATAGAAACTGATTAGCATATTCTATAGCTTGAAAAAAAAATTCTGGCAATTATTTTTCTAATTTGTTCGTAGAAATTTTGTCAGGACGTCCGATGAATGAGCTATTCTACGTTCTCCAATATCTGTCGGATGATGGTGCGTTTTCAGCAACTTGTCGTTGGACAGTCTATAACCATCAATCTTTATTTTTTTTTCCTGTTGTATTGTGTCGAGATAAGTTTCAGGGATCGCTAATTAAGAAATATCGTATTTCGTGCAATGACAATGTCAATGTTCTCCGGTTTAATTGCAACTTCCAGCTCCGAAAATACAGTCCGTTGATTTTCTTACTCCCCCCCCCCCCCCCGCCCACAACCCCTAGTTAATGAACTTTTATGGAGCAAACACGAGTCAACGACCAACCTCCCCTCGTGATCCGTCGAAGAGGCCAAAGCGTCTTAATTAAATCGATAACACGTGGAACTTACGACGTCCGATGAGCGTCACATCGGGTACCATTGGGCAAACACTGTGCGGTAACGGAGGGGATTCCTGAATGACGATCCCTCAAGTTGTGGCATGATCCTGGGAAAATGGTGAGCTGAGATATGGGATGAGGAAATGCCCAGCGAATATACCAGAGATTTTAGCAGTGCTAATACCCTTAGAAAATCTTCAAAGTGTTTTGGGGTTATGTTATATTCAAAAAGGCCGTAAAAGTGGATTTGTCAGGTCCGAGAGATGCGCCATTTTTCGAGAGACTCTGTGTGTGTGTGTGTGTGTGTGTGTTTGGAAAGGGAAGGAACGACGCAAAATTGCCTACTTTCTGCATGAAAAAGTCTATACAGAGCTTCTTCAACTATGCTCCTATTCTATTCATGGCACTTTGCAACATTAATCAACCTTGTCCCGAAAATCTGCCAGTAAAACCCTCAATTTCTGGAAAAAAAAAAGATTTTCCAATTTCCTTTCTTTTCACAAAAACCGCGATTTATTCCACCAGATTTCTCCCGTTACACAGTCGACAAAAGCCACATTTCCCCCAGGAAATGAGTGATCGCGGCGACAGTCGGTCCTCGAGAAAGTTGCCGAGAAATGAATAAAACTAATTACACAAATACCCGGCACTATTAATGGATGGAATAATTCTGGCTTATCACGTTTTATTTGATGAAAACATTCCTTCTAGTAGAGTATCGCGGTGAAGTTAGCAAATGATGAAACTGACAAGGGATATATAGTTATATAAATGAGCTACAATTTTTTTTTGTCTGCAAGAATGATTATCTGAGTGAAGGTGACAAATATATAATTTAGTTTCATAAACATTTTGCTTATTTTGTTCATCTTACAGGATTGATGCAGGCACTTCCGTAATATGAAAGATTGATTTAAGGAGCATCGAAAAAGAATTTAAGGAGGCGGAAAAATTTGTATTCTAGAGAAAGGCGGGAAAGTTTAGGTTTACGTTTTCCGACATGTGACCCCAATTCGTATTATTCAAAATGACGATAAAAATTGAAAGAATCAGAATGCATCATTGATCTTTCTTTGGGCGTAATTTTGGCTTATCGCGGTTTATTTGATAAAAACATTGCCATTATAACAGTATCGACCCTAATAGTCGTTGCGACCTCGTTCACAGCAGGCGTGTTGAGTGAAAGAGATGAAGAAACAGGGGGGATGGGGGTGGGGATAAAAATGGATGCGAGAATAATTCGATGACGGGGTGCATTTGCAATGGAAAAATTGTCATTGCTATTCATATCCCTCTCCCGTCCTTTTATGTATATTTAATTGCAGCTCCAACAACATCGTTTTCGATCAAAAAAATGAGTAAAAAAAGGGGGGAAAAATATTCTGTGAATGCGAAATGGGAATGAATGGATAACGAGAAGATTTTATCATGAAAAAAGAATGGTGAATGGAATTCACAGAGACAAGTTCGCACAATCGAGAGTAATGATTGAATTCCAGGATCCACCATCTTGGGTAATTTTTGCGTGAGGCTCTTATGAGTGGAGTTGATGGAAACGATTGAATCGTAGTGATTTTGCAAATGGGAGATATGGAAATTTTTCCAATATCTCCAAATGTGGAAATCGTTTTTTTCTCATAATTTTACAATATTAAATTTTTTGGACTTCGAAAATTTCTGAAATTTCTGAATTTTTGGAAATTGAGAAAATTAAGACAATTTCAAAATTCCCAAATTTTAAATACGTTGCAAATGGATTATTACTGAGAATTTAAATGAGTCATTCTTGCCCCACCAACTGGATCAAGACTGCAAAGCCCCCCCCCCCCCCTGCCACCCCCATTCGCCCGATCGACATGTACATATACCCCAATGGAAAAAGGGGCCTAGAAAAGAGCTGTGGATTATCGGAGGATTTATTTGAGATTTTTTCCGTCAACAGCACGAGTTCCGATATCTACACCTGTAAGAGGTGGTGGGTGGGGGTGAGGGTGAGACGGGCATAGATTTATATACACATTGAATGATGGGAATATAACAGGCACTGCATTGCACAAGAATATTTTGCGACTGGAATTAGAAGAAAATGAGATTTGGGAAATTCGAACCCTTGCAAATTTTCACATGGAATTTGTTGAATCATTAGGGTTTTTCAATTTTGCAAAGTTGTTTTAGGAAGTGTTTCTTTTTCTCTGAATTTCCAAAATCCATGGAAATGTTCAAAGTGTTTTCGGTTTTTAAAATTTTTCAAATTTCGCTCTTTTTAACTTTTTTAATGAGTTTTCAGGGAGTTTTTCCAATTTTTTTATCGCATTTGCGTGAATATTGGGAGTAGATTTATATATACATTGAACGTTGGAGATATAGTAGTCGCATCGTTGCTTAATAATATCTGACGACTGAAGTAGACGGATATGTGCGAAAAATCGAGCCACATACAGGTGGTTCATCCCTCATGTTTTAACGTTTGTCGCAGAAGATCTCTTGACACGAGCAAAAAAAATGTGGGCGGGAAATTTGAAACACACTTTCAATCAAACTTGAAACATTGATGTTGGCATTTCGTCAAGTTTTTGAAATTGTTAAATTTTTTTAATTTTTTTGGAAAATTTGACCCAATTTTTACGTGAATTTGGAGACCTTTACTGATGTATATCCTGAACATTATTGAACATTTAATTTTTGTACATATAAAAAATATACATACGAAACATCTCAGATAGAGGTCATTGAATTTATTCGTCTCCTTTATACAAATTGAAACAAAATAAAAATATGATATATCGTAATATATTTTGAAAAGGAAGCTTGACATATGTAAATCATATACATATGTATATGTAACTCATTATTATTTACTCAATATATAATACAGTGAGATAAAAATGAAACACTTTTTTTATGTCTGAGAAATGGATCGCAATGAAAACTGCAAAACGAGTTTAAAATTCTCTGAGATATAATTCGTACTATAAATCCATCAATATTTTTGTTTAAATGAAGGAAACTCCAGTGTCCATGTGTGTCGTATACATGTGTGTATGTGTGGGTCTGATGTTATCTGTGGTTGCCATGGGGATCCTATTGATTGGCCGACGCGCCGACAGACGTCACGGGAGTCGCGGCGCCACTCTGACTATTGCCCACCCCATCCACTCCCCTCCCCCCCTCCGACCACCCTCTCACTCGCCCATTCCCTCTTTTTCACTCTTTCTATGGGGCGTCCGACTGTGCACTGACGTCCTTATTCGAGGGTGGGGGGTGATTTTTCAGCAAGCCGTTTTCAGTTTCAAAATTCTTCGAATTTTTTTCAAAAATTATGTTAACTTAAAATTTTTTATTTTTCTTATAATTTGTGGAGCACGTGAATTTTCAAAAAAAAAATTTCTATTTTGAAATTTAAATTTTTTTTGAATTGTACAATTTTAAAAATTTTTTAATTCTGTTTTTAGGCTCCTGAAGAACCTATGAATTTTTTTCTTTGCGTTTCAGACATTCATTTTTTCTTTCGACACAACAAAAAATACACATTGTACGGTAGTTTGCTACATAATTGTTGACTGTGGGTTATACGCATAGTGCTACAATAAAGGGGAAAAAGCGGGCGAAGAAAGTCCGGAGGCGTCGCTGGCGCCACATGGACTACATGCGACCCCCCTCCCTTGCAGCGCTCCGCCCACCCCACTCCAGAGGGATCAGCTGATCGAGCGACGCTAGGACGCCCTCGGCCGTACCTGGACTCAGGCCAACCAGGTTATCAACTTTTGCGACTATTTTCTCGCTTTTTTCCACTGTAAGAACGCCAAATAATTCGGAAACATTGGAGAATTTGTAAATTTTTCAAAATTACGCAATTATTTAAAATTTTCTAATTTTCTAAAATTAGGACATTACCTAAAAATATTTTTAAATAAAAAAAAAAATAACCATGTGTGGTTTTTACAAACAAATCAAAAGTTTAAAAAACCGCAAAACTTATTTCAAAAGCTTCGAAAATTGTAAAAACATGATATTGAAAAGTTTTTCCAAATTTTTCAAGTTTTCAAAAAAAAAAAAAAATCCTGTATTTTATGTGGGCTTAGAACTTTGAAAATGCTCTTTATGCCAAGATATTCAGAAATTCCTTGCCCGAGGGATCGATATCGCATTGAATAGTGCGCGATTAAATGAAATATGAGCGGTGGGTATCAAGGGGTTTTTGTCGTTGGCCGTCAATGCACGGTGCGGCTTACATACCGTGCCCAGGATCTCGAGAAATTTTCAATCAAACGCACGGAATGCCTGGGGAGGCCATCTACATCGAATGCCACCACCGCAAATACTGCTCTCGCGGTCCTAGGAGATCCATACTCTCTCGAAGCAATCGACTATTGCGTATAAGGGGGGAGGGGGCATTGGCGTCACGTGGCATTTCCCACAACTGGAGATTTCAAGAATGTTCATAATTTTAAGAATCGTGAAAAAATTTGGAAAAATCTCAAAATTTTGAACGTCTAGAGATTTGGAAAAATTTCAGAAAAGTCGAAAGATTCGCTTAAAAACCCATACTCTCTCCGGGCAGTGGGTGATTAAGGGGGGTGGGTGGGGGGAGGAGAGACATCGGCCTCACGTGGCATTTCCTACAGTTGTAAATTTTCCGAACGGTAAAAAATAGAAATCTTTTGAACAATTCCAAAATTTTAAAACTTGGAAATTAAATTTGGAGAGCCAACGTCTTGAATTCCTGCGGAGTGATCTTCCGGAGCAAGAATTCATGTCTATAATTTGAAAATTTTCGATATTCGTAAATAAGAAAATTCGGATCTCAATTTGAGATCAACTATGGACAAATGAAAGGTTAACATTTGTGATTGAAACTGAGTTGAAAATATTGTTACGTCAATAACATAGTATGTGGATTTGAATCATAAGATGAGAGGGGGAAGGGGGGGGGGGTGCTAGTGATCCTTATTTTCATTAGTTGTTCGTACTAACGAAATTTTGTAGTGATTGCGAAAATATTTTTTGTCAAGTTTTCCATTACATCCTTGACGGGGGGGGGGGGGGGAGGAGAAGAGTGGGAGTAGAGTGAAAAATTCAAGCTGTCTCGCTGCCTGGGGGCACGAGAAAAACAGACTGAAACAAAAATTGTGTCTTGGAAAACAGGGGTTGTATCGTACTCGGGTGACTTTCTTCTTTATTGCATCTGCGAGCCACCCCGAGTTTCCTATCTGAAAAACCACCCCACCCCCCGGCCCACCCCACTTCCCGCCCACCGCTATCTCCACTATCAATGGCGAGTCGGTGACTACTGTTGCGAGAGAAACTTTGTGAGATATGAGTTTGCCAATCGTATAAATCGCTCTATCCGTACACGGACAAAAGCCACGTGGGCCCAGGAAATAGTGGAAATGGACAATTTTCCAAATTTTCTAAACTTTCTTTTTTGCTATTGTTATTTTTCACGGTCGATATTGTACGAGTTCCGAAAAATGGAACTTTTCTCAGAATTGCTAAAAAATCAGGAACTCCAAAATTTTTGGAACTCCGCCAAATTTTGGAACTCCAAATTTTTTTACAAAAATGAAAAAATGCTGAAATAAAAAAATTAAAATATTTTCACTCTGAGAATTGTATTTTGAAGATTTAATTTTGAAAAAATTCCAACTAAAATGGTGGTTGATAGGGTAAAAAGTCTCCATGGACTTCAGCAATTAAGCACCAGGACCCGCTTTTGAATGGACAGTCATTGTCAAGCGGAGAATTTGGGGTGGTATCGATTTCGAGGATAATCATTCTATCCTCGTCGCTCTATCCCGAGGAATGGGGACGCAAAGGGGTGCTAGGATAAAGAGCGAGTACCACGCTAGAAGTAACACGCGACTGGTACCGTACCAACTCCATTGGTACTGAATAGAAACTTTCGGCAGGAATTGGTTTTGTTCCCGGACTCACTCCTCTGTGGTTAACAGTCATACAGAATGCTAGGGGTGCGTGGGGGTTAGAAAACCCAATCGTAATTTCCTTCAGCCAACTATTTTACCCTTCTACTGCACTTCCAAAAACTCACAAATTCTTCCATTTAACCGATTTGACAGATTTAGAAAAGTTGAGAAAAAAATTGAAAATTTTGATAATGTGGTAAAATAAAAGAAACTTGAAAAATTGAAGATTTTGAGAAATTCGGAAAAATTCAAATGTGGAAAAGTTGGGAGTTTTGGAAAATTTGAGAAATCTGGCGAATTTGGGGAATATGAAAAAATCGAAACACTTCATAAATTCTACAGATGAAAATAAAATGGAACCGACCATTTCCAAAAAAATTAGGATGGAAGAGCACAGCGCTGAGCAATGGCTTTAATTTGGCTCCGGAAAAAAATTAGAATGATGCTCTCCTTAAGGTTTTACTCCGAGTTCGCGTGACGAGAGGACGTGACAGCCCTTGCGATAACTCGGTGGCGACGTTCGATAATAGACGGAGCGGCGCCAGTCTATCACGAATCGAGTCACTGGTCTATTGCCAGTTGTTTAACCGAGAATTCGATTACTCTAATTCCACTCGCGAACGCGAATGATTTATTATTTGCGTGACGGACCTGTATCATTGTTAAATTTTTAATTGAAAAAAAAACATTCAAAGAAATTTTATTTTTTTTTCAATTTTGCAATTGATCAATTTATTGAGATATGGAAAATTTAAAAAAATTTTGCAAGTTTTGCAAGTTTTGCAGAATTGTTAAAATTTTTTCAACTTTTTATTTTTTTGTTTAAATTGTGATTTTTTTTTTATTTCTGGGATATTTTGGAAATTTTCCATATTTTTGGAATATACTCTAGAAACTGAATCGACTGTGACATAGATTAATTATCCGATACAACCTTAAGGAAATCCATAATTGTAAGGACGATCCCTATTTTCTCAGATCGCAACGTACCTGCAACAAAAATAATAAAAATTGATTAGTGTAAATTCTTGAGATATCACACACAAAAAATTGCAATCAAATGGGTCTTCCCCAAACTCCGGATTTCAACAGTTTTTTAAATCAAGAAATTGAGAAAACTTGGCAATCTTGCTAAATTTTGATGATTTTTCATATGAAAAAATATCCTCCCTTGAACTGTTAGAAATTTCCTCAAATTTGAAAATTTTTCAGAACTTTGCAAGTTCTCAATTTTTTTGCAATTATCAAATCGTTCATAATTTCTTTAGTTCCTACATTTTCAAAAATCGCAGAAATTTTGTTTATCGAGTGCAAATCAATTCAGAACATAGAAATGAAATTAGCGAAGAATTCTATTGATGTCAAATATGGAAACTCGATAAAGAAATTTCCTCTCAACATTCTTATCAGTTAATGCCGTCAAATTAGCGCACTAAATATAGAGCTATAATCCGTTAATTGATGGGATGAAAAAGCCGGGTAATCTCCCTATAGAGGGGATAAACGATTCTCGTTTACAAAAGTCGCTCATTTGAATTAAATCAACATTTTGTTCAAACCTGAATGAATTAAACATGCTTTGTTGAGAACTCAGTTAATCCGAAAAATAAATGAGCTGGCCGAATTTTGAGGAGAAAAACAAATTTGGCGATTTTAAAATCTTCGAGAATTGCATAAATACAAAAAAAGTACTAAAAAGTTTCAAAATTAGCAATAATCTTTAATTAACCCAGAGAGGAAGAAATGGTGAAGTAGGCAGATTTGGAAGTTCCGCCCACTTGCGGGCTTTTGAAATTGGAGCTCAAGCTCGGCTCCAAACATTATCTCACTAGGATGTCGGCTTTATATACCTTCGTCACCTTGTTATGCTAATTATTTTAATCCCCCACCCGACATCTTTATTCCGTCTCACTTGAATTTCTCGGGAAAATTCAACATACGGGAAATTCCCGAAAATTTCCCAAGCGATTTCAACCGCAATGGACTTTTCCGTTTTCAGGTGGATCTCCAAGTTGAGTGAATTGAAAACGAGTTTTGCCCTGATGAGACATTAGAAATTCACTTTTCAATCTCGATTTTCTGAGCAAAAGGGTTTGAATAATTTTCTTTTATATTTTTACTGATTTTTTATGATTGACTCAAAAACCTTTAAATTTGAAACTTCGAAGGAGTCAAAAAAATCGGAAATTTCGGAAGTCTTAAAAATTCCGACATTTAAAAAATTCCAAACATCTAACAACCGAAAATTAAACAAGAAACAAATGAAAAAGTTCCTAAAATTGATCAAATAAAGGAAATTTACTAAAAAGATTTCAATATTTTGAAATATCAAAAAAGATTAAAATGTCAAAAAACAAACGATTATAACGTAACAATTACAAGTTTCAGATTTTTAATATATTCATAAGTTCCTCGCGGATCACACCGAGATTTCCATCTATTTGAAAAAAAAAAAAAATTGTAATAATTAATTGAGAGAGAAAATTAAATCAAAAGAGCCGTTGAAGAGTGCAAAAAAAATTCTGTCGATTGAAACTCGTTCGCAGATGCATTAACCACAGCCGGCGTATCTGCATTTTCCCACGGTCTCGTTCTCCCCAGTTTCACGTACTTTCAGCAAACTTGGAATCAAAATTTAATTAAACGATATGATATTCCCGCGTTTTGCTTTATTCCAGTTACGCCTTCTGGGCCGAAAATCCCTATAAATTAGTCTCAAAACTCGAATAGGTAAGGAATCCGAATATCTGAAGAATACCAATTTCGTTGCAAGAAAATTAGCCTAACTAACCGCTAACTGATCGATTGAACTTGTCTAACTGACCTGACCGAAATGATTGAAGCGAACATAGTGATCAATGCACCAATCTAACTGAACTAACCAACCTAACTTAACTGACATATTCGACTATATTAACTAGCTTCACTAAAACCACACCTGACTCTGTGTATCTAACTGCATCACCATAGCTAACTACGCGAAACCATTACACTGCACCAAATAGACGGAAAAGACAACCTGATTCGGTGCTACAATATCTAACTTCGGTGAAAGTTATCTAACTAAACGGCGCCGACACAGCAAACTGATTTGCTGACAAAACAAAGTCAATTGGCTTAACTACCTATCTTAACTTATGCAATAATCTCATTCCTAACTAACTTATGGAACTTAAATAGCTGTTCTAGCCTAACTGAATGGAGACTGAAGTTAACTAACTGATTTAACTAAGGTAAATAACTTATCTAAGCTAGCTGATGAGCAGCGAGTTAACTAACTAACTGGCGGCTTTTTCTCCGGAAAATACTTGCTCTATGTATTGCTAATATAACATAAGCTTCGAAAAATTGCATGTAGACTTGTGGAGAATTTCCAAATGCAAGAAAATTGTGGAGTTCAAGATGCCGATGCAAAAGAAGATGGCAAGGCAAAATGCCCAAAAGCGTATACTGCACCGTGTGGAAATTAGTTGGAAAGTTTTGGAGATGGGAATGGGGATAAATGGAGGTAACTGGAAATTGCCGGTGCAACGGGCGCTTCTATCCAATAGTCGTATATTTTAGGAAAGTGGGGTAATTAATTAAGGAGTCGCATTATTGTTGGTTACGACAGGCAAAAAAACTACTTTAGTAGAAATATTTTTTTCAGTATCAAAAGACCTTTCATCCGAATTTTCCGTCAATTAGACGCAGACTCCTAATCCTAACTAAGCTAACTGAATTTACGATATTATTCATTTATAATATATATAGTTAATTTCATAAATATACTCATTGAGCCAATGAAATCCATGCGCATCCGGTATTCCTAACTAATATCACAAGCATTAGAAGTTCATCTGATATAACCAACATACTGAAAATAATTCGTATAACTATGAAATTAAAATAAATTCTTAGGTAGTGAGAGAAAGAAAATTTATAAACATAACCATCTAACTAACGCGACTAATCTAAGTATAACCAATGTAACGCGTCTAACTATCCTAACTATCATGACAGACAGCTGATTTAAATATGTGGACTAACCCCATTCGCCTTGCTACACTTATCGCACTAACTCGTATAACTGTTAGACTGACTAGTCTAACTAGCTTCATCAATATGTCATAACTAACTTAACTCCTTCTACTAAGCCACACGAAATGCATAAAATTTAATGGTTTCGTTTTTATCTCCCATGTTTTGTGAGTAAAGTGATGATATGAGATAAATTTTGACAAGGGAGTATAAGCGTGTGTATAAGACACTCGAGTGAATGAATAGACTGCAGCCCAGGGGCGAAATACAAGGAGCTGAGGCAGAAGTTTGGCGTTTGTTCTATTCTGTTATTAACGCAATAATCATATAATAAGGGGTGTGGTGCGCCAGTTGGTGGTCTCGATGGTCCTTTCTGGCGAGATAGCCACACGGCGTTGGTAAACATGAGCCTTATCTGAGAATTATCTGACTTCCACATTCGACGGCAGCTGTTGTTTCATCAACACAAAATTGAAAATGGAAGTGTACAATTCAGAAGGAATAAAAACCGAAATAACACTATCGTATATAACTAATATAACTAGTAATAAAAAAATAGTTAGCATGATGAAGTAGATTGTCCTAACTAACTATTAGCTCAACTGGCCTATAATTGGTATAACTGACATAACTGACTTAACTAGCCTAACTACAAAAACTAACACTCGTTGGATGATGTATACATTTCACCTACCTATTATGAATAAACTAATTAGCTTACTCAATGAAGTTTCAACTCTTCCGACTAAGCTAACGAACCTAACTAGTTAACTAGTTAACCAACACAATCAACGTAAACAATCCCCACAAGTTAGATACATCATCCCACCAAGTAAACTGATTTCAAATATAAAATTGTAATCCCACCTACATAGGTTAGATAAGCTAACTACAAATGGGTGGAAACCAACAAAGTAAACAGCTCTAACCAGCGAATACAGTTCGTTGAAAATATTATTTCGTGGATTTATCGACTACCGGTGAAATTCCTCGAAAATTAAATGCCCTGGAGGCACAATGGAGAGGGGGTGATGGGTGGGAGCGGATTAGTCGGATGTAAACAAACGCTCGAGAACTCACAAATTCTCGGAATCTATAACTGGGGCAGGGTCAACAACCCCCACAGCCCATTGAAGTTTAAAATCAATATCAGCTGTTCTATCGAATTAAATTTCGCATTCTCTTTGTTCTTTCGCGTGTCAATAGCATATTGGTAATCTGGTGGAAAAAAAAGGGAGGACGATAATTTATTTACTTTGTGGGCAGTTGTGACGTTTATCGGGAAAATGAAATCTTTATGTTTCAAAGGATTTTCCGTCGTTTGAAGTTGAAAAAAAACAGTATGGATCTAACTACCTGTATAGCTACTTCGCTAACTGACTTATGATAGTGAGTCTAACTAATCAAACCGAAAGCAATGAGCGAATCATCTAACTGATTGACTTAACTGATTTCGTGGGTAGTTTGTGCGTGATAAACTAACTGCGCTAACTGCTTCGTTGTAGTGAAATAACTTATCTAACTCAGGGGAACCGATTTAACTAAAAAAATTAACGATCTGAATTAACTAACTTACTCGCTTAACTATTTCAGCGTAAGCAAGTATATGGAGCTAACTATCTGACTAACTTGCTAATTTAAGTGATTGCATTGATCTAACTACATTTTCTGATCAAAGTGCGTTACCTGGACTTGAAGTCATTTCACTAACTTTTTAACTTGATTCCATGTAGGTAAGCTAACTAGATTGACTGAAGCAGCCGAATTCAAGTTAGTTACCTAACTACAGAAATTCTCAAATTTTCCATAAACAGTGGCCTCTTGAAATGATATCTAATACTCGGAAGCAATGGAAAAGATTTTAAAAATTGCGGAATGAAGAAAAAAACATTAATCGTCTTTACAACATAAAATTAATTAGTTAAATTATTGAGTGCTTGCAATCCGCAATTTCCGCATTCAGCGAAATGCAAAAAATGTTTAACTGCGGTAAGTCGCGTATAGAAGGGCTCTCAAGAGGCATAAAGGCTTATAATTAATTACACAATTATCCAGTTCTCTTTTCACGATAAAAACGGTATTTTTCGCTTCACTTGGGATTATATCAAGAGATCATCGTGCTCGATTCTTTCTCACTCTCCCCCTAGCTCTCATCCTTCGTTCATTTTTTTTAACCCTTTACTGGGACCCCTTTCGTCCGATCTTCTTTAGCTGAACCGTTGCACTTTTTACATCAGCCTCTTGCTTTAATCCTTACATTTTTGTTCCCGGTTGAGATATCCTGAAATTGAAGAGCGTATTCCCCCAAAAAAATGGTCTAGGATTTTTGTCAGGTTTCCTAAAACTCATAAAATTTCTCAGATTTTTTTCTTCAATTATTGCGCATCTTCTAGGACTTTCAAGATTTTTCTTGTGGCATGATCAAGGATGCTCCTGGAGGTTCTTGCAGTTTCTTTTGAACCTTTGTAGGATTCTTTATCTTTTATCTCAACATACTCATTTTTCGAACAGCTATTCTACCTGGGATTGTTATCAGCCAATTTTTCTTAATAAATCCCCGCTCGTTAAATATCGTGGGCGTCTTCCGTAATAAGACCAGGAAAAAAAAATGTACGAATAAAGCCAAGAGGGCACGATCGCCGGCTCGCCGCGATTACACTCCAATACCTCGAGCTCTCTCGATCGGGCGGTCTTGGCGATCCTCGGCACGTAATTCCACGACGGAAGAGGGTATCTTGAAAACGAATCCTCCCAGAAAAGACCCCACGAGACGTATCCCCAGATTTTTATTCCTTTTCTCATCGGCTTTCCTCTCATTTCTCCGTTTTGCGCTCCCCATTCACTCCAATTTCTTTCTCCTCCACCTCCGCCCACCACCCTCTCAACGCCCACACGACCACCAGACTTAAATAATGAATGATGATGAGCATCAGCTTATCAAAATATTCCGAACATTTCCTTCATTTGTCGAAAGAAGACTAAGTTTTTCCACGAAATTTGAATTTATAAAAGTTTACGATTTCCCTAGTAGAAATCCAAGACCGCGTGGACCTCGCCGCGGCGGTGCAATGCCGTGTTGGACGGCGCGGCGGCATTGGCATTTGACGCCGCGTAGACCTCGCCGCGCATTATCCTCGCAACGTTCTGCGGACCCAGCGCAGCGGTGTCCTCAGAAGGCTGCGGAATAACGCTGATGCACGGTGAAGAAAATACGGAGTATGATAGATTATCATATTGAGATTAGTGACTTAGTTTTTAGTTATGATTTAGTACTGAGTTTTAGTGATTAGTGAGTATTAGAAAAGTGATTTTATGGTGAATGTAAATTCCATCGTGATCACATGTGTGAGAAACTAATTCTCGAGACAAATTACTCATTTTTTTGTCTGCAGATGGCAAAACCACATGTTACCCGACCGAAGTGAGGTTAGAATAACTGCTTCACGCTCCTAATGACATAAACGTTCATCAGTTTGGAATGAATCGAACAAAAAATAAACGAATCATGAGTGCGGTGATTTTCCACAAAAAAAAACTAGTTTGTACTTTTTTTGATAACCCAAGTTGTTCATGAGATCAGTGCAATTTTTTAAAATACTTGTCATTCATCATTTACTTCAGCTAAACGTAGACTCAAAACAGCAAAACCGCGACAATAATCATGTTTGAACATTTTGGAACCCTACGATACATAAATCGGATCAAAATACTTGGATAAAATAAGGATTTTGGATCTATTGTTCACCGGTTATCTTTTTATTTTATCTATGATTTTTCACTGTTCACAAGTAACTGATATGCACTCCGTGGAACCATTCACCATAACCTCAGAAATCATGAGTTAAATGAAGTGCCTGACAACATGCGCATCAAACGTTGCGGCGCAGTCGCCGCGGTACATGTCAGCACCGTCCCCGCGGCAAACCGCCGGAGCGCTGCGGCGCTGTATCCGCACAACGTTGCAGTCCCAACACCGCCGCGCCGTTCAACCTCGCAGAGCTACGGCCGATTTCTACTAGGGTCATGCAGGTTTTGAAAATTTTGAACTTGTGAAAAGTTTTCGGATTTTTATTGTTCTTCTGAACTTTTGGAATTTTGGCGATTTTTGAATTTGTTTAAATATTTGAAATTTTTGAATTTCCAAATTTTTTGAAATTGTTAATGTTGCAAATTTTGCGAGTCTCAAGAAAACGTTCATCTTCAGTTTGTGCATTGTATCAGGAAAAATAAAAAAAAATACGACATTGCAATTTAATTTTCAAAAATTCGTCAAAGTATCACAAATTTCGATTATACCTATTTTTTTTCAGTTTTGTTATTTGAAGGAAAAAAAAGTCGAAACAAAAAACGACACAAATTGCACTTCTGGCGCTGACGCGGGGATTCTGTGACGCGCCATGAATCTTTCATGGACCGAGAGTACAGCAATTCCTATTTCGCAAAATTCCCCAAACGGACAGTGGGGTTAGATGGAGAAAAGGAAATTTTCCGATTGCGTCAGCGGAATCAGAAATCGAAGCTTATTCGAAATGCCTTTTGGGTATTCCCAGGGCGCTCCTCAAATTGCGAGAAAAAAAATGGTCCAAGGTGTAATAGAAATTAAATTAAAATACATTTTAGGTACAAAGTATTCTCGTAACGTTACAACTGCAATTCCCGACATTTCCCCGAAATTGCAATTTAAAAAAGAATATTGAAATTTTTTACAGAATTCTGCAAAGTTGCAAAATTGTGTCAAAAAAATATTTTTGTTCCTTCAAAAATTAGGAAGCAATGAAATAAAAGAACGAAATAATAAATATGACAAATGTAACCCCAAAAAAAACACATAAATTGTTCAAATCCGGTTACTAAAAAATTGTCAAAGAGGAAAGAAAAACGAGCGACTTTTATCACTAAATTTTCCGTTGCAACGTCAATTCGAGTAATGCTTTTACTACATAGTTAGAGCTACTCGAATATACAGGGTATATGCGGCACTAAATATAAACTTGATTTATTATTGGTATGGGATATTATTAAATCCGGTTACTCGGCTTGCCAGCCTCTAAGTTTCAATCTCCCCCTCATACCCTCCAATGAGGGCCCTCGGTAACCCAGCGGAGCGAGGAAAAACGCCAGATGAAAAAAAAGGAGATGAAAAAAATATTGGCAATGTGAAATCGGGAATTTGAAGTAAATTAAAGCGGCAAATTCGAGGCTGGTCATTTCAAATATTTAACGGTCTCGGAATAGGTGAGTGGCTACAAAAATTGAAATCTAGAGAAATTTGGATGCTTTGATATTCCGCAATTTTGGACGACTCCAAGTGGTGAGAATTTTCAAAATTCTGACATTGACATAACTTTTGAAATTGATGAAAATTGTCGTACCTTTTTGGGAATTACAGAAATTTAAAAAAATGTGAGATTTTGATGATTTTAAAGACATTGAGATTTTCCAAAACTTTCAAATTGAAAAAAAAATTACATCTTAAAATTTCAAAAACTTCAAAGAGTACGAAAAAGTTGTTTGAATATTTTCAAACAACGTTGGTTTTTCTACTAAAAATTTTTTTTTCCTTTTTTTATCAGAATGGACCAAAGTAGGGGAGTGCAGAAAAGAGTGGGCTCAACTGGAATCAGGAGTAAATGCCCCATGAATGAACGATGAGACACATAGGGTCAGGTATTGCCGTCGCCTCGACGAATGCGAATCGGATTTCGACGAGAAAAAAACTGAAAAAAAATGTGCGAGGAATCACGAGAGACGTGTGATCCATATTGCATGGCCTATGTGTTGATGGGAATGAAGCAACGACATTTGTCATCAATTTCTGTATAAGAAATATCGATAACGGACACTTTGGGGTGCGAAATTTTCACAGAAAGTTAATTATCTCATTAAGAAAAAATTTAGAAAGAAATTTATTCAATTTTCTCGCAGAGGATTATGATTTTCAAATAAGTAATCGCTTGAAATTGTTTTCTAAGTAGTCGGATTTTTTACTTACACACACACACACACACACACACACAAATTGTTTCAAAGAAGGGCAGGAGACTTTTCATTTCCGGGATAAACCAATAAGTACACAGAAATTGTTCAGTATCAACAATTTTGTTATTAGCAATCAAGAAGCGTACCTTCACGACCTTAACAATATTTTTTTTTAGTCTTGTAAAAAATATGGGTTGGCATCAGTTAAAGGTCAAGAGACTACTCGTAAAGTCCGTGCAACTAAAAAAGCGTAAACGTGGCTAAAAAATATAAAAATGGATCCAGGGAGGAAATTATACCGTCCGCGTATATTATGACCAGCGCATTCGCGATTTATCACGCGATACCAAAGAAAACTTGCGGCTACACGACTGGCGATATATTTCTTTCACTGAAAAAAAACATTGAATTCAAATTTAGGTTCTTGAATACATTGACTGGCAGAATTTTGAAAATTTCCAAAATTGCGGAAATTTTTTAATTTTGAGATTGCCTTCTTTTGAGGCATTCAAAAATTTGACTCCGTCAATTTTGGAATTCCATAGAAATTCGGGGAAATTACTTCAAATCAATAATTTCGAATTTGAAAAAGTCCAAAAAATTTTGTAGAAAATACAAAAAAAAAAAAAATGAGAAATTTCCAATTTTTTAAAAAGCTCGAACAATTTGAAAATTCTTCAAATTTCAGAGAATTCTAAAAATTTATCAATTTCGAGGAAATTTCAAATTTGAAAAGTGTCAAAAATTAAAAAAAAAAGAGAAGAAAAATATGAGGGAACTCTGGGAGGAAATTATACTATTCGCGTACATTATGACCAGCGCATTGACGATTTATCACGCGATACGAGAGCGAACTTGCGGCCACAGCGCCGCGAATACGGCGATGCCGCGCGCCACGAGGGAAATCGCCCCTCTCTTTTTATTTCCCTCTTTTTTGTCCGTTTTTTCATTTGCGCGATCGCACCTCACATTGCCCGATCGTATAAATTTCCTCGTGTAATTTTCGGAGACGTCTGAAAATGGAAATGAACCTGTATTTTTTGAATTATTGCCGCACTTTTTTGTTGCATTTATTCGCATCTTTTCGCGAGTTCTCCAGTTATTTAGTTTCGTAATAAAAGTGGATGCAAATTTGAATAACCGTTGAATGATTGTCAAGATTCAGAAAATATTAGAAGTCAAAAATTTGACAGCTTTGAAAGTCTTAAATTTCGACAATTTCGAAAATTTTGGAAATTTCGGCAAATTCCAAGAGCCGCGGATATGCACTAAATAAAAGTTTCCATTCTTTATTTCTGTTCGATTATTGCTCATGAAAAATGAAGGATCAGACTGAGTTGTTGGGAGAATCATGAACAGCGGAGGAAAACTCCTCTACCCGGGCATCTGGAAATTCACAGGCGGATTTTCAGGGTAACTGTAAAGCGTTTAGCACTTGGATTTTGTTTTCAGAGAATTAGGCATTTACAATATTTTTTCCAGTTGAAAGAGCCTGAGGGCGTGTTTTTAATCTTCTGAAACTACTGGTGAGAAAAAACCTACAAAACATCCAATAAAAATAGACGTGTATTTTTTTTATCAAATAAAAGTGTTTTCATTTTTTTGTCAAATAACAAATTATGTTATCAGTGTTTTTTTGATTGTTCAAATTTGAACAATTTCGAAATTAGAAAAATTAAACAAAATTTTTCCAAACAACTCAATTTCGAACACTTACTTTCGAAATTTCAACAAATCCAAAAAATCCAGATTTTCAATTCCCGTTTTCAAAATTTTCGAAAATTCTGAACCTTTAATGAGTTTAAAAAACTAAAAAAAAGGAGTAAGATAAAAGTGTATGCGCGTGCGCAGAAGCGAAATGTCTCAGCGACATATATGGATGGGAGGACGTTTCAATATCTATCGAAACTCTCGGATGGGAGAAAAATAAGGGAGGCAGGTAACTCGCGATGGGGAAAGGGGAGGCTCGTGGACTTGAATGGCAAAGTGCCTCGAGGGCCATTGAATGCATTTTTCATGTCTAACCGGAGATGTACACACGGCGCCTTCCCTCGATTCGAGGGATAGGAATATATTTATAAGCAAGACTGGTTTATTTTCCATGAAAAAAAATAAAAATACTATTTTTTTATCGTCTTTTCAATGACAACATTTTGGAAGGTTTTGAAATTTTTGACAAAATTTTTATAATAACCGATATTTTGTAACGTTATGAAATATTACGAATTTTTCTTTAACAACATTAACGCTAAATTTTTGGAGTTCAAATATTTGTGAATTTTTACCATATTTGAAATTCTTCAATTTTTTTAATTTTGAGTATTTGTGAAAATTAAAAAAATTTTGAAAATTTTGAAAATTTTAAAAATTTTGAAGATTTTGTAAATTTTGTTTACTTTTCCGGTGTAAAACTTTTACGGTTTCAAAATTTTTATTGAAATTTGTAGAAATTTTATACGTTTAATGTATCGAAGTGGAAAATACCATCTGCAAAATTGGGTGAAGGAAAGAATTGAGTACTTGTTAAATACAACCTTCAGGAAATTAAAATTTTTCAGATATGACTATCCCCTGACGGCTCAACATACCTGCAACCCACAAAAAATAAGATGGCATTAGTGACTATTCGAAAGCACTGGAACATGAAAATGAGAAAGCTCCAAAATCCCAAAATTGTGATAACTTTGACAATGGCCACAATTTCAAAAACTTCGGAAGTTGTGAGAACTTTAATGACCTCACAAATTTCAAGAATTTGACCCCCCCCCCCCTCCTTCCCAAAAAAATAATGTTCAGTATTCCAAAAATTTCAGAAATTCATGAGACGCTAGGAAAACTTCAGAAATTCAAAAAAAAAAAAGATTCCAAAAATTGCAGAAATTTCAGACAACTACCGAAATTCAACAACTTTTCAAAATTGTTCAAAATTGAACAACAAAATTGAAAAAAAACAAATATCCAAAGATTCCATCAATTCTGAAAAAATCGAAAAATTTCAAAAATTTCGTGAGGTATAAAATTTTTTCGGGATGTCAAATAAATGGTATCCTCAGAGTCCCAAAAATCCTCAGGCATCGTCAAATTTTTTTGTAAAAAAAAACTGCAATTATCGTTTTCTTGAGCTTGGAAATGCAACATTTGGCATTACAGGGGGGAAAATTTTCTCGGAAGTTAGTTTGAATGTTTCATGCACCCGGTCATGAATTCCTGGTAATCCCGTGACCACTTGCACAACTTCCGGTGTGTGTTTCACAGTGCTTATGCATCCCCCAAACCCTGCGTATGGGTTTTGCGTGTGCGAAAAATACATGAAGGCGGCATAAGGGCTGGATTATTATAGGAATCGGAGGGGATCTTTATATTATTTCACTGAGTCATGAGTGACTCATGTCATAAAGGAACATTGTGCCCCTCCAAGAAATTTTGCAAACCATATTTTTACAGAAAAACTACAAGTGCATTTTCTTAATTTTGCAAGCTTCAAAAGTTTCGAAATTTTCAAATTAAAAAAAAAATGTACATTTTCAAAAAAAAAATTTTAATTCCAAAATTTGCGAAACATTCAAAAGCGATAACATTTTTAGTAAATTCTGCAATTTCCAAAAAGTTCACTTTTCTCCCACAGTGCTATAATTTTTCAAAATATATTCCTCTCCCAAAATTTTCCATTGAGCCGCAAATTTTCATTGCGGTTCAATAAATAAATCATAAGCCGCTGGCACTCATGTGTTACGTTGCATTAAATAAATTAAAACCAATATCCGTTTCGCGTCCCCTCCGAAATGTTTAATTTCCCCGAGCCCCATGTCACTTTCTCCCAAACATGAATTTTGCATTATGTTCAATGGATTTGAATCATTTATAAAATTGCTTTTAAAAAAAATCGACCTGCCTTATGTTTTCAATGTAAAAAGCAGAATTATTTTTATGTAATGTTGCTTTAAAATCCAAATTTTAAAAATTCCGGGAAGAATTAAAAATTTTTTTTTATCATCTTTCATGAAGATATATTCATCGCACAACCCACTCGATCAGGGTTTGAACGCGTTCCAAGTAGAATAGTCTTTTTTAAGATGAGTGAAGGAAAGAAGAAAAAAAAGGGGATGAGTCTTGTTTATCGTTGGCTCCTTTATATCTGGGGATTGAAATCCTCAGTCTTACCTCCCGAGTAAATAACCCATTTTTTCTCATTTATCAAGTCTAACCGAAGGTTTTTGGGATTACTTACCTATTGCTTGATTGATGGATCGACAAAATGCGCAATTTTTCTTGCCAACATTAGAAAAGGTGCAATTTGTTTTCTTTATAAAATGTTTGGAATTTTCAGTAATAAGACAAATTTGTTTTGATGCATTCGACTCGAAATGTGTTCTCTTTCGAATAGATTTTTCCAAAATTGGAGGAGAAAAAATCGGTGTCATTTTAAAACCGATTTTGAATATTTATAACGTTGTAGCGAGGGGACCCTTATACGGAAAAACTCTAAAGTCAAAATTATTCCTTGCACGAAAATACACATTTTATGTCAAACAAATTTTTGACCTAACTGGCAAAACTTCAGAGATATCACGGGTTGAAGTTGCGTGACTAATGCGCGAGAGGCTCGCGACCTTTTTCACTCGTTGAGAAAGTTTTAATTATTGCTCATGCTCTGTCATGAGAACGGTCGGAAATGGGAAGAAAAGTGTCAAATAAATGTTGTTCCTTACATCAACATAGACATTTTATGTTATATGATTCTTTCACCTAAGTCTCAAAACTTCGAAGATATCGCGCAAGTAAGCTGCACGGATAGGGCGTGGAAAGCACGCTTCACATGATCCGCAAGATTTAAATATTTACAACGCTCTATTACGAAAACGGTTAAAGATAGAAGAAAAAGTGTGAAACAAATCTCGTTCCTTATATGCAGACACACATTTTATGTTATATCACTTTTTTATGTAACTCCAGAAACTTAGGAGATATCACGCTTTCAGTTATAGCACATCTAGATGCCGTGTTCTTTTTGGTAAATTAAAATTCTAAATAGCTGGCATCAATTACGCAGAGCACCTCGCGAACGTCTTCAGAGGGCAAATTCTTGGGCTTATCAGCAAGATTATTCAAACGTTTTCCGTTTGAACTTGATCCCGAGGTCCTCGACAGGAGATTTCTCGAGATGTTTACTGGCGTGATTATCGAGACGTTAATTAGCCCAGCCAACACAGGGGATTAAGTTTTCGCGGGACATGCCTTGGGATCACCTTGTCCCGTAATTAATGAGGGCTTTTCTTCTCATCCATCTGCGTCTCTAATCAAATGGAGCATTTTGGATGCTGCACAGTGGCCGAGAACGTTGGATGTTCAGGGAAGCGTTCAGGAAAACGTTTCCTCGATCGTTTGAGAAATTAATTGTCTCTGCTTTTTTTTATACCATTCGGATTTTTTTTCAAAAGTTTCATGGAATTGAGGTTTTATTGGAATTTTTCTGGAACTATAGAAGGTGGTTATTGATTGCACAAAAGTGCAACAACTTCAGACATTGCAAAAATTTCAAAAAAATTCAAATTAAATTTTTTTTCTTTTTTTTTAAGAAAAAAGACTACGAAATTTCAAAAATTGAAATGTATTTTCAATTTGTTTTTTTTTTTAATTTTCTCAGTATTTACCGTTTGCCGCATTTACGTAAATATTGAAGAGGGAAAATTGAGCTCAGTACTAAGTTACTCTAGGATTCCGTTTGTTGATAGAACTCGAGTATGAATGAATGCGATTTATCCCCCATTGAATAAATTGCGCATCAGATGCCGGAGAAGTGAAAAGCTAAATTACTGATAAATAAATTTAAAGCCGCTCTGAATGCTGACGTGAAAAAGTGCTAAATGCTAAGAATTCCAAAATTCAATTGAATAAAAAAAGTTGGTGAAACTAAAAAAACAATCGGGAATTGAAAAAAAAATTATAAAAAATAGTAAATTTCAAAAGTTGAAAGATTACACGAAAGTTCGACATCGCTCGCTCTCAATTTTTCGTGTTGACAAAACTCGAGCAAGAATGAATCTGATTTATCTCTCATTGAGTGAATTGAGCATCAGACACCGGGGAGAAATGAAAAGGAAAATTAGTGACAAATAAGGAGAAAGGCGCTCAAAGCAGTGACGTAAGACAACTTCAAGTCCTTAATCTTTCCCAGGGACAATCGTACTGGCGTGATAATTTAATCGGCAACTTACTGAATTAAAAGTTTAGTGCTGAGCCAGAACTGCCGCTTCGTCGTGTCCAGTAGAGGGGGAATCAGGCTCAAGACACATCCCGGCCAACTTAATTATCAACTTTTTCCCAGCCAAGTACATTGGAATTGCTAATGCTGGGTAAATACTTTATGAGTATTTTTAGGGAGTTCTATTTTCACATAACAACCAGAATTTTTAAATTTCAAATATTTCGGCAGTATTGAAAATTATGGAAAAAGTGTCAATTGTTAAAATATTCAAAGCTTCTTCAAATTTTTGAAGATCTAGGACTTTTTTTAATTTGAAGAATGTCGAAGTGCCTTAACGCGTTCAATCTTTTCCTTCCAGTCACTCACACAGTCTAAAACAATGCAGTTGCTGTAACCACACTCAACACCATGCGAAAGAAGCTTGCGGGTGGATAAATGGGAGGGGGATGAAGGAGGGGGCAGAGAAGGTGGGCTTTGAGGTGGTAAGGTGTGGAGAAAAATGGAGGGAAGGAAGAGTCGGATGCATCCAAAATAGGGATTTGGCTGAAGCCGGCTCCGGTTGACTGGATAAAATATCCTTCATTGCTATTCTCGGGGTTTCGAGACTCACTCTCTTTTCGAAGAAGAAGAGACAGTCGTACCCAATCTCGAGAGGGCGTCACCCATGAAGGGAAAGGTCCTGCATTGCGACAACTAATGAACCATCTTGGAACGGACCGAACGTCTCGCGGGACGTGACGGCGCAATGCAGTCCTACCTTTTCACCCTCAGACTTTGCAACTTTTTGCCGTTTTCGGGAGATAGGGGGGGGGGGGGGGAAACATGGAATTACGACGAGAATCCGTCGAATTTGGGACGAGATTTTTTGGGGATTGAGAAAGTAGATGGATAAAACAGTTTTGGGTAGAATTTACAACGGAGGTCTCTCAAAAAAAAAGAACATATCTTGTGAACTTTAAAAATTTTGCAAATAATTCTTTAAGTAAATATTGTAGCTTTATTACCCCTCCCCCCCCCCCCCCACATACGACCTTTTCTCCCCGGAAATTACGCTCCCTCGTAAGTGCGTTTGCAAAACTTTTTACACCCCCGTTTTTACTCTGTCCCGCGTGTACCGTAGCGGGTAGTTTTCACCCCTCGGGGCGGTCTCGATAAGCGCAATTTCAGGGGAATACGGTATGAGATATGCCCCGAAAATTACTTGGAGGGGGTGAAAGCCGATAGTTGGAAAAGAAGCGTGACAATGGAGCCTCTCGAGGCGCAAGAGAATGACTTTGGGGGCGATGTTGCTGATGATGATAATATGGAATGGCCAAAGCTCGCCAATTAGACGACATGGGCCACTCCGGGAAAGTTATGAAACTTGGGCCAAGTTGTAAAAGTCAAAAGGGCCTCGTATGCTTCATGTTTGCCAACAGGTTCGGGCCAGGATCGTATGAGAAATTGAGAGGAATTGATGAAGTGTACGAATATTCGGCAGTTTCTGGTTTTCTTTTCTTTTGAAACTTGATAATGGATCAATTTTGAAATATTTTAGGCAAAATTTTGTGTTTTTTTTTTTTTTATTTATTTAAAGTGCTGAAATCTATAAGTGAGATTTATGTACACTGTCAGTTACAATTTTGTGTTTTGGAAATTTTTAGGCAGATGCTTCGCAAACGTTACGACGCGACTGCAACGTTTGGCGAACACCTGCGCAATGTTAACTCATTTGGCATTTACTTAAACCCGGTTTTGGATATTCCGCAATCTTTATGGTGACGTTTCACAAACGTTACACGATGACTGCAACGGTGGCGAAACACCCTGTCGCCGTTCCGTCTTTGTTTGGGAACCAATGAAAAGAGGGTGGAGTGTAATGGGACAACGTGACGGTATTAATGGGTCGAGGCCATAATGGCATGGGGCATAGTGGGACAGGGAGATAATGGGACTTGAGTGCAGAGTAAGGCGGAGAGTGTTCCAGTATGCCCCAACCTCCCATATATAGTTTCTAAATTTCAAAAAATTCAGTATTTCGAATTAGTACAATTTTTGTATTTGGAGAGGTGTTATGGAATTCAAAAAAAAAAATACGTTTTCAAAAAACGTAATTTATGGGCGTTATATGAATATAAATTTCTAAAAAAATTTAAAGTTGAAAAATTTTGAAAATTTCGAAAATTTCCATAATTTTCAAAACCAAAAAATTTCAAAAGATGTAAGAATTTTAAAAATCTCAAGAAGAAAAAATAATGACGGAGATTGAGGAAAAATCAAAATTTCCCAAAAACCTGTCTCATTTTTTCATCCAGAATCGTTCTCGCGTGAATACATGTGGTGACACGGGCAGTTATCGGCACATATGTTGGATTCAATCGAGAGTGACGGTGTCGCAGTGAAAAAGGGCGGAATGGTGTACCGATGCAAAAGAAACGTGAGAAATGCCCGGCCCCATTGCAAGATGGAGAAATGCCACGGTTCGCGAGGGTGAAACGAAGGAATGAAAAATACAGCGATATATTTATTCTCGACTTTCCTTTTGTGCTTCAGCGTTGACTGCCAAGCGAATCTCTTTGTGGAGCCTAAGATAAAGAAAATCGATGTACCTCGAGAGTAAACTCCATTTTAAATATTCCCGGTATTACATTCTGCATAAATATCGACGATGCAATAGGTCTCTTAACCCTAGAGACCTATTATTATATTATTATTATTATTATTATTATTATTATTATTATTAGTATTATTATTAGTATTACTATTGATTATTCTCAATTTCATCTTTTTCTGACGCTCTATCGCGATAAATATGCATGATAGGAAAAAACCTCACACAACATGGAACGTGCATTTTGACGTAAGGAACAATTTTCATTTGACATATTTTTTCGTATCTTTAACCGTTCGCGCGAAGAATCGCTAAATACTCTTTGAGCTCGAGAGACCGCGCTATGACTTAGGCTCTCCGAATTTTTAGATTTTTGATCGAACTAGAGATAGGAAAAATTTGGAAAAAATTGTATGGGCACACTAAAGTTTAGAGAGGAAAGTTATTGTTTGAAATTATTTTTTCTGTTAATGTTGCCCTAGATTTTTTTACATACACCATTCTAATCACTTTGTTTCGTCCGTTCTTTGATTCTTGGAATTTCCCTATTTTTTCCACATTTTTCACGGATGAAATTTCCCGAAATTCGTTATTCGAATCAATGTTGGTATGCGGTATACCAATTGTTACAATTCGCGATTGCGAAACGTGGCCCAATTAATGAACATCGAAACAATCGGTCTCGAATCATAACCGGAGCATTTGTTCTCTCCGCAAATAGAAACAGTTTGTTTTCCGTTTGCGTGATTTTCCGATAATGTTTGCGCGATATGAAATATTTCCGCTGCTACCAATATTTAAAGTAATGTTTTTTCTCGCTTTGTGTGCTCATTAATTTTTATCAATTGAGGGTCTAGAAAACTTCGTTTCAAATTTTTTTTGGCGGGCAAAGATACAATTCATAAAAAAAGGAGAGAATAACAAAACAGAAAAAAATTACGCGGTTTATTTCGTTAACGGTATGCGAAAGCAATATTTCGTTTCATTTTTCGCTGCACTTTTTATTAATTCGATGAACATATAGAAAATTAGAGAATGTGTTGGTTTGCACGAAAACGGATTAGGAAAAATGAAGAAACAAATTTTATTAAATTAAAAAAAAAGTGAACAATTCCAAATTAAAAAGAAATTAAGTTCTGAAAACTGTGTTAAATAAATACAATTGGTAAAATGGACTTTATTGCAACACAGCTCAATTTTTTTGGCCATAATTTTATCGCAATTTTTACAATTTTTAGTCTCAATATAACTGAGGCGATATGAATACCTCAGAATTTTAAATGATACTTCAGAATGTCTTCAGGACTGATTTACGACCAAATGATTCTCCATATTCTCGAGAATTCTGCTAAGGAAGCTTAATATGTATGAGTCTACCTTCGACTCTCCTTGCCCCATTCTAGGTCAGCATACATGATCGCTACAGTAAAATTTATTAATATTGTGAAATTGTGGATCTTCCTACATAGTCCGATTTTTTCAAATGACATCAATTTCCTCTTTTGCTACAATATTTTTAGCTTTTTCAATTTCACAAATTTTCCAAACTGTCTGTTTCAAATTTCTTCTACTACAGTTTCCTATATTCTTCTCAAGTTCTTTAATTTCTCGAGAACTCCGTCAAATTGCCTCGGGTTCAAAATGTTTCTCACTATGCCAAAATTTTCTCAATTCTTAATTTCGGAATTTTTTTACGGTTTTCAAGTTTTACAATTTAAAAAAAAAATATTTCCTGAATATTTCTTTTTTTTTTATATTCTGGAATTTTGCATTTCAGATTGTTTAAGCTCTCAATTTTAGCATATGTAATTGGAGATCTCGTGTGCACCGAAAATTCCCGCCATCTATCGGCTGACGTATGCACTATGCTCATCAAATCTACTGTCGGCAAAGTAGAAACGTATGACGACAATAATCCGCTCTGCAGTCGGTAAAATGGGCCTACTTGACCAATACTCGGTAATGTAGGACTGTGCGCCATCGTAAAAAATTATAGAATGTGTAAAATATCAGAAAAAAATCAAACCATTGTAAAGAAATTTCCATAGAACTTCGAGAGATTCTAGAAGAGCTTCACAAAATTTGGAAAAATCCATGAAGTTTTAACAAATTCAAAAAACATGTAGAACAAATTTAGATTCTTTTCTCATTTCCCCTACGTTACAATT
Organism: Asobara japonica; assembly: GCA_026005395.1. Lineage (NCBI taxonomy): Eukaryota > Metazoa > Arthropoda > Insecta > Hymenoptera > Braconidae > Asobara > Asobara japonica. The sequence continues at coordinate 2,505,655 of BQMI01000393.1, forward strand.
ATAATTGTCTTCGATTATAAAAAAGACCAAAATTGTCAGAGAAAATATAAAAAAATTTCTACAATTTTGGATTTCTTTAAAAATTTCAAAACTCTTTCGTTATGCCAAGTTTTTCAAAGGTAATTTTTTTCCATTTTAAAACAATTCAAAATTGTGAAAATTCAGATTATGAAATAGTTTGTTGTATCGACATTCCGGTATGAGAGTGAAGGTAGAAAAAGTCGTCAAAATAGTGAAAGCCCGTTGGGGTAAAGGTGGTGCGGTTGATGGAAGTGCGGCGTTGTGGTGTATAGCAAGGGCGTGGTATTCCGGCTTCATTTCATCCTTTATGCCAGCACAAACCAGTGGGGGATAGAGGGTCTGAGGCGCTCTGAATTACAACCCCTTGTGAGATACCGCAGAATGCAAGCTCAAAATTATACGGGCGTGAGTCGTTTCTGTACACCCCCCCGTATTTCCTCGAGTCCCTCGTGAGGCAATGCGTCGTTTGCCAGTCCGTCGACTCGCAACTTCTTCGACCAACAGTAAACGCTGAGCTTGGGTCATAAAGCTCACCAAGAATGCCCAAGACTGAGGTTCTTCAATTTTTTTAGAATGGTTCAAGTTTTTCAAATTCAAATCATTCTCCAAAATTTCAATTTTTTGTATGCACAAAAATTTACTCGGAACTGTACATAATTTTGGGAACATTCCAGGAACTGCAGAACAGTCTAGAAAAATTCTGGGAACCGTATGAAAATCTAGACGAATGTTCTGAAATTCTAGGAGTGTAAAGAAGATCCCAGAACTCTTCTTCCTAGAAAACAGTGGTGATTTTTTGTCCATGAGTGTAATGACGGCAAACAAAATATGGTGTAACAAGAGGAGTTGTTTTGCCGAGTGAGGGGTCGACGTAGGGATACGAAACGAGGAACTCAACCGAGCGGTCGAGCAAACAATGACGGCGAAGCGGTATTGTTCTCCGAGTAATTGAATCGAGTCTACCCTTTCCTCCCCTGTGTCGTCTCGTGCTTCTCATCCTCTTTCGCGTATCGTTGAAGCTAAACCCAATGGTTTTTCCTCTGGTATTTTACCAATTCCTTGGTGGAGCCGCTCAGCCCAAGGGTGAATCCTCAATCCCCCTTTTGCACAATCATCTCGTGACTCTTTTACGGGCTTTGTGCGAGCCCAGTTTATTGCCATTGGGCGAATACGCTTTTTCGGGCTTTTGAATCAAATTAAATGATTTAGTTTGCTTACGGCTTTAATGCTGTACCGGCTATTTTATAGTAACATTTTCATTTTTTTCCAATTCCGGAATTGAACGTTTGTGATTTTGAAAAGTTTAAAACTTTTGAAAATTTTGAATTTTTTGAAAATTTTGAAAATTTTGAAAATTTTGAAAATTTTGAAAATTTTAAAAATTTTAAAAATTTTAGAAATTTTGAAAATTTTGAAAATTTTTACGAACCCCAAAAAATTACAAAATATCGACACTTTCAAAAGCTGGAAAGATTCCAAAAATTTCTCACCCTCGTTTTCGGGAATCAGAAAGTGCAACGGAAGAGATTAAAGCCCAGTTGAACCGATAAAACTGGTGCCCTGTTATTTTTTTATGCAAAGCTTCCGTGATATAGCGCTACAACTCCGTTCGCCCCATTTTTCCAGCAAACACAAGCAAAACTCAGGGATTTTCCCCAGGAATCACTCCCCAAGCACAATGCCAATCGAGAGTGATGTTTTTTCACAAATATGGCGGTAGCGGTATGCGCCACGTGTGTATTATCTGTCACCCCTCCCCCCTGTCCCACCCCCATCCATCGCCCCATGTGTACACACCGTGTTTTTATCATGCACTCCAGTGGTGAGCCACTTTTTTTTACAATCAGACTTCAACACAAAAACGAACAATTTGCAGAATTTTTGGCCGATTTTTTTTACGCGTCCTATAGAATTTCTCTATATAAAATTCCTAAAGAAATCTTGTCAGAAAAAAAGTCAAACTATCTCCAGAAAATAAAAATTGAAAAGAAAAATTTAAATTGCGAAAAAAATGGAGATTTTTGAACGTATTTTGAAATTTAGAAATTCCCGGAAAAAAAATCAAAATCTTAACTTTGAACAATTTTCAACATTTCAAGGATTTCAAAAATGTGAAAACTGCCAAAAATTTCAGTTTCACCTATTCGAAATCTCAAAAATATTAGAACATTAGAAAATGCTGGCATCTAAAAAAAAAAATTAAAAACCGAAAAAAATTCAAATTTCAAAACTCAAAAATTTCGAAACTCCGAACAATTTCGGTGATAAAAATAAGGGCCGTTGACTAAGAAAAGCGGCCAAGCCGGGAAATTTAAGGGCGAGGGGTGGGAAAAACAGCCGCGGCTAAGAGTAGTCAGGGGGATGAGAATAAACCAGAGAAATGCTGGAGCCGAGTGGCAAAGTGAGCACTATATCTACGAAGGAAAATGGCATGAAATGGCGGAGAAAATGGGCTGAGTTGCGGGCAAGGATGATAATGAATAATTCCAGGGTAATGCTGTCTAGAGAGAAATGCCGTAGCTCCACGCAATGATATCTGTTACAATCTTCCTCACTCAACGGCTAACCACCACCGGTAAATAAAGGCCAAAACTGGTGAAACTGGGGTAAAAAATAGTAGAAATCATACTAGAAAACTACTTGCTTGTGGTAAAAACAAACATTAAAATCATGATTCAGCAGTTTTCGTTAAAAAAAACTCGAAATTTAAGCGAAGTAGCGAAATTCGTGTCCTTACTAAATTGTAGGTCTCACTCTGCTCCACAAAAAAGGTCCTCATCACCATACTGCTCTCTTCATTCAATTACCAAATATTCTCCAAAACTTTAGTAATCAGTCGTTACCCCAACATTATTGTTTCAGATTATCCAAAGCCTGAAATTCGTCAATATTTCTCTCACAACAGACATCAAGAGGAGCTACCATAGAATAATCCTTTCTACATTCCCGTCTCGTGCCGCACTTTTTATTGCCCATTGAAGGTTGAAATGCGGAAATACCTGGGACGCCAGGTAGTCACGATGTTTGAGATTTTTCGGGCTGCGGTAAGCCGAAAAGTCCGCTGCAAACAAGACGTTTTTCACCCCTCGATGAGGGCCTGATGAAGGGCAGACAAAAAAAGAAGGATATGATACTTTAGCTGACGAGGGGATGATTGAGGTCGCTTTGTTCGCGTCGATGTACCAATGTGAATATAGACACGTGCCGGGACAATTCGTGTTTTTTCGGGGCTTCAAATGATCCGGTAAATCGGATCAGCCGGAGGTTATACCTGAGTCTCGTGTGTTGACAGGTAATTATGGGGATTTTTTCATAGCTAAAAAAAAATAGGGCTAATTGAATATCAATGATTGCTGCCGTTGGAATGGGAAGGGGAGAAGGGGAAAAAATAGTCACGGATGTATCCGTGAAAGCCTTTCACGTACAAGTCAAGTTTCCTCTGTAAAACGATCGAATGGAGATGCAAACATTCTCTGCCGGGTTGTTGTTCAGAACACATGTATGCATCATCAATCCAATCGACATTCATAACCTCTTGTATTATGGGCGAACAATTGGATCCCCTCCATTAGACATTAGTTGCCCATAGGAAGCACTCCGAAACTTTCTGGCTAATGGCCTTCGATTTTTTTTTCGTTGACTCATCCATGACATTAAGTCATTCTACTGCAACTTCCAAATCCCATTTTCTCCCAAATAAGTGTCTTAAACCTGACCCCAAAATAGTGACCCCCAGTGAATTAAACTTTTTCCCAACATCCGGATTTCTTTTGCCATCCTTTCCCTTTTCTCACAATCACATTCTCCACAATCCTATGACCCCATCCCCTTTCTTTTCCCATTCTTGACCGAGAAGGCGATAGAATCCAGAAAGAAATTCCATGTGTGCATGGGGAAAACGCTGGAATCCCTGGGTCGTAACTTCGGACTCCACGAGAGTATATGGGACAACCTCCCGCCCCCTCCTCCCCCACCCCCGCCCACCACCCTCCGCATCCTTTTTTATCCCAGGACTCAGGCTTTTCTCGCGGTCCCGCGTGCACATAAAAATGTAACACCCGATCATTCGCGGAGGGTTAACAAGCGCAACTTTATAGACGTCTTAATTGGATGTTTAAGGTGTCGTAAATTCACCAGAATTATCCACCTGGCGCTCGCTTCTACCGAAACAACAGAACACGTGAAATGAACTATTTACGTCAAGTGTTTTCAGTTTAATTCATTTCATTTGCTATTTATTTCTGACCTACTGCACTGGCAAGAGTAATCACTCGAAGTAAGCTGTCTCGAATTGAGCTTCGTACTGTCTTAAATCAGGGTATTAAAATGGTGAAATTCAAACACTGGAGTGTTGATTTGCGAGTTAAAAAGCTTGACCGGAACCTTTGATAGACCTCATTGCTTTCCACAGGAGATAGGTTTCTACACCCTAATTGAAAGTCAGGCTTTCAAATTAAGGGTTGTCAATTTCAAACTAAGATTGCCCTCTGCTTTCCATTTCCAGATCAAAAGTGGAAAAGGGGACTTTCAAATATGAAGCCACAGGAAAATTTAATCGCGTTCCCAATGAAAGAAAAAAAACGAAATACAAATGACACCGAATGTATGATGGAAAAAATTACGGGAGCAATGAATAACGAATGATTAAAACGAAAAGAAAAGAAGGAAAAAATTGCGAGTAGGGTGGACGCACCCTTGTATGCGCATAATTAAACAGTAATGCATCAATGAGCCTCACAAGAGCCCTTTCTATTTGCTGACACATACATATATATCAATGGCAGAGGGCCGAGCCCTTTGCTTGCTCAAGGCGTGGACATGGGTCCTTTAATCGTTCAATTTGCCAAAGTAAAATTGAAGGAAACACGAGTTGTAAAAATGTGATTGAATTTGCGGCCATTCTGTGACTTTGTAACCGTTCAATATAAACGCTATTGCCATTCTTGAGTAACGAGGCGCGGTGATGGTTTTACGAGGTTTTCACGTTCGAAAATTATATTGCCAACGATAAAATCCCATTGATAAAATATTAATGCGAGTGCAGCCTGGATAAATGTGCATTTTTCAGGTGGATCGATAACCCCGCGCGAGTCGCTTTATCATATCGAAATGATTTATTATCTTCTTGCAATAATTCGGAGTAAAGAACATACACTTACATAAGCCATCGAGTCGGTATTGTCTGGAAAAATTCCACGGACTCACCTGGAACAAGAACACAACGATTAGGAGAAATTATGAAAAGCATTGTTAATAGTTAGTTGACATTTACGAATGAGAAACGTTGCTGACCTTTTGCTTATCTCATGTGCATAAATAATATTGATTTGATCTGTGCCGGATTTTACAGTCAGTCAAACGTAAGAATTTAGAACGCTAGAGATACAAAAAGTCAATATTTCAAATGGTTTTCCTGTTCTTGCAAAAACGTTTTTAGATGACAATCTGGAAAAGGGCCTGTGCAAAGAAATGCTAAACTACATTGAAAGTAAGAAGTTTTCGCAAATCACAGGATATTAATAACGCAATTTGACTAACGGAAACTTAGTTACACATTCAATTATAATTACGAGCGATGTTATGATTCAGTTGTGATGGTAGACTCTGAGTCTTCGTAAACTGAGGCCAAGTTTGGCTCTCCCTCCGATCTTGAAGGTGTCTCGTTCCCGAACTCGAAAATTCTCAAGTTGTATGATTTACAATTGTAGAGTATAGCCCCCTTGCTAGCATAATGGATGCAGGGAAGCCTGAGTTTTAGAAGGGTATCCAAGAGGCATAAGTTGTAGGTAAGAGAATAGAGGATAGAAATAGATGGAGAAATTGGAGTAGGCGTTGTAGAGAGTGAGCGTTTAGGAGGATGCAGGTGAGAGTAACTTCCTAACAAGGCGGTTAGTTGTGGCTTAGCGACGGTATGAACGCGAAATATTGCTCTAGGTATATAGTTGGTCTATCATGTATACTGGACTTCTATCGTGTGGCTTATAGCGAAGAAGATTTTTGGTAATTTCTTCATTGGTTGTCTTGCAACGCCTTAGCATTCCGTAAACGTTCTCAGGTTTGCTCTAACCTTTTAAAAAATAAATAACCAGTAATCGACCAGAGTAACCAAACGGTCCGGAAGGAATCCAATATTCCACATGGCAATTTTCCTCCAATCTAAGTTGACCTGCAGTTGATTCCTCGATTGAAAAATGACGACTCGACATCCGGAGAATTAATGTCTCCGAATCAATAAACAGGAGAATAGTACAGCTCGGCCAAGAAAAACATGGCCATTGAAGCCACCGAGAGGGTTTTCTCAATTTCTCGTATTTGAGTGTAATTTCCCCGAGGTACCGATTCAATCTCCCATCCTCTCCCCCCCCCCTCCTCCCTCCCCCACCCACCCCCCTTCAATCTTACCCATTCTTCCCCTTCGATTTCTCCGCCCAATTATTTCTGACGCTACTTCACACAGATCAAGCCGACAATTAACGCTGGGAGACTCAGCTTTTCCCCACTGCTAGGTCCCTTCATCGATCGCTTTCCTTCATTTTTCTTCATCACTGAGTTCACCAGGCGCACTTCCTCAACCGACAGGCCATCCGGCGGTTTCTTTATAAACGTCCGGATACTTCGACATCTTTTCATTTTTCCAACGGCAATCTAATGAGCCACCCTGTCCGATAAATTCATCCCTCGAAAAATCAAATTCGATTAATATACACGAGATGACTCGAATTACGTTATATGAGCGCAGAAAATTCGTCATTATATTTCTAAACGTGAAAGGTGTAGGAGTAAGTGTGATTCATACGGACTTACAACTAAGAACAGCATCCTCCCAATTGATCTTTAGAGCTAAACTACATATAGATTCGCCAATAAAAACTCGCTGGTAAATGGCGTCTAATTATAGACATATGTACGTGAATATAAAAAACCACGGATGTTGAACAAAATTGGAGTAATCATGACATTGAGTAATGTAAGTAGTGACTTGACTGGTAATATGACAATTCTGTGATCATTGGAGGTGATACCAGATTGCTCATCTTTTATCCATCCATTAAGGGAATCATCGATAGTGCAAGAACGACAGTTGGTTCTGTTATTAGAATAGTTAGGGATCTTGGTCACATTGAACCCAACATTTATACGGGCAAAGCTTGGTGAAGTGGTGTGTGGTCACCGCTGAATGCCAAATACCCCGATTCCCTTGAGAGGCTGTGATGATGGTTCCTGAAATATTCAATTTGGAAGTCGATGGTTGGGAGGTGATTATAGCCATTTCTATTCATACGAACAAACAATATTTTTCATGCTCGATGAAGGCAGAAGATATGCTGATATTTTCGCTAAAGCTTCTAAGATCAAAGTTGAATTGTCCTCTACTCTTTCCGACTTTGGCATTTAGAATTGTTGGACTCGAGATCGAAAATTTTTATTTGCAGAAAGTCAATAGGAACCTCAGGCCATCTCTGACACTTGTAGAATGGATAACTGATGCTCGGATTATGTCGGATGATTCTTTGAAGATCCTGGCGATTTTATGTTCCCCATTTTCTCAACTTTTGATGTACCTGTCAGTTGGGGCATACGATGACATTGATTGATTCTATGATTGTCATTCTGATGCTTTTGAGTCTCAATAAGTTAATGTGTAAATGCCACAAATTAATTTGTCCGTGTTCGGAGAAGTTTATCCAGGAAAAAAATCCCACCGAAAGCCGAGGAAAAAAAGTGAAATGCGAAAGCTCAACTTTTTCCCCTGTTTATTTATTTACTAGACAGCCCTTAACCTTTCAGTCTAGCGTACTTGTGGCCAAAAGGTGCACCGGCTTATATTTTATTCATCCTCTATTGAATTCGGGTTCAATCTCACAAGAGTGTCTCTCGTTGTGGGGCTTCATTCCCATGTTCCATGGGATTTTCTACTTTTTCTCGGTTTACTCCGATTCACTCCCTCTTTACTTCTTTTTTTTTTATTTGAGCTGGGAGCATGTTTGAACGAACTTACTCAATTTACGATCATTTTTCTTAATTCTGAATGTCTGGGATGCACTGAGATCGAATTTGATGTGGACATCTAACTCGCATAAATTTCTGTTGCTCTCTTTCATCTTAAAATAAACAGTATTCTAATATTTTTCATGAAAATCTCTGTAGCGTAGAAAATGTCGAGATTCATTGATCCTTACAAAGTGTCCTCCCTTCCATCTCCATTTCCCCGACAATTCGTATCTTCCACTGATCTCTTGCTCCACCCCTTGACTTGATAAAACTACAAGGAGCATTTCTTAATATTTAATACAAGGGCCACGGTTGGAAGTGCTGGCTCGACACTTCTCCAATTGCGCGATCTTGGGGGGTCACAGAAGGCGACAACGACACGAGCTGTCTCGCTGGTGAATCTCCCCCGAGTGCCTGTACAACTTCCAGCTGTGTCTGAGCTTTCAGGCTAGCCCGCCTAGTCCTGTCAGACTATCCTGAATTTTAACTCTTTTATCATGGCATGACAGCCAGACGATTCTCCCAATTTTTTCTACATCATGGACACCGTTCGCCGTTCACAGCAAGGGCATCAACGAATCTTCAACGAGATGGATTATCAATTACATCAGCGTTGAGTCAAACTCTCGACGAGCATAAATTAAACTGAACCTCCAACAGCAAGTGCAGTGTACAAAATTGACAATCAGCAACTCCAACTCTCTTGTCTTAGTGATGGATGCAATGTAGTTAATAAATTTACGCGCTCTATAGCATCAAGGGCAAGGGCATTCCAAGGCCCCCCGAATGAATTCCAAAAGAGATGTGCTTTTAATTACATTAGCCCGAGCTGTCCGATTAAATGAAACACAGGAGCCAAACTCTCGGTGAATGTAATTATATAACTGTGTTGGAAAATACCCAGCTATACACACTTGGGTCCAGCTGAGTTTGGGGTAAAACAGAAGGCAAAGGGGTTCATGTAAGACGATACCAAGGGTAGAGGTAGCTAGTATTTATATGACGGCAGTTTATTCAGTCCGCTTATTAATGGAGCAGAAGGGGGTCGTTGTAATTAAGGTAACCCCGGGATTCCGTGCGTTGGCAGTAAGATCTTGTATTTTGCTACAAACGCTATCTTCTTTAGCATTGCCCATCCCACCACCGCTTTTGGGTGGCAACTTCTTACAGTAAGGCATCCACGGCATCCGCTTTTGCAAGTTGGCAGTCTCGTAATGCGCGCCAAAAAGAAAAAAAAATAGGAGGAAAATGGTTGTCAGGATCGTTGGCAAATGCCGGAGTATTAAGCACTTTGTGTCTAATATATTTAGTGAGGCATGAAATTACATCAAAGACGCTTTTTTGGGGGTTTGAAGTAGGTAGACCTGCTTTGTATTAGGAAGACTGGTTCGGAACTATTGAACTTAGCAAGAATTACAGTTAAGTTTGTAGTTGGTGAGTCCCTCAATTTGGAATGATTTAGAGACGGAAGTGATTGAGAATTTAGTCCGCTACTCCTTTGAGGGTTAAAATGTTTGGCCATCAATTGTAGATAATAATTGACTGAGACATTGATAATTGGGCGAAGGAAACGATCAAATCTAAAGAATAATTGGAACCTAAACATGGTTGGATTGATCATAAATTACTCCCAAGCCCCCTAGAATAACACACTTCTCTGTCCCTAATATAGGATCGAATTATATATCTTGTGTATTACGCAAGCATCCGTATCACAATCCGAAGGCGTAACCGCTGATGTCACGAGCGTAAACATCAATTAGCCGTGATTCTGACTTAATTGTTTAATCAATGCATCCACTCCTGGTACTGACGCAATTCTCTGGGATTAAGTCGACAGTCTGACATATAATTTCATGATGCCCCGTGGGAAACTGATGATAATTCTGCGGGAAAGTGAAGTGATTTGAATATAATTATTCTTCTAGTTAGAATAGGGCAATCTCATCCACCAGCCTTGTCCCGACGGCACTGAAATTTCTCCGCAAATATGAGAGAAACGGAATATACGTGAACACTGATATATAGCTACTATATGAAATATTTTTTCTTCCAGAACTCGTGAGAGTCCAACTCTATATCTTATATAAGGTGTGGCCAATTGGATTACAATGGCAGAATCAATGACGTAATTCTCACTAGGTCCAAAACATCCATAAATCGGAGTTGACATTCTGCCCACATATTGAAGGCCTAATTGTATGCGCAGAGCGTCTCATAGATTGTCTGTCACTGTTAAGTGAAATATCATCACACGTATCTGTCAGTAACGCGATCGCATTGATGTGACTCGCCCTTGCTGGCAATAATTGTCCTGTTGCATCGTCTATTTAAGCAGGAAGAGGGATTGAGCCACGTATGGATCCCGAATTTGGCCTTATTGACTAATGCGATGAAACAGATCGCGACGAAATCACGGGAGGTTGTGGAACAGTGATACATGCAAATGAAAATATGGTTGTACAGTATATATATATATTCTGGGCATGGCCTTTATTGGCTGGTGGTGTTGTATGGAACAAATAAATCAGTCCTTGTTCCGGGAATAAGGAGAAATGGTGTTTTTTTCGAAATGGGGGATGTTCATGCACTACTAACGTCACCGTTTGGCGTCATGCAGATTGGCGTGACGCCAATTACCCAAAGGGTCAGCTGCTGTTCTAGCAAATCGAATTTAACAATTGAGAAACACGCAGTCACACGAGGTAAATTAGTGCAGCGGACTGAGAAGTAGGGGGAGGGGGGAATTGGAGTAATGGAGACCAAATTTGTGGATCAAGAGTAGTGGAAGCAATTGGAGCAGAGGCCTTGAACAACAAAACACTTGAACCAATCATCACGATCAATGATCATGAGCACCAGTAACTGAACAAACGCCATTTTCCGATCATGGACAATTCTCCACAAAATTAGCAAAATGCGTGAATGGCATACGATTGAACTCATTGCCCTGAAATTGTATTTGGATTTTAAACGGGCTCAACTCGCTACATTTGTCCCCTTACCGAAAGCTCATTGAAATTGCATTTGTCCATTGCGTGACCAGTCACCACTGGATTTTTCAGCTCAATGGGACAACAGTTTTACCAATACGATAAATACTAAAAGTGGTTATTTATTCACATTTTCTGGGGCGAGCCAAACAATATTTAAATATTTTATGCACCTCATGTAAATACGATTTCGAACCTTATTTGAATAATCAAGATAAATTGATAAGCTCGTGAAGCGCAGAAAAAAATATATAATAAATTCAACTCGCGCGGTCATTATCACCGCAAATTACACAAAAGAATTTCAAGTACAAACAAATCATGATGAAAAAAAACATTGGGGCAACACGTTCCTCAGTGGCGGCTTTCATTTGTTCTGCCACTCGGTGAATTCTCGGCTAGCGTTACTGTGCTTTTACAATTACCCACCTATGTTAATTACGCGGCTTTAACCCATCCTGACTCAGTACTCACGCATCACCCCGGGGGCATTTGCCCCCACATTTCACTCTACAGGAGGTTTCAAAATAACATGAATATGGGAGATGAAAAAAAAATTGGGCGCATAGATTTACGTGCGTGGAAAGCAAATTTATGAAGAGAATCGTAATCAATTTTTTTCATATTTTTTTGTGCATTACACTAAAACTTTGGTAATTTTTTCTGAATTTTTTAAATACTTCTAATTCATTTTCTTTCTTCTCAAATTTCCTCCAGATTCTGATTTTTAAAAAAAAATTGTCAATTTTTTTTGAAGACTTGAAAGTTATGCGACTTTCTAGATTTTGGTAAACTTCAAAAAATTTTAATACGTATGAATTTTTAAAAAATTTCGAAATACTCATAATTTGTGATTTCGAGACCCGGGTTCGAATCCAGCCTGGAGCTCGAGTGGTTTTTTTGTCAAATTACCCTAAATGCATTAAAGAAATTAATCATCCATCAATCCTTCACGTGTATCAAATAAAATCCTTCAAATATTTTGCCCATATGTCCATCCATTCACGTTAAAGGGTTATTTTGAAACACCTTCTATAGTTATGAGTATAGCTGCTGTGCATTGGTGACATTCGCGCATTTTCCCCTGCTTCGTGGACCGATTCCGGGCTACGCGTTTCGTGATTACCGCGTTTAACCGACCGCGCTACACAATGTATATATATACCATGCATGTATATGTATATGCGCATCTGTGATGACCGCCAGCTTCAATGTATCCCGAGCGCAGTACATCGATCAGTTTCATATCAGATCAGTGGTATAAATTGGAAAAAACAAATGTTGGATGAGAATGATGGAAATGGACATGATGCTGGTCAGATTTTTAAGAAGACTTTTTCAGGCACATCGAAATCCCATAACATTTCATATTCGAAAAATTCACATTCTTTTCGACAATTGGTTATAACAATACTGTCGCCATCTTCTTCTGCAGCCTAGGCCTAGGATGGAAACCAGCTCTCTTTGGCAGGAAGCGCTAACTCGGAAGCCACTTCCGACTCTAGGAAGTCACCGAAGCGCAAACGACGCAAAAAAATTTTGTACGAAAAAAATTTGTGGCTCAATTATGATCGTTGATATACCCTTAAAACCTAACATGAATTCTTAATGTGATTCGGATAATATGACAACCATGAGTTGACACCATTGCTCTTCACGCGGAAGCGTTAAGAGAAACGCTAACTCTACTCAGCGGTTATTCATTGCACTCTGCTATCTGACCAAGGCCAATCAGCTATTATTCCTCAAATATGGAAAAATAAATTATGGCAAAGATAAATACTCTGGGAGGCTCTCCAGAAGTCATGGCCACGAGAATAAGACCAACCATTTGTGTACCGATAAGAGACTCAATTATCGAACTATCAGAGAGCACACCGTTCAGTTTGCATTTCCAATTATTTGTCGGGAAATGGTCTGCCAATACCGGATACTCCTGATAACGCGTTTCACTCTCCATCTCTGTCTAACCCGAAGTGGCTCAATACACCGCATCCTATAACTATCTCAGTCCCACACCATGATCTCTCTATCCATTCTCGTGGTCATGGAAAGGCAAGGCTCAGTTAGCCGGGCCGAACGATATAACCCATTAGCATTAGCCCCTACGAGGTCATCGTGCAAGAGACTCACGTTACAGTCGCCGTAACACAATGTAACATAAATACTGGTGGTTATGGCCCTTTCGTCGATTAAAACAACATAAACTTGGGTATTGCTGATAATAATCCTTTGTTCTGCTATTCATTTCCGAAGCACAATCACTGATTCAATAAAACATGAAGTGAGTACATGAAGTAGTAATTTAGGGACGAAGTAGTAACTAAAGGCAATGCGATCTGAATTTCTAACTATGGATGATTTGAAATTTCCTATTTCAGAATATTCACTGCACCATCTATTGATCGATATATTGTATTTTGTCGATAATTGGAGTTAGATAGAGATACTGAATAAAGCATGAGTTCAACTCAATACTTAACATTATGACTTTCAAATTTAAAAACAAAAAAATGAAACATGAACACCGACATGAAGTTACAATTCAACTTTGGACTAATAACTGTAGTCAATCCTACCCAAATGTGCTCTTTAAAAATGTATCAATGCTACTGACTCAGCACGAAGGGTTGCGAAACACGAGAAAAACACGAGGGGAACCCATCGAGGGTGGAACAGGGTTTTCAAGACCTGCGTCATCTGTCACTCCCTGTCACCTAACGCAAACAATTTCCATGACAACTTTCAGAAAAAAATCCTTTACATGGAAATGTATATGATGGTAATGGATAATCCATGGATGGAAGCGTGAAATTGCGCTTAGACCTAGGTTGGGCCGAACATTGGAATCACCCTGCAATGGATCTTCAGCCAATCTAGGAGGCACCTTAGATGAAGCTTCGACCGATGCTAGAGCCCAAGCCCGCATTGCCATGTCAACATGAGATCGCATTTACGTTGAACTCATTTCGACTGTATGTTGGACCAACCCTGAATTAAAGTTGGGCCAACCTTGAAATAATGTTGGGCGAACCTTGATTCAATGTTGGCCCAACCTTGAAGCAATGTTGGACCAACCTTGAACCGATGCTGGATCAACCCTGAATCAATGTTGGACCAACCTTGAATCAATGTTGAATCTACCTTGACTAATGTTGAACCAACCTTGAAGTACCGTTGTGCCAATCTTGAATTAATACTGGACCGACCTTGAACCAATCTTGCACCAATCTTCCACAAGTCTTGAAGTAACCTTACGCTAATATTAGAGAAATCTCAAAGAAATCTTAAAAATTAACCTATACGATATTTTTTACAAATTTCTCCCATCAGAAAAAGACATTTTCCAAAGTACATCTTCACTATAGTCGAAATTATATATATTTGTCTATGTAGGTCGTCTTCAACCCTAGTCAAGAGGCCACCACCGCCGCAGTAACCAATGGGAAAACAATTTTAACGGCCACGCAAGGCTCTTTTATTGTCTTCCGGACAAGAAAAAAAAGGGAGCAGTAAAAGTTTTTCATTTTACGTTCCCCAGGAGAACAGTTTTGTCCCTATGTTTATGAGTTTCCACGTGTTATTGAGTGTGGTCTGTGTTAATTGTACGAACGACAAAGAAATAATGAGAAAAATATCTTTTAAATACATAATTGTTTGTGAGAAGCTTTCAACGAGAAGTTGTTGAAAACAACAAAAGGAAAATTTTCTTCAAAAATTTGAAGAAAAGGAAAAAATTTGAAGCAAAAAGAAAGTTAGATTTCTGGTACACTAATTGTCCCGAAAAATTAGTGCAGTCCGTATTTCCTATAATCGTTGTAACACTTCGATGTTCCTGCAATGACACTCTAAAGGTTAGTTTAAATTGGTAGGAAGGAAAGCCGGAAACTGTCCAAGACCTTTCACATAAATTGAGTTCCGCACTACTTTATTTCTGCGGATTCGTTCGACTTTTCACATAAAGTCTCATTTTGAAAAGACCTACCAGTATAAACTACCCTAGGTGTCATTCTAAGGACGAATCCAATCAATCTGGAAAAAGACTAATTGCCAATTTGCTGATGTTGCATTAGCGATGACTTCATTTGACCAAACGAGTGATCTACTCGTATAGCATTGTGTCCAGGGTGCCCTAGAGTGTGTCAGGGGCATTTGCGAGGTTAGGGTGTGGGGTACAATGGAGAAGACGAGGTAGGAGAGGGAGCTACCGTGATTTGTGAGCGGGTAAAACGTTCCGCCGCGATTGCCGTCATTCCGTGATGCATCGCTGCGGCACGCGTGCGATGACACCGCCATGGAGAACGCTCGTGTGTTCGCCCTTGCCTGGTATTAACCCTAGGTTACGTGTTTCCATTCATTAAAGGCACGAAGAGACACATGAAAATTAATGATCAAGAGGACACTGAGTAAGAGTGTCACAGGACAGTGTTTTCAACGCTCAATAAATATAATATTGTCACACTTATCTCATCAAATTCTCGGCAGTTTAGCTTGATGCTTTTGACAAACTTAAATTCTTTCCGTTAGGGCCAGCATGGAGTATAGGGAACATTTTGCGATTCACCCTTGCATAACTGATAATCTCTACCTATTACAGCATGCGATAATGAGAGATACGGTGGTTAAAGCTACGGCAATGAGAACTGGATATGTGATAGATAGAGTCCAAGTACTATGGAAAATAGCCCACAATCATAGAAGGACAAAAGAAAGATTTCTGCTTATCCTTTGCATGTATTGAACTGAGTTGTTGTATTGTCAGCCTCCCACGATGTGACACGGTGGACGTTTGTTTTTGGTGTGTATCCTGCACCCAGAAATGCAGAAGCTAGTGTTGTGGAATGGAATCCAATCATTACGCATTTTAAAAAATCAATTCCATTCTCTGTGCAATCGCGTTGATGCATCCGTGATTCAGCCGTCACCGATAATTATGCTTAGAGTGCTCAGCGATCTCTCAAGGGGACTTGGCTCGGTTAACGTCCATTCGGGGAGTGCAAAGTCCAAAGCCCCATGCCAACAGTGCACTCTCACTGTTACAGCCACCCCGAGAAAATCTAAAGGGCCGTACGAGCGAAATTTCGTACAAAATTTATGATATATATCGGTGTGGCAGGTAATTACCCGTCGGATACGCCAGTTTCCCCGGTTTCGCAAGAGAGCGTCCAAGAGAAAGGGGTCAATGCTTCATTGTTGTGGATATATAACCTACACTCAACGTATGTGGTACTATTGGTACAATGGCCATTCCGCTACAGCTTGCAAAGGTCATTTCCACAGTTTCATTGGATCATCTGCCTATCATTTGAATGAATCCTAAAATTTGCCTAACATTATTTCACATTCCAAAGCTTAACCCTAGCTGATGTCAGTTTTAGAGGCGATGGTTTTGTCATCCATGACATTTTGGATGACTTTCTACTATTAGACTATGTGCTTATTTATATTTGGTCCAAAAATTAGGAGCAAATTACTGAAGAACACCTGCGATGCAATTTATTCATAAGCATACGAACACATCGCACACCTCCGTCGTTGATTAGCACTCGAAGTAGCATAAACATAGTGATGTTAAATAGCAATAAAAAAAATCACCAAAAATTTAATGTCCTCCAACAATGGTTCTTTTCACCCCTTTTACAATTAAAAATGATTCACACAAATTTCAACACACACACATAGAATTGTCACAGCTAATGTTCTCCTCTTCATTATCCCTTCACGACCATGCATAAAATCCGTCGTAAATCATCTCCGCAATTTCAGTGAAATAATAATAAGTATCACGAGATAATTCCGGTGTGCGTTTATTTCAACACAGTATTTCGTGCCCTTCAGTGACTTGTCGGAAGGTTGTAGGTTATCCGAGTCATAATAGTTTCGCTGCATATGGCCGCATACTGCTTGGAATTATGAGATTGTGTTGATAAAAATTTTCACGTAAATTGCAGATTAAATGTTGCATTGTTTTGTAGAATAAAAAAAATGTAATTTCGGAAATTGTGAAATTCTAATGAGAATAGTAAAAAAAAAAATGGAGACGAGAGTTTGGATAACGTTTGAAAGTTTGAATGTTACAAGAAGTAAGAGGCCCACGGATTAGGGAGCTCCTACCAAGTGGAAAGAGGAAAAGTTGCGTCAGACCTCCCCAGCAGCCGTCATTGCGCCGCCTTGCGTTCTCACGGATTTATGGATTTCATTATTGTCGGTGGTTGGTAGTTGCTAGACGTATGAAAGGGGCTTGAGGTATCCGAAGCCGGAGTGAAAACTTGAACTTGCATTTTACGGTCAAAAAATCTTTTCATTCAGTAGTATTTTTTCCAGAATGTAAATTTTAAGAAAAAATGAGTTCATAAGCATGCCGAGTGGGATTTTAGTTCTTCGGAATAATCCTAAGATGGAACCTCAATCTAAATTCTCTTATTTCACTGAGAATGGACGAAACATAACAACTTTCTGTTGTGTGCAAACTGAAATTTTCTGAAAACAATATTCCAAATTTCGTCACTTCATCAACAGCTGTTCGCCAAAAGTGGACAAAACTCCTTTTATACAATCTGCTGACATCTTTTTGGTATAAAGGATAACCAGTAATTATGCTAGATGTACACGACATGACTGTATAATGTCTCGATTATTACCATGTGCTTCCAAATTCTATAAACTCCCAAGTTACCAAGTCATGAAGGACTATCTGATTACGAGAAATAGAATCATCCCTCCATTTCTACCATCTCTATTCAATTAGCGTATTATTATTATTCGGTTGGGGGGATATGAGTAATGCTGAATGTAATACACTCCATTGGAAAATTAAATCAATTGTACGATTGCATGGTGGGTTGAGGAAGGGGGGAGGGGGGCGGAGGATTAATTTCCCAGCACACACGCATCCATACAAATACATGAATTCCTGGAAATTCATTGTAGCGTTTCTACGCTACTGTGCATTAACTGCATTATCTGGGCGCCCTACAATAGTCTCTTCTCCTTGAGAGTACGTGTCTACCTTGTGGATAAGCCAATGCATTAAGTCTCATCGCCTCCAGACACACTCGTGTGCGCAAACTCCAAATAATACAACAACGATCGTAGGACCGGGACGGCATCAGTCCACATAACTGTTACGATAAGCGAATAATAATAACAGAGTCAGCGGACGTACGGTGTGTCTGGTGAGCTTAGTTTGTTCATACACACGAGGGACAAGTTTCAAGTTGGTCGTTACAACAACGGTTATTTGGTGTTGGGTATAACGAGACCGCATGTTGCTGGATAGGTTCCTTGTGTTTAAAGGGTGGAACTAATCGGCTGAAGGTCGAAGTGATGCCGAGATGGTGATGATCGACACGAACCTCTGATCAATATCACAAGTTTGTTGCAAACTGGATATTACTGGAGACAATTCGATTATATAACTTAAGTAGATAACGACATCTATTATAGTATCAGCAAATTCAGAGTCTTGCTTTGGGTTTTTATTTCACTGAGTTTTTTTTGACCGCACTTGAAGTGATCTTGGAATCGATGGAGGGTGATAATGGAAAACGAGCTCGTGAACAATATGAGCAGTTATGCGCACAGGCTATGAGCAGAAACAATTCGATTATATGACTGAACTATTTAACGACAGCTATCAACTGATGAGATTACCTAGCAGGATACTGCTATCGCCTTTGTACCTTCTCTAATGTCTATTCGTTTGGACTGCTGAAAAGCTATAATGAACTAACATATTGTGGTGTGGTAAATCAGTGGCTCATAGAGCAAGTCATTCAGTCAGTTCACTGGCTGATCTGATCATCAGCATCCCAACTTAATTAACATCATGAATTTATTATCAAGCCGGCAACTTCATTGTTAAAGTTTCAGGAAAAACGTAATTGATTGAAGAACCGATGAATCGTGATAGGAAAACCGATCACGGAAAACTGTCGCCGGAAATCTATTTCACCGCGTGCCGTACATAAATAACAAAGTTAGGGAGAGTTGAAAAAGTTGAGAGTTGAAGGTGGAAACGAGTGTCGTTTGGCCCGGAGGGCTTCACCTCTCGGGTTTGACGCCGGGAGTTCTGGCACGACTGTCGAACCATAATTTATCACATTCTGTACTTGTAGTTTTATACATTGCAATACCAAGGGAAAAGCAGTCGGAAAAGTTATCCGCAAATGATTCAAAATAATCTTAAATACGAAGATTTTGTATCTGGAAAATTCAATTCCATGGGAAATTTATTCCTTACTTTGGTCTCTTTCCTATTGATGAACCAAGGTCAAATCCCCATGACACGCTTCACATTTATTGACAGTCAGTGCACGATTTGCAGTAAAAGCGGCCGATTGAGGCAAAAGACTGGTGAGCACACCAAAAGCCTCGAGTCGTTTCTTATTCCCCTCGCATTCGATCAACAAAACCCCCTGGACTTCTTCTCAAATTGTAAACGGTGCGGCTGGCACTCACCTTGAGTGCAAATGAAAATCTTCAACGGAGCCAACTCTTGCCTCTTGTGGACACGAAACAAACAAGTTCATCCCAAGTTTGTCTCTTTGTTGAAACACCAAGGCAGATAAAACATCAAAGGGCGTTCAAGTTTTTGGCTGAGAAAAAAAAAATTATACTCTACGTAGATTTTCCGTTGGGCTAAACTGCTGTTCAACGTTTGAGTTAGGATCGTCAATTAAAATATCTCCACATTCAGCGTGATCCTCATTTGAAGCTCAAATATTTGGGGATGTGAAACTACATGAGTGCATGATTGGGTCAGGTTTCATAGTTCAAATTGGAAATATCAGTCTGTAAACAGTTCCACGCATATGTTTGTTACTCTATGAGAAAATATGTAATCTGCAGGCTTCCTTCTGGTTCGAATCATGAGTTACCACAACTAGATCACATCATAAAAATACTATCACAAATAATGACTGTGAACATAAAGAATTTGTGTCCTACAAGGCAGCGTTTTTATGTGACATATGGCTCTGAGGAAGTAGACAAAGTTGGTAATCAACAGTGATTAAACATCCCGAATGCTTTAGGGTGGAATTTTCTTTGCTCCCTAGTGCGAGATTTAAATCGCCGTAGAAGAGGAACAGCTAGATTGTCCGGGCAATTTGTCAATCCAGCGGCTTGGTCACCCGGGAATGCTTTAATCGACCATCATTTACTCACTGAGGACCCTCCAACTTCGCTTCACTCTTTCCCAACTTTATTTCCCTTTTTTTTTGTCCCCCTGAATGCGAGTGTCACGACAAAGTGGAACAACTCCCCCGATACAGTCCACCTCATTGAAAGCCGCTGGATTGGCGGAAAAGGAATAGTTGAATTTGTTTCGCTCGTCTTTTCATTAATCGAAATGAGAGGATGGTATGTTTGATTATTTTTTCCCTTTAAAAGTTCTTTCAAAACGAATTTGGATCGGCTTCCTTAGTGCCCTTAGTATCCTCTTGAAGGACAGTTGAGCACAAGACATTGAATAAAACTAAACGAATCAAGCAGGTGACTTAACACAGTCGAAAAGCTAAATGAATTGTCCTCCAATTTTTTCCCATGTAACCTCCTTTCACAAACCAACTACAGATTCAAGATTACCCACATCAGAGGTAGTGAATTAGCCGACGATCCCATGAGCACACAATTCCACACATGAGCAACAAAGAGACACACGACAAGAGCTTGAAATACTCGCTGTCTCTGTTAGTCATGAGCAAACAGCCCTGGCATATTGGTCTCCAAAAACTCCTCCACCCAGCCACCCCACGTTTTTAATAACGCTCCTTACGTGACTTCGACCCGGGGCTTTCCCTTCTACCGTCTCCTTTTAGGTCACCAAGGAAAACTCCAATGGCGCACTCCCTCCACAATCCGCTAACGGTAAACTCCTCGTTGGGAGGTACTGTGTAAGCAGGCGAAATGAAATTTCCAGAGGGCCGAGCATCGCAGATTCGAGAGGAGCATCAAATGTTTGAGCATCGAATTCCCTCTTTGTTCTCCTTTTTCGCCGGTAATTATTTCCTGAGTATGTTGCATGGAAATCGCGTGTGCTGAGGACAAAGATCGTAGATGAATGGAACTTGCTGAGGGCATGTCAAGGCTTCAGGTGATAAACCATCTTAGACAGCATTTATCGATAATCCCTTCGAACAGGAAGGGGCGAAAATTATTTTATTAGGAAAAATGTCCACCAGTTTAAGACAATTTTGAAATGACATCAACTTTCGGCGAAATATTTCCAAATCAGATCGGAATGGCGATTTTCCTGACGGATGGTCGGACTGCAAATGCAGGAAGTCGACTTCTCGTTGCTCCTCAATTTCACTTTCAACTGATTAACGTTTGTCCTCCGTAATTTCCCATGACATGGAACACCGATAGTCATCATCATCCTGTCGTCTCCTTGAACTATCGTATTGTCCAAGAAGAATAAAGAAGCCAACCCCAAAAGTAAAGTTTGGTAAAACGCGTCAGAACGATTTGCTTCTGCCGCACGTTTCATCCAAAAACTTTGGTCCCTCCTCTTCCCTCCCTCACTTTCCTTTGTTCCTCAGAAATACCTCAAGCCCGTGCTGATCGCATTAGCCTCACCCCAGCCATCTTCATTCAACATATACAAACCCTTCAAATCCGAGAAATCTTCACTTTACTGTGAAATCTTCCAAGAAAGATTTCCTACCAAAGCCCGTTTATTCCTAGAAATGCATTTCATATGTGAACAACTCACAAATTCTGCCGAAACACTTCACTCACAAAATTGAAAATTCATGAATGCAGCTTTGCACAAGAATACTCGATAATTTGTAGCATTTGGGAAGCGTAAAACGTAGCTGTATTGAACAATACAACAATGAATGTTATGTACCATACGTAATTGCCCCGTCGTGTATTGAACTATGTGCTAAAATAGTTGAAAGAAGATTTCCATGTACATTGTCAGAGCTAATAACGAGGTTGGAATAGCGAAGGGTTGGAGTATAAGTCAAACGGACAACTTTTACGATTCCCGAGAGTGGAAGATGGTGCCCAAGGGTGAAGATCTAGTGTAAACCACCAATTGTAATATGTCGAGGGGCCATTAAGGGATATCCAGCTCGAATTTTTGATCGTTTGGATCAGTAGCCTCCGGTCCTCATTGTACCTCTATCATCTCACCTGATGCGCTTGAGCGCTCCAATCTTCTACCGACTCTAAATGCTGCGGAGCAATAACTAACCATATTCGTATCGATCCTCGAAGTCCTACGGATGCATCTTTGATTTCTCTCGTGTGCATGGAGGACAAAGCGCTTTTGTATCCTTGCATACGATGTCGGTAGTAATTGGCATTATGGCTGATCACTTTGACGAATCATCCTTCGCCTGAAGGGCGCTCATTATCAGAAGGAAGAGCTACCAGCTTCGCATCAAGCGTCATCAATGAGTCGATTTCCAACACAGTTTTCATTTGATATTGTATTGGCGTCTTACAATAGACTCCAGCGGAGGGTAATCCTCAAAGGAAAGCTCTTTTGAGGCATCTTTTTCTCCTTTGAAAGGTGATGTGAAATGATTAAAAGTCAGGAACATAAAGAGGTCCGTTTAGAAAGGCCCAAAACCTTCCGCAACACGCGATATCTCGAGTTTTATTTATCGCTGTGTGATGTGAATATTCGCTGAAGATTGTTAGATATCTGAGGTGTTCTTTTGGCTTGTGACGTGCCTTACCCAGCATTTTCACGAATACTTATTGCAATTCAGCACGTTTCTTGAAGCTAAAAGAGAGATCGGAGTATCCACTAGAGTGTCGACGTCTACATCCCGGGATTTCAAGAATTTATCGAGCATCTCCAGTCTGGAAACCCCAATGGAGCACTCGTAGGTGTGACGAGAAAAATTTTGGTTTGAGCTGGGAAAAAGTTGCAGGTGAAAAACTGCAGTTTACATTCACAAATAGTAAATAATTCAGCGCTTTCGAACACATGATTATTGAGGGTTTACAGTTGGTGCATTATAAGGTGGGTACATGCGCATGAGCAAAGTGGGCTTAAGAAGTTTCAAGGACTCTCAGACAACGACTTCGGTAAAGATCCTTCAACAATTCCCAACAGTACGGGACTTTTCATCTGAATTTCCTGTGACTAGTTATCTTGTCACTGTGCTCGATGTACGGAGAAGAATGGGCGCTTCTATAAGAGAATGACGCATCTCTTAAGACTATCAAAATAATGAATTGATTCAGAATTTTCGGTTGTTCACCAAGCAGCGTTTCAGCGTGAATCACGTGCTTCTTGCTTTTGGTTTTTAATCCGTTGGTTTTCCTTGATGCAGAAAACAATGCTACATCATCCAGAGACAAATCCTCGGGAACATGAAGATTTGGTATCTCCTCAGAAAGTGACAATCCTTTTTTCCTTTTTTTTCCTCCCCTCCTCTCATGGTGATGCTGGATTTTTTTTGTAGGTAGAAAAATATGTTCGTTATCCAGAAAAAGTAGTCTGGCGGTTTTGAGGGGGTGTAGGAGTGCACACAGCGATTACGCGTTGAATATAGCGTCTCGTTACGCGAAGCAGACCGGTCCTCGGCTTATAATTTGTACTGCAATTCCATCTCGCGAGGGTTCCGGCCTCATGAGCAGCAGTCTTTTGGGCGAAATGCGCTCACCGAATAAAAGACGAAAAAAAAAAACAGAAAAAAAACAGAGAGAGGGAAGTGAAGTGGCTGTTGGTTGTGTGGGTGGAGGGAGGGTGAGGAGGTGGGGCGGCTAAAGAATGAGAGAGGGGCTGTTCTGTGGGATCCCGAGAACGTCAGTCGCGGTATAACCCAAGCTGGTAACCGTTTCTCCACGCCAGATGCTCTCGCGGAAGAAGCGGAACGCCGAGGTAAATGAGTTTTTATTTATAGCCGAGGGCTCGCGTGGAATTATCTGCTTATCGTCCGTCCGAACGCTAACCCTCTACCCGTATTGTGTAATACCAGCTTTTGTTGGTACTTGTACGTTTAATTATAACTAATTCTCATGCATTTTGAGACTGTTGATTGCTCACCGATTCCGGGATAAAAGTATAAACAGTGGTAGTCTAGGGCAACAACTCACCTGAAACAGAGAAAAAAAACACATCATTATGAAGGATTATATTATTTCAAGCAGGACATGGCTATCAAGACTATAATCAACAGAGAAATTGCGCTAGAATCGTAAGAACTGTCCCACTGACCCCGTCGCGACGACGGCGACAGCGATGTAATGGGTAGGTGGAGCTACTGGCTTGGTCAGGGTCTATTACTCACATCGCGTGTTATGTTGAAAAAGTCGGATGGACTCCCTTGCCAGTGCCAAATCAAGTTTTCAATAGCTTTTAAATTATCTCAGATTGAAATTGTTCGGTAAATGTTCGGTAACGTGATTATTTGACCTCCTTAGGGTGACTACAATTTTCACCATATGCAATTAGCAATTATCGTTTCACTATGCACATGAACATTGCGTATAATTTACCATAACAAGAAAAAGAAAAAAAAGAAGAAGCATTTAAACCAAGTTTGAATGAATGGCCAGCATTACTGTGAGTACTTGGCATTATCCAAACTGTTCAGATTTGCCGAAACTTTGCTCTTTAGATCACATCGGCAGTAACGAATGGCCAGCGTGGAAAAAAAAATGTGAATTGGTATATCCACGACAAGGATTGCGAAGACGAAGGTTCGTAATCAGCTGCTGGCTCGCGATCTAACGGTGGAGATTGCAAATTGGCGAGAGTTAAAAAAAAATGCAGAAAGGGGGAAATGCTGAAGAGTCGTATGAGTCGGTCCATTATGGTCTGAGCGTACCTCAGCACGCTAGAAATTTATAAAATCTACCCAAACGAATTGTCTGTCTCGCTCTTGGACAACTTAAAATATAATATGCAAGAGAGTCATCCGGTTTGACTATTGGATAAAGGCACCAGAGAGAACGAGACTGTCCCAACGGCTGGATAGCATGAGGGGGAGTGTGTTCGGTGCGGGAGAAGCTTAAAAAGTAATTACCGCTGAAGAGCGCCTGCTGGTTAAAAATTGGCGTACATAAAAAGTTTTCTAATTTCAGAAGCCAAGGACGAGGCAGTGGAAAGGGGAGTGGAGTCGTTTCTCTCTCGCAGCCACTCGAGCGTAGATTCTACACGGTACATCAACAGGCTGTGCTAGAGAGAGTTCGCTTCATTCAACAATGGAAAACATCAAGTGGGCAAAATGCAGAATGTCAATTTTAGTTATAGCGATGAATGGATAATTCATTCAGAGGAATAACAATTTTCTGATGTGTAAATATGGCTGGATATAGAAATCTACTGGATCCAGAAAAGTTTATTTGCCTTCTTGGGTGAGTTCCAAACGTTTGGACAGTTTACCGGAGAATGGTTGAAAGTCGAGGTTTTTCAAAAGACAATCCATCGTTTGATTACTTCACATCATTCAAACAGATCTATATCTAGATGTTCGAAGGAGGACACGTAACCATATCATATCAGACTTCATTGCAGCATAGGATCATGTGCTATTGGATGGTGTAGAGTAAGCTTTGGTGACCAGCGAATGCAAGTGTTGGTTCCGCCAGAATTCATTACCATGTGACGCACTTCCATTAGGCTGAGTCTGCTTGACCTCTCATCCAATGTACATCTTACGTTTTCCGAAAGTCGATTTGTGTTCAAGGTCAACTGCCTATTTGGCCTGTGTATTCGGAGTCACTCACGGTTTCAGTATTTGAGAAACCC
This sequence comes from Asobara japonica, assembly GCA_026005395.1. Lineage (NCBI taxonomy): Eukaryota > Metazoa > Arthropoda > Insecta > Hymenoptera > Braconidae > Asobara > Asobara japonica. Next base: position 2,531,383 of record BQMI01000393.1, read on the forward strand.
GCTTCCATGTCGTTCAGCTTTCTCAGCTTGTAGCGCATGGTTTCCAAGTGAACCATGTGAAGCTCACATAGTCATTGACAGGCGTATACCAGATGAGGATGGAGCACACATTACTTGACATGTTACGAAGGTATTTCCATAAAAAGAAACGGAAGGAGGAAACGTTACATGATTTTGAAAATAATGCATAAACTCCCACTGCACCTCTTCATCACCACCGAACAAAGATTGTCTGATGTAGCAAGGGGTGAGTGTGAAAAGGGGGATGAAAATAAAGTGATACATGATGGGTTTGAGGTACGGTATGATGCGCCACAATTACGACATCTAGAGGAAAAAGGGGTTTAAAACTCTTGGCTCCTCTTCTTTTATTTCCCCCCTTTCTGTTTCAGCTTGGAAATATTTCACGGCGGGCTGAATCCGGCGCGTCATTAAGCACGTTGTTTCGTAATTCAAGCGACTCAACTGAACAACATACGCATACTTCCCCTGGGTTCAGTGTTCTCTGTGGGCCCTTTCCGGGATCATTATTATGGCTTGCTATCACTGCCTTTTCGAATCCTTTTCCCCCCTCTAAGCGTGATGAACTTTTGGTGATTCGATAGCTGTCGTTCATTCAATTCAGTCTTTTTTTCCAACTCCTGGATCTATTCATAAGAAATGTCTATGGCGTTCAGTTTCGATTGGGTTTATTATTTTATCGTTATTGGAGAACGATAAATTATCGAAATACCGGAAGTAAATCTATACATAATAGGCAGGTTATTGCCATCTAGGATAGAACAGATTCCAAGGAATCAAGGTTGATATGACCAATGAAATGACACTGAGTGACTGGTTTGATTAGTTCACGTCAGTACATTTAGTTGAACCTGACCTCATGATTTCGTGCGACTCGGGGTCAGATGCTGGAGATGGAAGGTCCATTACGAAGTGGTTGCGACAGGCATTGCCTCATCAGAAAGTCGTTAGCGTATCCAAGATCCCCCTAACGGCTAGCTGTGTACTACCGAGTCAAGGTGGATGCGCACCGCATAGTAATGCAGATAGATCCGTCAGTTTGTCTTCCGAATTCTAACTCTTCTATCAAAATCCCATATACTTCGTTATAAATAATGACGTAGGCCTCCTCCAGATGCCAGCAAATTGAAGGACACAATTGTTTGTAATGGTGATGCTTGTTGCATTACTCGTGGATGGCAAAGTGTGAAGATAGTTGGGGGGGGGGAAATACATTTACAATGATTAATGAATTCCTGTGATGCATACGCCGAGACCACAGTTATGGCCTTCACAATGGCTGGTTCGCGTATGTGCGTTAATGCACGGCTAAATCATAAAATGGTAAAGCATGTGAAGTGCTCTAACGAACTACAAACAATAGAGGACAAAAGTTATTTCGTGTTTCCTGGAAGATTGCTTTTCAAAAAGATATCATCAGATTGCTGAAAATTATAGGAGATGCGATGATTTCGTAGATCGAGCAAATTGTTCAACGAAAAACATGATAACGGAGAGAAGATCAAATGATGAGCAGATGAAAATACAATTGTCTGTATAAACATCGAGAACTAGTGATGGAATTTACCATACCATCATAATCTCGTGTGTAAGTACTGGGAGATTTCGTCTGTGTGCCTTTGGAGGCTATCATGACGGCCATAATATCCGAAGCCATAATCCCCGCTCGACTTGAAGCGTCACGTACGCGGAACGTTAAACGGAATATCAAACCTAAAACGTAAGATATAAAAGCCAAAGATATGAATTACAACTATTGTAACACATTCTGAAACACCAACGAACTTTTATGCACCTCACCATTTTATGCATCTACCCTCCCGCCGCCGCCCCCCCCCCCTCACTCCCAGCCGAGTGTAATTGTGTAATGATCCTAGGGAATTTCGTCTACACTTGTTCCCAACGATGATCCCAATTCAAATTTTACGGTTTATTTTTGGGTTCACCATTTCAACAAATCGGTCTTTACCCCGCGGGTAAAATGTATAAAATAAAGAATTACGATGTTAATATCGCAGGGTAGGACTATAACCAGAAAAACTAATAAACTCATTTCATTTGATCCAAGTTATTTTGAAAAGCTCTCCTTCATTCCAAAAAATTACGCTCACTGTTGAGAAAAAAAAATACGTTTGCAATGCAAATGGTATAATGAAAAAAAATAAGAATTTCATGGGATTCAAATTCCAGCAATGGTTTCGCCTTTCCATTTAATCGAGTCTCCACTTGAAATTGGAAAGTAGCTAGACAAAAAAATTGCGTAGCTGGTGGAAGACACTCTAAAGTTGGTTGATTTTAATTTCACGGGGTACGAGTCTTGGGTTACGCTTCGCACACGACCCAACCTAAGCAATGCATATCCCATGCAAACCGCCTAGACCCATCACAAGCTAAAGTCCCGGAATCTCTCGCCACGTGTTATGCAATAAATGCCGGTGATAAACGGCACAATTTTACCCGCATAATTCGTCCTAAATTAAACAGTTATGTCGCATTAATTTCAAAGTGCTTCTTGGTGGGGAAATTACAACGTCATAGTTTTGATGGGGAGGCGGTGGGAGGGGTGGTGAAGGGGAGGGGATTTTCGTGGGCGACCGTGAAAGATCGATTTTCGTGTTGAAGGTTGGTCGCTTGACTATGAGGGAAGTGAATTCGTGACTCGTGAGTGACTACTGCAGAGGGAGAGACAGTGCATTGTGATCGATGGTCGCGGCGTTCAGCCGTGGCTAAATAATTAGCTGTCCCTCCAGTGGGGGCCGCGACGTTTGTAGTGACTGTAGGCAATCGCTGACGGTGGGGTGATCACAGAAGCTGATGCTCGCATACTGAATCGCTCGTACCTCGGCTTGTCGCTTCTCGTGGATTATTCAACAAAGTAGGATGTGACGTTCTCAGCATATAGCAAACCTTCGCGTTCCAGGGAAGCAAACCACTAGATAACAGATCTTGAATTAAGAGTGATCTTCGATTTGGTACATTGGAAATTGAATTTCAGATGAGTTTTAGCATCTTGTCGAAGAAAATGGAGTAAAGTCATTTGAAAGGAACCATTTGGTTTTTTAATGAAAATTTTCCTTTGCCAAACTTATCTTTTTTCCTAAAGTTCCAAAAATATATTTTGCAAGCTCTCCCTAAGAACATTTTCATCAGGATTAGTAGAGGCAGTAAAGGAAGAGGCCGCTGATACTAACGAGTCACCTTTTGCTGGGGGAGAACGAGACAGAGCAGATATTCATCGCGCGAAATGCTCATCTTGAGGGGGGGAAAAGGACGTTATACGAGCCCAGCGTTCATCGGCCATTTGCTTTAACGGCCCTGCCCGAATATTTTTCGACTCCCTCATCCTTATCCCCACTTCTGAATTTTCTTCGTATTTTTTTGGTCAACGAAAAAGGAAAGGAGCTTCAGCAACGAAAATATTTAATCGGCTCTTGATTCTTCATATTTGCCCAATCAAAAACCAAAAGACTTTCTGGTTTAAATTTCCACTTTTAGGGACCGTTTTTCCTATTTTTTCCTTTATTTACAAGTCGCAATTTTCATTCCTCTTATCTACTTGCACATGCTTAACCCCTTTTCAAACTAAAATTATCAAACATCACCCTTAATTCCCGTCGACTAAATCCCCCACAAAACACAGTATGTTTTTCGACATTGAAAGGGGTTGGCACTATGCGATACGACATTTCTCCTTTTCCCATGTTCTCCTACTGTCACGCCTGTCTCTCCCAAAAACCTCGGTCCACCGTCGCTTCGAAATCTTCTTATCCGTCTGATTTTATTGTATGGGTTTCTCGCTTAAAAAAAAAAAAAAGGAGTGCATCGGTCAGGGAGACAGGGGCCTCGGCGAGATTGTAGTACAAGCGGATGAGAAAGAGAGACATAAAAAAAAAATTGCAAGTGGAAGAAAGAGCAGTGGGAGGATCGCCGGAGGAGCCAGGATAAGGAAGAGGAGGGGGGGGGGGGGGGGAGGGGGAGAAAGTGAGTCTGTGAGAACTGAAACCAGTCCCGAGCGAGTGGGATCCTGCGCCTCCTTCCAACTCCTGAGCTCGACAGTTTTCTTTGTGCCCGGTTTTACTGGCCACGACCGCTTGATATAACGGGTGGTCCGAGTCAAGGATTCTCAATAGGAAATTAGCGCTGTTTAATTTGCTGCTATAGCAAATTGTTCTATTGAAAATGACGATCATTGAAATTAACTATAATTGAACACTCTGCTCTCCAGGACAAGAATAAAATCTAGCATAACAATATTCTTCATGACTCGATGGGTTTGGAACCATTTGGTGGACAAGTCTGTATCAACTTGGATTGGAGTGGTTGACTCCCTTCAGGCCAGCTCTGACTCGGTCCAGTCCGTCACCTGTTTTAATTGACTATTTCACCGGACTTGCTCACTTCTATCGGATCCAAACCATTCACGGTGTCTTGCACCAAGTTGCTGAGTTCGTTCTTCTTAATCATAGATTCCTTCTGGATCTCGTGTAATATATCGATCTGAGAACTAAATGTACTACCACTGATGCAAAGCAGTATATAAGCAGATGTAGGCATTTCATATAATTGTAATGTTGTTTGTTGCATAGCAGAAGCAGAATGGGCCAAAAGATCTGAATGCTTGAAATAAAAATCAAAAAATTGGAAACTCTGAATAATGACTAAACAGGACAGTTACTATACGAGTCCTTCCTATGGAACTGCCGGTCTCTGGTTCAATTCCCAGCGACAGGCATTAGCTTTTTTCGTTGGAACACAAGGTGGCTATAATAGTGGACAATGGAGGAGTTCTATCCTCAATCAGGAAACAATCGTGAGCGTCTAACGACTGCAATAAGCAGCGAGTTGGCGCTAAGAACCTAGCAGTTGATGCGTAGATAGCAAACACCAATAACAATAATTATTTACTGAAATTACAATTATTTTCACAATCTCAAATTGGATCGCTTTCAAGAGTCTATCCAGTTTGCTGGCAATCTCTATCAAAGAGAGAAATTCTATTATTATCTAAATGCTTCTTACGGAGCGCTGTTTAATTTCAGACGACTCACTGTTTAAGATAGCAAGAAGACGAGATACCGATCTTTTGGATAGTATCAGCTTGGACTATAGAAAACAGTTACGAGGAGAGCGAATTTGTTGCCAAAAGTTTTGTCCTCGTACCTGTCGAAAAATTGCGTCCTAGTTCCAATGCCTCTGGATTGGTGGAAATGAAAAAAATGTAAAGGAAGTTCCAAATTTTTGTGTCTGCAGGAAAATTGTAGAAACCGGAATGAGGAATTGAAACACACAATATTGCGAATCAATAAACTCCAATAAAGTCAATATCTGTCATTGGTGCATCTGAATACGGGGGAGAATTTTGTATTCCATAGGTTGGGCGATGCCGCCTGGGCAGAAATTCGTGCCCTGAATACGGATTGAGGATATTTTATATTGTATCGAGATGTGGATACTTCCCTCTGGCATGCGCTGTCGTGCGTATGCTCTAACGCTTCCTGGTCTATCATTCACGCTCATCCTTTCATATGTACTTAGTCTTTTTGTACGCAAAATATAAGTACCTCCTGAAAGTTTGATATGCTTGAAGTTGTTAGAAGGAAGCTTCTTCGTTGTTCCTTGGAGCATTGTGCAGTCAATTTAATACAGCTCCTACAATCCGATAATTATAATCTACTATTGATTCCCAACAATACCCCATCCCTAGAATGGACCCAAAGTACTCGAGATACCTCGAGGAAGATCGTCGAGTGTAAGATAAACCGCATTTTTCACCTACCGCAAAAGCATGAATTCATCCCCGGGCACATTTGGCTATCTTTCCGTGCATTAGAGGCTCAACCCCGCTAAACCGTCTGCCCTCCCGGAAGTACTCTAGGGCATCTCAAATGACGCATATAAAGCTCCATGAAGAAGAGATGGTGGAACACATCCGAGACGTTAGACTTCTTTTATGAAATTTCTATATTAGAGCGTAAATCAGGGCTGGGACGGCGCTATCGCGAGGCTCAAGCGTCTTGAGATTATGAAAGAATTCATTGGCTGGAAGGGTCGCAATATTCCAAACGAAATTGCGTGGAAATTGGGTCTACGGAGGGGGGGCATGAATCATCCGTCGGCAAGAAGCGGAAGTGTATACATTGAGCGTGAAATGTAACAAAACTTACAATACAAACAGGGGCGGCGGGGGGGGGGGGGTGTTCTTGACTAAAGAATCACACTGATAACAGACCTTATGGATTAAAGAAATACGCAAATAAAGGCAGCCTAATGTAAATGTATTGCTCGGATGACGAATGTAATTAATTATTTATGAGATCAAGTTTTCATAGTGTCGCAACATTGTGACTTTAAAAAATAGTATCAATAAAAATTACGGGACAGAAATGGAGTGCAATCGTTTCGATCGACCGCTAAATTCTAACCGTTTCGACTCAGTTTCTTTTCGTTTATGAGGTACCGCCTTAATTTTGAGTATTTCCCATTGGTCGACCTAGAGAAACTACAGCCTACGGGAATCTCAAGGGCGAGGCCGTGTGCTTTGAAAATCATCGAAAAAAAGGGGGGGCTAAAGGGGAGAATGAAAGGCGACTCATGTGAGAAAGGCGTTGCGTCACAAATGGGGGAAGTTGAGAGGAAGAAAAAAAATGTAAAGATGTGGAGCAGTGGTGAATAAAAGGGGGGAATAGAAGAAGTCGAAAGGCGGAGGCATGTGACGTGGTGAACTGGGGGTAATAGCAAATAACGGAGGTCTACATTTCGATGTCATGGAAAGAACCAATAGTCCTGCCAACATTTATAATCTATGGTGTATAATACAAACAATATTTTAATGATATCCATTTGAATTTATATTTGTCCTCCTATCGACCACCGTCATTTCGCACCATATCTAAAAATCATGCTTGGATACCGATTGAGCGAGTTTTTCATTGCGAATTACATGATGTCTCCAAGCTTCCGACCACTTTGAGCCATTTAAAAAGAACTTCCATAGTTTTCCCACTAATGATGAAAGACATGGTGGTTTCTGTACGTCTCAGCTCGCTTTGAGTCATTTAAGAGTAACCTCCGCAGACCATTTATCGTAAAAATTGAAGATTTGCTGTCCCTGAGGAAGCACCTCAGCTTTTTTTTCACGACATTCGGTATTATATCTCCATCCAAACTTTCTTGTGGCTTCTACCTCCCCGCCCCCCCCCCCCACCCACCTCCTTTTGACTCAGGCTATCAATTTATTTTTCTCTCTTCGGAGCGGTGGACCGCGTAACGAGCAACGTAAATCAATCGTCGGTGCTCTGGCATTGCGGGTTGCCCTCCCCCGTAGATTCCTCAGGCGTCGTCTGATGCCTCAGACTCTTGTGATTCCAAGAACTAACCTCACATCCTCTCCATCCCATTCTCCATCGTCCTTTGAGCAAAAGGTATAAGACGGCCAACTCGAAATGGGTTTCCAAGGAGGAAAAGAGACAGCTACCAAAACCCAATGCGAGTCAGAGGGTCGATCAGACCCGTTACTTGGTCATAAAAAGGCGAGGAACGAAAATCAAGTCGCCGTTACGACTTCCTTCGAGAGCGGGGGGGGCTTCATACACTCGCTATTTCGCGAGTGAGTGAGATACTTTTATATTCTGTCTGAAGAAGAATCCACTTGTCGATTGCTGGGTTTCACTTTCCAATGAATTTATGCCAAAGAAATGGAAAGAAAAAACTTGGGAGAGTACAATTGTCGATGGTGAGATAAGAATCATCGAATCTGGCATGTGATTACGTAGGAGCCTCCTGGACTTCTATACTCCTTTAGTTTTCGGAATTGGTTAATAACCATCGATTTCATCTCCGAAGGTTTGGTTTTGGTGATGAGTGCTACGGATTTGCTCTTCAGGGTCTTTCTTCCCAAGAGTTAAGACACAATTTTTAGTTAGAAATAGAGTTGTAGTCCAAGATTTGACGAGCCAACGTTGGAAATTGGGCTCTCCTGATGTTCTTCAGCCAATTGCTTTTTTATTCCAACAACTGATATTTATTGTTAGTCATTCCTCATGTCGCCTAAAAAAGGATAGTATTAGAAGCTATTTTCCCGCCATTCCAAATCGTGCAAAAAATGAAGATTGATTATCCTCCAAAAGACGGATTCACAAGGGATTGATCTGAATTCCATTCTAGAAAAATATTGAACTCACACCGAGACAGGTACTTTAGTATTCAACCCCTGTGATTGTACAGAGATGGCCAAGCCCGAGACGAATGAGAAGAATGGCTGCAGTATATCGAGGGTGTTCACTGGGGTGGCCAAGAGCGCGCACGAACGGAATCCTGGAATCGCGATTTAATCGTATAACTTCCGGTACACCACCCGCAAATCGAATCAATCGGCTCTGGGAGGCCATGGGCATGGAGGAGACTCAATGGAACACAATCACGAGATTGATTTTCGAGAGATTGGAAATTCGAGAAAAAAATTTATTGAAAGTACTACACTTTAAATAAAACTATATTGCTAACTGTAAATAAAAACATCAATTTTTTGATGGAACAATGAACTAAATGGATGAATAAGTTTGTAAAAATTCTCATTCAGACTTCAAAGCGCGTGAAATATTGCCAATCCTTTTATGCTGGCATGGGGTGCACGAGTTATCGGTGAGATGATCGTTTATAAACCTCGCGTATACGGGAGGAAGTTGATTTGTTGCCGACGCGTCGAAGTAAACAGGGTTAGTAACGAGCCGCGTTAATCCGTTGCCTCGTTAAGAAGCCCAGGTTTCGCCACTTCGATTAATCGATTCGGCCTGAAAACCTCCTCAGGATGCATATCGCTATCAAAGTTTATTGAGAATATTCCATGCTGTCAGCTCCAATGTACTTGACTGGTTTCAATGAAGACCTTCTTCTTGAAGAATCTCATAAATCAATTTTTTAAAAATTCTATAGTTATGTTCTATAGTAACGTCCTGCAAAAAATGGGGATGTTGGGATTATCTGGAAATTTCAAGTTACTCCTAGAGCAATGCCCGAAATGGGTCGAAAGGTGTTGATGTCCCCGGCGGAAGCTCCAAGCAATTTCGTTTTTCTTATTGCATTCAGTGAGCATTCAGAAACACGAAATGTAAAACTGCCAGTGATAAAGTCAAGCATTGTTAAAGAGCTCGCGCATTCGCATCTGACTTACACCACTCCTAAAGATGGTGAATAATGCAAGCGATTACCGGACTGGTGAAAGCGACTAGCGCGTACCATAAACATGGAAGGGCACCACCACCCTTTTGCTGATTCCGAGTCCCTCACAGTCAAGGAGCCCTCAGCTCAACACAAAGCTCAAACTCAGATAGGCTTAACTCGCTTGTGAGGAAACGTTGAGACTGGTGATTCGCTTCCGCAGGGTGTCGCGATAGGGCTAAACACACTGCCGGGAGCCATTCTCGAAAATGCGTTTTGAAAGGGCGTCCTTCGAAGTTGGGGACAATATAAAATGCTTCGTTACTATTATCAAAGCCTAAGTGCCATATCGAGGAGGGGGGGGGGGGATACACTATTTCATATGTATGCTGTTTGTTTTAGGAAATAAAATATAACGACGTGGATCTCCTTATCAAGAGCCATTCTATTTGGACTTACCAGTTGATCTTTCATAGATTCCTGGATCCTTAGTGGATCGAATCTGTAAAACTACTATTGTAGCCAATGTAGCTATTGTAGAAGGTGAAAAAAATTATAGAAGGTGACCCTAGAAGATAGAAACAGAACAGCCTGAAGTTGAAAGCTCGCCAAAAAAATTTGGAGTATTCGTTGCATGTCTTGAAACGAAAGCAAATTTCATGCAAACTTTGTAAATACGCTTGAAAAAATTCATTCTCAAATTTTGTATCGTTGCGTTTTCAATGCCGTATGTCAAAGTCTTATTTTAACCTACTTTGAGTATAGCATTCAATTTTCTTAAGATTCAGGCAACCGAATGCAAAAAGTCCATTTAGCACAAAAAGCAACCAGACAGATTCGTGATATCTTGGCACAAGTGCAATTTTGGATGAAGTTGTGAAACTTCAGTTTTTAGCTGAGCAAAGCTGAGACGCATTACCACGCGTCTTTGTGTCTCCTTTTTTTCCTGCATTTTGATAAATACACAAACTACAAGGAGAGGGAGCTTAGCCAAACAATGGAATTTTCGTACTTCAGTGGTATCTCGCGGTAAGGTTTAAAAAACGTTAGAGAAGCTGTAGCTTCCTTCCCAGCGATTGTAAAAAGCTATTCTCTGTACCATCGATAAATATCACAAGCTCAAATTTTTTATAATCATCTGCAACATGTGGACCTCTGGTTAACCATTTTTGATTCCCAATAACCTCCAAATTCAACCTCTCAATAAATCATTTGCACATGCTAATGGAAGTTTACATGCCGGAGGGCGTAAACCTTAATCAAATATCACTTCATTGCTTTTCTGTTGAAACCGGAAAACTCATATGGAATACAGCATGTTCAAACAGTTTTGATGGGTGTCGGTGTAAAAGCTCTAATATCGGAAAGGTCAAAAAGCGTTTGACTGAAAAGCAGTGCGATGGGTGCTTGCCAAGAGCCCTTGAACATAGACCCTCAATAAAAGTAAAAATCGGCGGAGATTGGTCTCCGTCTTATACCCTTTGCCAAAGGGGAAAGAAAGGGTTGAATGAAAGCTATACCTTCCAAAAATTGTCCTCCATTCAGCAACAACAACGGACAGTGGGGTCGGCACGGCCACGAGAAGTGGATGGGGGGGGGGGCGAAAGAGCAGGGGTCTCGTTTTCGCCGAGATCGGATTTTCCCGATAAGCCAGCGAGAATAACGCCGAGTGGCTTTCTCCTAAAACGGTTATTTTGGCGTGAAACACGCACTGAGTCCAGGCCGAATGGGGTGTTTTTCCTTGAGGACAAAAAAAAAAGGAAAAGTGTATAAAGCGAAGTTGATCCGACGAAGAGACGAGTGTGAGGAAATGGAGTGATTGTGAGGTACGTGTTGATGGGTGAAGGAAATCCATAACATGAATATCCTAAGGATTTCATTCCAGTAAACGAGTAGAACGAACAAGAGAACTAGCAACAACATTATGCTCATGTTGATGTGTGTCGTTGGCTTCCGAGCGCTTGTGAAATTGAATGAAACGACTTTCGTTGTCTTGGCTTGTCTCTTACAAGTGATGTAGAGCTCATGAAGTCGAAAGACATAAGGAAAGGGGTGTGAAATACTTTGCTAAGGTGAAAAAAAAGTGGAAGGAAAAGTTGGTGTAAGCTTAATGGCAACTGCTACGACATATACTGAACCCTCATGGGGGGGCGAACCGCTCTCATATTCAAGTGCTCTCTCTCTCTCTTTCTCCCCTCCCGACATACATCCCCTCATCCATTCACCGCATGATTACGCTTTTCACAGTTTCAGAAGTTATTCCAGGACAGCCACTGGTGGCAAAGTGGCCTCATGCTCGGTGAGTATTACCGCAATTAGACCGATGAAGCGTTGGTGACTCTAGGGTTATGTACTTGCGCAAATATCCTGAATATTTAACCTACTTTGAACTCCACTGAGTCCACTCTTCTTTAATTCTCGAGCTATTCATAACGATGGAGTAAAGTCCAAAGGAAAATACTGGTAAGTTCCTCATGGGACAAATCTTCATGTTCCAAACCATTAAGAAAAAATCGATCATCGAATTCAAAATAATCTTCAATGATTGGATTCCGTAGGTATCCATTAACCTTGTTTGAAAGTTAAGTTTAAGTAGGTCAAAATAATGTGACTCTTCTGATTTTTTCGAAAGTACCTTAAAACCATTTGAAAGGAAGGAGCAGCATCTTAGAAGTCCTTTCTAATGTGTCTTGAAAGTTACTGGCGAATGATTCAGGGGAATCTAAATCATGAAGATACATTAATTCCTACATACGACTTTTTTCACAAGGTGATATATCACTTGAGGATTGAAAATGCAGTTCGATAGTTCTTATCGTAGACATCTCTTGTTTGTGTCAGTAGCATTCGCCGTCGCAACCAGAGCCCCATGAATCCAGGACTCTGTATTGGTAGGTGAAGAGGGACTCGCACGGATATTCCGAGATTATTGGAGAAAGTAGAAATTGTCGACGCGCGTCAGACGCAGCTCAGTTTGTCTCATTTACCTACAACATTTACGTACATTGAACGAACAAGAGAGAACGAGCGAAGCATCTGGCTGGGGAGAAACTCTAACGGGTGATAGTAAATTATTCGAGTCAACAGTGATGCTTGCAATCAGCCAGGGAGTTGGGTAATGGCTTGTTAAGAGAACTGGAGAACCCCATGCAACTGGTATATCACATGGTCCAGTTGTCACGCCTTCTGGAAACAGCTTCTAGCGCGATTTGATTGCGATTGCCTTTAGCATTTGAGCCATTCAGGTGGAACTAGCAGTGGAAATGAGTGATCATCAGTGTAGAGAGGTTCTTCATAAATATATAGCCTTGGTGTACAGCTGTGGTTTCATATTCATTTATCTGCGAGTATGCATTGTGAAGAAGTGATCTTAAACTTCTAAACTATTTTGAATCATTATTAGAAGTTACTAAGCGTTACTAATCTCGAACTAGCAAGTAGTCCTCCAATGCTTCTGTCCAATTTCATCTGGCGCTGAGATTTACAAAGTACCGAATTCCATGAAATAGTCTCGTTGTAGAAAAAGGAAGGCCCTACCTTCTGCAAACAATCCTCAAAAAATTAAATCAGACCTTTGAAGAAATAGATTTTTTTTTCAAAACCACCAACCACAACTATTTCCTATCTCATCGTGTCTAATTCCTGAATCTTGTTCACAGAATCCTCTGCATCGTTGGCTAGCACGAGGAAATATCTGTCTGATGGAGCCGCCTTAGGCATTCGAAAACAGACTCCAGGAAATTGATTCAGATTGCGAGACTCTGCATTCGTCGGCAGTCGATAAACGTCTTCAGAGGAATGAACAATTTACTCATTCCTCTGGATTCCAGAGTCAATATAGTGTCGGTTCTATAGACTGTCGCACTTTTATGGGAGGGATGAGCGATCTACTGGACCCAACTACTCGCAATCCTGCCTCTGATATGATGGATCGGATTTCTGGACCTCGGGCGACGATGTACTCAACAAAAAAAAAAATTCTCCATTATTATGATTCTCTCTATATTCTCGAGACTCTATCCAATCCGAAGACGAGGATGATCCTAGAACCTTTTTTTGCGAATAATTTTTCCAAGTATGGACGCCTACTAACCAACCTATTTGACATGATATTTATGATTGTTTCATTGATGATCAATTTTCTGCACATTGATTCAGTCTTCGACTTTTAGTTTAATGCTCTGAGAGTTACTTCTTCCTCTCTTCTATACTTCAGGGTGCTTTGAGAAGCGTAAGGGCTCAAAAAATAGCTCATCTAAATTCAGAAAAAATATCTGAATAGCTTGATTCTTCCTAGACAGATGTGCCTAAGCTTAGCATTGGGTCATCTAGCTTTTCACCTAGACCTGCCTGCAGGCGCGACATGGGGACTCGTCTGTATATCAAATTTAACTTGGAATAAGTTAGAGTATATACGACGATATTTCCCCTGCCTAGATCCAAATAATATAACCCCATATTTTTCCACCCAAAATGATCAGCCCAACAACGTCTCCATCTGCCATCACTTTCCAACCGATCAATCGAACCTTAATCCGCAGATCCGGAGGATGGATCGCCTTGGATATAATCCGCTCGTCTCGCTTGACTGCTTTATCCCGTATCCTTTAGTGTACCAAGATCTCTTTTCAAGGCACTTGATGATCTCGTTTTAATTCCTCTCGCAAATCGCATTACTTTTTGCAATGGGTTCCTAGTGTTTCTGGACAAAATGGCGACTAGGGAGGTGCAGAGGGGGCTATCGCCTGGAGGGGTCGTACGGAGGCGGTGACGATGTGCTACCTCTGAAAGTCCCCATGCTACCGAGGGAGTTGAGAGGGTGCCCTCTTACTCAAAGTGCTAATGAGTGTCGCCTCGTAAGCCAATTAATACCCCCAGTTCGTACACCACCACTGGGCGACGGACCTCGAGAGGCTACATGACCGGAATACCCCGCGGATTTGGTATGCTGGCCACGCCTGACCGACCCCATACTATCGCACACCTAGCGACCTTACATCTAGATAACCAATGTCGTGTACTGGGGTGAGAGTCTTTCTGCCATGATAGAGCGTCACGTTTCAAATTATTTTCAACCATTAAAGGGAAATTTTTGAAAAGACTTCTCTTTCATGAACCTGATGGTTGGGTATACAAAGGTTTGATCAACTCGGAAATAACGAAGATATGCTATCAGCATACTTCGACAGCTTCCAGCATGTAGTCTTTTTATAATCGATCTGGGGTTACTGTGACTCTGTTCAGAAAGATGCAGCAGAAGGAAAGAGCCAATAGTATGCTACGGAATTCGTTTTAAAACAACCTATTTCCTATATGCTGTTCATCAATTGCTTCTTCCACAAGTATATTTGAAAAGAAACACCTGCTTCACGTTTTAGACGATGTTCCAACGTGAACACCAACTCCAAACTAGAACATGGTCGTCGCAATGTGTCCAAAGAAAACTGAAACATGGATATCCAGTGTAGCCCGAGGATGATTTTCTCCAACGCACAAAATAGACAACTCCCTGCGGCAATGCTTGCAATCTCTCAGTCGTCAAGGACTCCCTCTCAGTTACCACTGTGCATGAAGCATCACACCCTTTTTCAGCCACTGAAGGAGCGAAATGAAGAGAGATGCATAGATACTGCTAGCCTTTTCCTACTCCAAGCATTTTCGCGGCCTCTCCCAGATACTTAAGAGGTTGGAGTGTAACTCGAGTACTCGCGAGCCGTTACTTCTTACTTCGAGCCACCCGAGGACTTATGACGCGTACGTGAGGGAATTTCTGAAGAGCCCAAGAAACGTGGACAATGTACGTTCAACTCGCGAAATTTCCTAATGCCTCATCTCCTCCATTTTCCCCCCGGCCCTTTAGCCCTCCCCCCTCCCCTGCCTCTTCTCGGCCCATCGTTCGCTAAGCCACGACACCAGTTTCACCAGCAAATTGAAGTTTCCTGCGACAAATTGTCCGGCGCAGTCTTCCCTGAGAGAAACTTTCCAATCGTCTACCCCCCGCCCCTTCAGCTCCCAATGAAGGAATGGATTGAAGGGGTTAGGGGGAATGAGGACTTGACTACGTGGCTGGAAAAATCTATTCCAATCAACTGACAGCACACACACGGCAGATGAGTAGCACTTGGCGCCTGTACAGCGAAAATTGACGGGAAAAAGAATTTGCGGTCAACTTGTGAATTTAATCGCATTTCAACCAGAACAGATTGGACGTTCAGTGGGTCTTAGAAATCTTACGGGATCGGACAGTAAGAAAAAAATGCCTTTTTCTCGCTTTCAATTTAGGTGCTCTGTGTACAGAGTTGGAATGGAGTTTGACAACACAATCACAATCATTCGTTATCATAAAGCCAAAAAGTCCTCTAAGGGGATAATGAATCTTTACGTTTCAGCAATTTTCAGTCGTTCGGAAATAACTTTTAGAGAGCAGTTTTCTGGGGGGAGAAAATGGCCTTTAGGTATAGAACTATTTTTAACTTCTCGATCCTTGGTAAGTTAGTTGAATGAACTTGAAAATCCATTGCGGAATTTATGACACTTGTGTTTTATACTATAGAGATCTTATTGATGTTTTCCGGTATAGTTGGAATGTAACCAGAATCTATTTCATTTTGAGATACAAGTTACAATTATCGGCAGCCGCTTTGTTTTCAACTAGTCTCCATACATTGTTGTCCATCCGAATATACAATAACCTGAGTGCAAATTATGGTAAAGCTTCATCATTTCTCTATGTTCCAGGAAGCCTCACCCAGTTCCAGTATAACATCTGCTTCGGAATGATTCAAGATGTTCACCATGAAGATTTACTGTTCCCCAAGGAAGTCCGTCGGAAACGTCCAGAATCTTCATCTCCGTCGAGCATTACATATTGACGAGTATGAAGCGTCCGAGAGGATTTTCCACCAAGAGTACTCGAAAACGAGAAGAATCCTTTCCGGTAGTGCAGCCACGTTTCCGCCGTTTGTCGATGCTACCGCAATAATTCCTTATTGCCATCCAGCGTCTACCTAACCTAACTAGCCATGTCCTTCGTTTCTTCTACATCCACTTCCACTTCTGACTTCCCCCCTCAAGCACTGTGAACCCTTCAGAAATGCTTCAAACGACCAAGTTCCAGGCACATCACGTCCAAGTGCCGTTTCCCACCAACGAAAAACTCCACCTTGGACCATCGAAACTCTTTCCCAGGTCATTTTGAAAGAGTTAGGAAGCTCGAGGGCTTATGTTGCCCGGGCCGAAGGGTCAAAAATCGTTAAATCTGGCACAAATCGAACGATCGACCTCGACCCTCATATCTCAGTCCCTTCTCCCGGACCCTCTCGACATTCTACCATCGCCGAAAGAACTTAATCCATACCCAACCCAATCGCCTGCCTACCGTCTCTCGTTTTCTACTCTGCACGTCAAACTTTATATACACGAGGGACGTAAAACGCGAGAGGCAATTGACTGTTTTGTACGCGCTTGGCAGACTAACGAAACTCTTATAATCGAAAGAATTTTTTTTGGGGGCGGGGGGGGGGGGGGGAGGAGGAATGTCGGGAATGGTTTCCAGAGTCTATTATTGATTAATTTCGAGGTCTGGAAGCAGTAGGGTGTGTGTGATGGATGAATATCACGACAAGTTTGATTGGGAAATACGACCAACCGTGGTTACCTAATTGGAAAAATTCGAGGGTATGTGAAGGAAGTGGGTCCAGATCCCATCGTGGGCCTGGCAGGGCCTCGTCATACGGTATGCGGTCAAAAGTATTGAATAATGAATGGTTTATTGTAACACTTGGCTCTCAAATAACTTACATTTTTTTGGATCAACCCAACTTCCGGAATAAAAAATCCAACTCACCTGAAACGTAAGAAAAGTAAAACATGAATATGAAAACATAAAATGGTATATTAATGTTGAATGTTTGATGGCATCGAATGATTCTCGGAAAATCTTTGATCTTGGTAAGTAACTTTATGAGCACAAGTTGGCATGGGATACGACTGGTCCAAGCCAAGGCAAATACATTAACCGGGACTGGTACCTGAGTTGATATGTTTGATCAGCTGCCCGCGGGCATTTGTGGAGAGTCAAGTCGAAACATCGCGTTTTCGTGACACAGATACGTTTAGGTATCGAATTATTTGGGTTTACGAGGGGAAAAATAATGTTTAACAGGGAATGGTGGATTTTCAGTTGCTCATGAGATTGGCAGTCTTTAGAGGATTGCTTTCAGCAATGGTTTATTGACTGAAAAAAAATGAAAGTAGTTGGGTACGTCATGATTATTTTTCCATATTCATCATGTGATATTTCCTTCGACTCAATTATTTCATGTGATTCATTTCGAAAGAACCTTACTGTTATTCGGCCTGATTGAGGAAAACAGGGTTGCGATTTATGAGAAATCTCTTTCATTTTTTTTTTCAAAATTGTTGTTCAGCCAGTACACTGAAGATCACGATTGTCGATTCCACCCTGATCTTAAATGTATATATATATGACGTGGTTATTTTCCAAAAATACGCCCTTGCTTTTCGATGTGTATATCCTTAATAACGGGGGAAACTGAAGAAAGCGGAGGCGATAACAAATCCTGGCACTCGAGCGCTCACGAAATAGGATCCTCCCACGGGCAAACCAGCTCATCAGGCCAGAAACCCGATACTCTTCGTTAACGCGGCCATTACAAAATCACCGAGCGTTGAATGTGCCCCCTGTGCGGCCCACATTTCCTACCTTCCGCAGTTTATCTCTCAAAGACTGTTTCACAACCTTCTTACCCCCATGAAAAATATATAGGCAATGTGGGTTAATGCGAAAAATTTTGATATCCTCTGAACTTGCCGATGCGACAATTCATTGCTTTTTAGCTTGTGTGGGTGTGTGAATAGGTTTATCCCCTTCCAGAATAATAATTCCCGATGAAGTCATCTATTAAATGACCTGGGTCCAAATATGTACAAAAATTTTGTGTTCCAAAAAATTGCGAGTTTCTTTTTTGAAAAATCAGAAAATTGCATCGTTTTACCTTTTTTACGTTTTTTCTTTTTTGTTAAACCCTTAAAAAAATTCAAATCATCCCTCATATCAGTATTTGAAAAAGATATATAGTTGGGAGAAAACTACGCAAATTGTTCCCGTAAACCGAGGTAAAATGAAACAAATGGGACACTACTTGATCATCGAAATTACCTGGTATGTCCCACGGTGTGTAAAATATCGTGAAGTGATTTAACAGCCGTAGGTAAACGTATTGCCGTATCGTTCAATCGAATAATAGGGATTTTCCCGTATTACACTGGAAAATTGTACGTGAACATGAAAAGGGAAATTTCGCGGGAGAAAAATATGTTTCGGGTGAGTTTATTTCTCTTACGTTCGCGCAGCTATGAAAAAAAAATACTGTGAAAAAAAATACACTGAAAATTTCACTGTTTAAGTTTTGCAAAAATTGCACAAATGCGAATTTAAAAAACGAATTCCAATATTCCAAAAACCAAATCTGACTCTTTAAAATTTCAAACAATTGGAATAAAATTCTAAGATCGAACCTACGACCTCACTTGAGCCATTTACTAATTACGTCTGCATGCATAGGCTGATGTGTTGAGTTATTTTTTAACAAGTTGATGGCATATGGGCGTCAATGTATCGTAGCCGTAGGTGTCGGATGATACAGCGCTAATGGTGGAGCATCGGAGTGCGCACAGAGCTCTCCCATTACAATTTGCAATTACATTGCGTCCCCCCCCCCCCCCTAGCCAAATGGATTGCACCCGTTCATTCGGCCATTCGAGGGCTCACGCAGTTCGCGAAACTTCACGCTACGAGGGAGAGATCGCGCTATGGGATTACAACTGGGCTCAGATTTATCGGAGCGCCGAAATGGATGTGAAATCCCGATCATTCCCATGAAAATTCACTATTTCTGAAGATTAACTTGTTCAATAATCCAACAAAATTTCCTGGACCATCGATATGCTTTTGAAAAGTTTTCATAATTTTTTTTGGTCCGTGGAAGCTCGCGCTATGGCTTCAGTGCTGACGTTTCCTGGATTTTCAGTTTCCCGCTTTTCGGCAACTTATTGTAATAACCTCGAACTCGAATTTTTTTTATGCACGGTTCCAAGCATGTCAAAATGATTTCAGAAAATTTTGAGACGATGTGTGTATATATATGTGCAAATGTACGTATGAAATGTATGTCGAAATCGGCCATGTTTTTAGATCTCCAATGAAAAATTAAAATTCGTTTCGATAATCAATTTTGGTTGGATAACCTGTTTCGTTCAGTCAGTAATTGATTAATCTCGAGGATTCAACTTGAAGTCCAATCCTTTGGATGTTTCTCAATTATACGTGAGGAATAACATATGTTGTGTAGATGTACCGAAAGCGTGGAAAGTTGCTGGAACGCTTGGTGGGTTTCACGAGACAGCTCCGCTGCACTTGCTGGGGTCAAATTAGATTAGCAAGAATTAGCGGTCACCATATTCCATGTTGACGACGAGATTTCAATGTAAGTAGCCAGAGCGCATGCGCCAAATATTAGACTTAAACATTGATTGTCGAATAAATAACTAAACTTTTTTTAACGTCGATATATTTGCGCTGTTATTAGTGCTAATCAACACTGGCGTATATTTGCCCAGAAAAATATGTAGGTGAAAAAACAAAAAAGTAGGTGGTTCCTAGTTGAATTAAGTGAGTACCTCCTGTTTGGATCAAGTAAGTTCCTACTTGGATCAAGTAAGCTCCTACTTGGATCAAGTAAGCTCCGACTCGAATCAAGTGACCTCTTACTTGGACCAAGTGGCCTCCTACTTGGATCAAGCAAGCTCCTACTTGGATCAAGCACGCTCCTACTTGGATCAAGCAAGCTCCTACTTGGATCAAGCAAGCTCCTACTTGGATTAAGCGAAATTTTACTTGGATCAGGTAAGTACCCGCTTGGATCAAGCAAGCTCCTCCTTGGATTAAGTAAGCTCCTACTCGAATCAAGTGACCTCCTACTTGAATCAGCTTCTATTTGTATCAATGTTTTTTGCAATATTTAGAATTTTTCAACATGAAAATTTTCAACATCACAACTTTTTTTTTCATTGAAGGTTTTTTTCCATATTTTTCAAATGATTCGATAAAGAAAAAACCGCAATATGCGAAGAAAAATTGAAAAATTTCAAAATGAGCGTTTGGTTGAAAACATTTTAAAACACCTAAAATCGTAAAAATTAAAAAAAGATAACAAACAGATTGAAACTTAGAAAATTTAATGGGAAAGTTAACTTTCAGAACTTCCCAAAAAGCTCGCAAATTAAATCTGGAAATGTGCGTCATGACCCGTCATGTTTTTACGGTCGCAGTGACCCTCGAGTTTTCACAGCCTCGCTAGTTAACTTATTAGTTATTACCATTGGCCCAAGTATGACACATCCGACAATGTAAATAATTCACGGCTCAATTACGCAAATTGCAGTTGCCTCATACCTCTAGCCGGTACAGCGGGTTGGGTTTTGCTTCGCACTCCCTCATTTAATTCACTTGCCAATGTAGGGCCATCAAAACGACTATTACATCTCGCTTCCATGATTTTACGTGTCACAGAGGTGACGGGATTAACGTGAATTAAAGCCCCGGATTTTATATCGAACGGGCAATGACAAATGTCGATATCCAGGTATTTCCAAATAGAAATTTTACATAATTGGCCATATGGAACCACCTCATTTGGAAGTACGTGATCGAACTTGGTTCAGTAAGATCTAACTTGAATCAAGTAACATTCAACATATGCAAACAAAATTATTTCATGATTTTTAATTCAACCCTTTCGA
Source organism: Asobara japonica (assembly GCA_026005395.1). Taxonomy (NCBI): domain Eukaryota; kingdom Metazoa; phylum Arthropoda; class Insecta; order Hymenoptera; family Braconidae; genus Asobara; species Asobara japonica. The sequence continues at coordinate 2,552,383 of BQMI01000393.1, forward strand.
TTATTCCACCAACAATATTATCGAATTCCAAATAATTGTGAAGCATATTCTTTGATTGAACATTTCTGGGAGGAGAATTCGGTCTTAGTAATTCCAAAATGAATACCTAATGAGTGAAAATGTTTATGGTAGGAATCTGCTAATTATTTACAACTACATTAAACACATTGAATTAATTATGGTAGCGGAACGAGAGGACTTTGATAGTTTTACGTAGACGCGATATCACTCTGTAATGACTATTATGTAATATGCCAATGTCAACAGACGATAATCCGTGTCAAGTCTCAAAGTACCGTGGTGGTGCCAGTATCGGAACGGAGACCCAGTGTGTAAACGCCGATGGCTTTTTTACTAGTATTTATGGATTATCAGTCGTCATTTGAGTTTAAACCATAGCATTCATTAGTAGATGTGAAGAATACTTTTTTTGGTACATTAGACAGTAATTTTTTTGGCGTGAAGTTAAGTTGGTTATTTAAATTATTTTCTGACGGCCAATGCAAGCTCCAACTAATTATTGCCTGACATTTTTGTCAAGTTCTTATTCATGGAACCAGTTCGTGTTAATATTGTATTAGTCAATTACATGTATGCTTTGAGGGAATACCTAAAAGAAGATATTCCGGGGCGGATCTACAAAATGCAGTGGATGAATTGAACACAGGCCAAACATATAAATCAGCCGGTGAGAAATTTGGTGTAGACGGAAATAACGAGGTAGGAATGAGTATCAATTGTTGACAGAAAGATGAAAAAAAAGAGAGAGGATCATGAAGCAAAGAGGAAGTCAAAGATCCACCAACAAAACCTTTAAGTAAGAAAATTAATTTCAAAAGAATCATGTTGCTTCTGTAATATTTTTATTCAATAAATATTCGAAATGATAATTAAAAGTATCAGTTATGTCTTATACTCGGCCGTTTACGCATATGACCCCCGTCGTTTACTACTGGCCCTCTGGGCATTTCGGCGTTTACTTACTGGACCCTCCTCTAATTAAGTCAAATATTTATTTACCTTGAGATAATTACATCAGTTATTTAATTTTTCTTGCTCAGAATAAACACGTGATTAGTTCCTATGTATACAATTATACATTCGCTGCCCTGGACGCGAAATAGTAGTGTTCCCTGGGAGGAACATTCTTAGACGTTTACGTACTGATACCACTGCGGTGTCTGATAACTCAAACTTATGAAAGGGTTATCTGTTCGGGGAGTCTAAACACGCGATCCAACGGATAAATATATTACAAAAAGCGTCGACTTTCCGTTTCATAAACTAGCTAAAAGTGAAAGCACGAAAAAAAAATTCTTGCTTTTTTTAGATTTCTGATCTTTTTAAAATTTTTCCATCATATAAAATGGTATAAAATATGAGAATACCACATTAGCGGCCAATGAAAGACCCCATGTTTTTATAACTTAATGAATTCCCTGGCCAAAGTTTACGCAGAAGTCCCGGCATCAAATTGAATCTCGCTCCGTCGATTGAAATAAGATGTAATCCCAGCCGACTCAAAGCGCGCCCCCCTGGAGGCGTCCTTTGATAGCGTTTAGCATACTACTTAGCGTAATTACGCGACATCTACTATTCCCGATTCCGACATTGTCTACTGGATATTCACTTACTCTCTGCACGTCTTGCATCATGGGGTACACGTTGGTCAGGGTGTGCATGTAATGACGTCAATCCGTGCCATTCCCACGACGAAAAAAAAATTCACGTTTTCATGTTGTTACAGTGACTTGAAACAATTCGAAACACGTGAAGTCGCCGGCGAAATATTAGATCAAGGTGTGGTAAAGAAAAAAAAAATCCAAGTCTGGGTGCCCACTTGAAGTAGGATACGACTTGACAACTTGATTGAAGTGGGACTAAACTTTACTAAGCCAGATGCATATTGGCATTAAGCAAATTGCAATGAGCAAAAAAATGGATTGTGGGTAGCGACTTGATTTAAGTATAACGTGACTTGATTGAAGTACGATGAAACTTCTAAGTAATTAGGGAACATAGGGCCCAACTGATAAATACTTAAATAAAGGCGTTTCAGAAATTTATTGGGAGTTTTTAGAACAGATTTATGTCCTTGGTGACTTAACAGTCAAGTATGATCTCACTTGGTTCAAGTTACACCGGCTTGAATCAAATATGACCCCACTTGATTCAAGTATGCCCCTGCTCGAATTAAGAGTGACCCCCCTTAAGTAAAGTATGACTCTATTCGACCCAAGTATGACCCTACTGGACAGAAGTATGACCCTACTTGACCCAAGTATGGTCCTACTTGGCCAAGTATGGCCCTACTTGCTCCAAATACGTTATATCAATGATACATAATTCGCTTGATGAAAATGTAAAGCACTTGACTCGAATTTACCCATACTTTATTCAAGTTTCACCCTAGTTGACTGAAGTTGCATATTTCGAGGTTATCATGACATGGTTATCATTATAACGCGGTCTCCGAATGGGTTACGAGCGGAAACTTCACCTCCGATCGGTCACGCCCGCTATTTTCATGCACCACTGAATACACCAAGCACAATCACAAACCCAAGCACACGATATATTACAACAGGGCCAATCCCCTCAGTGATTGGGCTCGCCATGTACATTGACAAAATGTATCGGTATAAACGATGTGTTTAATGAGAAAGTGACATATGTTCGATATTACTGTATGTGGAATGACAACATTGTCATTCACTAGTCACGTTCGATAGCCAAAACGAAAAGTCGGGATGGTACCGTGAATGGGATACAAAAATCCGTGGCTCTGCCTCGAGATGATTGAATCCAAAAGGAAATTGAATGTATACAAACACGACGGTTTATGTAACTATATTCAGGGCAAATTTCCAAATTTTGGGGATTTGAAAATTTTGCAAATTTGATAAGATTAGTGAATTTTGTAAAATTCCATGAGATTTCAGAAAATGAGAAAAAAAATTTAATTTGCGGAAATTTCAAATCGATTGACACCTGAAAAAATCGAATTGTCAAGATTTTTTAAGATTTTAAAATTGGTTATACTTAATTTGTTTTTCAATTTTTGACGTTAAATTTTTCTCCCATTCCTTTCTAATTTATTGGGAAAGTACACAAAAAAATAGTATGATCGATATTACGATATGTAGACTGACAGCGTTGTCATTCACAAGTCACATTCAACAAGCAAAATGACAAGTCAGGATGGTCATGTGAATGGGACACAAACATCGTATAGTATACTATGATTGGAGATGAGTGAATCCAATAGGAAATTGAACGAAAACACACATTGTTTGTTCATGTTAGCAAAATTTATACGATATTGCAGAAGGTCACCACCAGGACAAAATTCACGAATTCACGAGCTTTCGATTCTTTAAATATTTCTAAAGAAAAAATATTGTTTTCAATAAAAAATAAAGAAAAAAAATCTTCCCGTTTTTAATAGTTTTGGCGCATTTGTCCCAGGGAATGTAATGATATAAGTAAATACATATGTAATATAATCACCAATTTTGGAACGTTTTACTTCTCAGGTATACAGTTCATACGATTTATACATTTTTCTTTCAAATTGCATTCTCTTTTCAGGCATTTAATGCCATGAAGAAATTCTACAAAAATTGTTTTCCTTGTATTTGCATAAACAGCCAATGGACCAATTTTTGGAATTTATAAAAGTGCTAAGAGCAAACTATGTCAATTTTTTTTGCACTTTTTCAGTGAGCCAAAAATAGCGGACAATGAAAGAGTTATTCCAACTTTTTTTCAATATTTACGAACAAGGTTATCCTATAGAATTTTGGAAGTGATACGTCCTCGAGGATTACATAATTCTCGATGCATGGATATCAATCGCATTAAACTCGGCTGAAGCGAGGGGGACCCATTTCTGTCAGACATGGATATCGAAAATGAAAATGGCGAGAGTCCGCGAATCCACTGTCCAATCCCCAACGGATCGATACCTTATTTCCTTGTGCAGTCTAGGCTGATTAAACCCTCCGCAAAATCATGCTAACGGCACGTACAGACTCTTCTGATGAATATGTGGAATTTATTTTACGTAAAGCAAATAGAAAAAAAAATGTTTTTTGAGACTGAAAAAAGGAAAGCAGCCTGGACCTGGAAATTGTTGATATATCGATTGGTATCAACGCTCTATTACATAGACGGTTAGAAATACAAACATAAGTATTTAATGAAAGTTGTTCCTCATACCAAAATACAAGCTTTATATTTTATGACTTTTTTTTTTAATCCCATAAGTCATGAAATATTGGTGCTGAAAGTTCCAAGGGCAGGAAAGGCGCGATAAGGTGCTTACACACTGGAAACCAGGGACAGTTGGCGGTTCCGAGTTATTCGTACCGTCTAAGCCTGCGCAATAAGTTCATTATCGTCGCTTTAAATACAGTTTTTATTTTTACCATTAATCATTTGTCTTAATCAATTGTTGTACCCAAGTACAAACTATACACTCTTCAATTGACCTTTAAAAAAGTATGATACTTGGAGCGCGATTAGGGTGTTCAACACAGAAAACCAAAAGGAATTGAGCGTTTGTATGTATCTGTCCCAGGTGGGAATTGACCATGCGATGAAGCTTGATCAAAGCTTGGACAAAGCTTGTCTAAGCTTCGCCAAAGCTGTGTTTTGAAGCCTCGGTCAATCTGTGCAGAACATGCGAATGTAACACCAATCTCAGCTTAGAGAATATACTTCGTCCTAGCTTGCTTGCGTGGTTAATACAAGCTTCGAACTTTATCTTCATTCAAGCTTCGGACTTTATTTTGGTAAAAGCCTCCAAATTCATTTTCGTGTAAGTTCCAAAGTTTCTCGTGGTGGAAGCATCGACATTAATCTTGGTCCAAGCTACAAAATTTATCTTGGTTCAAACTTCGAAGATAGGAGCATTGAGGTTGGACCAAGCTTATTAAACATTCGTTCCCAAGCTTGGGTTTAGGTGGTGCAGCAATCCTGGATTTATATATGAATTCAATATTAAACAGAGTTTCGCTGAAGGCGGCAAATCGAAACTAGGAAAAATATGCCTCAATCCAGGTTAGTTCAACCTTAGTTCAGAAGTTTGCGGTTAGATGGTAATGAGCAATCCGGGATGCATGCTTGTTAAAGCTAAGACTCAAAGCTGAGCTCGGACTAAGCTTAGCACAATATGGTTTCTGAAGCTTGGGTTTGGATGATTCTAGTAAGCTTGGATGTATGTATGTATCCAACCATTGCACATAGATTGGATTCTGCCTGTGTACCAACGCTAGGGACGCTAAGATTGAGCCAAGCTTGGCACAAGCTGGGCTAACGAAGCTTGGATATCTTTGATACAACTAAGCTTGGTTTGATCTAGGCTTACACATAGGATGAAGCTATGTCGAAGCCATCAAGTCCAGGTCCAGGTCGGACCAAGATTGATCTCATCGTTCAAGCTCCGAATTCCCCACCTGGGGTGTGCCGTTATACAACAATACGTTCCTTATCTTTACTGTATTTACAATTTTTATTTTTATTATAGTCAAGTTCAAATTATATACTATAGATTCCCTCAAAGCAGCTTGTGAGAGGCGGGAACACGATTAAGGTGTTTTCACACAGAAAAACGGAGACAGCTGATCATTATAATTTATTTGCACCGTCTAACCATGTATATCAAGTTTCTTATCTTTACTTTAATCATCTTATTCATATTTATTATCAACTACTAGCTCAATAAATATGCAAATTGAGAAACAAATTGTACTATGTTCCGCCAATTGACCTTGAGAATCCCGCGTTGTTGTGGGCGGCTCGATTAAGGTAGTTGCACACAGAAAATCGGAAACAGCTGATTCAATTTTACAGTGAGCGTCTGATCTATTCGTACTGTCTAAATTGTGCAAATCATTAATTTGGAAATGTGCAATAATAAAAATATTGGAATAAAATTGCTGATCGGTGGTTCAACCCATCAAATAACGACCGATGATATTTCGCTTGTATGACCACCCGTTATCCCATCGGACGCTCTCTATTATTCACCGATGTTTCACGATTTACGTCATAACTCAATTTGCACATGTGTCCACCATGAGCATAACCCCCAGCGCAGCCCATGGTGGGAGATTTAACCTGCGTATTTGCACTCGCAACTCGCGCTCTTACTCAACGCGCTGTATTGAAAATTTCATAAAAAAATAAAAGTCCAATCGTTTTTCAATTGCGTGCGCCATACATTGAGTATAAAACAAAATGTTTTATATGATAAATGACATATAACAAAAAATCGTACAAGTGAATAAAATGTCAGAAAAAAAGGGATAATATTTTCCTCTCAAATTTGATTTCTATTGCCGTTGAACTCTTTAAGCTTCGCAATTTTGTGATTTTAGAAGTATGTGGATGTATCAGAATGAGGTAATTTTTTGAAGCATTCAAAAATTTCCATAATTCACAATTTTCTTCGTTAATTTCAAGGCTTGAACGAAACGTATAAACTGAGATAAATTTAGAAATTTCCAAAAATTTTACACCTTCAAAACGTTCTGGAAATATTTATAAATTTAGCAAAAAATTCAAAATATATTAAAACATCCAAATATCAAATTTGTTTTCAATTTCTGGGAGTAACATTGCTCACATTTCTACATTAAAAAATGCCGTTGGCGCTGAGGGATCGAGCAGGTGGATGTAAACGATGTGCAGTCAGCTGACACATGCAGTGGGTTGATAGCAGGGGGGTTGCTAGCAGGGGGGGTTGATAGAACGGCGAGACGGGGAAGGGCTGTTAATGGAAACCTATTGTTCTCTAATCAAATCATTGAGCTGTCGAGCAAACGAACGAAGTACTATAGATACAAGAGAGCAAGGGAGGAAGAGAGAGAGTGGGAGGGGGTGGGGGGAGAGAGGAGCGGATAGAAGGCGGGAGTTGGTTCATATAGTGGCGTATGTAAATTGTTCACGGGCTCAATGATCTACAAAGCCCTTGTGTCTCCATCAACCTGCGAAATATCATACACTCCGAGCGATTTATATTCATCCAATTCATTTATCTCCAGGAAATTCAGTTGGATTGACTTGAACACAGGTGAATTTCTGTGCAGAATTCTGCGAGAATTCAATAGAAAATAGAAAAAAAAATTGATCTGATATGCATAAAGAATTTTAATAACTTTGATACTTCGGCAAGTTCTAGAAAAGTTTTAAGGTTTTGAAAATTGTGGAAATTTTCAAAAGTTTGAAAACTAAAAAAATTGAGAAATCGCCGAACTTGATAATTTGGACAATTGCAATAATGAAGTGTCAAAAATTTGAATGACCCAAATTTTTTTGGATTAGTTAAAATTTTCAAATTTCTGACATTTCTAAAATTTCTAAATTTGTCAAATTTTTTTGGAATTATTGAAGTACTTTAGATTCTCAAAAATGTTTCGAATTTCCAGAATCTCCCAATGCTTGACGTATGCAGAGGACACGAGCTATCTTCGCAATTACCAAATAACATTGACAATCCGTGAATAACAGAATGCATCATCGATATGTCTCGCAGTGTTGGTCGTAAGTAAACCCCACGTAATTACAACCATAAAAACGACGAAACCCCGAGTAAAAAAAGCCTCTCATCCGCATCGGTTTGGCGTCGGTGGTGGGCAGACAGACCAGTCGGCGCCGCGCTCCTCCGTATATACGCACGCATACACACACACATACACCCAGGCGTTACACGGTGTGACGCCAGTGGGGCAGGTAGAGCGTGATATCGAGTACAAGAGACATTAGCAGATAAATGCAGCAAGCAAATATCCCTTAAACTTGGCTAAAACTTGGCGCAACTCGTAATCCCCCAACATGGCACGTGCGCATTGCACACGCATCTATTTAAGATTTCAGTTGCCGCCCCATTTCCGCTACCACCCGACCTGCAATTTTCAATAGCTCACGCACACGCGTTTTACTGCACTTGCCAGTAGCAATTTGCAAGATAATATTATTAAGTAAACCCATTTTTCCCTTCAAACTGTTTTTCTTTCGGTTTACCAAAAAGTGTAACGTTTCTGCAACGTCAGTGCTACGCCGAAAATCAATACGCAAATATTATTATTGCTATGGGCCTTCATCACAAACATTTTAACTTGATAATTACGTTTCCATTTGGCGATTTTCAAGTTTTTCCACAATGTTTTGAACAAATTAGAGAGCTGCAACGTTCCCGGAGAACGAAAACCCCATGTTTTTATAATTGGATAGTTTCCAGACCAAAGTTTACGCAGAAGTCCCGGCATTAAATTGAATCTTGCTCCGTCAATTGAAATCAGATGTAATCCTAGCTGAGTCAAAGCGAGGACCCCCGAGGCGTCCTTTGATAGCGTTTAGCATACTACTTAGCGTAATTACGCGACATCTACTATTTCCTATTCCGACATTGTCTACTGGATATTCACTTACTCTCCGCACGTCTTGCGTCATGACGTATACGTCGCTCAGGGTGTGCAAGTAACGACGTCGACCCATGCTATTCCGACGAGAAAAGAAATTAAGGTTTTCAAGTTATTACAGTGACTTGAAACAAGTCCAGGCCCTTCAAGTCGCCGCCGAAGGATTCGATGAAGATGTCAAAATTTTGAAGTCCAGATGACAACTTGACTCAAGTAAGACGCGACTTAAGTCAAGTTGGACATGACTTGAGTTGAGTGGGAACCGACGTGACTTAAGTACGAACTTAGTGCATTTATATTGCATACTACTTGATTCAAGTATAATGCGACTTGATCCAAGTAAACGTCAACTTATTGCGCATGGTAGTCGACTTGAATTAAGCATGGCTCAGCTTCGAATATTTCAAGTGCTTCCCAATGAACAAATTAGACAACACTACAAAAAAAATTCAAATAAAAAAAATTTCAAAATTTTGTAAATTTAAAAATTCTTTTTTCATGTTTTTCGAAAATTGTGATATATTTTTGTTGAAAAATGATATGTACTTTTATCAGAACAGATGCGTCTCACAAACTTCCAATATTCGAAGAATGTGATAGCTGTACAGAAGCGCGGGGGGGGGGGGTGGAGAAGGGGGTAGCGTGAAGAGCGAGAGGAAAGAACACAGAATTCTCCGTGCGCTGTACGCATCTCGAATTTCATCCGATTACGATCGTCTTGGAATGCCTGAAAGCATTCCCATCCCCCTTTTTTTTGCAATCGAACCTTTATCGATTTTATTTGCATCTCTTCGCACTTTTCTCGCCCCCTCACCTTTTATTTTCCACTTCTCCCTGTCGTTCCGACGGAATTATTGGCTGTAGGTTACGGGAAATTTATTTATTCGAATTGATGATATTTCTGCTTGTCTGAATTTCAATTATTTTTCTTCTATTTCAGTTCTTTTTTTCTCTGGTAAAGTCCAGAAAGGAATGTTGTATCAATTTGAATATGTTGTAGCGAATTTGTGTTTGAACATTTTTGGAAGGTTCAGATATTGAAGCAAATTGCGAATTGGATGGAACATTAGCAATTTAGGGGAGGGTGGGGCATAATCGGACGTGATTCCGTAACGCCGCGCAGTATACTATATTACATGTCACGTCCCGATTCCAGCATATGTCCCATCATAGGCTAATCTCCCCTGTTGAAAGTTTCTAAAATTCGTAAAATTTGTAAGAAAAAAGGAAAATTAAAGAATTACAGGAGTAAAATCATCCCCGATAATTGGCCGAAATAGAGATATTTCATAATCGTATCCAAGTTTCAACACACGCAAGGTTCTAAAATGGATTTATTCGATACTGAGACAGTCTGTGGTGCTGGAGAAAACGAGAAGAAAGGGGAGAGAGTAGATGTAGGCGAAAACCGGTCTCCAGCCGTCGACTCATGACCTTCGAGTTCCAAAGTGCGACTGACGATGCACGTGTGCTCCCTCCTTCAATCCCCTTAAAGAAAAAAAAACAAAAAAAAAAACAAAATTGCTCTGTGAAAAAAAATTAACGTGTTCACTTATGTCAGTCATCGGTAATCCAAATGGAATAGGCGGAGAATCAGTGTCCCAAAAATTCGATGTCGACAGCCATCGAGTTCAAGCAAAATGTTATAAAAAAAAATCCGAAAATGTTTAAGAGAAACTATTGAAATCAGAAAATCTAACCAAGTACGAAAGAATGCCTCTGTCCCCCGGAAGAGAATTCTTGCGCCGGAGTTTTGGCGCCGCAAATTTGAACTATGAGATGCGAAATACCCTACAAAAAATCCTCACCGTTTCGATGATACTGCCCCCAACTTGTAATCTCCTCAACCTAAGAAATCGCTCATTCATTCATGTTTTCATTAATATAAATTCCACCCCAATTGTTTATTTTGGAGTATTTTCATTCCGTCCACAATGCCGGGTATTGTTGTCGAATAAAGCATGCTCGGTTTGTTTACACCGTGCAGCCGTAACCAGAGAAACCCTCAAGGGTCACCCCGCCGCGAAATTGTTCAGCTCAGAGTTCATATCATAAACTCGAGCTCTATATTACCGACTTTGTCGGAAGTGCAAACGACAAAAAAGACGACTTTTTTTAAATACACAATAGCGTTCGGCATCAGGTTTGATAGGGTATTTTAAAACGTTACTTGGCCGATACACTACCGCAGATATCAATTTACTTTTTTGGCCGGAAGACTTTTGTATAGTCCTTTAAATTCTCCATAAAACATATTATAATGTATATTCAGCTGTCTAGTTTGAATTTGAAAATTTATAAAATATAACATTTCCAAAAAAGTAATAAAAAATAGTTTTTCGTTAGTGAAGATTGAAGCTTAATAACGAGAGAAATGACTGATTGAGAAAAAACGAAATATTCTACATAATGAAAACGAAAAAAGTACACCGAGTCCAAGATGATCAGAGTTTGAGCTGGTAAATTTAGCAGAGAGCGTTCTATATATAGCACATTCTTTCTACATTTTTCTACGTGGGTGGTGCAAAAGTTGAATATTCGAAAGGCAATGACGAAGAATGCGGAACGCGAGTTCTCGAGTTCACTGGGTTTTTAGGCCACTTTTTTTTCGTCGTATTTGCGTTATTTGCATTAGCATACCCTCCCACCACTTCATTTTCGCGGATATGACGGCTCATCCCACTGGCACTCGCCCCCGACTCAAAGGGATTTCCGCGCACAACGGGAAATCGACGGGAGGCGAGTGCCACTGGGTCATGAGCTCCTTTGGTTGAGATGTAGCTTTCACCCGGAGACTGCAATTCTCATTGCAGCGTCGGTGTGTCATATGTCCCATTCATGATAGGTAAAAATTCTGGATACTCGGGGGATGATGAATGCCCACATTTCACCAGATTCCAACTCACTTGCTCATCTTCCCGTAAGAAAGAAAAGCAGCGTAATTTTTTTGACCCAGATGAAGATTATTGAATATTGATGGGTCTACTTGGTAATGTAAATACGGAACAAACATCAAGACCTGATAAGATAGCTTGATATATTGGAATTTGATGGAGTCTTTTGTGAATGACCGACAGTCATTACCATTTTCATCAATCGTCTGCAGTAGAACGTTCCTAATATCAGTCAAAAAAGGCCAATTAAGGTCAAATGTAATGGAAAAGGCTCTGAATTTCCACAGCAGGAGGATGAGATGTCTCAGAAACTAAAAGCTTACCATTTTCAATAACTCTCCGCTAGAGAACGGTAATGATCATACTGGCAAAAAGGTAATTTCAGGTTTAACATGAAGAAGGAGTCTCTCAATATCCAAAGCAGAATATCATTGCGCAGAAAGTAGATTATTTCTCTGAACAATTGTTTGCAAAAGAAAGACCTCCATAATGCAAGCGAAGCCCCGACATCGGCGGTCAAATTTGAATACCTCATAATTACGCGCTATTTATATGCTTTCTTTCGCTCCAGCAGAACTGCTGAAACAACTCAGACAATTCCGAATACTGGAGATATCTTGTCCCCCTGATGAGCAGAAATTCACAATTAAACTTTGAAAAAAGTGCTCATTGTCTGGAATTCATCCAGCAGTTCCTCATTTTCGAACGGACGTAATTCCGTCCGTGGTAGTACGAAAACTCGCAGAAAAAAGAGCGTCGAGCTCGTGGGAAAATCGAGAAAAAAGGGGGAACAAAAATTTCTTTTAGGAAAAAAAAAGAGAGAAAAAATTGGGAAGAATGGTGGAGACGCGTCTAACGACAATGCAAGCGTAGTTTCCTGGAACAATGCTCTCATTATACCCAACCTATACCACTGTATGTACACATGTCTCAGCTTGTCTGGCGCGACACTCGGATGGAAACTGGAGGGATAGGCAATGGGGTATTGGTACACTGACTTCAACGATAAAGACTCAATATCGTGAGGCAGGATATAGCGGGCGTATCGAACCGGGGGACTGTCGATTGTCTACTATCGATTGTCTCCTATCAGTCACTCTGCAAATTGTCGTCCGGCTGTGATGCCTTCCACTCGTACCATAGCCCAAGCCCTTTATCCATCCCATTTCATTGGGATTCTATTGCTCTTACGGACAATTCCCATACGTTAGAAAATGCACTCACACGATTTTTTTTTCACACCTAGTGAGGAAAAAGTTGGATTGAATTTTAAATGAATGAAAGTGTAATTCGGTTAGCACTTACCCCATTTTTTTTCTGGATGGATAAAATGGTGTTGCAGCTGTTTTGAATTGAGTAATCTCGCCAAGGTGATTTTTGAAAATTCTAGGAAATTTATAGGTGGGTATTATGATTTCCATATGCTAGGAACTGTATTCATATTTTCTCACCGCCAGTGGAGGCAAAGTTGAATAGAATTTTAAATCAATGAAAGTGCAAGGGAGAAAAAACTTTTTAATCAATTGAAATGGAAAAAAAACTTTTTTGTCAATTTTCATTCATTGCATGGAGGCTTTCGACCCCATACATAGCTAGGAACACACACACCCACACGTACCTATACATATAACACCCAGAATAAATCTACATATATATAGTAATACAAAAATGGCAACATTACAATAACGCTCCGTATTTGACCATTAAAAAAAAATCATTCAGAATAAACTCTGGACACAAAAATGCATGAAAGCTCCGGCAGAAAGACGAATAAGAAACAAGTGCACTAGTCTTTTTTTTCTGGCCATCTCCGACGATTTTCAGGGCAACCAAGCTCACCCTCTTGCGGAGGCAAAACAAAAGCGCATACACCGGCTGTTGCTCGTCCCCTCACTCCCCCCCCCCCCCCCACCCACTCCCCCGCGACATTCTATGATCCTCACGTTCCTTTACGTCCAGTTGTATTTTCTGTTTTTTGTCCCTATCATTCCCGGTTCTTTATTGTTATTCTTTTTCCGTGCCTCTAACGCCTTTTTGCACCCCCCCCCCCTTCCCTTCCGAACTTTTCCTGGGATCGATTGTTTCACCAGACGAGGCGGAACCAACACTCCGTGCCACTTTTCGGGGGTACGAAAAAAAGAGGGTTGAGAGCTTCGCTATGACACTGGAATTTCAACTAAAATTCTTGAATTTTGATAAATTCCGATGATTATCACAATATTTACCAACTTAAGTTGAAAAAAAAAATGATTGCTGTTTTCAATGCAGGAACTTCTAGAAATTATATACTTTGAATTTTTTTCATAGCTGAGGTAACAGAGTAATGAATTAATTGCTAAATACAACCTTTACGAAGTCGGGAATTATTGGGGTTTTCTTGCCTCAACGTACCTGCAACAAAACAAAAATAAAAATTCATTAGGACCCGAATTTCGTGCGCTCAAACACAAAACCTGATTAAGCTTTTTAACATTATTGGAATTTGGAAAATTATTGAAAATTACGACAATCGCTAAATTAACAGAAAATGTGGCGAGAAGCCAAGTAGATTCTAAGTAATTAGTTACTACGCTATTGAACTTCACTGAAGTTGCTTAGAAAGCTGAACCCCGGTTTTAGATCTGATCATGTTCAGACTCCAATTTATGAGGTGGCGGTGGATAGGATATTATGCAAATGAGTAAACCATACTGTCTCATGGTGAAACTGTTACATGGATCAAGTTGTGGATCAAAAAAATTATGAACAAAACAACAGGAAGAAAGTACTAAGAAGAGAAAAGCTACATCATCAAGTGGAAACTAAGAAACCAAGGCTAACAGACACCGTTTAATTTATGATGTGGATAATATGAAGAAAGATAAAACTAAGAGACCAAGATCACAAACCGAAATGTGGTGAAAAGACCAGAATTAAAAGGCCAAACTCGAAGAATCCATACTCAATGACCAAGACTAAAAATCCAAGACGAAAAGACCAATACCAGAAGCTCAGCACCAGAAGAGCAACACTGGAAAGCCAACACCAGCAGGGCCAATCGCAAAAGACCAATCTTAGAAGACCAACACCAGAAGACCACCATCAGAAGGCCAATCGCAGAAGACCAATCCTAGAAGACCAATCCTAGAAGACCAATCCTAGAAGACCAATCCTAGCAGACCCAATCCTAGAAGACCCAATCCTAGAAGACCCAATCCTAGAAGACCCAATCCTAGAAGACCCAATCCTAGAAGACCCAATCCTAGAAGACCCAATCCTAGAAGACCCAATCCTAGAAGACCCAATCCTAGAAGACCCAATCCTAGAAGACCCAATCCTAGAAGACCCAATCCTAGAAGACCAATCTCAGAAGACCAATCCCAGAAGACCGATCCCAGAAGATCGATCCCAGAAGACCAGAAGAGCAACACTAGAAGCCCATCCCCAGAAGAACACCACCAGAAGACGATGAATAGAAGACCAACACCACATTCCGAACGCCAGGAAGCGAAGGCCAGAAGACCAGGATCAAAAACCAAGGATCAAAAGGCCAAGAGCAAAAGACAGTAACCAAAAGGCCAAGCTGAAAAAGTGAATACGGAATGATCAATATTAAAGTTCGTCAATAATGACGTGCAAAGATAATTGCGCAGCAACTACAATTCTGCTGTCGTGATTTTAATTTTTTCGACTTCGTGTTAGGGGAAATACGAATGACGGGACAAGAATAAATCAATATCAGCAGAGAAAACCTCATTTTAGACCAGGGCCTCTAAACCAATCTTAAAGAACCCAGATGTCATCTGATGTGGATCATCCAAGAAAACTCATAATTATGAGGGAAGTTTAATGGGATATTGGACAAACGCGGACACCATATGATCCAACAATCGAATCGCAAGGTAAGCTTTACAGAAGAGCCGTTCCAGATCTTTTCGAGTGTTGAACCAAGCTCGGCTTTTTCGGATATAATTCTAGAAAAGTAAGAAAAGAGAATAGAACTGTCCCTGGCGATTCACTGTCGGATTAGTGCCCCCCATGAGGCTTCCCCCCACTCATTTTTTGTGCCCTCTACCCTCGGGATTTCAGAATAAACGTTTCGTACTCGGGTAGTTCGTTCAGCCCAAGTGGAAAAAGTCGAAAATGTATCATTACTTTATCTTCTATTTTTAGACAACTGCAGGCTGTGGTGCAATGGAAACCGTAGACGATCGCATATTGTTCATAAAAAAAATGGAAAAAATAGCGAATACGATCGTCTTGTGGTGCTATTGAGTTACTTGATACAGTATTGAGTGAAATTATATGAAAAACTTGAACAAAATATCTGAGCAATACGTAAGCCATCGAATTCGAATTTTTTTAGAACTGCTTAGAAAAAATGAGAAAATAAGAAGGCCGCGATGAAATTCAATTTCTGACAAGGAAATTTGTTTGCAATTTGTCTTCAAACCGTTTCCTTCTCACGATAATTATATCATTATACTTAATTCAACCCATATTTTTCAATCTCAAACAACGGCCTTTGAAAATCGCTTCGAATGCGAAAATTTACCACCCCCCTCCCCACCCGCCCATTACACCCACTCTAATTTCTCCCTTTGTTATCACATTCTAGAACGGGTGAACAATCCTTAATTATCCCGCTGGTGAATTTCCTAGAGCCGCAAATTATGTACCAATGGTGAATATCCAACGGAATAACAAGATGAAGAGGTTGTGGGGCGAGGGAGTGAAAGGTAGGAGGGCATAAAAACCGGTCTCCAGTGTAGTATGTCGCTGTCCCATGGCACTACCGCATGTAGACTCTGATATGCAAATGCATCCACGAGCACGGTTGAATTTTATCCGAGTAATCTGCTACGTATGATTCGAAAATTCAAGCCCGGGACGCGCCAATACATTTCTGCGTGTATATAACTGCTGTATGTGTGTGAGTACATGTGAACATCGTGTTTTTTTTTGGCTCCATCACGTTTGTACTGGCCACGGTAGCTGCTCTTGAGCATTCCTTCAGAATGGAGAACTGGACACCCATCCATGCGGCCGGGTAAACCTCCGGAAACCCGTATACTGCAATGGCGGGTGCCTAAAGCCCTCCCTCCCGCGTCGGTTTAGGTTCCCACGTACCTGGCCTTGCGGTCTCATTTTATGGGTACCGCGGATAGCGCACACGGAATGTTCCTGCTATCGGTTGGACGTCATCAGAAAATATTAGGCGCGAACCGACGAGGACCTACAATGCAGTAGGCAGATACTATTCCATTACGTCACGGCCCCGACCTTATGTATGTATTGGTGTGTGTACGCGTGTGCGTGAGGATGTGCGACCAAGAGCGGTTAAAGAGAAAAAACTTCATAAATGGAAGTCGTTCCTCACATAAAACTCCACATTCATCGTTCTATAATTCTATTTTCCTAGCTGCCATGATGCAGATCACGTGGGCTGTAGCTTAAAACGACGAAAAAATTGTGTATGTATACGTGTATTTGAGTTGTTGAGTATAAGTATATTTACATGCACGTATGTGTTCATTCGTGTTACTGTGTAGGCTCATTTAAGAATTTGTGTATGTATGTATGTGTGTATGCATGCATACGTGTATGTATGTATGTATGCATGTATGTGTATTTGTAGATAATGGCGAGAAAGAGAGAAAAAGGGAGAGGGCAAGGGTTTGGAAGTGCATGGGGAAGCGAGACACCGGTAATTAATGCATTGTTAATCTACTATCTCTCACCGTATGTTGAATCAATGGCTGTAGTCGGGACCCAAGTGAAATGCCGCGAAAATAGAGGACGGTGCGATAGGAGCACCATGATAAAATGTCGAGTAATCACCGTACTTTTTTATTTCGATTGTGAGCCAGCTTTCCTTGGTAATCAGGCTGTCGGTGGGTTTTGAGGGTTGCCTTCTTCGCAGTCTAAAAAACCATAGATTGAAGAAGGTTTTGACATTTGAAGCATTTGGAAAGAGTCCTCTGCTCACGGGGAAACTTGTCGATGCATTTTATTTTTTTATAATTCCTTTATATTGATGACATGATTTTGTCAGACGGAGAGACACGGTTATTGAAAAATTTGAATCGCATAGGCCAATTTACCGTTCAATTTGATATTTCGGTTGAAAGCAATTACCTACTGATTCGCTGTCTATAGTTTCATACACGGGTTTTTTTCGGATAGAACACAGGCTTCAATGGATATCAGAATGAAGATATTTCGTGCAATTATGTTGCTGCGTAACTATGAGATGGGAACAATAAACAAATGCTGGGATGGGAAATCGGGCAATGTAGGCTGATAGGGGAATTGTTTGCCGAACACTGGTGTGTAGGATTTTGTGTTGAAAAAAAAAATTTGGTAATTGTATAGAATATCTTGCCAAGCTGCTGGTTAATTACCTTTGTTACTTGAGCCTATAATAGCTGGCGGTTAATGAGCGAAAGGACGAGCCGATTGGAACGTTAATACATAGTTTCACGCATATAGCGCAAGATGCAAAAATCGAATAGACGAATTATTGGAAATAAGCGTGAACGTGAAGTAATAATAACCTAAATTGTTTTTTTCATCTGTATAGCCCGTTCAATTATTGAAAACTCGGAAGAACGACGATGGTGGACCATCGCGCGACCATCCGCGGATTAAGCAATTGAAAGTGTGAAGGAATAATTGGGTATATAGCGCTGGATCGCGCGAACGGTTGAAGATACGGAAAAAGTGGTTAAATAAAAATGTTCCTCACGTAACAATACACATTTTTTGTTACCGAAGTTTTTGCCTATCTCCAATACTTCCCGTGATAGACTATTAGAAATAGGCAAAATTGAGAGTGATTGGTGTATTCGTTACTTTTTGTGGTAGTCAAAAAACCGCTTCCGCCATTACGTTATTCTCGAACTAAAAAGCCCCGGTCGCGCACCAATACGCGGGGAGCGGCTGAGTTGAGCCTAATAATAGTGTATAAGTCTATTCCATCTTCTACATATACATATATACTTAAGTATTCGGCGATGGCCCGGCCAACGTGGGATTATACAGTTGTGGAGTAACAACACGACCTCTGGTATATTCTTTCATGTTTTTTTCTCCCTCCTTGTATTGCATGTTACGTCATTTTATGACTCGTTGAAAAATTCGTGGAAGTCACGCAGCGAGAGCATGATAATATGGGCCACGGGAGGATAAAAAAAAATACGGAAATATTTAAAATTGTAATTTTCCCTTCATAAATTCAAATTTATTACCGCAATGGGACATTTCTTAACATGAAAGGGGGCAAAAAATTTTGGTAATTGGCTATTTATACTAATAGATTAGAGTAATCTAAATAGATTAGATTAAAATTGTTAATATCTTCAATTTGTTTTTTATTTTTCACATTTTTTTTGCAAATTTTTTTAATGTCAAATAAATCTTTTTCAAATAATATTCGACATATTTTTCCTCTAAAAATATTTTCCAAAAATAACTCCGATGCCTTAAAATTATCCGGAAACACAGTGAAAATTTTCATGTCCCCCTGGAGCCCTTTTTAAATAAATAACTCCTCCCCAATTTATGAATTCAAGTACCACACTAATTACCCGCATAATACCCTCGCAAAAATTTGGTATCGGTGTACGGTGATATAAGGCGGTAGGTAATGCACCCACCGGAGTCGTATCGTATCCCAACATTGGGGCACTACTCGAGAACAAATTTATTCTCTCCGAGTTACCAGGGCCAAAGGCATACATAATGTATGGCCGTTTCGAGCGCCTCCCTCTTCATTCCTCCGCACAGCCTAAATCCTTCGATACGGTCGAGTATAGCGCCAAGTACGTACTTATTTTTTTGTTAATCTGAACTTTGTGGCTTGGTATATTTCTGCAGCTCTTTCATCAAAAATGTTTGATTATGGAAACTGATAAAAAAGCTTCAGTGATATTTGGCATATTCGAGAGTAGCGCCAAGTACGAACTTGAACTTTTTCTGTAATCTCAACCCTGTGACTTCGTGTATTTACTTTAGTTGACCTCAGGAAGTTTTAAGATCTACGTAGAAACTTTACTCATCAATATACTTGCCGCGTTCGCGTATAGCGTCAAGTAAATAGTTGTTTGGTTAGCTCAAGTGAACTTTGTAATTTGCGATAATGCACTGCTTATGTCCTTAGATTCTCTTTCATTACCGAATATGAAAAGGAACGTCCATTCATTCGCATAGTTGTTATAGCCGAGTGCACGATATTAAATGATTACACGAATAATCTACTCGCGAATACGAAATTTGGAACTTGAGATAGATGCATATATATAATGGAATGTATGGATTCGAGGCCCTCATCGATGATTACCATTGAAAATTTCATTCATTAATTTAGTACTCACGGGTGAGTATACCACCCAGTGCGCGTGCGTATTTTACTATACTTACTTCAACAATCAGTTGAAATTGCTTTTATCATTGTATATTGATTCGGTTGCTTCTCGCAAATAAACAGAAAATGTGATGAGTTCATTTATACAGAGGACTACTTTTTTCTTGTCACGGTAGGGTACAGCGCCAAGTACATGCTTTCTATTTTTCGCATTTTCTTCTCAAGCCATCAACTTTTTTCAATATTTCCGATAGACATCAACGCCATGGACATTCCGTTGGGGATACCCGATGGGGTTCGATGTACCCCAAATCGATAACACGTGACATAGGCACATACCACACTGACCATGGAATGCCATTTTGCACGTTCGCGTATTGTCCCTTCGTAGCGTCAACCACCCCCCTCCCTCCCCATCAGAATTCCCTCTCTTGGCTTTCGACATCATCTCCTCATGCATGCGATGGCCTATGTATTACATCGGGGAACAGAACAGGCGGCTAATGCCGTCCGGTTGTAAATTACATTAGACGCCGATAGATTGTACTCTACATTCGCTGATTTACCCAGTGAATCTCAATACGTTCGCTAGGTTAAGGGTGATTATCGGGCGGAATAACCACGAACACAATATGCAAACGTTCTCTATAAAATTATTCCAGTGACCTAACAGCTTAACGATGAGTGGCTTAACCATCTGAAGTAATCAGTGGTTAAACTCATATTCGATGTTATGCAATGTCGACGGACTTGTTCTGAGGAGAAGTCCTTGTGACATGCTCCAAGGCATCCAATACCTACCAACTGGAATAAGAACGGACTGATGCAGTACCTTTCTCCGAATGAAACCAATTCATGTTGGATCAACCCTCTTATGAAGGTGATTCGAGTTATCAGCGATGAACTAGAGCACTCCGGACTTGAACGTGATGGTCAACTCGCAATCCAGATGACTTCCGGACGCAACCACGACCGATCACTAAGGAGGGGGATGGAAAATTTGAGGACACAGCAAAAGTTGACGTCACTTGAAGTCGGATTTCAAAAAAATGTTGTGTCAAGGAAAAGGCAGCATCGCAAGAAGCATTCTTCCTAAGATCTTATGAGACGATTTTTCTAAGATCCGAAGCTAATATTACAGGATATCATACTAAAAATAGGCCTCATCCCTTTCCCGATAAAGGATAATAGGATACAAGAAGCCTAATCGCATAATGCCAGAATTCTCAACTCCTGACAGTTTCGCATCGTCTCAGTTTCCCTTCCTCCCGGATAATGCCTGCACCATTCCTGTCTCACATACCTGTCTGTTTATCTATTTGACAAGCTTGTGGCTTCCCTCGCCCTCGGCCTGAATGTCAGTGACTCCGAATTGATCTTAAACTCTGCATAATGAGGGAATAGTTTGCTTGTTCGGCAACAAACCTCCGGTCAGATTTTCGATGATAACGATGATAGCTACCTACGCAAGACAACGAAATGTTGGTCAAAATGTTTTATGTGGAGCATGAAATTCTGGACGAAAAAGCTGGGAAGTACAATCAGGCTAACTCTCGTAGATTCTGAGTTACATCCGTCGATGATGGCGAGTCAAGACATTTTCCCAATCAGATAATACTACGAATTCAATAATTTGTGACTTCGTGATATATTATTGCATTTCCTCCAATTTTCCTGGAACCCCAAAAAATTTTTCAAAAAAAAATTAGCATACTGGTTTTTCAGAGGAGTGAATTTCGGAAAAAAAGTGTCTCTGACATTTTGTCATACAGTCACTAGTTAGGGAGATAAACGACTAACGAGAAACCCTGAAGAAAATCACAGGGGGAAAAAAAAATAAAACACAGAAGATTGTGAGCTCAATTTAGGGTCAGTAGTTTTCGCAGATAAAATAGAAATGGAAGGATTGTCCGGGTGGGGAAAAAAAAGCGGACGGGCTAAAAGAAATGCCCATCGGTGAGCGAGCCGTAACGAGCCGATAAAACAAACGGGGCTTTTGGCCGTTGCCGTGACATCTGGCCCAGAGAGTTGTATACTTTATCCTCTTGTTTCTTTTTTACCACCCCCCACCCCTCTCCCACCCAATCGCTTTTCCCTCTTTTCGCCCACACGCGTTGACGCTTGACAGCTGAATTAATTGAAAGTTTTAAGGTAATTGGAATCGATAACGCCGAACAAACGTAATATATCGCGAACGAAAATGATGGCATTATTAAGGGGGGTCGTCAGGATAAATGGAGAGAAAAAATAATGAACGATGAGCCCACCTGATGAAATTTCAACTGTCGAGTGCTTATCTGGAAATATTTTTAAATTTTTGGAATTTTTTTTAAGGTATTCTGAAACTGAAAGGATCGCGGTTCAAATATATCTCGCGTTTTTTTTTTGTTGGTGGTACTTGATGTGTTCATAGGAAAACATCTCGGAAACGGGTAGAGATAGGCAAAAAAAGTTCAAACCAATTTCACTTCTTGCACTATAATACACATTTTGTGTTCGGTGACTTTTTTTCTAATGTTCATAATTTAGTCAGAAATGTGGGCACTAGTATCGCGGTCGGCATGCGAGCGTTTGCCCCTGACTCATGCGAACAGTGTTTTTTGAGGAAAGGAAGAGATATAGAGGAAAATAGTGGCAACAAAAAATATTCGGCAAGAAATATTTCATTACTTAAGGCTTATGACTTTCTCATGTATCACCAATATTTAACAAAGTATTCCGCTTCATATGTAGCGGACAAAAGCAAGTTTGCATCCCATCCCACATTCAGTTGTGATTTCTTCAGAAAGTATTACAGGTAGCGGTATGATGCATAAGATGTAAATGATTCCTCGTGAAAAGAAGAAGTTTTTTCATTCAGAGCATTTTGTTCCATTTCCATCATTTAATCCTCCAGACTAACACATCGTGTAATGTCTGTAGCCCCCATGGGTTCCACTTACAATCCACTTGTTTCATTTAATGTCCTTAAAGTAAAGGTACATTTACAAATCTCCGAACCTTCGAAAATTATGATGGTAAATGAAGTTCTATGTAACTAATAAAACACACAAGAGATAAGTAATTTCACCCTCTCGTGACGGGGCGTGCAATGTGGGTCGATGAGCGCAAAATGCATAGACATATATATATATATATATAGGTAGAGTCTTCGGGTGCGTCAAGAGACTCAACTGAGGATGAGGGCCGCTTTTATTACAAAGCAGGTCGAAGGAGAATTGCACACTATCCATAATACAAGCGAGTAAAATCTCCGGTGTACTGGGGCTGTTAACATTCGAGAGAATTCGTATTTCGGTCTCGCGCTGAGTAACAGACGCGACAGGTGCGGAGGCCCCTCTAGCAGCTGCCGCATCTTTTTCGGCATGTCCGTGCCAGAGCTGCGTGATTTTCGGAATATCACAAGAATTTCAAAACAAAATGGCGGTGATATCGGAGGAATTTTCTGAAATGTCATTTGAGGGTGTGCCGACCTGTGTGAGCATGCGTGTGTATGTCTTGATATTTCGTACAAAGTTTCCGAATTATGAAATTCGTTGAAATTGTTTTTGAAACTTTTTAAAATGTCTGAAATTGTTCAAAAATGTCAAATACGAAAATTGAAAAAAAATTCCTCGGTGAAATCGTCAATTGAATATTGCAATTTTAATTTTGCAACTGATAAAGTTTGATGAGCGGTAAGTGAACGGAGCAGTAAGGGTCACGAACGGCAGAAAAATAAATAGAGTAACCAGTCGGTAATTCATCTCTAAATTTATGTAGCGGGGTCAAAGTGTCCCCGTCTCCTCTAATTGTCATCATTGTAATTAATTGAACCTGGCGCGGTACGCGCGTGCAAGTCTCCCGTCATTATTTCTCACCCGTCGCAATGACGAATCCACGAGAAATGTAAGAGAAAAGTTCCATAAAAATTACACTTGCATTGAGCAAGGCTATAATAAGAGTCGTTTTTGTGTATGTATTTTATTCAGAAATGAACTGCAACCAACTGGACATTTTTGAAAATTTCCAAATTATGTATTAGAAACTCCAATTTCAGGCTTTCACGTATTTTTCTTTCTGTAGTCTTTTCTGGTTGTTCAAATTTTTTATCGTTTTTATTTCCCGAAGTTTCAGGGATTCTCCACTTTTTGATTTTTCCTCCTTCTACTTCAATCGAAAGTTTAAAAATTCAAAACTACGATATTTAAAAAATTGAAGGTTCTTTTGAAAATTCCCTAAGACGGTAATTTTCAATTCTTTTTTCGTAATTTGTGATTTTTTTTTCATCTCCAAAAATTTCGAAATTGTCGAATTTTTCGCATTCTTGAAATTGTCAAACTTTCATACTATTTTCTAATTTCCATAATTTCCGAAATTGCGAGGGCCCTAGTGCGACTTAGCCAAATGGAGGAGTAACTTTTATAGGGCTTTTTTCTCTCTGCAAAGGGTCGCAAAAAGTAGTGAACCAAGAGCATATATATTACGAGTGGAATCTGAGAAACGTTGGTAAAACGGGGTCGATGTCGGACAATGTCGTCTTTCAGTTGGAGTGTCTGAGGACGTTAATATTCACGTTAAGACAATATATGACCAGTTTTATGGGGGTATTAAACATTCGCGATTCTCTGGTTACCGGAGATATTTGAGAAAGGGAGATAAAAAACTGAGAATGAAGAATTCAATGAGAAATGAGATAATCTCAGAATAAAATCGTGACAAAATTGTTCTAAAGTACCTCAAACTAACAAACCAAAACAAAAAAAATGTCTTTCATAGAAGCCATAGAAAATGCGACTCTACAAAATTTAGTGTGATACAAAAAATTGGGCGTGTTGAAAACTCAAAATGTGATGAAATATTTCGATAAAGCGAAACTTGCCAATTCGTAATTTTGAATTGACTCTCTTTGGAACAAAATTTGTTTAAACTTTTTTCCCTTATCTCCACACACATTTTGTTGATTCATTACTTTAACAAATCTGAGATATGTTTTGCTAAACTTGATATTGCGCAATTTATACAACGTTCTAGAGACTTCACTAATATTTTTGTAAGCGAGACTCGTTTAGAATATTGGAAAATATGAGGCAACTTTTCCTACATATTAAAAAAACACATATTGGAAAATCTTGGTATCAATATAAAGATATGAGCACAGCTCGGCATTTCAATAAGAATCAAAACTAAAAATTTTCTACTGAATTACGTCAATCATTTGGCCGTCGCGCCCACGCCTCGTGCATCATCGTGCTTACGTAATCAATTTACCATAATGCTTATATTCACATTAACTCCTCTGTCAAGTGGCATGAACATAAAATGAAAATTATGAATTTGAATCATTGATGTACTCATTCAGCTATTGTTAATTTAGGTATCTCGTTTTCATACTAATTTCTTGAGACAAATTTTTTATATTTTTCGGATTTTTCCTATTTTTAAATTCATTAATTTATCATCATTTATCATTATTTTCAAAATTTGCAATGGCGCTGGAACTTTTAAATGTTCACAAAAACTGTAGAATTTTGAGAATTTTGACAATTTGTAGTATGTGAGAAAAAAAAAGAAAATTTCTGAAGATCTGTGTCACGGTACTCTTAACCGCATGGATCGCCGCCATAACACTCTTCAGCACATTTTTTTTCTAATAGAATTGAACGGCTATTTGCGACTGTGCTCGTCATCACAATCATTCAAAGCGATAAGAGACATCTGTCATGATAAAGCCATGAGGCTTTATCATTCCAAACATAGGATAACATCGATAAAAGTTATCTTGGTTTATCTACCGCAAAGCATGGAAGCCTAAGGCCCGTAATTCCAGATCGGCAAAGCGAAATTGCCCAATGGTTTTTTACTCCCCAGCTGACGCTTCCCTGTTGAAAGCAAGTCCCAGCTCAAAAGGATCTCATTATTAGTCCCGGAAATAGGAAATACTTCCAAGACAGACGAAATCAAACTTAAGAAATAGTATGTTTTGCAAAATATCCCTGAACCTAGCAAAGACACCAAAAACCTCTGTAATCATTGTTTGTGGCTCATAAAACCCCCCACAAAATTTATTAATAACATTTTCCGATACCTGTGATAGTGTCTGAGATTCCCATTCAAAAGCGCTGGGCGCCCTTATAATAAAAAAATATGCAGACCGAAAATTGAATTCAATATCACTCCAAATTGTGGATAGAAATTGAGATAAAAGCAACTAGGGGAACTGGGGCACGATGCATCAGGGAAACCGCTGGCTAAAAAAGGCCCACTTTGTCGACATATCTCACTAGACTCGACAAGGTAGACCCACTTCATATAGATGTCCACTACATTGCTTCCCAGGCGGGCATCCACCTCGAGATTGACTAGTAAGATATTTCGTCAAACTAACGACTGAATCAATGAATATGAATGAATATTAATCACTAACCTTAATACTATCGTAGCACGCAGTGACCCGTCCATTCTGCACTTCAACATTGGCCGGTGGATGTGCGAATTTGCACTCCGTGTCGGGTCTGGTGCACTTGTTGCGCTGAAACTCTCTGCATACCTCAAGCTGTAGCCAGCGCGAGTCCTTTCCATTGAGTAGGTTGTTCATGTTGACCATAGCCATCGTCTCCTCGTTACTCAAGATCCAACCGACTGTATGACACGGTTTAACCATTTGATTTTGCGTATTAAGCTTTGGGGAAACTTCTATCAATTTTACAGAACCATTCACACAATCTACTGGACAAGAAAGTCCTGATCTTATATATTGGATTAGTTAATGAAGCAATGGTGGTTACAAAAATTAATATAGGTTCGTAGGGCAGGGTGGGCATAATGAGAGGTGAGGTGCAATGGGATACCAAGCCAGAAAGGGACCAAGGGCATCCTACTGTCTTTCATATCTCAGTTTGCGTTCATGTCCCATTGTGCCGTGCGGCCCATTACGCAGCTTCCCTAATAAACTTCCAATCAACATTTCGGGGACAAAACTAAACACATTCTAACGGACTGTACCGAAGATTTAGGTGGCGCTAGAGTAAACATAAACAATCTGGAAGACTGCAGACCTGTTAGACAAATCTTTCCTGTACCAACTCCAAGACCTAATGCATTTACTCCGATATTGATCTACTCCATTTCAGTGAAGTGGTGATTGGAGTTGATCCTATACTCTCCTAACGTCAATTGTCGGTCTAATATCGCTGAATCTAAGGAAGGCAGCAGCATCCACAGCAAGACCTTTCTCACTAGACAAATTTTGCAATCTTCTTTAGATGTTAAGACATCTGCCGAAAAGTAACGCTAGGCCAAAAGAGACTTCGCCCAATTGACCACTTCGCTACAGAGATTCAATCCAACAATTCAAGCTAATCTGTCAGTACCTTTCTCCTCCAGCATTCATACTTTTGGTCTTTGGACTCAATTACTCATTCAATCATTGAAAAGCCAATGCTAATGTACCTCTTCGTCAAGTTGATGATTATTTGATTTGGGTTTGGTCTATTCAACCGTCTTCACTTCTCAAGAATTTGGCGTTAGGATTAAACTTCGTAGATGATTGTATCAATCTTTCTATCAGTCATCTAAAACTTTGTTCCTAGTGTTCTGTCAAAATTTGACCCCAGAAAACAGCAATCGCAGAAGTCGTTCGTCGGCGAATCTCCAAGCTTACATCAACGGCTGATCAGAATGATCTTCAGGATTGGCTTTGGCTCAATGAGGGCGTGCTGTTGAATTTTTATAACGAAGAATTGTCGGAGGGGGTAGAACCAAAGTCTTCGAAGATTGGGGGGAGGGGGGCGGGATTTAGATCGTTGGGGGGTTGGAGCAAAAGAAAGACGAAAAATGGATAGAGGGATACAGGATGTGAGAACAAAGTGAAGGTGAACAGGGGGAGAGGGGGAAGGGCGGGCTAGGGGGGGACCAGCAAGGTAGCGTTACGTCCCTTTGCCTTCCCTACGATTTACGTCATTTATTCGGTTGGAATTATGGCACGTGACTGCGGTATTGCGTATCTGTGAACAAGCAAAAAGAAACAATTTATTAGATTTATTTCCAATAGGAGAAGTTATTGTAATCGGCCCGAACATTAAATGTGTCAAATCGGTGAAATTTGCGCTTTTTCCAACATCTCATGATCCCCTGACACATTTTACTGTGTGTGTGTGTCTGTTTGTGTGTGTTCATACGTTTGTATATGGCAAGAAATTCGACCGTTTTCTGTTGTGAACATTTATGATCAGAAAAATCTGGGAAAAATTTGGCCTAGTTGAGTTTTTCTAAAACACAGATATTTGGGCTGTGAATAAAACAAAACGACGTGTTCTAAAAAAATTGCGATTACAATCGCATAATTGAACAAAAAAAAAACAGCATTTGTAATGTTACGAAAGGGGTAATTTTGAGATATGTCAGTAGATAAATTGGGGAAGTCAGATAAAACGATATCTAGATGTGCATTAAGGAGTCGATTACAGATAAATGGAGTATGTAATCACCAGAAGGGCCATTAGAATTTGATTATTCTATTCTGTAATCAGTGAGCGCAACAATATCGAGGCCAAGCACGCTATTAACAATCGATAATTCGAGAAGTCAAAGAGCAGCTTGCGTGCGTTACGCTATAACAATTTTCCAGGTTTCTACACACGAAAATTTCCTGATCAATTCACGGTGATTACTAAGATAAATGTCTTCTAGAGATATTGCAGGAATGTATTTATAAGGGAAAAAAACTAATGGGTTTTTTTATTTCGTTGAAGACTTTAAAAAAACAAGAGTGTTACATCTCTCAACATATGACTCCAGAATGTGAGAGATACTCACTGCGCTCCTAACGAACGCCGACAGGTTAAAAATAGAAAAATTTTCAATTTGAAGAAAAGAATTGAAGAAAAAATTGTCAAACATTTAGCAAGTGTTTGAATAGTAGATAGTCTGAAACAAAAAAACTGGCGATTGATAGTTGTGATTCACTAGCTGAGAGACTGACTGACGTAAAAATCGATTGCTGCACTCGCAATTTCTCTCAACGGAAAAATTCTCTCTCGATATTCTTCCACGCCCTCGATGCTCGTGTTTGCTCTTTCCAATCGACCGAGCCGAATCGATTACGCCCCATCCGAGACATTTACTTAATGAAAAAAAACGGACGAATTTAATTCTCCAGTTGGGTTTCTGTTTTTTCTATTCTCCATCAAATATTTTTATCCGGTAAATATCGAAACTCGGTTTTTTTTTCTTTCACTTTTTTTCTGGTGGTGCGTGTTTTTCTGCACAGAATGAAATTGATCAATTTCGCTATTAGACTACTGGAAAAAAAATGACAGCTGACTGTTAAGGAACAGTTTTTTACGGGGGTAATTTTTTGCTCGGTCGAAAATTAATTGTCACCGTTTTTTCACTCCATTTTTTTTTGGGTCTGTCAAAGTGGTCGGATACGTTCTCTCGAGTTGAAAGTGCAGTAAAATATTCAGGATTTTGGAAAAAATAGAAACATGCTAGGAAGGCCATTTTTGAGTGAAAATTTTGCAATTTTTGAAGTCGTCTAAAATGTTTCTAATGTTGCTGTTCAATTTTTTCAAAACTTTATATATTTCTTCGAGGTTCTTAAAACTTACAAATTCTTCAAATTTTGAAAAAGTTCCACAATTTTTTAAAATTTTTTGAATTTTATGAACTATTGAAATTTCCCAAATTTATCATTTTTAGATTTTTTTTTAGATTTCTTAAATTATTCAATTTCCGAAAATTTTGAAGTTCGGTGAAGATCGGTGTCGGAATTCCAAAATCGAGCATTAAAGTCCAATTTCCATTACGAAAATTCACAGAAAAAATTGAACTACCAAAACACGGTGACATTTTCGCATTCACCAATTTTCACTTTGTCCCGTTTGCCATAAATTTCCTCATTTTGCCGCCATTTTCCGCATTAAAGCTACAATAAAATGTTCATAGTGCCCCACAAAAAGCGGCATAAATAAATTTAAATGAAAAAACTATGGATTCGTCACCGCAGTCGTGGAGTAGAATTTCTGCGGTTTGTGCGAGTCGCGATATCCCTTGCGGCGAAACCCGCCCCGCGCTAACCGGCCCGGACGCACACACACACACACACACACACACACCCACACTTATACCCCTACGCACGTCTGCTACACCGACTCAAACACATACACATATGCGTGTGTGCTTTTAGACGCACACACTCTACTTCAGGTTTCTCTCGTTTTATCATATACATACCCTCCTCACATACACGCACACACGTACAGACACATATATATATATATATACATATATGCACACAGTGATAACATGCCCATTGTACAGTGCAAAATAGCCGTGATGCCGGAGACCTCGTTATCGACTATTAATCCTGGCCCATTGAATATGCACATGGGTGGCATATGCATAAATGCCCTCCGATATGCGCTGAAAACTCGAGAGCGTAGCGACATTCGCACATATACAGTGGCTCTCAATATTTTCAGTACTTCAGCAGTTCTGATTTAAGTCATTCGGCCAAGTTAATTTTAGTAAATCAAAATGTGTTCAAAATGGTGTGTGTGTGGGTTTGTGTGTGTAGAGAGGAGTTTATGAAAAAGACGAGTGGGGTTAGGGGTGCATATGTGTACAAGTGTGTCAATGGGAGGTTATAACAAAGATGGGAAGTATTGAGTGTGCCAGTGTATGTGCGGGCGTAGAGAGCGTAGTGTGAGGTTGTTCATGGACATGTGTTGTGTGTGTGTGCGTGTGTGTTAGCTAATTCTACGAAGAACATTACATGAGCCTATTTAAAAACACACACCCATTTTTTTGCTCACAATTTTAATTTGATAAAAAGAAGTGTGCATGAAATTTGTTTGCTTTTTTTTATGACCTATGACCTTGTAACGTACGGCTTTAACCTCGGCCGTAACTCTCATAATCTAGCAAATATGTTGGCCCCTACTCTTTCAAAGTCGGATTTTGAAAGTCTCAATTAAAACATTGATTAACCTTAAATTAAGTACTCTATGAAAGTTGAATCGAGACGGTGAGACTTGAAATAAGTTTTCGACATAAATATATCGGCAGAATTGAGTGGGTTCCTAAAACAGGCATACGACAAATTTAGATATAACATAACTGGAAGTTCTGACGGTTTTCCAAATTGAGAATAGTTAAAAAAATTTAAAAGTTCGACGTTTTTGAAATTTTTAATAATTGTCAGGAATCACAAAATTTGAACATGTCATAAATTTGGAGATTTAATACACAAAATTCAATACTTAGTTGTCTCAAGACTAGAAAAATTATACAACTCTAAAATTAAAAGAACTGTATAATCGTGATAAAAAACAAAATAAATACGAGTAAACAGAATTGAGCTCACGAAATTTTTTCTCGTTCTGGACCACGGGTCCCCCTCCTCCCGCCATAAAAAAAATACTAAAAAAACAGGTCGTAAAAACATAACCATTGTACAAACATGGACGCCATGTTACCAGGACAGTTGATAGATAACTCTTTGTCGTTCAGTTGTGCGGTAGATAATCCGATTTAGTCACTCGGAAACTTTAAAAATCACTTGCAGTCTAGCGCATAGCGTCGGTTACACACACACATAACGTCACACCACTTTCCCATATCTACTTGGCTCGTTATATGAATGAAAAGCATGAGTACACAGAGGGCTCGTGATGATATTCGCACGATCGCGTAAATGTTTCACGTTTGAGCGCTTCCCACACGCATCGATAAGAGCGAAAATACCATACTTCAGCGTTAAATCAACGTTAAATAATAAACCCGCTGAGTTATTTATTTATTTACGTATTTTCAACCAAGAATCAACGGCCAGAAAATCAACAGAGCCTATGCGCGCATAATTTTTTTTCACAGAGTATGTAAAAAATCATGATAGGGTTGGGCCGTCAAATCTTCCAAAAAAAACGGAGGGATGTCGTTTTAATTGTTTAAACTGCTGTAGAGCGGGAGCAATTAGGAATAGCGAAAAAAGTCACACAACATAACGTGAGTATTTTTAGGTGAGGAGCAATTTTCATTGGACATATTTGTGTGTATCCCGAGCCGTTCGTTCTATAGCGCGTGTGTGTTGGTCCGCGACCAAGGTTTCTTAGGTCGAGAAAAACGTAATGGCGGAAGTAGTTGTTTGACTGACAGAAACGGACAACTAATCAGAAGAAAAATTCATAAATAAATGAATGTAATACACTTTGAATGATAGTCTCACACACACACACACACACACACACACACACACACACACACACACACAGGTTGGGAACCACATTGTAAGAACAATACCAAACGTAGAGAAAACTGAAAATCGTATAGAAATTCCACTTTTGATTTCCGGGGTTATTACAATAACTTTCCCTATGGATAATTTGACACAAACACAACTTGAAAAAAAACGTTATTTCGTTACAGCTGACTAGCGTTGTCGTGCGGTCACAGACTTCACGGCCTGGTTCCCCAGCATAAAGTACACTAGTCTGAAAAACCCAGTAAAAAAAAAGCAAGCGAAACACCGGCTAGAGTGATATCTAAAGCCATTGCGTAATCCCTGTACTCCTGAGACACAATGGCCGCTCTCGTGACTCACTCTTTCGAGATAAAACCTCGAGATCACGCGGATTCAATAACAATCGATCGTCACGCAGCCGAATGCATGATAAATGTTTGATGGAATAAAGGCGGGTTATTTTTAGTGTCTCCGTAACAATAAACAAAGCGTTAAAAGTTATTTAAGCTGAAGGTGGAGTCGTAAAATAGCCTAGAGATAATAAAAACAAAAGTATGAAAAGTTTTCTGATTTTAACGCCTTTTATGATATTTTTTATTTACAATTTTCTAAAAAAAAATAAGTAAGGTAAGTAGTTCCTATTGAGTAGTTATTAGTAGGTAGCTCCTATCACGTGGTACATCCTACTAGGTAGTTACAAATACGATTAAATAACTGGAAATTTGGAATTCAGAGGAGAAGAACCTCATTTTTTAGTACTTACTATTAAGTAGTCAATAGTAGTTAATTCCTCGTAGGTAGTTCCGACTACATACAGTGAACCGACGTTGTGGATTAGCATAAAGAACAATGCGAATGGAAGGCTATTGAAGAATTCTACAAAATTGTTACTCACTATGAGGTAGTCCCTACTGCATAGTGCAACCGATGTGCTAGCCAATGCTACGATCAGGCGACTTTAAAAATTGCCAATGCAGATTTTTCTTATTATATTTTCGTGTAATTTTAAGTCGTTCCTACTGAGCAGTTATTAGTAGCTAGATCCTATTGCATGGTACATCCTACTCGTTAGTCACAAGTACGTATAAATAACTGAACATTTGGAATTGAGAGGATAAAAACCTAATTTTTTAGTACATACTATTAAATAGTCGATAGTCGTTTTGAACTAGTAGGTAGTTTCGACTACACATGGTAAACCGATGTACGGGAATACCATCAATAATGATTTACAATATAATTAATAGTTAAATTCTACAATATAACTACTTACTATTAAGTAGTCCCTATTGCTTAGTGCCACCGAATTGCCTTGGAGATTTTGAAAATCCTAACTTTTGAATATTTCATATCATGCAGTATGTACTGCATATATTCCCACATACTCACTAGTAGGTAGTTCCTATTAGACCGTGACTAGTGCCTAGCCAATACTACCTTGAGACAATTTTCAAATCTTGCCTCAAAACTTCGAGGGTCTCCGTTTTCAGATATTTCCTATCACGCAGTCGATAGTAGGCCTTCTCTGCTACTCACTAATAGGTACTATTACTTGTTACCTAGCCAATAATATGTTTCAGCGACTTTGGAAATCGCATGAATTAATACTTTTCGAATCTCGTTTTTGTTTTAGTAGTTTCTAATAGGCGCCAGTAGGTCTTCACTGTAGCGACTGCTATTTCGTTGTTCCTACTGGACAGTAACTCCAACATTGTAGCTAGGGAGTAGGACAATTACAAAGTTCCCAATAGGTCGCTACGACACGGTTCCTGTTGAGCAGCTACTACTAGTTAGCTCCTATCACATGGTTATTACAGCCTACTAGCTCCTCGAGACCGCCTATTAGGGTTTTTTCCAGTATTTGTAAAAGTGAACGACCGAAAAAAAAACTGGCACATCTATAATTCACGCACGAGTCAGCAAGAGGTGCGAGAGAACAGAATAACGGCAATTTAATGCAATATAAAAACACGAGAGGGAGATCTGGAGTTTCCATGAACAAAACTCGGCTACAGTTATTCGATGACTGACACACCGAGAGAGATAGATGGATCAATCTGATGGACTGGTCGCTTCTGTGGCTTTATTCTACTTCCAATAAGTTGTCTGTATCAGTCCATGATGTAGTTGAGTTATCAGTGGATTTTTATCAATTGAATTGATCAAATTATATCCGGAAAAAAATTGAGGAAGCACCACCAGTTTTTTTTAGGATTTAATAGAGAATCCAAAATGTGCATCCAAACTTTTTCGTAGCGCGTAGATTTTCAAATATGACGAATACCGGAGTGTTGCTTCCATTTGTGTTTTTTAAATCCTTATGTTTTTTTAAGCTTTTCAAAATTGCCAAAATTTAAGAAACTTGGAGAAACTTGTAAAAATAACTGTTTGGAATTCTTCTAGTTTCCAATAATTGCGTTCTAAAAATAGGATGGATCTTGCAAAATATAGGATTGATATTGAAACCCAGGGCACGTATCTCTCGTTGCCGGACCAAACACAGCCACACGATTCGCTACACTCGATGGAGATCGATCGAGTGTGAATCGCGAATGTGATAGCCTGGGATCCGCCGTTGAATCGAAACCCAATTACGAAATTCTAGATGGCTTGACCATTTCCATCCTCTATCCCCTCCTGCCATAAACTGATACGAAATGGAAATGGTCAATGGTACAGATGGGAGGAGAAACGAGCCGCTGACATGTAACCCAAATATCTCTGGTGGCTAGACACTGCGGCTTCACTCTGCTGTATCATTCCAATATGGTGGAACTTCTCAAGTGTCATGGGTTTATACACAAACTCAAACCAAATTGGAAATAGCTATTTCGCGAATGGCTGTTGGCAACTTGGGCTATCAGTCGAATGATGAAAGTAGTGAAATTTCACGATTATTAAGTTACATTCACAATGATTCCAGGAATTGCAATCGGAAAGAATTTTGCACTTCGATCTGAAAGTGCACGATGGTTTCTTCCATTCTCGGCTTGAACAAATTGAGCTCCTTCAAGTCCTTTTACGAAATGTGCGTAATCATAAGGTCTCGTTTACCAATCGACTTTCGTCAACGCAACAACCTTGGTAAGTGCCAATAGGATGCTTGATTACAGGCATGTCCTCTTTAGTGCTTCTTCCAAATGTTTAGCCGGCTCAGAATTTCCCATTTTTTTTTTCATTGACGTTACCGTCTTTGGTTCATTAAGGATACATGGGCGTATGCTATTCCACTCATCAGAATCTCTGTAAAGACTCTTACCCAGGTGGGGACTTGAAGTTGGAAAACCAAGTAGCACCGCTAACACTTTTCAACAAAATCGGATCGAGAACGTGATGCTCTGTGCGGAGAACCTTCATCCTTCTTGCCTCTTAACAACTTCTTCTGGATGACTCGTCTGCTGCTACTCTTCCAAAATGTTGGACTGAAATAGTATTTTATGTATTAAGAACCTCCACTTCAGTATTATTTGAATGTGCATCATGTGTAACATCTTAGGAAACACCATAGAAACCCTTTCCACTTCTCTTGAAGTCATATTTTGGACTCCAAATGGGGAAGACTAAGCTGTTATTGCGTTTTCTTATTACATTACTCTCAACATATTTGGCGGTTCACTAACGTTTTCTCTTTCTTTCATTCTTATTCTCGTTTCATAGCGCACTGCAAAATAGCTTCATGTTTTGAGAAACATGTCTAGAGAAACTATGATTTGATTTCCAAATTATGACCAGATGATTCGAAATCGTCCGGAACAATCTTACATGTCTACTGAAGATTTCTTTCATTGCACCCGTGACAATCTATTTCGAGTTGGAGTACCCTTCGTTATTTTGAGGCTAAATCACACATCAAAGTGAACATCGCCTATGCGAGTTTTTACTTCTGTTGAACGACGGTGACAGGAGCTGCCCGAGGATTAACGCTGATGAATCAGCGGATGTTACGCTGAGACATTCCGAATAATAATTCAGATATTCGGATTATGGATGGGCCAGCGACATCTTCCGCATGTTATTCCTCTGATCCTCATGTAAAATTAGCAGCCAAATGCCAATGCTTGGGATGATGTGAGAATTTCTTCATTCTCTATAATTCGTAAGGGATTCAATGGCCAAGAACTCGAGAACTTTTGGAACATGCGAAAATTTCAATTTTTCAAATTTAGAGATTTGAAAAATTCTATTATCTCTATTATTTTTTCAATTTTTTCTTTACATTTATAATGTTGCAATCGAACGACTCTACAAAAAAATAATATTTATAGGAGAGATTTCTGCATATGCACATAAAATATAAGTGGCACCAGTTGCGTCTTTTACATTAAAACCCTGGGGGAGGGCAGAATATGAAATCTGGGGGAGTGAAAATGGGAGGGATGAACATGAAAATGGGGATGCAACGGAGCGAGAAAGCACAAAGAAACGGACGGGTCGGTAACGCAAACTTAAACCATTTCTTTCGTGTATGTTACCTGTGGATTTGTGTGTGCGTGTGTGTGTGTTAACGAAACGCTTTTCACGATTCTACGCAACTATATGTTGATAAAGTGCGAAATGACCCATTTGAATGATATAAATGAACTTATTAAACTTTTTAATTAAAGAAATCTCGCCATATATCCCCACCTATTAAAAAATCATTCGACTAATTATGAGCAATGAGAACGAAATTAAAAATATTGGAAAACTTCAGGAATAGAAATTTTGCAAATTAGGAGGAATCCAAAAATTTTAAGATTCTCGAAAAAATTTCAAATTCCGAAACATAGAAACATTAAAGATACCAAAAGTTTAAAGAAATAGAAATTAAGAAGAAAAATTAATTAAAAAAAAAAAATTTTATGCATGATTTCAATTAAGTTTTGCAAGTCTCAGATTGCGGAAATAATCAACTTTGATTCGATAATCTCCTACATTTCAAATCCTCTTCCACCACTTACACTTTCCGAATTATGATCGGTAACTGTTATCGATTCCCACAATTTTCATCGACCAAAGGAGATGCGCGCGAGCGCCTATCCGCGAGTCACGCCTATTATAAAAAGCGCTCCACCGTGAACGTAAGTGGGGAGAGAGTCATATCCTGGAGAAGTTTGAATTGCATCGCTCATTGTGCGATTTACGATGAAAGTGAGTTTCTCAGGCTGTAAAAATTGTTTATTCAATTTGCACGGGCCTCCTTCACCCCAGACACCAGGTCCAATTTATCAATAATTGCAAAAAGAGCAAAGAACGGAATGACTGGAAACAGGAGTAGCGCGAAGTGAATAAAGTCCGGAATTGTTGAAAATTCTGATAATGAAATAGACAACTCAACTTAGGGTGTCCGAAATCTAACGCAACCGTTAAACACCTCCTCAGTGGCATTGGCTCGTGAAAAAAATGTTCTACACTTGCGAGGCATCTTGAGCTATTGAAGGATTTTCTTATTGTTTGGAGAATTTTCAATTGGAGACCGCTACAATGGCCGGAGTTGCAGAAATGAGAGTAAATCTACATCTCATAAACGAGGGCATTGGCTAGGATCCCTTGAGCGGCAGGCACTCCTGAACTGACCTCATGATGA
Source organism: Asobara japonica (assembly GCA_026005395.1). Classification (NCBI taxonomy): domain Eukaryota; kingdom Metazoa; phylum Arthropoda; class Insecta; order Hymenoptera; family Braconidae; genus Asobara; species Asobara japonica. Next base: position 2,589,836 of record BQMI01000393.1, read on the forward strand.
CTCCTGTCATAAGCTACTGCAGTCTGTTTATGTAAACTGGGGGAAAATGGAACACCATTGATCCCATCAAAGTTGCCCAGCCAAATGTCTATTTACATGCATCAATGCGGTCGTTGTTCAGTGTGGGACGACTGGAATCTGCGACGCCAAGACTAAAATCCATGGATTGATTATCAGGAATTCAAGGCATCCATTAAACAGCTCTATAGTCACTTTGGAAAGGTCCTTCTAAACGAATTATCAATGAAGTAGACTTGTGATCTTGAGCTGATGGTGACTCATGCAATCAATTGCTATATTCTCTTTACATGAAGTGGGGTAAAATGGAACAGCCCTGATCCCATCAATGTTCTTCGACCAAATATTAATGTACATCCCATAAATGAGGGCGTTGGTTAGGCTCTGGCGTCCTTGCTCATCGTATCTTGAATATGCAACTCAAAGATGAAAATCCACCAGAGAAAGAGAGAGAGAGAAAGAGAGATCTTGAGAAAGATTGACTCCGCGCGAGTGCGTACTTGAGACTGGCATACAAAGCAGCCCAGGGAGGCGAGGCCAAGACGCTTTTCTGCAGATTCACTGATGGGCGGTCTACAATTTTGCCGACATATCTCTCCCCGTGTTTTTTCCCCTCCGACCCCTCCCCCCCCCCTTTCCACCCGCCGTAGATTTTTTTAAACCCACTTGTGTTGCATGTGCCCCGACCCGTACATAATTCGAATCGAATTGACGATCTCGGGGGGCTGGAAGTCTCGTCCATCTCAGTCGTAATAAATGATGAAAGACGTTTGCATTGTTCTCTCGACTACGGGTACTTGGGAACTTTAAATGGGGGGGGGGGGGGGGGGGGGGGGGAGAGCGTAGGTGGGCGACCTTTAATCACGGGTTATTGAGGGCGCGACGGATGTGGGATTTTTTGGACGGATAGTTTATGGTACAGGAGTGGAGGAATTTTGAAACATTTACGTTTTTTTCCAAAATTTTGGAACTCAAGTTCTTGTGTGTACTGAATTATTGTATAATTCAAATCCTCCGGCATTTTTGTTTTTCAAATTTATTTGCTTTGAGATGTTCAGACTTTCTTGTTCCTTTTTAATTTGTCAGATATTTGAATTTTTGGAATTGCAAATGAATTTTTTTTTTAGAATGTTTATTGCTTTTTAAATTTATTAGAATGTCGAAAATTTTTAATTCTTTGTGGCCTTTTTGAAACGCCGCCGCCGGGGATTCTCCAATTCAAGTTGGATGCTTGCTTCAATAAATATCTGGATATGCGCGTGTATATATCTGTATATTGCAGCGAAATGTCGGAAATATATCGTCGCATGTGGAGCCAGTCTGTGCACTTTAAATGGCAAAGTTTTTAGTGGTATTGTGAAGTCTGCATGATTTTTTTGGCGACATTTTATTTTCTCTTTTGGGATTCAAGTATTGAAAGGTTTTCAAAAATATTGTCATATTTTTAAAAAGTAGGAAATATCAGCGAAAAATTTTTAGTGCTTTCGAAGTTTTTATGTTTCTAGCAAATGCAAATTCCAAAAAAAATTTTTGGAATTTTTAAAAATAGCAAAAATATTTATGAAGTTGAAAAAAGTGGCGAAAATGTAAAAAAAAAATGAGAAAAATTCCGGAAATCCAAAAATTGGAAAAATAAAACTTTTATCCACTCCAGAAAAATGTAAACTTTCCATCATTTTTTTTTACTCCATCTCGACGTCTCTCGTGAATGAACTCGCAGAAGAGTGTCTCGGCCTCGTTGTGCCTGTCATCTCGAGAAAATTTTTCGCAACTCATTTTCGGTGTAGTCCCTTTTTTTCCCACGCCAAAGTCAGCGATCAATCTTTTCAACCTACGCAGTCGATGCCGGAATCACTTCAACTTATACGGGCGCTCGTGTACCAAGTATGTCGCACCATCTGCTTCAAGGCTGTGTTACACCGTAAAAAGCACGTGCGAAATTTACACATGGAAGGGGACAAACATTGCGTCAATCGAATAAATCAAATTTTTTTACCTCAAATTTTTCACTTGTTTCCACTAACCCTTCAGTAGACACCTCTCGGAAGTCAACAGTCGCATGCTGAGCGTTATGCCGCCCAAAGGGTTTCCCAATTTTGAGTAACCCAAATTCAAATGTTATCCTAATTCGTTATTTTTTAAAATTAAAAATAAAACAAGAAACGCTACATACATTTCCGCACTTGAGTGTTAAAGTGAAATAACTGCACTCGCACCTTCTGACCATTTTTACAGAACAACGCGAAACCAAACGGAAATATAAAATATCTTATAAGAACTTTTTGTAGAGGAAAATGTGTTTAACAAAAAAGGTGTTCATAAAAAATTCCGGATATCCAATGGTTTTTGACTTATTACCCAGTGATTTCAGAACACTACAAATGCGATCATCCTATAGCTTACCAATTTCTCAATTGACATCGGACAAAAAACAAAATTATTTAACCAAAAAAAAGAGGTCTCAGACATCAGAAATAAATATGGAGAAAGTTCTAGTTTATGTGAGAAAACAATTGTTTTTCTAATTGTTAATTGAACATTTGAAAAAATACTGCTCCAGATGTTTCGGAAAATCACCTACAACGCAGATTTTATATTGACTTCCTGTCTTTTTTTCTTATTTTCATGCCTTAAAATAACTTCCCACATATTCGCCGCTATTACATCACCCATTCCCCGAATTTTCGTACGAGATAAAAAAAATTCTAAACCGCGAGATGCGACTGGAAATAGTTTTCGTCTGTGGGTTTTATAAGCGTAACCGGTTAGTGAATTTAGTGAATATGACGAAATGCTTTCGGATACTCTGCGAGGATGCACTAAAAAAAAGTAAAAGCTAAAAAATGAGATATAAATTCGTTTAAAAAAGTCCTCAACTCTTTTCCACCTATATTTGTACAAGTTTTTATTATAGATTGCAATTTTAAAGGAAAAGCTGAATGGAAGGAACTATACATGGGACATTCATAAATTCCCATAGCAATTCATATAAAATGTCATTTTCTATCGACTTGTTTTTTTGAAAAATTTCCCATAGAAATTCCATAAGACTCGAATACCACCTTCGATATGAAATCTTGTGAGATTTTTTAACCTCCATTCATTTACCAAATACTCTGCACGATGTTAATGAGGCACTGAATCGAATTAAACCCATTGACCACTTTGCAATTGAATTCATCTTTATTAAATTTAATTACATCTAACTGTCATTGTTAAAGTTAGTAAACGGGATGTGGGTGGGACCCTTCATCCTCCTTTCATACATGGGCGCCGTGAAAAGAAAAACAAAAAAAAATAAAATTGTTTCAGCCATTTAAGGGCATCCGTGAGCTAAAATTGTCGCGCACGACCACACACACACACACTTGCGTATACATGTACGAGAAGATGGAACAGCATAGGAGAGAACCGTGTCCCATTATACCCCTGTCCCAGTATGCCCCACCCTCACCTACACCCATACATTCTACAGAATTCATCTCATGCACTCCATTCTTCTATCCTCTTCACTTTTCACATGTTTCTCTGGTCTATTGGTGTCTATATCTATACCTATATGTTTGCTATACATCGATTGTTTTACGATAATTTTGGGGAAAATTTGGAAATTGAAATGGGACATTTCATCATCGATATTTCTCGAAGTGGGGCTTGGAAGCTGAGCCCATGAATTTCTTAGGCGCTAGCTATAGCACAATGTCCGAGCTAACAAGTATGCGGGATGCTGCGGGGGCTCATCGCAGATGAGTGGGAGAATAAGGGAGATGGATATATATAGAGACAGAGATGTACAGAGAGAGGGAGAGAGAGACTGACAAACAGCCAAGGGAGAGGAGTGTAGTTATTACTACGAGCTGTGACGTCATCCCCTGGGCAACAGGAGATACGTAGGAAGCCTGAGGACGGGCATTAGAGGCACTCCAAGTGACGGAGATAATTAAGTGATAAAAACGTTTCTTTTTTTCAGCGACTGTTTCGCCAGTCCATTAGAGACTTGTCGAAATATACTGAATTAATATCTGCCATTTTTTTTTGAATATTTTCTTGCCTTATTTTTGAGGTGTTTTCAATTTTTGAAATTTCTCATTTTTCTTAATTGGAATGTTTTGAATTTTTGGAGGTTGGAATTTCTGGAGGCTCTTAAAATTGTTCATTGTTTTTAAAAGTTTTCAAATTTGCTAAAGTTGAGAAAATTTTCACGTTTTTTCAAACATTTTGGAGATTTTTTAAACTTTTTAGTCGTTTTAAAACTTGGAAGCTTCCATGAGTTTGTAACTTTCTCATAATTTTTTCCAAATGAAGTAATATATTAAAATTATTGGAATTCAATAAATATTCATAGTTGTCTCAATTTCTTGAACGATTTAGAGAGCATGAATTTTTGGAAATTCAAATTATCGATGACTTTCAAGTACTTTGCAAGGTACTGGGGCAGAACGGGTCAGTTTTGTCCCAACATAGGGAAAATTTACAGTGTTCAAGATCCAAAAAAAAAATTTTAGAAAATATTAGACGTGACATTTTGAGTTTTGTTGAATTAAATTGTAAGACTTACCTTACTGAAATTTGATAGATTTTAGAATTATTCATCTACGTCGTAAAGTAACGAGTCTATTATAAAATGTCAGTTAACATTTTTTATGGAGCATTGAATTGTCTACAAAGATAGTCCTACGATATTCTGTCGTAATTTCACTCATTAAGGAGATAATATAGTTCATATGTAGGAATACAAAAATGAAGGAAATTGAGGAACAGAAAAGATCTAAATCTGAAATGAAAAAAAAATGTCGATTGTTGAGTAAGAACACAGGTTTTACCCGAATTAAAACTTTGTATAAGCAATTATGTCCAAGATTTTTTTTCGAAATCCGTTTGCAAATTAAACAAATCAATATTAAAATAATCTAATGGAAAACTGTGGAGCAATCGTCAAACAAAAAGACGAGTTTTTGAGGAGATCTATGATCCACTATAGAGGAACCTTATACATATTTTTTGGAGATCTTGAAATTGCCTACAAAAAGTGTCCTCTGATATTTTCCCCTATATCCGCCCCTTACATAGATAATTTACACGCTAACTGATTACGCAACGCAAGACTCCGGAAATTAACAAGAATTGGCGACTAAAAAGGTTATCATGTTAAAAACTATTGACTATATCGAAAGAAGTCATACATTTTTTTTGTAGTGGATTAAGTGTAAAAAAACAAGTTATAACGTATCTTGTCATAAAACAGCGTATTAACGATTTACCTGACTAATTAAAGGTTTTCACAACGTGAGACTGGCGGCTGAGAAAAAAACGGTATCTAAAATTATCGATTACCTCGAACACTATCGATTTTAGCCAAAAAATGGCATATACATTTTCTATAGAGGATTAAATTTCCTACAATAAATAATTTCGTTACTCTACTCATTATGGAGATAATCCATCATTGGAATAAGCCAACGACGCAAAACTGGGGCATGTGAAACGGATGGTGAACAAGAAAATCGATCATACAAAAAAACGACTGATTCTATCAAAAAATTTGATACATGTCTTCTTTAGAGAATTGAATTTCCTAAAAAAAAAGTACTTCAAACATTTTATATGTTTAATAATGACCTATATTAAATAATGTGCTCACAATGTCACAGGACAGAAAGGGACAAATATTGAGACAAAAAAAAACAATTATTTAAACAAATATTGGCTCTATTACAAACCGCCATCTACCTTTTTTATTCAGAATTAAATTTCCTATTAAAACTGTTTTCAAGTATTTTGTCAGAAATTCACTTATCACAGAGATAATTGTGTAAAACTGGAAACGCTCAAAATTTTCTAAACTAAAAAATCGCGTTTTTAGGAAAGCCATTCACTTCTGAAAACAATGTGGAAAAATTGACTTTGAGTTTGTCGAGAAACCTATGACTGGTTTCTCCCAAAATTAGAAATAACCCCATAACCCCATAGACCCCCTAAACGACATGAAAAGGCTAGAATTGATTGAAGAATACTTCATTTTTTGCTCGAAAAAAATGTCGCTGATTCAACTTTCCCGCGCCTAAAGAAAAAAAAAACAAATACAGAAACTCCATAATCCCCATAACTTGAGTCATCTGTAAGGCCCCATAAAACTTGGAACCCCATTCAGGTCCCATTCCTTAAAAGTAACAATTTGCTCCAGATCTTTCCTGCGCACAAATACAATATTCTGCTACATTATGTATAGCACTATATTGATACCTATAGTACTATGAAACCCCATAAAAAGCTGGTCACGTGTCAAGGTCTCTCCACAATCACATCAACCTCCATAAAAATGGAGAATTCCCCAATATCATATTCACAGAATCCCTGTTATTACTCCAGAGAATGAATAAATAATTTCAGACATTTCTGCACAAAAAACCCCATAAAAAATCTCACTACCCTTACGTACTTTGTCCATAAAACCATACAGACCTAGATAATAGTGGTATTATCCCTAAAATGCGCAAAAAGCGACGAAAAAGCAAAAAGATCGCGAAAATCTCATTCACGATAATCCTTTCACCCTTTACAGTTACCCATAACCCCCATAAGAACCCCATAAATTTGGGGAAAATCTCTAAAGATTCACAAAAATTTCCCTCAAAAAAATGAATTCTCAACATGAACAAAGTTTCCAAATTATCGACCACAAAAAACCCCTTCTAGCATTCACCAATTCACGTATTCCCATAAAAACCCCATGGAACCGGCGAAAATTCGCGGCGACTTGCAATATTCCACAAAATTCAAATCCTTAAACACTAAATTTCAAATTTCGTGGAATATTTCCTGACCATTCGTTTACAAAATTCTTGGACCTTTTAGGGATCCTCAGGAGCTCCATGAAACCCCATAAGACCGTTCTAAATTCCTAAAGCATTGCAATACTCTACTGCGAAAATTCGAATAGCTCTGGAGTGAGAGAAACATAACTGAGAAATTTACGAAACACAATCCCCATAAACACAGTCCCATGGAACCCCATAGAACTATCGAGTAGCCCAAAACTTTTTTTTTATTATTATTTTCCCCAAAACTTAATATTGAATAATTCTAATTGCTCCGAAAACTCAACAAATAATCTCTGATTTTTGACCTGATCAACCATCACTTAAATCGTTCAGAAAAAATCGTTTAAAGGTCGAATTTTGCGCAAAATCTTTGTACAGGTTGTTTCTGAAGTACTCGGACCCTCTTAAGATCCCCATAACCCCTATAAACCCACAAAAAACCTCCAAACAACACCATAAAAAATCCCTATACTCCGCTCAACAAACTCAAGATGCTCCAAAAAATAAAATTCAAAATATTTCCTCCACAAAAAAAAACAGAAAAAAACATTTCCCCGACTCCACTCAAAGAATGCAAATTGCTCCAAGAAAAACCCAAAAAACAATGACCAATTTTTCCACCACAAAATCCCCATAAAAACCTGGACAATCGACTTACGTCGTCCGTTCTCCTCTCGTGTTTTCCTCGATTCCACGTTGCACTAAACCAATAATTCACTGATAACGCCGGTCCGATGGCACGCGTTCAAAGCTTCTGCTCCTCATATCATCCAATCAATCACAAAAAACCCACTCCCCATAAAACCCCATAAAAACGTTCAAAAATTTCAACAAAAAAAATTGAGTTCGAAAAAAAAACAGTCCACACTTGTTCCAATTTTTGTCAAACAAATATCAAGGTTTGATTATTGGTTATTTAACCACAACTCGTTTATGGTGTGTTGATTATTTGACAGTTCTATGGTGTCACAAACACATGGATAAATAAACACTGAAGAAAAACTGATGCGCACGATATTTTTCCAGTCTGGCTTTGGAAAATGTCGGATATATAGCACGATTTTTTGTTGGGGGAATTTAAAATGGCGCGGGCTTGTTAAATTGTTATGGGGTGATTCGACGGGGTTTTTGGGGGCTTTTTGAATTAATGGCGGGTAATTGTTGCGGGTTTTCAACCTCGAATGCGGTTTTTGGGAGTAAAAATGCGAAAGAGGCGAGCGATTTGTTAGGCGACGGAATTGCGACTGCTCAGGCTGGAGCGCAGTGGGCTCAGCGACAGCGACTGCTCGATACTAGCGCCATCTTTACCCCCTCCATTGGGAAAATGGTTGGGCGCGGAGGGGCACCCCCACCCAGGGGAATTAGGCGGGCGGGCGGGGGAGATTCTAGTCGTGGGCGATGGGGAAATGCCGCGCGGGAAGACACCGGTTTCTGGCATTGGAGTGCTCGCAATTTTTGAGGGTTCGTATTTGGTTTTTTTTAATTTGAGATTTTTGCAAAGTTTGCAATTTTTGGAGTGTTGGATATTCTCACAACCATTGAAATGGTATGGATAGGCTTGTGATTATTGTTGGAATTTTGGGAAATTTTTGAATTTTGGTAATTCTCTAAAATTTTTCGAAGTCACAAAATGTCAATTTGTGAAGATTTTTGGAAATTCTTGAAACGTTATTCGCCGGAGGGGGGGGGGGGAGATTTCATTCGTGGAGGATACTGGAAGCTTCGGAGCTTTCGATGCCTTTCTCTATCTTCTTCTTTTTATTTTGAGATTTTTGGAACATTTTTCAATTTATGCAAATCCTAAAATGTTTAAATTCAAATAGAGTCCATACGAAATTTTCATCACGACCTGGACCCGAAGATGAGTTGACTTATCTAGTTTTACCACTGCTGCAGATATATATTGAGTACTTGCAAAAAGTTGCTCGACCCCCCCCCCCCCCCCTTCGACCCAGAGCGCGGGCCTAATAATAGAGCTCCTATATATACACCAGATACAGATGTACACAAAAAATCGGATTTTTTTTAGTCCACGACCATGGGGGGCCTCGTACGCACTAAACCAGTTTCCGGATTCACATGCAAAACGACATAACTTCCTTTTTATTGAGAGCAAAATTTTGTATAGGACCTTTAACGAAACCTACCCCATTTTTCAATAACACCATAAAATAAATAGAAGACAAAGATTTTTTAAGTAATTTATATCTTTAATTTCTGCGAATTGAACAAAATTGGGATCGAAATTTGCTCACGAATTTGAGCCAATCCCATAGGATTCCCATGAGAGTCCATATAGGATTGCCCGCCAGATTTCTTATATAAATTTTTCGAAGATTTTGTATAGGAATTCCTTTGGGATCTTTTGTAAGAATTCTCATACGTGTTTTTGAAGCGATCCCCACAGGAATTCCTATGCGAATTTCCATCATAAATCGGAGAGAAATTCTCATGGGAGTTCCCGTGATTTGTCATAGGCAATTCTATAGGATATCCTAGAAGATTCCCATAGAAATCTTACGGCGAATCGGTACCATTCCCATAGAGCTTTTTTCCTGGAACTTCCCCCATAGAAATCCCATAGAAGTCACCTCCGTATACATTTTTCTATAGGAAAAAAGTTGAGCGGAATACATCAAATTGCAAAACTCGGTTATCCCTCGATCTCGTTTTCCCTGTTTTCTTCATTTTACAAAGTGGATCAGATTCTCTAAGATTCTATAAAATTTCCCATAAGTTTTATCCTATAACGTTCTTATAGGATTCCTATAGAGAAAAACATTTCGCAGAATTAAATCCTGTGGACAACACCTTTATTTTCCATAGGATTTCCATCGATATTGTAAGGAACCCCTAGCAATCCCCATAAGGGCAAACCCTATATGATTTCTGCAGGATTTTCTATAGGACATCCTAAGGAAACTATAACGGTCTGTATGACGCAGGGAAGATTTCGATTCTCCGTAACAATCCTATAGGAACCCCATAAGAATCCCATAAATCCAACCTTATGGGATCTATAGAGGAATTTTCATACGACAGCTACAAAAGTCTGACAGATTGAAATCCTACGGAATAACTTCCAGTTTTCCATAAAATTTCAACAGAAATCCTAAAAATATCCTATGGGGCATTCTATAAAATTTTAAAATTATTGCAACTGTCCGGTGTTGAACAAATGATTTGATAAAGAGTACTTGTGGACCGAATGTGTTTGTGACCCCATAGGAGATATAAAAAAATATCCTGATTTGTAATTTTTGCCTGAAATAATTGTTTGCGGGATTTCTCAAGACCTCAAGTACCTGCCGGTAATCCGGCGGAGTGCGCGCGCACCATATGCAAACGCTCAAGCAGAATCCGTAGATTCTACCTGCAATTACACCTTAATTATGCAAGTTAGGAGAGAAAATCATAAAACATAAAATGTGTATTTTTATGTGAGGAATATTTTTCTTTATATACATTTTTCCGTATCTATAACTGTTCTTAAGATACCTTATAAACTTTTCAAATTGTTTATAACTAGGCAAAAATTCATAACAATTCCGGCGATTTTATCTAAAATTGGATCACTCCTAAACCACATGAAGGCCTTCCGATTCCGACCTGGATGACCTCAATCACATTACTTCGTGCGTAATCATACGACGGAAACGAGGTAGCGAAGTGGTCAATCAAGTTGAGTGTATTTTGATCTGACGTCACTTTTTGCTAAATATCTCCAAAACTGGTAGGCATATTGATTTTTTAGTTCCATTGAAACTTATAGGTCTTATTTCGCTCTACAAAAAAAGGCCTATGGAAGAACGCTGTTATTTTGGTTCATCTTCGACGTATTTTCTCAAAAGTGAGGCTCGAATGAACCGACTAAAACCGATGGATCTCTCCGCTATCGAATTAGCGTTATACACACACACACAGACACACACACACACACACAGTCGGGGCTTTGGCGTAGTGGTAGAGTATCTGCCTACTACTCCAAAGGTCCTAGCTTCGCGCCCGGCCGCCGGAGAATATTTTTCAAAAATATTTTCTCATGGATTCCGGCCGATGCAGGAACGTTCCGTGTGTGCTATTGGCGGTACCCATAAAATGAGTACCTAACCCGACGCAGGGGGGGGGGGTTCCATCATAGGCGCCGGCCATCGTAGTACAGCGTTTTCTGGAGGTTTACCCTGTGTCTAGAAATACGATGGCCTAAAATGGCGGTACGCCCCTTGAAGGAATGCTTAACGGCCGCTACCCGGGGCGTACAAATGAGAGGGTCGGAGAGAAAAAAACACACACACACACGCACATGCATACAGACATTGAGTCAGGTTTTGTCGGCGAATATTTAGTGCCCGTCACAGGATACTTATGTAGCGAAAATTTGGAGTGAAACCATGACATTTTTTAAGATTTTTTTTCCATCAGGTGTTTACGGAAATGAAAAATACGAATATCATGATGTCCGCATCGGGTGATCAAACTAGGGTAACAAAAAATCTGGTTTGTCAGCTCATTCAGAATATGACTTATTATACTACCTCCTAGGTAGTAGACAAACTTGTATACGAATTTTCCATATGTTTACGCCCATTTTCTGCATTTTATGGGTTTGTGGTTGAGCAGTTTGCATCACTCTAACTTAAGAAAGGTTAGATATAGAAAATAATACTTCAAATAAAAGTTGTTCCTCGCACGAAAATACACATTTCATGTTTAATGAAAATTTTCGTATCTCGCGAAACTAACCAGGTATCGCCAATTGAAATTGGAATGATGCAAAAAAATATGTGAAGTTCTATACATTTATCTTCCCCACCCCTCTCCCTCTTTCCACTACTATAGGGAATATTAATTGCATATATCGCTATAGCGTAAAGACAGTGAGTAGCAGGAAAAATAGTTGTTATAATAATTCGTCATTAAACAAAAATACACATTTTGTATTCAACCACTTTTTTTCCTAACTCTCGAAACTCAGTAGATATCGCGAATTGTAGTTAGACAGAGGAAAAAAAACCATGATTTTGAATCTGTCTGTAGTAAAAAATTACCGAAATTATTTCCTTGCTCCGAACTATCCGCATCTAACCTCCCCATCCCCTGCCGTCCCCCTCAAGCCCACATCTCCCGCGAAACCCCAAGGAATTCCCGTGTGGGTGCGCGTAGGTCCTTGTGTTACGTTGGTACGCGTGTGGCAGTCAAAAGTAGGGGCGAAGCAGAAAAGGAGAGTCAGAATTTTGTTATGTAGATAAAGGCGATCGTGCGACGTACGGGCCGCGAGGGCAGCGGCGGGGGTGGAGGGGAAGCATGGCGCATGCGCGAGACGTTAGCTTATCGAGCCACAGTCCAGGCCATGAGGCGCATGGAGGGGAGGTAGGGATGATTCCATGAGTTTGTGTGACTGTGTGGGGTATGGGGAGACAGGTTTACAAGAATACTAGCTAGAGAAAAATTTTGAAGGGGGAGTGCCGATTTTCATAATTTTGAAATTTGTAAGTTTTTGGACAATTTTGGGATTCGCGTGTGCATGTATGAATGGAAAGTATACCATAAAGTAAAATGTTTCTGTGTGTGTGTGTGTGTGTGTTTCGGAATTCAGGGCATACGATGATTTTAAAGCTATTGAAAAAATGTCTTGTAACAATTTCCGTCGCACCACATTGCTCTCAGGAGCTAATGAGATTTTCAAGCTTTGGGTGGTCATGAGCATTTTGCTCACACAACACTTACCGACCTATAGTGTGCCGCTGGAGAGCGAGTGCGATGCGAGAGAGACCAACGGAGGGTTCAGAACATCTTGACGAAGAAAGGTCTTAGGCAAGAATTACTGATCGAGAAGCTATCAGTACTGTCTAAAAATTAACAATTTATTGTTATCAATTTCTATGGTTTATGCTGCGTGTACATAAACTCGTAATTTTTTTCTCTCTTCCGAAAATGTGCTCCCTTTCGGGGACCTTGTTTCGAGAAAAGGGAAATCCTCATGTGAGAATGACAGGGGAGCCACGTGGAACTGGATGACTCACATGATCGTAAAGACAAGAAGAAAGGGGAGATTCGGATGAGTTCCAACAGTATTTTTCCGAATATCGCTGGATCTATGGGAGATGGCGAAAAATTGATACGAACTTTTTTATCCAGGATCTCGAGCGCTACATAAATGAGTCTCATAAAAATGTCTATCTCTCTTTGGTAGATATCTATCTACTTTCTCCGAAAATTGCCATTAGATGAACGTACTGTTTTTAATTAGCCATAGATTTTGAAATTATTTACAGTTCAAAAGCAAATTGAGAATTGCAAAACCGAAAATTCAGAGACATTTAACAGGTTTACAAATCGGAAAAGAATTTTAAAACGAAAAAAAAATCAGCAGCTGTAAAATATAAAAAATTTCAAGAATTTCAAAAATCACAAAAATCTCGAAAATTTCAGAAATTTACAAACTTTCCAAAATTTTAAGTTTCAAGAATTTCAAAAAGAGAAAAAATTGAGATATTTCAAGAATTATGAAAAATGTATCTGTTACTAAAAATAGGAAAATTGAAGGAACAAGATGTGCTCAACTCACATTATTTGCATTTCTGTTTATCCCGAATTTTTCCAGAAATATTTCCCATTCGATTTTTCTCTTTTTGGTTATTTTTTGTGGAGCAGTCACGGAAGCGGATACACGTTTCTCCTCGATACGGTGGGGCCACGATAAGCCGCCTCTTCCTCCCCCCACGAGACGAGAGCTGTCGATATTTTACCAAGTATTTTTCATGCTTTGTACATCGTCTTGAAAGGCTCTGAAAACCCCCTCCCATCCACTCTACTTTTTTTTTCACTCGCGGAGTGATTTCTTCGTGTGATCCGCAACGCGATGAAACCATTTCATCGGAAAAATGTTTTTCAACGGATAATGAATCTTCATATTTCAATTTTCTTCAAATTTTTCCGATCTTGAAGCATCAACAATTGTGAAAATTTTCCAAACTTTGAAAATTTTCAAAATTTTCAGAACTTTAATGTTCAAAAATTTTCAGTTTTTTGGAAATTTTCATAATTTTGGAAAAAAATTTACAATGTTTGAAAAATTCAGAAAGTTGGTATACAATTAACAGCTGTGCCTGTTGGAAAATGGTTTGAAAAGCCTTCTGGTTAATTCAAAAATAACGAAATGGTGAATGGAGTTTTCTATCAAGCGCATCTTGCCGTCGTTTTCTTCTCCCCTGAAAACTCGCATTTCGGAGTCTGGCAATTAGACACGGCTGCGGACACACACTGTGGCTCTTCAAAGTAATGAAAATTGTTATATATTAATGTACATTCAGAGACGGCGAAAGGCAACCGCAGTTGGGCGTCGACACGTAATGAATACCCCGTATACAAAGTCGGATAAAACGGAGTATCACGATAGAAGTCGCGTAATTCTCCACGGTCTTAGGCCTCGCGGATAACTCACCGAGTAAACTCTAGGGTAAGAGGTGAAATTTAATACTAGACTTCTCTTTATTTATTTTATACAGCGAATTAATAAATTTTTGGTTCTACAATTTTTTTTTCGCTTTTACACCTTTTATATGAAGCTCCAAAAAAATTATAAAATTTGGAAGAAAAAAGAAGAAAAATCAGAGTATTTGAAAAAAAACCTAAAAACATTAAACATTTGAGAAATTTAAAAAAAAATGGAAAATCGAAAAAATTAGTTAAATAAAAAAAATAACAAGTTAGAGAAGTCAATAAATTTAAAGATAGTGAAAAATTTCGGTTATCTTTTCTTATCACTGAAAAAAGTTGACATTCCCTAAGAACACATCTGACCTAAAAAAAAGACTATTACGAGGTGGTTGAGACATGTCAAGTCCTGTCATGTCATAAAAATTCATGACACAAGTTTGCAACGATTCGCGATGGAATATGCGGACCTTGAGGCGTCAATTTTTATCGCAACTGAGATTAACCGCTCGAGTCTGCACTGAAGACGATAGAGTCGAGTATACAAAGTCGTGGTAAACGGGTGGGCGCAGTCAAGGTGGGCGAAATATCGTGTACGATGGCAGGCATTACGCTCCACGAGTACATAACGTGCAGTTTATTCACCCAGTTGTGTGTCTTTCTTTTTCTAAGTACTCATTTTTTCATTTTTTTTTTCTTTTTGACAATTTAAAACTTTGGAATTTTCTGAAACTTCAAATTTATGAAGTTTCCCATTTTTAAAAATATTTTTCGATATTTCCAAAATTGTCCAAATTTAAAATTTTGCAAACTTTGGGGAAGTTTTGAAATTTGTGAAATACCGTGTACGATGGTAGGCATTAGGCTGTTCGAGTACATAACGTGCAGTTTATTCAGCAAGTTGCGCGGCTGGAGGGACGCTTTTCTCCGGGGTCCTCAGCTTCTCCAGCGTTGTTATCTTACTGCGGGGTATTGTTGGGCTGGAGAGTGTCTGTGCGACGGCTCAACAGAGTTAGCGAACCACTCGCAGCCCAATTGGTCGGGATTTAAGAGTTGGGGACGAGTTTAGGAGAAATTGGTGGATCGGGATAATTCAATTTTGCAGGTTACGAGCTAACTTTTTCACCAATATCTCGAAATCTAAGGCCTGCATGACAATTGTCAATTCTTACTTATTTATGAAGAATTTTAAGAGCTACAAAAAGTGTCGAATAACCTTTTCCAATATTCTTCCTAGTTTTCCAGATAGAAGTGTTCAAACAAGTTCATCAGAAATTGGTGGATCCAGAATCAATTTTTTGGTGACGAGTTTATAAGAATCTCATAAGAACAAAGCTCATAGGATCCCCATGGAATTTCCCTATAGTTTGATGAATTGAAATTTTATAGGAAATGTGTCAAGCCCCCTCAATATGCCTATAGAACCCCATAGGAACTCTATAACATTTTCTATAGGGTTTTTGTACACAAACTGTGAACGAAAAATGTCATGTTAAATAAAATTTTTATCACCCACTATTTAAAGCCGCGTTTCGATTCCCATAAACTTTATTTGATTCAAATAAACCATTTTTCTGAATCCACTCTCAAAGATGATGCGTCGAGTCATTTAGTTTAATACCCAATGCCAATGTGCATAGCGTCCTGAGATGAACTCGTTTGTTCTTACGACTTTCACCTCACAAAGTTTTATCCCTCATTCTTATTTACGCGATCGCATGCATACGCTATTGCACAAGATAATTTACCGAACTATGGTAATTAACGTTGAGGGCTCAAAATTGTGGATACTTCGAGAGAAATGTTAATTTTTTCCCCATTATACCAATTCTCGTTTCTCTGGAATATTTCATATACTAGAATTTTAAACACTCAACAAATTCGAAATATCGTAAATTTCTGCAAATGTAGAAATTTTTTTTGGAAATATTGCTTTCCAGTTTAAATAAGAAAAAAAAATTTTAAAAACGAAAAAAAAGTTTGAATAATTGCAAAAAAATTTTAAACTCGTTGAAAAATTTAAAAGAAAAAGAAATTCGTCTTACTGTGCATAGAAAAATGAGGAAAAGCTAAAACTCCGAGTTTTTGAACTTGCAGATGGTAAAATCGCGTCACGGTAGAATTTTTCTAAAGACCCGCCGTCGTCGAGTCGCGGTTCTAATGCGATCAGAAAAATCCGTGGTGAGAATAAATTTTCGCAGCGTGTGTTAAAGGCCGCCCTGTTCGCAAATACTCTTTTAACCGCGTTACGATAGGTTTTTTTTTCTTTTTCATAAAAAGAAAAAGGTTATAAAAAAGTTTTTCTCTCCGCAAGACGCGAACGTGACTGCGTTTGCGGATCGATCGGTGACTCACACGTGGTTCGAAGGGAGACCCCAATTGCCCGTACGAATGACAAGAATAATGGGGTATGACTAATCAAAAAATAACAAAATAGAAATATCTTAATTTCAGACGAGATAAAAAAAATTGACTTTGAAAATTCAATTTGCAACATTCGTAAGCCTACATTTACCTATTTCTAACTGAATTCAAGGCTCTCAATTGGGCCTCCGAAAATCTCCGATAATGTATATATAACTTTCCGATAGGGGAAGTTATTGAAATGCCCCCGATTTTCGAAAATGTAGACCATTTTAGATAATTTTTAATAAGATGTATGTATGTGTGTACGCGCGCGTGTGTGTGTGTGTGTGTGTGTGTGACGGTGTATGCGTGTAGTCAAATTCTTTCTACAACGATTTTTCACCATCAAATTATGCGCTCGAGTCGCTGTATGGCGCATCTTGGTGATCTTCAAAGCTGATTAGATTTTGGATGGAATTGGTCCAGTACATATATTATTATCAACACTTTCAACTGTTTATAATGTTCTACGGCATAAATTGTAAGAGTTAGCGCAAAATTCATAGGGGCAAAGTTGTTCTCCATATAAAAATACACATTTTATGTGATATGATTTTTTTCCATAATTTGCATAATTAAGGAGGTATGTCCGTCTCAACAATTATGTATGTAATAAGTGAATGCATGAACCTAGGGCTGTCTTCAAGGTCTCAATCGAAGCATTTCCTTGCAGAATCGAGCGGATTACATTTTGGATGGCATTCGTAGAGTATATACAATGTTACTAACAATTGCAATTGTTTATCCTGTTTCACTGGGTAAAATATTAAAGTTATCGGTTTTATTGCGGCCGCACCCCTATTGGCGTCTCATTCCCACTCAAGTAACGCGCATAAGTCTCATCCTCATGCTCACCATGCGTCTACTCAGATACTCAGATAATTATCTGCTTCATCAATGAGTCAGTTTGGATTTCTCAAATCTGCAAGTTTTCATTATGCCACTAATAGGGGTCACACTGATGAACCGGAGTATATTGGAGAGGAATAAATTTACTACGCTGTACTGAAATACCAAATCGGAAAGTTTGATTTATGC
The DNA here is from genome assembly GCA_026005395.1 of Asobara japonica. NCBI lineage: Eukaryota > Metazoa > Arthropoda > Insecta > Hymenoptera > Braconidae > Asobara > Asobara japonica. The sequence goes on from BQMI01000393.1 coordinate 2,607,556, forward strand.
CCCGAGGGGGCACACACACATGCTCACACCACTAGTTTTTTAATTTATTTTCATAGATGAAATTTTGGAACCTTCAAAAATTTCTACAATTTCCATATTATTCAAAAATTAGCGATATCACAGATTAATGAAATGGGAGAACCTAGAAACATTTCAATCACTTAAGCATTGCTAATCATTAGAAATATTTCTACATTTTCAAGAAGCAACAAAATGAAACATACAAAAATTATTTGCCATTTAGAGAAATTTATATTGCCTAGGTGGGTATATATATATCCCCAATTTGGGAATATGAATATTCCCAGTTTAGGCATATAAATATTCCGAATTAGGGCATATAAATATTCTGCATCCGGAGATAAAATATCCCTGATCCAGAGATGCAATATCCTTGATTCATAGATATAATATTAGAAGATATTTTTTTTTCCAAATTGCATTTTGTAATATAGCCAAAACGGCTATTTTTCCTCCGTGTTGAATTTGTATCTACAGCATACGCGAAAATTTGTGCTAATCCTTATGTTCATTTTCGCCATAAGACTAGGGATGACCCTTGGTCTCTAGGGTCCTAGTGCCTCGTAAAAGGACCAAAGGGGTCCTAGATAATTCGGGAAAAGGCGTTTCGCGGTGAAACAGACGGATCGGGGAGGTTTCTTGCACGTGAGGATCGGAATAAGGATGAGGGGAAGCCCAAGACTGGATCTCAGAGCAAAGGAGATAAAAAGAAATGATAAGATACACACGATATATAGAACTGAGATGAAAGGAGACGGGGGAAAAGCTAAGCACGAAGTTGTTGGAACGTGACTGGACGAAACGGTAAACGACAACGTACTTCCGATTTACGATTGGTCGAGTGCCCACGAGTTTTCTCTCCGGTTATACTTCGTGCTCCTAGTTGGTTTTCGGTTTTTCCGAATTTCGGAGATAAAACCAATGCATTTTTCCTTGTTTTAGCTTTACGGGCTTCGCCAAATTGAGTTTGCTATAGAACATTTTGCGGTTTCCGGATGCTTTGCGATTGTTTCATATATTGTGAGAATAGTGTTTTGAAGTCTTTCAAGTTTGTTAAATTTTGAAAATTCTGGCCATTTTGAAATATTTGGAAATTTCGAAAATTTTAAAAACTTTGGAAATTTTGGAAATTTTGAAAACTTTGAGAATTTTGAGGCAGCATGATTATATTGATAATGCGGTCAAATTTTTCGAATTTTTCAAATTGACTTTCAAAATTGCTTCATGTGATTGGGCGATGATTCAAATATTTCACATGAGTCTCACCCTTCCGCGAAAACCCTGACCAGTCTCAACAATAATTTCTCCATCCGGTTTCTGTAACACTCGACCTCTGCAGGAACTGGAGTCTGCAAGTCCGCTCACCTATGACAAATTCTGGTTCTTCTGAGCTCGTGCACAGGTCGCCTAATAAATTCTCTTCTCTGCCCTTCGGCAGGGGGTAACATTTGCTCTTATAAAAAGGCCATTTTCAATGGGCCAGTGCTCTCCTCATAATTTCTACCTCAAGACATTGATTCGATATTTCCGAATGACCGCCCTCACGGAAAATATATATATATGTATCGACGCCTGATATATATAGCTGTATAATCCTAAAAAGTCCTCCGAAAATCCTAAGAAACATATAAAAAAAGTATTCTCCTCCTGCATTAGTACTTTTTCTGAAATGTCCTTAAACACCCTAACATATCATGAGCAAGTGAGTTAACGAAAGAATGGTAAGGCAAATTTTTTCATTGGAATTTTATTCCGGGAAGGAAAGTCGGTCACCATTTTTTCGCATATTGGGTTGTTCTCCAAATAAATCCATAATTTTCATTTTTAACTCTCCGATAGAGTATGTGATGATATTTCGGCGCACGGTTTGATTTCGGTATTTTTTTTTCAAAATCTGAAAGGTGTACAGAGCATCCACCTTATGGTTTTTGGTTAGTCGTGAGAAACCACAATTTTTCGGCAATTTTTCGCTTTTTTACATTTACCCTTTACAGCCTTGAGTATAGAGAAAAGTGGTAATAAGCTTTTTTGTTACTAATCGTATTCTCTATATAAAATATATTATGACATTTCTTCATATCTCTCATTGTTCACCAATTATCATCGAAAGAATGTGCTAAATTTCAGAACGCCCGATAATCCCTGCAACTGAATCGGTATAAGATTTAGATAAGGTGCGAGAACCCTCCTTCGCCGCATTGGGTTCCCGTCCGGCCTAGCGTTCTCATTTCCTGCTATAGAGCTATACTCAGAGTCCTGCTATAGTTAGAGTCCATGAGAGAATATTTTATGTTTTTATATGTCATAACCTCTACCCACAACACCATTTGCATTTTTCAGCAAGTGTTACAGATAGCAATGCAATTCATAAAATCGGAATGATGCTCAATGAAACAATGAATATTTCATATTTAGAGCTTTCTCCCTTATCTCCATTATTCAATCAAATCCAGTCGAGTAAACATGCCAGATCGGAAGTCAATTTCGGAAAGTTACTGGAATGGCCCCAGATCCAAAAGACGAGTGATGTTTTCGGCACGTAAATGGTCTAAGGGTATTAGAAACGTCCCGAACAACTCTTGCGATGATATATGTGTGTGAGATCGTGTTTGACTCGAACCTTTGACACGCGATTATGCACGAACTAATAATGCGATTGAGGTCATATAGGTCGGAATGCAAAAGTGTTCATATAGTTTAGACGTGATTGAATCGCCCTAAAATTTCAGATTGTTATAAATAATTTGCGCTATATCTCGAGAACGGTTACAGATAAGAAACACTGTATGACAGCAAAAAGTTTCCATGTAAAAAAATACACATTTTATGTTTAATGACTCATCCTCCTAAATTGCATAATTAAAGCGTGATCGTAAGTAGAATCTCCCGTATAACCGGAGTGTTTGAATTTCGTGCGCGCGCACTCCGCCAGACCACCGGTACCTTTGAAAGATCTTTGAAAAAAATGATAGCTAAGAATTACCGATGGGTCGCCACCACATTTGGCTCACTAGTTTTTTTTATCAATTGAAATGGAAGGATGGTAATCAATTAAAATCAATTGAAATGGAGAAACAATAATTTTTTCAACCACTCCCATTTTGGCTAGAAAAGCAATAAATGGTTTGGATAGAGAAAAAAAGAAGGTAGAACATTACGGAGAAAAGTTGCAGTTAATTAACTAAATGATCATGTATATATGTCCACCAGAAAAGGGAGTGAGCTCATCTTGTGTGCGAATCCACAGCATTACGTCATCGGGTTATTTCGACTGGGGTCCATATATAGAGGAATCCTTGCCTCCTTTTTCCATGCGATTTCCTCACTCCTGTCATCGTAATTTTTAGTATAACGGTTTCGGCCTGCTCATGCCGTCTGGAAACTGACTCATGTCAGCGGGAACATTATTAATAAAAAAAATTAAAGAGGGGGCTTGATATTTATACTCCTAAGAAAAATATTCAAAAGATCTCTGACTATTATATTCAAAGCTGTCGATTTTCTTACTCGGATCTGGTGTGTATGTTATACCGTTAGATAGAATAATCCCTAGGCTATCCAACCCGTGGCTGTGAATTAATTTCTAATATCTTCGAAAATTGAGTAGAAAATAAATTTCTAAAAAACTTCTAAATAATACAAATGATTGTGGATAACAATGATAAGAGTTACTTTCCCAAAAATCGAGATAGTCAATAAACACCAACTTAGCTCTATAGTGACATTTTTAGAACCTCCCCACTGTAGAATTTTCGGCGAACCTTGGAGGGTAAACCGCTCCGTCCCCGATCTTACGACATCGTAATCAAACATTGCAAAATAAGGACTATTTTTCGGGGGATATTCTCCTTATTTCTCGTAGAAATACTTCTAAAAACCTCAGGAAATGCTCGCGAATTTTGCGATTTCAAATTGACGAATTTTCTATGATTGATTCAAAAGTATAGAGGAGGGATTCCCATATTTTTCATGTGAAGTAGTACTTTTAGGTTGTAATGAATCTGTTGATGGCGTTGAGTTCCCTAGTGAAGGTGCGCAATATTCTCAGAGTTATTCGACAAAATTCTCAATAATCTACGGACTCTCCTTAAATAGCATGAAAACCGGCAACGAAAATTTGGTAGAAAATTGAGCTTCAAAATATTTGAAAATCGGACAAAATTCTGAAGAGGAAATATGAAGCTTGAGCAACCCCTGAAAATCCTGAAATGCTGCATACCCTTAGCAAATTCCGTGACATGCTAAGAAACTCTGCAATATCTTAAAAATGACTATAAACTCGTAAGTAATTGCGAGAACCACTTAAAAAATCTTAATAAATTTGGAAAAAAAACGTAATAAATCCTCCGTAATTTCGAAGAAAAATTCATGTGAAAAGTCATTAAGAAATGTGAAATGTCTGTATTTTTCCCCCCCTTTTCTTAAACATTCGCACCGCATTACCCCGTTCTTCCGTATTGAAAACGTGTAAAACACATGAATGGAAAATCCAACGGTCAGCCCAAGTTCAGTGACCACCGGTCTTAGGTAATTATTGCAACTCACGTGGGGATCTCACGCTCGTACCCCTTCGCCTATCGATTCTTTTAGCTGGTTCTCCTCACATCTCTTTGCAGAAAAAGTTCTTTTGCAGATTCTCGATTGCTCACCCCAGCATCTCCTGCAGCCACCCAATGGCCGTTACCCCTACCCCACTTGCTCTTTTCAATCGTCTCGTCTGCGACTTTGTTCCGTCCCAAAGCCAGCCCGAGTGAAAAAAAATGCGGAAATTACAATGGGAATATAATTTAAAAGAATAACTCTTTTTCGACTAGTAGACGCATACATTGTTTATTTTTTCAGAATTTGTTGCAATTTTGGGGATTTTAAGTTGAACGTTGAAATAATTTCGTTTGTTTAAAAATGTGTACGTGTGTCTGTGTGTGTGTGTGCTTGGGCGCGTGCGTATGTAGCCCGGTTTTTCACATTTGTTGCAGCATATTCCGTGAACAAGTCAGTTTAGAGCAAAACGGTATTAACATTTTTTATCGGAAATTGAATTCTCTATCAAAGATATTTTATAATATTTTTGCGTTAAGCGACTTGTTAACGAGATAATCGATTTACAAGGAAATATCAGAAATCAACTTCGTATTGGTACAATCCATTTAGTCTGTTCCTAATAATTCAATTTATTGGTTTTCATCTCAATTTCTATTGAACATGTCTAATGGCTGAATGGGGCTAAATGGGCTCAATTGTGAAAGCAGTTCTCGCGTATAATGAGCTAATTTTTATTTTCTTCGGGAATATGCTCAATCTATGATGATACTTTTTGTTTATCTCGCTGTGGCGAGAGTGTAATTATTGATTAAGTGGAACAAAGTGGCAAAACTAGGGACATTAACGCAACCGGAGTTTTTAATGAAAGGATCGAAGCAGCGACGAGATATGAATGTGTGTGCGAGGAATGTGACATTAGAAAGTTCAACGTGTTTTCGATGATAAAAAAATGCAACTTAGAATCATCATCTCCATGATATTTGCGTTCTCAAAAATTATAAGAACAAAAAATACAATCTTGGAAATTTCAACCAAAAAAATAAAAGAATAATTTAGCAAAAAAGAATTAAATCAATTGTGTATGCTGATTAGCAATGTGTTGACAAAATTTGAAAATATAAACAACGTCACATTTTAGAAGGAGTAATTTTTTGCAATTTTTCCTGAAAAAAAAACAGTTTTTGGAAATTACGAGAATCGTAAAACCTATAACTTGAATAATTCCGTATTAAACATTGACGGAAAGATTTTGGTGTTTCCGATAATTTTCACAATTAAAAAAATGTAATACTTCAAATCAATTGTTGAAAAATTATCAAATTTCACTACGCCCAGAAAAAAAAATTGAAACAGTCTGGAAATTTTTATTCGTAAAACATGGAAAATATTGAGTACTGCTTTGACCTCGAGGAAGTCAATATTTTCCTGTTTAAAGTATGAACGACACAGGAGTGCTCCTATTTGTTTACGACCTGAAATTTTTATTCCGACAATTTGCTCTCCCCAGACGCTCCAAATACGTATAAATTCCCCTGAAATATAACAATTCTCAATCTCCCAATTTCCCAGGCCTCATCAATTCCCCAAAAGTATTCCAACTCGGCTCATTTCTTCCCAGCAATTACCCCGACAATTGTGAAAAATGATCATTACAAACCAAACATTCCTCCTGAGGGACATTCACCTCCCTCAGTCATAATATATCCATGCGGAAGCCCTTCGTTGGAGCGTACAATCTCCACCTCCCATTCACAATCCCCTGTACACACCCTTGGATCTCTTTATTATCCACCGCTATGGGAGACGCCCACACTTTATACTAATTTCCCATAAACTTCGGTCCACCCTGGTAGCAACTTTTGGGTGAGAGAGGTGGACACACAAGACGACCAGTGAAGTCCTAGAAGCATTTCGTACAATAGTAATCCTGGAAATTCTGGAAAATCCTGCGAAAACCTGACAAACCGGAGAACTCCTGGAAAGCCTGAAAAGTTTTTCTGTAAAATAAAATCTGAAGTCGAAACAAAGTCTGAAAATTTGAAAAATATGGAAAAGTCAGGGGAAAAATTTGTTTGTGTAAAATTAGGCATAAATGAGCGAAGCTGAGCGAAATGAGCAAATTGAGTCAAAATAGAGGACAAACTTCAACTACTCATATGAGAGATTTTCAATGATAAAGGTGCATCAGTTTCCAGGAAGAAATGGTCTCAAAACTGTTGTGAAGGTTATCTAAGTTCGACAAAAATGAGCAAATTGAGCGATTGCAGTATAATAAGCCAAAAACGTCTGAAAATGAGCGAAATGAACAAAACAATTACACTACTCACTAATGTGTTGAACACATTATTGTACTGGAGCGAAATGAGCGGAATGAGCATGCCACGTAATAACGAGTAAAATTTTTAAAATACGCGAAGTGAACAAAAAAGTCACATAAAAATTAACTGTATTTTCAACGAGGTCTTGCAGAGTCTTGGGTCAATCTAAAATTTATTGCGAAGCTAAATGAGCGAAATGAGCATATGCAGGGCAATGACGATAAAGAAATAATACGGCTCACACTACGAAAAGTCTTTAGCCGTGAAAGTGTGATGATGCCTGTTTCAAAAAATTGGTCGATTTGGAGCAAAAATGATCCAATTGAGCGAATTGACCAAACATAACAAATTGAGCAACGTAAGCAAAATGACCAAATTGGTAAGAATGAGAAAAATGAGCAAATTGAGCAAAAAAGAAGAAATTGAGCAAAATGAGCGAAAATTCAAGGTACGCCATTGATAAATTCTCACTAAAAAACTACCTGTCTCACTTGTACAAAACTATTCCTATTTCACTCTTTCCCATTCCGCAGTGAAAACTTTTCGTTCCGCTTGCCGAAAGTTTCCCTCTCGCGCTCAATCAGACTGTCGAGGATGTAAACCCAAGAGTGGGAGTAAAAGTGCAGTGGTTGCTCTCCCTCTCACCTACCACCCCGTCCTCCCCTCCTCCCTCCCTCTACCACCCCTCTTCGCACCACGAAATCCGGAGGATGAGTGGGAGCGCGAGAAAAATCACGCTCTTACCGCACTAGGCGCCTCTGAATTACACCCCTAAGCGTTTTGCCACCTTCAACGAGCTCCAGAGAACTGTTAGAACATGCCCTTTTTTTTATTCACCTCGTTTTTTCGTTTCAGCTCTGAAATTGTCTGTTCGTGCAAGGGACTTTTTATTTTTTCAGATCCGTCAGAATTTACGAAATTTTGGCGCAGCTTTAGATTTTGAGTCAATGTTGGAAGCTCTTTCGATATCTTCGGTTCTCAATTTATTGTTTTCCGGGCTCTCGAGCATTGTCAGGTAGAAATTTCAGGCTTGGACCTGATTTTCCAAGCTCTTCCCGCATTTTCAGTTTTTTCAGGTTTTTAATTTTCCGAGTTGTTCAGGGTCTCCAAGATTTTCAAGTTTTTTACAAATTGAGGCAAAATTTCAGGCTTGGACCTGATGTTCCAAGATCTTCAGGCATTGCCAAGTGTTTTCAATCTTACCAATATTTTTTTCTTTAGATTACACGTTCCACATAGTGTAATGGAAACACTTTTATAGCGAGGATCAAAGAGTAGTTCTCGGTATCGGCAGCTTAGCGCCTGAAAAAATTTGATTGCCGAGGTTCTTGACCGGGAAATATATATATATATATATATTGTTCCAGGCGCGCCATGCAAAACTGATCGTCCTCCCACACGTGCTTGTCATCCGAGGCGAAGCCGAGAGCACGTGGGTGATGATTTTTTCACGAAGAGTCCGGAAATGCACTATCGCACCACATTATGTATAAAGTGGGCAGGGCATGCGTAATATACGATTTTGCACACTGTGTAGCGAAAAATAAGCAGCAGAGCTTCCCTCTATCCTCATCTCAATCGAGTCTTCTCCACGGCAATTACTTCAATCTCAGTTATTACTACTTTCCGCTGCAGGTGAGGAGTAAATTCGCCAAGGCGAAATATTTGGCTCACGTACGCGTCGTCCAAGTCGCCTGAAACAAAGCGAGGGTCCGCTTGTTCGAACAATGAAAGAACGGACGTTACGAGACTCGGGCACCTGCCACAGCAGCAGTAGCAGCAGTTTTTTTCGTTAAAAAGAAAAAAAAAGAAAAAGAATGAAGGAGTGAAGGGAGAAAAAGAAGAAACTCACCCCAGTGCAAGAGGTCTCTTGAGATTGTGCCGAGACTTATGTACACTCGGGCAAACATCGATGATGAATTTCACTAGTTGAACATTAAAAATGTTGGAAATTCAAAATTTGAGCAATTTGTATAAATTTTCCAAAGAATTGAAAGTAGTGTTTTTTTTAAATACAATTTTTTTACAGATATCTCGATATTGTGCGGATTTAAAATATTTTGCAATATTCACAAGGTTCAAAGTTTATTTAGAAAAATTTAATGAACAAATATTATAAATTTGGAAATTTTCCATAGGAGAGGCAGTTTGAGGAGATTTAGGAAATTCGAAAATTCTTCTCTAAAAATTGAAGTCGTAGAAAATGTACAAAAAAATTTGTAGAAGTTTGGACAAAGTGAAAATTTCATAAAATACGGGTCTATTGTGATTCCACTATTACATCTGCTAGAAGCAAAAATTCTGAGTGCACAATATGTACCGAGCGTCCCTATAAAATTTACATATTCGTTTGCTGATGATTGAATATTTTGAATTGCAAAAATATATGCTCGAAAATAAATAAATCATCCCCCGACCCACGGTTGGTAAAAAAGAAATTCAACTTTTCAATATCTGCAACATTCGCGAATATTTTTTTAAAAATTCTGGAGCTCTTACAATATTCCGGAAAAAATCATAATTTCATGAAAATTCGGCAAAAGTGAAAATTTGGAAAATTATGTGTCTATTGTGATTCCAATATTTTTTTTTTTCATTAGAAAAATAAATTCGGCGTGTGCAAGGTCTCCCGAGATTGTGCCGAGACAATCCACCAGCGGCGTCGAGGGGTTCGTTTCACGTCTCCCTGCTCCCCCCCCCCCTTCTCATTCGCCCTCTTATGTACTTTTTACTTTATTCGTTCTTCTCCTTCATTCCGAGAGTTGTGCGATCCTAGGGGGAACACCCCTTTATGCCCTTTTGTCATCCTGAGGCTGTCTCTCTCGATTAGGGGGGGGGGGGGAATGTAGCGCTGTTTCTGTCGTTTTCCACGGCCGAGCCTACGTGTTCGGCTTTTTTTAATTTTTTTCCGCAGCGTCTTCCGTCTGGCACCGGTACACCACGGTAGATTGGACAGGTGCCACCCGCCCTACTGCGTCTCTTCCGCTCGCGAAATCATGTATTTTTTTGCAGTACCCGTTGTAGGCTTTATTTTTACGGCCCGCTGATATTCGCAGATTCTTTTTGCTTACTGGCGGGTGGGGGGGGGGGGGGGGAGGAGGGTATGGGGGTGGGGAATAAATTGTGACTGTGGAAGTGATTGGATATTTCAATTTGAGGACCGTAATTTCCAAAATTGATACAATGGGTAAGATTTATAAAAGTTCCAAGACTGTGAAAGTCTGGAAAATTGGGTGCACTCGAAACTTTTAGAAATGTGAACAATTACGAAAATTGTTGAAATTAAAAATAGTTCAATTTTCAGAAATCTACAAAGTTTGAGGAATTCAGAAAATTAGAAAAAGTATATAAAAAAAAAGTAATTTCTCATATTTTTGAATCTGGTATGTTGGTAAAAATGTTCTTCGGCAATACGAAGGATTGAAAAATAATATCAATATTGTTGAAAAATATATGTCGGTTGTGTTTTGATTAGACAGGTGTTTGCAGTTTTACTGGGTTCCTTCCGCTCGCGAAATCATGTAGTTTTTTTCAGTCCTCGTTATAGGTTTTATTTTCACGGGCGGCTGGTATTCGCGTTTTTTATTGCGGCTACGGTGGGCGAGGGGGGTGGGCGGGGATGTGGGGGTGATTTTGCAAATTGATTAAAAAGTGCAAACTTGGAATTACCGAAATTCTGAAAATTTTCTGAAGGCTCGCTGCATTTTTCAAAAATTGGTAAACTTTCAGAACTTTTGAGGAATTAGAATTTCAAAAATTTTAAGAATTTTTGATATTTGAACAATGAGAAAATCTAAATTGTTGACATTTCTCAGATTTTCAGGGGTGAAAAATCTGTACAATTCCTGACATTTTCAAATTCTTATTTAGTATATTTTTCTTCAATTTTGATTGGGCAGGTATCTCGGGCTACTGCTGCTGCTGCGCTTCCGAAATCAGACCTCTTTTTGCAATCCTGGTCGAAGGCTTTTATTTGTACGGCTCGATTATATTTCGTCTAGAAGGGGGGGGGGGGCGGCGGCTGAATTTGGGGATTGAGTAAAGAAAATCACGTAATCTGAAAAATTGTGGAGTTTTTCATAATTAATGATCTGAACATGTGCAACATTTAAGCAATTTCCGAAATTGCTAAAATCTAGGTATACAATATAACATTTTATTATTTCCAAGTATTCTCTATTTTAGATTTTTTGGAAGGGTCGTCAAAATTTTGAAAATTGTCAAAATCGTAAAATCTTGAAAAATTATATAATTCTTCAAAAAGTCAAGGGCTTGACAAAATTTTTAAAAATTCTGAGATTTTCAAAATTATTGAAAAAATTCGGAGAGTAGAAAAAATGGGAAATTTCTGAACTTCATGATTTTGAGATTTTCACGAAATGGAAGATTAGAAAAATTTGAAAAGATTCACAATTTCCAAACCTTTTTATATCTCTTCAATACGAAGACTGTCTACGGGGCTATTTCTACTCCGTATTTCTTTCTTGAATTTAGAGAATACTCCTAACAATGAAGGTCGAGATAAAAAAATTTGCAAGTAATATAATCTCCTAGGGTTAGAGAATTGTCTTCGAGTATTTGTGTTCCTGATTTTTGTTTGGCATTTGCTAACCGGTTCCCACAATTTGGCCTTCGACGTTCACATTTTTCGTCCAAGACCCTCTTTTACCAAGTTTTTTTCCCTTTTCCCTTCTTTCATCCACTCCCTTTTTCAACTTCCAGTATATAGTAGAGAATAGCGCGAAGGGCTCAGGCATTTTTGCACACAGGTTACGGGATGTCCGGGTATATACAACTTAATTCTCAGGTAAAAACTTTTGTTTAATTAAAAAAAATTACCATTTTTTGGAATTTCGGGAATTTTGAAACTCTTAAAACTTTTGAAATTTTTAAAATTGTTGAAATTCTTGAAATTTTTGAATTTTTTGAATTTTTTGAAATTTTTGAAATTTTTGAATTTTTGAAATTTTTGAATTTTTTGAATTTTTTGAAATTTTTGAAATTTTTGAAATTTTTGAAATTTTTGAAATTTTTGAAATTTTTGAAATTTTTGAAATTTTTGAAATTTTTGAAATTTTTGAAATTTTTGAAATTTTTGAAATTTTTGAAATTTTTGAAATTTTTGAAATTTTTGAAATTTTTGAAATTTTTGAAATTTTTGAAATTTTTGAAATTTTTGAAATTTTTGAAATTTTTGAAATTTTTGAAATTTTTGAAATTTTTGAAATTTTTGAAATTTTTGAAATTTTTGAAATTTTTGAAATTTTTGAAATTTTTGAAATTTTTGAAATTTTTGAAATTTTTGAAATTTTTGAAATTTTTGAAATTTTTGAAATTTTTGAAATTTTTGAAATTTTTGAAAGTTTTGAAAGTTTGGAAAGTTTTGAAAGTTTTGCAATTCCCCATAGGGAAGTGTTTGCTTATTCTTCTTTCTTTTTCACCTCACATACCAGTATGTAGTATAAAGGATAACGAAAAGAGCTCAGGTATTCCTGCATACTGAGCGGAAACTTTGAGTAACGCGAAACGTGATTCAGGTGGCTCGATCATATTCTGTTTACACAAAGGAGGTTTTTGGCAAAAGGGACTCAACCTGTTCTTCCATTTACTGGCATTATTAATTACCACGCTTTGCTAAAATAAATAAATACGATTGGGCTAAATTGGAGGGTTGGAAATGTTCAAAAATTACTATTTTGAAATTTTTCAGGATTTTGAAAGTTTTTGATATTTTAAAAAAGTTGGAATATTCGGGAATTTTGCAGATTTGAAAATTTTGAAAATTTTGAAAATTTTGAAAATTTTGAAATTTCTGAAAAAATAACCAAACTACCAATATTGTCAGCGTAGCAAAATGTTGAAAAAAAATGCACTAAATTCGAAGACTGCAAAAGTCCCAAAAATACCAAAATCCATGAATGCGAAGCGCATAAAGTAAAGATTGGATGGTAGCGGAAGTATTAGTAGATGCAAGCTCAAGTGTTAGTTGGCTAAAATAATTTTGCAAGGCTTTATATGCACTCCCAGAAAAGCGTTTGGCATCGACGTATGGAAACACTTTCCCAGAACGATCGCTCCTCTCTAAACTCGCCCCATTCGTGATGTGTTACGTACCAAGTGCATTGAATTAGACTCCACGTTAAAGTGCGCCATACGCTTTCAATTTATATCTATTTTTGTCTTGTTTCCAATTTTTATTCCTTTTTACGATTATGTTCTTATATTACCTAAACTCCAGATATTGGGGAGCGTGTTTTTGGAGTGACTCAAGTTAATTAAACTCCCTCAAATGACTCAAGGTGGGTCATTCGTAAAACTTAAGTCATTCGAATGACTGCACCAAATTTTCTCATAAGACTTAAGTCATTCGACAGAGTCATGTTGAGTCATACGTCGAATTCAATTCGTTCAAGTGACCTCCGAAGAAGACATTGGCTGAACTTGATTTGAATGATTTGTGCGAGTCAAGTTAAATCGTTCGCAACAGTTGATTCATTCGAATAACTTGAGTTGTTCATAAGACTCAAGTCAATCGTGCCACTTCAGTCTTAAACTTGAGTTAAATCTCTAAAACTTGAGTCATCCAACTATTTGATGTTGAATCGTTCGAATGACTTGAGTTGAGTCAGAATGACTCAAGTTGAATCTTCTATATAAAACACTGAATCTTTAAATCCACTTGAGTTGAGTCAGAATGACTCAACTTGAATCTTCTGTATAAAACATTGAGTCTTCAAGTTGACTTGAGTGGAGTCAGAATGACTCAAGCTAGATCTTCTATGTAATACATTGAGGCTTTAAATTGACTTGAGTTGAGTCAGAATGACTCAAGTTAAATCTTCTATATGGAACACGGAGTCTTCAAACCGACTTGAGTTGAGTCAGGATAAGTCAAGTTGAATCTTCTATGTAAAACATTGGCTCTTTAAATTGACTTGAGTTGAGTCAGAATGAGTCAAGTTGAATCTTCTGTATAATACATTAAGTCTTTAAATTGACTTGAGTTGAGTCAGGATGGCTTAAGTTAAATCTTCTGTATAAAACAGTGAGTCTTCAAATTGACTTGAGTTAAGTTGGAGTGACTCAAGTTAAATCGTCTAAACACACGAAGTTTTCAAACTGACTTGAGATACGTATTTCAAATACCTCCACAGCTGACTCAATTGTTTCGAATGCAGAACTCTTGGATGACTGAAGTTGAATTTTTGCATGACTCAAGTTGACTCATTTGGATCATTAACGTAGAATTGTCCTTAATAACTCAAGTGTTTTGAGGAGATCAAGTTATCTTATAAACAAGTCAAGTTCTATTTTGAATGACTCACGTTCAGTCTTGCCAATGCCTCAATTTAGGTCCGTAGACTGACTCAAGTCAAGCATATAGCACAAAATACAATGGATTCGCTCATACGTTAGTGGGCCATACGCTTTCAATTTATATCTATTCTTGTGTAGTTGTTTTTTTGATTTTTTTTTTTAGTGAATTTTTATTTCGGCGGTCAGCTGCCCGGGCAGCAGTGAGGGCCGATGAAGCTACACGCGAGATATATATCACGGGCGAAATAATGCACGCCTTGTGCCCCTACCTTGGAATTAAATTCAACACTCCCGGAAATTCACAAACATCTGTCTAGCGAATTGTGGGCTAGGGTTATCTCGGGAACTTAGATGGGTCTTCAAAGTATTTCATTATCTGAGGTTTTTCTGCACTTTAAGAATTTTAAAAATTTTGAGATTATTCAAAATGTAAAACTGTTGAAAATATTGAGAAATTTCAAAATTGTAAAATTTGGAGAATTTTCAAAATTTGTCAAATGTTTTTAAAATTATTATAATATTTTTTTTTGACCGGATAATGATGGAGAAGGCATTGACATCCGTAGATTGTAATCGATTTTAATGAACGAAATGAGATACTCTAAGTCATGAATAGCCCATTATGATGACGTGAATTAATCCGATATGGACGACGGACATTTCCCGAGAATTCAAATATCCGCGAGCTCGGCAAGCGATTGACAGTATAACATAGAAATGGAATAGTTCCTATCCATTGTACATCTTGTACAAACGTATTGCGCACAAGCCACGCAAACTGAATATATGTCTCGCCGATCGGGCGACGTTATAACGATTCGTATACGTACTTGACGGCGCCAGCCTAGTTTGCCCCCAGCACAACCAGCTATTTTAATGTTGGCGTCAATGGCCCGAAACAACTGGACTTTTCAGCACTTACTTTTCCCTCCCGCATATACCTGAAAAAAAAAACATTTCAATGGAGTTGCTAGGATCGAAAGATGGTTTATTTCAGAATTTTGTACAATTTCCTGAAATTTTCTAGGACTTCTTCGAAAAATTGTCCAGAACTTCTTCGAATTTTTCAGAACCTGGATTTCTCAATTTTTTTTCCAATTTTACGAAATTTTTTCTAGAGCTTTCTAAATTTTTCTACACTTTTCGAAAAACTGTTTGCCGGTTTCTAGAGTTTCCTAGCCCTTTTTGTCCCGAAAATACCTTTTCTTTCCTCATAACTCCCATCAATTTTCACTGAAGAAAAAGCTCCCTACTCGTAAAAACATTTTCAAATGATGTCCGTCACCCGTGGAACGTGGAGAATGCCTCATGACGTTTGTCCACCGCGGTATAGTCGCGAGGAGGGAATGAGTTCCATCCATCCGACTTCCCCGTATTTCATTCTCAGCACTGGGATCGGGATGGCAGGAATGTTCACGCGAGACTGATAATAAACGAGACCGACATTAGGCATATATCCATCGTTGGCTTCACCCGCTGTCCGCAAAACTCTACTCCCCAATATGCTGTATTCGAGAACGCGATATTGGAACTCCTTTTCAAACTTCGCAAATTTCAGAACTCGAGCTTGAGTTTTCCATTATGACATGGTCATTAGAACTTTAGTTGTGATGAATTCAGAGTGAACTTTCAAGTTCCATCGACATTACTGAACACATTATTCCAATTCCTTTTCAAATTTCACCGAAGTTCCCAGGTCGACTCTGAGTTCCTAATCGTTACTTAGATGTAAGAACTCCAGTTGGCGAAGTTCAGAGGTACGTGCTGAGTCAATGCACCATTTGAGAACTCCGTTCTGGAGATCCTTTTCAGCTCTTAACACAGTTCCGAGCTCAACCTTAAGTCCTCAGTCTAGACTTAGTATCAGAACTCCAGATTCATTAAAGCTAGGGTGAAGTGTCCAGTTATATTGATGTTTCTAGAACTCCATAGTGTAACAACTTTTCGGATTTCAACACAGTTGCAAATTCGAATTGACATTTCAGTTATGAATGAGACGATGGAACTCCAATTCTGCTGAATTCACAACCAGCTCCCAAGTCGGATTGATATTTAGTCGAGGGCTTGCTATCAGAACTCCTTTTCGAATCCAGGACTGGACCTAGTTGAAGTTCTCATTTCAGGATTGAGGCACTACCCCAATCGAAATATGTCGCTTTTGAATACTGCGTACCTATTGATGTATACTAACCCGAGATACCAAAATATACGATGATTTTATCGACCCCTCACAGAATGCTGGTATATAACCCATTCGTCCCATATATTCCGATCTTTCCAGACATTCATTCATTGTGCCTGATGGAAGACAACGCCGTTGTGCAGCCCCTCGAGAAAGCGAAAAGGGCGAAATTGATGAGTGGAATACCCGATAGTATAAATTCCACTGGCTCGAATATGCACGTGGGTGCATCCTTGCTATATCGCATCGTTCTCGTAATCTACCTACCCAGCGACATTCTATACCAGCATATCCTGGAACTAAGGTATGTACTTTTCTCCTACCGATGTGAAAATATCACAAGTGTCCATCACTTCATAAACTTTACGCTCCTCGTGATCGATAAGCCCCGCCCACTCCTTAAACTCTTACGTATCGTTTTATGCAAACACAATGGAGTGGTGTCTATGGAGCTACGACGAGAACCATTCACGTGCGTTTATCCATATGCAATAAATTCTGTATGCGTTTCACTCGGAAAATTCTAGGATATATGGGGAATACGAGGATTACACTGATCGTGTCAATGGTAGCATGGGCCGAAATAGGAATTCAACCTCCTTAAAAGTTGAACATTGTGGAGGTCCCAAAAATGTTGAAAGTCGTAAATAATTCAAAACCAAAAACTTTTTCAAAAAGTGGTTAGATATATATATACAAGCACCCACCTACCTATGCACATCCCCTTCCCTGCACCCACCCGCCCACCTACTTCCCCAGCCATACATCCACCAATTCACTCGCCCATCCATCCATACATCCATCAACCCATCTATACACTTATACACACTGACACACACACACACACACACACACAGATGCGTCGGGGCGTGAGCAAAAAATAAAGAAATTTAAGAACTACGGTTTCGAAACCGTGGTCATTAGGAATATTTGGAAAAATATTGTCATGTGTCATAAAAAAAAACGGAAATTAGCCCGAATGAAATATATTTTGGGGCGTGGGCAGCACTTGTCCAGTATTTGATGGAATCTCATACGTTTCACTTCTTCAATACATGAAATTTGAATAAATCATTTTTTGGTGTGTGGGTGTCAGGACTATATGTCAGTGTTAGATATCTCTTGCTCCACACTCGTACTTCTTGCAAGCTCGGATATTCCCTACCATGCATTCCAGCTGGGTTTTTATGTCACCAGCTGCGCACTCCCTGTACTTCAACCTTATAGGAAAGGGCCATCCGCATACCAGGCTCTCTGTTATGTGTTATTATTATTTTATGTTTATTTTGTTGGACCTTTTTGCTTTTTATGCAATCACTGCTATACGGGCCGCAGTGATTGTATGAGAAAATGGCAAAATTGTTCAATAAATCCTTCGCGTTTCTGAACTTTTTATTTTTTTTCTTTCATAATTATAAAAGCTATAAAAATTTCGGAAATAATTTTTTTTTAATCTCCGAAAGATGAGAATTATATATCTCATGGATATATCTCGATATATATTGGGTTTAGAGAAAAATGATAATAATAGTTTCCGATCTTAAATACAATTCTCTACATAAAATGTTTAACAATATTTTCTCTTAAGACCATTTTTTAACGAGATATTCGACTTTTCCTCAAAATCTCCGAAAACTAATGTTGAACTTAAATTGCGAATCAGAAGTTTTTCGAGGGGTCCCGATGGATCACACTCATTCATTCCACTACTTGTTTTTGGTCGGGCTCAACTGCAAATTTCGGACAAAAAGCGGAGGAAGTAGACATATAAATGGAGGCAAAATACATGAACGTTGTGGGAAAGTTTGAGGAGCCATCTTCTCAACGTCCAGTCGTCCAAGAAACTTGCAACCTTAAGAGATGTGACCGGATGAACGATCAAAGTATGTAAACTATTGGGCTCAGTCGGGGTGAGCTTGAGCTTTGAATGACGAGCATATTCGAGACTTCATAGGAATACACTGACCTGTATTTACAGACAGACTGAGAATATATTTGCTATGTCTGGGGTGGATTGTATTGAACTGTTACATCGATTCTCCTCATGTTTTTCCAGTTACTAAGAAATTTCAACTTAAACAATTTTCGAAAATTTACCATAAATATTTCCATTTTTTTCTTTTTTTAATTATTAGAATTTCACGCAACAAAAAAAATTAACATAAATTGTGAAATTTTACAAGCAATCAAAGTTTTGAGAGTCTTTTTTGAATATATTGTTAATTAAGAATTTCAATTTAGAAATTTTCGATGTCACGTGCCAATATCAAGACCTTTGTTGCTGAAATTGGATCAAAGAATGATCTCGTTATTTCCCTCGGGCTTCAACAAAGCCAATAAAATCGCTTGCATTACCATGAATTTGGACGACACGATTCCCGTTTGACCACACGCTATCGGTCCTTAAGGCGGCATAAGATGTTGAATCCCCACAGGACAACCGCAGCCAATCCTGCCACCTCGACCGCACGTATTTACGCGCTATATCCCATCATGATGATCTCCCCACCAACAGGACTCATCAAACAGCCAGTTCCTACGCAAGTACCAAGTAGCAGTACAAGTAGAATACAAAATTAGTCCTCGAATCAGCCGAAATTTCCTCGTTCTGTTGTCTCGGTGTCATCATTTGTCTAGTGCCACTAAAATTAGGATCAATCAATTATTAAATATGGAATGTCATAACTGGAATCGTCGCTGTTGTCGCTGTTACTGCAGTTCCTGTGGCTGCTGTTCCTGTCACTGTTGTTCCTGTCACTGCTGGTCCTGTCACTGCTGTTCCTGTCACCGCTGTTCATGTCAAGGTTGTTCCTGTCACTGCTGTTCCTGTCGCTGTCCTTCCTGTCACTATTATTCCGGTTACTGTTGTTCCTATGACTGTTGTTCCTGTGGCTGTTGTTCCTGTGACTGTTGTTCCTGTGACTGTTGTTCCTGTGACTGTTGTTCCTGTGACTATTGTTCCTGTGATTGTTGTTCCTGTGACTGTTGTTCCTATGACTGTTGTTCCTGTGACTGTTGTTCCTGTGACTGTTGTTCCTGTGACTATTGTTCCTGTGACTGTTGTTCCTGCCACTGTTGTTCCCGTCACTGCTGTTCCTGTCACTGTTGTTCCTGTCACCGCTATTCCTCTCACTATTATGGCTATCACTACTGTGGCTGTCACTACCATAGGTGTTACTATCGTGGCAATGTGTACTGTAGCTATCACTACTATGGCAGCCACCATTGTCACTGTCCCTACTGTGGCACTATTGTGGTTGTTCCTGCTGTGTCTGTCACTATTTTTGGACGTCACCTACGTGAATGTCATTACCGTATCAAACCGGGTTTAGGTGGACATGAAAATATCACAGGTTAGTGAACCTATGATATCACCGCGATATATATCATTGCGCGAAGGTCATGCTCCTTAAAACATGCCAATAAATGTCAAGTTCCCTTACGATGCATAATCAGGTCACCTATCAACTGACCGGTTCATCATTACATAGGTCTCACTAACGTGATTGTCTCTATACTGAACTGCATTGACGTTGACGCCACTATCATAACAGTCACGATAGTGACACTCTCAATGGTGAACCCTACGGTGTTGAGGTGTCGCCATCGCGATAGGCTTACTGGAAACCACTAATGCAACTATTACTAATGTGACTGGCACTGATGAAACTGTCACTATTGTGATTGTTCCTAACGTGACTATATAACCAACGCAACTGCCACTGACGGCATTTAATTAACGCAACTAGCGCTAACCTGACATAAAATGATTCAGGTTTCAAATTTACCATGCACATGGATAACTGTCAGATGAACGTGATTAATGTCAACGCAATTGATGTGATCACTAAGATGAATGTCACTAACATGGTTGTCACGAACGCCGATGTCACTAACATGTGTATCGCGGACATAGGCGTCACAAAACTTACCGCAACTGACGTGGATATCACTCCGCGATTGTAGATCCAGTTTTGTCACAAACGTGACCGTCCCTGCCGTGGGCTATGGCTAAATAAAAAAATCCTTGTCCTAACAAAATAGTTGACAATGTCACATGATGGAAATTACACCATATGAGACGATGGGGAAAGCTCATTAGCTTTTGACAAAATTATAGTTGTTTGTAGGAGGCAATCATAATAGGCAGCCGAAAACCACCCCCGCTTGTAGGACACGTCAAACAGCTAGTTTCTTCACGAGTATCAAGTACAAGTGGAATACAAAATTAACCCTCGAATCAGCGGAACTTTTCCCCTCCACCATTTGCTTCATCCGCGTCACGCCTACCAACTATTACTGATTCAGAGTGTAACGCGCGGAGTAAGCAACTCAGAGACACCGAGACAGACGATCTTCCACGGCAAATTCGCCTCTACCACCCCCCCCCCCTTTGCCTACTCTGTTATATTCGTACTATGTATTGCTCTATGCTCAACTCAGCCCCTGGGACCATAGCGAGAGAGGAAAATCCAACTTACGCTGACGACAATATACAAATTTATTCTATACGCGCGTGCCACTCTCCGTTCGCATATATTCCCCATACTTTTTCCTACTTTTTTACTTCCACTTCTTTCCACCCCACGCCCAACTATTTTCCTCTGTGAATGTCTTTTCTCACTTTCGGATTTTCCATGTTTCTTTATCTACTTTCTACCAGGCGTTCTCTCCTAAATTTACCCCACCCACGACAAGTTAGAGAATTTCTTTGAGTGTTTTGTTTTTATAACAAATCAAAGATAAATTGTTGACCAGAGCGCAAAGGGATGTGAATTGGATACTGCGTGTTTCAATATTTTGTAATTCGTTGCCAGAATTATCAAAATTCTGAAATCGTTGCAAATATTATTTTATTGTAAATTTCAGAAATTTCTAAGAATTAAAAATGGTAATTTTCCGAAATATTAAAAATACGAATATTTCTAATTTCCAATGAAAACAATTCCACACTGACAAATTTGCAAAACTGTCAAATAATTTCCAAATTCCAAAAATTTCCAGAAATTTCCATTCCAAAATAAAAAAAATCAGGAAACTCAGGTGAAAACCTTCTATGCTGCTGTCCTGTGTACAAAAAAGTCATAAAAAATCAGAAGCGTGAAGAATTGCGAGATTACGCCAAGAGCGAGTATTACGTACTCGATGGAGTGCAGCACGCGACATAAACGCGAGAAGTGAAAAAAAAGGTGTACACAGCCTCGGAGTATTTTCGCTCCCGCGTTTGGCCACGCATATATGTGGCCAATGGATGTAGCGCGAGATGAAGAGAATAGACCAAGAAGAGAGAGAGATGGAAAAGAAACGATAAATGAGAGTGTCGCTCGTTGTACGGGGTGCGCTTCAGCGTGTGGTGACGAGCGTTGTTTCGAAAATGCACATGTATTTTTTTCCCTTCCTTTCTCCACTTTTTCTCGCTGCGTGTTTGCAGCAAAAAAAACACGGCTGATAAAACGTGACAAAAAAAAAGGAGCAAAACGGGGGTGAAAAAGAGAGGGTGATAGTAGAGGGGCAATTTTGCGCGGGACTGATGAGGCTGTCGAAGAATAACTGACCTTCATGGACAAAAGATTGATCTTGAATGTATATATTTGCGCGTGTATAACAATGTATACGTGTGTGTGTGTGCGTTTGTGTGTCTTTCGGTTTCCATTCTATATCTTCATTGTGAACAATTAAATGTGAGACAATATCACCAAAGCGAGAATGCCCCAATGTCTCTCACTGTGCCCGATCACTACGGGACTCCCACAAGACATTACTTTGTTTCATGAGGGACTTCAGGTACCGCTATGCCTTCCCGCCATCCAGGAACTCCTTCCCGTCAAACTGCCTGCTGCCTTAGCTGCTCCTTACGGCGCAGCTCCCTCAGCACCACCGTTGCAAAGGTACTTGTCGCATCCCACGCCGCTTTCGATGACAGCATGACTTCTATTAAGTTCTCGGTGTTGATGGTTAACCCTGTGTAGGTTTCCCATGCATCCCGCTGCACATCACATTGCGAACATGCAAGGAATACATGTTCGGCGTTTTCACTAATTCCTGCACAGATCGGACAGTTTGCAGAAATTTCGGGCTTGAATTTGTGCAGATACTGTCGGAAGCATCCGTGTCCTAAGAGCATCTGGGTCAGGTAGTAGTTGACATGTGCACGGTCCAGCCAAACATCCAGCTTTGGTATCAGTCGGTGGGTCCACCGGCCTTAGCTCGAGGTGTCCCAGTGCATCTGCCATCGCTCAATCCTGTGGTTCCGTTGCTCTGCTAGAATTGTGGCGCCTACGCTCTTCCTCTAGAATCGTGATAGGAATCCCACCCGCAATGACGCATACAGCGTCAATTGACACCGTTCGATATGTACTAGCCACTCTAAGAGAACTCAATTAATAAACTGGATCTACTTTCCGCCGTGCTGCTTGACTTTGTAGAGCTCAAATAGGGATGCTATATGTCAGTACCCATGTTACAAATGACGAAAGAAAAAGCCTTCTCCTCTGTTTCGGCCCTCCGATGTTGGGCATAAGTCGCGATAGGGGATTTTCACGATAGCTGCTTTATCGCTTGCATCTTGGGCATGCTGTCTGAAACTGAATCGGGCATCAAAACTGTCGGGTACTCTATGTATGGCTGGGAAATCAACTTGTGTTCTCCGATTTGCAGCGTAATCGATTCTGACTTCTTCCTACTGATGATGAGCACTGCTTCAGTCTGATATTCTGCAAGCTGCAGGCCAACTGAGTCCATCCTGTTCGCGATTCTGTGGAATACTTTGTTGAAGATCAGGTGGAGCTTGGACAAGTATTTCTCTGCAATGACTATTGCCACATCGTTCGCAAACGCCACAAGTCTTACCTGGCCTGGTGTTGACACTTTCAGCGGTTCATCGTACATGGTATTCCACAATAGAGGCCTCAGTACCATTTGTGTGTGTATGTGTATTTATCTGGGTACCTCTTTCTATGTGTGCTCCAGCGAGTTCGTTCTGTCAATCTCGCCGCTATCTACAGGTATCTGTATTGGTGTCTGCGGGTCTATGTATTGCTTGCTATGTGTATGTGGAGGGGGGGGGGGGGGGGTATGTGAGGATGTGTATGTGCGTTTGCATGTATCTGATTTGTGATTGTGTTTGCGTCTTCGTGTATACATGCATATGCGTACCTCTCATTGTGTCGTGTGTGTTTGTATATGTCTGTCTGTTCCAAATATATATACATTCTTTTCCTTCCATTTCACACTGTTTCTCACCGGATGTTTCCAGAAAAAAACATGGATCATAAAACGCAACAAAAGAGAGAAAATGGGGTGAAAAAAAAGACGTAGGAAGTAGAGGGGCAATTTGGCGGGACTGATGAGACTGTCGAACAATAAATAGCATGCATGGAAAAAGTTGCGATGAAAAATTTCAGCAAGTATGAGCAACAAAAATTTTACCAAGGTCCAGGAATTTCAGACATTTCGCTAAATTCAAAATGTCCAGTATTTCCAATTTTTTTGTCAAATTTCAAGGACAATTTTCGAGGAAGAATACGTTCAAAATTGATATTATTCAATGTCTAAAATTCCCTAGTTATGGCACCAATGAAGCCGTTCCCTTGTTCATCTCCTAAAAAAATGTTTTTCCGATTCTTCTAGCCTCCTGGGAGAATTAAATCGACGCAACTATGTTAAGAGCGATTAAAATGGAATTTTCATTAATTATGCATTTTTAAGTGAATTAACGCTTGAGGTTTAATATCATTCATTGGAATTAGTAAATCCCGATGGGAATACACGTCATGTTTTTATTCACAATGTTTTATAATTCCCAGTTTAATGAACCGCTTGCGTGTAAATTGTTGCGACGCATCAGGTAGATTCATTAAATTGGAATAAAACAACGGGAATTAATTGTCTCACTCAGTGCAATTTTTTCATTTTATGAAATCATATTTACGAAGTGTATTATTGGACAAATTTCATAGGAAGAAAAATGATGCTTTCGGTAAAGGATGTAGACTATATGCCATACCTGAGGCAGATAGAGAAAATTGTGTTGCAGATAGAGAAAAAAAATGTGGCTTTTATAATGTTTGAAAACACGTTTAAAAGATCATATATCATATATCATATATCATATATCATATATCATATATCATATATCATATATCATATATCATATATCATATATCATATATCATATATCATATATCATATATCATATATCATATATCATATATCATATATCATATATCATATATCATATATCATATATCATATATCATATATCATATATCATATATCATATATCATATATCATATATCATATATCATATATCATATATCATACATCATATATCATACATCGTATATCATACATCATATATCATACATCATATATCATACATCATATATCATACATCATATATCATACATCATATATCATACATCATATATCATACATCATATATCATACATCATATATCATACATCATATATCATACATCATATATCATCAATATCATATGAATGTATTCACAAGTAGAGAAAAAAAAATATACATAAATGTCATTCACCCAACATTTTTGCAAAATAAATTGTAAAAAAATGTTGTCTTTGAAGTAAAAATGATATGGGATAGGGAAAAAAATTCTAGTCAACTCGTTGAGAATTCTGAACACACGGCAACTTTTCTCAATAATTCGAGTTTACGACACACGTCGCTCTCCAATATTGACGCGTGCTAGGCGAAATTGGTTTTATGAAGATGCCTAACGACACAGATTCCCTCACTACTTGTTCTGATAACTTTTCACTTTCTGTATTACGTATTCCTTCGCCCCAGGACGTCAATAATTTTTTATTCCCGCATTTTCATTCCATAGTTCCACAATACTGAGTTGCAGAGTAGCGTCCTTAGAGCGAACCTGGTTGTTTCCGTATCAACAATTTTTTAAAGAATTATTGTATTCATCGAGGATGTTACTTTTCCTAGCCTTGGCCAGGTGAGTTTCCTCGCTCTAGCCAGCCTAGTTTGTCTAATCTTGGTCATATGAATTTCCGTAGGAGTAGTTTGTCTAGTTTTGCCCAGGTTTGTTTTTCTAGCCTTGGTCAGGCTGGCTGGTCTGAGCCTCAACAGGTTAGTTCTCCAGACTGCGGTCAAAATAATTTTCCCAGCCCTCCTCAGGCTGGCTAGTCTAAGTCTGGTCAGCTTAACTTTCCTAACCTTCCGCTGCTCGGGGTCCTCAGCCTTGAACATGTTAGCTTTCTAGCTTTGTTCCCTCGGAGTGGCTCACCTTAGCCAGGCATGTTTCCCTTGCCTCAGCGAAGCTAGCCTCGCGCGAGTCAATCAGTTAAGACTCAAGAAAACGAGATCTAGCCAGTATACTTTTCATTTCGATTAAATTTTTCTCTACCGTTTTAGTGTCCTTACCAGGTATTTCCTTGTCCCTACCGTGTTCCACCATTTTTTCCCCCATTTCATTTAATCGTTCCACACACTTTCCGCCTGAGAAAATCGAGGCACTTATAGCCTAGGAATAAGCCGTAATCGTAGAGTTATTGGTCGAGGCCATTTTGAGGCAGCAACCCAGAAGAATGATCATCTCAGTGGGCTAGGAGTGGGCGTTGGTGGCAAGTGGTACGAGATTAAATGGCTCGAAGCGCGTTTAAGTGGAATCGCAGAGAGCCCATGGTTAAGGGCGAGATGAGGAATCCCAACTCGAGATGACGGGGGGGGGGGGGGGGGAGAAAAGAAATTAAGAAAAATAGAATAAGAAATGGAAGTAAACCTCATTCGTTGGAGAAAAAGTAGTCGCTCGATAAGACTCCACTGGATTTTCTTCCACTTCCGGTGGCAAAGTAGTTCCGGCTCTTTCCGATACTTGTGAATATTTCAAGTCTATCTGGTTGAATCCGAGGGCTGTCCAAGCACACCAATATCACCAACTTTTCGGGGGGGGGGGGCGGGAATGGGAGGATCAAGTGAGACGCGAGAAACAAGGGAAGAATCGAGGGTCATAAATAATTTGGGGAAGCTGATGAGATTGAACACTTGGAGTTGTTTGGCGGGAGGAAGAGGACGGATTTTAGAGAGAAAAAAAATCTTAACAACTATAAAGATGTTGAAGTAGCATTTTTTAAATAATTAATATGAGTCCCATGATGCGTCAAACTGCAGCAGTCATAACGGGAAGACCCTTGAGAATGTCTATTTGACAGTGGAAAGTGGTACGGGCGCGTTGGACCGATCAAGCGAGTGAGTTGGCGGGGGATATAAACCCGACGAGCGGGAACAGTTCCGAGTCGGCGAGTTGAATGGCATTAATTAGCTGAAATATGCAAATAGAACGGGGGGAGAATGAAGGATCGATAGGTGGCATATAGTGGGCCCGAGGACAGAGCGTGCCGGAATACTGATGCGCAAAAATATCTCGAATATTTTTCTTGACAGACAGCGATATGAATTCTCGCGTGTCCGTGACTATCGTGCGATCTACTTCGGCTCATCTCTAATTTCTCCACCCTCCTTCCCCCCACCCCATTATGACATATTGTTGCCATGGGCGGTAAAATCAGAAAACATTGACGTTTTTGCCAATGCCATTTATCATGACAGCTATAATTGCTGCGCAAAACAATTCGAACGTTTCCCAAATTAGGAGTTTGCAAAATTTGTCGACTTTTTTTTTCCGCTCAGAACTTTGTATATTGCTAAATGATTTTTTTTTTGGTCTGCGATACCTAAAAACGTACAAATTCATGGGAAGACGAATAATAATGATAATAATTTAAAGGATGCGGGGAACATTCAAATGCTGTGTTTGACGGAAAAAAACTCTGACCAACTTTTTCCGGATTTTTGGACCCGAAAGAACTTATGGAGCCAATAAAACTGGAATAAAAAATTTCGGTCTCGATATGTACCATTCTCTGTCCGAAAATAGAATAAAAAACGGTGAATTTATATATACATGAGTTATCTCAGCGTTCCTCGGCAACTGCCATTATCCATATGTATCGATTCTATCGTTTTTGGAAATTGCTCAATGGAGCTAATCTGCCTAGTTTTTCATACGCGACTCGTTTCTAACTTTTATAAGTGAAAAATTTGTCCCATATTTCACAAATTTTGAAATGCCAATATTGGCAGATTTGAAAATTTTGCATAACCTCGAAGTGTTAGAAATTCTCAGCGCATATAAATGTGAGAAATTTGTATGATTTTTGCTATTTTGGAAATTTTAGAAATATTAGAAATTTTCAAGATTTTCGGAATTTTAGAAATTTTCGAAATTTTCGAAATTTTAGAAATTTTAGAAATTTTAGAAATTTTAGAAATTTTAGAAATTTTCAAGATTTTCGGAATTTTCGAAATTTTCGAAATTTTAGAAATTTTAGAAATTTTAGATATTTTAGAAATTTTAGAAATTTTAGAAATTTTAGAAATTTTAGAAATTTTAGAAATTGTAGAAATTTTAGAAATTTTAGAAATTTTAGAAACTTTAGAAATTTTAGAAATTTTAGAAATTTTATAAATTTTAGAAATTTTAGAAATTTTAGAAATTTTAGAAATTTTAGAAACTTTAGAAATTTTCGAAATTTTCGAAATTTCAGAAATTTCAAAAATTTCAGAGATTTCAGAAATTTCAGAAGTTTCAGAAATACTTTGGAAATTTTAGACAACTTAATGAATTCTACCAGAAATTCTCACCTACTTTCTCCTTGTCATGCAATGAAAAAGAATCAAATAAACCCCAAATAAAAAATTCCCTGTCGGAGAAAAGGATAAAACAGGGTGAACATATATTTACATGAGTTATCTCAACGGTCCTCGGCAACTGCCATTATCCATATGTATCGATTTTATCGTTTTTGGAAACTGCTCAATGGACCTAAACTGCCTACTCTTTTTTTCGTAAGCGATTCGTTTTAAGGGTGCTCAATTTTTATTGCAGTAACCGTAGAAATGTACAGTCGTACACTGGTAAACGGGAATAGGATAGGGCACACTTTTCCTTTTTCCACGGTGAAGAATTCCATTACACTCGCAAATGGAGATGTTTATGGTTAATTTTTTTTATCTCCTATGTCTTCGGGGGGCATTTACCGTTGCCCTGCAAGGCGCCGTGGCGAAATGAGTTTACAGTAGAGGGACATTGATATTGATTTGAGCACGAACGATGAACGATTGGCAAGCACAAAGTGAGAAAACAATAGGTGAGCTTAGTTTTCAACATTTTCAACATTTCTCAACCTCCACAATTTTAGATACTTCTGACATTGCAAAATTTTACGGATCTTCTGCAGGTTGGAAATTTTAAATTCTAATATTTTAGGTTTCTACGATTATATCTACAAAATGTTGAAAGCTTCAAAAGCTGAAAAATAGCAAACTTTTGAACACTTTGGGAGCTTTAAAAGTTGAAAAATTGCAGAATTTTGAACACTTTGGAAAGTGTAAAATTAGGATTTTTTTTTACAAATATGTAATTTTTAAGTGTTTGGGGGAGACTTCTCAAATTTTGAATTTTTTCTTTAAATGTCCCAAAATTTTCCCACGTGACTTATCCGTGGTCGATAACGTCGAACTCTTCTTATACAGAAATTGTAATATTTCAAAAGCCTAACGTGTTTTCAAGGAAGAAACCTCATTTCCATCGAAAATGGAAAAATTGAACGCAATCACGGAGCTCCTCTTTGGCAGTAAAAACGCGAAATAAGCGAAAGATAAAAAAACGACTTCAGATCCGCGATTACAAATTTACCAGTGTAGGGTCTCGATAGATTCGCAAAAACGGAGGCAATTCAATTTGTTCATTCGGCGGAAGCCCTCGGCTAATTAATAAAAGTAATCGAATGAGAGAGATGAAAAATCCGCGGCCGGAGTGGGGAAAAATGGGGCTGGAGTGGGGGAAAACCTTATGGGTGCGCCAGCAGGTGAGCAGCTGCTCTGAGTGGATTAAACTGAGGTAATCAACGCAAATTGATAATCCTACTTTTCCGGCCGCCTCCCTCCACCTCCAACCCCCTTCTACCCCAGAAAATCCCACCCTGTATTCTGCCACGCATTCGCGGGGCTTACCATCTTCGTTTCTACTTGTCCTGACCCAGCTTGGTACTGTTCAGATTGAAATTTTGGAAATTTCAGATTTTTCAGAAAATAGTTTTTAACTTTGTGATGCTTATAAAATTTTTTCTGAAATTTTTGATTTTTTTTTCTTACATTTTCGCAGTGCCGACAATTTTTGAAACTTTTCTGAATTTTGACAACTTCCACTTCTTTCCCTCTTTCCCCCCCCCCCCCCCGACCTGAAACCTTTTTACCGCACGTTCAGCGAGCTTACCGTCTTCGTTTCAGTGTGTCGGGGTAAGTTTCAGTAGTTTCGGAAAATACGGAAGCGCACGGATAGTAAAACGAGAGGGAATGCGGGCGAAGTTTCCTAGTTGGTGGAAAGCTTCTTTCGCATGGTGGGGTAAAACGGGCCATTTTTTTTAATTTGCTGAATTTTCAAAAAAACAAGTTGAAATTGGCAACAGCTGAAGCCCTCGCTGGAACGAATTTTTGAAATTATCGCATAATGTGTGTGTGATTGCGTTTTTTTTCCTTCGCCCAGCCTCTCGCCAAAGATATCCCTGATAAGGATTCTCTCGTAATGGAGTCTGTGTATGCGTATGTGCGTATGTGTGTGTGTGTATGCGATCAAAAAAATTGTCAGTTGGACCTCTAGGAGATCGCACCCACATTCCATTTGCTGTAGGACGAATAATTGACGAAAGTGACACGCTTCCTTCGTCATTTTATTCCGAGATCTCGTTCATTGTCACCGCCTGGAGGAAACCACTCTTCTTTTTTTCATCTAATTTCCGACCCTGCTGGGTGCCAACACTTGCAGAGAGCATTGGTATTCCATTGGAGGAAACGTGATTAGCTCGCCTCGGCTACTATACCGCTCCACCAATCGCTCCTTATTCCGAGGCAACAGATACGTGAGGGGTGTAATGCCTGATCGACCCTGCATTACCGGCTGAGATTCACGTTAAGACGAAATTGGAGAGATTTCTACACCCGGAAAAGAATTTCATAACAAGTGGTGTGAAATGCGTCGCAACTATTCGGAGTACTCGAGAAAAATTTCCTATTTGTTATTTCTACCCAAGACCATTTTTCTTCAAGATTTTATTAAAAATTCAACGAGATTCGAAAGATTAATGTAAAATTTCTCTGTCAAAAATCGGAAAAAAATGCAAAGAACATTAATTTTGCATTTTCCGGAAATTTGACAATCAAAATTTCATGAAAATTGAAATTTGATTTGTATTTGTGACAAATTGAAAAACTTCACTTAAATCTCAAATTATTAGATACCAAGTGAATGGGTGAAAAAGAAATGAATTTATGCGAAGAAAATGCGGAAAAATAATGAATTTCAGAACATTAGAAGAGCTTCAGTACTTCGCATACATCGAATGAAATGGTGTCTGACCGTAAAATCAAATTTCTATACTTAGACCATTTTCTGATATCTATTTCTGGATTCAGTGATTCCCATTCATAAGGCGGTATCAAGTTACCCAGAAATGCGAAACTTACCACTCTACAAATATGAGCTTTTTCGATCCCCCCAGGATAGTCCAAAAGGAGGGTAACTTGGTCGAAGCTCATTTGTAAGGCCAGGTCGAGTGCTTTCTATGTAAATCGCCAAACACTTAACGATCCTCCAACGGTTATTTAGAAGCAAACTACCCGAGACAGGCGTACCATTCGCTTGCTCTCTCTGAATTTACTATCGTCTTTCCCATATCTTGGACTAGAGATAATTGTACCATTAAAAGTAATATTCAAAATAATATATACTCAAAGGAAAAAACTTTATTTCAGCGGTTGGTTCATAGTGGGACAGGGGCCATAAATGGGATATACCGTGTCTCGGTCTACAGCCGTGACTATGGCGTGATGACACATGTCCGATTGTGATATATGTCCCATTATCGCATGTGTCCCAATGATGATACATGCCCCATTATGGCATGTCCCCCAATGATGGCACATGTCCCATTATAACATGTGCCCTAATGATGACACATGTCCCATTTAGGGCGCGTGTCCCACTTATAGCATGCTCCATTTATGGCACATGTCCGATTTATAACACATGCCCCATTTGTGGCACATGTCCCATTTGTGACACATGTTCCATTTGTGATACATGCCCCATTGATGGCATATGCCACATTTATGACACATGTCCCATTTATGGTACATGTCCCACTTCTGGTACATGCCCCATTTATGATACATGTCCCATTTATTGTACATCTCCCATTTATTGTACATGTCCCATTTATTGTACATGTCCCATTTATGACAAACCTGTTCCATTTATGGTACATGTCCCATTTATGGTACATGTCCTATCATACCTGAAACTCCCCCTAGTTCAGGAAATTTCACGGGGAAACTCACATATAAAATTGTCAGGATTTTCGAAAAGTTTAAAAATTTTCGAATTTTATAAAATGTTGAAGTTACAATAGTATAAAAAATGTGGAAGATATAAAGCACATCACAATCCCCAAAAATTACAAAAGGCTCCCAAATTTGGAAACATTTGAAATAGTCCTGCAAGTGTTTTCCATGATCCCCAATATTCGTGATTTGAAAAGTACTCAACGGATTTAAATCCCCGTACCTTGCACGTGTTCCTGCCGCCTCTCGCCTTTTTTTTATCCCTTCAGCTTGTTTTTGCACTTTTTGCTGAACCAGTGGACAGGACTGGATCATTCGACGACAACTCAAACGTCGCGGTCGGACGACTTTAATCGGTAACGCTCCTGCCGGTAAGTGCAAAACGCTGTTCGTTCTAACGAATGCGAAAGGTATAACAATCCTCTCTTTCTATTATCCCGTGTATCCCTGCAAAGTGGCGAGGCCCCAGAACTCGAGATTTACCTTTCATTTCCCCAATTTCGGTAGTCATGTAACGAAAGTTGCGTCCAGACAGTCAACAATTCGAAAAAAAAAATGGAGAAATTTCAAAATTGACAAATTTTACATATTTTCAACTTCTCGATAGGAAAGTTATTCCGGTGCGTTCCGTAATTTTTAACTGAATTGTAGTTCACTCGCGGATTACGGAACTTTCTACGTAATTTTTAAAGAACTTTTCTCTCCGTGCACGATAATAGTGTCCTATAGAT
Source organism: Asobara japonica (assembly GCA_026005395.1). Lineage (NCBI taxonomy): Eukaryota > Metazoa > Arthropoda > Insecta > Hymenoptera > Braconidae > Asobara > Asobara japonica. Next base: position 2,640,109 of record BQMI01000393.1, read on the forward strand.
GAGTTATTCACTTTTCTCCACGTTTTATATCATATCGACATGTTAATGAAGAAACATGTTTCCGTCCTTTTTGTTTGTACTCCCCACGGTTGGTACTCTTCAGCATTTTCTTCAGAAGCCAGTACTGGAATACCCATGCACAGTCCCATTTACGTGTCCCATTCACATGTCCCATTTACGTGTCCCTCTCACATGTCCCATTTACACGTCACATTCATGAGTCCCATTCACGTGTCCCATTCACATGTCCCACTTACATATCTCATTTGCATGCCCCATTTACATGTCCTATTTACATGTCCCATTTACATGTCCCACTGCAGTACCCATGCGGCTGGAGCCGACGTTGCAGTACCCATGCGCTGGAGCTACGCGGCCGGCACCTAGTACAATGGTACTCCCGCGTCGGGTTAGGTTCTCGCCCGGCGTTGCGGTCCCATTTTATGGGTACCACCGATAGTGCACACGGAATGTTCTTATTATAGGTGGGAATCCACGAGAAAATATTTCATGATGTGAACCATTCTCCGGAGGCCAGGCGTGAACCTAGGATCTTTAACAGGCCCCCTAGCCGCTAGCCCAATACATATACGAAGCCCCAATCATGTGTGTGTGTGTGTGAAAGAATTTTATACACTTTAAACAAATTCCAAGAAATTTCAGCCATTCTTCACAGAGTGACGTTTTTAGAATTTAGTCCCAAAATCCCTCGAATTTTCCGTTGCAGAAATTCAAAGTATTAAAAAACAAATCAAAATTTCGAGAATTATCAAGTACTTAATAGCAGTACTGTTAGCTATATCATCCCAAATTCAAAAGTCCTCACATAACACTAGAATATTTCCTCCCATGAAAAAGCCCGGAAGTACCTGAGAATGTGGGAAATAATAGACATAATGAGAGATAGCTAGAGTCCATCGAGATAGCTATACCAATTCCAGGGCTTCCAGCGCACGAGGGAAGCCCCCAAAGGACTCGCGATAATAGTGCCTATAGATTGGAATAGCGCTGGGTAGTGGGTTGTATGGAGTGGGGCGGTGGGTTGGCGGCGATGGGGAGGGTGAGGAGGAAAGAGGGACGGGGGGGGGGGGGGGTCAGACGGCGTTCGAATCGTAATCCAACGGCGTGCGAAATCGAGATGGCATTGTCTCGCGGCCTCGGAGCGTACGGCGCTTTTGTACTTCATTGCTGCGGCATTTTCTTCATTCTCTCTCTACACCACTAACCCCTCAAGACATGCGAAACAGCCCGGCTAATTTCATTTTATTACGAGTACACGGTACTCTCCAGCTTCAACCTCTCCTTTTCTTCGTGTGAGATGAGGATAATCTACGCAAGTTGTATGATGCATGTGGTGCACTAAAAGGGTCTTATATTTTCGTGAAAAATGGAAAAGCTAAAATTGTATGTGTATATTTGCTGGTAGCATATACACCGACCCCCACACCCACACCCACATCCACATCCACATCCACATCCACATCCACATCCACATCCACATCCACATCCACATCCACATCCACATCCACATCCACATCCACATCCACATCCACATCCACATCCACATCCACATCCACATCCACATCCACATCCACATCCACATCCACATCCACATCCACATCCACATCCACATCCACATCCACATCGACATCGACATCCACACCCACACCCACACCCACACCCACACCCACACCCACACCCACACCCACACCCACATCCACATCCACATCCACATCCACATCCACATCCACATCCACATCCACATCCACATCCACATCCACATCCACATCCACATCCACATCCACATCCACATCCACATCCACATCCACATCCACATCCACACCCACACCCACACCCACACCCACACCCACACCCACATCCACATCCACATCCACATCCACATCCACATCCACATCCACATCCACATCCACATCCACATCCACATCCACATCCACATCCACATCCACACCCACACCCACACCCACACCCACACCCACACCCACATCCACATCCACATCCACATCCACATCCACATCCACATCCACATCCACATCCACATCCACATCCACATCCACATCCACATCCACATCCACATCCACATCCACATCCACATCCACATCCACATCCACATCCACATCCACATCCACATCCACATCCACATCCACATCCACATCCACATCCACATCCACATCCACATCCGCATACACATCCACATCCACATCCACATCCACATCCACATCCACATCCACATCCACTTTCACACCCACACCCCACCTACTTTAACACACACACACACACACAGGCACGCATAGACAAGCAGACACACAGAAATACACAAACTGACCAAAAATGGTCCATTTTTGTAATCTTCGAAGTTCCAGCGATTTTAAAAATTTTCGTAATTTCCAAAAATTTTAAAGTAAAATTTCACAATCTCACCGAAAAAAATTTGTTTCCCACTGACAATTTTATCAGCCACTGTATGTCCCGTACACCATTTTCGATTGAGTCTCGCTAATGGTACATATATCATGAAAGCTCATGTATAGCAAACAATATGGTGGCATATATGTGTGTATAGGATCCTCGAAGATTGGAATTGATACATGGTCGATTCGCCTGGCGGATGCCCTCGCGTTCGAAACCGCGCGTGGGCCCAAGGGTTGGAGGAAAGAGGGAAGAGGGAACAACAAAATTGGAGATTCATTGTTGTCTGGGGAGTCCTCGTTACGCTCAGCGAGGCGTGACTTTATACCGGCGAATCTCTCAAGAGCGTAGCAACGTAAAGAATAAGAAGCCTGAAAAACTGGAATTAAGTGAATGGAGTGAAGAGTAACTATCGCAATCAGAGCAATAAGGAAGCGTACAAGTGGGGAAATTGTCTTGTTTTTTTTAATATATAAATCTTGAAAGTTCGTGGAAAAAATTGACAATACTGAATTTTTTGACAATCATAATTCTTCCTGAAAGCTTCAGGATTTTTCAGTTTGAGACCATTGTTACTTGTTTGAAATTCTCTGAAAATTCTCCATAAAATACTTGGGATTTTTACTATTCCACCATTTTCAAAATTTTCAAAATTATTTACGGCCAATAACCATGAGGCGTGACATTTGTAGTATTTTCCAAACGACCACAACGAAGTACAAACTTGATCAACAATTCAGTGAGCTCTGTAATTTCGAGCTCTGTATACGAAATGATCATTATCATTGTGCACAGGGGGTTGCAAACGTCCACGCTATATACAACGGAAGACACTTGAAATTAGGGACAAAGGGTCGCCATGACACGGTCCATCTGTGGGCCAGTTGGTGCCGGATAATTTCAACGACGCTTTTCCATCCAATAAAGCCAAGGCTGTAGGCTCTCCCGACGAGATTCCATGGGTACAGTTATGCACGCGCTACCTTGGTCCAGACAACTGAGGCACATCTCAAATGGAAATGATATCACGTGTATACGGGGTGTCCCAAAAGTGGCGGTCGTCCCAAAAAAAACTTCCTACTATCGCACTATATATTTGGACGTTTTCAATGATTAAATTTTTTCATCAAATCTCATCATCCAAAATTTGAGCAAAATTTGCTTAGGCCCACATCAATAGTCTTCGGGCTTAGTATTTGCTCCAGCATCAGTGGTTTGTCGAAAAGCTCAATTATCTCGTGAACCAGTGATTCTATGAAAAAATGTTATTGAACATATTTTGTAGGGAATTTAGTGTCGAAAAGAAATGTTTTATCCCGTTTTTCCGTAAAGTGACTTATTCTAGAACTAAAGCCAAAATCGTAACTCTTGTGCGAAGTGGTAGAATGAGGTAATTTTTATTCGGCTATCTTTTATGATGCATACCTCAAAAGTAGGAACAGATAGAGAAAATTTGATAAAGAGCTTTTGATAGAGACAAAACAGTTCTATAAAAAAGTTCATATGAAAATCTCTGTATCTCTTGTAGCTTCTCAGATATTTGTGAAATACCTAGCCTAGCGATGGCTGCACTTACTACTATGTTTACCACCTTCCTGCTGGATTTTGTCTGCAGTTTTTAAAGCTCTTCTAATTTTGAGTTTTCTGCACTTTTTAAAATTCTTGACAATCTCGGAGTGTGTTAAATTTTGAAAGAAATTTCATGCATTTGAAATTTTTATTTGAGAATGGGAGACATCTGTTTTGTTCAATTTACATTGTAAATTTTATGCCCGGGTGTTGAGTATTCAGGAGCAGCAGGATTCGGGTCAAGGCTTGTTTCCCATGCATCCACCAAGATATCATCCATATACCTAACCCAAACTGAGGGTTTGGGTTGAAGGTTGAAGTTTTTTATTTTCATTACAATATTTTTACATTTTCCTTTTTGTCAACTAGTTCACACTTGAATTTTCACAATTTTCACCAGTTTCTCCAAATTTTTCCACATTTTAAGGGTCTTCAAATTTCTCAAATTGTCCAAACTTTACAAATTTTGCGAACTTTATAAATTTTCCACATGTTCCAAATTTTTCCAATTCTCCAAATTTTCAAGGTCTCCAAGTTCTCCAAATTTTCCAAATTTGTTAAATCTCCCAAACTTTACGACTTTTCAATTTTGTTTCCCTAAAAGGTGACCGTTTTGGATATAAGTAACTCGCCCATTCTGCAGAATATGACCTACTCGAGTTGCGAAACATTGTGTCCTGCATTCAACTACTATCTCGCTATTAGGTGCAGGACCTCCCGTGTTGATGCAGCCCTGAATATAGAACCACTCAAATTGGTGAACAACTCGTTCGCCTGGTGCTTTCATTTCTACCATAGGGTTTGAGGCCAAAAGTTTTGCCATCCGAGTGAACGTCGGGCGATTGGGCACAGTGCCAAGTAGTGAAACCGTGTCTCCCGCCTAAAGATTATCCTCGAAGCTGCTTCACGGTAATTATATTGAGTCTGAGGGACGGGCTATGTAAACCTTGGGTTTTCAGAATTTTCTACGGCTGAACATCTTGAGGAGATTCAAATATTTGAGTAATTGTAATTAGATTCTTTGATTCAATTACTCGAAACAGCTGTTGAGTTAATATTTGATATTTTAGAAGCACAGCTTTCAATAATATCCGAAAACTCTAAGACATAATTTCCTCACAATCTTCGGGCTCAACTTTTCTTAATTCTTCGAAAATTTTCAAAAATCCAGCACTACACACATACATCCCAAAATGTGATGAAATAAAAATAACATGGTAGTTAAGACGAAGCATTGGTGACCATTTATTCACTAGCCGATTGAGCAAGTCATTGCAATTATTCGAAGAGATAAATCGTAAATATAACTCAAATTTTCAAATTTTCAAGAAAAAAAGAATTGAAAGCGTAACTATACATGAGTTGACAAGCACGTGGGTGTAGGCGGGTATCTATGTATTGATTGGTGGATAGGTGGATATATCGGTGAGTAAATGAAAGGGGTGTATTGGTTGATAGGTAGGTTGGTTTATTGGTTGGTTGCTTAGTGCGCAGGTGGGTGGATCTATTGGTTGGTAGATGGGTGGGTGGATGGGCGGGTGGATAAGTGGGTGGGTGGATGTGGGGATTGGTGGGTGCCTGTGGGGATGGGTAGGGGTGTGGATGGGTAGGTCTATTCGTCAGTAGATAGGTGGGTGACTGCAGTCTTCAATGGGTAGATAGGTGGATGTATGAATGGGTAAGTATATTTTCGCTGGTAGTGGTTACATTGGTTGAGAGGTCAGTGGCGAATTGATGGTGGATGAGTGGGTGAGCCGAATTGCTGATGGGTAGGTGGGTGACTCTTTTATTGCGGATAGGTGGCGGTGGATGTACGAAAGGGTCGGTATATGGTTGAGTGGGTTGGTGAGTCGTTGGCATGTGCGTCGACCTGTTTGGAGATCTTCGCGTTCTGAACTGTATGTGTGTGTGTGTGTGTGTGCGCAGGGAAATGATACCAAATTTTTCGTTCACAATTACGCCATTCAAATCTATGAAAGCTTGTGACGTCATGACGGCACGCAAATTACTCAATTTTCTTCAAATCGTTTTTTTTTTGTTTTTTGAATAAATGCATCATCTTTTTGTATTGTCTGATTTATTACAAGGACGAGTAAATTCACAGAATGACAAGAAAATACATTTTCCAATAAAAATGTGATGTTATTTTATTCTCTAAAACCATCTTTTGAAGAGGTTATTGACTTTTGAGGACAATTCTCAACAACCCATGCCTCCACCATTTCTCCTATCAGTTGCGTGCAGTGAATTGTGTGACCCTATTGGGTCAATCACTTTGCCCACTACTTGTCTCTCGCGTATTGCAAAGCCCTGACGAAAAAGCCCATTCAAATGGATCTTGAGATGTATTTTCCGGAGCACGTTATCATCAATGTATATCGTGAGAAATCGAGACTGCGTCTCCCGGGGGTTCCCCGCCCCTCAACTTGGCTGTAAACCATCGCGTCTGGTGCACACGAAAAACGTTGGGCGAATCCTGCGCTTCTGTGGCTGCCCGGTGAATCAAGATTAATGGTCGCGGCGCGTGTTCCCGGGGCTCCAGTCTTCCCAGAAGGTGCGAGACTCCGCGAAAATCGCGTCTCCATGGCTGGATGAAAGTAAATAACACGGAATGGAATCTTAGATGTGACGGAGAAGAATAGAAATGGATTCGAATGATCGCTTCTTACGAAGTTACGGGCTAAATAAATGCGACTCATTAAAGCGACAAAAAAAAGGAGATTCCCAATTTTTGCAAGAAGATAATTTTTATGAGATCTCTGTCTTTTCTCTAAACACACATACACACCCACACCCACAAACCCACACCCGCAAACCCACACTCTCACACTTTCACTCACCCCCACACACACATATACACACACATTTTGTTGAAAGCCTGTCAAGGTACTAAACGTTGCAAAATCTGAAGATTTCATAAATATGTCACTTTAAGAAATTGATGTTATTGTCGAGAAGATTATCTTCATGAATTTTCTCATCGTGGAGAAGCACGAAATGAAATCATAGATATTATTCAGAAGCCTAGGAATAGGAAAAAATTTTCGTAACTTAAAAGATCTTCAGAACAGTTGGAAAAAAATTTCCAATATTTTTTCATATTCCCTTGAATCTCGTAAATGGAGTTTGGTCCGTGACTTTATAATTTTTTTGCGGTATAGTTTATGGCAACGAAATGAAAAAATGTTATTTATTGGAGAAGTTTTTTGGGGGAGCGGTGGAAAAATTTGAATTAAAAAGTTTGAGGGGAAAACGGGCTGATTTGGAGGGCTGGAAAATGTACACAACAGCACTTGTGGCGGGTGAGTTTGTCACTCGAACGGGTCTAGCGGCGGTCCTAATGACCCCTGGAAACTCGGTTTCCCGGCAAATTGACCTCTTGTATCAAAAGTCAGCCATTGCGGACGTTGCATGGACTCGGCAAACAGTCGAGGGGACAATTAGTACTTTTGGCTGATTGTCATTGAGGATTATTTGCGAATGGTAACGTACGTCTTGAAATGAGGACATACGTCTAGCGGAAATTCCCGGGTTCTAAGGAACTCTTCACAGGCTCAAATTTCTCCGGATACAATTTTTACAATAAAAACTTTTGTGACAAAATTTCCCCAAAAAAATTTCTTGACTGACATTTCCAGAAAACAAAACTCCTCGACCAAATTTTCCCCATAAAATGTCCATGTAAAAGGTCTCCGGTAATATTACTCAACAAATATTCTCGACAAACTTTTGCCAATATGAATTCTTCCAACAAATTTTTATATTCAAGATATTCTATAAACATCTAAATAAAAATTCAAAAAATTTAATACAAAAAAATTGAATAAAAAACAATACAAAAACAGAAATGTAAAACAAGAACAACTGAAGAAGAATTGAAAGAAAAAATGCTGAACATTGTCAAATCTTCAAAAGAAACCAGCCCATTAATTGCACAAATGTCCGAAATTTCAATAATTAGGAAAGCCGGAAAATTGTAATGAAAAGTGACGTCTCATCACCCCAGGCGCTAACTTCTGCGTCACCGCGATAACTCGTTACAGCCTCTCCTTATTCGCAAAAACCACCATAAAAACTAGCGGTGCAAAAGTCGCCCAATGGCTTACAGTTTGGCGAACGAGTTTCATAGCACGCGTGCAACTGACTTTGCACAACTTGGTAACGTTCGACACGCGCCAAACTCTTTCGTCGAGTTCGTCGATCCTCGGCCAGGAGCTAAAGGTATATATAATATATATGTAGGGGCGCCAAAAGAAATGAAAAAAGTGGGCTTCTGATGTGGGTTTGGGTGGCAGTTAACGTCGTCGTCTGCGGTAGAGGCGACACCTGACCCGAGGGCTATATCGGGGCGCGTGAAGTTTCGTAACTCTTTAAAATAGCGTCGACAAAGTTGCCACCACGTCGGTAATTCCTGTTGGGAAGTAATCTCGAACGGCAGAGCATACACAGTGGAGTTCCGATCAATATTAATAGCCTGTGTGGCACACCTATCGGAAATACTTTCTTCGGAGAAAAGAAACAACATTTCTCGGGGTAGGCGTGGTAGGCAATTCGTGCAATCTATGAAGCGAGAAAGAAGAAACAAATATCAAAGGAGCAAATTCGATAGGAGAAATTGGAATTTTTTCAGAATTCGCAAACCTTTTAGCATACCTCATAAGCATTTTTGGAATTTCAAATAGCGTTCGAAAATGTTACCGTTGTCGGTAAAACAGAACCCACCATTATCGACTACAAATCAGCTATCGACTGTAGATCATTCCTCCATCGTAGACTACGCAACTGACGCTGTAGACGGCGATAGTTGTAAAATTTCTTGCACTCTCAAGAATCGTTCGAAAACGTTACAATTGTTGGCACGACAGAGCCAGAAAAAAATGGATTTTACTAATTTGGTGGAATTTCGTAAGATACAAAAGACGGCCCAAATGTTGAAACACTTAAGACGAGCTAAACAATCATAGAAGTTGTATGAGTGACAAAAAATGAGCATTTCAAAGTCGTCATCAAATGTCTACGGGAGGGCATTTTTTCAAGAGGATTGCAATGCCAGCTTTTTTCTAAGAGGATTACTCTGTTTCTCGTCAAACCCCGTCAACATCAAAGCAATGCACATCTCTCCACAACTGTTTCCCATCACATGAATTGTATTTTCCTGTACACGCGTATCACTCGACTAGCAAGACGAAAAGTTTGCTAGACTTGCCAGTTGATACTCTTGATTGGACTCCCACAGTTTGCCAGTTGTTACGAATGTGCACTTCCGCAAAGTAGCATCTATCTGGGTCAAAGTCGTATGAAACATTGCGAGTGTCGAATGTCATATAGCTTGGAAAATTCCCATTTATTGATGGATCAGTTGGAGGAGAGATGTTGCCTGGAGTAAATGCTGAGGACTTCTGGGGTCTCGTAAATTGCTTCGGTTAAATTATATGGCTCTTGGCTCGCAGAGCATCCATGCAAAATTACACCAAGAGTTTTTGACGTTGTTGAATGGTCCAGCTTCGTCTCGTTTTCATGACATCTAGGCAATTACGAAAAATACGCAAAAATCCGTATAGTTTTGCAACATTTTTCTCAATGCGCAGTTCCTTTAAAAATTAATAACTAATTATTCTGCGATTCTGATAGCCCGGCTCATGATATGCTTCGATTTAATGAAAATAATGACGGCGCTCACGCCATAGGGCGGGCAAAGACGGGTTAACTGAAAGTTTTTTCCACTCGGTCTCAACTAGGTGAAGGTGGTGTAGGGGCAGCTACCTGCTTTGGACAGTCACGTGAAAAGCTCACATTTTTTAGATACACCTAGCCGTGGAGAGCACTAACGAAGGGCCAAAAATAATGGCGAGCAAAGTGGGAGTGAGAAGTGTAAGCCTCTAGGATGGTAAGTATTCGTGGCGCGTCCTCCTGAATTATCGCGCGAGTATTCCCGGGAAAATGCCACTAAATCAACCCTCAAACTGTCCCGCTTGCGCCACCTAGCCGCCATATTGCCTGTCCTACTTTCACCCTCTTTCCATCTTCATTTTTTCTTTCACTTCTACAGAGAACCCTGTGTACTATAGAGACGACTCTTACGATGCTTTCCACCCGGTAAGGCGAAGCGGCCCAACGGCAAGATGCAAATACGAAAGACGGCGCGTGTGAGAGTCGTTTGGCTGAAATATTGTTGCTAAATAAATAACGAAGGGTGTAATATGCAAAATTACGAGCCTCACCCGGCAAGCGCTCTGCCTGTCTCTCTTGCTCTCGGCGTTGGTGCCCGGCTGATAACGCCATTTTAAGTTGCGCTCCCTCCCCTCCCACTCGCGCGCCTTTTTCCACGATCTCGAGAAGGCACCGGCGAGTAATTCATCGCTAACCGGAGTGACGGGGAGCTACTGATTATAAGGGTGATTTTCGCACTTATTTGTGCTGGGAGTCTCATTCAATAAGATCCTGGGGATGAAATCGGCAGGACTTCGAGATGAGAGATATCGGCAATCGAGGCGGAGGTGCTGATGACTCTGGAACTCAACTGAGTTGCTGCGGCTCAACTTCTCAAAATATATACAATGATATGTCCAGAATGTTTGAAGGTAAAATTTGCAGGACCCTAAAAGCTGTCGTGACGTCATTAAACGAGGACTGCTGGTGGTGTTGGCGAAGGTTTATGTATATTGATAGTAGTAGTACTAAGTTCCGGGTAGCGCCACGTGGAAAGGAGGAAAACTGGCGGGAACCTAACGCGACGCAGGGGGCGGGGGCATCATAGGCGCCCGCGATCGTGGCACAGGGGTTTCTGGAAGTTTACCCTGTGTTTAGGAATACGATCGCCTTAAGTAGCGAAAGTCGGCCCCAGCCGCAGGATGGGTGTCCGCGGTACATTCCCTAAAGCTCAGACGGCAGCTACCGTGGGGAGTACAAACGAGAGGAAGGGAGATGACAAACACACATACCTATATATATATACAAAGTAGTATTTCCTCATTTTTGAATCGAAAACGTCGAAGCTCTTTCGCACGTACTGGTCTCAAAAAAATTCACACAATTCCCGAAATTTTTCGCCTCAATTTCTCCTATTCCAATGAGTCATGTGATGCATGCAGCCTGAAGCGTCTGGTATGTGGGTCACGACCTGACAGTTCAAAGGTTGGCATTGTCAGCTACGATGCTGTATTCTCGCCAAGTTAGTCTCTCCCCTTTGACTCCTCCCATCGTTGAGTATGCCGGCAACGAACAACGACGACTTGTTGATCGGCTCAATTCGAAAACTCTGCCAATTTTACCTTTTTCGTGTTTTAATTTGCTTCCCTTTTTTAGGAAAGTTGTCCCGAAAAATCAATTTGGATAATCGAAATTTTATCACGATTTGATGTCTTCGAAATTATTTTTGATCATCGCCCACAAAATGCAAATGTGTGTGTGTGTATATGTGGTTCCTATGGGCTACAATATTTATGTTACTGGGTGTGTGTGTGTGTGTGTGTACATATGTGGGTGTCAATGCGGATGTACGTCGCACATATTCTCTGGAATAATTCGTAACCATTTTTCGCAGAACCCCGCATATATGTGTTCACATGTGCTTATTGGTGTCAGTAAACACGTGGGTACTCATCATGGACTTGCAAAGTGTCAGTATTCTAGTTTGTATATAAGATTTTCCGTGCAATAGATGGGAATTTGATATGCGGAAGATTCGATGCTGCCTACAAAAATCAATTAGCCGTCTACGTTGAAAGACGTTTTCCTGTATTGTCGTTTCAAGTTCTATTGCAGACGATTATTCATCCTTAGTTTGTGTACGTATACGTGAATATATGTATATTCATGTATGTGTGGGTGGGCGGCCAAGTATGTGCGTCAATGTATACACACGCAGGCATGACCGGACATATACGTGTACCATGTGCGGGTGTGCAAGGTTATTTTTGTATGTATATGTAGATATGGGCGTGTTTGATATATATAGATGCGGGTGTGTTTGAAATGGAGCGCCTCCATTTGAAGGATCTTAACATGCAATTCCTCGAGGCACAACATCTTAGCTGTTTGTTTTTCTTCGCTTTTGCATTAGGTAAGTCGTTTTTCCGACTGAGATGGTACGTACTGGGAATTCACCTGATCTCCATTCTAGACTGGGACACAGCTGAAACAGGGCTGGAAACGGCTAAATGCCCGGACATTGATGGGATTGAGAGTGGTTTGGAAATGCGATTAATTCGGGAAATTGCGGTAGCACAATATGCTGTTTTGGATTACAAACTTGGTTGCGCAATTTATGTAGTGTGCGTTGGCACGCTGAGGACTAAGGGCTTGAGGTATGTTGTGTAACACACTGGTAATAATAGGATCAGTTTTATTATTTTGTCCAATGTCGATGGTTGACTGCATTGGGAAAAATTGGACGGGGTCGTGAGAACCCTTCCAAATTTTTTAGTCTTTTAAATTTTCCAAAGTGTCCAAATTTTTCAAAATTTTTAAATTTTTCAAATTTTTCAAATTTTTCAAATTTTTCAAATTTTTTAAATTTTTCAAAATTTTTAAATTTTTCAAAATTTTTAAATTTTTCAAAATTTTCAAATTTTTCAAAATTTTTAAATTTTTCAATATTTTTAAATTTTTCAAAATTTTAAAATTTTTCAAAATTTTTAAATTTTTCAAAATTTTTAAATTTTTCAAAATTTTTAAATTTTTCAAAATTTTTAAATTTTTCAAAATTTTTAAATTTTTCAAAATTTTTAATTTTTTCCAGATTTTTAAATTTTTCCAAATTTTCAAATTTTTTCAAATTTTCAAATTTGTCCAAATTTTCCAAATTTTCCAGTTTTTCCAAATGTTTTAAACTTGAAGTTTCCTACGTATCCGAAATCTTCGCAATTGGCGTTCAAAAAAATCTTCTAAATTTGAAGAATTTCCGAAACTTGTCAAAATCCCTTCAGCCTCTAAAATTCGTTAAAAAAAACTGTAACTTCGTTAAATAGTTCGCCAAATCTTTCGGAAGTTTTTTGAATTATCCAAATTTTGGAGTTGTGTGTAATTTGTCAAATTGCTCTCCGAATGCATAGGGATAAACCAAATCGGATGGGATTGAATTGAGCCAATGAATTGACGCAGGAAATTTACCTCGGTTTCCCGGACAAACGAACAAAAAATTGTTGCAATGTGAAACGTAAAAAAAAATTGGTGGAAAGATGAGTTTTCAGCGGAACAAAAGTCGAAGAACAACAGAAAAATGTTGAAAAAAAAAACCGCCGAAGGGAATGTCTCTGGAGCGCCTGGCGCTGCGCCAACTAGTATCGAATTTCGGATTCGGACGTGGATTCTCATTCTGAATATGTCTAGCTTGAATTGATGGATTGTTTTAAAATGCTATCTATGAACTTGCCGATGATAATATTAATATTGCTTATTCCAAAAATTATCGACGACATCGGCTGCCTCATCGCGGATTCTGCATCTGAATTTTTAAAATGAAGAAAAAGGGAGCTTACAAAATTTCCAAAGGACTATAATATGACAAATTGAAAATATTTCATATATTCGAACTTTCATAAATTCTAAAAATAGGGGGAAGAAATTTGAAACAAAAATTGCGAGGTTTGAAAATTCATGAAATTTGTACAAAATCCAAAAACGTTCATAAACTCGAAACGACAAACATTTTTTTGGCCATAAAAGAATTTCAGACCAAGTTGAAAATTTGCAAATATTAAGAGGGTAAGGTCAATTGACAAAAAAATGGGAAATGTGAAAATTCTGACAGATAACTTGAAACATTTTAATGATTTGCGCCAATAACAGAACATTTGTATTTCACAAATGATATCTAACGTTCCAAGATCGCCTGCAATTTTCCACAAATCAAACGATTTGAGAGAAATTGAAGCTTTCAAGACTTCGCGAAAATTTGATAAAATTTAGGTGTGTTGAAAATTTGGAAAATTATATAAAAAAATTTCCAAATTTTAAAAGTCTTCAAAAAATCAACAATTTTAAGAGGATGGAAAACCTGGAAATTGTGCGAAATTTGAAAAAGTCGCAAATATTGAAGAGTGATATATGAACGGAAAGTCATTTTTAAGAAAGTGAAACTCATTGTTATGGGTGAAAAAATAGAGCGAGTTTTCTCGAGCATTTTATCCCGTAAGCGCATATTTCCTGGGTGAGTGCCTTCCTCCTCCAGAACCTTCGTAATATAGTGTTGCACACGGTAGAATATACGGGGCAAGAATGCACAAAATAGCGGAATTAAAAGGAGACCGCACGGAAATTTAGAAATTGTGGACGCTTTTACGCTCCTAGTAATGAATTTAGTGACTCTTTTTCTATGTAAAATATGTTAAATAAACAGGATGTGCGTGTGATCGTGGACGGATCGCGTCATTAACTTCCCCATAGGTCCGTATGCGTGTGTGTGTGACAAGACTGCGCTCAAATAATTGAAGATTCTCAAATAATCTTGATTTTTGCGGTCATTGTAAAAATCTGTTGAATTTGGAAAATTGTCAGGCAGTTCGAAGTGTTGCAAATTATAAAAAAACTTCCAAAATCGCCGGTCTTAATAAATTTGAGGTTTTCAAAATTTTCAAAATTCTGACAATTTTTAATATTTTCAAAAGTTTCAAAATTTTCAGACCTTCAAAAAATTTTAAGTTCCCAAAATTCAAAAAATATTACAATTTTCAAAATCGCCAGATTTTTACAAATTTGACAAATCTGTAACATTTAAAAAATATTCAGGTTTGCAAAAAAAAAATTGAAAATTTTCCAATGAACCTGAAGCACGTTGTAAAAAGGGCTCGAAACATGCGAAAAGTCGGTGGATAAAAAACTGGTGGGTTATGTGCGATTTGTCGTTTGACACCCATAGAGTCCACCTCCCCAATGATGCAATTTATAACCTCCTCAGGCAGGACATTCGCCCAGTGTTTCTCCTTTCTCTTTTTCCCGCAGCATACATGATAAAACGGTGTGGGAGGAGCGCCGGAGAAATGGCTGAGAGTAGCATGTCCATCAGGAGCGAAATGGCTCTCTATCTGTATCCAAACATAACATAGCTAACGCCAAAGAGTAGTAAACCGATATTTGTCTTATGCACCGTTATTTCTGCATCGAGATTTTATATCCAATGCGGGGATTTAAACCGTGAATTTTATTCACCATTTTGTGGAAAATATGTTGCAACTCCATACGCCACTACCAGATTTGCGGTAAGTTGCACGGATTTTATTTTACCTTTTCATATTCATTGCGAAAGTATTCATCAGATGGAAACAGATAGATTCGCGGAAAATGGAGGATTCAGTAGTTGCATAAATGGGGAGAGAGAGAATTTTACAAACTCAGGATTGTTTCAAAACTTGAAAAACATTTCAAAGTTCAAAAATTTTGAAAATTTTCAGTATTCCGAAATCGCCCAAACTTTCATTCTTTCAATTTGGAGATTTGGAAAAATTGAGAAAACACGACTAATTTTCTCAATTTAGAAATGACGAAAAATTTTAAAAAAAATGAAAATTTGAAAAATTCGAAGAATTTTAAAAATTTAAAGAAGTGAAATTTTTTAGCAATTCAAAACCTGTAAAATCAAAAATTTCAAACATTAGAAACATTTCAAGCTGTTAAAAATACCAAAAACTGGCAAAGATGGAAACATTGAAAATATTGGTTGTGATGAGCCAAATGTTTGAGCGATAGCTTCCTGCAACAGGAGTGCCATACTGACACACATTACATCACCCATTTGACTCTGACAATGTTGAACATAACACTGACTATTCCCTGCCAGATACAACTAGTTTACAATACAACACACTCGTGGCACCAGAAAATGGCATCAGGTACTCTATTTTATCGCGGCATTAACTGTTTTTATTGTCATATTAACCTCTTTCGCTGAGACCCGAGAGAATTCAGAAATGCGGCTAATGTTTGGCTCAGTAAATTTCGCCATTATCTGTTATTGGATATATATTTGATGTCCTTTCGATTCTACACTTCACTTCTTCTGCGCTATCTTACCAAGCAGCAAAAAAGAAGATGGAAACAGAACCTTTAGTATCTTCTATCCATCTTTCTTTTCAATTTTCTACCTTTTACAAAGCTTCTGAAAAAATGTTCAGATTTTTTCTCTCATGGGCGAAATTTCTGTCCTAAAAATTTAGAGTTTCTTTCAAATTTTTGATTTTTCTTCCAAAAATTTTTTAGACTGAAAAGTTTGCAGAATTTTCTAAAATTAATTATGTATGTTGTCTCGGAATTCGTTTTTCGAGGAGACTTCATATTTTCTCCAGATGAAGAAAGCTTGCCCACATTAGAAATATCGGACCAGGGGAGGGGCGAAGGGGAATAAAAGAACACATTACGAAGGGGAAACAAGAAGTGTGTAATTAAAGCAATTAAGCTGAAGTTAACACTGCGAAGATCGTGGTACGAGACACAAAGAAATAAAGAGTCATGCAAAACCGGATGGTGAAAATAAAAATGTGAGGGAAAAAGTGGGTGGGGGGAGGGGGTAGTTGTTTCTCGTGGGTGCAGGGGAATAAAAATGGAGACACGCGAGGACGCGCGAGTAGCCAACCACCTACTAGAATATAAATTCGCTAAACGAGACCCAAGTTTGGTAGTTAACAAACTTTTTTACGGCGCGAAATACTATTTAGAAAAATAATGTGAAAAAGTTTTTTGTGATATTCAGGTGCGATTTATCAGAGACAATGTCCACTGACGAATCTTCGTTGATCTCGCTATTAAGTAGGTTTAAGTTGTTTATTAAGTTTCCCGTAGGAGAAGTTAGGGTTTTTCTCAGAAAAATGAAGAATCGCGTTTTTATCCTATGTGCTGGGTGCACGTGATAAATTTACTGCTTTTGGAATTTCCGAATTTTTTTACATCTGATATTTTCGATAGTTTTGAAAGTTTGAAGTGTTTGACCCATCGACATCTTGACCCATGTTCCATCCACACGTGAAGACACCGACTCAAACGCCCACCTGCCCATTCACCCACCCACCCATTCACCCGTCTACCCCCCCCCCCCCCACTCCCCCCCCCCCCCACTCACCGCCCACCCACTCACTCACCCGTCGGCTCACCCACCCACCCGTTCACCCATCGGCCCCCCCATATATATGTACCCACGCTTATTCTAAACATTCGAAATTATCATCATTCACAGTTTTTGAAATGCGGAATTACTACACTGATAGAAAAAATCTCTGACACGAAACATCGATTCTCTTGAGACAAGAGATTTGCTTTCGAAAGCTCAAATCGGAGCGGCATTTGTACCTCATGTCGCCTATTATAATTATTATGCTTTACGATGGTTAGATATTTGAGAATGAGTATGCTACATATCAGTTTATTCAATGCTTCTTTCTAAAATTATATTTTTGTTATTAACTTAAATTTTCCCTTTTTTTCTGTATAAACTTAGCACATGTCGATATATGATGTATGTATTGCCTAATGTAAAGTTCTAGTAACATTTGGAACTCATTCGAACATCCTCATGAGGAGGATTTCCCGCCAAATTGGAGAATTTGGCTTTTGCAAAGAAAATATCTTGTCTCAAGAGACTGGATTCTTCGTGTCAGACATTTTTTCTATTAGTGTAGAATTTTTGAAAGTTTTCAAGTGTCAAGATTGGAAAATTATAAACAATTAAAATTTTTTTCTAGAATGATCACTAATCCCATAACTGCTACCACATTACACCTGCAACAAATCAACCGTCTTAACGCTGCCGCAAATGACTCCCACTACCATTAGAACCGAGCAAAATGAAACGATAAAAGAATTAGAAGACAGTACCAAAGACGTGACAGTAGGATGAAGAGCTCTCAGCAAGTTGACTCGGGCATAATGAACAAGTTGCACGTCCACAAACTCCTCGCCTATCTCCATCTCGCGGATTTCCATTTCGAGGGACCGCGACAGCTCTTCGTTGTTATAATAATCGTATGTCCTTCACTCATAGTGCTTCTCTCGCGAGTTCTGCAAACACATAATCTCCGGAGCTTCTTCCCCACGAGTGATGACGCCCGCAAGTACGCGAAACGGTGCATGCAACCAAGGCCAATGTGATATCGCACTGTTGTTCCATACGGCGTCATGGGGTGAGAATAATATACAACTTTCCACCATTTTCAGAGCACTTGTGCTGCCATCTTGCTTACTGAATAAGTAAGATCTTTTTTCCATGGAGATCTCCAAGCTGTCATTGGATTCATTTTTCTCAGGTTCCAAATCAGAATTCACCCGATCAAAATGCTTCAAATTTTTTAGTAAATTTAGCAGGCCCATTTTGCCTGCACGGTCCATTTATCCACACCCCCCCCCCTCCTCTACAATTTCCCACTTCCAAAAATTTGAGGCTGCATTTCACAACCTGAAAATTCATGATTATGCAGATGCGCTGGTATTTTCTCACTTTGCGTTGTTTTGGAGTAGTTCAACGAGGATAATATACCACTTTCAGGGATTTTCAGACTATACACTAGTACCATCGTCGTTGCAGTTGGTAGTCGCAGTTTGACTCTTCCACCAGTATTGACATGAATTACGGAATAAGCCCCTGAAATGTCTCTATTCATTTTGCTTTCCAGCTTAAGCTCCTACTAAACTGTCTTACCCCCTCCTTTTTCCATCCATACACGTAATCTCTCGTTCCTCGTCATAATGTAAACAGTACAATATCGCTCAATTCACCTTTCACGGTCTTGTCATGAGTAAATTATGGAACGATGGAGAGTGTCGCAATGGACATATGGGAGGAATTGACCTTTGAAATTCTGTATGAACTCAGCAAAACTTGCAGCTACATATCCTGAGGAATATATTGAATTCGAGGATGAAATATTTCAGGGTATATGTGAGAATTGTGTTTGTTGATAGCTGAATTCAATCGATATATGCAACGAGGTGTCCCACTCTAGGAATTTTTCGGGGGATCTTTTACGTACGGTTCGGGCAAACTTAGAATGTCACTAACGTGGCTCTTATTGCAAACACACGTGTATATCCAAATTGCCTTCACTTCCGGACGTTTTCGACCTAGACAAAATATCGACTTGATACAGATTAATTTTATGGAATTCAGCAGGACGGATAGGTGGAACTTAGGATGTCACTACTGTGGCAGAAATTGTTGGGACATATTGCAGAGAAGTAATTTGGCTCCAACAATTTTTTAAGCTTTAGGAAAATTCAGGTTGTCTAGAGTGATGGTTTGGTGAAATCGAATATGTCACTACCATGGCTGTCATTACCATGTCAGATAATAAATTCATATTTCTTCAGTACTTATGCAAATCAGAAAAAAGTCGGAATTATCTGGTTTTTCGCAGCACCCAATGCAAAATAACTCCGAGAAGTATACTCCGTTTTTCCTTCTGTGTTGGCTGAACCAACGCAATATACTCAGTAAGATTAAAACAGCAGTTAAATAGCCAATGGCAATGTATTTTGCGGTAGTGTCGGACTCGATACTATCTCCGTCACTCTGTATCTTTCCTCATCCACAAGTCTCTCACACTCGGAAAATTTGCCATTTTCCAGGTGTGCGCAACTTTGACTCGTTGCGCATGCGCGGAAAATTGAACGGGATAGAGAGAGACAGGACGGCAGCCCAGAGCCGTGCAAATAGTGTAGATTACCTTGATTAGTTTGCCCTACCCGTACTCTCGTACACCCTTTGTCCGAGGGAGAAGGAGAAATTGAGAGGGAAATACGAGTCCCCTGGACCAACTGTGGAATTGGATGTTTACGGAAGATTTTTTCAGGGAGAAAAAGACTCTACCCCCGCGCCCGAGTGAGTAAAAGAGACAACTTTTTCATTTTTTTCAAGCGCTTCACTTTTACACGGTAAAATATGAGTCAAGATGGAATTGGAGCAATTTTTTCACCGTGGACTATTTATCGAGGACATCTGTCTCATGTTTTGGAGGAAAAGGGCTGTTCAAATTTTTGATATTCTGCAAGTGGTTAAATTATTTAACAACTTTAGGAATATAAAACAATTTTCAATTAAACAAATTTTTTTTTACGTTTTTAATTAAATTAATTTTCGGGATTTTCGAAGTCATTAATTTATAACATATTTAATAATTCTGAATTGTTTTACAGATTTGAAATGGACCAATTTTTCCATCCCTGGATATCATCAAATACTCGAATTTTCCCATTAAAAAAAAAAAGAAAAAAAGGTAGCGGAATATCCTAAGTAGCCCCATTTTTCTGATTCTAAAAGAAAGAAAAAAACACATTTTTCCTCTCGGTGTAACACTGCACCATCTCCCTTGAATCATGCCCGTACCCCCTATTTCCCCCCCCCCCCCCCCCCCATATCCACGCGCCCTACCCATAAGTTCGTTAGGTCCCTACCAATTTTCACTTTGCCGGAATTTACGAGCATCTAAAAGGCCTGAGCCGCTTCCGCTTTGCGAGCTATCGCTCTTTTGAATTCCCTTCCTTTTCTCAGTAACAGCATTTTTCCTTTCCTCGCAGCATCCAAAAGATATTATTGGAGACGTGATAAATAATCGTCAGAATTAACTTCGCTTTTTTTATATCTCCACGAGGTAAGATTTATTGCGAATCTTCAAGTCTTAATTTAGAGGAACTTTCGTTTTAAAGTTACTGGAGATGTGATGTAAATCTGAAAAATATTGTCTGGAAAATTAATAGCATTTTTACAATTTCTCGAAATTTTAGTAAATGGTATGAGCAATCCTTGTCAAACCAATAACTTCTCGATGTGTGTATCAATTTTTTTCAAGTGCATTTTTACAATTGCATTTTAGCAAGAATTTGTTGTAAAGAATTCGACATACGTCAATAGATTGGTTAGGTGCATTACCACACAGACACCAATACTCACCCACACATCCTCACTAAACCACACTGTAATCCCAACGATTGCCAAAAAAATGGTTTCATGCGAATTCGTTGCAAATTCTCCGAAAAATGATGAGGAAAGTTGAACATATTGAACACGCCAAACTATCTATCGCTATAAAAGATTTGAGGACTTTTCATGGGTAAACTAAGAAGGTGGCCCGCTCCGAAAACTTTGTAACTCCATCAACATTCCAACGAATCCCAAAAGAACCACGAAATTGTTTCCCCCCGAGTGTATTTTAATTAAACAAAAATAGGAAATCTAAATCTTTAATTTGGTGATGAAGAACGGATGCTGTGAGGACCAACCGTAGGAAGAGCGATATAAATGCAACAAAGTAGTGGAACAGTGTAACATGGGAGAGGAAAAAGCCTCGAACGTTGGGTAAAAGTAGGGGATTTTACAGAGGGGAAAGTGAATGTTGTGAAATTGTTCTTCCGTTACCCAAGTTCGCCTCCAACTTCACACCCCAAGTACTTTGAGGTGAGCACACGAAACTAATTCGCAAATTCCGGAGGCTGCGTTGAGAGTAGCTCCTTATTTTCTCTGTGAGTATCCGTGAAAATGGCTACAGCATTGGGCGTTGTATGATTTCATGTTATCCCGTTTTTCGGGAGGGGTGAATTAAGTCGTGACATAAATTTGATTACTGGTTAATCTATTCTATATTAGGCAATACAATGTACATGCTGGAGAATATCATTCGGGGTTTAGAAATTTTTATCGAGTAGACGTTTCGCAATTTGTTTCAATTCCGGAAATTCGTCATCACTGTCACTGCCGCAGTTGACATTACGGTAGCTGTGGCTGTGACCAATGCGGCTGTGACCAATGTGGCTTTCACCAATGTGGCGGTCATGTCCAAATAAAATCTAGCCCGTCTGATATATCTGTCCATTCCCCTTTTTCAAGATTGTATTCCAAATGGAATAAACTCAAGATTTGATGCTCTCTCATAAAGTTATTCGGCCAAACTCGCAACTCAAAGGAGGTTTCTGTATACTTCATTAAAAATTTGAATTAAACTGAGTGAACATTGCTTGTAAATGGCTAGAAATAAATATGATCTCGGTACGGAATCTTGAGTTGCACTTAGACGGAAATAATCTCCGTGCGAGTCGGCAATTGAGCGCGTTCATGTTGGAAAGAGCTGGGCTTCTAGGATGAGAGAGGTAAGCGCTACAGTGAAACGAGTGCGAAACGCGCGTCGGTTAGAAGCAACTGCAACAACTTGTATTAGCATAAAGCCTCTCTGTAGGTGCCCCAGACGCTCCAACTGCCGTCTTTCCCTTTCCCTTTTCACTCTGCTTTTACTCTACGCTCGACTAAAACTATCAACCTTGTATGGTCGTCTTCCGTACCGTTAGATCCTGATGTTCTCTCGCTAACTAAACCACATGATATATAGCTCATGAATTTAGTACGGGGTAATTTCTAAGATTGTTCTAATTTTATTGGGCATGGGGTAGCTAAGAGTTTAACTAAATTTTAAGTCTTGAAATTTTCAGCAGGAACATAATCTCATTAGGCTTGATCATAGTCCATAAAGTGGAGAGACATGCAAACTAATGTTGTGCAGATACAGATGATAATCCAACTTCATAAATTCTCACAGGCGATAATAATTTTATCAGTACGACCACTCTGGCCTCCCTCTGGCGTTAACGTCCCGTTCGGAAAATATCCTTTAGCGCGTACGGTATCACGACGGGAGTCGCATGAGCCGCGGGACTCCCAGGATCATGAATCATATTATAATGCGCCCGCAGGCGTATGGCCACTCTCGCCTAGCCCTGCGTTATATTTTCCGCTCGAAATATCATGACCCTGTGAAATTTGGACTAACTGAGAATGACGAGTACGAAAATTATACAAACTGTTTGGAAATTAACAACTTGCAAGACATTCCCAAGGGTGTATAATGTATAGGAATTCGCAAACTTCCAAAGTCATAAATAAGTTGAATATTTTAACACAATCTCAAAATTTGGAAAATACGAATTTTCTGGAGTTTTGATCATTGGTACGGAGGCCTATCTTTTTTTTTAATTTGAGGAGCTTGATGGAATTTTTCATTTTTTGCGAAATTTGAATATAACAATTAATTTTTCTGAATGGTCATTTGATATACCGCTTCGTTCAGACCTCGACACCGGTGAGACACGTCAATGAAAAACTCATGATGGGCAATTGGGACAGTTTTTCATTAACTTAGCCGTCAATAAAAAATCAAAATAAACGGGATGTGCGTGTAATCCTCGACGGGCCGCATCATTAACTCCTCGAAATACGCGGGGGTACGCGCCCGTCACGGCAAAGAACGTGCGCCACCGGCACAGCTTCACCCAATGACATCTCCTAAATTATGAGAGTTATGAAGAAAAGTTATAAAGCATTATATGTGTATTTTTGCACAAAGAATAACATTTGTTTTACATTTTTCCTCCTATCTCTAACAGTTTCTGCGATAGAGCTTTCTAAATAATTGAACTTGTTGATAACAATGTAAGGAATGGTTTTTCAAGGTCGACACGTATTTCCGGCCTTAAGAACAGTGATAGGCTATAAGCACACACACACACACACACATACACATAATCTCGGTGTCGTTACAATAACTTTCCTAGATCGAGAAGTTAATATAGTCTCAGCCAAATATTAGACTTCTGTCCCCATAGAAAATTGGGACATGGCCCGAATTGGATGGTCGAACACTTGCAAAGGTCTCCCATACAAATTTTCATAGTCCAGGTAGTTTTGAACGAACTTTTCGCTGGTTAGAGGAAAATATCTGGCGGGGAAAGATAATATTTTTATTGTTGCCGGCGAAACAACGTTATTATTTCTTTATCATCATTTTTGGAGTGTTTTTCACGAGATTTTCCGACCCACATTCACCCTTTGCTGACGCGGGCTGAATGTAAATACGGATTAAAGTCGGTAAGAAAAGTATGCAAATGCTGACAGTACTTGGAATTGAGAACTTGACAGAAGCTGGGCACTGGAGTTTGATGTAGCTAATCTCTAGGCTTATCCAGTTGACACCATTTTATAAAACTATGGAGTGTGATTCATGTGGGGGGCAAAATGGGTCAATAATTGAACGGACAAAGGTGGAGCGTGTGAAAAATTTCAATTTTCAAATTTTCCATTTTCAAAATTTTCAAAAATTTTCAAGTCACATTTTTTCAAAATTCGGAAAATACTAAAAATATTGGGACTTTTATCAATTTTCCGAGTTTTAACATATTGTTCCACGATTCTGCAATGTTTGAAATATCCGAAATTTCCGAGGTCTTCTTGTATCCTCAATAAATCTCGCTTGCAATTTCAAAGAGTTAATTTCCTAAAGTAACTACACGGGGAATGGGAAAAAAATTGGTGGGCACTAAAGCGTCGATCACAGAGAGCGATATCGCGACTACTAAAGTACTCGTTGCATAGCGATCGAGGCGGAAGAGATGGGCGTCGAGTTTACAGAGGTGCCGTTATCGTTTCGACTTTACGAGGGCCGCGGCACCAGTCGTTTTAGAATTCCTCATGCCCCTCACAACCCCCGAATTATCGATGATTCCGTAGCTCAGGAACTTGCGTCTTGCTACTCATTCACGCGGTCCACTCGATACACTCGATATGATAAGGCACGAGCTTTCAGAAACCATTTTTTCTAAGAAAATAATATTTTATGGGCTGAATATTCACAGTTGGAATGTGCCAAAAAATCACAAAATTTCGAAAATTTTCAAAATTCTAGGCTTATGAACATTTGGAAAGTTTTCCAAACTTTTTAGCCTCCAGAAATTTTGGAAATTTCGTCATAATATTTTTCGAAAAAATTGTGAATTTTTCAAATTTTTCAAATTTTGAAATCTTTGCAAAATTTGAAAAACTGAAAAATTTGTAAATTTTAGGATTACGATTCTGAGATGTTGGAATATTGCGGATTGACGATTGATCGTATTTGTTGAACTTTTTTTTCTCAAAATGGAAAAGTAAAGTGAGCGGCGCTACGCCTATCGTGCGACAGATCACGTCAGAGAGTTGCGACTACTCACAGGGTAAGCGAAAAAATCTGCTCCTTTATGTGGAAAATTTTTTCTGCAACAGACACAACTTTTATGTCGATACCTCGATGCACGAAAAAAAGCTGAACTTTGAAAAGCGGAGGAATCTCGTAGACGAGAAACTCAACTTTTTTCCACCTTTTTTTATTTTAAGAAGCTGAAGGTTTTCCCGTCAAGTTTTTTCCATCGGCATTCTTGAGGAGTTTGAGCGGAATCTTCAAAGTTTTATGTGAAATATTCAATAGAATTTTATACATCGCAATATTACCGGGAATTTATGTGAATTGCAGCACGAGAAATATCCATTTTACATTCAACAATTGCCAACAAATTTTTTTGAAAAGATGAACAATTCCTACGTTCAGGTACAACCGTTTTTTTTTCTAATGCAAAAATTCTGGCATTTTAAGTTTTCTGAAACTTGTAGAATTTATGAATTTTTACAAATATTTTCACAGTTTTAGAAATGTTTGGAACTTTTCAAAAATTTTCCCGCATGGCTCATTTTTCCCGCCTCTCCCGCTATCCCTGGGCAAAATTGTATTCACTTTTTCTTATTTCCAATATTTGTTAGCCGAGGGGATGTAACGGTCATTTTTCTAGTGAATTTAATACCTGCAGTAAGTCGGGACCCTGGCGCCAACGACCTACGGACACGCGAGGCCACGCGAGAAAAGGATCGCATAATCCTCGACAATCGTTCTGGAAGATATTTTATGAGGATTTGCTACTTAACTCGCTCTTAGCCACTTTGTCAAAACTTATGTTTGCCAATAAAGCGAAAATGAAGGAAATAGCGCCTCCTACGAATCGAATCATTAAGTTCGTAATCGTGTGAACCATTCTATAGTCGCGCTACCCGCGGAACTTCAATCCACGATATCTCCTGAGTTTTCAGACTTAGATGAAAAAGTTGTTCAATATAAAATGTGTGTTTTTATGTACCGAACAATATCGATTTTACACTTTTTTCTCACCGTTACCAATTTTCGTTATTAATTTTCAAACGAGTTCACGATTTTCAAAGACGTTAATCTATCAGATATTCCGAAAGTTTCGATCCTTTGAAAGCTTTCCAAAATTTTCATCCAGAAAGAGTTCAGCCCAAAAACACATGTTCGAGATTCCCCGCCCCCCCCCCCCCCCACAACTTTCGTTTGAAAGACTCAAAGCGATAAACCACAATAAGCCGACTTATATTGGACGGTGTACCTCCCTCCCACCCTATTCCTAGGTTTTCCTCATGTACCTCATGTTCCCGGTGTTAGTGAGCCCTCCGGAGGGCTGAAACCGGGCAAAGTGCTCTAATAACTTCCTCCTGGCCCGTCCAGACACCGGTATACGACGCCCATTGTTCATCTTCTTCTTTTACACACGAGTTACATCGCAATATCATTGCTTTTCACTCACGGAATAGCCCACCCCCATCCCCACCCATCCTCCTCCCACTCCCCTGAAATGTGCTTCTGCTCTTATTCCGTGGCTGACTGTTTCATAAGATTTTCCCCATATTCCTCTTTGCTTTTATCTCGCTTAGACCACCATACAACGCATTTTGTACGACGCCGGAAAAGGAAAGAACCAAGAGTGACCCATGGGGAACATACAAAAAAACTTTCAAATTCGTCACTTTGATTCAACTCGATTTGATTGAATAACGAAGATAGAGAAAAGTGCTCTAAATAAAAAATATGCCTTGTTTCACGGGGAATCATTCAGGCTGTATGCGTCATATCGCGATCTGTGATACTTCCTGAGAAAATGGCGATTGAATGTCGGACGGAACGCGCACTCGCTTCCTCCTCGTTGAAATATTGAGAATCCGGGGAACTCGACAGACGAAATTTTTCGTGTCCGATATTTTGTATTATCACTATTTTTTTCTATATCGACTGCTTTCCTCAAAAAATATCGAGTTCCCGCTGGGAGCTCGCGAGCGTTTACACAGTGTTCGCGATACTCCCGCCCACATTTTCTCTTGAATTCTGAGCACTAGAAAAAAAGTTATTCAATGGCAAATGTATATTTTGATACAAGGAAGAAAATTTGAGCGGTTTTTCTGCATCTCTACCCGGTCTAGAGATACTTAGTTATAAGCAAAAAAATCTATATGTTCATGCATTTGTATGTTTTCTTCGTTTCAGGTCCGTCTCGTTTGTACTTCTCACGGCGGTTCTTGACCATATCTCCAGAAGAGAGTACTGAACATCTACCCATGCAGCCGACGGTCGTCATTTCAGTCATAGCGGTTGTACACTTCCAGAAAACCCTGCTACAGTAGCGGGTGCTTACATGGTGGAACCCACCTCCTCCCCCCGAAAGGGTGTGCGCGAATCTAGGACCACTACACTAATGCCCTGACACTGTATGCGTGCGCGCGTGTGTGTGTGTGTGTGAAGCCAATAACGAAAATCTCATTGATGGTTCCGATGCGTTACATTGCCCCTAACATCGGGCTCTTTTCTACCGACAATTGTAACACTTCATTGAAATCTGTGAAACGTACATTCATATACAGCTTATTACACGGCGAGAAAAAAACGTGAATTTTCGTTGTGCGTTTCCGTTGAAAATTACTGTGCTGCACAACAATCGAGGTGCGAACTGCAGACTCACGAAAAATTACCGTGCTGCCTAGGAAAACTTCTTTATCGGCTGAGTAAAATTACAGAATAGTACAGGAAAATTTCCCTGATGGCCTCTGAAAATATCGTTGACAGCACTAGAAAATTTGCTCAATTTTATTTGACTGCTGATCAAAATTCCCTATATCATGGTTTAAAAAAAAAATGATTAATATTTCGATTTTAAATTTTAAATTGAAATAATTGCGTTGGTAATTTTTGTATGAAAGATTGTTTATTATATAGATGTATATACACAGATACTATACATACACATTAATATCATAATTAACTAAGTTTAGAGTCATGGATACACTTTATATTAACTTTTACATAACTTAACATTTATATCCAATTTTTGAGAATGAACTTTGCCCGTTGGAGGCTCGAATTAAGCGAGTTGAACAGCAGCCTGATAACCAATCAGAATCAAGGATTTGCCATACATATGTGGTCTGATACACTTGATGGCATTTAGTATGCACATCCTAAAAAACTGGAAGTAATTCCTTATCTGTTAAATAAAATTTGGACGGAGATCTTAGAATTACTCTATCCACCATATGAAGCGTAGAAAATACGTCCGGGATAGCCTACCATATTACTGGAAAACAGAAAAAAAACCATTAGTACCAGATCTGCAAAATATACATTCATATGATGACACCATTCGATAAAGATAATGTCGTAATTATAGACTAATTCGACAGTATTCAAAAATGGGAAAAAAAAGAAAAAAATACTTACATTAATTATTCAAACTCGGAATCCTTCTTTATTTCACTCTATTTACTATCTCACCAACGGTTTTTTGAAATTTTTGGACTTACAATCTCCACATCACAATGCGAAACGTTATTATGAAGTGACAGTTAGACGTGAACATGCCCGCGAACATGCGCGCATCTACGACTCCCCAATTCAGACAATATTATGAGCGCCGTGAAAAAAAATTGTCACTGATTTGCCCGAACAATTGATTGACGGCACAAATTTCTCCGAAAATCTAGATTTATTGACTGTTGATCAATAATTCCTCGCGGAACCCACCATAAAATTTACGGGACCACGAATTTTCTTGCGCCGTCCTCGAATTTTTCCCATGCTCTATTGGGAAAATTCCGTCCATATATATCAAAATTTTCTGCTCGGACTGACAATTTTTTCTTTCTTAACAATAAAAACGGCGAGCATGGCGCTTTGCGCCTCGTTTCTAGTGCCGAGCACCACAATTTTTCACGGACTTTTCTCTCCGTGTAGCCAATCGGAATTTATAAAAGAAAAACCGGAAAATCATTTTTTTTACAATTAGAAATTCGAGGACAATTTACGCTAATTATGTTAACTACAACAATTACTTTTATTATTGTTATTATTATTCAGTTTTCAGTAAGGCTGATTCTGTTTCATTGGATTTTCCCTATATCCCTGTTTCCGTTTATCTCGCTTAAACCACTATACACAACGCGTTTCGCGTACCCACGGGAATTGAGGGGGCCGAAGAAGGAGTGGGTGGGGGTGAGGAGGGGGAGTCCCTAGTTCTTGGCAGGTTCACGCGCGACTACGTCTCTCGAGAGCCAAAAGGCGGGGTAAAATGAAGAAAGGAAATGAAGAAGAAAAAAATAGAAAGTAAAATGTAATAAAGAGGGAATAGTGAACGGAATAGTAGAAATAGAAGAAATGAGGAAAAGGCAATACAGGAAGTATCGGGAATAAGAGAATGCAGGAAGGAGACCAGTTTCCACATCCGAGATAGGGGGATTTTTCTTGAGAGTTTTTAAAGGGAATGGCATTTGATGGAGGTGGGCTAGCGAGGGTAGGGGGAGGGAATAGGATAATCATTTTTGGTCAATAGATTTTGGGTCAAGATTGATTTCTTTTGACGTTTTGTGATTTTTTATGGTTCTGGGGCATTTAAAATTGTCACACCTTTGTTGAATTTTTGGGATTTTTGAAATTTTTGAAACTTTTGAAATTTTTGAAATTTTTGAAATTTTTGAAATTTTTGAAATTTTTTGACATTTTTGAAATTTTTGAGATTTTTAAAATTTTTGAAACTTTTGAAATTCTTGAAATGTTTGAAATTTTTGAAATTTCTGTAATTTTTGAAATTTTTGAAATTTTTTGAAATTTTTGAAATTTTTGAAATTTTTGAAATTTTTGAAATTTTTGAAATTTTTGAAGTTTTTGAACTTTTTGAAATTTTTGAAATTTTTGAAATTTTTGAAATTTTTGAAATTTTTGAAATTTTTGAAATTTTTGAAATTTTTGAAATTTTTGAAATTTTTGAAATTTTTGAAATTTTTGAAATTTTTGAAATTTTTGAAATGCCGAAGCTTTCGAAGTTTTCAAAATTTTGAAACTCATTTCCATAAATGTTCTCATTGTTAGAAATTGATTACGTATTGTTAAAATTTTTGAGATTATCGAAAATTTTCAGTTCGCTTTCGGAAACCATTTTTGCCCGAAGAGAGACGATCGAGTAACTGTCGGCTACCTTCGGTTAATGTTCGGCAATTTCCGGGCGCCCCGAAGTCTCGAATCTCGTATTAATGCGGATTCACCGGATCTAGTGCAGATATAAGGCATAAAGAGAAAATGTAACCTACAACTCCATAAGGCGAGCTTATCCACTCCCTCGTATTATTATCTCCTCTCGCCAAGTATAAAAATAAAATTAGAGGGGTGTGACATAAAAGAAGGAAAGGGAGTAACGACCGCAGGGACAACACCGGAGACGTCTAATTTGAGGGATAAGGCGTCTAGTTATTGGTCATTCGGGCTCACATTGAGGGGAGACGAAAGTACATAAATATGGATGGGGTCATGTCGGCTTTTCTAAAAAGGTCGTATGTGTTTGTCAAATTTCCACGTGCCACATCATTTAATCTTCGGAAATACAAAGAATAATTAAACGAAGAAATTTAACATCATTGATAGCATCATCAAAATTATTTGAATATTTTCTTTGAACATTCTATGACTTTCCAAGAATTTTAAATTTTTTCAAACTTCTTCCAACCCATCACGGTTTCTTCAAAACAAGGTGAAATTTTCTAGCGAATTTAATCTAATGTTACAAAGTAATTCTGCAATATTATGGTTAGTAAAACACACTCCAGTCATATTTACAATCGGTAAGTTTGGGTCCTTTTAAACACTTCAATCCTTTATAAAAGACATCACCAATTCTCAAAATTTCCTAGCATTATTCCTAATTTTTCAGAATTTCACTCCGTTAATTATATCACTCTGATTCTGCATAGTGTTGTCAAGTTGTTCTGACATTTTGCAATTACCGGTAGAAGAGGGGCCTACTTTATCCACTATCGGTACATTTAAGAGCTTTTTGGAATAGCCAGGAATTAACAGATTCGCCGAGTTACTTCATTTAATGTTGTGGAGAAACTCCGTTCCGCAAGGGGTCGTGGCGTACACGGTGTTCCAAAAATGTGGAGTTTGATTTTGAGGGTGATAAGAGGATGAAATTCCAAGTCGACAGTTCAGTTTCAATTTTCCTGCCCCCCGCCCCCCGTGAAGTCGTTGACGTTTGCAATTGAACAGCTACAGCACTGTGAGTTCCAAGAACGGTTCCAAGTGAACTTACCCCAGCTTAGAACATCTCCCGAAATTCTACCTCCATCTGGAGTAGTATTTGGAGTTCTTCCTGAAACACTGCCGGACTTAATAGTAATTTGGATCCAATCTTGCGGCTGTTCTTCCACGTGCAGCGATTCTTGGAACCGTTCCCGGAACTGAACTTCCATCTGGAACCGTTCCTGGAACGGTTTGCGCAACTGGAATTCTACCTGGACGCGTTCCCAGAACCGACCCATCACGTGATACAGTTCTTGGAACGGTTTGTACACTTGGAACTGTTCTAGGAACTGAAAGCATGGGCCCAGTGGATTAAGCAGTGCTGTTACTGTTCAACTTCAAACGTTAATTCATGGCACAGCGTGTGTAATGAATTATATGCAAACGTAAATAAAAACAAAGAAGATTGTTTCAAATGTTTTTAATAAAATTTTAGATTTAAAAAAATCAATTAGCGTAATAGGGTTGGGGAAGAGAAATTTTTAGGGAGGAATTGGCCAAGTAGCTCGGAAATGTTACGACTGTCGGTAAAATAGTGGTCGTTGTTACGGGCCGTTGGTAGAATACCGCGGGTACATCAATAGATGGCAGATATATTAGTAGATGCTAGGGACTTCGGATTTGACGTATGACGCGTCTAGTTATTGGTCACTCGGGCTCACAGAAAGGGGAGGAGCACATGAATATGGATGAGGTCATTTTGCGTGGGGTTTCTGAAAAAGGTCACATAAGTCAAATCCGCACGTGCCGGAGAGCTTAGAGTCATTCGGATATTTTCGGGTATATTTTTTTTTCACCAGACAATCTTCATTGAGTCGTTTGATATAAAGACATACAATCGCAACTCCAAATTCTCAAAGTTCTTAATTTGTAAAATTGACTAAATGAGAGAATCGAACACTGGCATATGTTTTACCCAATGTGACAAACTGAAAAAATCAGAAAATGGATGGATTTGGAGAACGAGGAAAACTCCATTTTGAAGACATTGTAACATTTCTGAGATTGTAAAAATCTTCAGAAGTTCAAGTTTGCGACTTTCAAACCCTTCAAGGTGCCAAGATTTCCAAATATTTTAAAAATTGTAAAATTTTAAAAATTTTTAAAAATTTAAAAAATTTTAAAAAATTTCAAAATTTTAGGAATTTTGAAAATTTTGGAAATTTTGAAAATATTGAAAATTTGGAAAATTCTGAAAATTTTAGAAATTTTTAGATTTTTAAAGATGATGGAAAATTTTGAAAAAATGAAAGGTGTGCAAATATGAAACTTTTCAATGTCAAATCGTTAAAAGCAGTAATGGAAAACTTTGAAATCACATGAACACTAATAGGCGATAAGGGAGGCGAATAATCGGAAGGACATCTCGTGAAAAAACAAGTGGATCGTCTGGCGATTTGCCTCAATATCCGGATTGAAGAAAACACCAGGGATTGAGTTTTGTCTCGACTATTTTCTCAGCAGACTCGAAGCGATAGTAAGTGCTCTGGGAAGAGGGAATAAAAGAAAAATCTGACCCCCTTAATACGATTGACACGGCACAATACGTTTCTACTCTGCATTGCCTTTGACCCTCGCTTGAAAACTCAAAGAACTCTATATAAATTGATACGATAAAGATTATCTTTGTGTTAAGGGTGGCATAAATATTTTAAGGACGATTCAACTACATGAATGAAGGGGTGCCATCATTCTCTTACCACCCACGGTATTCCGAGGCAATCTGATTTTTTTGGCAAAACTAAAAATTAATTTGCAGTTTGGAAAGATATCTACAAAATTGCAAAAGTTCAATTTCTTTGGCAATGCCCATTTATTTTTTTTCACAAAGTGGAAGTAATATTTTCTGTAAGAAACAAAAATTATTTATATTTTGAACAAAAGAAAACTGTGATGCTGAAATTTGAAAAACAAATATATATGTTTACTATTATTATTTATCCCTTTTTACAAGCTATTTTGACTTTCAGACACCAAGACTTTGGGCGAGTTCAAAAGTTTCAGGTGCTTCGACAATTTCAAATTAAAAAAAAATATCAAAAATGGGCAAAATTTATATGCTTCTCTATGCACGAGAAAAAAAATTCCGATTAGATTTGACCGCACCCCTATACACATACACATACACATACATACACATATGGGAGAAACCTACTTCCCCAAACCAAGGGTGCCAAGGGTGGGCTCGCTATAACAGCCCATGAAGCAAACATGAACAGCGATGATAAAACAATAGTATCCCACGCGGACAACCCCCAAAAGGGAAATTCCGCCGTCGGTTCCTACCAGGTGAAAGCCCTGATGGCCGGCGCTGGCTCCTCGGATTGTGGGAAGAGCCAACCATCACTGGATTGTCCCCGGGTGGCCCACTTGGCCCCAAATGTTACAAGTGGAAAATCAGCATGGGATCAGCAGGAAAACGATCTGGCAACGCTGGTGAACCTCCTCAAGGATAAAAATCGGCGAACCATCAACGAAGAGATCCGGAGTCTAGCTAGAAAGATCCAAATATCGGCCAAGCGGATAGGGACCATGACGGAAACCGGAAGATCGGACTCACCGTTGCCAGCAGCGGCATGGCTCACCCCCCCCCCTCCCCCCGGGTCCTAGGTTGTCGCAGGTGAACCGAGGAAACGGCCACAATGCCATGGAAAAACCGGGAACATCCCATGAAACGCCGACCAGACGAGAAAAAAGAAAGGAGAGAACTCCTCCCGATGACATCGCGGGCAAAAAGTACAAGAGTACCGAAGATGAGGCATCAGCAATGCCGTCTATTCATATGGAGAAGCTGACGAGAAATGGGACCCGGTCAGATGAAAACAGGGCCAAAGAGCAAGCCTCGAATTCTGTTACAGAAGACGATGGAAATGTTTGGGAGAAAGCCAAGAGACGGAGGAAAAAACAGAATCCGTCCCAAAATCTTCCAGGAGCTACGCAGAATCAACCACGGTCGAAAAAGAAAGCAGCGATTCGACCTGATGCGCTAATTATTCCCTCGACGAGGAAAGATACGTACTCGGAAATATTGGGACGAATAAAGAAGGACCAAGGTGTTTATGCGGCTAGCTCATGCGTGGAAAAAATCCGTAAAACAGCTTCCGGAGACGTTCTCCTAATCCTTGCGAGAGGAAAGAAGGACGAAGGTGTTGAGTTAGAGAAGGCACTAGCTGGAGCCCTCCAAAACGAAGCTAAGGTGTTTAATAAGGGACCTCAACAGGAACTCGAAATCAAAGACCTTGATGACGTCGCTACGAAAGAAAACATACTCGATGCCCTGAGAAAAGCTGACGGCACGGACAGTGATATTTCACTGGGTGCCATCAAGTCTCTTCGCAAGGCATACAGAGGGACACAATCGGCCACGGTGGTACTCCCTGCCACTACTGCAGGAAATATACTGAGTAAAGGTAGCAAAATACGAATAAGCCTGGGATATGCGCGCATCGTGGCGGTGGTAAGGCCGCTGAAGTGCTTCAAGTGCTGGCACTACGAGCATCTTGCTGTTAATTGCCAGAGCCCCATTGACCGATCAGACCTGTGCTATAAATGCAGTGAACAGGGGCACAAAAGCTCTGACTGTGAAGAGTCTCTGAAATGCGTTATATGCGTAGAACTGGAGCCAACAAAAGACCATGCCCATGTAACTGGTAGCATCAAATGTCACTAGGGTGCACTCCAGAAGATCCGTACACAGTCATGTACACAGAGTGTTACAGGTGAACCTGGCTCACTGCGCCATAGCACACGATCTGCTGACGCAGACGGTTCGAGACCTGAAGATTGATGTTGCCGTGATTTCGGAACCTTAAAGGAACCTATATATCCAAAACTGGGTTACCGATACATATGACGGTGACCAACAGTCTGGATTCGTTGTGGTCAAGGTCAATGGTATCCATTTCTATAGCTGCTATGCACCACCAAGCCTTTGTTATGAAGGCTTCACAGCATTCCTAGATAGACTCGTGGCGGATGCGAAACAGCATTTCTCGGTGGCAGTTGCGGAAGATTTCAATTCCTGGGCAGTTGACTGGGGAAGCAAGGAGACGACTCAGCGAGGACGCGCTCTACTCGAAGCTTTTTCGACTTTAGATGTCGTCCTACTGAATGATGGAAATGAACCGACATTTCGCAGAGGGCGAGCGAGCTCATGTATAGATCTCACCTTCTTCAGCAGCAGCCTGATCAAAGGCAACTCTGCATGGGAAGTATCCGCGATCTACACTGCCAGTGATCATCGGGCAGTACTTTGGGAGGTGTCGGTTGATTGGAGGTCCGCAGCCACACCGGAAAGAACAAATGCAGTCGGCTGGAATGTGAGAAAATTTGACATTGTCACTTTTCTTATGGCACTGAAGACTGTCCCATTAGGCAATAAGGATACCACACAAAAAGTAGACGAAACCATGCGGAGAGTCACAGACGCCTGCGATGCGACTATGCCCAGGAAGGTTAGCGGAAACCGACGGCCACCGGTGTATTGGTGGAGCACTGAAATTGCGACGCTCCGCATGGAATGTTTCGTAGCGAGAAGATCTTGGCAACGCGCAAGGAAGAAATCCAATCCCGAAAGCCTCGAAGTGAAGTATAAAGCCGCTAAGCGTAAACTTACGAAGGCCATAAAGCTTCGCAAACGAGAATGCTAGAACGAACTGGTGGAGGAAGTGGAAAGGGATCCTTGGGGCAGACCGTACAAGGTGGTTATGACCCGACTCAAGAGCCAGCCGATGTCATCACCGACCTGTCCTAGGCTTCTGGAGAGAATTGTCTCAGTCTTATTCCCTCAACAAACTAGGGTGACCAAAAAGCAGGTGGAGGGTGGTATCGTCGACGGAATACCGCCGGTTACAGCTGATGAACCATTGCAGGCCTGTAGTAGAGTGGGCAACAACAAGGCCACTGGTCTCGATGGTGTGCCAAACATAGCGTTGAAGTCCGCCATTAATGCAGCACCTGGAATTTTTCTCCACATGTACAATGCTTGCATTCAGGAAGGTATCTTCCTCAACAGATGGCAGCAACAGAGACTCGTACTGCTTCCTAAGGGAAAAAAGCCCCTGGACGAACCGTCATCATATCGTCCACTCTGTATGCTGGATACGGCGGGCAAGATCCTGGAGCGCATTATACACCAGAGAATTGAGGCAGTGGTGGAACCCCTGTTGGCCGAAGCTCAATACGGCTTCATACAACGACGATCTACGTTGGATGCTATAGACCTGGTGGTCCAAACAGCGAAGAAAGCAATCGATAGCAGGCGATGGAAAAGAGGTACGAAACATTATTGTTTGGTTGTTACCCTGGACATCAAGAATGCCTTCAACTCGGTACGGTGGGATTCTATCCTGGCGGCATTGTCGAAGCTGCAAGTACCGGGATATTTGCAAAAGATGGTAGACAATTACTTTACCGACAGAATACTCAGATATGACACAGAGGTAGGTCCCAAAACATATAAGGTGACTGGGGGCGTACACAACGAAGTATTGCTCAGCAGCTGTTCCGTCGTGGTCTGGGGACAAACCGAACTGTATTGTATGTGACAAGGGGTATTGTCCTTTGCACGTTATATTTTATTTGTTAATTTTGTAAGTTTTTTTTTTGTAACTTTGTTAATAAAGGAAAAGTATGGAAAAGAGAAAGGAAAGAGAAAGAAGGAAGTGTGAGGAAGGAGGTTGACTTCTTTCTTTCTCTTTCTTTAAAAAAAAACATACATTCACATACATACACATAAGAGTCGGGGCTTTGGCGTAGTGGTAGAGTATCTGCCTATTACTCCGAAGGTCCTAGGTTCGCGCCCGGAGAATATTTTTCCATCATAGGTGTCGGCCATCGCAGTACAGGGGTTTCTGGAGGTTTACCCTGTATTTAGAAATACGATGGCCTAACAATGGCGAAAGTCGGCCCCAGCCGCATGGGTGGGTGTCCGGTGCGCCCCCTGAAGGAATGCTTACACGGTCGCTACCGGGGGCGTACAAATGAGAGGGAGGGAGGAAAAAAAAAGTCTAACTCATCGCGAAGTCACCTGCGGTGTCCCGGGTAGTGACCCCGCGGAGCCCAGGTAGTCCCAAGGGCCCTCAGGTAGGCCCCCAGGTAGTTCCCCACTAGGGTCACTACGTGGAGTGCAAGGGCAACTATCTGGGATGCAAGGGCAACTACCTGGGGTTCAAAGGGCAACTACTTCCCGACTAGAAATTCAGATAAGGGTCAAGTAAGGCCCTGACCAGGGTGCCGTATTCTGCACATACGGGCCTCATCCGGTAAAAAAGACCATGGCTTACGTAGGCCGGATACGGGGTGAAACACTGTGTCACGCCCGGGCCTGGTCATGTCTGACAAACGAAGGGCCGGATGAGGCTAAGGACTTCAGGGCTGGGAGAAGATGGCGAGGTTAGGGCCGGGAGAGGATATCCTCATCAATAAGAAATAGAAAAAAATCATCATTTAGTCCATGTTATTGATTGAATGCTGTTAGTGAACATTAGTTTCATACTTCCAATTTTGTAACAAGTATTAAAATGAATTTCTCTTAGTACCATTACCTTATATTATATATAATAGGCAAACATTTAGTCTTGAACATTGCAAAAGTATGCATATATTTTTGCATATTGCCATTAATTCTGGATCCAGATTCTGCCATACGAATATTTTTTTGTTTTTTTTTTTCCTTTTTTTTGTCTCCGTCCTTCTTGCATCGGTCGGAATCCATGAGAAAATATTTTTGAAAAATCTTGTCCGGCGGCTGGGCGCGAACCTAGGACCTTTGGAGTAGCAGGCAGATACTCTACCATTACGCCAAAGCCCCGATACTACCATACGAATATTGAATTTTTCAGTTCGTTCATCTCACTTTTAGTTTATTGCTATAACTTTAAGAAAATACGAAAATCAATTCCGTTCAATACTATATATTTGCGAAGAAACAAATCGACAAAGAATAATGAACATGGGACGCGATTCGGCTTGTCTTAGTTCTCCTTTACCTGGATCTGGTGGATTGTGAATTATATTCATCTGCACCCACTGACTCGAGTTTCACGCCGGCAGGGCCCACTCGTGCTTTACGGATGCCTTGCTTCGGGATACCGCATTTCAGCCGGATCAAGACCTGAGCAACTCGAAAACGGCACGCCGCTGCCTGCCATGGTTGATAGGGCCAGGAGCAGGCCTTGATCAAGGATGCTTGTCTCCGGATTACCAGACTTGTACGCTATCTCAGCCACATGTGGCATCAAGCAGGGTTACTGACGAAAACCGGACTTGGCATGCCTTACTGCTCCCTGGGCAAGACCTGATCATGTTTAACGGACAGAAACCTTACCCAGTATTCCTTATTATCTCCTAAACAGGACCGTATGAAGCACGCCTGAGCTCAGCCGCGCTCCGACATTTGGTATTTCTGCCGGACCCAGACCGGGTCTGCATAAAACCGGCATGCCGTGACCCGGCACGGTCGATACAGTCGAAGTCCGGTCCTGATCAGGCATGCCTGTCTCCGGATTCCCTTGTGACATCAACCCTGCCCGACGAATTTGCTAGTCGGACTGGGGTGCAAAGGCAACTACCTGGGGTGCAAAGGGTCACTACCTGGGGTCAAACCGTCACTACCTGGGGTTTCAAGGGTCATTATCTGGGGCGCAAAGGCTCATTATCTGGGGTGCAACGGTCACTATTTCAGGGGAATACACGTCCTCCAATTTTAAAAAAAATAAATTATGTACAGACACCTTAGACCCTTATAAGAATCTAAACAAAAATTCAGTCTTATCTAAACGAACATTCTCAACCTAAGAATTTAAAAAAAATTGTTATTGTGCTTAGTTTGTTCTCAATAAAGATTCATAAAGATGGGAACTTCAAAGGAAACTAAGCAAATAAAAAAAAATTGATGTGTCCAACTCAGGACTAAGTCACGAGTTCATTGGACCCTAGCAATTCGTAGATATCCCATACAAGTGCCTCCCCCATAGGTCTGCAATACTTCTTTTCCCGAGGAAAAGGTTTAGAGTATATAACACGTGTACGTGTATCGCAGTGGGACGATAAAGCTGCATTATTTACTGTGAGCCGGCCGTGCCTCGTCGAGTCTGCAATTTTTATTTCGTATAGTCGTGGCCCCGGGATGAAGAAGGCAAAGTTTAAAAAATAAATGGAGTCAAAATAAAAGGTGAGAAGAATGAAAAACAACGAGAGATACGTGAAAGGGCGATACCAATGCGGATGTTACATTCAAGGCCGGGGCCGCCATTTCCTATGCATTGAATTGAATTTCCCCACTACTTTTTTTTCTGTTTTTCTTATTTCGGAAGAGAAATAATTGAAGACCAAACGCCTGATCTGCCTCTTAATTTGACATGGATATGGACATGGATATGGACATGGATATGGACATGGATATGGACATGGATATGGACATGGATATGGACATGGATATGGACATGGATATGGACATGGATATGGACATGGATATGGACATGGATATGGACATGGATATGGACATGGATATGGACATGGATATGGACATGGATATGGACATGGATATGGACATGGATATGGACATGGATATGGACATGGATATGGACATGGATATGGACATGGATATGGACATGGATATGGACATGGATATGGACATGGATATGGACATGGATATGGACATGGATATGGACATGGATATGGACATGGATATGGACATGGATATGGACATGGATATGGACATGGATATGGACATGGATATGGACATGGATATGGACATGGATATGGACATGGATATGGACATGGATATGGACATGGATATGGACATGGATATGGACATGGATATGGACATGGATATGGACATGGATATGGACATGGATATGGACATGGATATGGACATGGATATGGACATGGATATGGACATGGATATGGACATGGATATGGACATGGATATGGACATGGATATGGACATGGATATGGACATGGATATGGACATGGATATGGACATGGATATGGACATGGATATGGACATGGATATGGACATGGATATGGACATGGATATGGACATGGATATGGACATGGATATGGACATGGATATGGACATGGATATGGACATGGATATGGACATGGATATGGACATGGATATGGACATGGATATGGACATGGATATGGACATGGATATGGACATGGATATGGACATGGATATGGACATGGATATGGACATGGACATGGATATGGACATGGATATGGACATGGATATGGACATGGATATGGACATGGATATGGACATGGATATGGACATGGATATGGACATGGATATGGACATGGATATGGACATGGATATGGACATGGATATGGACATGGATATGGA
Source organism: Asobara japonica (assembly GCA_026005395.1). Lineage (NCBI taxonomy): Eukaryota > Metazoa > Arthropoda > Insecta > Hymenoptera > Braconidae > Asobara > Asobara japonica. The sequence continues at coordinate 2,680,630 of BQMI01000393.1, forward strand.
CATGGATATGGACATGGATATGGACATGGATATGGACATGGATATGGACATGGATATGGACATGGATATGGACATGGATATGGACATGGATATGGACATGGATATGGACATGGATATGGACATGGATATGGACATGGATATGGACATGGATATGGACATGGATATGGACATGGATATGGATATGGACATGGATATGGATATGGATATGGATATGGACATGGGTATGGACATGGGTATGGACATGGATATGGACATGGATATGGACATGGATATGGACATGGATATGGACATGGATATGGACATGGATATGGATATGGACACGGACAAGGATATGGACATGGATATGGATATGGACACGGACAAGGATATGGACATATCATATCCACATCATATCCATATCATATCCACATCATATCCACATCAGATCCATATCATATCCACATCATATCCATATCATATCCATATCATATCCATATCATATCCATATCATATCCATATCATATCCATATCATATCCATATCATATCCATATCATATCCATATCATATCCATGTCTGTAGTTGTGTATTGGCCGCCCAATTTTCATCCATAATTTTTACGTTGGTCTGCACCTCGTCTCTATTTTTTTCTTCACATTTACTCCTCGTGTTTTGGAGAGAAATAATTGAAGACGGAACACCGGAAAAAACACCTAATTTGAGGGCTTCCGAGAGAATTGCGTCACATGTCGATGAACGTGAATTAAAAACAGAAAAAGGAACGAGAAGACACAGTATCATGGGTGTGATGTGTCACATGACAAAACGAAACATGCGGTAATTACAATGCGCTATTACCTGTCCTCTGATTCTTTCATTCGACGGAAACAAGAAACCCGAGAGGGCACATTGTAATTACGGAGTGAATTTTTTTTTTTTGAAGTGAAAGTTCTGGAGGCCACACGGTGTAAGGTGGTTGAAGTGTAAAAAATCTCATACCATGATAGGCAAAGTTATCAATTTTGTAAGGTTCTGAAAGATTGAGAAACCGGAGAGAGTTTTGCTAATCTTTGAAATCTCAAGAAAGGTGATTGCTTTGTGTCTTTTGCACTTCTTGATAATTTTGAAAATTGAGGAATTATTTGAAGGCCCCGAAAATTTTAAAAATTCGAAAAAGCCCCAGTTATGTCATCCAAAAAATGCCAATTATTCAACGAAGCGCTAATTTCTTTTTTTTTCGCTTGCATTGTGAAACAAAAGATGCAAACAATATTTTGCCGCCAATGGACCAAAACTGAGATAAAATAAAAGGGTGAGAGTATATCCACTGGGAATAAGAAAAAGTGATCTCTTTTTACGACACAACTTTCGAGGCTTCAGCAGTCGTAGGTAGAATGTAACGTTCAATCTACATTTCCGTTGTGCTTTTCCTCGGTTCCCCATTTTCACGTGACATAATCCACTCGTGAAAACAAAGTAACGGATGGAATGGGTGGAGATGTAGGAAAATTGGAATGCCGCCGTGCAAAAAAATATGGATGAAAAAATTGCACTCTAGATGTATTATTTTCAGCTTCATATATAGAAAACAAATTTTCTTTTTCACGGAGTTTATCAAATTTTTCCAAGACCGTCAAATTCGACTAAAAATTTGGGAAATTTTTTGACGCTGTATAATTTCGAAACCTTCAAAAGTTCAGGAATAGTTTTGACTCTGTTCATGTTGTTTACTATAATTGGTGTTTACAATGTTGAATAAACATTGTCAATTTTTTTTGAAATTTTTGAATTCAGTAATTTTGTTTTTCGCATTGTTTAATGTTGAATTTTTTTTTGAAAACTATGCCTATCTTATACGGATATGAGAAATATGGGAAGTTTTCGAGAAAATTAGGTTATGGGTGCAATTAAACCGCTTGCATGACAATGTCGGAACTATTAATCAGTCTTACCAACACGAGTATGAGTAATTAGGCGGTCCCGGTGAGTCCTGCATTATTACATCTTAGGTAGTGGCACTACACCGTAGTGCAGCATCCTGAAATCTCACTGATGATTTGCATTTGCATTTTGGTACTTGGGCTAATTAAAAAAAAGCGCTCGTGCCGCATGAAATCTCCGCGTTTCAGGCATTCATTACTTGACATTTTCGAGGTAGGCTAAACCTGAATAAAAATGTTTTGGAAAAAATGAAGTTTCAAATTGTTGTAAATCGGGATGGTCTGAAGATTTGAGGAATCGCAAAAAAATGGATGTTTCAAAAATTTCCAAAATTTTCACAAATTTCAGACACCTTAAAAATTGCAAAAATGAATTTACGATTTTTTTTTGCAGGTTCAAAAACAAAATTTTGATAATTGCAGAAAGTTGGAAAGTTGACGAAATCTAGGAATGAAGAAAAAAAATTCTGAAAGTTAAGAAAAATTCCCGTATTGCCAAATTCTTAGGAGTTGAATGAATTACAAATCTCAAATTTGCTAACAAATTATTAAAAATTTCCCAAGACCTTCCGAAAACGTTCACACATTGCAAATGCTGTAAACATTGTTAGAACTAAAGAACCCACCAACATCATAAAAAATCTAAAAATTCCAGCCAATTTGAAAACTCTCAAAACCGATTAAAAATTTCGAAAAAAATGTTATCGTCGTAGCTATGATTAAAGCTCGTCTGAATCGAGATTAACATCCCCCCACATACGACTTTTCCCCCATATTTTGATCCCCATAAATTTTTTTCTCCTGCCATAGAACAAGGTGCACAAGGTACACGGTGGTCGCGCCCTCGCGACGTTTATGGTGTTTATCGTGTTTATGGGACATAACACACCGGGCATTTCCTCCAGTCGCAATGGGAGTTGCCGACACTCCACTAAAATTAAGAGACTGAAAGCTCTCGCAAACGTTCGAACGACCCCCCCGCGGCCCTCCACTGTTTCTAGATGGCATTCCTGGGTCACAGTAAAAAAAATGGACGAACTTTGGGTGTGCCCGTCTATGAGTTGAACCCTTAACTTCGCATTCGCGTGAAAAAACCTCGCGCATTTCGCGAGCGCTAGTCGCGTTACTTCAACCGGCGATGCCGTAATTGTGATTGGTAGCTACCAATATCTATATAACTTTTTTTTTGCACAAAATGTATCCACACACACACACACCCACCTACACCTCCACCTCCACCCGCACCCACACCCCCACCTCCACTTTCACCCCCACCTCCACCTACACGTACACGTACACACACACCCACACCGAGACTCATATCTGCACCGACACCCACACCCATACCCACACACAGTCGGGGCTTTGGTGGTGTAGGTAGAATATTTGTCTACAACACACACACCGATATGAAATTGCACTTCTCTTGAAAGTTTTATTTTGTGCCCAGTATGTATTAATGTAATTGTGTATATAATAAGATTGCCTACTACATTTTCACCATGTGCCATACCATAAAATACTTTTGATAACAATTCAATTTATGCTGAGTCCATACGACATGAGACATTCACTTGGCGAATGATTATCCCTTCGATACCGAGTGCATTAGATTGATAAGTGAAAAAAAGTTTTATCCATCTCGTAAAGCCCCTTTAGACCCGGTGATACATCCAATCGCTTCTCCGGAGATAAAAGAACGGAGACAGAAGTGAGTAATACGACAGAAATGCTCGAGAATGGGAAGGACTTCAAAGTTTTAGAATCGCCCGCATGAAAAGAGAGGTATGGGGGAAAATAGGTGGGCACTGTATAATTTATTGATTGCTATATATGGAAGGAATATTGGTAGTGTATTGGCGGAGCTAACCTAACCAAAAAATGGGCTTTGAAACTTTTTGCACAAACGCATTCGCCCCCTTAATTTTTCAAAAATTGAAACCGATAAACTTGGAGAAGCGGGAAAAAATTTTGAAAAATTGCGACCAATGAACTTGGAAGAGCGGAAAAAATTGGGAAAAATTGCGAGGAGAATACTGAAAACAAACAGAATACGTAAATTGGATGCACTCCATTAAATAGCCCACCATATGAATAAAATAAGCCAAAAAAAAAAAAAAATGAAAACACGAGGACCCATGCATTATGCACAGAGGGGCAGAAAGCCCTCGGGTTAAGTTTCTTCAAGTACGTTTTCTTTTCTCGTATAACTCAGAAGTACTTCCCCCTCCCACCACCCACACACATCAAACAAGTGAGTATCGCAAACTACAAGCGAGTGCTCCATGTGTGCGTTAACTCCTTCAACTTATTCAATTCGTACCCCGGGACTCACCACTTGTAAATTTATTTTGCAATTCAATCAAGAAGGTCTCTACACATTCCACTTCCCACACCCGGAGTGTTTTTTTCCGCCACACGCAGGAATAAGTCAGCACTCACGGAGAAATGGGGAAAATGGAGAGGCACGTGTGGCGCAAAACTACATGGGCCAAATGGGCTAAAGTTTTGCGCCCCCTGAGGAAACATGGGGGTGCAATTTCCACCTAGACCATGTCTACCATATTTTGTTTTATTCTCCTCTTTTTTGTTTGGAGAATTTCCCACTGGTTCGATTGTGTGGGCAATTTTAGTTTCCTTCATACACTTTCAAGATTCTGCAAACTTTCCAAAAAAAAGTTTCCAAATTTCGAACATTTGGTATATTTGGGAAATTTGGAAAATTTGGAAAATTTGGAAAATTTGGAAAATTCGGAAAATTTGGAAAATTTGGAAAATTTGGAAAATTTGGAAAATTTGGAAAATTTGGAAAATTTGGAAAATTTGGAAAATTTGGAAAATTTGGAAAATTTAGAAAATTTGGAAAATTTGGAAAATTTGGAAAATTTGGAAAATTTGGAAAATTTGGAAAATTTGGAAAATTTGGAAAGTTGGGAAAATTGGGAAAATTTTGGGAAAGAGGGAAAATTTGGAAAAGTGGGAACAATGGAAAAATTTGGAAAATGTGAGAAAATTCGGAAAAGTGGGAAAATTTTGGAAAATTGAAAAAAATTGGAAAAGTGGGGAAAATCGGGAAACCTTCGGAAATTTTGAAAAACTCGTGAACTTGGGAAAACTGGGAAATGAGGAAATTTTCACAAATATTTGGATATTTTGGAGCTCTCATGGTATTGCAAGAAAATAACGAACTGAGGAAACTAATTTTCGATATAGTGAGATTGTTGATCCTGTCCGTGTTCTGGACCAATAATCGTAAGGCCCGTCACGTTCTAGTGAATGGCCTGCTTCCGGTTAACGAGTCCGCTGCGTCGTTAGTACGCGAGTAAACCGGTCTTTCCGTTGTTGCAATAACAATTAGATAATACAAGGACTGACGGCTTACTGCGGGACTAACCAAGAACTTGGCGAAAAAACATTTCAGATCAAAAATCGCGATGCAAGAATGATCTTCTACGGATTGAAGCATAAACTTCTCGATGGCTTGAAAAGCTCGCGGACCTGCACGCGGTTCCTCTCCCGCCCCCGCCCCCCCTGTACGACGTAACTCGCGTAACTTGCGCGATTTTACGGAAGAATATATTTAATGATACAATCCCGATTCGGAGATAAGAAAATCCGATTCGGGGATAACAAAACCCGATTCCGGGATAACAGATCCCGATTCGGGGATAACAAATCCCGATCCGGGATAAGAAATCTTAATTTGGAGTTCAAAAATCCACATGTGGGCAAAATAATATGAAATCTTAATACTGGGATAAAATATCCGGCACTGGAGGATCCAAACATCCCCGAAGTGAGGATGACAATTTCCCCTTCATTTTGGCATCGTCGAACATGTCCTATGATTTTATGCACCTTAAGAAATCCCCTAAAATTTACTAAAGCTTCCTGCGATTCTATGAAATTAGGTAGGGCACAACGGGATAGAGTTCTAGGGAATTTTGGAACTCTATACAGTATCCTACAGAGTTCTAGAGAATTCTATAGAATTCTCTACGTACTACTTTATATACCTCCATGAACTCGTATAAAATTCGATGAAATTCCCTGAAATTCTATAGAATTAGATAAAATTCTCTCACGTACTCCAGTTTTTAGGCAACTGTTGTTTCTCTCCCGCGTTTCTGATATCACCCGAAAGCCCTCCGCTCCGAAGCAGCCGTGACAACAGCTTTCGCTCCCCTGCGAGCTGTAAATCATTCCCCCCCCCCTTCCCCACCCACTCGCCCACCTGCCATTCCCCACCCCTCGCCCAGGTCTGTTTAACTCCTTTTCCATATTGCCATCTCCCTTGCACTTGATACCCGAGTGTGCAGTGCACATAACCCGGCAAAACATTTATCAATTATTCCACGTAAAGTTTTTTCCGTAAAACGACACGACGGACAATCATGTAATTCAGTTCACGTCCGTAACACCCGCTCAATTTTAACTGTTGAAGTCAAATTGCCCGGGACTACTTCACAAATGCTTTTCGCCATTTGTAATCCTCAATTAAAGCGCAATTATGGTCATATTTGAGGAGACTGAAGAAAATGTGTCGGGGGGGGGGGGGGGGGGGGGGGGGGGGAGGAAGGAGGGGGGGGGAGGAAGGAGGGGGGGGGAGGAAGGAGGGGGGGGGAGGAAGGAGGGGGGGGGAGGAAGGAGGGGGGGGCGGTGTGAAACTTTTTTTTTGTAATTTCGACATTTTGAAAATCTCTTTATTATCAAATTTCTCAATCATACCGAAGAGGTGCGGAGGAGGGGGGGGGGAAAGGAGTGGCAGGGGGAGGGGAGGGGTTTGGAAACGTTTTTTTTTGTAATTTTAACATTTTAAAAATCGCTTGATTTTCAGATTTTTCAATCATGTCGAAGAGATATGGAGGGGGGCGGGGGGAGTTGAATCTTCGCCATTTTTTATTTTTCCAAATTTGCCATTTTTTAGCGTTGTCAATTTTCGAATTTCAAGATTCAAAGATTTTTTAATAATAAATAATAAATAATAATTGATATTAATAATTTTTTAATAGTAATTACCGACATTTGTAAAGCATCGGTGCAAAGCTGAAAAAATACGCGGCACTTATGAGGAGGTCAATAATATTATTTTTAATAGCCATAGTTAGGACATTTTGAAATTGACGACCTTCCCCAAAAATGGCGGTTTTTTTCTTCACATTTTTTTTTTCATGAATAAACCATTTGTCTTTCAGATAAAGTTCAATTAAAGCTAAACACGGAAATATTAAAGAAGCGCGGTGGGTGGGGTTGGGTGGGTGAGGGGAGGGCAGGGAGTTATTCAAGCCGCAGAATATCAAGGGGTTTGAGGGCAATACTCAACTTCGAGAGGAGGCTTTCCAATTTGCAAGTTCTTATGGCGGGGGTACTACAACTTTTCTAATAAATGCCGAAGGTACAGAGTGGCCTGCAAAATTTTACTAAATCGATATTTTATATTCGTTATTGCTTATAACGGAGATGTGATGATATCGCAGTTTGTGCATTCAATTAAAAGCGGATATTGTAACTCAAAGTAATTTGTTCAAGGAAAAACTTGAGCGTTGACATTTCTAGGTAGGAAAACTTATTTGCCAATAAGAAAATTGAGTATTTTGAAAATTATAGACGAATAAAAATTTGAGGGCATTTAAGTTCCTTTTTTTAAGTCTGAGTCTTTTCAAAAAAACCAAAAGTTGGTTGAATTCCTGGAATTCAAGATGCTTCGAAAATTTGAACAAGATAAAAGGTGTTACAAATTGAAGATTCATGAAGATAATCACAGGACGCAGTCAAGTGATCATGCTCAGTGAATGGTCAGACGAAATCCATGAATATTTATCTGAATAAATTCTTCGAAAAAAATGAAAGCTTCCAAGAATATTGAGAATTTCAAAAAATTCCAAACGTTTCAAAATTTCCAAAACCTTCGAAATGTGAAAAATACCGAAACCAGGAATTTCGGGGATTCCACTAAAAATTCAAACTAATTAAACATTATAACATTTTCCGAGAAAATCTAAAAGACACGAAAAAAAAACAATTTCAAAAATTCAAAAATCTCGAAAATTTTGAAAAACGTAGATCTCTAAAAAATTGGAAAGATTTGTCTGGCTTCCAGCTTGATTTTTTTTCTATAAATTTAAACTTTTTTCAAAATAGATGTGCGGGTGCGGCAAATAATTTTGGCAAATCGTTTTGCGGCAAGAATAGCAGGTTTAACCCAAAAGGTAAGCGATTAACATCGAGCGATTGGTCGAGCGGTCCGATGGGTCGTTAGGTTTTCGGCTGACCCGGCGAATACTCTTCGACGGTGCTCCATTGTCTGCCCTCCCCCCTCCCCACCCACCGACTCGGATTTTCCTTTTTCTCGTTTTCCCGGGATGTACGTGAGCAATTACGTTGCCATATAGGAGAAACAGTCTTCACGGAGGATATACGGGGCAATTCCGGGCGTGTCGTATCGGCCGGGGTAACGAGGGGGCTCGTACCCCCCTATCCTCCCCCCCCCCACCCCCATCCTACAGTGTTTTTTGCGCGAGATGACCGCCCTTGGGGTGCCTTGAGGGAATCGTCTGCAATAAATTCGTAGTTGACTCGCGTACTCTGGTTGTCCACCGACCAATTGGAACACCGATCATCATCAAATAAGGGGGGGGGGGCAATTGCGAATTTGATGAACCCATGAGACTTATAGTTTGGGAACGCGAACTAAATTGAATTTTCAATTTTTTTGAAATTTTTGATATTTTTGACATTTTTGAAATTTTGAAATTTTTGAAATTTTTCAAATTTTTGACATTTTTGAAACTTTTGAAATTTTTGACATTTTTGAAATTTTTGAAATTTTGTCTTTTTTGGTATTTTTGAAATTTTTGAAATTTTTGAAATTTTTGAAATTTTTGAAATTTTTGAAATTTTTGAAATTTTTGAAATTTTTGAAATTTTTGAAATTTTTGAAATTTTTGAAATTTTTGAAATTTTTGAAATTTTTGAAATTTTTGAAATTTTTGAAATTTTTGAAATTTTTGAAATTTTTGAAATTTTTGAAATTTTTGAAATTTTTGAAATTTTTGAAATTTTTGAAATTTTTGAAATTTTTGAAATTTTTGAAATTTTTGAAATTTTTGAAATTTTTGAAATTTTTGAAATTTTTGAAATTTTTGAAATTTTTGAAATTTTTGAAATTTTTGAAATTTTTGAAATTTTTGAAATTTTTGAAATTTTTGAAATTTTTGAAATTTTTGAAATTTTTGAAATTTTTGAAATTTTTGAAATTTTTGAAGTTTTTGAAATTTTGGAAATTCTGCCAATTTGGCCAAATTTTTTAAAATTTCTGAAAATGTTTTATTATAATTGTGGAGATTTTTGAAGATTCTGCGAAAAAAAGAATGTGCGATTTTTAAATAGATTTGTAATATGCTCACAATTTTCATTTCGATTTAAAATAGGGTAGTTATGGAAGTATGACCATTCAACGAGTCTGACTACTCGACTCCGCCATTGATCCCGTGAATATTTGCGTGGATTTGCGGTATCACTCGAGGGAAAAAATGGAGAAAAACGAAGCGATGATCTCGGCCTTTGCATCCCAAACTTCTGCTGGAGGTTATCCAGTGATAAATTGCTACGTAAAAACTTCTGACAACCAAGTGCGGACCATCCCCGAAGGCATTGGTATACCCCGACTTTACTGTGCTCAAAACCACACTCCGAGTAACGGTATTGCAAACGCTGTCACTGCAGTTTATTTTCGAGCTTGTGTCGTATATAAATGCACTTGAATTATAGAACTGAGTTATGGGGCCTCGACCATTTTTACATTTCGAAATTAATGAGAAGAAAATCCTTGAAAAAGACTATGCCTGCTGTTCAAAAGGTTCAAAATCTTGAAAACTTGGATCACGGAGATGTCTTCATAGAATGCATAATTTACCATTTTTCCCCTATAGTTTCAAGAAATTGCGAGAATTGTACAATAAAACATATTTCTAAAATTTTTTGAAATTTTTCAATTTATATGGGAACTTTTTAAAATATTTTATAAATTCTCTCCGAAACTTTGGATAGATTGTAAAGTTATTTTTGAGATTCACTCGAAATTTATTGTGCTCATTTCTACATTCCCGACTGTCCATAAGATAAAGATTCTTATCGAGCATCTTGGGGTTGTGGCTCGCGGTTCGCGGCCGGCGTCCGGACAATGTTTCACATGGTGGAATATTTCCTCGTGGATTTTAAGCTATTGCAGGAATATGCTGTGCGTTTTGTCGGCGGTACCAATAAAATGAGACCCCAAGACCGGCGCAGGGGGAAGGGTTCCATCATAAGTGCCCGCCATCACGCCACAGGGGTTTCTGGAGGTTTACCCTGTGTTTAGAAAATCGATGGCCTAAATGGCGCAAGGCGAGCCCGGACGCATGGGCAGGTGCGCAGTACTCCCGTTCGAGGAAAATGTTGGACAGCGGATAGAGGAGACAAGAAGAGAAAAAAGAATAGAAAGCCAGGGGTATGGATTTCTACTTTACCGACTGTTGATCGGTACGTAGATGTGTTGACTCATAGTTGACATTCTACCTTGTAGGTGGCGGCAATTTCCGGAGTTTGGAAGATCTCGAATTCGAATACATAGAGAGCTTTTCTGCTTCTGACATTTACATTTTTTTAAATCTTGATTTAGATTTATTGATCTCTATAACTACACTTGACTTATGCGACTGTATTATGGGGCCTCGACCATTTCGAAATACGTATGAAAAAATTCACGGAAAATGATTGCAAGTCTAAAACACTTGCTTTCGAAAGGTTGTAATTGATTTTCCTATCAATTTGCCAAGTTTATTTGCTACAATTTTTTCATAGTTTCCGTGGAATTACTTGTATTTGTCGGATCATAAACAAGATAGGTATTTTAACCTATCAACTGTGCGAAATGACAAGCGAATTTCTGCCTTACCGATTGTCAGCAGAGTAGGGAACTTGTAGATTGTATTTTGTTAGTTCATCCGAGAGATGTCAAGAATTTTCGGAGATGGCGAGATCTCCAATTATTATTATCATTATTACTTGAATTATTTGGTCAGTTTGACATTCTTTTCAGTTGTCCTTTTGTCTCCTACAGAAATTTCCACAAAAACTTATTTTTTTTACTTAACATTTTTTATCTTGTCTCTTTGGTCCCAATTTTTTAAACCCTCTCAACTCTCTCCCCTAGTTTCCTCCTCATTTTTTTCACTTTCTACCATATGGAATTCTGACTATGGCGCTTTGGTATGTACCTAGAAAAGCATTTTCTTTTTTCAACACCTCGATGTTTTTTTGGTCTACAGTCCCGGAAAACCAAGATTTACTGTTAACTAGAAAATCAAAGTTTCCTCACGATGCCGTGAAGACTGTATTTACCCCTCAGCATTATTGCATGTATACGAAGGCAACGAGTTGATGTGGTATTTTACCAGCAGGCCACGCCAGTTAGTCTTGGCTCGGGGTGTCCGTATGTAACAGAGAGAAAAGAAGTTAAACGTCTCAGCGCGCACCAGCCACCGAGAGAATAAGGCCTGTCGAGTCTACCGGGCATCCGTAAATCTTCCACGAGGCGAGAGCCTCTTCACTTCACCCTCACCGCCCCCCTCCGGCCACCCCCTCACATTCCACCCCACACACGCGAATTTTCGCTCTCCACTTGTTACTGGTGAAATTCAACCGAGAACAGGTCCTCGAGCAGGAGAAAACCTGCCACAAAAGATGCCTAAAACAGGAGAAGTCTTTACACGATAGAAAGAACAAATCTAGGGAAAAAATATCACTAGACCACAGATCATAGGAGTTGCTTCAGAAAAAATGGCCCAGGAAGTCAGTGGATGAAAAAAATCGAAATGACGTGTAAGAAGGAAACACTCTGATAAAAAAAAACCAAATAAGAAAATCACAAGATGCAAAAAATCCCTAGAAGACTCTAAATTCCAAAAAAATTATAGCATAGTTTTAGTGACCACAAAAGCGAAAGAACAGAAAAATTACTGAGTTAAGAAAAACTTCAGAGCATACAAAATCATTGCATCGAACAAGTCACGGAAATAAAAAAAAAATTGAGGAAATAGAAAATCGAGAAAAATCAACCACCTCAAAAAGTCCCTAGACTGCCACTCGCTAGGAAAACATCCCTAGATGATAGAAAGAGCCCGAAGCCTCTAATAACCCTAGAACATATTCTTCGTAAAAATGTTTTTCGCGCTCAAGGGCATCCGTAAATCTTCTCCGAAGCCAGAGCTGCTTCAACCCTCCCCCCCCCCCCCCTCCTCCCACTTTCTCGCGACCCAACTCACACACGCGAATTTGTGCTCCTCCACTTGTTACCAACGGAAAAACAGGTATCATACGTGGAATTTTATTGGACTATCGCACTGAGGATGATAAATACTTGAGCATTAGCGATGAAAAAGGGATGAATCGACTGCCGACTATTTTTTACAAGACCCGGATGATAGATTGCACATGTGGCGTCATGAAAGCACCGACTAGGCCCAGGCCCACGTGATCCAGTGATAAATATCGCTGATGTAACGATCTTCGGGTAAGCTTCATGGAGTGTATGGATTATCAACTTTCGAATGTTTGAAAATGTTCAATTTTTTCTTCATCATAATTTTCATTTTTTTCTTAACCGTATTTTTATCACATTAACGAATTTTTAATTGAAAACAAAAGTGCACTTCGTCAAATTTTGAATTTTAATATTTTTCCATTTTCTTGAATTCTAAAATTTTTTTGTTAAAGCATAGAAACAAATATCAATTTTTGGAGAAAAAAATTAGCACTATCATTGTTGTTATGATTACGGTTTTGATTCGGGCCGTTCTGTTATCTCTATTCAATTGATCTTCCATTTTCATGGAAAACTTTTTCAACGGAAAAAATTGATTAATAGAGACACAAAAATTTTTACAATCAACTTGGGCTTCTGTTTAACAAAGCCTATTTTTATTCTGACTCTAGCATGTTTTCACTTACGACGAAACCTAGTCATCCATCTCTGCCGCTTCATCCGAACAAACTTTTTGACCGTTCCTGGGGGAATAAAAAAAACTGGGCTCATTGTGTCCCCTATGACGCGACGAGAATAAATTCTGATACGATTGTAGCATGAAAAATAAATTGTTCGAATTCACCAAATTTCATTTCCGAATATTTTCAAAATTTTGGAAATTCCATTTTTCATTTTTTTCACGTCTCAACGTTTCCTATTTTTGAATTTTTCGAGATTCTCGGAATTTTCGAAATTTGTCATAGTCTCCGGAACTGCTAAAAATCGAAATGTCTCTGAAAGCCCTAAAAATGTGGTAAATTGTCCCATTATATTCCGCGTCCCGTTACATTTTCTGCCGTCCCATTATGCCCTCCGTCCCACAATGCTTCCGTATTACCCTCACTTTTGATCTATATACAATGATTCCATCACTTTGCTCTATAGATCTAGATATGGAACCAATCTATCTCATCAACTGATCACCATATCATTCGAGATATTACCAAAGTTTGTATTGCAACATGACGCACTGAGTCTGATCCCTAAAACTGATGGCATGTTGAGCAACTCTCCTTACATTAAACCTGCACATCCGACTTGTCTACATTTCGATGTGCATCGAATCAATTAGTATAATGATTTACAGGCGTTAATATGAAAATCTATATGTATGCTGTTGTCACAAAGTTCTTGAGCAAATGACATATTTTCTTCTGACTGGACCAAGCTGGAACTGACTAGACATTTCTGCTTATGCAAGAATTCACCATTGTCCTAATCTCCAGCTGAACCAATGCCGCAATATCTGCTTGGACCAATGTTGCAATGTCTAACTAGATCAGTTAGTTCCCATCCTCATCTGGACCAAGGTCCAACTCCCAATCTCCAACTGGATCAATGATCTCATTTCTAACTGGATCAATGATCTAATCTCCAACTGGATCAGTGATTTAATCTCCATCTCGATTAATGATCTAATGTCCAACTAGATCAATGTTCCAATCTCCAGCTGAACCACTGTCCCAATATTTGGCTGGATTAATCTTGCAATCTCTAATTGGATCAAAATGCCAATCTCCAACAGAAATTAGGTCCCAATCTTTAACTGGACCAGTGTCCTAATCTCTAACTGAATCAATGTCCTAATCTCCAACTGGACGAAGATCCCGATGCTCAGCTGGGCCAATGTCCCAATCTCCAACTGGACCAATCTCCGAATCTCTAACTGGATCAATGTCCCAATCTGCAATTGCACCGATGTCGCAAGAGAGACACTACAGAATTAAGTATAGAAAACAGAGAAATGGTAATGTGGCAAAAAAAAAAAACAGAAAAATTTCTTCAAGAACTCTACGGAAAATTGTAGGATATTTTTAAGTACTTCAAGGGATCATTAGATATCCTGAAAATCAGAAAAAAACTTGATGATAACAAATAGTTTTGTTCAATTCTGAAAAAAAAATTGTACGAAATTCTACTTCCCATAGAACGAGGACATACTCATCAGCAACTCCATAGTATCAACCTAGTTTACACTCCAGTGTTCATCGAATGAATTATTATGATGATTCGAATTAGCGTGAAAACGCATTGGAGCGCTGTAACCAGACACTTTGAATCCTCGGGTTCACTCAGTGTCACGTACTTGCGTTGGGATAAATTTCTCTAATCTTGGCAGTGCCTCGGTGCCTAGTGCGTACAGTGATACCACAACGATACACTGAATTATTTAAGGAATTAGTGTCACGTGTCGTGAGGCGCATGGGCGGGATAACGCGCATTAATAATTTAGAACTCGGATGCACTTGAGGATGACGGGGAACCCATACCGATCACTAGCGACTACTCACATCGGCTTTAGCATTATAGCATTTGGAGTTTCGTAAGATAAGCTGGGAGCAAAAATTATTACGACTCAGTTCTGGAGAAAAATTGTCTCCTAGGCAGCCCCAGAACTTGGCAAAATTCCTACACCTTTTCGTAGAACGTTTCCTACTACTTCTCAGAACGTTTTCAAAATGTGCGAAATTTTCTAGAAATTTTTTTAGGACGGTTGAAAGCTTTTGAGTAGGACGACCGAAGACACTCAATATTGCCAATTGCAATGCTCAATCAGGCTTGTTGCTTGCCCCATAACTCGTAAGATACCCTCGATTATCCCGAGTCATACCCGGAGACGATAAAATTGGGAATCTCTGGGGATACGTCGATTTACGCCAGCAGTATAATATTTTATTCCCCCTCTTTGTCTCAATTTGGCCGAAAGTTTTTCAGGTGCTGGGGATTCCAAACTTGGCTATCCCCAAGAGCACCCGAGTTCTCCACTGAAATATTGAAAAGAAGTTGTAATCATAGTCTGAAAGATTTATTTCCCATGACCCCCTACCAGTTTTTTTTATTTAGTTATTTACGCTCAGGTCACCTAGACTAAAAAATTAAATTACAAAAAAAAAAGAAATGGGAAACCGGCTGACAAATTTCCAAAATCGTTGTGTTGAACAAATTGCCAAATTTATGCTATTAAAGAAAACAAAATAATTTCTTATAATTTCTTTTTCGGACATTAAAAATTTTCCATCCCCAATTCTTCCAGCTCGATGCAATACCGATAATTTCCAAAAAATCAATTCGAGCTCGTTTATTTAGGGTCAGTTGACGCGCCCGATAGAGCAGGTTTTTCACGTCTTACCTCAATAACTCCGCATTTTCGGTATATCACGTGCGAAATAATGATGAGTGCTTGATGTAGCGCTATAGATTTACGATGAAAATGTTCGATAAAATTTACACGTCGTATGTTGTCAGTTGTGATTATGCGATCGCTGGTAAACACGCTCGTGTCACGTTTTCGAGATGAAAATGCGAAGTAAAAATTTCCGAGAACCTTCAAATACAGAAAAATAGTAATGAGGTGGGAAAAGGCACGTACTTGCGATGAAGCGATGAAAAATTGCGGTTTGGCGAAGAAAATCTTCAGGGATCTTGGAGTTATTTGCAGTACTTGACTGACAGGAGGGAAATAATGGATTGTGAGTATGCGCTCCGGATACTCCATTTTGTTTATAATCTCAAAATTGTGGAAAATAAAAAAAAATCAACAAAATTGCAAAAAAAAAAGAATTTTTCAAAGGTTCCAAAGACAAAAATAAAAAAAACCCAAACTCTTTGTGATTTGTGTCGTGCGCAAAGAATTGCATAATACCGGCTTATAATTACAATTTTGCGCACGACTCGGTTATGTTTCACGCGTGATACGTTGGTCTCGTCGACGTGTCGGGCCATTTTATTCATCCCAGCTCGTGACGTACCGAGAGAATGCCACATAAAATATTCAGTGCACTCTTTTCGCCACTCGATTCTATGCGTCAAGTCTTATCCCACCTTTTCTCTTCTCACACGACTAGACGAGGGACTTAAGCTCTGTACCCAGCATCCCACTATATATCTGTCAGCTTGAGGAATTGCACCAAAAGGAGCCAACAAAAAATCGATTCGAGGATATTCAATTTCCCGCCAATTTCTTTCCTATTTCAAATGGTCACACCCAAAAAAAAATAAATACATATATATGTATGTATATATATATATATATATATATATGTATATTGAGGCTGCATTTGAAACTAGATAAAATGGACCCATTTTATTCCCACAACTCCTATAGAGTATTGCATAACGTTGCTATACAAATTCTGATGTAGAATTTCAATCCCTATAGGATGTGTGTGTATGTGTGTATGTACTCAATTATTATTCAACTGTTTATAATGTCATATTGCGACAATGCTCATACGTTAGACCAGAAATTTCTAATAAAAAAAATTCCTATGTAAAAATACGTTACGCAACTGTCGCTAGTAGCGCGCATTCCGCGAGTAGTGGGAATAGCGCAAACCACACGAACTGTGCGTATAAGGAAAATACTCCGTATAGCGCGAATGATATAGATAGCGCGCGTCACGTCAATAGCGCAAGCAGAGCATTCTCACAGCATCGAGAGGCTATTGGTCCAAAACGCAGCGGATCAAACTTACATCTCGTTATTCATACGTGCTATTACTCACGGGGCACTTCTGATGATAAAAACGGTCGAGCTTCTTTGGCATTCCCAACAGTGCCCGCCGTAAATTTTATTATGGGGATAGGGGTGGTGTACGCATGTATGACATTGTAAAGTGAGGGGGTGGGGGAGGGGGGGGGGGGAGAGGAGGTCCACATGGGACGTGTGACAAGCGTCGAAGTCGCTCGGGGAATCGGTGTAACTACAGGCAGTCAACCTGGGAGGCCTCTTTGTTGTAAATCTGGGATTTATTACTAGCGCTTCTGGTGCATTATCGAGGAGGATAATGAGTGAAGCTGATCAATATTTGCGGAAATAAAAAAGTATTCTCGGGAACTTCATGGTGTTTATTAGAAAACTTCCATTAACTTCCTAAGAACATATTTTTTAATGAAGTGCATATATTCCTGTATGTATGCCTGTGGGTGCGTGAGTAAATGTGTAGGTGTGGGTCGGTGGATGTGGGTGGGTGGGTGTACGTGTAACATTTCGGGTGATAGCCCTATGCCATTCGTTAGGCATTCTTGAAATTTTTTTATTCATCTTGAATAATATTTCGTCCCCATTGACTATTTCATGCCCCGCAATTCTCCGCTTTTGCCAAATGGAATTGCGCTATCTCCCGTGCGACATATCTCCGAGTCTCGTGTTTTTCAATATACATGACTATTCCCATGGTCTCCCACACGGCCCATGGAACGCGTCCGTTCGTACCCTCTATCATCCAGCTTCCATTATCCATGAAACCAAGAGTCACTGCCGCTTCCTTTCATTTCTCATATCCAGAGATCAGCAAAAATTCAATACCAATGACCTTATTCTTCACCAACAATTTCAAAAAAAAATCTAGAAACAAGGTAAGCCAGTTCTAGGGGTACGAAAATCATAAACTTTCTAGACTTGTTTTAAACCATGATTAAGTATATATGTGTTCGTATTACGATGTGTGTGTATGTGTGTTTTTATATATGTATATCTATATGGTTGTGTGCGCCTGCATATGTGTGGGTGTGTGTGTGTTGGTGTGAATATAAAAATATTCCATGTATTTTGAATTCGACAAAGCACTCAATAGTCATAGCTACGGTCTACAAAAACTTCCACTTCTTTCTCCCATATTTCCCCCACTCTCAGTACTCACTAACTTACTCCGTAATACAAATCAGAATGAGTTAATTACATTCGTAAATTCAAGTCTCCCTCGGCTCCCGATATTCCGAATCTCATCCGCGGATACGTTTACTTCTTTTATTCCCGCCCAAGAGTTACCCGAAACTTTCCGTTCCACCAGCCACAGCAAACCCTGCATAAGCGTTCAACCATGCAACTTTACCACCATGTCACTCCACCATCTCTACCCACACCCCGTTGGCCCGAGTTTCTTACGCGAAAACCCCGGTGTATATTCTGCAGGCTAGTTCGTTAAGAAAGAATAATATTTGGCCGAACAGTCCGTTCCTCTCCTCCCCCCCCCCCGCCCTCTCCGCCTCACCCACTTCAAAGTGGGTGGTGATGAGTACGGGTAGAGCTGGGTGGCGGGGATTTTAAACTCCACTTGGAGTAAGTGTTAGAGGCGTTGCGCTGTCTCCTCAACTTTTTCCAACAGAGAGGAAGTTTGTGCGGACAATTTGGAAAGTTCTAATATTACTCGAAGAGTCGTTGAATATTGAGAGAAAAAGACGCTCATTGGGAAATAAACTAGTGGAGTGAATCAGTGTGACCTGTAAGGGTGACAATAAAAAACCTCCCGATTTCTAGTCTACTCGCCCACCCTCAGCCTCCCGTCTCCCCCCCCCCCCCATCTCCTACCACCATACAGCCCG
The DNA here is from genome assembly GCA_026005395.1 of Asobara japonica. Taxonomy (NCBI): domain Eukaryota; kingdom Metazoa; phylum Arthropoda; class Insecta; order Hymenoptera; family Braconidae; genus Asobara; species Asobara japonica. The sequence goes on from BQMI01000393.1 coordinate 2,699,435, forward strand.
TATTCTCCACCTACCCGCCCACTATTACCCGCCCCTACCCGCCAGCCCCCCTTGCCCCCCCGGCTCCCCTTGCAACCCCAGACCCCGTGCACCCCCGGCTCCCCTTGCAACCCCAGACCCCGTGCACCCCCAGCCCCCCTTGCACCCCCAGCCGCCCTTGCACCCCCAGCCCCCCTTGCACCCCTAGCCCCCCTTGCACCCCCAGCCCCCCTAGCCTTCCTTGCACCCCCAGCCCCCCCTTTCAACCCCCGTGCACCCCCCGCACCCCTTGCACCCCCAGCCCCCCTTGTACCCCCAACCCCCCTTGCACCCCCGGCCCCGCCTTTCAACCCCCGCCGCCCGTGCACCCCCCACACCCCTTGCACCCCCCGCACCCCTTGCACCCCCCGCACCCCTTGCACCCCCAGCCCCCCTTGCACCCCCAACCCCCCTTGCACCCCCAGCCGCCCTTGCACCCCCAGCCCCCCTTGCACCCCCAGCCCCCCTTGCACCCCCAGCCCCCCTTGCACCCCCAGCCCCCCTTGCACCCCCAGCCCCCCTAGCCTTCCTTGCACCCCCAGCCCCCCCTTTCAACCCCCGTGAACCCCCCGCACCCCTTGCACCCCTTGCACCCGCAGCCCCCCTTGCACCCCCAACCCCCCTTGCACCCCCGGCCCCCCCTTTCAACCCCCGCCGCCCGTGCACCCCTTGCACCCCCCGCACCCCTTGCACCCCCAGCCCCCGTTGCACCCCCAACTCCCCTTGCACCCCCGGCCGCCCTTGCACCCCCAGCCCCCCTAGCCTTCCTTGCACCCCCAGCCCCCCCTTTCAACCCCCGTGCACCCCCCGCACCCCTTGCACTCCTTGCACCCCCAGCCCCCCTTGCACCCCCCGCACCCCTTGCACCCCCAACCCCCCTTGCACCCCCAGCCGCCCTTGCGCCCCCAGCCGCCCTTGCACCCCAGCCCCCCTTGCACCCCCAGCCCCCCTTGCACCCCCGGCCCCCCTTGCAACCCCAGCCCCCCTTGCACCCCCGGCCTCCCTTGCAACCCCACACCCCGTGCACCCCCAGCCCCCCTTGCACCCCCGGCCCCCCTTGCAACCCCAGACCCCGTGCCCCCCCAGCCCCCCTTGCACCCCCGGCCCCCTCCCCCCCCCTTACAGCCCCGTCCCCTTTCAACCCCCGCCCCCCGTGCACCCCCCGCACCCCTTGCACCCCCCGCACCCCTTGCACCCCTTGCACCCCCAGCCCCCCTTGCACCCCCAGCCCCCTTGCACCCCAGCCCCCCTTGCACCCAAGGAGATCTTGAAAGTACTATTGCGACAAAAAATGGGGGCGAGCTTCTCAAGGTCAGTGTTTACTGCTAACATTTTGCTTCTACTAACACAAGTCAATGGAATCTTTGTTTTGCAAACAGAATCCGTGAAATTATTCGTATATGGGATATGGAGTATCAGGTTGAAGAACGCCGAGAATTTACGAATGTAATTAACTTGTTCCGAGCTGTATTATAAAGTCAGATAGCGAACATGAATCGTATCGGAAATGTGCCCAGGGGAATTGTTCTGCGAGAAGAAAAATTATTTGGCATAATGAGCGTGTGGGGAAAATAAACTAAGCTCTTGGAATGTTTCAAATTTTGCCAATGTTTAAAATTTCTGAAACTTTGAAATTTTCTCAATTTTTTCAAATTTGAGAAAAAACCCAAAATTTCATAAGTTTCACAAATAATGGAAAATTTTTCGAAATTTTAGAGATCATGGCCTGTTTTCAATTCCTAAAATTTTGTTTTCGTTTCTTTTTCATAAGGTCGCAATTCCAGAATTCTTTGCTTTCATTTCATGATTTTATCTCATTTTGTATAGCTAAGTTGTTATAATGAAAAAAAAAAATTCCGGAAACTCCCGAAAAAATGTTCATACTCCTCCCACCCCCCTCCCCCCCGCAGCATTAGCACTATAGTACCCCAATCGTACCCAGGGGCCTGAAACACAATCTCAAAAAACACAATACCCCATCAGCGACCTCTGGTTAATTATCTCCGTTTTTTTGCCCTCAACAGTATTATTTAAACACTCGGGAAAAACCTCAAGCATTTAGTGGCAATAGCACCACAGCCCCAGGGGCCACCCCTGCTTTCATTACATAACCCTTAGATAAGCAAAGAATTCCAGCCCCCGCCCCACGCCATTTCTGCCGTACTACTTGAAAGTATCCAGGAATTAATTTATTTATTGATTTCATATAAATATTCAATTTTCGATTTTTGACATCGACAATCTACTACAGCGAATATAATTTGATAAATATCTTTAAAATGAAGCGTGCATAGTTAAAGACGTCTACAATATATACATAGCTTTGTTTATTGAAAAGAAAATACAGAAAATATATAGGAAAAAATGGGAAAATTTGAGGCATTCAAAATATATTATAAGAATTGCATATAGTTTTCAACTATTTCCAAAATATCCCAATTTTGTGGCTTTCCAAATTTCCAAAAAATATTCCAAAATTTGCGAAGTTAAAAAAAACATCCGGAAATCTCGATGAATTTCACAAAATGGCAAAGAACTTCAAAAAATTCACATTCCCAAAATTCAATTCAACATTCCCAAAATTTCAAAATTTCAAAAACGTCAAAAAGCCAAACTGTCAAATATTTGAAAAATGTGAAAAAACCGAAAATCTCAAACAATCTCAGAACTTTAAAAAATTTCAAAAATTTCCAGAGTTTAGAGATTTCCCGAATTCAAAATTTCACGATTATCAAACAAATTTTGTAGAAAAAAAACTTCAAATTTCCAGCAATGTTAATGAAAAGAAAAAAAATCGGATAGCACATTCTATTCAATCTAATCTTTGATGCTAGATCTGGGAGTATAGTCAACAATTTGGTTGGTTATCGGGCCCAGGCCCCAATTTGGCATAACGATGATGAGGGGCTATGGACGCCATTTTTTGGATTCTTGGTTGATTAATATTTAGGGTTCTGGGAAACTGACGGGTTTTAGAGGTCATAAAGCTGCAATTTTTGATGATTTGGAGAAGGTAGTCCGGCATCATTACCTAATAACAACTAATGACAATTTCGGTAGTGGTGTAGATCAAAGCCAGACGCAAAAATACTCAAAATATAAAAAAATTGTACGCATTAACGAAATGTAAAAAAAGCGAGAAACAAGAATTTCGGAAAATCTCGAACGCGAGAAAATTTGGAAAATTCCGATTATCGAACAATTAGGAAAGTTAACAATTCCGAAATTTGTGGAAAATCCAAAGATTTTTTCAACTTTTGAAATTTAAAAAATCTTCAAGACTGAATAATGCACGGTAAATCTGAATTTTAAGAATTTTGTGAGGTTTTTTTACTTTCCAAATTGAAAAATGGCATTCTCCCAAAACTGCAGAATTTGCGCTGCCTCAATGTCTCCTTTAATACTCTTACAGCCTGCAGGTTATTATAAAGAAATTTAAACACGAAAAAAACTCCAGACATTTAGCAGCTTCAGTGTCACGAGCGCGAAGGGGTCGTTCACTATTTCCATTAAATAACCTTCAGATAATCACAGAACCCCCGCCACCCGCCCGCTTCCCACCCACTCACCCACCTAAATACACCAGTGTTACACAACTCCTTATCGGCTACCAAACGAGGTCGCATCTTTGTTCTTGTGTCCCAACTGTGATTGCGAAATAAGCGGAGCACCTGCTCACTCAGACCCACCCCCCACCCTCACCCCCTCACTTACCGCGTCGACTGCTTCTGCAAGTCTTTGCAGAGTGAAGGAAATGTCGGGTAGGAAAACACAAATAATACGTTCTGACAACATTGACAAAATTTTCCAATAGTCAATTTCCAAATTTTGAAAATATTTCAAAACTGAACAAATTGCCGATCTTTGTAAACTTGCAATTTAAAAATCTAACATTTTTCCTTGGTTTGAATGCCAATTTTTGATTTTTTTTACAAATTTTCCAACCTCGAAATATTTCAAATTTTCGAAGTTTCTCAAGGTCTCAAAATTTTAGAAGTTCCAAAAATATCGAAAATTTGTGGAATGTTTTAAGTACGTAAAAATGTGTGTGTGTGTATGTGTGTGTCGATCTCATACCACAAAATTTCGACACAAGGACAAGCCAAATAACATTCTCTTTCACGAAGTCGAGACACGTACAACGAGCATTTCGGTGTATATGTTTGGGAGTTTCTGGCGGGGGTGGGAGTGCTTACATGGGTCGAGATAGGATATTGTTGGAACGAAGTGAAGGTTTGGAAAATTCTTGTACTTCCGGTTCGCCAGACATCAGAATGCTGGCGTGAAAATCGCGAATGATGAATCATATTAATTCAGCCTAGCAGTATGGTCCCAAATGAGCTAAGATGTGAATAGTGTTTTCAATATACATAATGAAAAATGGAAAACATCTGACACGTTATTCGGTCCACTTTTCGTTTCGTTAATTTGATCACAATTGATTACTAATTAGGAACAAAAGATTACATACATAAATATTGTGCCCCGTAAATATTGGGGCAGCTCCTCTTAAAGAACTGGCTACGTCTTAAAAACATCGAGCTGTTTCGACACCTTTCGATACTATCTCTAAAGAAAGAGTCATTTTTTCTCATTCAATACATAAATTGGATATTTCATCATGGATTCAGTAATGTGGCTTTGAGGACTTTCGCTTGGTTGCGCAAGGGAACACTGTCCCAGTGGATGCTTGGGACACCGTTCCAGTTGGGCATTCGGTAACGGTCAAATTGCATATCGGGGCATGGCCCCAGTTAGAATATGAGACACTGTTTCAGTTGCTGATTAGAGGATGGTCCATTGGAGATTGGAACCAACTTGAGATTAGGACGTTGTCCCAGTTGGGGATTGGGACATTGATCCACTTAAAACCGGAGCTATCGGTGAACATGCAGAAAGGTCTATTGTCTCGTATTGAACGTGAAACCGCTGATATTGTTCCAATTGAAAATTGGGACAGTCCCATTGGATATGCCATGAAAAACATATCCACCTCTTTCAAAGTATCTTTCTAATATGTTCCCAAGAGAAATGGTTCTTCCTTTCTGATTCGATCCGCGGATTCGATCTTTCAGGATGGACAGCGGTGATCTGTGGCGGACGTCGAAGACGTTCGTCACGTAGACAGCATCACTGAACCGAGAGCTTTTCACGAACGACTGGATGTAGCAAAACTTGGGCGGCTAGGGGGAGGGAGGTTTCTCGCTGGAAACGTTTCTCCAGAGCGACAGGGACCATATAAAATTGTCGAGTTTATCGGTACTTGACCGAAACCGAAGTGAATATAAAATGCGTCGTACACTGGGGAGACATCACATGCGGGGGAAAATATTCAGGTGACGTTACCAACGTACGACAGCCAACGCAACATGATGACTTCACTGGAGACCATAAAAAATGGTGAGGTGGGTTAAAATTCAACGAATGATCGTAAATGTCAGTCCTCAATGTCCATCAGAATTAATCCACCTATCGGGTTCACTTGTGGTAAGATAAAGCGAGGTAAGTCAGTTTTTTTGAGCAGCAAATTTATTGCTCAAGTTGAGGAAAATTACTTGAAAGATGTGAGGACGCAAATGAGTGCACGTCAAAGTGACATTCATGTGACAGTATTATTACATGCACAGGAAAACCAAGAAAAAAACTTCAGTGGGATGTGCGTACTACTCTCCATGGGTCCCATCATTTCATTTTTATATATGTGCGTATATCTCCGTGTGTGGTGGCTGGGTGGATCTGTGTGTGTGTGTGTGTGTGTGTGTGGGAAAATCGAGAAATTTGTTGTGAGGCACTGATGGGTGTGGCACTCCTTAAGAACACCAGTTGTCAATCTTTTCGTTGGAGCACTGGATTATAATTCTACACACCGTATCTAACATCTCGGAGTAATTGAATGGAATAAAACTATCAAACGCCTGCGGGAAACTTGATTGATCCACATTTACGACACCCAGTGCTAGGCATCAATGTTATCTCGAGGCCGGATTGAATTCAGTAGCTGTCTCCGTCGAATGCCGAACGAGAAAACCACCAAGAGATTTAGCTGCTCCAAGGGACACCACATCGAGATGGGTCACACATTTTCAAGTATCTTACGTCGACGTTCGTACGATTTGAACAAACGAGAAAAAAAAATGTTTCGGCTTCTCACAAATATGGTAATTTTTGCGATATCGATGGAAATTTGGGAACATTTTAAAATTCTGAAAAGTCCAGAAGTTCTGGGAATTCGAAAAATTCTCAAAATTTGGAGAATCAAGAAAACTCAGAAAATTTTGAAAAATTTGGAAATTAGAAAAATGTGGAGATTTTGAAACAAATTATTAAGTTTGGAAAATTTAAAAAAAGTTGGGAAATTTTGAAATTGGCGAAACATTTTGTTTGTGTTATTGGATACACGTGTGAAATGTTTGGAAAAAATAAAAATGAAAGCCAAAAAAAAAATTAATATAATTTTGAGGTCAAAATCGCAGTTACTCTACTTGAGTTTCGAACCCGGGTCTTCCACCGTCCGCATAACGCATTCTACCTACAGTAGTTTTTTTTCTTACTTCTCCGAAACACTGATTCCTTATGCATCAAACGCTATCCGATATATAGGTACTTGCCTGGAATCAATGCTTTTATTTAAATACGAATGGTTCGTCTGAAAGGCTTCTCAGACATCTTCCATCGTTCTCTCACCTCTCATTGTTTTTTAGCCGTTTTTCATCTTCCATCCAGGCAGTCGGAGATTTACAACTCGCGCCTAGAAATTCCAAGTGCTAGGAATAAAATTATAAACTCACTTCATCCCCGTGAGTGTCGGATTGTTTTCGAATGACGATTATTGTCTGTGAAGCGATTAAAACTGCGATGCAGCTAACTGAGATAGTGATGCGAGATGCGAAAGTTGTCAGACATAATAAATGAAGTTTGAAGTTTTTTCATTTTTTGGATTTTTTTTGAAATTTTTGAAATTTAAAAACGAAATTTGGAAAGCCTTGAGAAGTTTGAGGATTCCGATATTTTCGGAGGGCTTCAAATTTTTTAGAGATATGTAAATAGTTTAATTCCCGTGACTATAGGACTGTTTCCAAGTGACATTTATTGTCCAGAATGTCCTTAAGGAAAGGCTCTTGGATGTATTGTATATAGTGGTAAATAGGATATTAAGAGATCTTATTAAAAGATTAGGTAAGCGTGAGTGGGCACAAGTTGCCCTTATAGCTGTGAACCATATAATGGAGTGACTGGTGGGAACAGTTTTGTAAGGAAATTTGAGATGGAATCGCGGGAGCAAGAGAATTTCGATTCGATGCCGTAAGTCGATTGTCATATGTAGAGAAAAAAATTTTGAATAGGGGTGAAGTTCTGCCGACGTTTCATGCAAAAGCTGCAAACACTAGAAATTTCAAGAATGTCAAAAAAAAAAAAAAAATAATTAAAATTTTGGAAATTTTGGAAAACCAAAAACATGTCTCCCAAATTTCTAATATTTTCAATTATAATATTCAGAAATCCAAAAAGTAAGGCATTATGTACATTCCAGAAATTTCCAAAACATCACGTTCAAAACTTTCGCAACAAATAATTTTGGAGTTTCAAAATGTGGCAGCGGTTAATTGAGCGGAATAAGTAAATTCCGATTCGACATTTATCATTGGTTTTTACGACGTGAAAAGGGTCCGAATATTCTGAATTTTCATTTGGCATTTGGGGCGCACGTGAGCCGCATACTGTGCGTGGTGTTCAACAATTACGATCGTTTTCAAACCTCCAAGGATTCTGAAAATATCAGAAGTTTTAAAAAATTCAGCAACTCTCAAACACTTCAAAATTCTGACAATTTTGCAAACTTGCAAAATTTCGAAAATTGTCAAAAAATTCTCAAATTGATGTTGGTAACATCAGAAAGGTTTAATTTTTAACAAATTCTTTTACAATTTAACGAAAATTTCAAAATATGTGAAATCGTTCAAAACCGTAAAATGTGAGAATTTTTTTTAATTTCTCAAAGTTCTCGGAATTTCGAAAATTCCTAAAACATTTCAGTTAATTAAGCGGAACAAGCAAATTTATCATTGAACTGCACCACGTGAAAAGAGGCGAAATATTCTCAATTTTCATTTGGCATTTGCAGCGCACGTGATCCGCATGCCGCTACGCAGAGGTGTGAGGGAAATGGGTAAAAAGGGCCATTGATGAAATGGATAGAAGTGAGAAGTTGAGAGAAGTGGGAATATCCGGGTGGCAGCCTCCGAAAACTTTGTGGTTGGCTCGATCGTTTGTTAGAGAAAATTCAATAATCCGAGCGACGGCTGACGGGCGGGCCGTGACGTCCCAACGGAGACCATCTCGTCATCGTTTATCAATCAATCCCTTATTTTTTACTTTTGGTGAGTACATCATTGGGGTCATCATTTTGTAGTCACGCTTCATTGATTTTTTCTGCTATTTTTCAATTTTTGAAATCTACCATTTTTAGCATCCCGAGAGCGCAACTTATGGATTTGTATGTTTTTTTTTTTTTTTTTTTTTTTTTATGTCCCTCTCATTTGTACGACCTCGGTAGCGGCCGTGTAAGCATTCCTTCAGGGGGCGTACCGGACAACCCACCCATGCGGCTGGGGCCGACTTTCGCCATTTTTTAGGCCATCGTATTTCTAAACACAGGGTAAACCTCCAGAAACCCCTGTGCTACGATGGCCGGCGCCTATGATGGGACCTACCCCCCCCCCCTGTGTCGGGTTAGGTTCCCGCTCGGCCGGGCGGTCTCATTTTATGGGTACCGCCGATAGCACAGACGGACGTTTCTGCATCGGTCGGAATCCATGAGAAAATATTTTGAAAATATATTCTCCGGCGGCCGGGCACGAACCTAGGACCTTCGGAGTAGTAGGCAGATACTCTACCACTACGCCAAAGCCCCGACTTATGGGATTTGTATGTGTATGTGTGTATGTGCATGCGTGAGTGCGTGTGGGTGTGTGTGTGTGGTTTTTTTATAATAAGAAAAAAAAGAGAGAGAGGTAAGCCAACCGCCTTTCTCACGCTTCCTAGGAAGCTTCTTTCTCTTTCCTTCTTCTTTTTCTATTATTTCCTTTATTAAACAAACTTTGCTAAGCAAAAAATTAACAAATAAAAAATAAAGTACAACGGACAATACCCCTTGGCACATATAAGACAATTCCAGTGTCCCCAGACCACGACGGAACATTTGCGAAGTAATACTTCGTTGTGTAGGGGGCGATAGCCGAGGCCTCCTCAGTAGCAGATTCTTACGGCTCTCGGCCGATAGGATATTCTCCGTTCCGTCTGCATTTTTCCGTAACTGCTCCTCACGACGCAGCTCCCTCAGAACCTCCTTTGCAAAATCGCTCGTCGCATTCCATGCTGCTTCTGATGACAGCATTACTTCCACCAGGTTTTCAGTGTTAATGGGTTTGCCTGTGTTAGCTTCCCATATAAGTAGCTACACATCGAAAAGCGGACATGCACAGAAAACATTTTCCTGAATTCTCTGACATTTCGGGCAATTCGGGAAATCTTCATGTTTCAATTTGTGAAGATATTTCCAAAAGCATCCGTGGCCTGAGAGCACCTGGGTTAGGTAATAATTGACTTGTCGATGTGATCGGTCCAGCCAAACATCCAGCTCCAGTATAAGTCGATGAGTCCACCGACCTTTGCTCGAGGCATCCCACAGTAGCTGCCATCGCTTAATGCTGAGGTTTCGTTCTTCTCTCCTCAGCTCCACCGGGCTCAGCTTAGTTGATCTTCTGCGGGTGTAGAGGCACCTACGCTCCTCTGCTAAAACTTCGATAGGCAACATCGCAGCAATGACACACACAGCGTCGTTAGATACTGTCCGGTAAGCGGTAGACATTCCCTAGTAGAAATGCAACACCGCGTGGACGTCGCCGCGGCGTTGCAATGCGGTGTTGAACAGCGCGGCGGCATTGGCATTTGACGGCGCGTAGACCTCGCCGCGCACTATCCTCCCAACGTTCTGCGGACCCAGCGCAGCGGTGTCCTCAGAAGGCTGCGTAATAACGCTGATGCGCGATGAAGAAAATACGCAGTATGATAGATTATAATATTGAGATTAGTGATTGAGTTTTTAGTTATGAGTTAATACTGAGTTTAAGTGATTAGTGATTATTAGAAACGTGTTTGTATGATGAATGTAAATTCCATCGTGATTACTCATTTTTTTGTCTATAGAAGGCAAAACCACATGTTACCCGAGCGAAGTGAGGTTAGAATAATTGCTTCACGCCCCTAATGACATAAACGTTCATCAGTTTGGAATAAATCGAAGAGAAAATAAACGAATCATGGTGGTGATTTTCCACAAAAAAAAACTAATTTGCACTTTTTTTATAACCCAAGTTGTTCCTCAGTGCAATTTTTTAAAATTCTTGTCATTCATTAATTACTTCAGCTAAACGTAGACTCCAAACAGCAAAATCGCGACAATAATCATGTTTGGAAATTTAAAAATCCTACGTGACATAAATCTGAGCAAAACACATGGATAAAACAATAAATATTTTATCCTTAAGGATTTTGGATCCATTGTTCACCGGATTCTTTTTTTTATTTTCTCTATGATTCTTCACTGCACACAAGTAACTAATATGCATTCCGTCGAACCATTCACCATAACCTCAGAAATCATAAGTTAACTGAAGTGCCTGACAACATGCGCATCAAACGTTGCGGCGCAGTCGCCGCGGTACATGTCAGGAACGTCCCCGCGGTAAACCGCCGGAGCGTTGCGGCGCTGTATCCGCACAATGTTGCAGTCCCAATACCGCCGCGCCGTTCAACCTCGCAGAGCTACGGCCGATGTCTGCTAGGATTCTAAGGGCACTCAGTCTGTAGACTGGAACAATTTGCCGTCGTGCTGCTTGACTTCATAATGCGTTAGTCGAGATAGGAATACCATATGTCAATACCGACGTAAGTACCGATGTAACTGACGATAACAAGAACCTTCTCCTTTGTTTTGGTCCTCCAAATACGATATTCCAGAAAAGAGGCCCCGACACCGAGCCTTTCCGAGGCCCAACACCGCGTGGGTGGATGTGTGTGTGTGGGTGGGTGGGTGAGCGGATTTGTTTATAAAAAATGTTGGTTTTGTTTATAAAAAAACTGATGATGCAAAAAAAATCCACGCATCATGATCATGATTTGACTCAGCAAGCTAATTACTGGAAATTTTCTGTTCGTCCCATACCTCTATCCAACCTTCCAATTTAGTATTTTTCTCGTGTATGGTACACCTTCAGAATGTGTCTCAATTCAAATCTTATCGGACTCCACAATGAGGTCTTTTTCAGAACGCTAAGCCGCTTAACCGACCTCGGAAGTTTTGGCATGAGATGAAGAATTCAAGACGCTGGCAATTTTCAGCTTCTTAAATGCAAATTATAAAGCCAACGACGCTTGAGAATTGCTCCAGGAAATTACGGAGGGAATCCACCATTCGATGTTATAATTTTATGTATAACTGTGGAACTGTACATAGGTGATTAGGGATCTCAGTATTGAAAACTTATGAAAAGGAGCTCAACTTTGAGTGCTTCAAATGCAGAGCTTTACAATTGTAGTTTCCTCAGCGGTCACATAGAGCTACGCGTGCATTTTTTTAGTTTTTCTGCTCTTCAAAATTACAATTTTCTTTCTGGAATCCCGAAAAGTTTGCATTGTTTAAAATTTTTTATTTCAAATTTCCCAAATTTCTAATTTTAAAATTTTTAAGATTTGTGTAAATTTACTCACAAATGGGTAATTTCAAATGAGAAATGAAGTTTGTTTTTTCCCAAAGAAGATTAGCAAGAAATTGACATTGAAATTAATTTACCATTGTACTGGAGCACTTGATGGTTGGGCCCGTACTGCTAGCATGTTCGTAAGTCAAAATAAACGGTAGTTACGCATAGTGTCCTTGCGCAGCTCGAGATGGCTTAGACCAGCAGCGAGAGCAGAGCCCTGCGGATGACGTCACATCATTGGAAATTACATGGCTTCACCCAGAAGTGTCTTCCGCGCATCGCGCTACTGTATATTTCAGATATCACAAGATTACTTTTAGCTGAATCTTTGGATTCTTCAACACTATCTCATTTTCCTCTAAATTTGTTTTCATATTTTCAACCCAAGAAACAAATTGTAAGTCCTTGCCTTACCCCGAAAATCGCTTGAGGCATGTAGATTCATCACCGCCCCCCCCCCGTATTTTGTAGCTGTGGTGGTAGGACTTAGTGGTAACAAGCGGGCAACAGTGCCTGATGTAGGTCGTGGCAACAGCGGCTAGCTTAATGGTATTGCATTGCCTCTACTATTGCGCCGAGTTGTTGGCACCCATGTGCTATCCTCGCTGTAAAATTAAACGAATCGACCTCAGCTAGCCATCCACAAAACCGCACGCTCACCTGGTCCATTCCCTACCCTTGTATTCCATCCCAGGTACATCCTTCTTTTCTACGTGGCTTATTCCCCCGTTTATCCCAACCTAACCTCTTAAATTCGTAACGCTTTCCCATTTTTACTTCCACCATCACCGGGGCTTTCCAACGATTTTGTTTTATTGAGCTGGGGATCGAGAGAAAACCAATCTCATCAAACTAATGGACCGTGGCCAATCATACGCTTTTTTTGCGATAGGGATGACAGCTTTTATAACGCGTTCGTGCAAAGGGTCGAGAAATTCGTCCTTCATTTTTCGAAGGGCTTGATTAAAATGATTGGGGAATTAGGTGGGTGAGTTGCCAGGGCTTATGGTGGGGATAATCGAGAACGATATGGTAATGTGGAGATTATCGTGGACTAAGCTGCAAGATGCATTTTTGTGAATCGGTGAGAGTAAATCGTTCTATCGTATAGTCGAGAGAAATGAGAGAAATGGATCTCCAGATCTTGCATCGGGGAGGCTACTTTTTTCGACCTCGTTTGGGGAAAAACTGTGATTTTATGTCTCAATGGCAACACCCGAAGTGGCCAAGTGTGGAACGGTTCTGTGACCTTGAGATGGAGTTGAGAACCGCTGGCCGAGGGGCGGGTCTACGCTCTGATTGGTCCACTTAAACAGTGAATACGTCAGCGGGAACCTCAGAGAAAAACGTGGAGGGGGAACTCTCGATCTTCACTTTCACCCTCTCTCCACCCCCCAATTTAGAGCGCGCAGGTGTGGTACATGGTGGACACGGCGAAACGTTTTTTCGGGATTTCGGTTATTGCCAATTATCTTTCGTCAAAGTAAACTATATATAATTTTTTTTTCTCATTGCTCTTCGTATTGCCGAATTCCCTTTGAAGAACTAATGAGGGGAATTTCGTATCTTTACATTTTCGTGGTTGAACCCCATGACGGCCCTAATTTATGGTCGAATCGCGGCATTTCACTCGTTATTAAATTCATTCACCCCTCCATTTCCACCAAAAGTCCTTCAGTCAATCCCTTCGTCAAAAGATTTGAGTGTGCTCTAGCTTTGAAATTACACAAATATGCATGTTAAGAGGGCTTTAATAAACATTTATTTCGTATTTAAATGAGGGTCCTAGAAGACCGTACTATTAATTCACATTTTCTAGGAACTATTTGAAAAGTTAATAAAATTTCTCACGTTTTGAAAATTTTGAAATTCCAAATTTGGAAAAATATTTTCAACGAAATTTTCTACTAACCACTCCCAGAACTGAATATGTTGGCAATGCTGAAAATTCTCTCGGAATTTCTCTAAAAAACCTGATTATTCTACAAAATTCCTAAAATCTTGACAATTAAACTCCGCTCGAGGGTTAAAGTAGTACATCATAAAATGACTTTTCAAGTATCCAAATAGTGAAATTCATCATCAATATTTCTCCTAGTGTGAGGGGAAATTGTGGAGTAGAATAAAAGGTGCGAGGCGCTGGAATGAGGACCGGAAAAGGAATAGCGGAGGATGGAAACAGAGAAATCGTGTGAATACCGAGGACCCCAGGTTCATCTTCAACCGCTAATGAAATTCCTGGCTTCCTTCCGCCCCCACCTCCATCCCCTTAACCCTTCCTCTTTCAGCGTGTCCTCATGTCGAATATACATGTCTGTGTGTGTATGCCTCCCCCGGAATGCATCCCGAAGAATTTTCTCATGAAAAATCTCTTAGGTACGTAAGTTCGCTAGGAAAATTGAATTATCATGAAGAATAGACACACACACTCGGAAAGAGTATACTCCGGTCGCCTATATATGTACATATTATTGACGGATGATTGGTATGAGTCTTTATGAGTTAAACCACCAACTTCCCGATAAAAAAAACGAAGAATTCTGGATGATATTGAGAACTAGGAATACGCACACATACACACATATTGAAACTTAGTCAAGATGCTATAGAAAAGCCATGGCACTTACTAGAGAACTCTGCAGGAAACTCGCCTGCTCCTACTCTATAGGAACCAAGTTCTACACGTACGTTCCATACGAAAGCTAGGACTCATCTGCACCCTTCCTCCTCTCACATAGCCCCCCTCGTCCCCCCCCCCCCCCCCCCAATTAACATTTGTTCCCAAACGCTTAATGAAGATTTTCTCTCCTTATTAGAACTGTACGACTGCACGAGAATCTTGAGAAGTGAAAAAAAAAGAACTCACCGGGTGTCCCAGGACCGAGTTGAGCACGGCCGTCTCGGCGAGGGCTGGCCTGGAGGTGATAACTCCTGATTTACGCCCTTCCCCCACCCCCTTCTCCACCTCACGCCGCTATCTCTCATCATTCCGTGTCTCTCTCACTCATCATTTTCTCTCTTTTCTCTCCCTCACTCTTTTTCTTTCTCCCACTCTCTTCTTCTCTCTCTCCCTATTTCGGGCTCTCTATCCCTCTCACTTTTTCTCTCTGTATTTTTCTCTCACCCTCTCGCTTTCACTCTTCTTTTGCACTCGCTCACTGACTCTCACTATTTCATTCACCCTTCTCCTCTCTGAGTTTCTCACTCACGGACTGTTTTTCCCTCTAGCTCTTCCTCTCACTCTCTCGACCTCACACGCTCCATGATTCTCATTTCCTCACAATCCCCGACACCCTCCCGCCCCGCAAAGAGGGCTTCTACTCCAATTAACTTTTAATGGTGCAGATAGGGAAACGTATGCCTGCCGAGGGCCCCCACTCCCTTTTCTCTCCACTCCCCCTCCCATCGCCTGCCACCTCCCACTACCTCGCTCTTACTCGCACCCCCTCCCCCCCCCCTGCACATCCTTTTGGAGCGTCTCAGGTGGCGCTGATATTTCTTGTTCTTATTTCTAGGACTGCAATTTTCGCTGGGATTTTCTATGGTAAATCGTATAGAAAGCCTACTCTAAATCTTCTATATAATTTTCTATGGGGCTTCTATAGAAATTTGTATAGCGTTTGCGCATCGTCCTCCCTTCCGTCCTTCTGGAGCATCTCAGGTGCGGCTATTACGTTTTCCTATTTTTATTTTCAGAACTAGGAAATTCGTGTTAGGATCTCTATGTAAAATTTTGTATAGAAATTTCTATAGCATTTACTCAGCTTCTTATGTCTCGTCCTTCTGCAGTGTCTCAGGTGGCGCTCTCACGTTTTCTTCTTCTTATTTCTGAAACTCAGTGTCTTTTAGCTCACGGCTGGGGGGTGGGGGTGGGGCGGAATGGGCTGGGGTGAAAGGAGGGGGGTAGGGGGTCGGGCAGAGGCCTAGGCAGCCTCTCGACGGCAACGACAACTTGTTAAGTAATTAAGTGTCGTTCTAAGTTTTCCGGTTAATAATAATTTAGGGGACATTGTGGGAGGGCGGCGGCGAGGGGCGGGATTCTTCATTAATATGAGGTGGAGTGGTTGATAATGTTAATGATATGTAGGGGAGGGTAGTTTGGGAATGTCTAATTGGTGGATTTAATTTTAGAATTTGGGAAGATGCGGGAGTCGGAATTATGAAGTTTGGTGCTTCAGAGGATTGTACGTTAAAAAAAAAATCGCAAGAATTTTTTGGAGAAATATATAGTCGCATTGTTGCTTATGGGAAAACGGTGTGTTCTTTTTTTTCATGAAAAATCTACTACTACGGTATTGCATTTTGCGAAGAAAATATATTGGACTCTATGAAAATTTCTTTATAGACAAGTTTTCATAACGAGTTTTATATCGGCCATTCTGTATAGAAAATTTTCTATAAGATATTTTTTCTAGGTTGACTATAGACAGGGTTGCATTGAAATTGTTCTCTACAAGTGTTCCTTAACAAAATCTCATGGGGAAGTTTTCTATACACAATTTCTATAGAAATTGTCGTTTAGGATATCCGCTATAGACAGTTGACATTGTATATAGAACACTTTTTATAGAGCTTTTCTATAAAGTCTCTTTCATACGTGGTGTGTAAAGAAGAAAAACATAAGAGTGGGACTCTGCCGAAGAGGGGAGGGGGGAGGAAAAAGTGGAAAGGGGGGGGGGGAGGAGGGAAACGTGATGCGAGGACCACTTGTGGAGTGCAGCACGTACTCCCTAATAATATTTTGCCAGCGGTCGGTGTGCCCGAGGCGTAAGGGTTCTAGAATTTAGCTGGAGTGTTAACCAACTGGCAATTGGCAGTGGCTGGCATCTCGAGAAGTTGAAAATGCGACTTCTTATTCCACGCTAGACGCACGTCTCCTGGAGCGTAACGAAATGTAATAAAGTGTCAGGTTCTGGATGGTCTAATCAGGGAGCGGAACGCCTCTCGTCAACTGTCTACCGACATGTCATTCTCGGTGAAGGATTATAGTGTTAAGGCTGGTCCCTTCTAAATGGATTGTGTTTTAGAAGAAATTTTTGAAAAAATACAAAATTTTCAAAACATTCGAAATGAAATTTCTATAATTTATTAGTGTTGTCCGTATTATGCATTTTTGTAAAACTGTGAAATTGCTCATTATTTTCACATAAAAAACTGTGTCAATATAGGAGCTATACACCGTGTTCCGAAGCTGCGGACTTTATTGTTGATAGCAAAAAGTGGCCGAAATTCAAAGTCGAAGATTCCTCTACCGTTTTCTTCTAAAGCACTGCTTAGTCCACTTAATGTTCAGCTGGAACAGGCCTTGTAACTGTTCCTTACCTTGAAGCGGCCCTTGGATCCGTTTCCGGAATTGCACTTTCGTCTGAAACCGTTCCTGGAACGGTTTGCTCAACTGAAGTTTCACATGGAACAGTTTCCAGAGCGGACCCTACATAGATTCTTGGGATTTTTCGTTTACTTGGAACCGTTGCCGAAACTGAATGCTGTGGTTCAGTAACGCTTCAACTTCAAACGTCCATGACCTTACTGGAGTTGCGACGGTTCCGACGGTTCCAACGGTTCCAACGGTTCAAACGGTTCCAAGTAACCGAAAAGTTTCAAGAATCATTTGGGTCCATGAAGGGCCCGTTCTGGGAATTGTTCCAGGTGGAACTAGTTCCGCTAACCATTCCAGGAACGGTCCCAGATGGAAGTTGAATTCCGAGAACGGTTCCAAGACTTGCACCAGGTGGAAGAACAGTCGGAACATCAGTTCCAGATGAACACTATGTGGGCTAAGGTGAAGTTCAACTCAAAAATGAAGTTCGCAGTTTTTCGGACACCGCGTATAAAGATTCTTGTGTATATACACAACGTTTAAACGTCCTAAAGATTCCCTAACGCAATAGTTGAACCAACCCTTTACAGCTTACAATATTTAGGAACTGCCAAATAGTTCAGCAAGTTTAATTGTCTGAAATTTGGAATGTTTTTTTGAAAAATTTTTATATGCAAACCCTAGAAACACGTTATCTAGCTTTGCTACTTAATCCCGAATACTTCAACAAACAGTCTTGGTAGATATGAGCCATGAGCATCATACTTGGTCCTGGTTCCAGTAAACAGAATTTCAGTGTACCCTCGAGAGCTCCCGAGAATCATGTATAAGGTAGCGTGGAGCACAAAGGATTGGCGGATGACGACACAGATAGGACACAAAGGGGCCAGATGCAGCGATAAGGTAAAGGGCTCCAAGCAGCAGTAGTAAGTATACAAGATACCGCATTAACACGATTACCATAATTCATAAACGAAATAATGCATTTGAATTATTTTCCTTGCGCATTCAATACAACACATTTGTTAGAAGACAATTGTGGTAGAAAACATTTTGATAACTTCGAGACCAAATTTTTAACTTCCGATTATTCGGGAAGTTATTGTAATGACCCCGAAATCGATATTTTTCCTTTCATCCTGTGACTGGGGTTTTAAGTATACCAAAATGATGCCCAACAAATTTTGAATCGATGTCTGTGTGTGTGTGTGTGTGTGTGTGTGTGTATGTTTGTATGTATGTGTGTTTTTTTGATCCTAGGTTTCTCACGAACGAATGAAGCTATCGAGACCGTCAATATTGGAATCGACGCGTTTTCATGTAACTTAGAGGGGATTAGATTTAGGCTGAAATTGGTGTAATTTGTATATTGTTATTAACAATTTCAATTGTTTATCACGTTCTATTGCATAAACTATTAGAGTTACCGCATAATTTATATGAGAAAAGTTGTTTCCCATATAAAAATGCGTATTTCGTGTAGAATGACTTTTTTCGCAAATTTGCATAATTAAGGAGGTATGACCGTCTCAACAATTATGTCTGTAGTGAGTGAACAAATGAACACAGCGCTGCCTTGAAGGTCTCAATCGAAGCATTTCTGTTCAGAATCGAGCGGATTGCGTTTTGGATGACACTCGTGGAATATATATGCAATGTTATTAACAATTGCAATTGTTTATACGGTTCCACTGGGTAAAATATTAAATTTAGCGGGAAACCTATCTCAAGAAAACTATTCCTTATATGAAAATACAGCTTTTACGTGAAATGACTTTTTTCCATAATTTGCATAATTAAGGACGTATGGTCGTCCGAGCAATTTGAAATACGGGAATAATGCATATCACCAGGGTCGTTCCTTATACAAAACTGCACATTCAGTATCACTTTTTTCAATATAGGTTAAAACATATCGCGAGTTGAACTAGAATATACTTGATACTTGGCGAATGAATATGTCGACAATTGCGGGAAGGATGTCAAAGAGCGGGATAATTAGGAACGTACAGAGGTAGAGAGGGTAACTAGGCGGACGAATTCCAGTTGAATATTTTTATGCGGCTTAAAAATCAAACTAAATCGATCGCGTGCAGTAATTATTAGGCACCAGGGTCAATTATTGATATCACTGTTGAGTTTGCTCATCACCACGGTTGCATGCTTATACTGTGCGGAAATACCAAATCGGGAAGTTTTGTTTGTGCCCCGTATGGGGCACACACATCTGCACACCGCTAGTTTTTTTTTTTTTTCATTCAATTTTTTTTCCTTTTCCTGAGACTGGAAATGGGAAATTCATAGAAATTCACGAACTTCAGAGAGTAGAAATATTTCTAAAATTTCTGAGACAGGTCAGACCATTTTAAAAATTCGAAAAGTTTCTAAAGATGTAAAGAATTTAGAAATTTCAAAGATTTGAAAAAAAAAAACCAATTTTTTTCTAAAAATTGCAAAAATTTCCGAAAAGATGAGCTCACTTTAGATATTAAGCAAACATCAGGGATGGATAAATTGCTGAATGTGAGAGATCTAATGAGACACGTATTTTTATAATATAATTTCTACATTGAAGGAAGTTCCGGGAGACCAGAGAGTTGACTGGCGTAACGGGCCATTTGCAGACATCTAGGATCGAGTTGACGGTGGGGTAAACTCGACGTAAACGGAATGGTTTCACCAGCACTCGAATGGATATTAGCTCCCCAACGCTACTCGGATAACGTCCGACCGAACTTGCTTCGGTTATATACTCGAGGTAGTTTCAACGACGCGACACACGAGCTCTAAGCGATATCGCTTCGCCTTTGATCCTCACTAGATAGTGCCCGTCCCATGTGACGAATTTTAGTAGTCGTCAACGTTTGACCCCAAACATTGGTCGTCATGGCAAATTCGCCAGAGTAATGAATCTTCAGGCTGAAAATTTTTTACAATTTTCCGAAATTTTGCAAGTGAGAATTTTGAATAATCTAAATATTTTGGATAATTTGGGGAATTTTCAAAAAATTTAGATTTTTTTTGAGGCTCATTATTGTACTCTTTTAAATGAAATAGAAGCAAAAAGTCGTAAATTTGTAGGATTTTTGAACATTCCAAGAATTTCAAACTTTTCAATTTTCTCTTTTTAATATTCGGAAATTTGACGCAAGTGTAAACAATTGGAGTGTATGAAAAAAATTGAAGTTCTTGCAAAATGTAAAAAAAATTTGCTGCTCAGTTTTTGTAATTTGCCACCTTTCTGAAATTCTTGAAATTTTCAGATTCAATTTCATTTTCAAATTCTACCAAATTTCCAGAATTTTTGTTTTTTGAATTTCCAGAAATTGGTAAAATTTTACGTTTGAAATTCTCCCAAATATGCAACATGGACAAATTTCAAGCAAATGTGCAAATTAGATTATATTTAAAAAATATGGAATTTATTTCGCAAATTTTTCAAATTTTGAAGGCATTTGTAAGTTGAGAAATTTTGAAAATGTCCAAAATTTCAGATACTTCAAAAATTTAATTTTTTTTAAAAATTTCAAAAAACTCAAAAGTTTTAAAAATTATTCAAATTTCAAACATTTCCAAAGTTTTAAAAAACTTCAAGAATTTCAAAAGTTTTAAAAATTTAAAAGATCCCAAACTCCAAACTTTCCAAAAAATTTTAAGTATTTCAAAAATTTCAGAAAATTTCAGAAATTTTAAAAATTGCAAAAAATCAAAAAATTCAAATATTAAAATAACGGAAAAATTCCGGAAATCGAGTTCTCTTTTACATGGTCGTATGAAGCTCTTAAAAGGTCTATTTAAAAGCCTATAGTCAGACAGATTTGTCAGCTGGGTGGTCCATTATTTGGCTGTCTCGTAAAACGAGGGAACAAAGAGTGGCCAGTGATAGAATCACTAGAGATCGCTCGTCCGGGGATGATTTAGCTACGCCGATTTGGCAATGGATCCATGTGACACTGTCTCCTTCGGCCATTTGCGTTATTTCGTACATTTCGTACATTTCATACATTTCGTGCATTTCATACATTTTATACGTTGGGCTTTGTTTATGCCCTCCTATCCTCAGTTCTACGCTATTTTGTCCTCCTACTGGCCCTATTCACCATTCGAAGATAGATGGAAGTGTTTTTGCCACAATAACCCGTCCAATTTGGCAGCATATGGCTGACGTATTCATGATTCATTCCACTTCGTATGGACTTAGGGGAGATTGGGAAAATACAGCCAAAATTTTGCTAATTTCCAATTTTGACAAATCTCCCAAAATACGCAAAATTCCTCGTTTAATTTTTGAAATATTTAAAGTTTCAGAAAGTTCAAATGTTCTTAAAGAATTCCAAAATTAAAATTTTTTGAGATTTTCAAAATTTTTTCCCCTTCTGCTTCTTTGATCTTTACATAAAATTCAAATTTCTGAATTTTTTTAAATTTAGAACAATGTCGAATTTTAAAAAGATGTTAGCAATTGTGCAGATTTTTTAAGTATTCAAAATTCCTGAAAAGATAAAGGATTAGGAAAACATAAAGGAATTAAAATAATTTCTGCAGGCTTTCATATGTCGATGAAAAAATTATGCATTCTAAGAGGTCGCAAAATTCTTAAATACTTGCAAATCCCAAACATTTCCATAAATCCGAAGCTTTCTAAAATATAAAAAAAATACCAAACATTTCCGACAAGTATATTCGTTTGTGGCTACAAAGCGCCGATTGCGCGTCTCAAATTGAAGAACACAGAGTTTGACTAGGGGTGAAGCTATAGAGAGCTTCTGGAGCCGATAGGAACGTCACGAAGCCCTTGGGCGATCCGTAATCATTCGTAGAAATTGCGAGGGAGTGCTGCGGGCCCGAGTCAGAGTACGGATGGTCGAGTTGAAAGGTAAACGGTAGAAAAGAAAATGGTGGATTGAGGTTGGGTGAAGAAATCGACAAAGAGGAATGACAAAAAGGGCCAAGACTTCGCTTTATCGGCGTGTTTAATGAATTCAAAAGCATGTTAACGCCGACGCCAAAGAGCCTCGTGAATATGCAAGACATGACGTAAACTTTGGCCAGTTATTTTTTAATTGCGGTAGTCCTGTTGTTTTCTGCCCCTTTTCCAGGATTCGAGACGCATCCAGTATGAGACGTTCCGTGAAATATTGAACAAACTGTGTGCGCACATACTTTATTGTCGGGGCAAAAACCAGTAGGTGTTACAGATATATGACAAAATCCGATACATCCGGTTCAGAATCAATCGGGGATCAAATATGAATAATCCATGACCGAATCAGAATATTAATATCCCCAAATAGCAAACATTTATGTTTCCAAATCGGGGATATATCTCCAAATCGAGGATGCCCATCCCGTAAAATCGGGATACTTCGAGGAAGGCAGTATCTGCGGGTCCATTCTGTATGCAGCATCCCAAAATACAGATGCATCCTCAGATTTTCCTCTCACAACAGCCTCCGATATCCCAGTCGGTAATTACATGTAAATTCCTATCATTGTGTAACCCATAAAACAATAAAACCTCCAAAAAGCCCACCCAATAATACAAAGAGCGGGGTGAAAAAAAAAATCTTATGAAATTCCATCTCTTTGGAGATCCCATCTCCCCAGTTGGATGTTTTCCCCTTTGATAGTCAGACATGCCGATTGCGTTTCAGAAAGGTCTATACACGTGCGCCATTCGCATCCAAATGCAAATTTACTCGCGGTCCCACCCGAGGTTGCCTATATGCCCCCTCGACTAGCTTTCCAGGTATATCTCCCCAATGCAAAACCGAGGCCATTGTGGAATATATATCGAGGGAACTGTTCAGAGGAAAATAGCTATTAGAGAATAGGATGAGGCCAAAGTCGGGAACAACTCAAGCATTTGAGTCATCATGCGGTACTTGCAACAATCGATTTTCCGAGATTCGCGGATTGGACGAGTCGAGGGTCATCATCAGTATTGACTCTAGAATTCCCATGAAATCCGTGACGTAATTAGGAAAATACTAGTGAGACGTGTGTGTTCGTGCTCCATGGGCGACATTAAAGAAAATTGTTTGCCATTTTTATTTAACAGGAAAGCTAGGCCCCTCTCTTCATTACGCTTGTAATGTAAGAGATTCCCTCTATACGCGCCTAAAGAACGTTCTCAAAATGGCGCGACTACTGAGAGGTTAAACGAATTTAATCATCATTTTCATCGAGAAATACGTTGTCGACACTTCATATATTTCTATATAATAAAAAATGAAGCCGCACAGCTGTTGCCCAATATTTGATGGAATGTCCCATCTGCATATTTCGAAGCCGGCAAAGGTTCTAGTGACTAGTTAATAGCGAAACAGTTAGTAAACGCTAGTAAGCAGGGCACTTTCCACCAAAGCCAGACGAGAATGAAGAGACAGGTAGTTTCGGTGGGTCTGAGTGGCCACCGGTCCATGCAGGGTCAGCGGGAGGGGCGGGCCAGTACCGGTGCGCCATTACAGTAAATCCTACTTTGCGCGTGAAAACACAGACGCTAAAGCGATTAAATTATTAGGGGGTGGGGGGAGGTTGGGATTGAGGGAGACAAGCGTAAAGAAGAGAGAGGAAGAGAGGTCGAGCGAGGGTGGGTGAGGGGGGGGGGGGGTGGGAAGGAGGGAGAGAGACAGCTGAATATAACAACATGAAAATGTTGAGAAATACGAAACTATGACGAAGTTGGAAACTGAGGTCAGTTGAGTGAACTGTAAGCTCGATTTTGATGGATAACTCAAAATGTAGCAGAGATAGAAAAATATATAGACATTTTTTGTAGAGAAAAATGAACTCTATAAAAAAGGTCTCATGAGTATAATTGCATGACTCTTAAATTGTGAGATTTTCTTGGTGATTTTTTATCCCAGTAACGCGGCTACTTCATTTTTTCGGAATAATTCTGCGCGTAGAAATATTAGTACCTATCTATATTAAAAATTTCTTTAATATTCTTTCCGTGTGGAATGGCAAGAATAAATAAGAGAGAGGAAGAACCGAGAAGTGGAAAATAGGGAATATAGTCGGAAACAGTGAAGTGGGATACAACGGGGTTGTTGGGTGTGCGAAACCCTGCCCTCTCTCTTAATAGTTATAGGACTAAACTACGTGGGCTGGTGGTGCACACGCCATAATACCCAACTAACCATCGACCTCGCATCGTCGACGCTCGTGTTCGGGAATTAGCCGACGAATGAACCCAGAAAAAGGGTCGAACTACGAGAACTTGCATGATGAGCAGTATTGTCAAATACAGAAAAAAAACACGGGATGTGAGTGCGACTTGATGGGCTATAATCAATAGCTTCGCTATGTAGATTAGCAAAGTGATTCCTAACATTTTCTTCAAAAAAATATTAAATTATGTAAAACACATATACACATGAAACGTCAGGCATCATCGAAACAAAATGAAAATTTCACACACACATTCCATTTTCCATAATTATTAAAATAACTTTTGCTATCGCGCAGAAAAACTTGTTTTTTATTATTTACATTAAAAAACAGTCATGAGAACTTCATTATCGCATGGTAATTTAAATTCATATGCATAAGAAAGCGAACAATAAAAGTGAAAAGGAGCGAATGGTACTGGGCAATTTATCGCGTGCATGAGCCAGTGAAATAAGTAGTTTAGTCGCTATTCGGTCGAACTGAAAGTCGTGTAAAAGCCAAATGTAACACGATGTCGCAATACGGCTTCGCTGGCGTGATTGGTAAAACTACTTAGCTTCGTTAGTTGCCACCCGTTTTCGCTAACAAAACGCAGTACATGGCCAAGTTTATACAATCAGTAAAGGAACAAAAAGAAATGTCAAATTGTCACGTGCTCGTGCTACTGTGTGTCAGCGTATTTCGGAACGGCACGCAATGAAAAACGCCGGGAAACTTGGAGAAAGTCTCAAGCGTAAAATTTACTTCAAGTTGTTAGTTTTCTTTTTTCATTATCAATTTCAATGCAAGAGAAAATTCCGTTAATTTGTGTCAACTTTTTCAAAATTTTCAAACTTCACAATTAGGGAAAAAAATTATTTTGAAATTTCTAATCCTTTCGAAGTGTTAAAGTTTTTTTTCATCAAAAATTATACAATTTTTAGAACCTTAAACATATGGAAAATGTCGGAGACAAAATCCTGCAATTTCAAAACGATTATAACCAGCTTGTCATATAGATATATATATATATATATGTACAGTTAATTCCCATTAATCACAAAAATTAAATAGTTGTCAATCTGTCTGAGGCTTCACGATAACTGGAAAATTGACAATATATGGGAGTAGAATGTTAAAGTATAACCCGTGGATATGCCATTCGATTACGATAAATCAACTGTATACTGTGAAAGCCCCAAACCTGTATATATATATCACCGAAAAGCATCGCCACGCAGTGGCTATCGGCCATTATGCTCGTTGTCGTGATAAGCATCGATAATTTGACTTCCAATGGACAGTCAGATTTCACGTGCCAAAATGATATATTACAATTCATCCGTCATTAATATATCCATACAAAATTTTTGAATAGACGGAAATTTGGAGAATCGCAATTTCAAAAATTTCAAAAATTTCAAAAATTTCAAAAATTTCAAAAATTTCAAAAATTTCAAAAATTTCAAAAATTCCAAAAAGTTCAAAAACTTCAAAAATTTCAGAAATGTCAAAAATTTAAAATATTAAAAAAAATTATAAATTTTCGAAATTTCAAAAAAAATTTAAAATTCTAAAATTTAAAAAATTTCGAAAATTTCAAAAACTTTAAAAATGCAATCATTCATATAATTTCATACTCCGAATCCGTGTTCGTTTATTGTTTCTGATACCGCCGAACACATTATTTCTTGATTAAACATGATGTGCGCAATTAAAAATTACTCACCCCGAATTCGGTAAACACCCATAAAATTCCCATTATTTTTCCCTACCCCATCAAGAGACATTAATAGACATTTACTAAATGGCCCCTATATTTCCCAAAAAAAAATCCCATAATAATAATAATCGCCATTCCATCCGTATAAACAATTGGGCGTAACACGAATCTATCACCTGTCCCCGCATTCATGTTTTTCCATTGAAACTAAAAGTCCCCTTGTAAAATCATTGCTTACGATGAGGCGTACAATCGTTAGATTTTATTACGACCTGCCTCTGTTTTTCATCAATATATCTTCCACTTTTTCCACATCCGGTTTGGTTTTCAAAAATTTTTGAAAATTGCAAAATGTTTCAATATTAGATTTTTTTTTTAGTTTCCATTATTCCAATAATTGCGATTTGTCAAATTCTGCAACTCTGGGCAATTCAATATTGTTAAAATTTGCTCCTTTTCAAAATTCTCTTCTTCAAATTTTATCCCATTTTCTAAGACTTATAACATTTTTATTAGCACGAAAACAGTAATCTTCTATTCTGCAAATTTTTCTCTCCTCCTCTTTCGCCTTTTCTCGTCCTTTCTTCTCTGCGCTGAATAGAGTCACAGTATCTCGTGTTATGGCCCTGATAATGGTTATTCGAGGCTCGTTATAACCCCGTGAAAACATGAAAATCACAGACACAATATCCATTAACCATCATTCGTTGGATTTTAATGAAAAAAACTCACGGCATTATCCGCATTATCGCGCGACAGGAACATTTACACGTATTATTGATAAAAGTATTGTTATCAGTGGATTGATATTGACTGGACCATTCACAAGCGCTAATCATCATCATCGTTATCATGAAAATCGATCTGTCAATAGCGTAGGAACGAATGAAATCTCGATTTGACAGATAATTTATATCAATGATAGGGGGTGGGGGATATGGGCACTGTGCCCAGAATTCGAGATAATCGAGACAAAATCTGGGTGACGTGATGAATGTGGGGGGAGAGGTGGGGGTTAAAATTTAGCACGGCAAAGTGGAAGACCTGGAAGCTTCAATTTTAGAAGGTTTCCGGCTACAAGTGGTATATATTTCTCCAGAACTCTCGAATTTGTCGAAATAAGAGTGTCCCATATTTATACTGGGACAATATCGTAATGTTCAATCGGGATATGTTCCTAATCCTCAACAGGGACACATTCATAATATTCAACTCAGATAATGTCCCAATATTCAAGTGGGACACCGTCCCAATACTCCACTGGGACATTGTCCCAATATTTCACTGGAACATTGTACCAATATTCCACTGGAACATTGTCCCAATACTCCATGGGGCATTTTCCCAATATTCCACTGCTACATTGTCCCAATATTCCACTGGGACAATCGCTAAATCTCAAAAATCATGAAGCTTATACACATTTTTGGAGTAGGTGCGTGTATGTGTGGCTAGGTATACTGATATCCCCAAAGGAGGTATGATTTATCCCCAGACTGGGGATATTCTATCCCTGAATCAGTTTTTTTTACGTGCGCCTTGTACTTCACAACTCATCTAAATGATTAAACCCGTCAAAAATTAACCGAGAGCTATGAATCATGCAGCTTTCTTCACCCCGAGAATAATATACATGCACCTAGCGTTGGCTCTATACGTATAGATATATATATGACACGGGCTCATTGCCTTTTTTCGAGGTTAATCGCCACACGGGCCATAATGAATCCTCGCATGCTGGCATACTGGCGACTAATTCGCTACGATGAATAAGCCCCTGGGTTTCATACCTAACGAGAGACCATGGAAAGAGATGGCGTTTGGGGGTGAGGGAAGGAGGGGGGGGGGGATTTATACCGTCGACGGTTCATCAAGCCCATTAAAGAGGCGGTCGGTTAAATCCGTCGGATTAATTATCCCGTCGACTGACCACGAAAACATGCAGCCGGAAAATGGGTCGATGACTTCAATTTCAATGGAGCTATTGATTTCAGCAGAGATATTGAAAAAAAACATTACGAATTTTTGGGGAAGAGTTAACGCGAGCTCGCACGGCAAATGTGTAATTTCTAGGCACAAAGGGGAAAACCACTCCCGCACACACACACACACACACACACACACACACACATATATATATATATATATATATATATATATATATATATATATATATATATATATATATATATATATATATATATATATATATATATATATATACAAACGCACACACAACTTGTTTGATGACCGATATTTACTGCATAATCAAAATCTTTCGGTAATCGCCTGTTTTTCAATCATTCTTCTTTCAATTCATTTCTATGCTTAGAAAAATTATGTTAAGGTCATTTCAAACGTGTCGAAATTTGTTGAAAATTCAATTCTAACCCCGACAAAAGAAGTCATAAAATACAAAGTGTTAATGTGCTTGCCATCTCCAAAAGCCCCAATTATGTGGGCTAACTTTGAAAATAACAAATTACTCACTTGACTGGTTGCCCAAACTGCTTAAAATGTTGATCCAAAACTTTCCCATAGCAGAAAATATTATTTACCAAATACCAGACCTAGAAGAATCGATTTAAATGACGAAAGTTGGCGAGACAACACAACGGGCAAATTCTGTTTCTCGTATCTTCTGTCCCCTTCCTCCTGCTATCTCTCTCTATCTTACGGTAAACTTGTGGCGCAATGTTCTTCGACTGGATTTCGAAACTTCGCGAGAAACCACCACTACTAGCTCCCACTCACCCCTTCCTTCCCCAAGTTATTGCTTTTCCGGCAGTGATCTGTAACACCACAAAACATATTGCTCAATTTCAGCTTTCCTTATTAAATTTAATATCCGCTAAAAAATGGTGAAAAAATTTCATGCAACTAATTTAGCGAATTCAACTTTAGTCCGACTTTCTCCCATTTCATTAACATAAATTAGGGGCAGTTAATTAATTAGTTTCATTCACATAATTTTTTCCGGTTATGTAATTAAATAGACATTATTGCTAAAATTTTTAAACAATATAATTTTTCAATGTTTTCTTTGATATTTTTTTGGGATTTTTTTGCAAGAACTTTCTAGA
Organism: Asobara japonica; assembly: GCA_026005395.1. Taxonomy (NCBI): domain Eukaryota; kingdom Metazoa; phylum Arthropoda; class Insecta; order Hymenoptera; family Braconidae; genus Asobara; species Asobara japonica. Next base: position 2,728,496 of record BQMI01000393.1, read on the forward strand.
TATTTCAAAATTCTATCACTTGACAATTTCTTCATTTTAAAAATCTTTCAGAGTATTTAAATTGTTCTATTTGACTTTTTCAAATTCAAGTATTGGAACATTTACCAATGTAAAAAATTGTAATCTTGAAAAATCCGGTCAAAAATCTGAACGTTTTTAAATTTTTACGATTCGCTAAAAAATGGTGAAAAACTTTAATTCGACTAATTGAGCGAACTTTTGTACGACCCTCCGCGATTTAATTATCATAAATTACGAGCACTTAATTAATGACTTTCGTTTAGATTATTCTTTCCATTTTTTCAATTGAACAAATGTATATTTTTGGAAAATTGGTACCATTTTCAACATCCTCAGAATCTTGGGAATATTCAAAATTTTTGAACAATCAAAATAAAAAAATCTTTTCAACCTCATGAAATTTCTTTTCAGTTTTCCGAATTTTTCAATTATTCACACACTTCGAAATTGTCAAAATCGTTTTGAGTTTTATAATTTTTTACATTTTTTTTAAATTAACAGGCAGTGAATTCATGTTAAGTTAGTGAATTTGTCTCAATATTTGTTGCAATTTTTTCAATTCTGCGTTACAATTTTGACATAAAAATTTCACAACTGTAATATTTTAAGTAAAAAAAATTTCAAGATATCGAGAATTATTCAAATTTTCAATGAAAGAGCGTAAAATAAAAATATCAACAGATCTAAAGATTTTACAAATTTCCAAATATGCAGATAACATCGTTAACTATTTCACATTTCTCTGCTGTATCTATTTTCGGAAGCAGTTGAGCTGGACCGCACGCAGCATCCGGCACGGGGGTGTCTTATCGATTGGCGATCTCGAATTTTCATGAAATGAGGATGCTTATCAGAGATATCGGAAGTATTGGAGATGTCAAGTCTGTCCGGTTGCATCTGAGACGATTGGCGGATGCTGAGTTGAGGCTGAGCATCCGCAGATATTTTATCTCGCTTACACAGCACAAAGACCGAGATAAGTATTCCAGGTCTGTTTGGTAAAGCTCCAATGTATCGAATTCCAGATGATTTTTAACTCAGAAATGCACTATAAATTATAAAATGACAAGGAAATCTTCTTCTTGAGGAGGTAAATTCTCCTACCGCCTCCCTTCCTTCTCCCCACAGCCCCCCCCCCGCCCCTTCAAAGCTCCCTAAACATAAAAATTACTGCAGCTTCACAATAGGTATATTGAAATAATAAATTCTACTCTAAACTCCTTCATTGAAATTCGCAGCAAAAATCCTTATAGTCGGGTAAATTTTACACCAGTGGTACAGTAGATATTATCGATAGACAAGTAATTTTTATCTGACAATTGCCGTAAAATATACCCAAACACAACTAGATTTTTTATCTCGCTGAATTTCGATTCTATTTTTTTAATAATTAGAAACAAATTTTAATTGTCAGTTTGATATATTTTTTTGAACATTTAAGATTCTATATCCTTCACTTTTTTGGATAGATCGATAATTGTTATGGAGTGTCTTCAATCCACAATATATTACGACACTGCCCCTCGTTCAGAGACTCCGGTTAGTCGTTAAAAAAAAAACAAGTTGTGCATTTTGAGTCAGAATTGCTTTTTTTTTCTGCAAAATTCGAAAGTACAAAAAAATGAAGAATCAACGTGACAAACCTCGAGTACGTGAGGCTCGCGAAGCAATTTTCCCGAGTGAATGGCTCTCAGTTTTTAATTGTGTTCGTTAGCGGCAAGAGTGTGCCGTAACGTTCGTCATTATGAAGTAGAGGCCAGAGGACTCGAGCGTACAACCAGCTGTCTCTCGAGTGCCAAACGCTTCCAGAGAGAGATATTCCGCGAGATAAACCGGGAAATGGTGGTGCTACCAAATGAATTGGACGTGCATCGGAGGTCCATGTTAATCATGTTGTTGAAATGAATTGGTTTAGTGGTTTTTTTACTCCATCACGAGCAATTGACTCGCGTGAGCGTCAATGAGGTATTTTCCCGCGCAAGCTGGCGCTCGGCTGAACTCGGACGCTTTCGGGTAGCGTCTGATGGCGCGAGTGCTGGTATACAGCAGCGGTTGGGAAGTCAACATGGAAAGTACTGAAAGTACTGTCAGATATTTTTCTTTAATGTAAAAATACGAATTGAGTCGTTAAGGTTAACAGAGGTACAACCTGAACCGAAACAAATTGATAAGTAAATAAGTTAACGGCATATCAACGGAATGTAACGGCATATAACGGAAATTGACGGCATATCGATCATCAGTGACATTGTACACGTATATTGACAATTTTATCAGTTCATGTTGAGCTTCATTTTTTTATTAATAAAAAGGTAAAGGGGTAATACAGAATACTGTGAAAAATATCTACCAGTCATTTTTTATTAACTCTTTTGAATATCTAAATGAAGGTTCTGATGGGATGACCATCTATGTGAACATTTGAGGAATTGACGGGAACCAAGCCTTTACGAGTATGCCATCTCAGCTCCTTGACATACACATGATCTCAACGTCTACGTATAGGCCCGTCCTATCCAGTTGCTCCGTCCAAAAAATAAAATGTATGTAATAAGTTTCATTTAGTTTTCTCGGTATTTATTACCATGGCTCTTAGCTGAACTTGGTTTCCTGTTGAAAATTAACCAGCCCTTGTTGTTTGAACAATTTAAATCTTAAGTTCAAATAGAGCAATGAACAACTTACTATGCTCCAGCTAGTAGTTGTAATCTACATACCAAAAATGTTTGAGCAACAACACGTCGTAAAAGAGGGATTCATCAAACCTGAACCAATCGCGCGACGCCCGATGATTTTCCCGCGCGATTTCGCGCTCGGTTACTCTCGGGCGCGTTCGGAAGGCGTCTAGCGCGTTCCGCTACTTCCGCAGGCGTCGTTCCGCGGCCCACGAACATCCAAGACAATTAACGCAATCCACGATAAGACCAACAATAATCGTGAATGCAATTTAATAACATGGGTTGTAGGAGTTTAAGATACAGCGGGAGTTAGTCCGGAATATTGAAACCCCCATAATACCGGTGAACGGCTTTGGTAGAGAGAATTCCGGCCGTTTTATGGCACCCAACCCTCCCCCGAGGACGGATGTATCTCGTAAAGTGACAGTGTACACCGGTTGGAACACGTTCGCGCACCCAGAGTTGTTTCATATCCCTTCAATATCGGGACACTTGAGACACTTTGGCTCTAAAAATATCGAAAAAATCATCAAAATTGAATTGGCCGTGCGTTACGACTGCCAGCAGTCGCGAATCGATTTCGCGATGGGTGTGGACATCAAGGCCGAGTGTGAGTATCTTCCCGTGAGGGGTCAACAAATCGAGAGCCTATGAAAATATTGTCTGTAATTTTTTCTCACAGGATTGTGGATAAGGACTTGTTTGAAAATTTATGGAAAAATGTTATCCGAAAATTTCGAACTTTTCATATCTCGAAAAATTTGACGAAATTGGGGCATACCGAGAATCTTCCACAGAAACACGAAAAAATATTTTCACAAATTTAAATGCTTGCACAAATTTCATAAACTACAAACATTTCAAAAAAAGCTTACGATTTGCAGAATGTCACACATTTAAAAAATTGAGAATATTTCAAATATTGCACAAACGTTCATGAGTTTTATAATTTTCAAGCACTTTGAAAATGAGAAAAAAAAATTAAAACGTACCGGGAAAACGAGGAAGAAGTGAATATTCGCGTTACCCCAAAACAACTTATCGCGGGCATGTTTTTCGCCCGTTTTTTCCCCAAAAAAAGATATGAAAATGGGAGGTATGGTGAGTTCATGTATTATTTCGAGTTCAATTTGTATTCCGTCGGGTGAGGCTCGTTGTCGCACACCGCGGTGGCGGCCACACCACTTTTACGACCCCCCCCCCCTCCCCCCTCTGTCCCACCCCCACCCACACATTTGCCGACCCCTTTTTTCGTTGCGAATTTGCAGAAACATGCGCCCACCTGGGTGGGTTGAACGACGAGACGGTATTTTCCAATGGGCTATATTGTACGTAGACGAAGTAGCGTATGTAAATTCGTCACGTTGATTCTGCCCAGAAAGACGGTCTTTTTTCGCCGAGGTCGGGGCATAAATTTACGAAGAGTACATAAATAACGCCTCGTGTAATAGTGACGTTGGCATGCAACACATGTGCACGAATGTACGGGATAGGCAGATTCATTGTTCAACAGTTTTTCTAGATTTCAATGCGTCAAGTTTGCGGTAGGACTCACCGTGGAAGTGCTTCAAGATTACCCGATGTTTTGGAGTTTGCGAAATTTTCGTTTTTTTTTCAAAAATCTAACACTTTCAAAAAATTTCAAAATTTTCACAATTTTCAAAATTTTCAAAATTTTCAAAATTTTTTGTTTTTAAAAGTTTTCAACATTTTCAAAACTTCCTTTTATTTCGCTTTCCCCCGAAAGTTCTATAATAGTCACGTAGGCAAGCGACATATATGTACAAAGTGCCGGACGGAAAATTGAGGACTTGACGCCCTCACTTTGGGCTATCGGTTCATTATTTGTTCAGGTGTTTACTCGGTAATGAGTGGAGCTCGATAGCGATAAATTGGCGAAATGAGGTACCGTAAATTTTCCATGGTGATCCTCCGAAATTGTCCCGCAGGCTGGGAAAAACTTCATTGAGTTGTGTGTTTTTCCTTCTTTTTTCCATGGCCTCCTTTCCCAGAACAAACAGTTGTTGCTGAATTCCGTGATTTATTGCAGCAATTTTGGAAGTTGTATAGCATTGCCATGGACTAGGATAACAAGAACAGTCAACATTTTTGCGATTGATAATTTTGTAATGATGGAAGTTTTGAGAATTTTAAAATCTCGGAGATTCGGAAGAACTTACTTCGCAAATTTGGATTAACAAATTGCAGAAATTCCACAAATTTACAACATTTCAGAAGAGTGAAAAGCTTTGGAAGAAAAATTTGAAAAATTTAAAAAATTTGAAAAATTTGAAAAATTTGAAAAATTTGAAAAATTTGGAAAGTTTGAAAAATTTGAAACATTTGAAAAATTTGAAAAATTTGAAAAATTTTAAAAATTTGAAAAATTTAAAAAATTCAAAAAATTTGAAAAATTTAAAAAATTTGAGAAATTTGAAAAATTTGGAAAATTTGAAAAATTTGGAAAATTTGAAAAATTTGGAAAATTTGAAAAATTTGGAAAATTTGAAAAATTTGGAAAATTTGGAAAATTTGAAAAATTTAAAAAAATTTGACAAATTTGACAAATTTGACAAATTGGGAAAATTTGAAAAATTTGGAAAATTTTAAAAATTTGAAAAATTTGAAAAATTTGAAAAATTTGAAAAATTTGAAAAATTTGAAAAATTTGAAAAATTTGAAAAATTTGAAAAATTTGAAAAATTTGAAAAATTTGAAAAATTTGAAAAATTTGAAAAATTTGAAAAATTTGAAAAATTTGAAAAATTTGAAAAAGTTGAAAAATTTGAAAAATTTGAAAAATTTGAAAAATTTGAAAAATTTGAAAAAATTTGAAAAATTTGAAAAATTTGAAAAAGTTGAAAAATTTGAAAAATTTGAAAACTTTGAAGAATTTAAAAGATTCAGAAAATTTGAAAAATTCGGAAAATTTGGAAAACTCGAAAGATTTAAAAAAAAAATTGAAAATTAGAAAAAGTTTCAAAAACTTTCAAATTTTTTTTTTTTTTGGTTTTTTAATGTGAAATTTGTTTTGGTAATTTGAGAAAATTTCCAATTTTTTAAACTTCTAAAGCTGTTCATCTCTATAAAGAGTTTAAATTTTTGGAATTTCTCGAATTTGGAAGTTGCAATTTCCAGACGTTCTCAAGTATTGGAGGTTAAAGGAAAAAAACATTTAAAATCTCAGAACTTTGTGAAACTTTCGAAACTTTACCATTAATTAAATTTTCGGTTCTTAGTTAACCCCGTTTCATTTTAATGGAACTTCATTTAGTTGCATACTCTTTTTGGATAGCCTACTTTCTCCAAGCTATTTTCATGATTGATTGAACCAATGTTGGAAGTTTGAGATGTTCCCACAGCACGTGAAATGATAAGAATATCCTATATTCTCAAGCTTAATCATTTCGTAATTTTCATTTCATTCGTGAATTTTAGATTTGTTTTTAAATTTCAAATTTTATGAAATTTCTATTTTTTTAAAATTGTCAAATTTTATGAAATTTTCCAAAATTTCGAAATTTTTTGAAAAGTTTGCTCAAGTTGTGATTTCCATGAGCCGAATTCCCGTGTCACCAACTCAATGACTTAAGTTAAGTCGTTGGAATACCGGGCACATATGTTGGAATTAAAGCGGAATCTTATCTTCCTGATATCCGACGCTAATAAGTTGTTCGTCATGTGAATCAAGTTTTGAAATGCAAGATGAAAAGCGGAAATTCAAGACAGTGAGAATGGTGAGTGGTACTCTTGGACTGCAACCAGCTCCTTAAAACTTTGCTTATTAAACCACGCGCTGTTCGGTACCTTCGACTGCGGCATGTGCAAAAGTGGTAGGAGAGGAGGAGGTCGAGGGCCAGGTTAACATGAAATACTTATCATCTTACTTGCAACAACGACCAAGAGGGGAAACTTTGCTGCCCCTCCAAAAGAACGACCCGCTATTTCATTCCAACTTCCTAATTAAACTCAAATTTAATTATTATAATAATTGAATTAATTTAAAAAAAAATGATGCAGAAGAAATTTTTTGAAATTACGCCATTTTTTCAAACCCCACGCGACTTTTTGCATTTTTGAAAATTTTTTCGTAATTGACAAATTTCAGGTTTTTGAAGTGTTAGCGATCTACTATAATTTTTATCTATATATATTTTTTGTTCAAGTTCAAAATTTCTAATTCATTCCCGTTGATATATATCTCCATGTAGCAGACGTAAAAAGGGTGAAGATAATTTTTTAAGTACTGCAGCCAAGGCTGAAGTGAAATACACACATTCGGACTTGGTTTCGCTTGAGAGCGTCAGCTGGTTGGTGCACTTCCCGAAGGCGCCGCTAAGTCGGACCACGGGCGACGCGCGGACGCCCGCTACTTCGATCCGCATTTTGTAGGGGTGACAGAGAAAGGTGAAAAATGTTTTGTCCCTTATGGCAATTTTTTTCTCCTCCGAACATCGGCATATCATGTAGAAAATGATTCCAAAATTAATGCAGAAGACACACACACGCAAATGCTTGTACACCCACCCGTACTCTCCCGTATACAATGCCACCCCGATCGCACCGTTGTAGATCAATCATCAAAAAATTATTATTTCCACTTTCCACCGAAACTTCTATGCTCAGAAAACATGGCAAACTTTATCCAATAAATTATCCCTAACGAATCCAATAGATTCGCCCATACTTCCATCAACACAACACACGCCAAGCTATTCTCAAAGCAATCTTGTTCGGTAATAGTGACTCCTAACGCTGTTACTTTTTATACGCCCACATTGTCGATGAAGAAACCATGGACCTCTACAGTTTCTCATCTCGTGCCTATGATATAATCGCGTCCAAATTCAATCAATTTAGTGACAAGATTTCCCCGGGAAATTGGCTTGATACTATCGGCGGAAAATACGCGAGCTTAATATGACCGAAATGCTTTGTGCTTTGTGCCCTCATTAACTATCTTCTGGCAATCTGGAGGCTCTTTAAAAGCTTCAAAAATTTACGAAAAAATAGAAAACAAATTTAGAATGGAATTCCACAAATCTTAAAATTTGAACACCAAAACCGACACTTCCAACATCACGAAAGTAACGATAGTTGCGAACAATTTAAAATAATTTACCCAATGTATATAATGATAACAATTAAATAATTCGTAAATTTGGAAAATATTTTCGAAAATTCCAATGATCACAAGCATCAAAAATTGTAAATTTAAAATTTTTGGAAAAACATAAAACAACCGAGAACGTTTTAAAAGCATGTAAATTCCAAAAATACTTTCTACGCACTCATTTCTGTCCATAAAAAAATCTCCCCATCTCCTAATACCAGTAATCGTATAACGATAGTCATACGTTGTTCATTCCGCCGTGTTATGACCCGGAGAAAGCAATTTCCCGGTAACACCCAGCGCCATAAGTCTTTGCTCGGTTGAAGCCCCTTCTTTTTTTTCTACCAACAGTAATGCAACAAAAAGGAAACAGGAAAAAGTAAGACCGAAGGGTGTGGGCTAGACAACGGCTCGTAAACGCTAAAATTGCCGAGAGTCCATTACAAAACAATATTCGGCACTCGGATCCTCTCTATTTCGTCTTCTTTTATTTTTTACCAACTACTCGTCACCCTCGCACGCTATGTTTCGTTGGCCTGGTTTATGACCTAGGAAAAGTCCTAGGCTCGAGTCCCCAGAAACCCATCAAACATTCCAATGTATGCTTGCGCCTTGTCGTCATCTGATGATATCCTTGGGGAGGATCCATAAGATGTCTATGGGGTATTGTGTAGCCTACAGAATGCATATAGCATGTCTATACAAAGCGCATAGCATGTCTATACAGAGCGTATAGCATGTCTATACAAAGTGCATAGCATGTCTATACGAAGCGTATTTGCATGTCTATACAAAGCATATAGCATGCCTATCACATGTAATATTTCGGGTCTTAATTTTGTTAAAGATTTTTAACGCATGAATTTTAAAATTTCCCGACAAATATTATTTTCATACATGCTGAAATACAAACTGAAATTTTTAATTATTCAAGGGAAGGCTGTACCAAACGGAACCAAAGACCAAATTCAGAACGTAACCGCGGTTTTATTTCATAACTCCTTAGACAATACACAATCCACAAATTCGTCACATAGCAATGACGACCCGGATCGGCGAGTCACGTGCCAATCAATTTTACATTGGTAATATTTTCTTTTATGGTTATGAAGGCGATGAATTAAGTTAGTGCATATTACATAAAAGAACAAAAAAAAAAGGAAATCAAACTGCTCCAAAATCAACCTCACACCTTCCAAATTTTATAATATTTACCTCGTTCAAAACGCGTCCAGACAATAGCGTACTCAATTACCACACGTCTATTTTCAAAAAGGATATACAAAGTGCATAATTCTAATAAGAGATTCATACTAACTTATATATCTATACAAATATAAAATTGTTTAATGCTTACCAAAATCGCCGATATTCTCGTTTACACATACAAACCATAAATTGCGAACAGTGCTTATTTATGTCAAAGTACAATGTGAATCTAATACATAAAGATCATCTTACTTATTTTCTTTCATTTTATTGAATTGGCGCAACTCAAGCCTCGTGTACCGACATGATACGCTCAGGGTTCCGTGATCAAAATTTTTGGAGTATCTCGGAACGAGGCGGGAATCCAAGAGAGTGAACCCATCGCTCAGCGAGACCATCCGACCGTCAATTTCCCCCATTCCAATGCCCGAACGTATCCGATGTCTGCCGAATCCGATCGGTATTCAAAATCACCACAATGTCTATAGCATGTCTATGCAATTCCTATAGCATGTCTATGCAATGCCTAGAGCATGTCTATACAATGCCTATAGCATGTTTATACAATGCTTATCGCATGTCTATACTATGCCTATTGCATGTCTATACAATGCCTGTCGCATGTCTATACTATGCCAATCGCAAGTATATACAATGTCTATAGCATGTCTATACAATGCCTATAGCATGTCTATACAATGCATATAGCATTACTATACAATGCATGTAGCATGTCTATACAATGCCCAGAGCATGTCTATACAATGCCTATAGCTCTACATATGGCTCTCAATTTGGGTGTGCAAGTTAGAAAGGACCATTTGAGGACATTCAATTCCCAATATATTCACGTGTTTATCTTCGCCACATGAATCCAATGTTAAATTCATTCAAATTATGTTCACAATGTGCGAAATCAAATGGAGATTACTGTAGTAAAACAGATAAAAAGTCGTTCAATTAATACCTCGAAGCCATTGTAAACACAATACCAATATATCTTTGGGATATATCTTATTCCGCACGAGTTGTCACATGGACCTCCACATTTCATTGTTTTAAATTGACGAAAACTGGGATTTTGCGCACCCTAATGTCGTTACATCTCATACTATTCTATGACGTTGACAAATAATTTGGTATGATTTAAAACCATTATATTCAGAACGACTGCTCAAGGGAGCGGAGTTACATTCTGATCGGCCCACTTAAACATTAAATAATGTGGCGAGGGGGGGGGGGGGGGGGGGAGGGAAGCTCAGAGAGAAAAGTCTACGAAGACTTTTCGACTCATTTTTTGCATTTTCGAACATTCAAAATTAAAAAAAAAAAACTGAAAATTTCAAAAACATTGCTTTAAAAACACGACGGTTGATATTCAGAATCATCAAGAATTAAGTTGGATTGCGTGTCCGAAGGTTAAAAAAACTTCTTTTACAGAAAAATTCAAACCGTCGCACATACTTTAAAATTCGTCGATTCGTAAGCGAGTAAAAGAAAATTTATACATCCAATGTAGGGGATTGGAAAAAGCAACTTGCGTCTTACATCTATCAAAGAATGAAATCTCATAAAATTAGCGAGCTAGAAGTTATCGTCTATCCACGTGAATCCGTCGTTTACCAATATTCGGTCTTGCAGAAAGTACAAGGAGAAAGCCACCCTGCTTCCACCCCTCACACACATATACCTTATGCATCTCGTACATGTGGAGAATACTGGTCTCAAGTCAAGGAGCAACGGAACGAAAATCCGGGTTTTTCTTCGTTGAGTAGGTACATAGATGTGAAATTTTGACTGAAATTTGGAAATTTTTTATATATTTCTTAAAATTTTAACGAAAAATCAGAGTCACAAATGGTTAAAATTTCAAAAATTTTAAAAATTTCAAAAATTTCAAAAATTTCAAAACCTTCAAAAATTTCAAAAATTTCAAAAATTTCAAAAATTTCAAAAATTTCAAAAATTTCAAAAATTTCAAAAATTTCAAAAATTTCAAAAATTTCAAAAATTTCAAAAATTTCAAAAATTTCAAAAATTTCAAAAATTTCAAAAATTTCAAAAATTTCAAAAATTTCAAAAATTTCAAAAATTTCAAAAATTTCAAAAATTTCAAAAATTTCAAAAATTTCAAAAATTTCAAAAATTTCAAAAATTTCAAAAATTTCAAAAATTTCAAAAATTTCAAAAATTTCAAAAATTTCAAAAATTTCAAAAATTTCAAAAATTTCAAAAATTTCAAAAATTTCAAAAATTTCAAAAATTTCAAAAATTTCAAAAATTTCAAAAATTTCAAAAGTTTCAAAAATTTCAAACGTTTATATCGCCATATGTGAAGATAAAGCTGGAACGAAGGCGCAACCTCCCAAGAACACGAGTTTTTCGTGTACTATATAGGTGGAAAACTAGAGCCCCGATATTCGCTTGTCTGCGTGAAACCGACCCCTAGCAGAAGAATTCATATGGTAATGCCAGTGAAAATGCCGTTGGGTAAGTTCGCCTCTTTCCTCAAGATCTCTAATAATTTTTTCCCCTTTTTTTTTTTACTTTTCCTATCTCATTTCGTCCGAGACTTCAGGTAATAGAGACCTTACCCCTCTCAATATCCGCCATTCTTTCGTTAAAACAAACTATAAAGATTTGGTTTATTTTACCTTATGGAGGGGTTGAATTGGGAGAGTCAGCGATTTTTTTTGATATTTTGTAACCCCGAAAAACATTCAATTTTATTATCCAAGCAGTTTTTTCCATGACGGAATCATTTTTTAGACGAAAGTTTTTTCTGGAAATTCATAAGATTTTATGACATTTTTATGATATTTGATGAAATTTTTGGAACATTCAGGGGAGCATTCCGGAGCACTGCTGTTTTCCGTTGCGAGCATTGTCCAGAGGACACGTAGAGGACGTTGGGTACCATAGGGCATCCAAGTGCGGAGGACGCCAGAACGTAGGGACAAGCCGAGTGACCCATTATTTGTCTTGGAACAGAGGCAGGTGCCCTAGTATAGACACATATTTTCCCCCCATCAATTAATTTTGCTGTATGAGATATATGACCTATATCCGTCATATACCCGGGAAAACAGGGGAAAGCTGTTACACATTGAAACTTGCTATCATCTCATACTCGGCGCTCGAGACCTGGGGTTGTGACGGGTTTCACCCGATAAAGGCATAAGTAGGAGCATATTCCACGTGCTCTTCACCATCATAAAACCTACCCTATCCCAGAGTAGACCGCAACCCTCGTTTCGTTACCTGCGGTATAACACAGCGCCTGGCTCTAGGAAATTTATCCTGAAGCTTCAAAGAGCCACTCCAGCTCGATACCCCAACGTCGATCGGGCTTCCTCCCGGACTACCAAATTTTCCATCAGCATTTTATCGGCCCGCCGATGAATGACTGAAAAATTATGGGATTGTCCAGAAATGGTCCGACAATGGGAGTATTAGCTATATTTCATACAAAGTTAGACCGATCTCAAAATTAGATTTTTTGCTTTCCAATTTTAAAACCTCGGTGTTTGGGATTATTTTTTCGTTGGGATAAATTATGATGAAAGTAGTGGCAAAGTGAATCAGGGAGACAGACTTGAATCAATATTCAAATTTAGAAAACTTCAAACTCCGAAGGTTTCTCCAACCAGAAATTACCGACCGATTCTTTCCTCATACCCCGGAGCTTGAATGACTCAGACAAATGACCAGCTATTTCTGCATCTGTGTTATTAAAACCAAAGCAGTCGTGCACTCATCCGCTAATCCTACGTATTTCTGTAAAACCATACGAATTCATAGACAACTCATCGTCCATACATATGTGCACACATAAGGGGTTGTACAGTTGTCGAGACTAGGCACGGTGGCGTCTCACGCGACTCAGTAGACACCTAGGCGCCATAATGTTTCCGCATTGCCCCATTTCGTCCTCGTGTTGCATCGGTCGATGCATCCTATTTCGTGGTTCTCTTCTGTCCTATGTAACCCCACTCCACCCTACACACATATATCATGAGCACAGAAGCAAGCGGATACCGTGTTTGTGATTCCACTCACTGGACACTGTTGCGCGATGCCCCCCCCCCTCCCTCGCGCCCCTTCTGCCGCTTGTCGAGTATCAAAATCTGGCTAGAAATAAACTCACCAATTTTCCGCGTCGCTATTTCCCACATCCAGCGAATATGAATCCCGAAATGACCGCAATTTTTTACTCCCAAATTAGAAGAGAATCCGATTTGTAAATTGAACGTAATTGGGCAGTTATTCGCGAATCAATCAATTCAGTCCCAAATTAATTGATAATTGATTTTTTGTTCTGGAAATTGAGATGTCGTGGCAAGTGCTGGAAGTTTTCTGGACCTAATGTGAGGCTGGATTGCTGGAAGGGGTTTGGGGAAAATTACAGCTATCGGATGTCCCTTATTGTGGTTTAGAAGGCTACCTGAAAAATGCTGCAGGACAATATTTACTCCTCAAAAGCAGGAAACCGAGAAAACCGAGAATCGTAGCTAGCCTACATGATAGGAAAATAGGGAAATAACAAAAATCTACTCACAAAATCTGGTCGAAATATTTATTGGTTCTTTTAAATATATAGTTTTATATTTCGCTAATATTGTAGAGCACGAATCGAATTTGACCCATTGACGATACTGAGAAATTCACCATGTCGATAAGGTCCGGAAACGCGTAATCCAGAACGATATCAAATCCAGGCAAAGTTGTGAATGATTTACTGCTCATTCACAGGAACCATACGGCAAAACTTGGGATTTTTTTGTGATACAATCGACGACGTTGGTTGTCGAAGTTTTAGCTTCGAAGCTGATGAAATGTCCTCACAGCGCTGGACCATCATAGAGAGAACCCTCCTCCACTATGACCTCATAATGGGGTGTAACTGGTTCTTCGGACGATTCATACACAACGACACCTGACGAGAAATCTGTCGATTCTTCTAAGTGGAAATCTGGTGAAGTCAGTTGATCTTCTATTTCAACTACACCTTCTGCAGCATTGGAGAACCGCTTCAGGCGTTCGTCAGCTTCCGTCCCAGACTGACAATCTCCGAAACACTGGCGCTGTTGCTCATAAAAAATTGGTGATATTTCCAACTCTTCTTGCATTGTATTATTAACGGAAATTTTTTCCACAAGGCCTCGCTGTTGGTCATATAAACTAGCCAGTTTCTCAAGCTGCTCTTGAATGACTGGATCGGTTATGAGTGACGCTAAACGTTCTTGCTGCACAGAGTAGGCGCTTGCTAGTTGCCTAAGCTCTTCGGAGATAGAATAGTTCGGTGCAAGTTTTGCCAAATATTGTTGTTCCTGGCGATATATATCTATTAATATCTGCAATTTTTCTTCTAGGGTGGTATTCGATGCCAGTTGTTTCAAGTATTCATACTGCTGATAATATAGACCAACCAGATTATTCAATTGTTGAATCATCATAGATACTGGGGGTTGCTTAGCAGCATGTTCTTGGGGTAGGTCATATAAGTGGGTCAGCGTTCTCCACTTTTCGTGAATAATGAAACCAGGTTCAAGTTTCACCAGATATTTGAGCTGACGTTCATATAAATGCACCAATTTTCGCAGCTCTCTGCGGATATCGTCATTCAGACTCAATTCCGACAGACGCTCGTGTTGCATGTAATAAGCAGTTACCAGCTTGCTAATAGCTTCGGTCAAGATGTAATTTGGGGCGAGCTTCGCCAATTCTTCTTGTACTTGCCAATATAATTCAGCTAATTTCTTCAGCTCCTCGTCGACGAGATCGTCAACTACCAAATTTGCTAAGTGCTCTTGTTGTTGATAATATAAATCGGCCAGATTTTCAACCTCCTGTATCCCTACATAGTTTAATATACGCTCTGACACATATTTCTGCTGTTGTTTATACACGTAATTCAGTTTCTCTAAGGCTTCCCGCATGGTATGATTTTGAACAAGTGTTAGCAAATGTTTGTGCTGTATGTAATAAGCATCCATCATTCGTCTCAATTTTTCGCTCATCGTAGCATTTGAGCCAAGCTTCGCCAAATATTGCTGTAGCTCACGGTATGAATCTGCTAACTTCTGCAGCTCTACTAGTATACTAGCATTGGGTGCCAGTTCCGTCAATATTTCATATTGTCGATAATATAGGTCAGCCAGATTGTTCAACTCAGCAGTCATAGAAGATAGTCCATCATCTGCTGCATTTTTCTGTAGTTGGTCGTCTAAGACAGGCAGATTCTTCCACTCTTCCTCCAAGGTCCAATGGGGTGCAAGTTTTACTAAATAGTCTTGTTGACGATCATATAAAGCTACTAGCTTTCTGAACTCCCGTCGTAGCAGATCATTTCGGAGAACCTTGGACAAATGGTGCTGCTGTTGACGATACTCATGTGCCAGTGCCTTTAACGTATTAGTTAGAATGTAGTTCGGTGCAAGCTTCTCTAATTCAACTTGCTGCTGGCTATATAAGTGTGCCAGTCTTTGCAAATCTTTCTGTGCGGAATCATTGGAGACAAGGTTTGCTAGATGTTCCTGTTGTTGATAATACAATGACGCTAGATTCTCAAGCTCCTGTGTGATTAAATAGCCCGGTATTCGTTCTGACCAATATTTGTGTTGTAGGTTGTACAGGTGCTTCAGCTTCTCCAATGCTTTTCGCATGGTGTCATCTACGTCGAGCGTTTGCAAATGGTTTTGTTGTATGTAATAAGCATCTGTCATATTTCTCAACTCGTCGCTCATAGTATAGCCTGGAGCAAGATTCTCCAAATATTTCTGTTGCTTGCGATATAAATCTGCCAACTTCTGCAACTCAGCTGATGAGATGTCATCTCGTGCCAGTTTTACCAAATACTCATATTGTTGATGATATGACTCGATCAGATGTTTGAATTCGGGGGTCATAATAAATGCTGGATGGTAGTCGCTCACACTTGCTTCAGGTTGATCACTCAAAGCGGTCCAATTTTCGCCTTTCTCTTCAATGATCTGAGCGGGTGCAAGTGTTGCCAGATATTGCTGTTGTCGGTTATACAAGTCTGCGAGTTTTGTGAACTCGGCTCGTATGGAATCATTTGGAATCAGTTTTAACAAACCTTCCTGTTGCACCTGGTACGCACCCACCAGATCTTTAAAGGCTTTGGTTAGGATGTATTGTGGTCCAAGCTTCGTCAATTGTTTTTGCTGTTGGCCGTATAATTCTACTAGTTGCTGCAGCTTTTCTCGTGTGGAATCGTCTAATACCATATTCGCTAAATGCTGATAGTGTTGATGGTATAGGTTTGCTAGACCCTCCGCTTCCTTAATTATGGTGTCATTTGATACGTTTCTGAACAAAAGTTGCTGGTGTTTACTGTATAGATGATTCAGCTTTTGTAATGCCTCGCGCACGGCACCATTTGGGGCCAGTGTGACCAAATGTTGTTGTTGTGTGTTATATGCATCTAACATTCTTTTGAACTCTTCACTCACCACATAATTTGGTGCAAACTTCGACATATGTTCTTGCTGTTCACGAAATAAGTTTCTCAGTTTTTGCAATTGTACTTGTAGGAGATCATTTGGAGCCAGGTGTACCAAATATTCATATTGTTGATAATATAGGTATGCCAGAACATTCAATTTCTGCGTTATAGTAGATGCTGGTCCACCATCGCTCCCATGTGCCTGGGGAACAGGGTTGTCATAGAAAGCTCTTACTTCCTGCTGATTGGGGGCAACACCATTTGGTGTCAATTTCACCAGGTATTTGTACTGTCGGTCATATAAATCTGCCAGTGTTTTCAGTCCTTCCCTTACGACTTCTGACATAGCTCGTGTGGACACAGATTCATGTTGCCTATAATAAGCATTCACCAGATCTCTGAAGGTTTCAGTCGTCCTATAATATGGTGCTAGTCTTGCCAACTCGTCCTGCTGTTGGCGATATAATTCTCCTATTTTTTTAAACTCTTCTTTTAGGAAATCGTCTAATACAAGATGTGCTAGATTTTCTTCTTGTTGATAATATAGATATGCTAATTTTTCGAGCTCTTGAGTCACCGCAGAATTGGGTACACGCTCTGCCAAATATTGTTGCTGATAGTTATATGAATAATTCAGCTTTTCTAGCTCTCCTCGCATATCATTTGGGATGATCTCCAACAAACGTTTCTGTTGCAGGTCATAAGTATTGGCCATCTCTAGAAATTCTTGCGTCAACATGTAATTTGGGGCAAGCTTCGCAAAATATTCCTGCTGCTTACGATATAAATTCGCAAGTGTCTGCAACTCTTGTACCATCATGTCATTTGGCGCTAGTTGCACAACATTTCCATAGTGTTGCTGATATAACTCAGCTAGATAGATCATGTCGTCACCTATCATGTGTTGTGTCGGAACTTTTGCCATATCTTCTTGTGAAGATTTATATAAATCAGTAAGCTTTTTTGAATATACACCCATGATCTCATTCAAGAAGTCCTTCCCTGAGTCCTTGTATTGTCCGCTATATAAATCTACCAACTTCGCCAACTCTCTCCGTAAGATGTTATTCCGAACCAATTGTGATAAATATTCATGTTGTCTGTAATAGGCATTTACCAGCTGCGTGAACTCATCAGTGACGACTTTGATTGGTGCCAGCCTCACAAGCTCTTCTTGTTGTTGATGATATAGCTTCGCTAGCTTCTCCAACGCTTCCTGTACTAAACCACGTGGTGTGAGATTTTCTAGACGTATTTGTTGTTGTTGGTACTGATAAGTCACATTTTGAACCGGAATTTTGCTGTACATGGATTGATCGTCATTTAAATATTCCTGTTGTCGTTCATATGTATAGTGGAGTTTCTTGTACGCTTCTCGCAACATGTCGTTTGAGAACAGTTTGAGCAAATATTTGTGTTGTATATCATAGACATGTTTATTTTTCTGGAACTGTTCACTTATAATGTAATTAGGTCCCAGCTTCGCCAAGTGGTCTTGCTGTTCGGTACACAGATGCCTCAGCTTCCGCAATTGTTCTTGTATGGTACCGTTTGCGGCTAACTTTTCCAAAGCTTCATATTGTTGATCATATAGGTTTCCCAATTTACTCATCCCCTGAGTTATAGTCTCTGGCTCATTTGACGTCTGTTTGAACAAAAGTTGTTGTCGACGATCATACAAATCTGCTAACTTCGTCAATTCTTCCCGCACGGTAGCATTGGACACCAGGTTTAGCAAGTACTTATATTGTGCGGAATAAGCGTGCATCAACTTGCTGAAGACATCGCTTAGGATGTAATTCGGTGCTATCCTCGCCAACTCTAGTTGTTGTTGTTCATGTAATTCTGCTAGCTTCTTCAACTCCACCTGCATTAAATCGTCTGATGCAAGATTTGCTAAATGTTGTTGTTGTTGGTGATATTGGTTACTCAGCTTTTCCAGCTCTTGAATCATGCGCGATCTCCGTACACGCTCTCCCAAATACTCTTGCTGGTGATCATACAGATATCGCAGCTTCCTTATCCCATGTTGCCACATAGGATTATTTGTTGTCATTTCTGATAAATGTTTGTCTAGTAGATGATATGCTTCCGTCATCTTCCTGAACTTGTCCGTTAAAGTGTAGTCTGGTGCCAGCCTTGCTAAATATTCTTGTTGCTCACGATATAGCATTGATAGCTGTTGCAACTGTCCTAGTATGATGCTGTTTGGTGCCAGTTTGGTCAAATCCGTATAGTGTTCATGGTACAGCTCGGCAAGGTGGTTCAACTGGACAGCTATCATGTATTGCATTCTATCATTAGTCTCCACTTGTTGTGAGTCATACAGAGTTCTCGGTCTAAGGTCTCCAATGATCTCATTTGACGTAAGTTTCCCTAGGTACCCTTGCTGGTGGTCATATAGATCCGCAAGCCTCTTCAGCTCCTCTCTTATGACATAATTCCGCACCAGCTTCGACAAGTGTTTATGTTGTAGGTAATACCTATGCACCAGGTTTTTAAACTCTTCAGTTAGGGTATGATTTGGTCCAAGCGTCGACAGATATTTTTGCTGTTCTCCATATGCATAAGCTAGCTTCTTCAGCTCTTCTTGTATGGCATTTGGTGCTAGGTTCATCAATCCGTCTTGTCGTTCCTCATATAGACGGTGAAGTTTTGTATATTCTTCAGGCAAAACCTGAAAGTATACATTGTCTTCCTGAGGACCATCTTGCTGCAGCTCAGGGGAAATCATCAAACCTTTCCGTTCTTCATTCTCTTCATTATTAAAAGAAATTGTTTGTAAGTAGCCTTGTTGTTGATCATACGAATGCACTAGCTTCTCTAGTTGTTCTCGCACAGTGTCATCCAGGGGGAGCGTCGCTAGATCCTTGTAGTGAATGTAATATGCATTCGCCAGCTTTCGCAACTCTTCTGAGATGCTGTAATTCGGTGCAAGCTTTACGTGTTCTTGTTGTTGACTATACAAGTGTGCTAGCTTCATAAACTCCTTTGCTATCATATCATTAGGTGCGAGAGTCGCCAAATGAAGTTCCTGCTGCTTATACAAATCTGTTAGCGTTTTTAACCCCTCTTCTATGGATTCATTGGATGTCATCTTGAGTAATTTTTTTCGATATTGGTTATATGGATCTTCCATGCTTGCTAAGAGACCCTGCTGTTTGGAATATAAATATTGCAGCACTTTTTTTACAGCTCTCGTGTTATCATCCTCTGGTTCAATCTTGGCCATAATTTCCTCCTGGTCCTTATACAAATTCTCCAGTATGACGCTCACGTCTTTCAAGTTGACTAGACCTGAGTTAATGTTACCGAAGATTTCTTCTTGCCGCTTGTACAAATCTTCAAATATTGATTTCACATTTTTTACATTGCTGCCATGCCATTCAAGTTTTGTTAAAATCTTTCTTTGTTGTTTATAATATTTTTCTATTGCTGCTTTCAGATCGGTTACAAATCGAGTATACCACTCGACTTGTACAAAGAAGCCTTGCTGTCGCATATATAGCTCCCTCAGCGTAGCTGTCACCTCTTTTATGTGATCGTCAACTGGGTCAAATTGCTCAAGAACATCATCCAGTTGCTTATACAAATTCGTTAGCACTTCTTCCGAATATTTTATGTAGTCAAAATCAGGTACAAATTCAGCAAACAGTTCTGGTAGCTGGGAATACAAATTCTCCATCATTGCTAAATTTTTTTTCTGCAAATGACTTTGTGGAAGTTTCTGTATACTTTTGTAATGTTGATAATACAAATTGCCTAGTTTTAGTAATTCCCCCTTTATGATATCATTCGTTGTAATATGAGCAAGACTTTTGAGTCGTTTCAAATGTGAATGTGTCCGCCCGTGTTCCTCATTTTCTCTTCGTTGTTTGTGTGTTAATTTTGATTTGTCGAATAATCGCGTCGGCCCGGAGCCTTTACCGATTTCACCTGATTGGGCTGAAACACATATTTGCCATTCCTTCGAGAATACATATCCGCTTTTACATTCCTCTTCATATATTCCCGATGAAGTGCACACATAGTATCTACGCTTATCATGCAGATGAGCCATCTTCTTTCCACTTCGACATGGTTCGTCGATTTCAATCCGATTTCCACCCTTATGATGCTTGTCAAACAATGGTCGACAATGATGATTATTCCCCGTTCCAAAGAGTTTTTGATGAATATTTTCGGGTTTGAAAAATTTTCCCATACCGGGAATTTTACCTGTTCCGAGCTTTGCGTGGTCGTCGTGCTGCTGGTGGCGTGGGCACCATGGAGCGAATACTTTAGAACCACCCATCTTCTGGAACAAAGATAATGGAACAGTGAGTGTTAATTTTCTGCTTCGATCCACTATTCAAGTTGACAATTCGTTAAATCTGCTTGGTAGACTGCCTGTCAGGGTGTCCTCTAACTACATCAGTTCATGGTTGGTGGAATTCTATCTAATCTAATGGGTTCGATCGAATATCAATGAAGTTGGGATCCCTTTTTATTCGGACGAAAAAACTTCGGAAATACGGTATGATCCAGGAACACACACACACATATACACACAGACATGCTGTATAGCTGTATAGCGTCTCGATCGAATCGATGCGAAATGCACACACAAACATACATGCACGGAGAGAAAAGTTCTTTAAAAATTACGTAGAAGAAAAATTACGGCGCGTTCCGTAATTTTTACTGAATTATATTTCACTCGCGGATTACGGAACTTTCTACGTAATTTTTAAAAAACTTTTCTCTCCATGTGCACGCGCGCGCAGATGAACACGTTTAAGTATTACAGTGACCATTACTTACACCTGCATGAACAAACTGTACGCTCAAAATGAAGAGCAGAATGCCAATTACTCTCGCCATTATTTTTTTTATTAATAAATTTGCAGTAGACGAGTGGTATACAACAGCATTTTAGTTCACTCTTTCCATATTTTCCACTCTTAGCATTACATTTTGAGGAGTCGAATTCAAACGATGTTTCATGATTGTATTATCAGCTATGATGTATTCCGTATTTATATAGAACATGTAAAATCAAGGTGACGTTATTTATGGAACCGATATGGCAACAATCTACTTGTAGCCTAGTAGACTCCTCATGCCATTGTGGATGATTTCTTTATTGATGTTAACGTCAACTTAAGTTACACGTGCTAGCATTCGCGAAAAATTTACTTGTGTTGTGGTATTCCGGAAATTCAATTCAGTTTTTTTCACTGGATGTGGAGACGGAGCCACCTTGTGACAGACCCACCCACTTGGGGCTAGCAGAGAGAAGTGGACCCCACATTGTACCCTTTTTCCACTCCCCAATTTAGAGCGCACAATTCTGAGATTCAGTTTTCTCAAAAAAAAAAAAAATATTTTACGTAAATCATTTGATACTCTTGATGATTCCTAGGTAGAATCTAATATGTTGGCCTTTCCGAAAAGTTTCCTCTCTTTCCATTTTCCATCATGACCGCATGGGTCAGTTGGAAAAATTCCGGAAAAATTCTGATATCCCATGCCACCCAGGAATCCCCATGACTGGTGCGAAGCTCTCTACGCACTCATTTTTTCCAATTAATTAGCCGGCACTTCCTCTCCCTAAATTCATGAAACCGATAACCCGAGGGTGGTAGTCGTGCAAAAACCCCGTTTTTTAGTTGCGCGGTGAAAGGGAAGAATAAAATTGTACGTGTTTCCCATGAGTTTTGCCGTAGCGTCTGCTTGTCATGGCCTTCATACTCTCGTAGCTTACGTACAACTGGTTCGCATAGGTCACTTCCATATACCTATATATATATATATATATATATATATATATTGCAACTGGGCTTACTCCCCCGAGAGTAAGACACGACCTTCCGCGTTTCCTCTCTCGCACCATCCTCATCCTCATTCATTTCCTTCTCCCAGGATTCACATCCCTGTTATACAGGGCGTTTCAAAATTAGTGCGCTAAATGTTCACGGATCGAACCAATAACTTCTTGGTGGTGGGAAAAAAATTAAAAAACCTCATATATCTCGTTAGTTTTGGGATTCAGGAAACAAGTTGTATAACAAAAACTGTATGCTTGGACGAGAAAAACAATATTTATCCGATACTTGCTTTTTCATGTCTAACGCGATGGAAAGTGAAGTTACTTCTCTGGTTGCTAAGAAACATTCATAGAAAATGGATCACAGGCAAATACACACGCACACACACACACACACACATAGTCGAAGCTTTGGTGCAGTGGATAGAGTAGCTGTCTACTCCGTTGAAGGTATCCTAGCTTCGCACGGGACCTCCGGACAATATTTCACATGATGATATATTTTCCCATGGATATAAATAATAGCGCAAAGTCAGACGGGAACTTAATACTGGGGTTTCTGGGAGTTTACCCTGTGTCTAGAAATATGATGGCAAAAGTCGGCCCCAGCCGGATGGGTGAGTATCCACTACTCCCTTCCGAAGGAATGCTCAGAACCAACTACCGCGGGGAACACAGGAGAGGGACCGAGGTATAGAAGGACCTAAAAGTTCATCCCTTATTATCGAAAATTAATTTATCTACGCCTACCGGAAACCAACGTGATTTTGAAACCCCTTATAGCCTCCATAGTCCCTTACTCTACACATGAAAACAGCTCACTTTAATAAATTTACAAAATACACCGAGCATTCGTTGAATTATTTTACCTCACTCAGGGTAGATGGGTGGAAAATGGACAATTTTTAAATTTTAAATTTACTCATTCATATCATAAATTCCGAGTTGCAATTATACTAGCAGAATTTTTTTCAATTAATGAAAGGAGATGAAATTAATAAGAAACTAGTGGTGTGAATATGTGTGTGCCCCGTGCGGGGCACAAACAACGCATCCCGATTCGGTATTTCACCATAGTACCTTTATTCTCGTCCAATGTACCACGCATAAGCACGCAGCCATTGTGAAGAGCCAACTCAAAAGTGATATCAATAATTGGAATTACGACTAATACATGGTGCACGTGATCAATTGAGTTTCCTTGTTAACGCTCATAATAATTTTCAAAATTTTCAAAAATTCAGTTGTTACCACCAAAAAACTGCTCGATCAATTTGAACCAAAATCTATCCAATCTAAGGTCCATGAAGCCACTCAGATTATGACCTCGATGTGAGAAATCGTTAACCAAAATTTTGATTTCACACATACAAGCACACACACACGCACACAAACACACACTCGCACTCCCACATCGACACTTTTAGTCAACTCCTAAATGCGTTTGGATACTGCCAAAAGCAAAAACAGATTCGATATTGGAAAATTCCAGAGGGATTTTAATAAAAAAACATACACTTGAACCACATCGAATGCAAACTGACCGGAATAATTAATTCGAACATGGAGCGATAATTAAACCAATGGTCTAGATAATTATCATCATCATTATGATAATGGGTAATTGCAACGACATGGGCCCATCACATGAGCAATTCGCATATTCAAGAATTAATGAGGAATTATTCATTCTAATTGGATTATGTATCCGTTTGGACAATCCACAATTTTTCCATAGGAAAATTTCGGGGTTGATCCTGGGAATGAATATTATGGATTATCTTTTACCCCCCGATTTCGACCAATTAGAGTGCAGTATTCGCGGTCACATGACACCTTCAAGTTGGTTTTATTTTGGTAAATCACCGGGCCACAGGGGTTTTATCAAACTGATAAAACCCCGGTAGATCCTCAATTGTTTTTCCGGATTTCGACATTTCGTTGTGATTAAAACTTCTATTAGAGGTTCTGTCCATTTTCAAAACCTGTGCAAAATGAGTCGACTCGGCAAAGAGTCACTGACTGGAATTGATCTCAAGATTAAAAAAAATATACTAGCCAACAGCACGAAGACAAAAAACGCGATGTGGAGACTACATTTCGTGTAAAGTGCCATGTAACCTCGATCATTGTGCTCCGATTAGTCAAAATCAGAGGGTAAAAAATAGTCCGCCGAATACCCCTCGACCTTTAAAATTTATAGGACAATTCCCTCAAGCTTCTCTGTGTCGCAACGATCAGGATAAGTTTGGCAGAAAAATCCCTCGCGCTTCGCGCTCGGGATTTTTAACCTGCCAAACTTCTCCCTCTCGTTGCTACGCAACGAAGCTATCGAGAATTATCCGATAAATTTTAAGGTCTCGGGGTATTACAACCGAATATTTTGGAATCTCGTGTTACACAAATTGGGGCGATTTCCTATTTGAAAAAAAACAAGAATGTCCAGGTTTGCCGAATTCCCAAATTGCGCCATCCTAAGAAAATATCAAAACTAGTTAACATTTCAAAAATTCTTGGAAAATTAAGAATGTTTTCCTTTTTCAAAACACAAAGATTTGGAAATTTTCGGGACTTGTTCTAAATTGCAACAATTCTTGAATTACCGAAATTTCCAAACACTTATTTTTGGATTTCATATGAAAGTAAAACGTTTCAAAAATATTCTATATTTTCCACGTCACGATTTTTTTAAATATTATAAACTACAACTGTTAAAATTGTCAACACCAAGCGCAAATCCAGGCTTATTTTATAAGTTTCCGAACGACGGGATATAATCGGATGATTACAAATGGTTTCATGAATTAGCAAAAAAATACGATAAGGCGAAAATATGGATGAGTCACAAAAAATTCCAAAAATGTAAAGAATTCAAAAAGTTCAAAAAAATCGAAAAATTCAAAGAATTCAAAAAATTAAAAAAAACCAAAAAGTTCAAAAAATCCAAAAAATCCAAAAAATTCAAAAAAATCAAAGATTTCCAAGAATTCAAAAATTTCCAAAATTTGCAAACTTTCTGAAATTCCCAAAAATTCAGAAATTTCAAAATTTCACAGAAGTAAAAAATTTCACAAATTTCAAAATTTTGTAAAAATTTTAAAATTTTTTAAATTTAAAATTTTTTTAAATTTTAAAGATGTTATAGAATTGAAAAAATGCAAAAATTTCAATAAATGCAGCATCTGAAAAAGTTTGAACATTGCATAAATGCACAAATGTATAAAATTCTTTGAAAGATTCTTCAATCGTCTGGAGATTTACTACGCAGTTTGATAAACCACAATTTCGTAGATAAATTTCTTAGCCATATTCCCTCAGACACACTAAATCCTGTGGTAATTTCTTAATACTTTTGGTAAGAAAACTACAAACATTTGTCACAGTGGAAGAAATTCAACAAATTTGAAACGCATCTGGGTTGATACGATGGAGATTTCCATCGGTTTATCAGCTACGTATCGATAAAAAAGTTGTATAAAATTGCAAATAGAGGAAATGATAGTGAAATTCCCTTATCAGGTGATAAAACTACTGATGGAATTCCCTGATTTCCCAGGAAAAACAATGTTGCTTCAATGATAAATACTTTTTTTTTAATGTTTTCTAACGCTGTCGATCCATCGGATCTAGGATTAATATTTGCTACCGACTTACTTCTAATGGAGTGAATTCGCTTCGACTCTCATCAGTCACGATTGATCTTTCTGATTGTGGTGAAAGCTTCAGGATGAGGCTTTTGATATTCGTGGGGCTTCTCCTCGGAGGCGCTCGGAGTCTGCAAATCGCGCAGCCGTGTAATCAAAATGTTTGCAAATTACCGGAATGCAAGTGCAGTACGACGGACAGCGGAAGTTCAATTCCCGTTTCGAGAACACCTCAGGTCAAATAAACTTATAAAATTGACATTTTTTTACAGAGGTTTTCTTTGCGAAAATATATATATTCGGACATTATGGAAAATCTGACAAATTGGGGAAGATTCGGAAATTTTGAAAAGTATGTAGAGAATTGCACAAAATTCACAATTTTTTTACAATTTGGAAAGTTTTGGAACACTTTTGTAAAATTAGAAAAAAATAGAAATCTTGAGGATTTCATAAAATTTGACAGATTATTGATAAATGTAAGAAATCTAGAAAAATTGAACATATATTGATGATTTCAAAAATTGATAAATGTCGAAACCATTGAACAATGGGAACTATAAAATATTTAAAAATAGTTCCCAATTTGCAACGTTGAAAATTAAACCAATTCAGATGTTTAAAAAAAATTATCATTCGGAACATATAGACCATTTTGAAAATTGAGAAAAATTTGAAGAAATTTGACTCATTTCAGAAATTTGACAAATTTTAGAAATCTGAAAAATTTCGAAGAATCAATAAATCTGCAACATTGACAAATTTGAAAAATCCAAAGTATTCTGGTGAATTGAAAATTGGAGCAGGGGGAAGAATGAATTGGATTGGAAAGATTCATCAGCGAATTGAGAATTAAAATTATTTGAATAATTGGAAAAATTTGGCAGATTTGAAGAATTGGATAGCTTAAATCCAATTGCAAAATTTTGAATATCTGAGCAATTTTCAAAATAATTTCATAGACTGTCAGTTGGCACTTGTCAACTGACGGTGGATCATTGAAGATTGACGTTTTACGATTCACAATGGTGAATTGACAATTAACAGTCGACAGTTGGCAGTCGATAATTGACAATTGACAGGTGTCAATTGACAGTTGACAATTGACAATTGACAATTGACAATTGACAATTGACAATTGACAATTGACAATTGACAATTGACAATTGACAGTTGACAATTGACAGTTGACAGTTGACAGTTGACAATTGACAGTTGACAATTGACAGTTGGCAATTGACAGTTGAAAATTGACAGTTGACAATTGGCAGTTAACAATTGACAATTGACAATTGACAATTGACAATTGACAATTGACAATTGACAATTGACAATTGACAATTGACAATTGACAATTGACAATTGACAATTGACAATTGACAGTTGACAGTTGACAATTGACAATTGACAGTTGCCAATTGACAGCTGACAATTGACAATAAATAGGAGACTATTAACATTTGACAGTTGACAATTAACAATCGACATTCATAGTTGGCACTTGGTAGTTGACAGCCCACAGTAATTAATGTGCACATATCACCTAAAACACCTTTCATTGTCAACGCCACCACCACAATTTGCCTATGCTGTGAAGCGGAGAGAAAATTATTGCATCATTATGTAGTCGATTTGTCGTAATCCTTGGTTTACATGTCCATATCTTATGGGTATTTTTTTAATGTCAATATCGAATAACACGACACAATCGGCTGCAGAGGATGGAGACTGTTTGATATACCTAGAAGATTATTTCAATAGTTGTAATATGCTTTACAGATTGTCATGCTAACATTCGATGACGCCGTCACACGCATCACATACCCCTATTTTCAGAAGGTGCTATTCGGCCAAAAAAACCCTGATGGCTGCCCAATTGGAGTCACTCATTTTTTATGTCACGAATATACTGATTACTCACTCGTTCATGATTTGTGGCTTAGGGGACACGAAATTGCATTGCACTCAGTGACGTAAGTATTCATTCTGCGACTTAAGTCATTATTTTCTGATTGCAATCTTGTTAAATGGAGAAACAAACTGGGATTTTACGCACCATGAACTGGCCAGATCTGCAAGTGTTTGGTGACCTTGAGGAGTGAAATCGCAGATTTTCTCAGTTCAAAAAGATCAAGTTGAGTGTCACTGGTTGAAGGGGCGGAGTTACGCTCTGATTGGGCGACATAAAAATTGAATAACGAAGTGGGGGGGGGGGGGGGGCACGGTGAGAACAGTGAAAGAGATTTTCGGCTCCAAATTTCACCTGTCTCCCCCCCCCCCCCCCAAATTTAATGTCAATGGCAACTAACAATTTTCTTCCCACAAATTAGACACACAGTGAATGACTACTGGCGCGACATAAATTTGACAACATTGAAGTCAGAGTTCGATGACATGAGAACGATCGTCACACACTTTGCCAGCGTTCCCAAAACTTATATGCGTGGAATGAGAGTGCCTTTCTTAGAGCTTTCCGGAAACACAAGTTTTCAGGGGCTTCGAGAATTAGGTTTGACCTATGACAGCTCCATGCCCACATTCAGGTACTTTTTACCCTTTATTGGGTTATTTATTAACTGATTTATCAATTTATTAATTAATCCTCTTACTTATTTAGTTAGTAATTCATGGATCATAGATAAATTATGGGCAATTTGCAAGTCGACAATTTTCCGACGATCGATAATTCATCAGTAATCGATAATTTATCGATGATTGGTAAATACCACAAATCGATAGTACTAGGAAATAGCGTACTCATTTTCCCAAAGTAACAATAATGAATCTATTTGAGTGAAAATTTTCACTTTTAGGTACACAGACCCGGCTCTATGGCCCTACACTCTGGAGTACGCCAGCCGTCAGGATTGCATGATCGAACCCTGTCCAAATGCGAGTTTTCCAAACGTCTGGGAAGTGCCTATGGTCATGTGGAGAGACGATAAAGGCGTCAGTTGCAGTATGGTCGACGCATGTGTCAACATGTGAGTTATCGATTTTTCCAAAAACGAACATACACACCGTATTCTTCAGCATGAACATCAAGTTGGGAAGTTCATTATTTTTATGACTTGCGGATTTTCTCGATCCTTCATCAATTTTATCTCGAGAACCTTCCGCAAAATCTTTCACGGCTGCTTTCACCCACTTCTACTGCATCAAGATGATTATAAATGGAGACTGGCGGCAGAAAAAATCCCAACGTGCGGGATCGTTGGTTCTGAAAATTCTCAAATTTTTCAACCAAATGTATCACAGAATTTTTTATTCTTTTCCAAGTTTTCTAAAAATTTGGAACTTTTCCAAAAATTGAAATCAGAACAATTTGAAAAATCTAGGAAATCAAGAAATCCAACAAATTCTGAAGAATTTAAAAAAAAATAGAAAACCGAAGAATTGAAAAAATCGAAATTGCTTTCAATCTTTTAACGAAATCTCAAAATTCCAAAAACACAGTAAAACAGAAAATTCCCATAAAATATTCAGCATTCCCCATCAATGTTCAGGATGGTATTTGACGTCCAATTTTATCAAACCTTT
Source organism: Asobara japonica (assembly GCA_026005395.1). Lineage (NCBI taxonomy): Eukaryota > Metazoa > Arthropoda > Insecta > Hymenoptera > Braconidae > Asobara > Asobara japonica. Next base: position 2,757,978 of record BQMI01000393.1, read on the forward strand.
ATTTGCCAACAATGCAATGATATTATGTACTTGGCTGGCCCGTCCAAATTGATCATTGATTACCGCCATGAGAGCCCGTCTAATTGGCATAAGCCGTCCTGGCACACGGGATTCATGAATAGTTCGACTATTGTGTTGCATCTTAGCAAGGGGTCAGTGGGTGGACCAATGTGGATCAGTCAAGCACGCTCGATTGAATCCCAGTGTTTGGTGGCCAAGAGGACGTGGTCAGCCAAAATGGGAAGGGCGAGGGGGAGGGGGGGGGGGGGGGGGGGGGTGGAGGAGGAGGAGGGGTGTCACCCCTCATTGAGGGATTGTAATTTCGCCCACGGCGTGTTTCAGACCCAAACAGGCGAAGCCGCTTTCCCAGTGGTTCATCGAGCAATTCCAGCGACACTACAACGGCTCCAGGGCACCTTTTCCAGTGTTCATGCATGCCGCTTGGTTCACGAGGAACCCAGAATATTTCAAGGCTTATCAAATGTGCGTTTCAATTTTTATTTCCATTTGGAACTTCAAAACTCGTAAAATTGCTGTATGCGGGCGTCGACATATGAAAAGGGCCCACTTGGTCGTACTTCGCTCCCTAGTTATTCACGTTCAAGTCATTGCCTCTTTAAATAACTCAGTGCAATAAAACGGCTCTAATATCGCCGACTATGTTTGTTCAATAATGGATTGAGGGACAAACGGTGAAATTTTTGACTCGGGATTCAATTCCCATCGAAACATTTGCAAGTTTCTGAACATCTCGTAGTCGAGATAATGAAATTCTCGGGATGTTCAGAGAGTCCCAATAAGCGACGTTCTGCTATACCGCCAAAGTGGGCCTTTTCATGAGATAGCCTACACATGTAATGTGTGCATCGGGATTTTGGTGTAGTGGGTGGTTACTGCATACTGCGTTGAAGGTCCTGGGTTCGCGTCCAGCTTCCGTAGGTTTGTCGAAAATATTTTCTCATGGGTGCCGACCGCTAGGAGGGGCATTCCGGGTATGTTATCGGTGGTGCCCATGATATGAGAGCGGTAGGCCGAATGGTAACTCAAACCGCCGCGCGAAAGAGGGGGGGGGCGGTTTGCGTCACCGGCGCCCGCCACCGTAGCACAAGGGTTCTTAGAGGTTCTCGCAGGTCTGTTTAGGAATTCGATGGCTCATTTGGCAAAAAACGACCCCAGTGACATGGATAACCCTTTTCGAGGATGACGAATGCTCAGGAGCAATTTCCGTGAGGGCAAGAGGAGAAAGGGATGGATGAAAAAAAACATATAATTACCAAATGCACATACGATCTACTTACATTGAGTAGAATAGAATTTTTACTCGACTCACAATCGATAAACTAGGGCTCCTGCTTTACCAACAACAGGTAAAGTCAGTTATCTACTTTACCGACAGATAGTGAAGTAGTTTTGCTACATTGCCAACAGCTGATGAAGTAGATATATATATATATATATATCCAAACCTCGAATATTTATTTTTACAAATTAATCACGTGTCATTTCTTTCTGTCTGTCGTAGTCCGTTGAGACCCCGTATCAACTGTCCTGGCATGAGTATTTTGCATTTACTTTTGACATGTCCAGCTGTTTCAATAGCATTTGCGAAATTACTGAATACTTTGAAGGTCCCAAAGGTAATTTCCACCAATGCCGACAATAAAATATATATACTTACAGCTTTATCGACTACCTCCAAACTTTGCCGGACGTCTTCCTGACAACCGTGGAAAAGGCGATAGAATGGATAAAAAATCCACGATCTCTGGACGTGAAGAACCCTTTCGGCCAATGCGAAGTGCGAATTCCTCCATCGAAATGCATTCCTCGAAGTTGCGGATTGAAAACACCTGACGGTACTGAGCGCTGGATGACATCATGCGTCAGTGTGTGTCCGGATAACTATCCCTGGTTGCATAACCCCTTAGGAGCATAAAACCTGTCATGACTATCACGAATAGTTCCAGAGGATTTGTCAATTTTATAGGGAAACCTTATGGGCATTCCTGCCGGAAGATCCATGAATAATCTTGCAGGAAAACTCGATTTTTTTACAGAACAGCCTGTACTTGAATAAATTTCTTGTAATAAACCCAATCAAACTTTGACCTTATGCGTCAGCTTTAATGAGGACCGAGATTCTTACACAGATTACGATTGTAGATATAGCTAGGGGACATGGGAGGAGTCTTGTCAAGTTCGACTGGAATCAAGTACAAATCAACTTGGTCAAGTAGACTTGAGTACTACTTGCTAGTATAAACGTCTTGATCAAGTAGTGGTCGACTTAAATGACGCTACACATAACTTGAATCAAGTTGAACACTACTTGAATCAACCCCACATGATAAAGTCCATTAAACTTTGTTCTGACCTTCATCATGACACACTTGTGTCGGTTAAGGGCCAGATAAATAAATAAATAAACAGGTGAGTTTTCTTCGGCCCTGTCCATCTTTAATGACCACGGAGGCTTTCACAAAGATTGCGGAGAATCTCAGCTGATAGTGGGGGCCATTAGAGTACTCTTACAAGGAACACTGGTGGAGAGACACAAACTCAGGCCACACATCCGGTCGCTCGTAAAGTCCGAACCCAATTTCTACCGGATACCATTAGCGGGCACGTTAAACATTAAACGACAGGGAAAATTTAACGAATCTTCGAGCGAGGACTAAACCCCCCGAACCCTCCCCCACCCACCCGCTTTCAGACTGTCCTCGGGTGGGTTTTTAGAGGGCGCAATTAGGGATTAATTATTGGGGCAAGCTTGACCACTACGTATTTAATGAGATAATTTCGAAGAAAAATTGGCAGGAATGACACTGCTTCACGCTTTAAGTGGGCTTAATGGGATATTACGGGGATTTGATGTATTCCTTTTATTACATGTATTTAACAAATTCTCATATTTTAATAAAATTTGCGAAATTCTCGAAAATTTGGAACATTCTTCAGAACTCAGAAGTTTAGAAAAATTCCCGACATTTGGTAAATTTTTCACAAATTTGAAATTCTTTCTTAATAAAAGTTTCTTGGAAATTTTCATAAAATTGGAAATATTTTTACGTGATTGGAAGAACTATTAGGGGCGTGAAAAGGAAATTAGCGGAATGTTTACATGTTTTCTCTCAAATTTGTGAAATTTTTACAAGTTTCAGGAATATTGTATATCTCCTAAATTGAAGCACATTGAAAAACTATGGTTTTTTGAGAGGGAACTATTTTTTTCAACGGAATTGGGGAATCCATCTTCAATTTGAAATTGTTACAATTGAATTACGATTGAAAAAATATATCTGAGTGGTCCTCGCATATTTTATGACGATTTATTCTCGAAATTAAAATTATTCTTTAAATTAAAACTAATCGTGTCGATTTTTATGCCCCTGAATATTTCGATTACTTCTCCTGACTGGTCACCAAAAATGCCGCGAATGTGAATAAATTCTGAAGGTTCAGGCACTTAAGGATGTTCGACCGCTATTCGTCATTTTTTTTCAATCTTTTGACGATTCACTCCAACTTTTTGGTTTTCTTGGCGGGAAAAAATGTACAATTTGTGCAGAACTCTCAAAATTTCATCACCTTAAACTTAGTTTTGAGTTTTTTCTCTACGCTTGTATGAAAATTCATAAAACTTTAGACAAAACGCTGAAAAATGGGTCTGCGGCAATGAAATTTTAGGAGTCGACAGAGAATAAAACTGCAGAAAAATTGTCCATTTTTTCCCGCCTATCAAACCAATAATTTGGGATAAATTAGCAAAAAATTGACAAAAGTAAGAAATAGCGGTCGAACATCCTTGATCTCAAACTAAAATTCACTCTGAAACGTGTAAAAAATTTAATAATATTATCAAAGAAATTTTAGACAGATATATCGAAACATGACAAGAATCGGTATAAAAAAAATGAGCGACGAGTCTATACGTCCCAGGAATATAAATTAATTTTTACCAGTCCACCAAAAACAAAATGGTCATGGTACGAAATTCGGTGTTTGGAGCATTTCCAGGGAAAAATTTCTGGGGTTTTCCCTGTTGATTCCCAGTACCCTCCCATATGGGCATACCCTTCTTTCTTAGTGTTTTATTGCCCGATCTCGTACGAAATAGAGAACTGGTTTCTTTGGACAGTGCTGGTTAATCCCTTTTATGGCCCCGGTAGGTCAACTGGGGAATAAGCTGGAATTGATTGTAGGTAGTCCTCACCTGCATGCATCCGTCTCTACCTGCATCGGGGCAACTAATTCACTTATGTGACACTTGTTTCGTAGGCTAATACTAATATCAAATTCTGGAGATTATCATCATCATGGTTAATGACTGTGACTTCCACACTTCAACCCAAATAAGCTTGTCCAAAAATTAACCTAGGTTTCATTGTAGTTTCAAGAATGCAAAGTGCCGTATGTGTGTGTGTGTGTGAGAGAGACTCTGACCGTACATACCAACCAACGGAACAAAACTTAAAAAAGTTCACAAAAATAGAATGAAAAAATTCGCATGTTTCTGAAAATTCTCCAAAAATCATGAAATACGTCGCAAAAAAATTTGGCGTATCTCAAAAAAAATTTTAACTAGAATGCGTTAAGCCTCATAATGCGAAAAATCACAACTGCATATTTATGTTGAAGACATCGACACTTTGCCCAAATACGTATTATTTTTGGAGGAAAAGGAATACTTGCGAGTGCATATGCACGGACACAAAGAAAGGACCGGGTCGTTTTACGACCTTTTCAAAAAAAAAAAAGGAGAAGAGTTACTTCAGCCCGTAACTCTAAAATTTCAAATAAAAATAATTTATGAGTCGGGGAGCGCAGGAAGAAATTGGGATATCTGCCACTCGAGTGTTTCATTTTTAAGTGTGAAACACTTGAGTTCAAATTTTATGACCTTTCCCTATGCAAAGAGAAGAATTCAGTCTCTGTTGTCTACGATTTATTTTTTCGAGGGTTTCCCGAAACGAATTTTGTGAACAAAACACAACAGGGAATAATAACCCAAGCATTGTTTTATCACTTGATAATTTTTTCATTGGGGTGTAACAAGAAGACGCTTTCTGGTGACATCACTGTTTCTCTGGAAATGGCACCAAAACACTTTAATATTTCGGAGACAATTGATTTTACAAGCAAATGATACGAAACATTTTCCTATAGAAATAAATTGTGTGCAGGAAAAATTCTTTTTTATCATTTTTGCCGATTTTTTTGGAGTATTGTTCAAAACTATCAAAACAATTTTCAAAACTATTGTGGGTTTCCAAAACTACATAAAATTGAAGACCTGAAAAATTTTGGTGAATAAAGAAAACAATCTAATGGATTCAAATATTTCCACAACATTACCATTTTTTCAAGAGCGGATAAGGTTTTTTTCCGTTCAAGAATTTCCCAGCATCAAGTTAACACTCATTCTGCCATCTCTCGCAAAACCGCGGAATCATGCGGCCCCGCGAATGTGCTAAGCGATGCACGCAACATACACGAAAAGAATACTATAATCGTCTCGGAGTAGAGAGGAAAATATCTCCAATTCGGGAATAGAGAAGTTACCTAACGCTGGGATATAGATATCCCCAATGTGGTGATATAAATATCTCGGATTTGGAGATCAAAAATGATAGAATTCGATCCTCGAATCGGAGATATGTCACCTCCTTATCGAGCACATTTGATCCCCAAAGCACGATATCATTTTTATTAACTTCCCGATCTTGAGAGAAGTTATTGTTTTGGGTCCGAAAATCGAAATCAGAAATTTTACCTGATTTCCACGTTTCATGACTCTTAGAAACGTGTCCGACCATTTTTAGCGCGATGTTTGTCTGTGTGTGTGTATGTGTCTGTGCGTATGTGAGCAAAATTTTGTCGAACGATTTCTCTTGAACAAATTATCCGATTTGGGTTTTCTTATACTCATTCAATACGTTTCCGCCTAACAGACCTGATTAGATTTTGAACATAATCGACCCAGCGGCTTTTTAGTTATTAACAAATTGAATAGTTTATATCGTAGCATCGTGACAACGGTTGAAGATACGAAACAAACTGTTCAATGAAAGTTGTTCCAGACACAAAAATACATATTTGATGTGATATAACTTTTTTTGCCAACACCGATAGTTAATTGTTATTAACAATTTCAATTGTTTAGATCGCTCTATTGCAAGAACGGTTTGAGATACGAAACAAGGGGTGGATTGCAAGTCGTTCCACACGTAAAAATACACATTTGATGTTCCATGACTTTTTTGCCAACATCCATTAGTCCTTTTCGTAACAAGGGCATAAAAAACTTTTTTGGCGATTGTGATGTTGCAGTCCGAGACGAAGCCGAGGATCGCATTCACAATCGCAGAAAAAGTTTTTCTGCCCGAGTAACGAACATTGTTTTTTTGACAGGAAAGGCGTGGGCGGGTTTTTGCGCACGTGAAGCGTGCAGGAAAACCGGCATCACGCACTGAGAGTCAAGAAGTTAATTGTTATTAACAAATTGTATTGTTTATCTAACGACTATATATTAAGAATTATAATTTTTTTAATATTTGGAAATGGTGAAAACTTCAAAAAGTCCATCATTTGAGACATATGGACCGAAATTGTGGATATAACATATACGGCGCAACGATCGGGAAGGTATTGGTTCGTCCCGTAGAGGGTCATATCCACATCCCGTTTATTTTATTTTGTCCCCAGATCCCTAGGAGATATTTCATCAGTGAATGAGAAATATTCTTTTCCTAAATACTATAAATTATATATAAGATATTGTATCGCTGGACCGGTGATATTCTATCCTCGCGCCGGGGTTCGAGACGAGCATATTCGATCCCCGAATTAGGGATACTTCATCCCCAAACGGAACAATTTTATTGGCTTAAATTCAACTTGAAAATTAAATCAAAATGAAACCTGTAAAAAACTTTAGTGAAAAGTTCACTGAAAAAATATCAACAGCGAATGTCCAACACAATACCAACGAAGTAGGCCCTTCTCTCCTCGAAAACACATATCTCATTTTGTCTCATTATGCCTCTCATTATATCTTCGTATATTCTACATAAATGGTTGGGTATTGCCGAAGGGCCCAGCCCACATTGCCCCACTACCTGAAATTTTTGGGACCCACCCCCTACGACTTCCCCCACCCCCCAATTTTCCTTCAACTTTTGACCAATTGCAAAGGAGATAAGAACTCGAGGTCTCCATATTTTTCCGTAAAAATTAAACTCTGAAGTCCGAATTGAACCCTCGATCTAGTAAGTTCTCTTCTCTAAGGTTACTGAAATATTTCATAGAACAGTTTTAGCAGTGATAAAAAAAATGGCACTTAGTCATTTGGAAACTCAGGATGAAGACATTTTGGCACTCATTGGTCTGCTACAAGGTACGTATGAAGACAATATATATTATCAACGACTTACGAATTTTTAAATTCCCAATAGGAGAAGTTTTGCCCCCGAAAATGAAAAATCGATTTTCTACACTATTCAAAACAGAATGTCTGTATGTTTGTGCGTGTGTGTGTGCCGACGTACTTATGTAACCACAAATTTCCCGGAACGATTTCTCGTGGACAAATTATCCGATCAAGGTCCTGCATGACGCAATCGAAGCTGATTAGTTTTGATCGTAGAGGTCATTAGTTTTTGGTTCATGTATGTCTCCTGGTTTCTATTGTTGTTAACAATTTCAATGGTCTATAACGCTGTCTCTCACGAAATATTATAGATACTCAAAAATGTGTTAAATAATTGTTGTTCCTTATAAAAAAATACATATTTTGTGTTCACTGACTTTTTTCGTATCTTCGACCGTTTCGCCGTTAGAGCGTCATAAACAATTGAAATCATTTAGAGAGCTCTATAGTGAGAAAAATGAGAAAAAAAGAGATTGGAAAGAAACTGCACACACATACGCAGACATCGAGAAGTTATAATTTTGGCCCGGGGAGGGTCAAAGCCCTAGCCCATTCATTGTAATTTTTTGCGACCAAAATATTTTGCAAAATCTATGGAAAAATGACATTTAAAAAATTTTGAATTTTCCGAAATTTTTGAAAATTTCCTCAAAGATTTGAGATACGCAAAATTGTGCAAAACTTTCATACTTCTCTTCGTAAAATCAATAAAATTTCGAGTTGTCCATTGTATCATTCCCGAATCGTGTATTTTATCATATATCATGTAGGAATTCCTCCAAAAAATCCCATAGCAATTATATAGGCATATCATATATATAGGAATATGGCATTTTTTTTCATATGTGCGATGTCGATATATACGACTTTTAAGGGAATGTCTCAGGTGTGCTCCTTGTTTTCCTTATCCTAATATATCTGGGCTTCTTCTTCGCCACTATTTTATCCCTACTTTCACCCCAAAACGCCTTCAACCCTCCCCCGCACTGGTTAATCTCTTTTATTGCACCTTATTGGGGTCAACCGGGACTTCACTGGATTAATTGCTCTTCCCTCGCTCAATGTTTTGCCGCCCACCCATCAGCCTTTTTCCTTCCCTGGTTTCCTGTACCTGAAACATGATCTGGGGTTTTCCACACCTTGTTAATCGTAATATTAAACTATCATACAAAAAATATTGCATTTTAAAAAATACAAGTCCCCATAATTTTTTCCCCAAAAATTGGGGAATTTGTATTTCCATTCGCTTTCCATCATTTTTTTTTCTTTTTCAACTGTTAATTTTCCAACTCCTTTAGGTATTTTTTTTTAATTTATTTTTGAATCTCCTCCATTTAGAAGAGGTATTGTAATGACCCCGATAATGGAAGTTTCAAAAATTGAAAATTTTCACTTTTCTCGACATTTTACATTGTTATGATAAATTTCAGATAAGAGTTCTGTGTGTGTGTGTGTGTGTATGTGTGTGTTCGTATGTGAGTAATTTTTTAGTCAAAGGTCCCTCGTAAACGGCTCGCTCGATTTGTTTCTCCTTGGATCAAAAATTACCGCTCACCGATGTCTAGGCGAAAAAGGAGTGTCAATCTTAAAAAACAATTCCTTCAATTGTTATGAACAATTTTAATTATTTAAAATGCTCTAGGGCAAGGACGGTTAGAAGGAAAAGTATATAATTAATGTTATTGCTTATACACAAATACACACATAATATTTTATGACTTTTCTTCATAACTTCCATAGCTCAGGTCATATCACTGGTTAGCAATTTTAATTGACTATATCGCTCTATTACACGAACGGTAAGAGTTAGACGGAAAAGTTCTATATAAAAGTTGTTCCGCATGTAGAAACAAACATTTGTTGTTGCATGATTTTTTCTGTAACACTCATAATTAAGGCGATAACGTATAATTTATTTCAAATTTTCAAGACACACACACACACACACACACACAGCCTAACACGTTCGGAAATTCATGATGCGACTCGTCGAGGGTCAACTTTCATTGAAGATTTCATATTTTTTCATTATTTGTATTTAGTCTGTATTTATTTTCAGTTGATTTTAATATGTGAACATTCAACTTTTTAAATATATTTACAATTTTCTGAAATTTCCAAGTTTCCAGAAGATTCGCCAATTTTTCCAATTCATAATTTTCTGAATTGCTTATTTCGTTTCACTGTTATTATTAGAAAGCTATATTTATTTAGTAGTTCCTTTAATGAATTTCAGTTTCCCGGCTCTTCCGAAGTGGTGATATGGCATTAACTCTATCAGCCAACCATAATTATTTTTATTTTTTTTTTGCAGCTGGGAAAATCCAACGATGGACTTTAAAGCAATTCATTTCAACATTCGCCAGCGACAATTTGCATATGAAGGAGAGATCGAAAGAAAGGATGGTTTACGAGCGAAGCCAGGTATGCACAATTTTGTAAAATCATATGGATTTTTAACTTTCAAATTTCAGAAAAATTCAAAAATTACTCGTGAAGAAATCGTATTGAAATACTGAAAATTTGATTTACAATCGTCAAAATTACAGAAGGTTAAAAAATAAACTTAAATAGTTCTCCCCGAATTCAAAAGATTCAAATTAAAAATGTCAAAAATTGTATTTAGGAACCATCTCCGAAGTCACCCAATGTCAAGCCGAAGTTCCCGCGTGTGACGCTAATTGACATTTCCCAGGACCTCGGGCTCATCTCCAGGAAAATGTCGCCTGAAAAGAAATCTGAAAAACGCAGCATCTCGCCAATTGCGCGGCCCGCGAAACGGATAAAGCCTCCAAGTTTCGTGTCATCTGACTCATCTGAACCATCCGATTTTTCCGATTTCCATGGTGCAAAATCGTATCGTAGCAGATTGAAGACCTCCAAAAATGACAGTTCAATGATCCGATGTGACGTCACAGTCGTAGGCGTTTTAGAAAAATACGAAACTGGTTCCGCATTGATCTGTAATTACGCAGAATCCGGGGAATTAGGTAATGAGGAGAGGAGGACCTTGGTGAAAATCATCACCACTGAACTTATTGCTACCAATTTTTTGTAAGTTTTCTTTTTCTTCAACTTTGAATTTTTGAAATTTTAAACAAATTTACAAATTTTTCAAACTCATTTTTAAATTCGAATTCTTTTTTTTTTAATTTTGGAAAAGGTCAATTCTCAAAATTTTAAAACTCTTTAAATTTCTATTGATACTTATTAAATAGTTTATTATTTTTCAATTCACAGAATAAATAATAATTAAACATCATAATTTTTTTAGCTCAACATTTTACATATATATTTAACGAAATTAAAGCTCTGTAACCAAAAATTAGTGCAATTTTTTTTCTTAGTTTATTTAAGGTCGCAATGTATATAAAACATCCGCAATTAGTCTGCTAATTTCTTCTTCTAAACAAATTTCTCCTTTACTTTAACGACGAACTCGTTTATTCATATATTCTTTTATCTTCCAGAATCGAACGTAATTCGGAGTTTGAACGTCTGGCACGTGAAATTTACGAGATATTTCCGACTGAGCGGATGAGCACATATTACGTAAAACCGTGTGGTGCCAATTCATCTTGGGATGGGAAGCCGAAGAGATCTCGAGGACTATTGGTCAACAAATTTCGGTTTGAAGTGCAGAAATACAAAAGAAGCTTCAATGTAATCGAGAGGAATAAAAAGACAGCCACAAGGGCAGGTAGTTTTTTTTAACAAATCATTAGGTAATTAACTAATAGAAAATCAATGCTTTTAGCAAGGACCAAAGTAATTTATCTATATACTTTCTTATTTTCGTATCCATTTATTCACTTACTTATTCATTTATGTATTCATCAATTCAATTATTTCTGTTTTCCAGGTACAAAAACTGAAGTCATAATGAAGCAGAAGCTGCAAGCCCGTATGAAAGTGAACCATCCAGAACTCGCCTATTTGCAACTGTGTTGCCTTCAAAATTGTTGCACGAATCTCAATGATCGTCTCGATGTAGAGCTTTCAAGTCCCGGGGATTTATCGCTATAGGTATATTTATTTTGAGTGTGTGAACCGAAGCAGTATCATCATTATGTTGCATTGTGCAATCTAACTACCAGTTTTAGAACAGTTTCGATTTACAATTTTTAGCCGTATTTAAAAAAATATGGGTCGTCTAAAAAAAAACAAGAAATCATTTTTACAGGGAATTTCATTCTCAAGAAATTTGTTTTTAGATATTTTATCGCGAATTTGATACTTTTTGCGATATTCCCGATAAATTGGAGAGATACTTAATTTTATGTAAAAGCTCCATCTAAAAAATGGCGAATATTAAATATTGAATGTTATTTGAAATATAGAATTATAGTTTTACTTACAAAGATATATAGTGGAACATCTAGCCTGGTGTCCGAATTGGCTGGATTTTTTTTCGTCAATCTGTCAGTCGCGCTGTGAGACTTTCTCTCACCAAAATTTTCGTATTATCGGAAATTTGGTTAGCAATTGAAATATTTAAGCTTTTTTCTTGTGATGGCCCAAGTAATTGTCGCGAATCATTTGAGTGGAGGTAAAAATCATCGATTTTGCCCAGTTAAGTTGATGGGAATTATATCCTCTGACTTATTATATGATCAGAATTTTGCTTCACAATAGCGCCATATCGCGGATATCTTCTGAACTAAGAATATTAGTGAATGTTCGCATAGAGCTTTATTGTGGCTCTCAGTGTACACTACACAAAACATTTTCATCAAAATTGCGCTAGGTCCTTCGCATTTCGAGATATGATGCCAAAACAGAATCCCAAGGATTTCGTATGCTCGCCTAACGAACGTCCGGAGAATAGCGCGACTACTGACGAGCACTTGTAACCATTTCGCGGGTGTGTGACATAAATAGTAAGGAATAGAATGTAAAAGAATGATATACCAAAACTTTAGGGTGTAAGTCATATATGTATATGTATATGTTCATAGTAACCAGATATGTTAATCACGCGCTTTTTACGAATTACGATCGTGGAGCCAATTTTTGTCGTGAAATTGAGTGAAGAAAATAAAGTATATCATTACTTGTTCTAAGATTTATATATTTGCTTTTGACTGCCCAGAAACAACCGCGGATTCTTAGCTGAAAAATCGACTTTACATATCTCCATTTTTCTATCAAAGTTTTCATATACATTACCTATATCCTTTGAACATTCTGTTTTTTTTCCGAAAATTGCAATTTTTTATTTACAAAATTTCGCCAACTCTCCAAAATTCTTGAAGTTTCCGGAACTTTTGGAAATTTGAGGAACTTTGGAAGTCTCTCCATTTTTTTCGCAATTTAGGAAACTGTTGAAATGGTAAAAAAAAATCGGAGTTTCTGAAGTTTTTAAAACTTTTCAGGTTTTTAAATTCCATAATTTCTGAATTTGGTAATTTTTGGAATTTCCAAAACTTTACAATGTCGAAATTATGGAGCTGTTTTGAATCGTGCAAATTTTCCGAGTACAACTTTTGGATAGAGCCGCTCAGACGAACATCCTCAAAATCGCGCACCTCATTCTACCAGCAAGATCATTTGATAACCTCTCGACTTAATCGATCATTAGTCACCGGAAGCCCAAAAACCCCATGAATCGCTAAAATCCCCATTCCCTATTTATCTTCATCCCCTCTAAAGTCGCCAGTTCGTGCTCTGCATTCACCCGATATTGAAAAAAAAGCCGCCCCTTAAGGACACGCGTAAAAGGACGAGAAACAGAGAAGAAAAATTATAAAGGGGTGGAAGCTCCACATGACACGACTCTTGAATTCCGGCAAGATGTCATGTCTTCACGTAGCGCCTGGAAAAAAATTCCAGTCATAAATATCGAAATTAAAAAATATATTACACATAAAATATTCACATTGTGGTGCGTTCGAATCGTTCGTCTTTCGTGACATTTGCATTAAAAATTTCTTTTTCTCTTCTTTCCGCGAATTTTCTCTGTACTTCCACAGAAAACTGCTTTCAGTCTCCCGCCACAAGCTGCGTGTGTGTGTATTTTTCCCCGTCCTTCTCTCTTATACTTATAAGAATTATCTTATGAGAATTTCTTCAGGGGGCGTACCGGACACCCATCCATGAGGCTGGAGCCCACTTTTGCCATTTGGCCCAGCGTATTTCTACGCACAGGGTAAACTTCCAGATGGCCCTGCGCTACGATGGCGGGTGTCTATGAAGCCCCTCCCCTGCGTCAAGCTAGGTTCTCGCCCAGCCTTGCGATCTGATTTTATGTGTTCCTGCTATCGGTCGGGATCCGTAAAAAAATATTTCATTATGTGCAGTATTCTCTGGAGACGGAGCGCGAACCTAGGATCTTTAACGCAGTAGGCTGAGAAGCTACCCACTACACGGAAGCCCCGATAGAGTGTGTGTGTGTGCGTGTGTGGGTGGGTGGGTGTGGGCGTGTTATTTGCTTGAAATAACAACAAGCATAGTAAGTCCTCCCTGCAGCAAAGCAACACTTAACTGTTTTCTTGAAAATGATATACTCTACCAAACATCTTATTTATCATCGTTTTTGTAGAACCCTCCGTTAACGTGATGTTTAATGTTTCCAGAAAACTTAGATGCAAATCTCATTTTTTGTATCGCAGCTTTTTCTGAAATTTGCATACAATTTTGACATTTTACTGCGTTTGAACCATTCGCCTCGTGTTATATGCTTATTCAGAGAACTTTTTTTTCTTCTACTTCCGGTGAATTTTATTCATATTGACTCAGAAGAAAATTCACCCCTGGGAAATGATGAAACCGAGGCAAGGGTTTAGGTATACGTTGGTGGGACGTTAACGATGTCAATTATGGTAATGAATTGTTGGGCGCTGGGGGATGCAGCAGTTAAGTTAAAATATGAGACTTGTATGGATGAAGCTGGGGGTATATAATATGGTACCGATTAAGTGCAAACAGTGAGAATTAGGGTGGGGCAAAAAGGTGGATCTTTAAGAATTTGTTCCTGCTGATTTTCAGTAGAGTTCGTTATGTAAAAGAGATCGTGACAATTTTTTTATAAAATAATAATGCTAAAATATTTTTTAAAAATGCAAATTTCATAACACAAATTAAAAAAATCAACCCTCGAAATGTTTGTTTTAACATTTTTGCTAGAAGGCTGTTTGCTAAAATACTGTTTGTATTTTAGATAACAATAAGACTGAGTCTAGCCCGAATGAAACTATTTAAAAATGTTATGTTCTTATCGTAAAGTTATGAACGAGATTGAAAAAAAAAATTCCTAGGCGAGATTTGTACTCAATTAACTGGTTTGAATGTAGAGGCTGAAAAGGGCCCACTTTGTCGATGTGAAAGTCCGATGAGCCCGTTAATATTGTGACCATTCGGTACTGCCTTGGCACAGGAAAAGCGGGAGTGCCCCGCAACGTAGAATCGTGAAGGTGGGCCCTTTTCATGCCGACCCCTAAGACTGCGTTTCTTAAATTGAATGAACTAGTGGGGGAAGTGAGTGTAAATTCTGTGGAGAGCATCACAAGAACTTTGTGATTGCTAATTTACACACACACACACACACACAGATACACACACCGTGAGCAGGCAGTGCGACTACTCGAAAGTTTAATCCGCCATACCTCTTTAATTATGCAAATTAGAAGGAAACTCATTTGACATAAAATGTGTATTTTGCATGCGGATCAACTTTCGTTACTACAATTTTTCCAGTATCTTTAACCGTTCAGCCAATCGAGCGTTATAAACAATGGGAACCGTTATTAACGCTATATATACCGGACCGATTCCATCCCAAATCAGATCACCCCGAAGTTACTCAATAACGTCTCGATTTCGATCTCAATGACGTCCATGGTGCCATTCCTTCGGGAAGAATATGTATACAGATCCTATAGGATATAGGATCCTATATATATAGGATCAAAATTTGACCACGCACACACGCAACCCTACACAAGTATCGACTCAAAAGTTATTGACAATCACTTCGGTTCACTAAAAACACTAATATCAGGAGGGAAGAAAACATCGACTTCGCTTCTTTAACATAACTTTGCGAAAACCAAGAAGTTAATAACCCGCTCACATGATCGTGATCGTACACCCATAAGAACCTGTCCTCCACGAGGAACTTTTTCCAAGCCCGGGACAAATTCACTGCTGAAACGTTTAGGATGCAAGGGACCACTCGCTGCAAGTGTCAACTATTGTGCACTTGAGGACGGCTTAGAGTGGACCAAGAAACTTTGGTGAATTTTCCCAAAGTAGGGGTGGGGGTAGTTTCCAGAAGAGTTGAGAAATGTAGCTCTCGGGTACTAGTCTTTTTCCCCGTTATCCTATCACGTTTCACCCGTGTGTCCAGCAAATCTCGAAAGTCGTGGATTTGGGGCGGGGAGGAGGGGGTGGGTGGGTGGGGCTGTAGACACAGTGTGTGCACAGCGGGACTCAACCCAAGACAGTTTAACCTCTCGTAATAAAGGAAGAAGCGGAATGTTAAAAAAAAGGGATTTTCCCGGGTAAGATATTCCAACGGCGTGGAGCATTAGGGAATACGGAAATCTCGTCCGACGCATCGTCAACGCTGTCATCCGTCATTCGCAAAGGACTGCGCTGACTTCTTTGGAGGATTCCATAACTTCATGGCTGAAATCGTTTTCCAACGGATAGGGGGTCGAGTTTTGATAAAAAAATTGTCCCACGTTGCGTATTACGAATGAGACAAGTGTATTATGCGTGAGACCCTCAAGTCTTTCTAGAAATTGAGTCCCCATTCACCATCGCACAGATCAACTCACCCAATTTTTTTAATTCTGTCAAAATTTCAAGATCTCTGACCAGCTACTACAGTTAAAGCTCTATCTTTAATTTACTTACTACTTCATCCAATAACTCTTGAAGCTGAGCCAGCATCAAGGTTTGAAGGTTGCCATTTTCTCTCCCAGATTTTTCAATTTCCCAATAATGCAGTATTATTAGTTGGTGTCGTTACAGGTCCAATATCGAATGTCTTCCCAAATCCAAATGGGTATATATTCAGGCAATCATCGCCTCCTCCCCCCCCCCCCGCCCTCTCTCCGACGAGTTCTCTCAGACTCTGGCGTTTGAATAAGTTTTCGATTCTCCCTTTGACGTCGGGCATTCGTCTTCCGCGGCGTCGACATCCCAGTCACGCCGGCACCTCGTTTGTCTGGATGAACGTAATGACGCCGCGCGCCGGCTTTTTATTACTTCTCAAACACCCGGCGCGTGGAATATCTTAAACCCATATACCATACACCTCGACCAAGATGAAAAGCTATCCTCTGACCAGCTTTGAGCTATCATCAATTTTGGCCATCGATGGATTTCGGGAAAAAAATCAAGCACTTACGATAGGGCTCCCACTCAGCCTTCCTGTAGGCATGTTAACGCGGTGGGCTGCGCGATCTGCGTGGTCATTGAATCACTTAGTCCGCATTTTCGCATGGAATTTCTAAACAAAATCATATGAAGTCACGACTCAGGAGAAGTCATCGGGAATCCTATAGAAGTCATGCCATTTTAGAACCCACAAGAAGCCATATTGAGTCACCCCGGGAGACTTTTTGAGCTTAGCCATTTCCTCCTTAACGTTTAAAAATTGAACGGTTGAGTGTGGTCAGGGAACACAATTTAATTTGAAATTATTTTTGAAAATTTTATTGACATAAATTACCAAAACAAATAACTTCCTGACTGCCAAAAAATTAAGAAGTCATTAGAAATCATGAATGTCCGATGAGAAGTTGCGAAAGTCCTCAGAACTCATGAGGGCTTCATGACTTCTGACTTTGATCATGGAGCTATGGAAGTCAATCTCAAAATGGGATTGATTAGTTCATTTTATGAAATGTCAGCTATCTTACAAAATTTGAATCCCATGAAGCTTACAGAAGCAGACAATTTCTTTATCCGTCCATTTGTAGCTCCCATTACCAGTTGACATTCCATTATACCGGACTCGTAACATTAATGGCTTTCTGAAGGGTGCTTGGATATTTCTGTTTTCCCTATATTTGAGCCGCCTCGAAAGGTGAGTTCGCTGAATCTAGTAGACCTGTTACAATGTAAAAATGAACAAAATTTTGGACAATCATATAATTTTAATATGATGCAGCAAATAAACACCAATCCAACGATCGATTAATCCGCCAATCAATCGATAGATCAATCTACCAATAAATTGATCGATCAATCTAGCAATTAATCGATCGATCAATCTACCAATCGAACGATCGATCAATCTGCTAATCAATCGATCGAGCAATTTACCAATAAATCGATCGATCAATCTACCAATCAATCGATCGATCAATTTATCAATGAATCGAACGATCAATTTACCAATGAAGCGAGCGATCAATATGCCAATCGACCGATTAATCTACCAATGAATCGATCGATCAATCTACGAATCACTCGATCGATCAATTTACCAATAAATCGAGCGATCAATATGCCAATCGACCGATTAATCTATCAATCAAGGTAACCAAAACTTCAGGACCCATGACTAAATATCTTAACAAAAATTATACCCAACAAATACCATACTAAGAATTGCCTTGTGCTGTTATCTACACTGGACACGAATGTTAACCTTGAAAAACAATTTTCTCAATTGTTATTGACAATTTCGATTTCTTTCGAAGGGCTCTATCGCGTGATCGCTTAGAGATAGGAGAAGAAGGATGAAACAAATGTTATTCTTTGCACAAAAATACACATATAATACGTTATGACTTTTTTTCGTAACTGTCTTAGTTTAGGGCACGTAATAGGTCGAAGGCACGCTCAAATAGTGGGGATTGGCACTATGACCATATGTTCTGAAACGGTTTTCCCAAAATTGATAATTACGTAAGGCGGCGCAACGCTCCTCATGCGAGAACGGAAGGGTTAAAGCGCACTATGAGGTAGAGTTGTTAGTGTGTTTGAAACGCAGAAAACAACACGATGTCATAATCAATTATTTCGCATAATCTTCATATTATTTTGCATAAATTAGATCTTTTCTACATGGATTATGCAACGAGTACATGCAGCAACTACCGAGTATGTCAATATTCTGGGCAGTCCATTTACCCACCTTCCCTATTCAATTAGTCTCCCGAATTGCATTCAATTGACAACTTCAATCAGAATATAGCCCTAAGCCTTCATCATCAACATTATATGCGAATCTCCATACAGAGTCAAATAATCCGGCTTTAAACTTCGTCCAGTCCTTTGAGGTAATATAACACAAAAATTCAATAACATCAAAATTTAAAGAACTTAACGTACTTGTTAAGCCTCGTCACTCACGTTCTACATGTTGTTTCTTGTATCCATGGCGAAGAGCAACCTTTCTCACGTTTGCTCAATTTTTTTGAGAATTTTTTGCCTTCTAATTAAAAAGATATCAGTACATAAGGTAGTACATGATTAGAGGGGAGCGGAGCAAAAATCTCGATTTTTCACCGGAAGTTACTTGTCTATAAAAAAGTTTGACGTTCGACCTGCTGGAAAAGATATACCGCTAGGAAGAATAATCTTTTATCTACGTCTCATTGAAAAATTGGCTCAGTTTGCCTAGGAATTAGTTATGAAAAACGTTCGCGAATGTTTGTCGAATCGCTTTCTCACTAATTGTGGCTTGCCCAAAAAATGACACCGCACTAGAAAGTCCCCGAGAATTTGAGAAGTGGCATGGCCGAGGGCATGGCGGCTCACAGCTGTCGAAACAGTGCGAGTGGTGGGATGCGAAGTTTGAGGTAACAACGAGGTTGCACTGTTGTAATTTTCCAAACCATCGAGGGTTTTTCTACGTCGTTCAAGCTGGGATTTTTTAATACACGCTACATTTAATGGAACTCTCTCCGCGTGCAGCGCCATTGTTGAGCTTATGTATTCATAAATATCGCGATGTTCGCGCCTTATGTTGATTGGCCTAGTGACAACTAGGGTTGTCAAAATACTTTCCATATAAACAATTCATAAAAACATTTTGAATAAGAGCGCAAATGTATCGTCACATTCGTTACATTATTTTTTCACTTAATTTGATCGTTCAAAAACGTATTTCGCAGCAAAAAAAAAATTTTTAATCATGAAAAAAAATTGAAAAAAAATATGTTAATTTTTTCGCGTGTAATGTCTAACACATAAGGCTCGGCAAGCAAGTAGAATGATTTCGTTTAACATGAAAACAATATATATGTATGTATGTACAATGAACAGCTATCGCTATATATAGCATCATAGTATATTGATATAACCATAATCATATAATATTGAATTGTATGTGGAGCAAGCGCCTCCGTAGTTTTCACTTCTTGGTAATTTAGTTCTTGGAATTTCCCACACACAACTGTCATCAAAATTTCACGACACGAACCAAATTGTTCGTTTCCATTCACCCGCAGAGGAAGACCATAACTTTTTCACGACTTCGTACTAGAGAAATGGGTGCTCTTCATATTTCGTGAGGAGTTGAGACATACGATGCGTACTCGCCAAAATCTAAAGCCTCTTTTACAACTACATAGTCATTATTACTGACACTCAATAGCACCTCAATCTCTTTATAAAGCACCAAAAGGAGGGAAAAATCATCCAAAGAAGTTTTAAGATGACTAAGGACCAACGATCTATTGTAGTCAGTGTCAGATCAATTATATCTGAACTTGAATTTTTCCACTTGAACGCATAGGTTAATTTTTTTCACATTTTTATTTTCATAAGTGAGATTTTTGTACATACGAAATTTCCAATACCGAATTTTTCAGTCAGGGTACTGTATCCTTCAGGGCCTCTCTAATTTGGCTTCTTTCCCCCCCCCCCCTCCCTCAGGGTGGCCCGCTCGAGTGCATATGATCCAAAAATCTCTGATGATGGCCCTAGACCCCCTATTAAGAATCCCCCCTCCCCAAGGGTGTTCTCGGGAACCCTTCCATCCTAAAGATGCACCCCATCCTGAAGAGCAATAACATGTGTGATGGTGTCCATGAAATCCTCCCCCCCCCCCCCCCCTAACCGGAATTGTCTCACACATTCACGCTAAAACCAGAAAAACTCTAAATGGGTTTTTTAAAGATTGAAAGATTAAAATTTTGATAATTTTCAAAGCTTCCAAAACTTTGTTGTTTTTTATTTCATTGTGGCACAAGTTATAATTCACTAGTTCAATATTTCAGGATCGCATGGAAGGTTATGTACCGCCAATCCCACATAGGGAAATTTTCTGCTATTGGTCGAAATCTGTGAAAATTTTTTTTTTAAAAACTATTCTCCCCAAGCAGGCTCAAACCTAGAACCCTCCCCGACGCACAATTTCCATAATTTTTAAAATTCCGAGTAAAAATCAATTTTAAGCCTTTCAAATATTTGTTTTTTTTTAATCTTGAAGATTTTCAAAATTTTAGAAACACTACAGTAAAGTCACATTTTTTTATAGCCTGTATGTAGTTTGTTAGGATCATTCGCAGCATTTTTCTTTTTTTTTATAAATTTGTTGAAGCACATAATCTTACGTTACCTCTGTTAATCATCGAGTTGGGAGGCTGAAGGGATTTTTGCGTGCGGCCCGGACTTAACCACGATATTAGCCCTCGGGTGAGATCAAAGTAAAGTGATGCAAGATGGCGGCTAGAGGCGAACGTGCGACGAATGTCAGTTGGATGCAAATATCCTTTTGCAACGCTTGAGAAGTAGAAATATTTTCAGCTGCACCTTTCAGACGTCTTGGACACGTCGTGAGTTCCATCACTCGCAAACCCATTTAGAGTTCATCTCTCCTGGTTTCAGCGCCAATGTGTGGGAAAACTAACAAAAAAATACTCCGAGTTTTTAGGTGTAAATTGGGTAAAACCCCGACAAAGAATTTCCGAAATTTATTTAGCACGCGTGGAGCACAATTCCATCACTGGAATAATTTCGTTTGAGGAAACAGGAAAATTGGGTAAAATATCTTTGCGGGAGATCTCAAGAAGACCTTCAGGGCCCGAAATTGCACCATATATGAAATTTCAAATTTTTTTACAAAATTGAATTTTTTTTTTGGGATATGAAAATTTGACAAGAGATTTTCTTCAAATGAACAAAATTATTTGTTTTTTTTTTTAAGTACAGTCGTCACTTTGATCAATAAAAAACTCTTCTACGAGCTCAAGTGCCCTTGGTACATTCAATGCAAACAATTGTTAATATCCTCCTTGGGCGTAAGTAGAAAACTCCGAGTTACGTCAGACAATCTCATAATTTCCAGATTTTTCTTCATCCGCACATGACACGAGAAAAAAGACACGGTATGATTTTTATGAGAGAATGGGCATAAAAAATAATGTAGTGCTTCCCCATATAACAGAATCCCGAACAATGGAAATCCTGACCGAGGATTCGTAGAATCCGCAGAAGCCAAGGGTCCACGGCTTACGACGGATTAGGGACATTTTGTCATCCTGCCAAAGGTATTTACTAGGTCTACCCTGTGTTGATGTACCTGGATCATCCCCCATAGAGACAAATACATGTCGAAAATATATAATACTCATACGCACATGTCAAAAAAGAAAATTGAATTTTTGTATTTTATTTGCCGATTTTTTCTGCTGTTTCACATTTCCACATGATTTTCATGTTTTTTAGAATTTTTGAAATTTTTAAAAGTTTTGAAATTCTCCAAATTTATGAAATTATTGAAATTATTGAAATTTTTGAAATTTTTTAAACTGGGAAATTTTTAACTTCCCGATCTAGGGAAGTTATTGTAATTACCCCGAAAATGAAAAGTGTCAGAATCATGAAATTTTCACTTTTCTCGACGTTTCACATCATCCTGACACGTTTTTGATAAGGGTTCTGTATGTGTGTGTTTTTTTTTTCCTCCGTCCCTCTCATTTGTACGCCCCCGGTAGCGGCCGTGGAAGCATTCCTTCAGGGGGCGTACCGGACACCCACCCATGCGGCTGGGGCCGACTTTCACCATTTTTAGGCCATCGTATTTCTAAACACAGGGTAAACCTCCAGAAACCCCTGTGCTACGATGGCCGGCGAATATGATGGAACCCATCCCCCCCCCCCCTTGCGTCGGGTTAGGTTCCCGCTCGGCCGGGCGGTCTCATTTTATGGGTACCGCCGATAGCACACACGGAAGTTCCTGCATCGGTCGGAATCCATGAGAAAATATTTAAAAAAAATATTCTCCGGCGGCCGGGCGCGAACCTAGGACCTTCGGAGTAGTAGGCAGATACTCTACCACTACGCTATTAAAAATTTTTTGAAATTCTTTAGAATTTTTGAACTCATTTTCAAGATTTTGAAAGTTGCTCAAAATAAAATGTGAGATTCGATAAATGCGCGCTTAATGAACATTGAAAGAATGGCGCGACTACCGCGAGGTTGAAGCATTGATGAATTCAAAAAATATCTAGAACACATCAATTATCCAAAAAAGTAGGGAATCGAAGAAGACTCGGCCGTAAGCAAAAACGAAGATGACTGATCGCTGGGTTGCGTTCCGCAGGCTCTGCTGCAGCCAACAGCGTGAAATTAAAAGTTCCGTCTAGTCCCGCGAGGGCCTTGGAGAAATAAGGGATGAGAAAAAAAATCAACAAAAGTGGGGGGTGGGGTGAAAAAAAATAGCAAAAAAAGTGATGAGCCCAACGAGATGCTGCCGAGACTACGTCATCGATCTCGTTCTGGAGACTTGGCAAAAAAAAAGATTTTGCATTCGACAATTTTCGGAAATATTAAAAATTTCGCAAATGTTAAAATGTCAAGCGCATCAAACGTTGAGTTCCTCTTCTATCGCAAACATTTGCTAAATTAAAAAAAAGAATGAGATTATTTACACCAATGAAAATATCTAAAAATTTTCAGAAAACTAAAAAAAAATCAGAGATTTTTGAGGTTGAAAAAAGGGGAAATTGGGAAAATTTTAAAAATAGGGAAAATCTACACGACCCTATGCTCAGGTGAGAAAGAACGTGACTCCTTTTCACCTTTACACCGAGGAATTCGTTGGCAGCAATATTCCCACGAGACTTTTAGCGTTGAAAATAGCGCCAAGGTGAGTGAGAAAAAGGCACATAATTTAGCTATCCTGAGGGTTACCTCTTGAATCCACCAACCGCATTACCGCATCTTTTCTCTCAATTCTACCCCAGAAAGTAACACTGTGAAAAACACGTGAGTACTAGGGCGTGCGGGCTCATAAACTGGATACGAAAAACCGTCTAAACTACAAATGAAGGGGCCATCAAAGGGCAAAGTTCGGTTGTTAAAAATGAAAACAAAAAAATCAAATCAAAAAGTTGAGTGAAGGTAGGAGTATAAAAACTCAGTATTTCTGCCAATGTTTCACGCGTTTGTGGTAATTCTGCAGTTTATGATTCAATATTTGAGGAGTTTGAGGGCAATAATATGAAGAAATATTGCTGAGCATTTTTTTTTTTCTAAAATGAGAATGTTAATTTTTTTCAATTTTTTAAATATTTTTAATTTTGCAAATTTTTAAAATTCCGAAACTCCCTATAAATTCGTTTTTGTCAATCACTTTGGTGCTATTTGGCACGAAGGTCCCATGGGAATACGATTGCCAATGAATTCCGCCGTGTCAAGTTGAAGAGAATGCAAGTTTTTCGTTATATCAATCGAAGCAGGGAATGGAGAAAAAATTTTCGCACTATTTAAATTAACTTCCCGATTTAGGAAAATTATTGTCATGATCCCGATAATGAAGTGTCTCAGAAATCGAAAATGACTGATGTCCCGGGCGGAAAGGAGTATCAATGTTGAAAAGCAAGTCCTTCAATTGTTATTAACAATTTTAATGATTTAAAACGCTCTATCGCGAGACCCGTTATAGATAGGAGAAAAAGTGTATAAGAAATGTTATTCCTCATATAAAAATACATACATAATATTTTATGACTTTTTTTCATACCTTCCATAGCTCAAGACATATCATCAATTAGCAATTCTAATTGACTATATCGCTCTATTATACAAACGGTAAGAGTTACATGGAAAAGTTCTCAATGAAAGTTGTTCCTCATATAGAAAGATACATTTTTTGTTGTATGAATTTTTTGTAGCACTCATAATTAAGGCGATAACGTTTAATTTAGCCCAAATTTTCAACACACGCACACACACACACACACAGACTAACACGTGCTATCGGCGGTATCCATGAAGTGAGACCGTGAGCCGGGACTGAACGCGACCCGTCGCGCGGGGGGGTAGGGAGGGTTCTATCGTAGACGCCCGCCATCGTATCACAGGGGTTTCTGGAGGTTTACCCTGTGATTAGAAATACGATGAGCTGAAATGGCGAAGTCGGCCCCAGCCGCAATGGGTGGGTACTCTGATCCGTAGTATTGCCCATGAAGTAATGCCTAACAGCGGTTACGTGGGTGAATACGAATAGAGCAAGAGAAGAAAAAAAAAAAAAAAAAAAAAAACACAGACTAACACATCAGGAAGTTCATGATGCGACTCATTGAGGGGGGCACGTACATCCCGTTTATTATAATTTTTAAAATTGGTAATATATGTAAATTCAACATGTTCAAAATTCGTGGAATTTTCTGAGGGCAAACCGTGTCATTACTCTGGCTTTGATGATGAACGATATATCCGAAGTAATCAGGATCGGAAGTGCAACAAGTCCTTAATGGACTCGAAGATTCAACTCACTTTGTTTCTAATTCATTGATGTTTTTTCCTATTCCTCAATTATTCGAATTTTTTTGATCACTCCAATTCTTCAAATTTTCAAATTGCATGAAATTTTTTTCACTAACGAATTCTTCAATATGAGGGTGGAAGTCGAGTAACAGAGGAGTCACGTTTTGCTCCTACCTCGAGGTACGCGGAAGTCGAGAAGACGTAGGCGTCAATTGCATTATGATGGAGAACGTGGAGAATTTTCGTAGAGACTCGTGAAAGGGTATGTGTACCATGTAGATGTGGATAGAAGATAGGGGAATCCTCAAACTTCAACCCAATGAATTCCAATTTTCGTTCAGGAAAAGACAATGCGAAGAAAATCAACGATTTTTCCGGAGGTAGTTGGGAATTTATGGCAGATACGATCCTCATTATGCGGAGAGAATTTTTGAGTGAAAATGATTTTTTTGTTTAGTAAACTTGCAGTATACGACTTCTTTTCGACATAGAAATGCACTAGACACCGCTCAATATTTGATTCCGTCGTCAATGGATAAATTTTGGTGACTGTGGTTGTGGCTATGACTGTGGCTGTGGCTACGACTGTGGCTGTGGCTATGACCGTGGCTGTGGTTATAACTGTAGATGTGGTTATGACTGTGGCTGTGATTATGACTGTGGCTGTGGCTATGACTGTGGCTATGGCTATGGCTGTGGCTGTGGCTACAACTGTGGCTGTGGCTATGACCGTGGCTGTGGTTATGACTGTGGCTGTGGCTATGACTGTGGCTGTGGGTACATACCTGTACTGGCGAATGTATCTAGCAAACATTGTTGTCGACCGATCAAGATTGAATATGACGTACATGGAGCGATTTTAAATCCTTTCTATCGCCTCATCAAAGAGTATCAAAATTATGTCAAACAGCAGCGTAATAGCATAATATATGAGGCAATAAATTTGATCATGCCTATCCTTTCTCCTTCGAATCCAATAACGTTCCCACCCTTCCTCGAAGAGTTATTCATCTGTACTGTTTTAAATGAAACGCCCTGTACATCACTTTTTGAATGGTTTATATATCGCAATATATCTCGTATAATTCCTCAACCATTCGTTGGTCTGCGGCTGGAGCCCGAAATATTCGTCTCAGGTGACTAGGGAAAGTACCTGACCTTCCCGGGTTGCGAACTGGACTAAGATAGCCGAAAGAGAGACCCACTCAAGACAGTCCGGCAGTTAAGGGGTAGACCCTCCTAACTCAACCAGATGTACGGCCTTCCTGTAACATAGATTCGCGTTTGCCGCATAGTATAGCACTGCCGAGACGCGTGCCCCCACCCCATCCCACCAACACTGGCCGCCCCCTCCCCTTTTTCTCCGCTAGTGCACTCTCATGGTTTCCCTTCCTACTAACTAATACTATCCGTTGCGCTCCCTCGAGCGAAACCTCAAACGAGACCGCGTGGGACCTTCGTGATCGTAGGAAAAGCATCCGGCGGACGACGCGGCGCCTCGTTATTTTCTCCTTGACAATTACGGACTGACAGAGCAAGCTTACGGAGGAGCTTTGCTCGGACAACGAAAGTCTTGGGCAGAACGAAAATATCGTAAACTCGGACCCTTTTAGGCAGTTTTTAGACATTTTTGGACATTTCGGAGATTAGTGAATATCTTGCAATTTTTTTGTCAATCTGAAAATATTTCATCTAACTCGAAATTTTGAAATTTTCAACATACATTTTTAACTTTTATAAATCGGCGATAGGTTAGATTATAAATCAAGGGTTTTATTACGATTTTTAGTTGCTTCAATAGTGTTTATCCACTACTCAGGATCCTAATCGCCAATGATATATAGGTTAAAAGTTTTTTTTCTACATGTAAGAAATTTTTTCGATGAGAAATTGGCTCTTTCTGCCAAGATGCATGAATAATTTCTCTAGAGAAATCTCGAGTGTCAACTTTTTTCTTATTCACGACTGATACTAATAAATATTCAGTCTGTGATCATCGGCTCGCCATCTGCGTGTGAAATTTATACGAGGAATACTTTGATTTCTCACTGGATCGCGGCGTGTAGTTATCAAACGAATATCTTGGTGGGCGCGAAATTTTCGCGTTAGTATGCATGGGGTAAATGACACTCAAAAGCCTGCAGCTGATGGAAGGGGGGGGTTCTCGCTGAAGTTGTTTGGTAAAGATTGATTTTTGGGACGGCAAGTGGGATCTGAGTATATCCCAACAATTTTCAGAAATTTAAAATTTTTTTTTATTTGTTGTTTTTTTATATGCGTCCATTTTGTTTTAATTTTTAAAAGGGCGAAACACTTAACAGTTGTTTAGTTGTTAAATTACATCACCTGTTTTAAGCATGGAAAAATTCTCGGGGAGCCGGTATGTTATCAATTTTTCCCCTTCGCCCTTAGACATCTCGCGCCTCTTTCTAATACCATACGAATAAAACCTTCAATTTACCTCGCCAAAAAAATGGCTGCCCCAGTGAGACATTACGTGCATACGTGGCTGAATGTATATGAACCCAAGAGGACGCGGATCTTGGGAGGACGCACCCGACGCGAGGGCGAGAGAAGAAGACGAGAGCGAGAGACGGAGATGGAACGCGACCAAGTGTAACGGAGAGGGCAGAGGGTAAACGAGAGGGACGAAGGGAAATGGAATGAGATGCCCATAGACAACACACGGTACAAGCCGGGTATCGCAGAGGGTAAGGTAAGCCCACTCTACATATTTTCTCCCACCCCCCCCCCCCTCCACCCACCCATCTACCGGCGTTACGGCAAGCCAATATCTAATACTGTCGCCCCGGAATCCCAGATGCACACCCTAAGTGATACACGTCTTATTTATTATTATTGCCAGGGTCACCCCCGACCCCACAGGCCTGCCTAAAATAAAAAATATATTATTTATCTGGGACATACATTGTGAGAAAAATGAAAAAAATTACAATAGAACACAATTCTTTATAGATTTTTGCCATTAGATCTGTCATTATAATTCAATTTATCATAATAATCTTCCTTGTATACAATATTAGGGATTTTTTGAGGTGGTCAAGCTTTATTTGAATTATTGCTATTTTTGTCGTTACACTTATTTCACCCTTCCGAGTAAAGGTTGCTCCTATATGGAAATGCAATGACATCTAAAAGTTGATTATGTTATAACAAAATTATGTATTGCATTGTTTGTTCAGGGCTCGATGAAGACATAATTGCACTCAGAACAATGTCTTGTATAATAATTTGATAGTGTTGTTTACCACGTTTGGAATTTTATCAATCCTTCTGATAGGAGTATATAGGTTTGGGCTTTTTTAAATATTTAATTTTGTTTAGAATTGGGAGAAAAATCAAGATCTTTATATTTATGTTTTGCAGCTCTCAAAGTCTTGGAATTACTTTTAACTTCTCTATGCAGAAGTTATAGTAATCACCCCCAAAAAGAAGTGTCTCAGAATCATGAAATTTTCACTTTTCTCGACGTTTCAGACGCTTCTGACAGATTTTGCATGTGCGTGCTTTTTCCTCCGTCCCTCTCTCTTTTATGCTCCCCACGGTATCCGCTCGTGAGCATTTTCCTCGTGAAGGAGTACTGGACACCCATCCTTGTGGCTGGGGCCGACTTTCACCATTTAGCCCATCGTATTTCTAAGCACAGGGTGAACCTCCAGAAAGCCCCGTGCTACGATAGTTGGCACCGGTCATGGAACCCTCCCACCCTTTACGTCAGGTTTTGTTCCCGGGTGGCCTAGCATTCTCATTTTATGGGTACCGCCGATATTGAATTTCGTTCAATATCTGATAAGTCACTCAAAAACCGGTTTTGATCATCCGCATTTTCGACACTCCCTAAAGATTTTTTGGCTTCAGATTCCGAAATTTTGAACATATCTAAATTTCCTGAAATTACAATTTTTGTTTTGACCCGCCCAGAGCCACATTGCATCTGTATATTTTTTATAATACATACACCGTAGGACTCATCCTCATTGCTCGTAAAACACGTAACCAAAACCTATTCGGATCCAGTAAAATTCCATGCTCTACTTTTCCACTTTTATTAATTTTCCAGGTGGAAAAAAAGCGGCAGTCGTAACGTTAAGGAAGCCTAACGGTGGAGCAACATTGTTATTCGATGAGCAAGTCTGCCGGGGTCGAGCCCTGAAATATGCAAGTGATTGCACGAAGAATTGGATATGCGGAAGGTAACAACAATTTTACAACAATTCTGGGAAAAAACGTAAGAATACGTGCGAAGCCTCTATTCTCAATTGAGTTCCACAAACGAAACGAAGTTTAGTTTACAAATTGATTGTCACTGGGCAGTTGAGTGAAAACAGCCGCTGGAGAACCGGTAGTACTTTTTTTTTTTTTAGATCAGCTGCTGTAACCTCCCAGTTGTGCAATATATATATATATATATACAAGCCCGAATGCGCGTGTCGCGCACTAAATTACAATTTGCTATTTAAAGCCACAAATATCGATTCCGCCTGTGGACCAATGCTAGAGACGCTAAGATTGAGCCAGGCTTGGCACAAGCTGGGCGAACAAAGCTTGGATATCTTTGATATAACTAAGCTTGGTTTGAGCTAGACTTATACATGGGATGAAGCCATGTCGAAGATATCAAGTGCAAAGCTTGGCATCGAAGGTCGGACCAAGATTGATCTCATCGTTCAAGCTTCGAAGTCCCCACTTGGGTAATTATCGCGTAGACATAAAATTTTCAACACTGGACCGAATACTCGAAACTTAATAAATTAACAGAACGTCAAAAAATATTCTGTGTATATCATTTTCAATAACTGCATAAGCTATGACGACTTGAACAATTGTCAAACTTTCGACAACTAAACCCGAACCGATATCCCAAATATCGATGATTATCGACGCGAACGCGATTACCAACCAACTTGACGGTGTTATCTGACTAATCTGATCAAGCAATAAATGAATCACAATTCAAAAATGAATTATGACAGATCAATAAGATGGTCTCTTGATGATTGAATATTGTGTTAATAAAATATTGAGTACACAAAATTTCGATTTCATCCTGTGCTTTTAATTTTGAAGTCACACACACACACACACACACACACACATGCAGTGGTGTTCTGGATCTTTAGTCTAAAATTAGAAAACATTACCTCTTGAATGAGCGCCTGGCAGCTATTGTGGGTGACTACGAATAGATGAAGCATAACATAAATAAAAAGCACACACATATGTTGAATAATGGGGATTTTTTAATTCAACCGATAGAAGCCCAGCTCGGTATCCCGCTTCTATTATCGTATCTTTTAACAATCTGTTAATAGTTGAGGCTAGTCCAATCTTCCGATATGCATGTTAACCAATTGGGTAATTCTGGGTTGAAGAAAACTATCAAAATAACTCAAACAAATTTAATTGTCTTCCTCCCCAATGTAAGATCCCCTTCTCGTATAATTTCCCGGTCCATCTAGTTCTCACCAAACTAATCCACGTTACGACCTAATCCGACGTAATCGAGCCGACGTCGATCGATTCGGGTCGCGTCTCGTCTCATCGGTGCTCGATTCGCGCGAGAAAGGAAGCCGATACGTGTCCCGAATGGAGTATGTGGCTCGACCTTATACCACGGATGGGAATGGACGTGTCAAAGGATACCAACATAGTGGAGTGAGATGGGGTGACGGCGGGGGGGTTCTCCAACACTTGTGTAAGACCCGTTCACTCGGGTCATCGTGATCGGACGTTAGAGGGATCGTCGCGTGACGATGGCAACACGGGATAAAAATCTCATGGGCACGAGGGTGCCAACGAGATCCTCGGGCTCATCGAATAACCATGCAAATGACTATCGTTGAATACATCAGGGGGTGTGTAAAAAAAGGTCGGATGTGCGAGGAAAAAAGTAGAGACTCCATGGAGTATACTGATACGCTATTTGCTGGCGCATTTAGATGCATGTAAGCTCGGATTTACAAAAGTTGGAAATCCAAAAGTTTTGAAATTTCCAAATTTTGGAAATTTCCTATCGCCATATGGTATTCGAAGGCATATTCAAATACATGCAGAGCCGCTTTCACAAAATTCCAAAATTTCCAGATTCTCAAATTCAACAAATTTTTACATCATTCAAATTTCCAATTTCGTTTACAATTTTCAAGTTCTTGTATTTCCCAAAGTTTCTCGGGTTCAAAATGTTCAAATTTTTGAATTTTCAAAAAAATTTAATTTGCAAAAATGGTCAATATTCGCAAAATAAAATTGCCGAAATTCCAACTGTAATTCCCTGTCTTACCCGTGAGTGTCATTTCTTCTACCATCAAATAAATTTAATCCAGCAATCCGGAAAAACGAGGGAATTAAAAAAAAAACTTGGCTAAAAATAACAAAGTAATGTAATTCACGACATTGTCAGTGGTTTTGGCACCTGACAATAAAAGAATCTCAACTCGGGAAAATAAAGAAACGTTACGAGATAATAAAAGAGAAATCTCATTCATAACTTTCGCTTTTAATGCATACGAAATTATACTCCCTCGGTATCATCTTGGCGGCGCCCCCTCCCCCCTCCCACCCATTTTCATCTCTTTCTTTTGTATAATTACCCACTCCGCCATTGCTTCGAGATTCAAGCCCAGAAAACGCGGCATTGAAGACAGTGAGATTTCAACGAGGGGCTCATATTCCCTGCGAGTTGAGCAAGGGCATATATAGGTGTATATAGGTATCCCAGGAGTTCTTATATTAGCATCGGGTAATGGGCCTGTCACTATTCACCACTGCGTGGCAATCAAAGTACCCCCAACGAGTTTCCAAAGGTCCTTCCGATGTACTTCCTTCATACTATGCTTCAGAAGCTTTTAACTCATTTATATTGCTTCCAAATGGAGGAACAATATTCGTCGCGATTTTTTTTTGATTTTTCATTATCTTACGAAATTCGATTCTTGGATAATTGCATGTTTGATTCAAAGATGAAATAGTGCCAAGTTAATGATAAAATATTCCCAAGTTAGACTAGCCCTTTTCACTATTTTTTATTTATTATTTATTACAATAGGCAACCATTATTATTATTTGGAGTTAGAAGGCAGAAGAAAATTTGTCTCAAAGTTTCCTTCCTACTGCACGTATTTTGTTTTTTGATACGCAACTTACCTAAAGAAGATTCGCCCACAATGAGGTGGTGGGAAACTTGCTCGAGATTTCCATCTCCCAGTTTCATTTATTTAGTTTATTTCATCCGGGGCCAAAAAGAGCTTGAATAATTTCCGGGCTTGTCTGAGGATTCATTTTCTCCTGGCACACTCTTGACTTTAACCCGTGGTTACTCTAGTTGGATGAGAGAACACCGATTTCTCATATCGTTAGGGGAGGGGCGTGTGGGTGGACGAGAGGAGGGAAATTTCCTCGGCCATTCTGGCAGGCAGCGTGGCAGCTTATTGAGGTAAGTACTTGGTTGTAGATTCTTACAACGTCTCGAGCCAAAATTTTCCTATCTTATGCCCGTTATATCGATATTTTTTTAGCCTTTCCTCCCTTGGTAGATGATTTTCCTGCATTACATTACACAAAATCCATCTGAAAGTAATGCGCGAAATGAATGATATCCATTAGAAGCACATCAGAAATCCGACTCCACATGAATTCATCGTCCAAATTCAATTATCTCATTAATGAGCACCTCTAAGGAAAAATGTTATTCGACATTTTTTGTAGGGAATCTCATTTCCCATGAAAAAGTCGATTTCCATTTTTGGCTAAAGTGACTCGCTCGCGTGATACGATGAATTTTTTAAGAAGATCTTTTTAGGAATACCTAACATTATGCTAACCAGTTTCCGTACCAAAGTGCTTCACCGAATGTTTCATTTTGGATAAGACATTCGATCAAGCTGGATCACAGTTTCGAAATTTAGAATATAGGCATATATGTTTGAAAAATATGGTAGAAATGCAAAAATTATATTGGAGACGGTCCTTACAGAAGGATTTTAATGAAAATAACTCATACGCATTCTAGCGACTGCACCAAAGCCACAACACGATGCGTATCTGTGAGTATGTGTATGTGAGTGGTTGGGTGAGTGGGTGGGTAGCTGGGTAGGTGGGTGAGTGGGTGGGTGGGTGGGTAGGTGGGTAGCTGAGTAGCTGGGTGAGTGGGTGAATGGGTGGGTAGCTGGGTTGGTGGGTGAGTGGGTGGGTAGCTGGGTAGGTGGGTGCGTGGAAGGGTAGCTGGGTAGGTGGGTGAGTGGGTTAGTGGGTTAGTGGGTAGGTAACTGAGTGAGTGGGTGGGTGGGTGTGTGGATGAGTGGGTAGGTGAGTAGGTCAGTGGGTCGGTGGATGGGTGCGTGCGTGTATGTGTGTGTGTGTATATGCATAAATTTAAAATAAAAAAGTCTCCATGTGACCCACATGCATGCATGCGTCATACGAAGACACCCCACTAGTTATCCACGATTCTCTCCCACAACCTACCATCAACGAAGTACCTTAAGCTTGTGTGCAACGTGTAGATTAATCAGTTTGCGAGCGAGGTGATCCGCCATGTTTCCCAGTGTAATCTCTCAGCTTTCTTAATTTTCTGAAGATGGCCACGTACGGCATTGGCTCGCAACATCGAATCAAGGGTTTAGCTGGCTCAGGGTTATGACCGTCTTAAATTTAACACCGTCACAGCTTTTACCCCACCATTTCGATTCGAGTCGTTCTTTTTTTACGATGTCCTGCTCGTCACCCATTTTCCCAAGCTTGAGCGGACCATCTAATTTGTTACGTGAAGGAAGTAAGAAAAATTGAGAATAAAAACGTAGGTGCACTACATCACATGAACTTGGTGGATTGGGCGGGTCGTTCCGAGGGCTCGTATAACACCCACAAGCAAGCTTAACTCTTGGTTCGACCGTAAGACTCGGAAATCTGTGGCAAAACTGCGTACTTACTCCCAATAAGCCCAAAGAGCTAAGAATACCATTGCCGTCACTAAGAAAACTGTGGGCAATAAAAAATTTGGTGCGAAGATGCAAACAAGATTTAAGATATTTTCGAAAATTATGAAATTGTGAGAAGTTTTTTGGAAATGTTAATGCTGAAAATTGTGAAACTGATGGAAATGTTATACATTTTAGGAAATTAAAAGAACTCTCGAGAAGTTGAAAGAGTGAAAGGATTTTACAGCTTTTCACCGATAGGTGGATCGTCCCTATAAATTATATCCACCAAAAGCAAACTTAGCTTATGGTTTGACCATGAAACCATATTTTGCGGCAAAACTGCGTGCTTACTTCCAATAAGCCCGGCGAGCTGAAACTACAACTGTGGTGCCTGCAGAGTCGTCAGCAAATTCCGCAGAAATTGGTATAGTTAGATACAGTAGATCAAAATGCTCGTAAATAACCCCGCCAGTAGTCGCGTTACGAGAATTTCCCTCATCAAATTTTCGTGTTATCGAAAATATTCATCGACGATCGAAATATTTGAACAAAAAAATTTCTATGCCTTAAGTAGCTCTTTGACTTTATTTGGGTGGAGATCAAAAGCATTTACACCACCTAGGTAGTCTGATGGGGATTATATTCTACGCCTCGATCAGCATTCTAAAAATCTCAACGCATCTTCATATGAAGCTTTATTGTAGTTCTCAGTGTACTCGACAAAAAACATTTGCATGAAAATTGGTCTATCTCCTTCACATTTCGACTTATGATGCCAAATCAATATGCCAGCGATTTTCTCGACGCGCGCCTAAAGAACGTCCAAAAATGGCATTTCAGCATTTTTGGTATATTCTTCTCCAATATACCCCGGTTAATCGGTGTGTCCCCTATTAGTATCATAATGAAAATTGCAGATTTAAGAATTCTCAACTGACTCATTTATGAAGCAGATGATTATGAATATTTAAGTAGACGCATGGTGAGCATGAGCATATGCTTATGCGCGTTACTTGACTGAAAGTGAGATGCCAATAGGGGTCCGGTCGGTCCAGGGTTAAATCCGTCATACCTTCTTAATTATGATGATCATGAGAAAAGGTCGTTGAAAATTCAACGTGCATTTTCACTCGCAGAGCAAGTTCTATGAAACACGTCCTGCACTGAGGGAAACATATACTTCGGCCCTACAATTTCATTGTTCAGAGTAATAGGCATTCCTAAAAAATGAAATTTCGTCGTTGCATTTAATCTCTGACAATTACAATTAAATGTAATCGTGTGAATCCCTTAACTCCAAACAATTATATGACAACTGACCTGGGTTGAACATTATTTTTATTAATTTTTATTAATTTGAAAATAAAAAATTAATTAATTTGGGATTCTTAATTATCACTGTACAAATTTACCTAAGATCCTCTGTCTCATAAGTATCACGTAGAGTTATATGATTAACATCATTGGTAGTTAATTAATGTCACTTGGGTTTCACTAAAACAATAAAATTCATTGGTTATAAATATCTATTCCTCTGAAACATGGTAATATTGGGCCGAAGTATATTTTTCCCTCAGTGTGCCGTATCTCTTACCGTTTTGGCTATAGAGCGTTATGGACAATTGAATGTGTTAATAACAATTCATATATTGATCCAATTTCATCTGAAATCTTGAACTCTCGATTCTCCGTGGAGCTACTGCGATTGCAACCTTGATGACGATCGTGACTCCATTAATGTGTATTTTCATATAAGGAATAATTTTCATCAGATAAGTTTCCCGTTAACTTCAATATTGTACCCAGTGGAACAGTATAAACAATTGCAATTGTTAATAACGTTGCATATACTTCACGATTGCCATCCAAAATGTATTCCGCTCGATTCTGCACGGAAATGCTTCGCTACCTTCATGACAGCGTTGGGTTCCGTCGTTCACTTATTACATACCTAATTGTTGAGAGGGCCATACCTCCTTAATTACAGCTCTCAATCATCCGCATGGAGATTGAACTAAGGGAATCCTTCTAGAGAATCCTGCACTCTAACGTCCTGGGTATCTACAGCGTTTGCTTCCGGTCCATCTGCAGCTGGAAGTTGTCTCCTAAATACTCATGCAAGGTTAACTGTTGCAATTCTTACACAGTTCTTGGCAACGGAGCCCTTTGACGCTTCTCGTGAGATAGTTTGTGAGTTGTCGATGACTTCTTCCATTCGGATCTACATTGGCGCGCTGAGGCTCCTCCGATGGGGGTGAGAGAAACTTGTAGCATTGGTTGCGATAAGTCGCTTTCACAAATTGCACTGAAGAACCACTCTGCAGTCGGATCCAATACCCTGGGACCTTTATCGTCATGGCTTCGATGAGCGGCGTCTATTAGTTTTTGGTACACGGAATCATCTTTCACCTCGTGAACTCGGTTGCGACCCCGACCTCACCCATGTCCGCAGAGACAGCAACAGTCCTTGAAATCGTATTCTGAATCGAAAGCCTTCTGGTAGCGCCGTTGGAACCGATGATTTTTTGGGTAATTTAGATTTTGGGTAATGCTTTCTGCAAGCCTCATGATGATCCATACTTGATTTGCCCTCCCATAACTGCCCTTTACCATCTTACCTTTCTGTACTGCTTTGTTACAAATTTTACTCATGGTAATCGTCCAGCGGAATTGAAGCGCTTCGTGGCTTATTTCTATTATTTAAAAAAAAATTGAAATCAAATTTAAGAGTGAAAAAGGACTATTATTAGTGTACCACAAAAAATTTTTTGGAAATTTTTTGTTTTGTCTTTTTTTCTTATTCGTTTAACGATCCATATATTCCGTTCCGGATCCCTAGCGGCTGAACTAAGGGCTGTAAAAGAATATGTTATAAAACCTTTTTAATGCGAAACGCGATTTCTAACATTTTTTAATGACAACTTTTGTCTCTATTACCAATAGACTCCGAGATATTTACAAACAAGACGTTTTCCGGGGTGGTTTTCATTTTTTACCCCACGAAGTGCAAGGGTTGTATGAAAATTTAGGGCTAGGTTTCTGACGTGGTAATGTGACTTAACTCAAGCTTGCGAGCTCAAGTTTTCCCGCTTTCAGCTGTCATCTCGATTTCAGGACTCATTTGACCGGACCAATATAGCCTAATATATAGGACCAATAAAAATGATTATCTACCTCGTTTTTTTCTACCATGAGTGATTGCAAAGCAATACTGGAAAGTCATGAACGGTTAGTGCCAGTTGTTCATATCTTCAGCTACATTGCGAACTGACAGTTGTAAGTGATGTTTGTGACGTCACGACTCCGTTAATGGGCGACCTTCGATTCCAGCGATTGTAATGGAATTTTTGAAAAAAACTCCAATTTCAAAAAAAAAAAAATTAAGACTTAAACTATTATATATTGGAATATAAATTCCAAAATGTACCGAATTTTCTAAAGTAATTTTTTGGAATTTTAAAACCGTTAGAAATAGAAAAAAATCTCAAACATTCAACTAATTTTACTTACATTTCCTGAATTCCAAGAAAAAATGGAAAATATTACAAATCTCTAAAATTCAAAAATGTACAAGATTCAAAAGTTCAAAAAAAAATTAAAAACTGCAAAAGGGCAATTTCAACAATTTTAGTAATTTTGAAAATTCTGAAAATTTTCCAAAAATTAGAAATTTTCAGAATTGCAGAAATGAGGAAAAAACAAGATTTTCAATAATGTGAAATTTCTAAAAACTTCAAGCGACCCAGAAAAATTACCGGAAAAAAGAACAATATTTTCCGCACATAAATAGAATAAACTCATGATTAATTGCCTGTTCAAAGGATGATCGTAAAATACTCCCATTACATATGCAACAACAAAATTCTTCCGCGAAAATGAAACAAATTAAAATCGCATTCCTAATAAATTAACACCTTGAATGTGGAATGTTTTACGCAGAAATTCCGTAATTTTTTTCTAAACTCGAGTGACCATTCATCAATTTCTCAGCTTAATTAACATTTTGCCGACAATTTGTATTCTCTGGTGAGGAAAAATTCCGAGCGCAAAAACATCTCGTTGAAGGCCGCAAATTATTTTCACAGGGAAAAAAACTTTGAAATTTCTTGAAACAGAAAATCCGTTTTGCCTCATTTCCAAAATTTCCAAGTCCATATATTTACGTCCGCAATTTTTTTCCTGCATGTAAACCCTCCCCCCCCCCCCCCCCCCGCCCCCACCTCACCCACGTGATTGCATAATACTTAAACATATTTCGCAATCTTCAAAACCTTCAAAATTCTAAAAAAAATTCGAAAACTCAAGAAATTTTCAACAGTGTCAAAAATACTTGGTTAAAAATAAAAAATATAAATTTTGAAATAAGTAGTTTCATCATATTTTCCGTTTTATTCATTCGCCACATCAAAAATTCCGGTCAGGGAAAATCGCAGGGAATTAATTTGATTTGTCTGGCGAGTCAGTTGATGCATGTCAAGGATATCACAACTTCCTGCGAATGTTGGTACCTGGGAAAACTCCAAGGTTTCCTCTGAAACCGAATTAAACACTTGATATTGTCTCAGGCAGCAACAAAGGGTCAAAAAATGAGGCTCCAGACACTTGGGGGGATGAAATTATACCTTTGCCAGCGGCTCCTTTCATTTCATTCTCTCCTTAGATTCTCGATTTACACTCTATATATTACGTGATTGCAATACCTTAATTCTTCATGTTTGCACACGTCTCCATGTGAAGACCGTAGAGCACAATAAAATTTTAGAAGCTAGGTCGCTGGAAAAAAATCATCTTAAATGTTGTAAAGAATTCTTTTTTTTCAGCAGAAGAGGTAAACATATGGATTGGTATTTTTAATAAAAAATATCTGGATCGACAAAAGAGTATTTATTTCTCCACTCGCCCATCCATGCTATCCAAAAAAATAAATAACCTAAAATATGCTAAAATATCTCCTAATATCACAGGTCCTCACGGCTCAGCCGTTTCTGCGGGTTCATCTCACTCTGTATTTCCTCCAGAGTCTTCCCCTTAGTCTCGGGCGTCACTATATATACAAAGATCGTTCCCATCGCGCAGCATATTGCAAAGATCCAAAAGGTCCAGTGGATCCCCACACTGGCATTCATGGCCTGAAAACCGAGTCCTACTAGCGACGCGAAGATCGATCCGACGACGATTCCGAGACTGACGGCAGTCCCCTTGACGTTAGTCGGGAAAAGTTCACCTAGAAGCACGTACGGCAAGGTGCCGATTCCCAAAACCTCCATGACATCATAGGCTATCAAAGCTGCGATCGGCAGCCATGTGATCCCTGAGACATCCCAGAGTAAGTGATACTTGAGGTAGAAGAACGCGCCAACAGCGACGAGAGACAGGGCTGCTGATATTCCAGAAACGAGCATCAGAATCCGCCTTCCGAGACGATCGACGAGACCTGCAGCAACGATACCCGCTATGAGTTGACAGACTCCAAGAAGAACCACCGCTTGCTCCGGAGGCAGGGAGGACCCACTGTGTGAGAAAATTTCTTGGGTGTAAGCTACAAGGGCCATGTGACCTGAAAACTGCTGGGTGGCCTTGAGCCCTAGAAGGATGACCAGACCTCGACGGTTACCTCGAGTTCTCACGAGTTCCTGAGGAATATGTTAGAAGATAGGTGAATGCAATGAGGAGGTACAATTTCAAAAATAATCTGAGTATTTTCTATGATTACCCATCCACACAACCACCCACTCATGCACCCCGTCGTCCACCCACCCATTCATCCACTCGCCCATCCATGCCCCCACCCACCCCTCCATCCACAGACCCACCGACTCACCCACTCAGCCACCCACCCACTCACCCACCTACTCACTCACTCACCCACCTACTCACCCACTCACCCACCCACTCATCCATTCACTCATCCACCTACGCATCCAATCACCCGTCGTAAGTGTCCAGAGTGCGGGTGGTATATCAACTTAATAGGCAACCTACGATCGACGGACAACAAACGCAAGCCACCAATCGTCCCGAAAACTCATCTGATACTCCTTACTTCTCCAATATAATTGAATTTTATTCAGGCAGCTTACCTTAAACAGGTTTTTCTTGTTCCTCTCACCCTCCTCAACAGCTTCCTTCATAATTTTGATATCTTCCCTAACACTTGCCGGATCTTTCAAGCGTCGAAGTGTCATAAGGGCCTTTTCGGCATCGGAGACCCTGCCCTTGATGAGGAAGAAGTAGGGAGTCTCCGGCATGAAGGCGAAGGTCACCATGAATAGAATGGGAATGGAAATGGATACTAAGTTCAGGGAGTCGTAGGGCAGATAGGCCCCGACGGAGGTCACAAACAAGGTCCCGATGTTCGCTGACACTTTCAGGAAGGTTCCTAACGCTCCGCGAATACTTTTGTCAGCGATTTCGCCCAGGTAAATGGTGATGAGGTTGAAGATGCCTCCATGCCCGACACCGGCGATGAAGCGAGCTGTGTAGAGTATAGGCAACTTCCGGCTTGCAATGATTAGGCCCCATCCGGCGACTTGAGGAAGTACGAAAGTCAGGAGTGAATATTTTCGGCCAATCCGGTCCAGGACTAGTGGAGTTAGCAGTGAGCCAATGATTCCTCCTATCGTGTAGGATGAAACCACCCAGGCACCCTCGGATTTGGCGAGTGGAGTGGGCAGGGAGGGTGACGTCAGGTAGGGCAGCGCAGGGGACGTCCATCCCAAGTGACCACCGCAACCAATTACAGCGAGACATGCTGAAACAGAGAGATGGTGTGGAATTTTGAATTTGGGATTCTCAATTTCAAATTCCGATCATCTATCACAGACCTATGTAGTTTTCAATTTTTGACTTCCAATTTCGGATTTGAAATTCAAAATTTTGGGTTCTTATTTTCCATTTTGAAATTTGAAGAGATAGTTGTTGACGTTAATGCCCTCATGCAATTTCATTTCTCGGCAATTTTAGGTGAAGGAGAGGGATCGATCGAATGGGCATGGTGCTGCCATCTCTGATGAATCACACGAATCAGTAATAATAAAAGCCAAACCGGGCAGTGTTATCAGTACAGAAAAATTTAAATATAAAAAAAAAATTATCCAAAAAATTTCATGTGTAAAGTTCAAAATTTTAAGATTTTTTCATCTATAGGCTTAAATTAATTTAAAAACAAAAGGACTTTTCATCTAAAATTGAACTAGGTACGTGGAGCCCCCCCCCCCCCCCCGCTTGCCGCCCACCTTTATACAAAATTTTTATTTTCCAAATACTTGATATTTTTGATAGGCCATTGCGAGAATTTCCAGTTATTTTGAGCTCATCCAACACCGGAAATATTTTGTGTTTATCGTTACGTCACTCCATTATTTATCTTTCTTATTTTCTCACTTGAACGAGCGATCGTTTCAATTCAATTGCTTCATTATCATTAATCCCATTCTCTGATTGACGTAACTTCATCAACAAATTGAGTTTCAATCGTCATTTTCAGGATTGCGCAATGCCCAAGCAGGTATCACATTTCGTCATAATTATTTATTTATCGCCATTGTACGCTCAACACTTGCTCTCCCTATATGACGTCATTATCAAAATTGATATGAGTCTGGTGAATATTTGATTGCCGTCATGAGATGAGATAATGATGGGATTGGCCTTTGCAGGCAGTAGCAGGTGGGAATGATCGAGCCGTGGAAGATGACCGTCCTCAGGGCCCTTATTATCCATAATATCTATATATATATAAAGGACCACGATCATCTTTTACATAAATAAGATAGACTACGTTAATGTATCAAATTTGCAATGTTTATTTCAACATAATAAAAAAAAAGCAAAAAAAATTCCGATACCGGGAATCGAACCCGGGCCGCCTGGGTGAAAGCCAGGAATCCTAAGACCACTAGACCATATCGGAGATTGTGGAGGTTGTGATATAGTAACGGTATATATAGGAATGGGAAATTTTAGTATACCGTGAATTTTTAGGAGACTGTACAAGTTTAAACAACATTAATAGAACATGCAATATATATATATATATGTTTAATTGTTTTATTATAGGCCCGCCAGCACAAGGCCAATTACGGGGCCAAACCATCCATAAAATACTAGTGTTGTCGCAATACCAGATGAGGCGAGAATTCCAACTCTCTCGTCTTGTACCGAAATTATAAACCCAATTGTTATGTCGTCTTGTGTCGAGAGCCGAGAGTGCAATCCAACCTCGTATTGGCTGGTCTCGTCGCGATTTGGTTCATTTTCAAAGTGCTGCTTCAGCACGACTCGTTTTAAAGGCTGGCTTATTGATACGAAAACACAGCAATCAATTGAGTGATATTAATGCTGCACTGCTTCTGTGCTTTCATTCTTGGTTCCAGTATTCATTCATATACCAAGATTAAAAAATGCCATCAAATATCCGTTTCAATTATTAAGAAAACAAATATTGCCAAAGAGTGGGTGTTCAGGTTGGTAGTCTTATTGACATAAATATATCTTCAAATTTTTACATTGTTGAATAAATTAAATTTTCTAAATGTGTAAACAATTTATTGTCATCATTATTATTTTTTGGGATCATCATAGACTCACGAAAAAATCATTAGTTTGGGGATTTGAAATTGATTGTTCTAAAACGTTTTTTTTTCAAATTCTTGTCGAGACATCTCGTCTCTCGTCACATCTCTCTTGTGTTGTCTCGATTTGGCGATAATCATAAAATTACTCGCTTGCATTACGCTGACTTTTCGATAATTATAGAATGGCTCTTTTGTATTTTCTCGACTTGTCGGTGATCCAATAATTACTCTCTCGTACTGTCTCGACTTGTCGATAATCATAAAATTGCTCTATCGCATTGTCTGGACTTATCGATAATCATAAAATTGCTCTCTCACATTGTCTCGACTTGTCGATAATCATGAAATTGCTCTCTCGTATTGTCTCGACTTGTCAATAATCATAAAATTGCTCTCTCATAGTGTCTCGACTTGTCGATAATCACAAAATTGCTCTGTCGTATTGTCTCGACTTGACCATAATTATAAGATTGTTCTCTCGTCTTGTCTCAATTGTTCTCTCGTCTTGTCTCGACTTGACTATAATCATAAAATTGCTCTTTCGCATTGTCTCGATTTGTCCATAGTTATAACATTGCTCTCTCATACTGTCTCGACTTATCGATAATCATGAAGTTGCTCTCTCGTATTGTCTCGACTTGACCATAATCATAGAATTGCTCTCTCGTATTGTCTCGACTTGTCCATAATCACAAAATTGCTCTCTCGTATTGTCTCGACTTGTCGATAATCATAAAATTGCTATCTGATATTGTCTCGACTTGTCGATAGTCATAAAACTGCTGTCTTGTATTGTCTCAACTTGTCGATAATCATAAAATTGCCCTATCGTATTCTCTGGAGTTGTCGATAATCATAAAACTGCTCTCTCGTCTTGTATCGATTCTCTCGCCTATCGCAATATCACTATACACAATTTTCGGGAAGTTATTGTAATATCTCCGATTCCAGAAACCGTAATTGTACTAGTTTGTTAGATATATTTAAACGATCTCCGACAAATTTTGGGAATCCAGGAGTCTTCATGTAACTTAGTATGGGCTATAGTTTCTGGAGAAAATTGGGAGCAAAATCACAGATAGACGGTCCGCGCAACGTCTCAACGCGCGGGTGGAGGACGTGCATCCACTTCGCAGGTCTGCTGAAAAAATCTTTGGGATGTTCGAAAATGGTCTAACTTTCCGGAAATTTTTTTGCTTATTAACTGCGGAGTTCGTGAAACCATGGACATTCACGCACATACAATCTTTCCACTACACTACCTAATACTTCAAAGGTCCTGCGCCCAGCTTCTCGAGAACGTTTTACATGATCAAACGTTTTCTCATGGATTCCGACCGGGAGCAGGAACATTCCGTGTGTGCTATCAGCGGTACCCATCAAATGAGATCGCGAGGTCGGGTGGCAACCTAATCCGTCATGAGGGGGTGGGTTCCATTACAGGCGCCATCGTAGCACAGGGATTTCTAGAGGTTTACCCTGTGTTCAGAACTCAATGATCAAAGTCGGCTCCAGCTGCATGGATAGGTGTCCACTACTCCCTTCCGAAGGAATGCTCAGGAGCAGCTACCGTGGGGAGCACAAACGAGAGGAATGGGACAAAAAAACATACACACACACACACATACACGAATTTTCCACCATCGGCAAGTTGATAATTGAAGTCAAAGGAAAAAAATAGAAGAAGTAATCAATGTAATGAAATTAGAATTCACCATAATCGGGTTTATCATTAGCGCAAAGTTGCATATATGGAAAAAGCATAAATGAAAAGAAGAATACGAATGTGATTGAAAAACATTGTATAAAAAACATTTTATTCATGGCTCTTGTAAATGGCCAATTTTAAAGATGTAATAGAATGAGCACATGATGTAAAAACATGAGTTAAGTTTTCCTGTGTTGAAAGATACATGTGTTGAATGTAGACCTGTTACCTAATTGATCAAGGAAAATTGATGCAATCTGCGGTTTCTTCTTTTTTTACGGTTGTTTGAAATAAATACCATCATCCGCATGGGGAGAATATATGTGACAAAATATTTTCGTACACAAACGAAAGTTTTTTCTCTCGCATTGGAATTTTTGTTAATCGATTAAAAAATCGATTTAAACCGACTTTGAACACGGTTAATATAGCATGCTTCTGGCTTTTGGAAACGTTGGAAACGGATTATCGGGCGAATGATTGGAGATAGAAACGAAAGTTCTCCATACAGGTTGTTTGTTATGCAAAAACACACATTTTTTGTTATATAACTTTTTTCCTAGCTCTTATAACTTAGTAAATATTGCTAGTAAGCGTGCAGCGCGTAACACCCAAATTGCAAATTATTGCACCCTAGAAAAACTATGATAGGGGAGTGATGGGATA
Source organism: Asobara japonica (assembly GCA_026005395.1). Classification (NCBI taxonomy): domain Eukaryota; kingdom Metazoa; phylum Arthropoda; class Insecta; order Hymenoptera; family Braconidae; genus Asobara; species Asobara japonica. The sequence continues at coordinate 2,802,972 of BQMI01000393.1, forward strand.
CTGGGGCAAACTGACATACGGTGTGTCCCCGTTATATTCCACGTCCCATTCCGCCCGAATGTCTCATTGTGCCCCACCTTCACCTATCGATAACCATTTTATCAAAATTCATTTAGCTGCTCTAACGAATACCATCACAATTATGGCACATAGCCAAAGGCTATATCACATAAAATTTGTTCTTTCCAGGAACAACTTTCATTCAAACCTTTGTTCCTTTAGCTCAAACCGTTTTTGCGACATTTTGTTTCAACGAGTTGCATAACTATTGTGCGCTCTATGCGATCATCGTTTCAAAAACTCTTATATTTCGCGTCTAATTTCACATTTACGTTGCAAAATATTTGGATTGATCATTCTCGTCTTACATGCCATTCTCAAACATTTTTAATAGGCCCAAGTACCTGCGGGTAAGTGCGCCCCGCCAAATTCAATTTTGCAAGCACGATCCGCAGATTACACCTACGATCACACCTTAATTAGTGCAAGTTAACGGAAACAATCATAAAAGATATAAGTGGCATGTGTGTGTGAACCTCAACGGACTGCACGATTGACTTCCCAATATGTGTGTGTGTGTGTGCGCGAAATACGGTCGGAACTACGCATGCGCCACGGAGAAAACGCGCGCAACCCCTGAAACTTCAACCAATAACATGTCTGAATGCTGAGACTTATGAAAACAAGCCATAAAATATACTCACAAAAAATAAAATGTACAAAATACGCTCACAGGCACACGTACCCGCGCACATATGCAGCGAAACATCATCCTGTTTCCTTGAAAGACTATTTACGGAACCAAAATTCAATTTTGAAATTTGGAGTCATTGCCGTAACTTTCCCAAATCTTAAAAAACTAATTAGAATGAAAATAAATGGATTCCTTCCACGCATAACTTTCTATAACTGTTTACAAATAAATTTACATTCTTCAATCATCGTACCGTATGTAACAAGCTCTAATTGCACTAACCATTAACCAATGCCGCAATAAAATGACCAATGACTTACCACTTATCGCGGCAGCAAACTGCAACCATTTCTTGCTCTTTTCAGGTACAATTTCCAATTGGCTTTCAATTTCTTTTCTATTTATTGTGCCTAAAGCTATTGTTGGCTCCTCAGAATCACGCAAACATCGTAAAATTTTTTTCAAATGCATTTTCCCTAACTCACTTGTGTTCTCGAAGAAGTTGCATTTTTTTTATCACAAAAAAAACTTTGGCCAAAACTGTCTAGAAGTCATTTGTCAAAATTATTTTAGTTAAAAAATTGCGATTTTCAGCAATAACATTCGCAACTAGTTTGCAATAGGAAAATTAATCATTTCATTTTTTTACGAGGGTAACGCGCGAAAATTTTTGGGCAACTTTCGATAATTTGGTGATCGACCAAAAATTTTGGTTATTGGTTTCTTTAGTGTTGAATGGAATTTCGTAAATTTTCTTACAAAATCCTTCTTGAGAGTTTAATTAAATTGTTTGAAAAAAAAACATTTGAAGTGACCAAAATTTTTGGTAGATTTTTTTGGTTAATTTGGTTATTGCCGATTTGCGACACGTGTAGTGTCGAACTGAGTATTGAATCACTCTGTTGTGTGGCTTTTAAGCAAATTGACGGACAGGTGGAATTGAATGGTGGGGTTTTGTTGTGTGTAATGAACTTCCTTCCCCACCAGGTGACCAAACACTGTGCAAATGTTGGACTGAGGTGCGTGTGTAATCACGGACACGGCCAATTGCAATGCCATGGATCCCTTTGGTCAACTTCCGACATTTTTCAGGCTCTCGGCCTTCCTTGGTATTCCGATGTGCCTAACTCACCAATTTATGCTAAATTGATAACTTTTTGCAAAATTTTTTACAATTCAAAAATCCGAATTTTGGAGATGTTGAAAGCTAATGAAGTATCGAAACTTCAGAACCTTCGAAAATTTCATAGAATTACAAAAATTCCCAAAAATTGCAATATAAATAATCAATTGCAATGTGTGATCCATGAAAATGGATTTTTCATAGTTATTGAATTCATTGGAAATATATAAAGAAAAGTCGTATTTACGTTATGACTTTACTGATATCGAAATGATTAACTGAATGATGAGAAGAGACAGCATCCTGCAAATATTATAGTTATAATTATCAAAACGAAGACCAAAGTCACAGAAGTCCATATTATTGCGGAATCGGAAAATATACTTGTAAATGAAGATAAAAATGACATATATGAAATCAAGAATTCAGACGAAACAAATCAAGATTACTTGGGTGCAATCGAGGAACAACGTTGATGTCATGATAGACCTCAACACCTGAAATACCGATAAGCGAGGTCTCGCCACCAAACGAACCATGGTTCACTATCATCGCATTGGTCAAGAAACCGACGTTGTGCTACTACATATAATTCTCAGAAATTGATCACGTTTCAATTTTCAGGGAAGAGATCATTCCGCCCGATCTTTGGCCTCAAGGATTGTACTCGTAAAAAATGGGATCATTTTTTGTGGGCTTCACTCCATAACCAACATCAAACCGTTCGCATCAATGTCAGAGTGTCTCCTCACATACATCTCCCAGTAATTTCGATCCTTGGATACTTTGGTGAATTCAACTGTCAGGGTTTTGGTGCAGAGGGTACAGTGTTCATCTGCAATGTTGAAGGTTCTGCATTTGGATTCCAGATCGGCTTGGGCAGAATATTTTTGAAAAAACATATTTTCTCACCGATTCCGATCGATAGAAGACATTTTCGTGTGTGGTATCGACGGTTACCCACAAAATGAGACCTCAAGTCGGTCCTGAACCTAACTCGATATAGGCACTTTAACTTAGCGTGCAAAATGAATGTCTCAAAATATGTATACGCGTTCTGTATCGTTGAATCAAAATAAGAATGCAAAAATGTCAAAAAATTTTTTAATTGAAAAATTGTTAAAAATGCAAAGAATTTTCGAAAAATTCCAAATTCCTGAGTATTTATATTATTAAGAATAAAAAGTTCTTCAATAAATTATTAAATGTACAGAACCGGATTAAAAAGAAAAAGGTTGAACTACCTCAAGTCTCTTTGATCAACTTCCGAGTTTTTTTTCTCGGCATTCCTTGAAAGTCTGACACCTAATTAACAATTTTATGTCACCAAGAATTACAGGTTTCATTTATCGAAATTAATTTATGAAAATTATTGATTGGTGGCCTTCGAGCAACAATTGATACCTGAGTTATAGAAAAAAATCAAGGTGTCACCGTATGAATGCTCTTTCTACACTGAGGGAAAAATATACTTCGGCCCAACAATTTCATTTTTCAGAGTAATAGGCATTCCTAAAAAATGAAATTTCGTCGTTGCATTTAATCTCTGACAATTACAATTAAATGTAATCATGTGAATCGCTTAACTCCAAACAATTATATGACAAGTGACCTGGGTTGAACATTATTTTTATTAATTTGAAAATAAAAAATTAATTAATTCGGGATTCTTAATTATTACTGTACAAATTCACCTAAGATCCTCTGTCTCATAAGTATCACGTAGAGTTATATGATTAACATCATTGGTAGTTAATTAATGTCACTTGGGTTTCACTAAAACAATAAAATTCATTTTTTTATAAATATCTATTTCTCTGAAACATGGTAATATTGGGCCGATGTATATTTTTCCCTCAGTGTATGTTTATATAGTTAATGTTTAATTTTTTATTCTTCAAATTTTGTTTTTTTTTTCCAAAAAGCTTTAACGTTGTGAAATTTCTCTGATTTTTAATTTTTTTGAAATTTCAGTTTTTTGATAAACTAAAAAACTGAAATTTCATATATGTATATATATATAATATAACACATGTAGTATAAAAATTTTGATGAACAGTACCAAAGGCGTAGATATTGACCGGCCGATTGATTGATTAATTAACAGATTGATTGCTTTATTGGGTCGATCGATGAGCTGGTGAAAGTCATTCCACACAGTCTGGCAAGCCTCCAATAATGATGGGGATTTAATTAACGCGTTTTTCCGGATATACATGCATCTTAATACGTGCATTGGCAGCCAGACCGGCGACTGGAATGTCCCTGTGACATAATCATCGCCAATTGTTATTTCAATAGAAATCAATGGATTCAATTCTTCAAACGTCATGATCAAGTTGAATGACGTTTTTATATTTGTTTACCATTTTTATTTTATTCATTGTACAATTTTTTTAAGATCAGAATTGATTTTGTCTGTTTTTCCCGACAGAGTCATAAAGTGATCACTACCAAAATTTAAAAAAAAGTGCACAATGTTGACGCAATGTTATAGTTTCTTTGACATTTCAAAAAATTCTAAAATATTAAAAAATTCACAAATTTAAAAAATTTCGAAAACTTTGGAAACTTAAAATTTTAAACATTTCCAGAAGTTCGGGAATTTTCTTTTCCTAATCTCTGTCCTACCCAAAAAGTTAATTACATTCGAAAATTCAACTTCAATACAGCTTCGCAATTTCCTAAAACCAATTACCATATAATTAGCGTACAGATTATAATTGTCTAGTCACTGTCGATCATAAAAGAAAAAACATACATAAACTATCATGCGGGAAGAATGCCCGCTTGATCCATTTGACATAAGATGAGCGTGTGGTTACGCAAGCTGAGTAATTCTCCGTGAAAAAATGCGATAGCCTCAGCATTCCAGAGTACCTGTAGTCATATCCGTTGAGAATTAGCATTCCCCCCATTTTTCATCTGAAAAATTCCACATTCCACAATAGTAATCTCTCAATCAGCATAAGTGGTCATAAGCAGACATTGTAATGTGTCTCAATTTTCCGCTAAACCCCAAAAACACTGTTTTCTGCTCACATGCGGCCTAATGACGTCATTACAACGTACTTGGAAATAAAATAGTAAACAAAAACAAATTGTGGATCGAACCAATAACTTCCGGATGGGTTTTTTTGTCTCTCAGTCCGTCTCGTTGTATACCCCGCATGGCAGCTGCTGTTTGAGTATTCCTTTAGAGGGCTTATGGACAGCCATCCAACTGGAGCCGACTTGCGCCATTTAGGCCATCGTATTTCTAAACACAGGGTAAACCCCCAGAAAGCCCTGTGCTACGATGGCGGGCGCTTATGATCGACTTCCCCCCCCCCCCCCGGCGTCGAGTTAGGTTCCCGCCCGGCCATGCGGCTTCATTTTAGGCGTGCCGCCAATAGCACACACGAAACAGTCCTACAACCCAATTGTTAAAAATGTAAAAGAATTCAGCAACTTCCGAGCACCTGAAAAAAAATTCGAGGACCATATAAATTGTTTCTGAGCCTCTTCACCTTTTTCCGATCGATTAGTTTGCAACGCGCGTAAATGACCAACGAGGTCAGGAGTGGCCAACATACGAAAACACGAATCAGTTTAGTGTACTTAACGCGTTTGCTTTACGGAAATAAATGTTGGAATGTTAACGCCCATTTTATGCCAGTGGGCATCTCAAGGCCACGTCCAGTCGAGCGTAAATGATCAGTAAGTTATGATAACTTGTGCATCCATTGTTGCTGTTGTTAATATCGCGTATACAAATTGAAAAAAAAAATCTATAGAATTTCCTATACGCGAGACAAGTTTAATTCCGACGTGTATCGCGTTTTAGCAGGTTGGGGATAAGCATCGGAATAAATATAGTTCCCGTATTTTATTCCGCTATTTATCAAGTCATTAATAATTGTGTATCTTTATTGGCCTCTGCGGCTTGTTATTCAGTATTAAAATTGTAAGGTAAGGTTAGTGGGGGTCACATTTTATTTAATATTTTACGTTACTTCAATTTTAGTTGTCCGACACAATAATTAACAAATTGAGAAAATCTAATTCAGGATCCTCAAATTACAGTTCTTGGCATTTTTGTTTATCAAAATGCGGGTCCGCTGAGCCCGCTGTGTTAACTTGTAATTGTTTTGAATTTTCTAAACACAGCCGAGTACGGGAGATGCTGGTCCTCATCCAATAATTGATAGAACCGTGCGGATCGAACCCACTTTAATTCAGTGGGCAAGTTGTCCACGGAGTGAATTCTCTTGTATCCTGTCGTCAATTTTCGCTGGATATCTTGAAAATTCAGAGAGGCATGGAAAATTGCCTTAAAACAAATTTGTAGGTCTTATGTTGCTCTACAAAAAAGGTTCTTATCACCGGGCCATGATCCTAATTAATTTCGAGATATTTTGGGAAACTTATCGAAATCTCAGAAAATCTTGACCATTTCACTATTCACTCGGATTTTATATCAACATTCAGGTCGGTACACCAGTTCACCGACGGCAATTGTGCGGTTACAGTCTTTGGTACGCGAGATCCACGGATTGAATCCCCGGTGCGTCTCCTTTTAATCCATACGCTGTGCCTTTTTCCGTAACCAAGATTGTTTCCTTTTAGGACGAGTCGATGTTATCTTTGGACTTCATGTTCTCGAGGGTGCTGAACACGAATTAGACATCAATTATTGTTGAATGTGGTCACGTATGCTTGTTTATAACAAATTTGATTGTTTATAACGGGATATCGGGAGAATGGTAGAGATTACGGCAAAAAGTTGTTAATGACAAATATTAGTTATGTAAAAATACATATATTTTGTTTTTAGCCCATTTCTCTATCTCCCATAGTTAAAGCGTGACAGCCACTCGGAGCGCCCGGGGCGGACCGGTCGCGCGGGTGCACTCCAACCAGCCCTGACAGCCAGCAGTTGAACCTAGATGAAAATAGTGTGAATACAAAATGTTTGTCATTGAAAAAGCCACCCATTTCATCTACCAATATTTCTGCGAAACTATGGAGGTTTGAAACAGGAGTTACGCTCGTAGAACACCACCCATATTAACCCTTGCCACGGTCCAGTATTTGGGCCATTTTCTAACGAATCTTTTTGATGTGTCACTTTCACCACTTAAGTGGTTTGTTTACAAAATAAAACAGCGTGTCCACGAACAGCACAAATGTATGTCGGGCGTTTGAAAATTGAGCCAACCCGGTGCACTTGTCGGTGGTAAATATTCGTAAAAGAAATTCGGAGAAAAGGTTCGGGAAATCTTTCTATTCACAAACCGAGAATATTTATTTTCCCTCGACAAAAAAAAATAACATAAACAATTGTGTTTCCTCCCACATCAAATTTTATTAGCTCATCGAACAATAGAAAATGATCAACGTTTAAATTTCCTTATCTAAACGATTAATGGCATTCCTGTAACGATGCATTTTATTAACAACAGAATATTTCCATAAAAGTGCCTCACGGTATATACCTGCAATAGCAATTTTTCAGTAAATTAATTGCAGCTTCCATAAAGAGAAAAAGACTGAGGGGAATTCCGTTGTTACCCATCGTTCAAATAAAATTCCTGCACAAATTGAGATTTAAAAAATCGGTTGGACTTTAGACTGATTCAACGGCACCTGTTGATTCTTTTTCAAAGTTTGCAATCTTGGAAAAAGTTTTACGATTATTAAAGTATCCGAAATTGTGACATTTTTAATTTTTGGTTTAATTTGTAACTTTGGTTGCATTCCCTAAGTTTTTTTCTCATTATTGATATCTATGAAATTCCCACCCACCCCCCCCCCCCACACACACCCACCCATTCACCCACCCACACACACACATACGCACACTATAAATGACAAAACTAAATTATCCTATTAAGTTAATAATAGTAGAGCAATATCCGCGAATACGTCTTACCCTCATTTTTCCGTGATGGTAGTTGCGGAGCATTTTACCATTGATAATAACATTGACGATATCAACGAGCCGACAATTTACCCACGTACTCGTTTTCCCGAGGATTCCTCCTCATTTCAATGCCCGTCCACTCGTCGTCCTCGGATCGTGTCGTACGACGACACGATAATGTTATTATACGATAGGTGATTCCAGGCACGTCCTTAATAATATCTTGCCGACGACGCGCGACATCCCCACGAGCTAGTGACTACACTTGGGCTTCTTCGCAAAGTTGAACGAGAAACGAGAAGAAAGGTCTCACTGCGTGGCGGGGGTGCCAAATTATGTGTAACTCGCCCCTTACGCAATATACCCGACAAGGACTTTGATATGTCGAAGAGGGGTGCAAGAAGCTCCCCAGTTTTGTATTTTTAGGTGATTTTGGGGCGAATTGAGTGATGGCAAATTGATTTTTAAATTTTCAACTTTCCAACAGAGGAAGTTATTGTGACCTCAGCGAAGCCGTCGAAGATGAGAGAATCAAGACTAAATAATATCATAACTCGATACAATACAAGAGAGTAATTTTATGATTATCGTCAAGCCGAGACAATACGCAAGAGATGTGACGAGAGACGATGTCTCGACAAGAATTTGGAAAAAAAACGTTTTAAACCAATCAATTTCAAATCCCCAAACTAATGATTTTTTCTGCCCTCCGGCCAGAAAGCGGTAACTTTCGGGCCGCTGCGCTAAACGAAGTTACCGCTTTCCGGCTTCGTCGAACAGAAAAATAGTATACACACCTCGGCTTCGCCTCGGCCAACAACTAAATGTGATCTGAGGCATTCCTTACTTTGCTGGCCTAGGTATGTAATCTACTATTTCGTAAATCTATGATGATCCCAAAAAATAATAATCATGATAACAAATTGTTTACACAGTTAGAAAATTTAATTCATTCACCAGTGTAAAAATTTGAAGATATATTTCTGTCAATATAACTACCAACCTGAACACCCACTCTTTGGCAATATTTGTTTTCTTAATAATTGGAACGGATATTTGATGGCACTTTTTAATCTTAGTATTAATGAATACTGGTACCAAGAATGAAAGCACAGCAGCCGTTCAGGATTAATATCACTCAATCGATTGCTGTGTTTTCGTACCAATAAGCCAGCCTTTAAAACGAGTCGTGCTGAAGCAGCACTTAGACAATGAAACAAATGTCGACGAGACCAGCCAATACGAGATTCGATTGCATTTTCGAGTCTCGATACGAGACGAGATAACAATTGGTTCTATAATTTCGATACTTGCCTCGTCTCGTGTCGTGGCAATCTGTTAATTAGCTTCCCAGTGAATTTCCATTGGGTTATCGAAATATTTTGAAGATTAAGTCACAATCGGGGTAGTGCCAAGTCGACCGTGTTTCGACGAGCTAGAACTTTGATCTAAATCGACTCAACGCGGAGTCGACCCGGTCTCCACAAGATAGAAATTTAATTCGAATCGACACTTAATCGATCCAACACCAAGCCGATCGCGTCTACATCAGTTTTACATTCAAGCTAATAAATACATAATCGACTGAAGGAAAAATAGATTGAGTTGAAAATACAATCGACGCTTAACCCATCGAGTGCTATGGTGATTGTACATCGATACACAGTAGATATTTACTCAAAAACTGATCGATATACTGATCAAGTTGTTTAAGCAAGGGACAGGCCCGCCAGGGCAATATGAAGATTCCATGTGTCGCACTCACAAGTTCGCGGTTACGGATCACCGCGGCATCAGTGATGCTTTGAATACATGCGTTTCCAGATTGGTCCAGATTGTCCTATATATTGAATATTTCTACATTTTCATACCCATTTTTTTAATGGATCGACTCCACTGTTGACGGGGGGTGGAGGGAGGGTCATAGTGACGCTGATTCAGTGCACACGTATTTCGAAATAGCTGCTGTATTTATATTGCGAGTTCGGTAGCACGTGCTGCGCAAGCGCATTTGCTTTTTCGGCTGCACTGACAGGTGGCGCGTCTGTTTCGGTCTCACACTTTTCGATAATTTCGATATATATCGATAGTTCAATTGGTCTCTCCTTTGTACAATAGGATTTTTTCTACATAGCCCAAACAGTTTGAAGTAAAACTGATGACACATTAGTTGATCCAATAATTTGCATCTGAAATTGAGAGGTTTTTTCCATACAATTTATCTAACTTGCATATATAGGCAATGAGAGGTTAGCTGTGATTCTCTTTTTTGCGCTGTACAATATCACCTGGTAGATAACCACATGAGCGTGCAGATTTTCACCAAAGTGCTGTTGTGACAGCTGGTGTGGCGGCATATTCGTGTTGTTGGTGAACATTAACAGTTTTCTATGAACCTCAGAATGGGCATATAGTGGCCCTTCGCTAATTGTAACATTTGCCTTTTTTTTTCTTCAGCGCTGAGGTGCTGCCCCCACTTTGCCGCGTCCACTTCACCAAGGCACGTGTGTGGCTTACCGTCGGTCGTATTTTGTTTACATTCGCTCATTGTGAAATTCGAAATTATGTGAAGATTGGAGGTAAAATATTATTTGTGTCTTTAAACTTCCTGGAACCGACGTCAAGCGTCTCGAAAGAGTGGGGGTAACTTTTTAGCTGCAACTCTCCAAGTTTCGCTACTGTCCTTTACTGTCATAAACGTTTTGCAACTAACGAAGGTTCACTGTGCTGGTTGACGGTGATGTTGAATGAGTTGTTATGGACTTTTGTCCTGATGCGATATTGTGGTGAAAGACTGTCTCTTTTCAATGTGTCATTTATGCGCTTGGCTGGTGACATGTAAGACTAAAGTGCAAAGAGAAAATTAACTTTGAATTAGGATTTAACGTTGCTCTCACGAGTGAAGAGTAACCTTGTCGGAATCAACCGTCGATATCAGCGATACTTATCACAATTATGCTATTATTACCGATGGGAATAGCTGAACGGATAATACCGCCGGCTTTACTATCTCCAGCTGCAAATCGATTGTGAAAGTAAAATGGGAATTCCCTCCTTATAGCCTACTGCTATTGCTAAAATTACCAAAAGAATGCATTTTTTGCTAATTCTCCACTCCATTCTTCTATAACCTAAGCCTCTGGTACGTCCGATGGAGATCATTTAGACTGTCTATCTCAAAACTCAATTTCTCCGAATGATCGAACGCTAAATATCGCAACAGAAGACTTTACAGCGATGGCTGATCAATTAGAGAGAATGGCTGCAACTGGCTGCTTTAATCATAGACTTTTGTGGCATTTAGATTGCGTGTCCACTCACACTTCAGAGTTTAATTACTAAGAAAATTAGAGAAGGTACCAACACACCTAAGAACGAGAGCAAGTTAAGTACATAGCAAATCGTTTAATTGTAAACAATATTCCAGAGTATGACTGGAATGAAGAGAGCATGAACATAACTGATCTGACCATTAATGGCAAAATGCTGTTGTATGTCGATGATGTAATACTGATTGATTCGCATACAAATTTGCAAACGGCGCTCGGAACTGTCAGTGACTGCTGAGACATGAATAAACTGGCTGCAAATCTGGTGAAGACGGAAAGATGCAAAAAGATGCCTACTATACTTGAACTGTTTAAAGGTTAGAGTTTTTTTTAATTATTAAGAGCTTAGAGTTCTAGGCAGAAAAAGTAGCTTAAATTTGATAATTCGGTGGCCTTGAGCACGTGGACTATACTATTTTTAACGCGGGTATAATTGTACCCGTGAGTGCTAAAGAGATAGTTTGGGAATTTTTATTTCCTCGTATTTCAACGACCGCTGCCGGAAGTAAAATATGAGAAAAATAATCAATGTTCACTTTAATACATAAATTTGGCACTGATAAAGTGAAGTCAAAAATTGTACAAAAAATTCCGTTAAGTCCAATCCTTAACTTAACTAAAACTGGGACGATTGTTCATAATTAATGACTTCGTAAGATTCTGGACAGATTAACAATCCAGTACAATTTGTAAGTTCTGGGCTAAAGTTAACACGTTGTGAAAGAGACTGGGAAAAATACTGGAAAGGTTTTCACAACACGTGTTAATTCTAGAGCGGTGGAAACGGAGTCCCCGAGAAAATTGGCGCGTGTGCGGAACCGGAAGCGCCGGGGCAGTCCCGAATAGTGCGGCCATCTACGATCGATAAAATAGCATACGCAACAAAATTTCTCTAAAGATGCACTGGGAAGTGGGGTAGCTGGACACCCGTTAACTCAAGCGAAGTGGCTACTGGCAGCGCCACATTTTTCAAAAGGGTCCTGAGTCTTCCTTGTACGAGACGGGCAACTAGACCCTATAGAAAATATAAGCTGATTTGAAGCCTGACCTGGAAACGTTCAAATTGTTTTGAACTTTGTAATCAAATCAATTACCTTCTCTGTATTCTTCCGCATTCGTGGCCCTTCATCGAAAAACATAAGGCTCTTTCGAGCCTAACTGAGAATTTCAAAACAAATATTGAACCTTAACCTTGAACCATTTTTCTTTTCATGCTCTAGTTTTTCATACTAACAGACTGATTTCCTGCAAATGTGTCTGTGCGAAGAGAAAACTGTAGTACAACAAGTAGACACCCATCTAAATACCAACGCAAGCCCTACGCTTTTTGCGGGGGGACCCCTTAGAGCCTAGGGTTCAATTATTTTTTTCATCCATTGTGATGTGGTTGATTTCCTTCAATGTCAACAATTCAGCACCAAGAAGCTCTGCCCCCCTTATGTCGATACAATTTAAACTAGTAGTGTGTGAGCCCCACTGGAGGCACAAAGAAAACTTTCCGATTTGGTATTTCAGCACAGCGTACCAAATTTATTCTTCTCCAATATACCCTGGTTAATCGGTAGTGTCATACTCAAAACTTGCAGATTTGAGAATTCTAAATTGAGTCATTAATGAAACAGATAATGATGAATATTTGAGTAGATACATGGTGAGCAGGAGGATGAGACTTATGGGCGTTACTTGAGTGGGAGTAAGACGCCAATAGGAGTGCGGCCGCAATCAAGATGATAACTTTAATATTTTACCCAGTTAAATACTATAAACAATTGCAATTGTTGATAACATTGCATATACTCCACAAATATCATCCAAAATGTAATCCGCTCGATTCTAAACGGAAAAGCTTCGATTGAGACCTTCATGACAGCGCTAGGTTCATACATTCACTTATTACATACATAATTGTTGAGACGGCCATACCTCCTTAATTTTGCAAATTATCGAAAAAAGGCATTCTACATAAAATACGTAATTTTATGTGGGGAACAACTTTTCTTATATAAATTTCGCGCTAATTCTAATAGTTTATGCAGTAGAACATTATAAACAATTGACATAACAATATATGTAATGGGCCAATTCCAACCAAAAACTAATCAGCTCTAAGTTACGTGAAGATGCTTCGGTTGAATCATTGAGTACCTCGATCGCATAATTCAGTCGCGAGAAATCGTGGACGAAAATGTTGACCACATACATACATATATAGCTACACACACACGCACACAGACAGACATTTTGTTTTAAATAGTCTAGAAAGGTCAGAAATACCATGAAACGTGGAGATCTGATGGAAAATCGATTTTTCATTTTCGGGGGCAAAACAATGACTTCCCCTACCGGGAAGTTAAAAAACAGACCTTCAGGCGTTCCCTCGGGCGTTCCAAAATTTCAGTTATCAGAACCAAATGAGTTTCAGCTGACCGGATGTAATTTATGTATGTAGTCCTTCTAGATTATTACACTTCGTATACAGTCTTCGGATTGAAAAAATCATCATAAACTATGGGATAACCGAAACTGTAAAACTCTTTCTAATATGCGGGCAATATTATACAAAAATAGTTTTTTTGAATTAAAAAAACAAAAAGACAAAAAATATGCGAATTAATTTCTGCCCGGAGATATTTTGTCTGAACATTCTCACCGAGGAATTTATTTTAGAAAAATTTAGGGAAATTATTTTCCAACCGAACGCTTTTCCGGCAAAAATTTTCCAGCCAAAAGAATTCTTCGCTAAATTTTCCTCCAGGGAAAAACTTTTCTGGTACTTTTTTTCCTCAAAAACAAATTCCTGGGAACAAAGATGTGGACAAAGATTCCGGACATATTTTCGCGCACATTTGTTCAACGGGATGCTTGTTTCGGAGAAAAAATTTTCTGGAGGAAATAATCTTTTGGAGCCGGGTTTTGGATATTGAGGAACTAAAGGAGTTGGAAAAACATTTTTCATAGGAAATTTATTTAAAACAAACGTTTTGTAAACTTTCATTTGATGATTTAATCGAATTCTAATTTTTTGAAACTACCGTCGACACCGAAGAGGTCCAGCGATGTTATTGGCTTGCCTGGACGTTTGGATTCGTCGACGACGTACTGAGAGTCAGCCAAGTACCAGTCCCTATGGCCCATGACGGCGTTTTTCCATTGTACTAGAAGAGTTCAATAAGCATCTCAAAATTAAAGCATCGCAACCTTTAAAATTTCAGAAATTCTTCAAAGTTTTAGACTCATGGAAAATAAGTGCAACTTCTGCGATGGATTGGTAAAGTAGGATAAGTGCCTTAGGACCTGAGCAGAATTTTTACACCATAACTTGAAATCAAAAGGAAAGAGCAAATATGTTGTAGGACCTTTTTTGTAGGGAAACATCTGCTTCATAAATAAGTTAATTACGAAATTTTTCATATCTCCGATCGTTTTCGAGTTATCGCCCGAAGATTAGGGTAAAGCATAAAAGTGCTAATTTACCACTTAGCTGAATATTGTTTGAATAGTTAAAAAATGCAAAATATGCAAAGTCGATTTTTTTTAATCTACAATTTTGCATTCATTGTGACTTCCTTCAATTTCCCTTCAGTTAAAAGAAAACAATTGTTTCCGATTTTTGGAACTCACAAGTTAGATCAGCGATTGATGGCGCCTGCCCGCCATAATCTGAGGGAAGAATTTGCCTTGGAAGGTATTCGAAAAGCTTCTCGGTTTGACTGTGCACGATTATCTGAAAAAAAATCAAATATTCTTGTTCGATTTCCCATTGATTTTTGAAAAATAATCTTCTACGCTCGAAATTTCTTGCATAAAAGTTTTTAAATGTATGGAACATATAGAAAAGTATCATAATATATGTTCCTTTTCATTTGAGGCAAAATAGGAAATAATTACTCTGTCTTTCAATTTCTTGTTCATAAACGTCTTGAAGACGGAAAACAGGACATCAAACGTCGCTGGAGGATTCACGAAGTGTAAGCACTTGGTCTTGATCGGATATCCATCCTAAAAACGCAAAACACAATAAAACAATTTTGTTACGATTTGCATTACATTTTCATCCTTCGTTACTGTCGCAATTTTCGACTGAGCGAAATATTGCCTGATTGAATTGCCGTAATTTAATGCACTTAAAGATTAAGGTCTTCCGACCCCATCAAGAACACAAAAAAATTTTGATTTTTTTTGTTCAATGAATTCTTACCTGGAACGATGTAACACATTTTTTTATCAGCGACGGCGTAAACTGGCCGGCATGCTCAAGTTTACTTCCACTTAGATCTAAAATGCTAATTTGACCTGCAACATTGAGCCTTGCATTCCACCAAGGGCATACCCAGGGATTATATGTAATGTAAATTTAAAATTAAAAAGTATTAATAAAGTGTGTTCATGGAGAAAAATCGAGGCCTTGTGGACCCTTACTTGGTCGCGCCATGAGGGAATCCCCGTTTTTCTAAATGGCTATTTCTGGACTACCTATCCAGTATCACTCTTAAGCCCGTTTTCTATTGGAGGCTAAAATTTCTCCGTCAGCTAGGGAAAATCCTAAATTTTTCTTTTCCAAAAACCGAAAACCGCCATGGGGGCATTTTCTCTAGGCGCGACCACTCAAGGGTTAAAGTACAATTTTTATTGTTGAGAGAATTTTCGTATCTGCAACGTGACGGTCGCCAATAGCACAGAGTCCTATTTTACCGATAATCGATATTTTCATTGACTGGACCTCTGAAAGGACCAAAGATCAAAGATAAAAATATAAACATAGGATTTCTCAACGGACCCCATTCCTGAGAATTTACGTGCCAGTAACGTTACATTTGTCGATACACTTGCATTCTGTTTTACCGAATGTAATTTACTTAATTAATTTATAAAAGGCAAACTAACAAATGCCAATTACATTACTTCGTGAAAGCTACAGCTTACTCAAGAACATTTAAAGTAAAAGCAAAGTCTGTGTTAGCGACTGTAGAATTTTTTTTTTTAATTTTGCAGAAGCTAATTTTTTCCTAACAAATTACCAGAAATTATCATTTCTTTTTGATTGACCAGAAGTGAAATTACTGCCTCATTTTTCAAAAACTCGGAACTAAATTCCTTGTGATTTTCCTCAGCATTTTTACTTTGCGCATGGATTTTTTGCTGTTTCATGAGCACATGTTGGCCTACCGATCGTCCTTAAGGAGGAGGAAGTCCATAATCATGAAGAAGACCTCGAGGATGCTGGTATAAGAGTACTTCTTAGCGTCGAATTGACAGGGCCTTATTAGAATCACACGAGGGTCCTCAGGGCCCACAGGCTCCGGTAGCGGCAGGTAAGTTCTAGACATTAAAAAGAAAAATTCAGGACGTATTGCAGATTGGAGCGTAAATCAAACGCAAAATATTGGGTAAATATTGGTCCGACCTAATCCATTTGTCTGGAAAAAAAATGTGGAGGGGGAATCCTTGTTGGTTGATATTGGTTCAACGGGTCGAATTACTTACCCAAGATCGAGAACCTCCTGAAGCAATTGCTCTTTTGGGTCGCGATTCAGGAAAATTTCAGGCATGTGTGTCCTGATTGTGATAAATGCGTCCAATTTTTCCTTGGTCCTTTGCAGGCTGTATTTGCAACCCCGGAGAAAAGCCACTAACCATTGCGGGTCCGTACGTGCACATAAGTGCGGCTGTTTTTCCAACCAATCGGTAATGTACTTTACATGCTCAACTATACGTTTTTCATCCTCCTTAAGTTCCTTCTTCGCCAATCTCTTTAAATCTGCCGGAAGCGGTCGAATGCTCATCTTCAAGGCTGAAGTCAAGAATTTCAAGTTTTAGCTCTTCTGTAGTAATTAGGGGAGCATTAATATGAGCAACTTGCACTATGCGAAACTATTGATTTTTTTTTTAAATTTGGGGAATTCTCAAATTCTGAGCTTTTCATTAATTTTTTTCAATGTTGTGGCATTTTTCAATCTTCCAAACCTGCTAAGATTTATAAGTTTCCGGACTTAAAGAGAAAGTCTAAATGTATAAATTTAAGAAGAGCCATTCTTTTATATTTCCGAATTTTTGTTATTTTTTGCGATTCTCCGAATTTCTTGAGAATTTTACATTTATTCAAAGTTCTCAAACCTTCAAATGGTTTCCGTTCCCAAAATTTCTACAATATAATAAATTCCAATAGTTTTCGAAAATTTTGAAAAAAATTCACATATTTTCTCAACAAATCATAAACTCACGAAAACTTGGATTTATCGGGAAACTATTATAACCTGTCTTATCATAAATATTGCAAAAATTCTGTACAGATCCAAAACGATTTTTTACAGCCAAAAATCCTCCAAAGTTTATCATAATTCGTTAAATATTATCTTCGCTAATCCCATTATGTGTTCTTGAAGCACCAACCTCGGTGACGACAAATAAAAGGAAAAATCAGCAAATTTATAATTTCAAATCCCAGAATCTCATGACAAAAATTGAGGCTTTTGGAGCACGTTGTATCAATTTTATAATTGAATCAAGCATTAAGTGTGTGTGTGTGTGCAACACTTGTGCACACAGACGCATAGTAACCACTTTGACACATTTTAATTAAAATTTTAAAAAATTACCGTTATCACTAGTACGTTTCAAAACCATTCACGTATTGCTATAACTACACTTATCTCTTAATTGCTTAATTAATTAATTGATTGATTAATCAATCAGTTACTCATTTAACATTATTATGAAGAGATATATTGTACCAACAGTCGAGATCAAAGTTTACCACCAATAATTATTGTCGTTGATGCAAGACTTCAACTCGATGATAACACTAAGTTTATTGAAGTAACGATAGACCAGTGACGTCATAAGCAATACACTCTGGTATTTTCCTGGCACCTAGCGCTTCCTCAACGCCCCCCACCACAACCACCCCACCCCAACCCCCTCCCATTCACATGACTTCATCAGGCATTTTTTGAATAAATTTTGCGGTATCAGGTGACAACAAATTTTTACCACACTCAAGTTTCTGGGCAATTTTTAGAAACGATTTCGCTAATTTAATTTTTCTACAAACAAAAATTTCCAATTTTTGGACTAAAAATTTGGTACTTTTCGCAAGAAAAATTGACTATGCTTCTTTAAATTTTCGAAATTGTAAACATTTGGAAAATGTGAAAGAAAAATAAAACACAATATTGGAACGCCTCATATTGTATATGATAATAACAATAAATATTGAAAATATAAATATGGACGGAATATCAATTGTTAAATCAAAAATGTTCGAAAGAGTCCAGAGATATCGAAACCCTAAATACTTTGAATCTTCGAATATTGAAAAAAAATACAGCGAATTGGAACTGACAAAAAAACACCGAAAAATTGACACAGATGTTGGGAAAGTTTGCAATTCTGCTCTTCACTGCCTGTCTGTTTTAAAAACCCGAATAGGACCTCAATTCCTTCCTCGCAGAAACATCAAATTAATTTTAGAGCTCTACATATTTTATAATATCATATTAAATTTCCTGAATTTTTCACTTTCTTGCATAACCGAATTATTCAATTTTCCTTTATTTTTTGTGAAATATTTCGAAATCCATAGAATATACCGGCAAATCCCATAAAACATACTTGACAGAGAATTTCATATACTACAAGAAATCATCACAACAATTTTCAATATCTCGAACACTTGTCGAGATATTTCACCAAAACCGAAAAGAAAAAATTGAAAAATCGAATTTTTTGCGACCGATGCGCGCGACAAAATGAAATTGTCCGTCAATTTTTCAAAATAATAAACTTTCTTGGGCAATCGAAAAAAACACACCTGGAGCAGAAATCCTTCGCGATTTCCGTGCTTAGTTAATTTACCACTGCGTAGACACAATTCACAATGAAAAAGACTTACTCGACACCTGAAAGGTACGAGTCGACTGATTTTGTGAAACTCGCGAATGTCTTATCAGTCAGTCTTATCAGTCGCGACTATATCGAACACTGGTCAGTGCTCTAACTAGAGGATAGAGTTCAAATCGTCTAGGAATCTCTTCGATTTATCCATGAGTGGAAATGAAACAAAAAAATTATGAAAATTGGATATTGTAAGTTGCATTTATAGGGGCCACCCAAAAACATTCCGATTTGTAATTTTAACTTGAATCGACATTGGACTCGATTTGACCAACTAAGGAAGACAGAGAAAAATATTTTAAATATAAAATATTCTGCGGTTCATGGGGAATTATTTGCATTTTTCGATTGGTCATTGATGAACCATATCACTATATATATAAGACTCTCTAAAATAAAGGGGGTTGAATTTTGGACACGATGCATACTCCTCTCCACGCGGTACATATAGACTATAATGCGGTGTAAAACATTGAAAATACGAGAAAAAATCATCGAACCTCAACTACGAATTTTTTCAAGGCGCTAATTTGGGTTACATCGATCCGAGTTCTCTGGGTTTTCTATAGAGTAAGAATTTTCTGGTGGTAAATTAATGGATCCTACGTTCTCTTCTATGGGAAATGCTATCAGAATCCTAGGGTTTATTTAGTCCTCTAGAGAAGCCTATAGTTTTCTATGGAAGTCTATAGTTTCCTATAGAACTCCTATAGTTTTCTATGAAATTTCTGTAGAATTTCTATAATTTACTATAGAATTCCTATAGAATCTCTACAGAATTTCTATAGTTTCCTACAGAATTTCTCTAGTTTTCTATAGAACTATAATTTTCTATAGAATTTCTAAAGAACTTCTATAGAATTCCTAAAGAATTTCTATAGAATTTCTATAGTTTTCTATCGAATTCTATAGTTTATAGAATTACTCCAGGACCTATAGAGTGCTATAGTTTTCTCTAGCATTTCTCCAGCACTTCCCATGGCAGACTCTATGGAATTTTATAGGATTTGCATAGTAATTCTCCAGAAACGAAAATCCTTTAGAAGAGGCCTCTATACAAGATTCTACGAAAAATCTCATAGAAAAATTCGATCGAACTCTTATTGAGTTTCCATTGAACTATCGCAATAAAATAATCTTGCAGAAAAGGTCCAGATTGTCAATATCATCTTTATAGGAATGTTACGAATATCCGATGTAAAAGGATATTCTTTCACCACTTGACAAAACTATGAGAAATTATTGTATAGCCATCAGAATTCAATTAAGACTCCCGAAATTCACGAGATCGATAATTCTGAATTTCGTGGGGAGAGCTCAAGAGCAGATAAGCGGACGGCGAAAGATAAAGCGATATTCCATGAAAGTGGAGAGTTGACATATTTATTTGCCTGCGATGTCAAATAAGTCCATTGAAGGTGATAATGAAGGATAGTTGACTATATATTTTTTCCTGAAGCTCATGTCGATTTTATCTATTGGAAGGTTAAAAAAAAATTGAAATTTGTGAAATTTCGGATTCAAAGAATTCTTGAAACCTTAGAACTTTTCGATTCTGAAAAAACATTGGATTAGTTCCTATTGAATTTTTCCAGATTTTCCACACAGACCTAAATCGATTTTGAACAATTCCGAAATAAAGAAAAACCAAAATGGTTGTAAATTGAAGGACATCTGTCTTAGTATTTGAAAAATCTGGAATTTCTCAACATGTGCAAATCAAATTTCAAAGTTCGGAAACATAAAAATCCAGTATTTTAGAGAATTTTATATGATTTCCAGGTAAAATAAAATACAGAACAAAAATTTTCAGCTACTTCAAAATTTTATTTTCGTGTTAAATATATATTTCCTCCACATTATACGATACTGAACCAGCTATGGCGTCGTTTAGTCTATTATTAATTTGCCTATTATTAATGTTCCTACAAATGATCATGCCTTCATTAAATTACGGATGGACACATCTTTAATTTGCTCATTTATCACCTAAAAGTCACGTGCAGCTTCTGCCAATGCATAATAAATAAATGAATCGTTGATTGAAAATTAAAAATTATTACGAAATTGGGCAACTTGTAATAATCTGAAATTTTTGAATATCTCATAATTTTCAAATTTGTTATTTCTAACAAATTGATTTTTCTTTGTCTTCTTCTTCGTTTTGTAAAACTGTTGAATGTTTTTTTTAATTCAAAATTTTGACATTTTTACTTATTGTGTTTGTAAACTTTACCCAATTCGAAAAATTTTGAAGTGAAAAAATTATTTTAACATCTATAGAACCTATTTTTACAATGAAATTATTGGATAGTTTTGAAATTTTTCAAAATTTCAATAATTATAATTTCTTTTTCAATTTACGACTTTTTTTAAGCTCCAAATATTCTGAGATTTTCGGAAATAGTAGAGCGCTTGAAAATTTTCAATCAGATATTCCGAAAATTTCCAAAATATATGCAATTTTCAAAACTTCAAATTTGATCAGTTGCCTAAAATTCCGTGAAATTTAACTCATAATAATCTCGTGGTAACAAATCATTTTATTTATTTATTCACAGCAGAAGCTACTCTAGGCCTTGACAATTTTTCAATGATAATGATTTTTTTCTATTTGATTACTAGCTTCGAGGACGGTCCACTCTCTCAATATATTTCAGTTCCTTTACATGATTTTTTCAATTTGTTTACGTATTCAAAAATTGTTATCTTCATTCGGAGGACTTTCTCATTTTCTCCATTTCTTTCGACAACCGTTGAATGCTGCACAGCCCGAACATCCAACCGCATCCAAATTCCCTTTTATACAGTCCATCCTGTCAAATAATAATGATCCACAAATTGTACTTTTATATTTACATTCAATTATTGTTTATGTTAATTTCCATTAATTCTGAGTTCTCTGTGGAAAATTCAATTTTTTTTTCGCGGTGAACCTCGGATTTTATGAAATATATCTTTTGCAATTTCCTACAAAAATGTTTTTAAATCTTTTTTAATATTCCTCTCATTTTCGAATGGCTTCAGAAAAACGTGAATTACAAAGCTTTGTTTTTTCAGTGGATTTTATGTGAGATATCTCGGATGTTATGGAGTATTTCAAAAAATGTCAACAAACTCTTGTGTAGGAAATTTAACTCTATATAAAATTCCTTCTGGGCATTAAAAAAATTTCCCGCCATTTTTTAATTATTTCAAAAAAACTAGAACTTCAAGTACAAATTTACGTTTTCCTTATTGACAATTTCGAGGAACATTTCAAATGATATATCGAAAAAAAAATTTCGACAATTTTTGTATGAAATTGACTTTTTTCCAAATAAATATGATTTTTTTCGAAATCTCCCGTTATTTTTTAGATATTTGGAAATAAAATGACCATCGAAACCGATAAATTATACCATAATTCCTATCAAATATTTCAAAATCTGTCGAAAACCCTCCAAAACTCGGAATAAATTTCTTATAGAGGTTCAAGGTATCGACGAACATGACATATATCATGTAGATCTGTCCCATGGAAAGATTCCAAAAAAAAATTGGCATTTCTTGCTTTTCCACAATTTTCTCATACAACCTTCTTAATTATTCAACTAATTACACAATGCTCGCGAAAAATACATTTCCATTTTCAAATTATTGAAAAGCATTTCACTACAAATGCTAACTATGAAAATCAACGACTAACTTTTATCACAAAAATTAGTCTACGGTTCAACGTTACTGAAAAAATTATGAACTTTCTGATAAATACGAGCTACAAAAATTACGACTTATTGTATCATTATTTACTCGCTTCTCAATTATCTCAATGATTTCTTAGACTTTCTTCCTAGATTTCCTACACTTTCCATTTTATTGTGTATTATGTAATGACCTATCTTGACCCAACTTATAACTTACATAAATAAAAAATGGCCAATTTATGGAAATTATCAATTTTTAATTAAGAAATGTCGATTGAAAATTTTGAAAATTTAGAAACATTAACATTTGTTAGATTTTGTGAATAGATGAATGTCTTTAACACAATACAAATTCACAATTGTTAGCTAAGACATTCAACATGTTATTTTGTTTTCCAATCCACAAGATCAATTGTTTCTAATTTTGAATGTTCCAGAATTGTCGTCGTTTTCAGGTTGAGAATTCAAAAAATTCCATTTTTTCCAATTTAAAAATTTTCAGAATTTCTAAATAATCAAAAATGTTTCAATTTTTTTCCAATTTTCAAAGGATTTCAATAGTTTACATTCTATGATTCAGTTAACCTAGACTCAATCCTGCATTATTTCTTGGGCAAATCAAGAAATATTCAATCAATTTGTGAAAATGGTCAATTTTCAACAGAAACACTTTCACGAATCCTTCAGTCTAACTTCGTTGCATTTTACAACTTATACTGTTAACTAAACGACTTATATGGAAGAAATTGTTCAACTGGAAGTATTTACCAATTTTCGTTTTCTGCAAAAATTTGGAAACCACCCCACCTGTTTCTAAGATATTCAAATATCCTGCAAAATACCTCTAATAACATTCCCCCATGTCTCAATTGACATTCAATATATTCAATCAAATTTATCTAAATATTTTTTCTAAATTTCTTGATTCCGATATTGAAGCATTTCATCAATATCTCGAAATTTATTGAATATATTGAGAAGTCAAATCGACATTTGTTGTAGTTCTTCAAATTTTCTACAAAAAGTTCCCTTTAGAAAATCCGCTATCTGCTCTAGATTTCTCAAAATTTGCAAAAAACAAAATCGACGATTCAAAAATTTGTTGCACTTCGGGAACCATCGAAAACAAATTAATTAGTTGACTAATAATTAATTTTCGTGGACATTTGGCAGAAATAATTGACTCTATTCTGGGGAATTCAATTGCGACTGTGCTTCAGTGTCACATGGTGACACACACTTTGCATCTACAGGGCTGTCGCTTGTTGCCTCGATTTCATTATTTTCTGATGATTCGCGAGTGTCGTCGTCATCCTCGTCCTCTTCATCTTCCTCCAAAAGTTTTTTTCTAGCCATTTGCACAGCCTCCCATTCTCTATAATGGCCCCTTCTTTTTGCCTCAAATGCTTTTCGTTTTTCTAAAACAAAATAAAAAGTTACATTTTCTAATTTTTGGAAAATTTTAATTTTTCAGAATTTTTTCTGTGTCATTGGATCAGCATGACATTTCCTAAGCTTGGGAAATGATTGAGCAACTTACCTCGCTCCTCCGGAGTTTCGTCGTCCTCCTCATCACTAGATTCCTCAAAAATCTTGGGTTTACTGCTTCTTGCCAGTCTGAAAAAAAAATTAAAAAGCAATGCAACAGTGTTTCACAATTGTCCTTGTAAATTTTGGAAGCGCAATTTTAAAAACTCGAGAAATTTTACAAAATTGACAAATCTCATGAAATGTCGTTTTTTTACTCTCATTTTTTTCTAAATCTATAAAACGTTTAGTCTCGAAAATTATGGAAATTCTGCAGATTATAAATTTTGAAAATTGAGAAGTAAAAAAATCAGAAAGTTAAGAATAGCACTAATTCGAAAAAAAACTAATATTTTAAAATTATATATCTTCATTATATCTTATTCACTTGTCACTAATTAGAGTGGAATCCAATTCGTCATCCTCATGTTTGTTGTCATCAAAGCCTTCGTAATTATATGGGGTTTTGGGCTCCTCAATTTTCATGTGTCCATAATCCTTATCTGCTGGATGCAACGTTGCTATGATATTCATCTCGTCCCACTTCGTCTCTTTATTGGGTCTGCGGACAAAAATAGTTTCGAAGATATTTCAATGTTTAATCTCATTACCCCGAGCTATGAATAATTCCAGTAAATTCGTAAAACTTCTAGGTTTTCTCAAGTACACCAGAAACATTATAAAATCAATTCTCAGAGCACAAGATTTTCAACACTTGTTTTTCCACCTTCCAGAGATTAAAATATCATTTGGTAAATAAAGTTGAAATTCGAATGTTTTTTTTTATTTTTGAAAAATCAAATCTGATGATTTTGTTCTAAAGTTTTATGGTACAGTGTCAAATTGATTTTTTTCGTGGGAAAATTTCAATACGGAAGAAAAAAATTCTTTGAATTTTCCAAATTTAAATTTAAATGATTCTTCCAAATTTCAATTTTTGTATCAGAAAATTTGAATTGATTTTTTTCCAAATAACATATTTTGAAAACAAAATTTAATATGTTAAAACACGATTAATTTTTTTACAATCATTTTTCAATAATTGAATAATTATTCTATATGTTCTGCTTCAAAAAGCCCAATCATCAACTGTGAACAGTGTGTCATTCAATTGAATGCATTGCCCAAATCTGCCATTTTAAAAACCTCAATTTTCCCCTAAATATTTTTCAGATATTTCGAAATCTAATGGAAATATTATAAAGGGGACGTTATAATGTCTGTAGAAAATTTCATACTTACTACCTCCAATAAATTCCCCAACATTACTTCAAAGTAATATGATTTATTGAATTGCTACAAAATCGAAAATCACAATTGAAGACTCATCTTCCAAAATTTCAATTTGTTTTTTTTTCAAATAAAAAAAAATATTACCGGGAACGTTTCAGAGAACCGAATTTCCCACAAAAAAATCTCACAAAATTTTGACCCATCTCCCAGAGCTTCCCAGAAAAACCAAGAATATTGAATTCAAAATTGCTGAAAACTAAACATGAAAACTTTTCTTATATCAATCATATTTATAAATAAAACATTACTCACCTTGGCGCCTCGTGGCTGTCAAAACTGCTGGATGTCTTCAAAATTCCTTTGGACGGTCTTTTTCCCAAATTTTCTGCCATTTTTTCGTAGTTATGTGAATAATTGCATACAAGTTCCACACCTCAAAGCCGCCTATCATTTACAAAATTCCACCTTTATTTTTAAATTCTCCACAACTGATTTGACACAACGTCAAAAAATTCAATAACACCGGTGACCTAATTCATTTTTTTTGCTAACCCTTATTTCAATGGCCCATGAGCGCTAATGAGGGGCTTTTGCTCATTGGTAAAATCAGGTAAGACGGAGTAAAAAGCCCGGGAAAATATGAATCGATAGAGTTGAGAAGCGTCTTTAAATCAATTCGTACATCACAGATGGCGCTAGTGTATTGTTTTACGCGCGACTTTCATTTGTATTTAATTAAACTTCATTTTCTGTATTGATATCTCTGCATTTTGTCAATTTGCAGCACCTCCCATTTTCGTCTTATTTTTATATTCCTATAGGAAGCATGCATTCATGGCGGCAGATTTGAAAAAAAAAATATTATAAAAATGTTATTCGAAAGTAGGGTTCTCACAGAGGCATGTTTGGAAAATCTAATTCTAAGTCAGAAATTTTTAGGATTATGGAATTACCAATGACGAATCTTTCAAATCCCGTTTACTATAATAAAAAAACAGCGCGTAAATTTGAATCCATAGAGTTGAAGAGCGTGTTTCTATCTGTGTATTTTCCATTTCTGCTACATTGTATATTTTTTGAATAAACAGACACTGCAGATTTCTGTATCCTATTATAGCGATCGTATATATTGCAAAATATCATGTTAAGAACATTGTGCAATGCGCACTACAAAAAATACGTTCCTTGACATTTCGACAGATAATCGCAAACGATATCTATCTCCTCGGTCCAATTGCACTTTTTTTTCAAGTCTCATATGAAAGGCATACAATGCGTCATGTGACAAGTCTTCCCAAAAGTGTGATGGCGCCAAATTTAGATATAGAAGAGAATTACGAGAATTCCAAATATGCCAATTTCTCTTGGATGCATAAGAATTATTATAATATAGTGAAAAAGATGCTGAAAAATCACAGAAAAAATTATATGCTATCGAACAATTTATAATATTACCGTTTGGGTCAGGGAAATGATGGAATCGGATAAAATTAAGGAACTGTTAGAGTTCCTTTTAAATGGACAGATGTCGTGAGTGGTTCATTCTGAGATCGACGACGGTTGAATTGTAAATCGTTTTGAAAGAAACATAACATGCTTGGACTCGTTTCGTCAGGGAACGAATTGAGCAAAATACTTTATAGTTATAAATTGGACAAAAATATTTGTTGAAAATGTCGGCAGTAGCGAATGCCACAGCTACGGCCATAGTGTCACAAGGAGAGGATGAGGATCAATCCCATCTACAAGCAAAACTTATTACATCTTTAGAGGTAATGTAAATAATAAGCTACATGTATATTTTCGAGGGAGTAAAGATGTTCCAGAGTATCTTGGCATCTCGACATGTTATAGGAAAATTGGACAAATTAAAAACACTAAAACTCGAAAAATTTAGAGGAATTGAGAAATTAAATAATTTAAAGAAATGTAAAATGTGAGATTTTTTAAATTTCGAGAATTTCAAAATTTTTCAATATTTCCATTTCAAATGTCAAATTCAAAGAATGAAGAAATTGAGTAATATGAAGTTCAAGACATTGATAAACCTTTAACATTTCAAAAACTTCTCATTTTTCTAATTTTCTTGTTTCAAATTTCAACAAATCTAATTTCCGCGATGAGTGAACAATTCGCATAAGTGTAGTATTTTTTAACTGTCTTGAAAGTTTCCTTAAATCGTCTACCCCCCATGATATATCACTTGTACCTGAGATTTGTACGGTTTTTGAAAATAAAAGGCCGGAACGAAGAATAAAATTCCACAATTTGTCGAAAATGTCTGAAAATTTTTAGGAAGATAATCAATGTTTTTTAAACTCTGAAAAATTAAGACTATTCCAACATTACAGGGAAACGGGATAACTGCAGGTGATATTGCAAAACTGAAAGAAGCAGGCTATTACACTGTGGAGTCTGTAGCGTATTCCCCAAAAAAACACTTGCTTTCAATCAAGGGTATCAGTGAGGGAAAAGCTGATAAGATTCTTCAGGAGGCCTCCAAACTCGTTGTTATGGGATTTAAGGTACCTCGAATATACTATGTTCTAATCTTCAAGTTAAGCGCAGAATGCTTTTACAATAAATTCAATTAAATTCATGTTAAGAAAATATATAAGGCAAAGTAATTTACTTGAAAAAAGTATTGATTGGATACATAAAAAATAATGCATTAATTAAAAATAACTTGAAAACAATACATTTTTAATTTAAGCGGTAGGACTTTTATGTCTATTATTCATCTGAGGGAGGGTCTTAATTTAGATTCTTCATATTATCATATAATTCAAGTTTCCATTATGGTTATATTTAAAGAGTTGTAGCACCGAGATAATCGTTGATTATATATAATATTTGGGTATTATTATAGACAAAATAAGAATAATTGTTAATAGAGAAAAAGGTTAGCATGATACGGGGGGAAGGAACCAGTAGCTCTCAGACGTTCTGTTAAAATTGCCCTAACTTCATCGTACATTCTTTTGTTGTTTCAATCATCCCAAGAGTGCAACAGAGCTGAATTTAGTTCGTCAAAATATCGTCTATATCTCCACGGGCTCAACGGAACTTGATCGACTGCTGGGGGGCGGCATCGAGACTGGCTCCATAACTGAAATTTTTGGTGAGTTTCGCACGGGAAAAACTCAGTTGGTTCATAGTCTGGCTGTCAACTGTCAATTGCCTATCGAAATGGGAGGGGCCGAGGGAAAGTGCCTTTATATTGACACAGAGGGGACTTTCAGGTAATTTCAAAAATTTCATTTTATGTTGGTTGTTTTAATATCATAAATTCATTAAACTTTAAACATATAAACAATGCTGTTCTCAGTATATTTACGCTGTTGGCGGTCAAATTCAAATAGCAATGATAGAAGTGAGTGCCCCTAGTTCTTGTTATAGATTTAAATTCTTTTGCTATAAGTGTCTGATATTACAGGGGCAAAAATCGAAATCACTGTGTTAACAACCGTACGAAATTACTATATTTAATGAATCAAAAAAACATCGAAGATATTACGAACAAATTTGAAATGAATGATAAATAAAGAAAACGAAAACAACGAACAGAGATTCACAACTTTCAAAAACTCTCAAAAAATTGGAAAAATGTGGAAACTTACGATTAAACGAAATCAAGAATTTTATAACTTACAACATTTTAGGAATCTCGAAATTTTTCGGTTATAATATACTGTCAATCTAGTTATTCAGATGTAAGTATAGTATGTCCAGTTGCAATTTTACTGTTTCGTTATATTTCATTTCTTGTATCAATGATTTTGAATTCTAGTTTACGAACTTTCGATTGCATTGAACTCTTGCAGCTACTAGAATCGTTTTTATTTCCATTTCCCGCGTTTCTACAATAGAGATTGCGCCATCATTTGACCTTTGAAAGTCTAAATTTATGAAAATTTCCAAATTTTTGAGAAGTAGAGCCTTGTTTTGAGATCCTGAAGTTTTCGCAACTTTCCGTGGGAGGGGTAAAAAAAAGTTGCGATCTTCTAAGCTAGATTAGTATGCATATTATTATACATAACATAAACTATGATGTACGTATATCGGGAAGTTACTCGGATTTCCCAATTATCAAAATTTCAAGGATTTGTTTTTCAGACCAGAAAGGCTATCGGCCATAGCCCAGAAATACAATATCCCTGGGGAGAATGTCCTGGACAATGTGGCATGTGCGCGAGCTTACAATACAGACCACCAGAGCCAGCTTCTCATCCAGGCAAGTGCGATGATGACGGAGTCAAGATACGCCCTTCTGATTGTCGACAGTGCAATGGCGCTCTATAGAACCGACTTTTCGGGCAGAGGAGAGCTGTCCGCCCGTCAAATGCACCTCGCAAGGTTCCTGCGGATGCTCCTCAGGATCGCTGACGAGCATGGTGTCGCTGTTGTCATCACGAATCAGGTGAGAAATATTCTGGATCTGTAGTTTCACAGGTCGACTTTGTTTGCATCCACTGGCCCTCCCCCCTCCTCCTGACGTATAAAAAAATCCTATAGGATTTAACAATGAGATTTTTATAAAGTTTTTTGTCTCGGATCACCTTCCCACAATTTTTTTTAGAAACTCTACATAGAATATTGAATTGACTAGAATTTCCTGCATTCCTTTAGAATTTTATGTAGAACTTTCTGTACAATTTTCTATATACTTTTCTGCAAAGTTTCCTATGAAATCTTGAAGAGACTTTTCTGTAGTATTTTCGATAAAATTTCCTATTGTGCAAAGGTGCCAACAATATATACGATTAAAAAACCTAGGAATTTCGTATGGGATCTCTTATATAATTTGCAGGGAGAATTGGGACCTTTGCTGTAGGATTCTCGTTCCTGAATGATTTCTCCCCTATAGAATCTTCTTGAGTACCCTATCAAGTTCTCGGAGGATTTCCTGTAGAGCCTCATATTCAATTTCTCATAGAATTCCGTGTAGGTTTTTCCGTCGCATTTTCTAGAGATTCTCTAGGTAACTTTAGATAGATCTAAATTTTCTTATAAAACTCTTTCTAGAGTTTCTTTCAGAGTTTTAGACATACTTCTGTATAAGATTTTCTGTACAATTTTCTATTAAAGAAAAATACAAAAAATATGGGACTCAAATTCCTATAACTTCCTTACAAGATTTCTTGTAGGTTCTCTCATAGAAATGCCATGAGGAATTGGGATCTTTTCTATGGGGTTTTTTTTCTTAACAATTCTTAATAATTCCATGAAAAACTTACGAAATTATAAAAGGTTTTCGAGTAGGAGAAATTAATTTCTGTATTTGTGATCAGGTTGTGGCCCAAGTTGATGGAGCAGCTAGTATGTTTGGAGGAGATCAAAAGAAACCAATTGGAGGAAATATAATCGCTCATGCAAGCACTACGAGATTATACCTCAGGAAAGGACGAGGGGAAACTAGAATTTGTAAAATTTACGACTCCCCCTGCCTGCCTGAAAGTGAAGCTATGTTTGCAATTTTGGCTGATGGTATTGGTGATGTCAAAGAATGATTGCTTATATTTTCGCATAACTGAAACTTGTAAAGATTGTTAAATTAAGGAACAATGGGATTTCGGGTGTACAAAAATACGGCTTATGAGAACTACGACTTTGAAAACAATCTCAGGATATTTAACATTTTTGAAGTTGACAATTTTCGAAATTGGGGAACACTAACGAAAACAGGAATTGGACAGATTTTTCAACTGGTCGGATTTGTTTTTCAATTTTTTGGAGACGATATTCTCATTTCAGAATTCATAACTAAAATTCTATTTTCAGCAATCTTGGAATGTCTAAAATTTGTGAAGAACATAAAATAAAAGAAAGGGGTTGAGAATATCAAACAATAGAAAACGGTAGAAAAACAGAAGTGTTTGGAAAATGATAAAAACTTCGACAAAATTTCTTCCAAGAATTAGAAAAAAATGACAAATTTTAGATTTCTGGAATTATGATGTAATATTCTGGCCAATTCACAAACTTTAAAATATTATAAAGAATAATTCGCAGAGAATGTCAAATCTATGAAAATTGGAAAATCGGTTATTCAAAAGTCGCGAAAGTTGTATTTTTTTTTTTATTATTATGCGAAAATTGTAGTCTTACATTTGTAAAAGTGGGAATATTCCTGGGTCTGGAAAAGACATAGAATTCTAAAGATTTCATGAATGTCGAAAGGTTTTCGAAATGTGAAAAAAACTCATCGGTTTCTAAAACTTCATGTTTTTTGAATTTCGAAAATTCAAAACTCCGATTTTGGAGCCGCGACTACTGGAAAATTCCGGGCTTTCTAAAAACCTGAAAATGTTACATCTCGAAGATGATTGAAGAAGCTTATATGTTGCGAGTTGAATAGGATTTGAAGAAGTTATAAAGATTGCAAACTTTGAACAATTTTTGAAACTTGAAGTTTTTCACTTTTTCAAAGAAATATTATCTTCTCGGACACTGAGAAAAATATGGAAACCAATGGTAATTCAAAAACGTTAGTATTGTCGAAGGCTGAAAAAGATTAGCTTCCCACAATTTGAGAAACATTCAATTTTAGAAATGGAAGAAAAATTTTTTCGTTTCTTTTCTCTACTGTGGATATTTTTGTGAAGAAATTTACCAGTTCATCAAATTAATTCGTTTTAACAACCTTCTCTATGAGTTACACATAAGCCAATTCAATATCGTACAAGAACTACCATAATTAATTAGTTTTACTTGGACACAATTCCATTCAAATATATGTGTAATTTAAGTTAACAAAATATGTAAAAATGTAGATTGAATAAATTTTGTATTTCCTTTTTTATGTAAAAATTTAATTCTATTGCTTGATCTAGTACAACGCTATACCGTGGGTGTGGTAGTTTCCGTCCACTAGCCGTTTTTATGTTATTTTAAAGGTTTATCATATTTATAACCACTTTTTCACCTTTACTGTGATACTGATAGAAAGAAAAAACTCCAATTTCTGCGGATCAATGTTTATTTTGGCCATTTGGATCGGCGACGGTTTTTTTTTATTTTATCGTGAGCAGCCCTGACGCGACACCTTTAGATCCGATTTGTTAACCGTAGAGACGCCGTTCTGTGCATCGTTCGACAAATGAAAAATGCAAGTAATAATTACAATAAAAGTATGATTTATGACCACGAAAATAATTAAAAAAGAAAATAAATCGCGTTGGCAGTTGAAAAAACTCATGTAATTAGTGAAAAGTCGGTGTCCGAAAACCGATACGTAAAAAATGTGACTCGTGGGAATTTTCGCACCTTGCATTTCACATAAATTTTGGTACCGAGATTTTTATCACAGATGCACTTTCTCTAAAAATAATAATATCTGGGGGAGAAAAAAAATAAATCAATTAATGGCTTTTTGAGGTTAATGTATTTTATTAACTTTTTTTCCTCCGTCCCTCTCATTTGTACGCCCCCGGTAGCGGCCGTGTAAGCATTCCTTCAGGGGGCGTACCGGACACCCACCCATGCGGCTGGGGCCGACTTTCACTATTTTTAGGCCATCTTATTTCTAAACACAGGGTAAACCTCCAGAAACCCCTGTGCTACGATGGCTGGCGCCTATGATGGAACCTCGCTTACCCTTCTACATCCACCTCAAATCTTACAGAAAGGTATATTAAAATATGTGAAAGAATAGTCGATTTAATTATCTAAAAGTGTATTATCATTGAAGGGTCTTCATTTTTCTTTTTTTTCCCAGACAATTCGAATTTGTGTCCGAGGAGAATAAAGAAATAATGGTTTTGTTTTGATAGTATGTGTTTGAAATTTTATAAGATTCAAGCTTATATACCTATTTTGACTTTAGCTTTTTTTCATATAAAAATGACTTTTTCAACCACTAATATCAAAATAGTATATTACGTTACAAGTTTCAGAAAAGTAAATTAAAATATGTGGAAGAATAGTCGATTTAATTATCTAAGAGTGAAAAGTGTCATTGAAAAGTGTTCATTTTTATTTTTTTCCCCCAGATAATTCCAATTTATGTGTGAGGAGAATAAAGAAATAATGGTTTTGATAGTATGTGTTTGGAATTTTATAAAATTGAACCTTATATACCTATGTTGAATTGTGCTTTTTTTAAATATAAAAATGACTTTTCCAACCACTAATATCAAAAAATAGTGTACGTTACACGTATGAAAAAGGGGGAACATTAAACTCGTGAGTTAATATTTTAAGCGACAGTCGTAAGCCATGCTTCGCCTCGTGCTAGACCCATCGAGGCGAGGGGTGGGGGTACGAGCACCGAAGGGGCCCCTTGCCTCGATGAGTCTAACACGTGGCGAAGCATGGCCTACGACTGTCGCTAAAAACATCAACCCACTCGTCTCAATATTCCCCCTTTTTCACACTTGCAACGTAATATAGTATTATGTGGGATGCATTTTTTCGATAATTTTAATTAAAGAGGTATCGCAGTCTCAACAATTATGTATGTAATGAGTGAATGAATGAATCCAGCGCTGTCATGAAAATCTCAATCAGAGCATTTCCATACAGAATCGAGCGGATTACATTTTGGATGGCATTCGTATAGTATATGCAATATTATGAAAAATTACAATTATTTATACTGTTCCACTGGGTAAAATATTAAAGTTAGCGGGAAACTTATCTCAAGAAAACTATTCCTTATATAAAAATACACATTTCATGTAGAACGACTTTTTTCCATAATGTGCATAACTAAGGAGGTATGACCGTCTCAACAATTATACATGTAATAAGTGAATGGATGAACCCAGCGCTGTCATGAAGGTTTCAATCGCAGCATTTCTGTTCAGAATCGAGCGAATTACATTTTTGATGACATTCGCACAGTATATGCAATTGTTTATACCGCTGCATCGTGAAAACGCACTCCCAGTCAAGTAACGCCCATAAGTCTCATCCTCCTGCTCATCACGCATGTAGTCAAATAGTCATCGTTACCTACTTCATTAATGACTCAGTTTAGAATTCTCAAATCTACAAGTTTTCCGTATGACACTAGTAATCAACCAGGGTATATTGGAGAAGAATAAATTTGGTACCCTGTGCTCAAATACCAAATTGGGAAGTTTTGTTTGTGCCCCGTATGGTTCACACACATTTGCGCACCACTAGTTTTCAAGGAGGTCTTAAGACTAAAAAATTAATTAATAATTTTTGTGCATCAATTACTCTTCGTTCTTGATTGGTGGCTTGAACATTAAGAATATTATTAAATTTCTGAGTATTTGGTAGGCCCCGGGCACAAGAAATTATGATTTTTAAAAAATTAATCTGGTAAACCACAAACAAACCATTGAATTAATTTGCATATCATTTGATACAGGGGTAAAGCAGCAAAAAGAAAGGAGCAGACTTACGACAAAGAGACTTTGGAAAAGGCACGCGGAGAAAAAAAACCGCTACAATTTCATGAGAATACTCTCCAGAAATTAGTGTGCTGCCCTCTAACCCTGAGATAAATCGAGTGGCGCCAAACAAATTAAATTCTAAGTCTTTGGTAATTCAAGACAGCAAATCAGAAATTCGTAGGTGGCGCTGCATAAAGTAGTGTACCTTGGTAATTTAAAAATTAGTGTGCCAACGCACGAGAATATCTGAGGACGTCATTCTCATTTTTACTATTATTATTACTAACGGAATTTAATGTCACTCAACATGCACCTACGGACACGAAACACACGGAAAGTGAGGTGGCCACCATATTGTAAAAACAAAAAAAAGACCAAAAAAAAATGATGCATTCACAACCGAAATTAGGCTAGGTCATGTGACAATTTAAAGTTATAAGTCATCGACATTTCACGGTGCCTACTGATCCATATTTTAGACCACAGAGGTCACCACTCAGTAAAGGGGGAGTGATGAAAATTTAATGAGTGACACACTAAAATTTGAGGAAGGCCTCTTAGTTTGTCAGCAGTAGGACTATAGAAATACGGTTTCTCCTACTAGTTTCTAATGCGCGAGAAAAAGTCAGGTGCTGTACACGAGAATTCGGAGAGCGGTCGCCTGATTTGTAGAGCGTATTGCCTACATTTTTAGACCCCATCCGATTCGTCCATGCGTTAGAGAGAAGTCACACTAATTTTTGAGAGTTTTTTTTCTCCGTGCATTGGAACAATTGAAGAGTGGGCAAGGATTAAGAAAAGTGAGCAAATTATATAATATACCTAAATCGACTCTCGCTGACAAGGTCAAGGGGTGAAGTGCTCCAACGTTAATGAAGAGAGAACCACGATGTATATTAGGTGACGTCGAAAAGGCTAAATTGATGTGCTGGATAGTCTCTATGGGAAAACGCAAAAGACATCCCCAGTTATGTGAGAGATTATCCCAAAATCTCACTGCTAATCGTGTTGCTGTAACCGAAGAAAAAATTCGAGACTGGTTTGACAGAACAAAAACTTATCTCGAAGAGAAAAATCATCTAGAAATAGATTCGTCACGAGTTTTTAATTGTGATGAGCCATCTTTTCGTTTGCGTCCTCCAGGAAAATCGGTGCTGATAGAAGGAGGAACTAGAACCGCTCACAGCTTCGTGCAAAATGACGACAAAGAGTGCTAAACTCTACTTTTCTGCGGTAACGCTAGAGCAGATTTGGTTGATCCGATGATTATGTACAAATACACCCGAATTCCATCAAGTGTAGTACGTCTTATGCCAACAGGCTGGAGAATAGGTCGTTCTGAAAATGGGTGGATGACAGCAGCTTCGGTTTATGAGTGGGTAACCAATATTTTCCATCCATGGCTGGTTAAGACTGTAATCGAGTTGCCGGTGATTTTATTTCTGGACAGGCATTCCTCACTTCTAAGTCTGCCACTCAGTAATTTTTGTCGAGAGCATAAAATAGAGTTGATTCCACTACTTCCAAATTCCACTCATATTTTGCAGCCATGGGATGTTAGTTTTGGTCCGCTGAAAGCTGCATGGAAAAAAGAAGTACCCCAATGCAGATTGGAAAACAAGGGGGAAGGCATGAAGAAGGATCAATTTGCTATTGTTTTAAAACGTGCCATCGATGCTTTAGGTTGGAAATCTATTCTTCCTCGTGCGTTCGAAGCTACAACCATTTTCAGCACATGGAATCAATTTCCAAAAACATTTCACAACGATGATATCCCGGCCCACTGGAAATGCCCCAGGTCCGAAAAGCGAACAAAGTGCTTCAAAAATTGTGGAAAGTTACATGGACGACGATCGTATCCGCAAATTTCAAATTGCTGTCAACGATAACGAATGGTGCGGAGATCCATCACATCGGAGTCTGTTCAAACTTTGGAAACGAGTCAAATTCGAAGCATCTTTCCCAAAAAATAATCCTACTTCTAATCCATCAATACCCCAACATAGTGATAGTAATACCACTCAGCAAGAGGTATTTTTCTAGACCGCTTTCAATTCTCATAACTTCTTTTACCTGATTATTTTTCATTTGATTTCTATATTATTTGACAGTTTTTCATGTGAATCATTGATTATTTGTTGTCAGTCAAATTATATGCGTTTTGATATTTCCAATCCAGAAACCCAACCAAGACGACGAGTATTTTTTAATCAATGAGTTATCGGCTCCAGTTAGCCCTTTGGCTAAGAGAGCCGACGAGTTTTTAGGAAGAAACGAGCAAACTGATGCATAGGAACACTGCGATCTTCTGGAAAACGCCGAGGACATAAAGAAGAAAGAAAGTGCAAGAATCGGCAAGTTGATCAAAAAGAAGAAAAAAGTGGAGGAAAATTGTCAGAAGAGTCCCACGTTACAGGTCAAAAGGGGAAGAAAGAGAAAATGTTTGGAAAAAAAATTAAGACTTTGACTATCCCGGAAACTGGATTAATGAGTGCTGAGGTGGAGGGAAACTACCACTTTGACCGACTCATTTTTATTATATGATTGAATAAAAGTGCATGAATCCAACACATCCAAGTTTACTATGCACTCATTTTTTTGAACAATTACTCGTTCAAACTTCCGGAATTGGGACCTTTACCATGCTTAAGTGGACGAAAACTACCACACCCACGGTATGCATTTAAGCACTCGACAAACTCCCTAACGGAAACTGTCGACAGTGAGTCGAGAGTTTATCGGTAGTTAGTCGACTGTTTGTCGATTTTTCTCTCGACCGGTGGCAATTTTCGAGAGTAACTATCGACAGGTTCCGCGAGGGCTTGCAAATATTCCAAGAACTGACACGGTCATGAAATGACATGAATTAAAACGTAATCAAAGAAACGGTCATACAAATTGCAGGCAGACTTTACATTCTATTGAATAATATAGGGCATGGGTTATTTAACTATTTAAATAAACAACACAGCAGAAATTTCGTTAATTGTTTTTAATAACGTCTCGAATCTATTTCTATACGGAAAGGAATATCTTATACAGTTTGCAAGCACACAGCTAACTGACTAAAAATTCTCATTACTTAAAGATACCCGGAAAAGGACCGATGTTTTCTATCTCTCTTTCACTTCACCCCTCTCTCTCTCTCGATCCCGTTGGTCACTAAATGTACTTAGACCCAAACAATATATATGAAGGGGTGCACTTTTATCTACCTGAGGTGTAAATGACCTTCTACCTGGACGTGTTTCGTCTCGTCCAAAATACTTCTAGTTTAGAGAGGGAATTGAATGAATGTTTTTTTTTCACTGATGCCTGAAAAGTGGTGATTTGGGGCCGCTTGTTCGGTCGATAAGGTGAAATTATCGTCTATGGCCGTCAAAACGCGAGAATGGGGGGGCCATGGCCTTTTTTCATTACTTACCGGGCCATAGCCTCTCAAAAGCCCTACTTGAAGTGCGCCGATAACGGTCACTCTTCACAACCGAGAGGGGAAAATATTGCATAGTTCGGTCGGTGCGTGGCGCCACTGATTCCTAACCCCTCTCGTAGTTTCCAACTCGCTTACACAACATCAGATCAGCCAGTGTGTGTGAAATATCCGATCGTAGTGAGCTTATTAACGTAAAAAATTTATTGACAAAAAAAATGGACGATTGGATCCCAGAAACCCCAGATGAAGTAAAATAGTTGGAGTATTCAATTTGCCTTCTAGTATTTTTTGTACTTTTATTCTATTTTCTTTTGCAGTTGTGTCTTTTCCAGATGGGGGGGCTCCGCCCCCCCCCCGTTCCGCAGGTCAGGCATACGTGAAAAAATAGCCTGTATCATGCGGCCGATAACGTTGATTCGCCAGTCGTGTGAGTTTGCGCCACTCGGTGTCGGTAAGGCAATGACTCGTCCAGCGAGCCTCGTCCATGCCTTACCGCCACCTCGTGGGGCAAACTCACCCGCCTCGCAAACCGCAGTTTATCGGCCTTATGACACAAATAGCTATTTTTTATATAGGATTATTTCAGGTCGCTGTATAACTGCCAGGGTTGTTAACGACCGCTCTGGACTTATTATAGTCGTTAGATGCTCACGACTGTGAGTGAATTTATTTTTGCAGATATTCTATCATATTCTATTTCAAATCAGTTGGGAAAATATATATATATCATTTTTTCACAATTTGTTTTCGAGTTGAGTGAGTTTTCTTCGGACCAAGTGTGCATTCAATGCGTACGGTGGGCATGAATTTTAAAAAGATTTAGGGCTATGATTTCCCACA
The DNA here is from genome assembly GCA_026005395.1 of Asobara japonica. Lineage (NCBI taxonomy): Eukaryota > Metazoa > Arthropoda > Insecta > Hymenoptera > Braconidae > Asobara > Asobara japonica. Next base: position 2,842,000 of record BQMI01000393.1, read on the forward strand.
CCATTAGATAAGATAGGTATTACATTCCTGCTGTATATAAATATGGTGAAAGGACGTTTTTCAATACACTTGCTAACCATGGGGTCTTCAAGGCTTATTGCAGTTTCTCTATTGATTGTTACCGTAGTCACATCCACCGTTTTTGGTAAGTGAAGTTTTCAATTATAATAGAATGGTAGTTTTATGTATTAAGTATGTTTGGGCTTTTGTGTCGGGAGAAAAATTAAATCGGGTTGAAATTCAATTCCTGCATATGTGTACCTGAGCCTCCTAAAGAAAATGTCTTTGTTCTTAACCATTTTCAATTGCTCATTCAAAAAACAATGGAAAACCAATTTTGGATTGAAAAAAGGACGTTGTTTGTGATAAAATAACACGTTTTTGAAGATAGTTCTCTTCAAAATTTTTGTTAACAATTGTACTTATTTCTTGCAAAGTTCATCAATCAAATAAAAAAATACTAACTGCTCTGCTGGATTTTTTCCTCAGATGTATATCCGCGAAAAAATGAATGATATTAATATTAGAGCTTGATTTCAAGAAAGTGCTGAACATGACACGGCTTGGAGTATTTCTCTCGCGTTCTTCAATATAGTCGAAAACTGTACGGAAGAATCTGGATGTTTTACAGATTGTTTTCACATTATCCAAATTTTCGAAATGTTCATAAATGTTTAGAATCAAGAAAATCTACGATTTTAAAATTGGGATAAATTACGGAGCTTTTGAAAGTAAACAACATGTTTTTCCAATTTTGAAAGACTTCAAGATTTCTATAACTTATCCACCGTTTAAGATTCAAATCAACAAAACTGAATTTTTAAAATCAGGAACAAAGATTGCATTCCAGTCACATGCGCAATCTTATTCAAGAAAGCGTATACGCAGAAATGAACATCGTCAGAGTCGAACATTGTAACATCATTCCTTGTAGGTCGGTCATAATTGTCGTAATTCATTTCTGAATCGTGATTCATTTATTGCTTGATCAGATTAGTCAGATACCATTGTGACGTTGGTTGATAATCGCGTTTGCGTCAATAAACATCGATATTCGGGATATCGATTTAGTTTTTCAAAAGCATGACAATTGTTCAAATTGTCACAACTTATATAGTTATATTGAAAATTATATACACCAAATATTTTTTGGCGGTCTGTTAATTTATGAAGTTTTGAGGGTTGCATATTCTGTCCAGTGTTGGATATGTAGGCGATAATTACAGAAAAAACAAAAGAGGGTTGGATCAAATTGGAAAATTGAAAGCTTTCATTTTTTCGGAAACAATGATTTACAATACTTTCAACTTTGGAAAAGATATTGTTACTTCAAATTTCAATACAATACAATGTAATTGATAAGATTCTAATCTTTGGTATGTGGAGATCTAATAGGAAATCGATTATTTTTTCCAGGGAAAATACTTTTTTATCGAAACGTAAAAGATAATCTAATGGTTCTATTACCAGCGTTTTTCCGATTAACGATTTTTATGCTCTATACGTATACGTTTATCTTTTAAGCAGTTCCCTGACTTCCTTGTATGACTTTCTTAAAAAGAAAAAACTGTGAAGTGGTCCCGTTGAGAGTTGCCAAACACTTCGTGTATACAGCGGGCCTTCGTTAGTTGCAACATTTGCCTCTTATATTTTTTTCCAGCGCCCAGGCGCTACCCCCGCTCCTCCGCGCCTAATTCGCTAAAACACGAGAGGGTTACCGTCGGTCGTGTTTGGTTTACATTTTGTCATTGTGAAACTCGGAATTATGCGAAGTTTGAAGGTGAATATTATTCTCCTCTTTGAACTTCCTGAAACTGACGCCGAACGTCTCGAAAGAGTGGGCGTAACTTTTTAGTTGCAACGGTCCAAGTTTTACCTCCTCCGCTATCGTAAATGTGTTGCAAGCAACGAAGGTTCGCTACACAAGCTCACCCCCCCCCCCCCGCCCCGAGGTAATTCAGGGGGAAATGCACGAGATCCTTACCATTCGATCTACCACCCGCACCTGTGCAAGGGCCCTTGGAGGGCCCTGAGATATGGTCCAGTCAATCTGGACTTTCATTTCCATTTAATTAATTTTCATTGATTTTCTTGATTTGATGAGCATATATAGGTATAGAAATCGTTAACTAGAGATTGTTAGTCACTTAAATATTAAAGAGATAATAATTACTGTAGTCAGTAATGATTTTTATCACCGAAACCAGCAAAAAAAATTAATATATAATGAGAATTAAAAAATGGACTTACTGCGCATGTCATTTGGATTCGGCACGCTTAGTGCGAACAACGTGACCCCCACCATTTTCCGGAGAGGCGTGGCGTGCTGTGATACCGACGCTTCATTGTGGACAAAAACAACCACTTAAAAAAAATTCGTAGTTAATTAACGGTGCATTTTTCGATAGTGGTTGCCGACTCATTTTGAAAGCTAATTGTTTACTCTACAAAAAAAGTCCTCTTGACTATATGGATAAAGTGAATGAGAATAGAGTTATTCGCGATTGAACAAATAAAGTGCGATTTTTGCGTCAGTTTTTTGTTAATAACATTCAAAGCAGTTTAATGGGTCTCCATTTTCATATGTTATTCAGTGCATTTTTATCTATGTTTTGGTATACTTCACTACGATGGAGGTGAGATTTTACGCAGAAGCCCTTTTTCGAGCTAGATTGACTGGACTAATTCAGATCCAACCACTCATTGAGTACTCCGGTAACGATCACCAATGTATCCACCCCACATACATATGTATATATATGTGAGACATTATACCTTTGAAAAAATTTGAAACGCCCTCCAATCCTAGAAGTATATGCAAATATGTCAACAAAATTTATCGCCTAAAATGATATGCCAATAGAATAACGTTTCAGATAAGTTTCTGCCATAATTGTTTCGCGTAACTTCACTCTTCAATGCGACGATAATACCACAATTATAACGTCAGAAATTTCAATCAAAATTACTCTGACATGGGGTATAGTGGGGCATAATAGGGCACTGTCCCCCGTATTCTGGTCTATGTCCCATTATGCCCGTCATCTGATTAAGTTGCATTCATGCCTATATATTCCCACTCGCTGCCGGCATTCAACATATTTTGGTTTTTCAAGAATCATCAGATCAATTTCGCACCATTTAGAATGAAAAGTTTGATGATAATCATTAAACAAAACGAGATCGCTAACTTGCCTGAATTGATTCGAGGCAATAATTTTTTTTTCTCAACATTTGGTACAACCAGTTCGGTGGCGCGTGATGCGCACGCGCATTTCTTCTTTCCGCCCACTGACAGATGGCGCGTCGGTTTCGGTCTTACAGTTTTCTATAATTTCGAGATATGTCGATAGTTTTTTTCGTCTCTCCTTTTTTACTATAGGATATCGAGCAAAATGCCTTGAGGATAATTAAGAGTTGAAATAGAATCAGGTTGAACCATTTCATTGAGAACAGGAAAGAAAAAACAGTGTCTCATTTATCGTACTCCCGCTTTTCAGCTGATTATCCAGTACTGCCTAATTTTGTATTCAAAGAGTGGAAATCTTTGGATAAAGAAGAGGGCGCACAATTTAAATGGAGATGCGCTGTTTTTCTGAATAAAATGGACCCAACGGAAACTGTAAGGAACATTCAATGGTGGAGATACAAAGAAGATGGATACCCAGAGTTGGTCACTGATGGAATGGTAATGAACAATAATCGATATATATTGAATGAATGTTGAAATTTCCATGCGATTCTATTGGCGCGGTTAACTGTTTTACATGTCGCTTTCTTCACATGATATGTTGACTCTCTTTCCCGTCGATCACGTGGTTACTTCAAACGAATGTATACAATTTTTAAAAAACGGACTTATTGCGCAGGTTCATCCGAGTTGAGCTAAATCGTTTTGGAGCAATCCGGGAATGGAGGTGATTCGAGACGTCAGCGACGGACTGGCGTAACCAATTTAAACACCGTCAATTCCTCCGAAGGTTTAACTCAACTCGGAAGCGAGCTAATCTAATCCTTTCTGCGGAGTTGAATCAACTCGAAAACGGAATAATTCAAATCCACTGGCGACTTTCAAACCCACTTTCGACTTGAATGAACTGAGAAATGCATCTATACCCTACTAGAAATTGAATGCCGCGTAGACCTCGCCGCGGTATTGCACCGCGGTACTCAATGTTAAAGGTATAGCCGCTTCGGCTGAATGTCGCAGAATTTCGTCCAATTTCTATTAGAGTATCGTTATAGTGAATCACTCTGTTTTTCGGAATGGTCAAGTTCTATCGCAGTTGCAGAAATTGCATTATTCATTTCAGGATGGCAGGATCAGGCTTACAACATTTGATAACACTGCCCGACGCACTAAAGGTCTTACGTTGACAATCAATTCGGTCGAGAAATCAGACGACAGAGACTATCTTTGTGTCATTGGAACCAACGTAGCTCAGTATCCGACATACCTGAGACTGAAGGTCAACCCCACATCATATGCTTCAGCGGAATTTTCTGGTCCTTATTCCGCAAATGATGAGTTTCACTCCTAAAAACTTGACAAATGTCATGTCATTCGGTTTCAAACCGACTCTCTCTCAATAAAAAAAAACAACTCTCTGATGAATTGCGTCGCATTATTGTAACTCGTGCAATGTATGGACTTGTTGGGTTCTTACAGCAAACCATCAAGTGGAGACCAGATCGATAGCACTGTATTTGGTTCCTGAAGCCAATATATTTCATTCAATTATTAATTTAAACAATAACACGAACTGGGGCAAAAATGTCCTTCGGATAAATATTTCCTGCCTTGAGAGAAATCGATATTTGAAAAAAATGAGATTTTATGTGGTCATGTCAGATGGTTATGATGTTATATGTATTTTTTTTTTAATATTATTGTTTTTGAAAATGGGAGAATAAAGTTTGGATGAATTTCTCATCTTTCGTAAGTATCTGCAATATAAGCATAATCCAAAATAAAATGATTAAAATAATCGAGAATATAATTGTCACTTAATCGAGATCACCTGAAATCTACTGGACCAATGACAGCTGCACTGAAGTGCTCCAATGAGGCCATTTAATATAGCTCCAAGGTCGTTTTTGGATACATTCAAATGTGGATAACGCCCTATCTCAAGAACGGTAACAGATGCAAAGAAGTGAATATAAAGAAAAATGTTCCCCATGTACAGATACACATTTTATGTGTTACGATTTTTTTCCCTAACTTGCATAATTAAGGCGTGAATATGCTGTCCGGAAGATTGATTCTAAAGATATATTATTATTTTTTTCAAGGTGATTGGTGGCATGCTTCGCAGTTTTTCCCCCTCTGCTATTACGACATTGATCCCGATTACCATCGAATTCGATCATATTTTTACTCCTTTTATGCCATAAAAAACCCAATCGTCTGTGCAATTGAAATTGCCTAATAATCTGAGACTATACTGTTAGTTATAATAAGATGACTTTTTCTAGACGATAAGTGCTCAACCAGTAAATCGTGAACATTACGTGTTCCAATTCTAAGTTACGTATAGACCGGCTAAAGTGCAAGAGTAAAGGGTTCGGTAAAAACTTATTTAGAAAGCTTAGGAACTGAACATAAATTGCGGTTTTATGAAAAAGGCCTACTTGGTCGCATCCGCAGTTTCCGCGCTAATCATCCGGCGAAAAAAATCAATAAAAATCACCAGTAACTTTAGGTAACTCCCGAGTACGATTCTGTTGCAAATTACTCACTGATCTGCGATGTTACAAAAATAGTACGCCAACCTCGCGGAAACATTTAAGCTTGTTCCGTAATTTTTCAGGGACCGCCATTTCGTTTGAGAATTACGTAACTTGTATAATGATATAATATATTCCTGGGCTAGCTATGGAACTAATCACCGCTCCCACGTGTGAAATTGCCATCCGCGGTGAAACCGAGGATGGCAGGCACGTGAGGAAAGGTGATTGGTTTCACACGACATGCACGAAACCAATTTTTTTTTCGGAGAGCATATTTTCATTGCCAAAATAATCAATTGCCATGTATTGACGAAAGCTACCAGAAATAGTTGAATATGTTCTCAATGAGAGAACGCGCAAAACAAAAGGGCGCAATCAATCCGATCTCTATTACGATTCAACTCAAAACGTACACACTGACTCAATAGATATCTTCGGACTAGTTCAGTCCGAAAAACGAAAAAGAATTACTAGGGAAATCGGTAATGCCTTCCCGAGTTGGAGCAATTTGGCATTGCGACGTGAAATCAATCGGCGGCAGTTCTCAATCAATTCGTTTCGGGAGTGATTCAAGTCTGAAGCGGGTTCAAATTAGATTCAGCCCAACGCTACCAACTTGAATCACTTGCACCCTCGGATGGGTCCAGAACGATTTGGTTTAATTCGAAAAAAAATGCTATTGAATTGGCTACTGGATAAGTAGCTTTTTCGAATATAGATTCCAAGTCTCAAAATAAATTGCAAAGTGAATAGCATGCGCAAGTGTTGAGCGAACAATGTTGTCCTATGCGGGTATGTTGACGTCGTTCGCGACGTTGAACTGCATACTTATGCCGATCGTGCACGGTGAATACTTTTCGTCTATAGCTGATATGGAAGAGCTGTTCCATATCGAGACTCATCTCATTGTCGAACTCCAGCACTACATCACGAAACAGGAGGGGATATTGGAAACATTAAGACGGTAAGAAATGGTTGTTACACATAGGTTCAGATTTGGAATGTGAGACAAAGTCGAGTTGTACGCTCTAGGTCCAGAATAATTCAGAGAAATATTCAAAATTTGTTTCAAAGAAATTGTTTTAACCAATAGAGGCGGTTTACATCCAATGAATATACAATCGTTGACTCTATTTTCAAGAAACCTCCTCGCTTTTGGGGACGAGCATAAGAAGGCAACGCCCAATATTCAGAAGTACCTATCAAACCCAATCAATGCCTATTTGGTGATAAAACGCTTCATGATCGATTGGAATCGGGCCGATGAGATAATTAGGAAGCATGTTGGTGCCGCATTTATCGGGGCGATTATGAGCCTTCGAAATAAGCAAAAGTTTCCCACTGCTGAAGACCTCAATGGCGCGACTGTCGCACTTACGAGGCTGCAGATCACGTACCAACTCGATACAGCTGATATCGTCAGAGGAGTTCTGAATGGAGTTCAATATAACACTAGTCTAAGTGGTTGGTATATCATAATTGTCCTCTAGTATATAGTCGCCGTTCTCCAATTTATTTTAGTTATCCAGTAAAAGGAAAGTGATCGATTATCACAGAGAGCAAAGATAAGGATAGTCTCAAAATTTTCAACCCACAAATATCTGCATACCTAAATATCGTATCTAGATTACGTTAACTATCTTATCGATTAAAATACTGTATATACCAGACTGAAGGCCTTTGCTCAATGGCTAATCGTAAAGCTTATCTTCGTATTGAAAACCATTAAAAATTAGATTAAGACTGGTAACATCTTACTACACAGCTGACGACTGTTATGAGCTCGGACTGCACACTTACATGAATGGATATTACAATCATTCGGTCTTGTGGCTGCAGGAAGCCATGAATCGCCTACAAGAAGACGAGATTGAAAATGCCGTAACCAAATCCGATATCCTCGAAGGTTTAGCGCTAACAGTTCATATGCAGGGTATGTGTGAGCTTACCTTGTGGATACACGAAATTGCAAGACTGCGGACATTATTTTGAATGGTGAAGAGAGAGCAAAATTCCAAGTCCGCTGCCCCCCCCCCCCTCCCCCCCCCCCCACCTCCCTACCTCCACAAAGTTTGAAGATGAGCAGTTACAGCACTGCCTAGTCCACTGGGGCAGTGCTTTCAGTTCCCAAAACGGTTGCGAATGAACGGACAGTTCCAAGAATCGTCTCCCGTGGAGGGTGCGTTCGCGGAACAGTTCCAGACGAAAGCCCAATTCCGGTACCATACAATTGTAACAAATTTCGGAATGTATCTCTACCCAGAACGGTTCGTGTACATCCATCTGGAACAGTCTTCGTAATCGATGTTCCCCCCGGAACGGTTCCTACTTTGTACTTAAACCAACTTTGTGCATCGTTTACAACTTAACTTTGGGCACCGTTCCCACATCCGGTACTGTTCCCGGCATTCAAGTTTCCGCAAATGAAGTTCCACCTGAAAAAGTTCCCAGAACGGACCCTTTATCCACATTTATGGTTAAACATTGAAAAACGTGTCAGTTAGGGAATGTGTTCAATTATGCGCGACTCTACGATTTTCACGCCAAACAGATTGCTCCCCTGGAGCACACTGTTATTTTGCGTGAAGAACGTGAGGGTTTCACGTGTGTACTGATAATAATATCTTTAGAGAGCGCTGAGGAAGCAATGAAATTGTTGAGTTAGCGCTGTCGAGTTTTTTTATGATTACGGGAATATTATCTGATGGTAGGTGACATTTCCCGTGCCTTGAGCTTAACAAATGAACTTCTTGAGTTGGTACCGAACTATCAAAGCGCTCAGGAACGGCGGGCCTACTATGAGAAAGAAATACAGGAAGGACTGAAAAACGTAACACTAGCTGAAGATGATAAGAGTGAAATTCCCGCCAGTATCCAGGTAATGGGGTAGTTTAGATCGACAGTGTAGTTGATGATGGCGAGAGAAGGGTCGAGCATAATATATCGAAAAAAATCAGGGAGTCACTTTTTCAACTTTGATTATTTCCACTTCTCTCGCGAATTATCAAATATGGGTGTTGCAAACTATTTGTTCAACACGTGGAGAAAAATGATGATTGCCTTAATTGATAATTGCACTGAGAAAGCTTCGGAGCGTGAACTAAGGTAATGATTCTGCTTAAGTTAGAATGAACTAGAATCCTAAACATGCGAAGCCTAAAAGTTGTTTTCCGATTATCTTAACAATAGCCATCGCTGTGTGTACCTGTTTTACTCCCTACTGATTTAATTGTCAATGCAGAATGTTATTGGAGAAAACGAAGATCCGCCGCAGTGGACAATGCCGACTCATGACACGTATGAAAGGTTGTGTCGTGGGGAATTATCTGTTTCTGCAGAACAACAGAGGCAATTGAAATGTCAGTACACCGATCGAGGAATTCCATTTCTGAAAATAGGGCGCCTTAAGAAGGAAGATGTCTATCTTGATCCACCGGTGGTCGTTTATCATGATGTCATGTATGATGATGAAATTGAAACTCTTAAGCGATTGGTACACAACAGGGTGAGTTCATGCTCAAAATTAAAAATTTCTTGCATTCTGCAGATTTGAATGTTAAATTTTACACTTTAATTTTGAAAATCGTACAAAATTTTGAGGATTTTCTTCTATTTTCAAATATTCCTGAAATTGTGAAATGCCTACTTCTTTGCAATGTTTCAAATTTATGTATTATTTCCAAATTCAAGGGTTCTGAATTGATGCAAGATATAGATTCTGACTTCCGGAATTCTTGAGATTTGAAAAAAGATTACGACTTCCTAAAATTATTGGTATAAAAAACAAAATTATTTTCACAATTTTTTCCTCGCAATTTCTGAAATTTCAAGAATTGTTCAAATTGTTATACCTCAAGAATACTAAAATAAAAATATACGATAGCGTATCATCCAAGTTTGGTTTGCACGGCAAATGTACCGCTCTTTCAATCATGCGGACGACAAATATATATTGATGCATTTACTCTTTCAGTTCACGCGGTCAGGAGTTGTCAATCCGAAAACAAAAAAAACAGAAGTTACAAAGCATCGTATAAGTAAACAAGCTTGGTTATATCCAGCTGAGCACGAACATGTAATCGCTGTGAATAGAAGGGTGGAACATATGACGAGTATGACTGTGGTTACAGCCGAACACCTCCAAATAGCAAATTATGGTATTGGAGGTTATTTTGCGATTCATTACGACTTTGCCCAGGTGAGCCATATCACGAGATATTAAAGCAAAACATATGGGATATTTGATAGTAAATCAGTGGTGAATCCCTAAATTCCGTCCCTGAACTTCCTACGTCAAGTTTCCCAAATGTCCTTGCTGTGAAAAATGATGAATGGTAAAACAAGAAGCATTCCCCGAGCCGCTGTCAGTTTTATTTGGTAAATTGGACAAAGCTAGGGCTAAAGATGAAAGTAAGCCTGGTAATTTAGCCTGGGCCTACCTTAATATTTAGACTGAGGCAACCAAGGATTGGCATGCGCCAGGTCTGATTGAGAATTACGTGGTATAACCAACCATTGAACTCTGGACCTGGTCGTAGGGTAAACCAAGGCTGGCTAGCAAGCCTTAATGTAAGATGTGATTGTAGATTCAGGCTGATACTTATCCGGCAATACCCAATCTTGGACGCCAACTGGGCCAATACTGAGTCAAACTTGGTGTCCATGGTCTTGGTTGCCAGGCTTGGCAAAAGACTGGCATCACGACTGGTGTAATCACAGCAGAACCTAGGATGCTAGACCTGAGGTCTAGTAAAACAAGACTGTCCCGATTTTGGCCCGATTGTTGAAGCTTGGCACTGCCCACCTGAGACAGTGCCAGGTTCCAATTCAGGCAAACGTCCTTTGATTTCGAGCACTATCCAGGGCTATTATTTCACAGTACAGTGGAACTGCGTTAGTTTCAACATCTGCCTCTTATAGTTTATTTCTTTAAACTTGTTAGTTTCAACGCTCCAAGGTTTACCTCCCCTGCTGTGGTAAACGTGTTGCAACAAACGAAGGTTCACTGTATTCATTAAATTGTCATAGTTATATGTTGTACACTGTAAAAAATATCCGACTCCAAATTACAATACATGTAATGGCAGCACCGTTCAATTACCGTGATGTAAAATTTTCATACAGTAATGCGAACGACAGCACACTACAGTAATGTAATATTTGAAATCTGTGATGTAATATTACATCACAAGTGTCGAGTAAAATGTAATCACAAATATTTAATTTTCTCAATGCTGTATTGTTCATTCATTACATTACTGTAATGCAATTTCTTCAATATCATTTTGAGTTTTTTCGATACAAGTGTATTAATCCCGTAAATGACATGTGATGTACTCATGCAATGCATATCTATTGAAAATTTAAAAGAATCGTAATGAAATTTTCAAATACACGTGTCGTGTATTTTTCATCCAATAGGTTATTCCTACGGTTTTTAAAATATAACAGTGTTGTAAATCTTCAATACTACATTGAATATTTGGTGCACTGTACTAATTATAGAAACCGGGTGGGTCTTGTAAAATTGGTATACACCTTTTTTTCAAGATATAACTGAAACCTTTATTGTCATATAATAATACAATGATTATAGGATAGAGTCAGAATGAAAATTATATTTACGGTGTCTTCATAGCATATCGATCAGCCCCGGTATCTTTCAACCCCTTCCATAAATTTGACCACTCTCGGATCGAAAGACATGCATTGCCTTTTTTTACTGCTCTTCTTCGATCCCTGAGCTGGATTGATCAGCAAAAAGTATCTGAAATATTCCATGAACACGACGATATTAGCTATCTATAGAATCATCACAATTCATGTAGGACAAAAATTTAAAGAAAAAACGAATCTAACTTGCCAAATGGAACATTACGTTTGATTTTTTACACATCGTTTTGGAATGGCATATTTCATCATAGATATACATGCTCGCAAATGTTGGTTCTGACATGAGGATTATTCTATTGGAATTTTGTTTAGGTGCATTTCTTATGGAAAACACATGCAAATACAGTCGAAAAACATCTTAGGAAGTTTATGCCAAAGATTTCTTATGAAACAAAACATGATAGAATTATTCTCTCAAAACATCAACGCATGTAGACATTTCTCAGCCAAAACTGGCTCATTTGATAACATTCAAAGCATTTTCATTATTTTTTTCTAACTTGTATTTTTCAATTGCAAAAAAAAAAAGAATTCCAACAAATTGCAATATAACTCCAATCAAAGCCTCATATAGTTCAAATCGAAAATCAACAGAAGTTGTTAGATAACGCGCGAGGTTTTTCTATTGAATCAAATCTGTTTTTTTTTCAGAGAAACATCTCATAGGAAGTATAGAATCGACAAAAATTATATCTTGATGTGTATTTTCTTCAAAATTTAATCTAGCTTATACTCCAGGTACTATTATAGATAATAATACTATTGGTATTAATCCACTAAGATATTCCATTCAGAAAACTATTCCAAAAATTTTTATCTCGAAAAACTTCTCGGCTTCGTTTTTTTAAAATTAGATTATAAAGAAATATGCCTGGTCTGTACTTTGATTTTAAAAAAATTTGAAAATTATAGAACTTACCTTTGTATCAGCTCTAGTGTTCGCGCTAGGGTGTCTGGATACTGGATACGAAAAATGAAGTAAACCAAAAACGTGAGCAAAATCCCATTGTAAACTCCATCAACAGGTATGAGGCTGGTGTTATCTAAGCACACTAAATATGTGGCATTTTCACTGCATAATGATTTCCCTGGAAAAAAGAAAAAAATCCAATATTATTTCGGTCTCCTTACTTATCGGACAAATTGTTGATCAACTTAATTTTAATTTTTTTCATTTTTAAAATATAATGTAATGTACCTTGTACAATGAGCGTTGGCGTCGGAAACTGGACTTTTTCTAACATTTCAGTCTTGTTCAAACTTTCCTGTAAAGATAGAATTGTCAATTAGCTGTGCTTTCGCCAGAACTTCATCTAGATTTGATGCTACAATGGCGAATCTATCTGTCCGCTCGTGTGATACTACTTTGAATATCGGCATCTTGAAGTTGAGCTGTCACAGGAAAAATTATAATCTCAATATTCATTCATTGACCCTATATCGCCCCTATTATTGTATTTTCAATGGATTTTCGTTTTTTCAATGGATGGAAATTCATACATTTCTCCCTGAAATTCTCCATAATTTATCGCTATGCATTCAATTTTTCATACATATACCAACATTGGCTTTCAACATTCTCTCCTTAAACTAACGACGGTTTTACACAAAATTTACAGTCCTTTCTCAACCAAACCATAATTCGGTTTCACATAATTAGCGAATCCGGTATTATACACATGGAGTTTTTCATTGCTCGGTAAAAATCTAAAAATTATACATTGATATCGCCGGAATGATCCAAGTTCGTATGCTCGCAAGTGCGGTATGAATGTAGTCTCCAAAATCTCTACAATTGCGAATACATTGTCTGTGGGGTCATCATACAGAAGAATAACTATTCTACCTACTTCAACATTGTATTGATATGCTTCATATGAAGTGAATAATGCGTCGCCTTTCTGATATAATATTCCTTTAATTGTCACTGAACTACATTCTTGACAAGTTGCAGGAATAGATACATTGTTGATAACTTCTTGTATTTTTTCATTGTAATGGTCTCTACAAAAATTACTCGTCATCTGCGCATCTACAATGCACTTCAGATCCCCACCCATTCTAATGAAACTTTGATATAATTCATGTTTGTGACTCAATGATTTGGTGACATTTTTGAAATTTTTAGTCATAGCAATAACTCTTTTGAAAAACCGGTGCTTGCTCTCGAATCGAAGAGTCCAGACTTTCATCAAGGGTCCAAATTGCAAAATGAGATATGGATAATGTTGGAAAAAATGATGTTTTGGACGGAGTGGAACCGGAATTTCTTTACGTAAATTGATGTAATCGCTTATTAAGGATTTGAGGTAGGGGAGACAAGACGTGTGAATTGCTGGCGCAATGATGATTTCGATAATTTCAGTTAATAATAATATAGCTTTCCAACTTTCGTCATTAGAATCCTGAATTTGATCTCCAATTATTAACGGCAACAATCTTAGAAATGTCCAAGGCTGCCAGGCACCACCTGTAATATTTTTTGATTGTTGTTGGATAGTGTTCGGCTTATCTCTCTGATCTTCCATTGAATATCGAAATGATCTAATTCTGGCATTGAGTAAATTATAAGAAAACCATTTTTTCTTCCGAATCAATTTATCTATGAATAATTTCACGTCAAAAGCAATGAAACATTCAAATATGTCATGCCCAAGACACGGAGGTAATCCTGGATTGGCAACATGATAGTAATTTAAACGATTAAAGGCCGAGTCAAATTTAATTCCTTTCGAATCAATGGGACTCTTTTCATCCCCCGAGTCAAGTTCGTCAGCTTTAATCTGTTTTATTATTTCTCTATGAAGTTCTGGAGTCCTTTTCTCATAGCCTTCAGCAGCTGCTTCCACATTAGCATGAAAATCATTTCTCAATATCAGACAATAACGACACATGTATGGAGCCTTGCTAAAATTTACTGTGAGACCTCCTAAAGAATGACTCCCGAGATTATCTCCTGCAATGAAGACAATACTCCCTTTGATAAATTGTCCAGGTGCTAGTTCAATTCCCTGAATCTCAATTTTCTGCAGATCCTCTACAATTTTGCCATAAACTTTTTCGTGATGAAACTCCTTCTCTTTGCAAAGAGCAACGAGATGTATGGAATTGATACGTGATCGTAAATAATCTGGTAAGTTACCTATGCTTAAATAGACCGCAAGAATTTTATGCTTAGTTTTTGCAGCACCAAGGGGATTCACAATTTCAACACTATCTTGATAAAGAATGAGTTTCAACGCATTGGGATTCTCTTGGAAGAATTGATTCCGATTAAATACTAAACCATCTGAGAAGTCTCTTAGGATATTGTCATTTCTTTCTTCTCTAATACTGAAAACGAAGTTTTCCTTTAAATATTCGCTCCGCAGAGTTTTTTCTAATGTTTGATCAATAGGAACGTAATGGAAAAATTTTGCTTTCTGGTTCTCTGAATCATCAGTGAGTTTAACGGGAATAGGCTTGACATATGGAAATTTTGTTGTGTAAAATTTCTCACGCTTATAAGAGGTGTTCAAAATCTTTGTACTCACAAAGGGATTACATTCCAAAATTCGATCAAACAAAATATGTGCATCTTCCATTGACATATTTTTGGATAGTAAATGCGGAAACATTTTGGTCTTTAATTGATCTTCGCCTAATTCTTGGAAATTGATTATCTGTGTTGCAATAAACTGAACAGTCGATGAGGGAATACAAAGATGGCTTTCCAATTTTAAAAAAAACAATGCCATATTTTGTAAAAAGGGATCAATGTGACATTTTTTCTTGTCCACTAATTCGGTGTTGAATTCTTGTGAGTCAATACAGGATTCCTCAACATTTACGCACGACTCATCGAATTCATTCGATTCATTACAATTTTCACGATTTTCGACGTTGACATTCACATTCTCTGTCCTATGACATCGCGTTATATGTGAGGAAAATGAACTAATTTTATTATATCGCACTGATCTACAATTGTTAAACGGATACTGAATTTCATAGCCCTTCCGTATATGGGACTTCATATGTTTTATCAGCTCGAAAGATGACACACACTCTTTTTTACACAGATTATCAGAACAGACGTATTTTCCATTGGCATCAGAACAATTAGTTCTTAAACGAATTTTCAATGTACGATCTTTGAATTTAAATTCATGTGTTCTACTTAAGTGGGTTCGTAAAGACTCTTCTATTCGGTAACTTCGTCTGCAACTTCCATATCCACAAATGAAAAGACCATGAGAAGCTCCATGGATTTTTCTGTGTTTTATATATTCTGTGAATTCCTTAGTGGTGTGTCTACAGAAACGACAGCTTAGCATTTTGCCTGGAGGAAGCCAATATTCCGTATCATTAAAACTCGCTCGATCAATTGAGTTGAATAAAATAAGTATTTTCATTAATCCGTTAGGTGTCATGGAGTGGGGCCGCAAAATGTTTTCTGAATAAAAAAAAAATCCGAATCTTTCATAGGTGAAACCGAGACAATGTAGAACGGTAGGGCAAAATGAACAACGGGGGTGAAACGGGTATTATGCTCAATTATTTAAGGATTGACACTCGATGGTCGTCTAGGCGCCATTGACCCTCCACGAATACCCTCCCCTTGAGAGGGAAAAAGTAAAGCTTAACCCGACTCTTATCAATTTTTCCAAATCATAAAACACCCTTATATTTCGCCACGAAATAACCGTTATAAAAATACAACCCAAACCCTAGAATTTTATTTTTTATGAAAAAAAACACTGAAAATTACTTGAATTTCAATCACAGGCGGGAAAATGAAAATCATTTATGCGGTTCGATACTTCACGAAACGCAAAACTTCCGTTTCTTAATTTCACGAGAGATCCATTGAAAATACACGTATGAACATGGAAAAAATCCTTACCTGCGTAGTCTTGGAGATGCACAGATATTTCTTCACTCGATAAATATCACTCACGCCACTAACGCTTATCCAAGTTTTTATTCACAAAAGAGGGTAAAGAACATTTTCTCCAGTTGGACTGATCTCGCCTGTGTTGCTGGGCAAACTGACTTGGGCTTAAATTTTGTATTGTGAAGACCCTAAGCCAGAACTTATTAGTCATTTGTTTAGACCAACAAATCGACCGGCGTCGCCGAGATATGGCTGTTTACAAAGATGTTTACATTATAGCACGGGCGGACCGGCCGCATAGGGCACCTTTTGTTTCAACTCCCAAACATTTGGCATAAAAGAATTCCGGAAATTGTTCCAAAAAAACATTCGACGAAAAGTGTTTTTTCCACTCGAAAAATTGTCCCACAGCAATGGAAGCACAAGTAATGCATTAAACACTTATCCTCGGCATTCCATAAATTTATCCGTCATGTTTAAAATTTGATTTTGGAGGATAGAGTCCAAATTGGACTGTTGGATGTTCCCGAAAAAGCGATACCCATATTGTAAAACTTCATTTGACATGTACATACGTTTTTCTTTTCTCTATTCTTGTTGTGAAAATTCAATTAATGTTAGAGAATTTCAGTACCAATGTTGAAATATTTCAATACAAAAAAAAATGTATGCATTATATTATTATCATACGTTC
Organism: Asobara japonica; assembly: GCA_026005395.1. Classification (NCBI taxonomy): domain Eukaryota; kingdom Metazoa; phylum Arthropoda; class Insecta; order Hymenoptera; family Braconidae; genus Asobara; species Asobara japonica. Next base: position 2,858,976 of record BQMI01000393.1, read on the forward strand.
GCTTGTGATTTGAAATCAAATTTGTACTTTGAACATTCATTTTTGTTGAAAAATTCCAATTTATGTGTTGAACAAATGCAAGACGTAGGACGATCAACACAATTATAATACCATAACACATACTGTGGCCCTTTTACAATACACTTGTGTTGTAAAACTTCAAGGCATATGTTGAAAGTCCATGACTTGTATTCGGGAAGTCCAATACATCGGAAGATTGAATACGCGTGTTGTGCTTTTGCATTACGGTATGATATCCATGCAATACCGTACTGTGATTTTACAAGGATGTATTGAAAAATTACATCAAAAGTCATGTCGTATCGAGTGCATTACGAAGTATTCGATTTTTTCACTACCTATGTAATGAAAAAGTGTTTGAAATTTACAAACATTTTTTACAGTGTACTAACTATTCGAGCTATTTGGCCTTTGAAGAAAAATAGATTTTTAAAAAAAAATGGAAAAACACTGTTCGCCCTATGTTACCAATTTCCAGGGAAGCGATCCATTCGCAGATCACGGGGAAGGTAATCGAATCGCCACTGTATTATTTTATGTGAGTAGTCATTTTATTATTGAGTTATCCACCATATATTTAGGAAAATCTTGTGGGTAGCACTTGAGGATGATGCATATTTTCTTTAACGTTCGCATCACGCTGTGTGCGTGCGTATATGTATTCCTAAGGGCAGTGTAAACCCACAGAAAGCCCTGTGCGATTATCCGAACGTCCCAGTGCTCTGTGTTGGAGCCACACTTTCCTTATCATTATGTAGGTACCGATAGCATACACAAAATCTTTCTCCTATCGGTTAAAATCGATGGGAAAATTTGTCATCATCAAAAATATTCGTCGGACGCTAGGTTCGAATCAGGGACCGCCAGACCGGATACTATCCACACATAGTTACGCGCGTGGGCATATATTACTACTAACGTGCGTGCACTGGAGGTGGTGAAGAGAGGTCGATCTCGTAAGATCACACTCACATTAGCCTATCCTATATTTATATATAAAAAGGAGAGACAAAAGAAACTATCGCTATATATCGAAATTATCGAAAACCGTAGAACCGAAACCGACGCGCCACCAGTTCGTGCGGCGTTACAAGTAAATGCGCGTGCAAAGCACGCGCCACCGGACTCGTCTATAAATATAGCGAAAGGCCGAGTTCGGTGGCGCGTGCTGCGAACGCGCATTTCTTCTTTCCGTCGCACTGACTGGTGGCGCGTCGGTTTCGGTCTCACGGTTTTCGATAATTTCGATACATATCAATAGTTTCGCTTGTCTCTCCTGTGTACTATAGGAAATATCAATATCACACAAAGCACTAGAAAGTCGGGGGGAGGGGGGGGGGGCTCGAAGTAGGTTTTCTACTTCACACCAAAGCCTTAACCTACATTTTATATACATGTGTGTACGTGTGTGGATGTATTTGTAGGAATAATACTGCCATATTTTTTAGATGAGTGATGTAGATCAAGCCGGCGCTACGGTATTTCCTTCAATTAACGTGACAGTGTGGCCGAAAAAAGGAAGCGCGCTCTTCTGGTACAATCTAGATTCCACTGGCAATTATTTATATAAAACCGACCATGCAGCCTGTCCAGTACTCGCGGGATCTAAATGGGGTAAGAGTGTATACTTCGTCATTTATTGATTTAATTATTATTTTTAGAGTTATATTGCCTGTATTAGCTTTCCTCGGGGGAATGCTAATAATATTTCCAGAATAATGGAAATATGGGTGTAGAATGACGTGGGAATTATAGCTTTTTATGACCCAGTTTGAGAAGGCGTCTAATTATACCCCAATTTTCCCTACGTTTATCAAACAGAGAATACAAATTTGTTCCGCATTGATCAATTCCTTCCAATCCTTGTCCCCCTATTCAACTGTTTCCCATTCATTCACAGTTGCTATGTCTGTGCATTCGGTTAACGAACAATACTATTATAGTTGCTAATAAATGGCTGCATGAACATGGACAAGAATTTTTGAGGCCTTGTCCACTGGAGAAGCACCTTCGGCAAATCGACATCAGAAAACCTTGAATTTTATATGAAGGACTTGGAAAATTATGTTCTTCAATGTGAAGCATAATAGTTACAAAAAAATGTAAGGTGAACTTATGCACGATCCTATAAATAGATATTGCTGTCTTTGCTTCTATTCATCTTCATATCATGTAATTGCAAATACCTTTATATCAATAAATGTACGATTTAACAGTTTAAAATTATTTTCCTAACATCCGTCACTCCGATTGTGCTCATCAAATTATCAAACTGTATGTACTTAAAACCATCTGCTCCAATGAAAAATTAATCTAAACTTTCTTTAAATTGGATATAAAGTCAGTGGCTGGTAATCTAACATTAATTATTTGATCTATGAAGATTGTATATAGCATGCACATATAATTTCTGACAATAGACGCTTTCCAAAATGGTCCTCGAGAGGCTAGAGTAGAAAAGTTTGGCGTTGAAGGGAGCCAGAGCAAGCCTCACCGATGGGAAATTGGTTTTCGGGGATTTTCTTTCTCACACAATGAAGCACTTATAATGAAAAAGCAGGAATAATTTCACTGTATGACCGTCGCTATAACATGAATTTAATTCATATAATTTTTTTATACTTCAGTCTAGGTAACACGTGACCGGTTATGCTGTTAAATTGTAGATTACATCCTTACATGAAACGTTTGTTGTTCTACCTAGCGCCATGTACTCAATACTTCCATAATTCAGTCAACAGATATCATTGTTAGAATCGTTTGGATCGAGGTAAAAGATAATTTTAGCTCTCAAATCATAGGTAAATATAAATGATAGTTCGCAATTAAATAATATCGCGACTACAAATTGAGATGTAATCTTATCCGTCAAGTTGGATTAAACTGCACACGGTGTGTAAATTTGATTCAAATCGGTTAAGTACAGTTTAGGAGTTCATCGCGAACAACCTAGGTGACACGTTTCTTATGGATATTAAGAAGATATTAAGATATCTATATAGGAATTATGGGGGAATTCAACTTTTCAGGTGCACATGTATTCAGCACATTTTGCGATAAACGCTATAAGTCCATGTGAAACGACAGTAATAATCAATGGGAGGTGAGTGCAACCGTTCAGGGGACCTCGGCAATCACTTCCTTATAGAAATTAAAAAGGCACTTTCTAAGATTTCTTCAAAAAATTGGGTAATAAGTGGGTTAACACAAAATTATTACAAAGTAGTCCTTATTCGGTTCACTTTCGTGAGGGGCAATTGGAAGGATGGTTCAAATTGATTGAATAATTTTGGCAGAACCGTTGTCCAAAGAAATGCTCGTAGATACACAAACATATGCACGCCGATTTTTTCTTCATAGCATATAAAATTAAAATAAAGGAATCTTTTAGAGATTATTCTGTTGTAAGGAGAAGAAACGATTTTTCATATCATGCTATTCCCATAATGAATCCCAGAGATATATATTACAGTAATCTCATGGGATCTTTTATACATGATATATATATTACTCATCAATGTCACAGATCCCCATCACTTCATTTATGAGGAAATGTGAACCTAAAAATTTGATGACGTAGACGTTTGTACATATTATATGCATATACATATGTAACATATGCACATGTGCGCGGATACTTCCGTAACAAACTAGATTGTCACATGCGGCATTATGAACATTTGCAGTTGGAATTTTGAGTCAGTGATCAAATTGCAGAAGAATGTCGCATGTACACGTATATACCAAATACAATTTGTTGGGGGAAAAATATTTCCTATATCCTACTAAATATATCATATGTGCATACCTTATATATCTCATAGGTCGCTCCTTTGGTCGAAAATACACATAGATAGATTCGGGTATTATTCACTATATCACAGTGTATCAAACAATTCCCAAATGCGCAATTTCGTTGTTTAAAACCACTTTCAGGAAGGCGTGCCCGGTGATATGATGTTCGCCCGATAGTCCACGTTTTTAATAAATTACAGTGATATTATTGCTGATACTAAAATAATCAACAACGGGCGGAATTCACGGTTCCAAATGCATTTGCTTTGTCCAGCACGTTTTCAGATAATTGATATTGTGAAAAAGAGAAGGTGAAATGTGAGCTGATGAATGTCCATAAAACTTACTTAAGTTGACTGTTCAACTGGCTCAAAGCCAGTAGTTAACCGAAAATGGGGAGAGCAGTTAAAGTTCTCATCTACTTATCGAGTGTACTATGTTTACCTATAATTGTGAGTAATAATTAGTTAATTATGAATTTGCAAGGAATAGTAAAACGGTGTACTTTAACTTTTATAATTATTGATGCTCAATTTTCCTGATTGTTTTTCTGAAAGTTTGTCAGTTTAGAAAAGACCTGTAGGCAAGCGACAAAACCAGATGTGTAAATTTATGGGTAGCTTTGTTTTTTATATACATGATATCCGAAAAATGAGTATACCTCATACAAAAATCTAGTCGCCTCTAAGTTACATGAGACGCTTCGATTATGACATCAATAATCCTCATTTTTGTTCGCGAGTAATTGTTGGCCTAAATTTGAACCACATACACGGAGAAATCGACTCAAAATTTTCTTGTTATTTTTCCCATTTTCGATGAATTCTTTTGCGTATCTGGTTACCGTCAGTAGCAGGTGTTTTGGGACACCCTACATATATGGACCATTTCAATTATCGATATGCTTTTGGACTTGTTGATTTCATCTAGCCTCATTTTTTATTTACTTCTCGGTGATGTGGAAAGGAAGTTTCCTGAATCTTGAAGATTCAATTACAGTGGGAGAAGAAGATATGCGTAAAGTGGGCCTTCGTTAGTTACAACATTTGCCTCCGGTATTTTTGCCGGCGCCGAGGCGCTGCCCCACTCTTCCGCCCAATTCGCCAAAACACGTGCGGGTTACCATCCGTCGTGTTTTGTTTACATTCGGTCATTGAGAAATTCGGAGTTATGTGAGGATTAGAGGCCAAATGTTATTTTCTCTTTAGACTCTCTTTGGACTTCTTGGATCTGACGCCGAGAGTTTCGAAAGGGTGGCGATAACTTCTTAGTTGCAACGCTGCAAGGTCTACCTCCCCTTCTGTCATAAACGTATTGCAACTAACGAAAATTCACGGTCACTAATCTCTTGCGCGATTTGTGTTGAGTCGGAAAAGTAAGTCGAAAGTTTTTCATGCAGAATCGCCTGAAGGATTTGAAGAGACAGAAGTATATGTTATAGCACCTCTAGTTATAGCAAAATATGGACTTTTTCAGTTCAAATGAAAAAATATAAGAAACGACATTTTCCATGTTACGTGGACGGCAAAGTTAAAGTATGAGGATTGGATTTTTTACTATAATTAGCAGCGCCTACATTTTGTATTAACTTTTTTAGAACAGTAGCTGCAACATAAAAAATGTTTTCTTCAATGTTTCTATTCAACACAAGCCATTGTGTGATCAGCCATTACGAAAGAATTAAAACAAACTACTAATGCGTATAGATATATACATGTATATGCATATATCCGTCAGTATTTTTTTTAAATGTTACATATATATAATATATAATCTATATAATAATAATAATCGATAATAATAATAATAAATATTTATTTTATATATATATATATAATACAATATGGAACGGCTGGTCGTTGCCATGGTATTCCAGGTATGTAATTATTGAAATAACTATACTACAATTAATTATATGGAATACAATGGCAACAATACAGCCGTCCCATTGCAGGAAATTATACGATTATTATTTATTGAATTTGACAATGTACTACATAGTCTTCATTGTCAATGTACAAGATGGGATTGTAGGCGAGCTGTGGAAATAGATCAAATGGACCGAAATTGATGCAATTGAACAGCACGTAAATTGAATCGCTGCTATACCATTAATCTCTTGGAGTTAATTACGTATTCGACCAATACATATACCGTCGGTGTATGAGTTAGTGCCACTGTGCCAGTTTCTGCCACTTTGAGCACATTCTCAGGTATATCACAGGGAAATAATTTTTGAAATGCAAAGTGTTTAACACCAATGTCTAGAGTAATCTTTCCTGCTCCCTGTCGCCGAAAATGATTACTTTTGAATTGAGAGAAATATTTTATATTTAACCGAAAAGTGCGACAGACACGCTGGACTCGACAAAACGGTGGTGGCTCTCTCGGAGAGGTGAGAGTGTAGAGTTTGGTTTTCGTTCAATTTCATTATAATGTAATTATTAAATCAACTAAAAGTTATAGTAATCTATAGGGAATTAGTTGCATTATGCCGTGAAAGCGTTAAACTTCAATATAATCATCTTTTCAATGCAACATTATAAGTGGCAATGATTGGTCCATTCGAATAGGCCCTCGTGCCAGTTAGTGCCATTCATACATCTAACCTACCAATCTCCCTAAGTTTTTGTAAGAATATTAATTTACACTATGTAGTTGAAACCAAATGTTGATTAATTTTACTTTCATTCATTGAAAAATAATAAAATATATTGGGACTAAATTTATATACAATATCTTTGTTTTTTACTACGACCAAGACGAAAAAAAAACCCACTTGCCAAGATACACAAAATACTCTTTTTAAAAGGGCACTTGTCGTACCTGATCCAGCCAGGGGAAAGGTAAACGAGCAACAAATCCTGAAATAAAAATTAAAATGCCATCAGCGGCTGTTTCCGGCGATGAAAAAAGGCTGCTGGAAAATGGAAAAGGACGGAGATATGGAAGAAGGAAGACTGGAGAAAGAGCTTCATTCATTATGTTCCATATCAAGTACATGATGATAGACGTTTTTGTACTAATTAGTTGAATAAATAATTATTTCATTCTTTTTCAATGATTCAATACAATACAATAATGTGATGGCACTAACTAGCACTTCGCCATGGCAGAAACTGGCACATACCGTTTTGAGGGTGGCATATACTGGCACACCGCAATTTTTTTCTAAAACTTCAATTTAAACCCATTTTTCCATATTTCGCGCTAAATAATAGATAGGATTTGTAGAAAACCGTATGAACTTGCCTCTGAATGAAAAACAATTCACCCTCGCACTGAAAATATATATAATAACTGTATAATACCGGCGAGCTTTGCTCTACGTGGCACTCACTAGTACATCGACGGTAGCAACTTTGGACATTCACCGACAGACATAGTTATTTCAATTCTTAAGACAGCATATCTTGTTAACAGCTGGAAAGTTCAGCGGACTCTAGGCAACTATGCCGTCGGAACCAATACTATGATGAAAGTGAAGGACGATGTCTGAGGATTGCAAAAGAGAAAAAACAAAAGGATGGAATGAACAATTACGGAGAGTTGGAAGCGGCAAAACGACCATTTTCAAAATGCCGCCGTTATCAATATTACGATGATGGTGAAGGACGGTGTCTAGCAATTCCGGGAGGCGGGGTGGGGGTCATGCATGTAACTCATGGTCAATGCCAAACAGGAATGGCCATGGCTAACCCATACAACAAAAAGCAATACCTTCTCTGCAGATCATCTAAAATATTTGAGGCGGAATGCAGAGACAATCAAACATTTTCAGATAAATTACAGCGATGTATGCAAGATGATTCACCGGTTATTGCGACAAGTTTTGGAACCGGAACAATATACTATAATGAATTACAAGAGTGTACTTCACCAGGGGACCTACCTTCGCCCAATGACAGTCGCGTTTATTTCACTTGTAGTTCCAATGGATTTAAATTGATTATGGAAGCTCATTTATGTCCTTTCCGAATGGTTTATGATGCTCAGAAACACAGTTGCGTTTATGAGGGAGGTGAGGATATCGATGCGGCTAGGCCAAGGCGCGTAGCAGATAGAGGGCATCGTGCTGAAAGCCAGCCAGCGATTGAGGCACTTGATAAAACTGAGGGGAGGGGAATTACTGATCTTGATGATTCAATACGACGTCTGACTATAATCAAAGCACTAATGGAACCAGAAATCGATAAAAATGAGTCAACGAGAATAGCTAATATTGATAAAGTGGCAGCACGTCAGGCGGACATTGATGCAATAATGGAACCAAACATTACTGAAATTGAGGCAAAGAGAATCGCTGATATGGAGGATGCAGAACTACGTCAGGCCGCTATTGAGAAACTAATGGAACCAAACATCAATACAACTGAGGCAAAGAGAATCTCTGATATCGATGACGCAGCACTACGTCAGACTGCCATTGAGGGACTGATGGAACCAGAACTTGATGGAACTGAAGCGCATAAGATCTCTGACACCGATAAAGTAGAACAAGATCAGAGTCCAACTGATGCACCAGTGGAACCAAACGTCAATAAAACTGAGGCAAAGAGAATAGCTGATATAGAGGATGCAGGACTACGTCAGACCGCTATTGAGAAACTAATGGAACCAAACATCAACACAACTGAGGCAAAGAGAATCTCTGATATCGATGACGCAGCACTACGTCAGACGGCAATTGAGGTACTGATGGAACCAAAACTTGATGAAACTGAAGCGAAGAGCATCTCTGACACCGATAAAGTAGAACAAGATCAGAGTCCAATTGATGCACCAGTGGAACCAAACATTAATCAAACTGAGGCAAAGACAATTGCTGATATAGAGGATGCAGGACTTCGTCAGGCCGCTATTGAGAAAGTAATGGAACCAAACATCAACATAACTGAGGCAAAGGGAATCGCTGATATCGATGATGCAGCACTACGTCAGACTGCAATTGAGGTACGGATGGAACCCAAAATTAATGAAACTGAGGTAAAAAGAATTTCTGAAATTGGTGACCCAGGACAGCGTCAGGCTGCGATTGAGGCATTAATGAATTCAAAAATTGATAAATTGGAGGCGAAGAAAATCGCTGATATGGACGATGCTGAATTACGTCAAACTGCGATTGCGGGATTGATGGAACCCAAAATTAACGGAACAGAGGTAAAGAGAATCTCAGACATTGATGATCCAGCAAAACGTCAGACAGCAATTGAGGGATTAATGAAACCAAAAATTGATAAATCGGAGGCAAAGAGAATCGCTGATATTGAAGATGTACGACTGCGTCAAACGGCGATTGAGGCAGTGATGCAGCCAAAAATTAATAGAACGGAGGCAAAGAGAATCTCGGAAATTAATGATATACGGCTACGTCAAACTGCAATTGCGGGACTGATGGAACCAAAAATTGATGATTCTGAGGCAAAAAGAATCTCTGACATTGATGATGCAGCACAACGTTGGGCTGCAATTCAGGCAGTAATGAAGCCGAAAATTGACAAAACGGAGGCAAAGAGAATCGCTGATATTGAGGATGCAGCCTTACGTCAAATGGCAATTGCAAATCTGATGGAAACAAAGATTGATGAATCCGAGGCGAAGATAATCGCTGATATGGACGATTTAGCACTACGTCAGGCCGCAATTGAATCACGAATAGGAACAAATAGTAACGAAACTGAGGCAAAGAGAGTCTCACACATAGGGGATGCAGCCCACCGTAGTACTACAATTGAGGGACTTACCGAATCAAAGGTTAATAAAACTGAGGCGAAGAAAATTGCGAATATTGTCGATGCGCGCCTCCGTCAGACGGCAATTGAGGCACTTATGGAGGAAAAAATAAATAAAACTGAGGCGAAGAGAATCTCTGATATTGATGATGCAAGCCTACGGCAGACTGCAATTGCGCAATTAATGGACCCAAAAATTAACGAAACTGAGGCAAAGAGAATCTCAGACATTGATGATCCAGTACAACGACAGACTACAATTGAAGCATTAATGAAACCACAAATTGACAAAACTAAGGCACAGAGCATAGCTGACATTGATGATGCAGCAAAGCGCCTGACGGCAATTGAGGCAGTAATGGAGCCAAAAATAAATAAAACTGAGGCAAAGAGAATCTCTGAGATTGATGATGCAGGGCTACGGCAGACGGCAATTGCGGGACTGATGGAACCAAAAATTGATGAAACTGAGGCAAAACGAATCTCCGACATTGATGATGAAGTACAACGGCAGGCTGCAATTGAGGGATTAATGAAACCAAAAATTGACACAACTACGGCAAAGAGAATAGCGAATATTGAGGATGTAGTAAACCGTCAGACCGCAATTGAGGCACTAATGGAAGAAAAAACTGATGAAAGTGAGGCAAACAGAATCTCTGACATCCCTAACGCACCAGAGGGTCAGACTCCAATTGACGCACCAGAGGGTCAGACTCCAATTGACGCACCAGAGGGTCAGACTCCAATTGACGCACCAGAGGGTCAGACTCCAATTGACGCACCAGAGGGTCAGACTCCAATTGACGCACCAGAGGGTCAGACTCCAATTGACGCACCAGTGGGATCAAACATTAATAAAACTGAGGCAAAGAGAATCGCTGATATAGAGGATGCAGGACTACGTCAGACCGCTATTGAGAAACTAATGGAACCAAACATCAACGCAACTGAGGGAAAGAGAATCGCTGATATCGATGACGCAGTACTACGTCAGACTGCAATTGAGGGACTGATGAAAGCAAAAATCGATGAAAGTGCAGCGCATACCATCTCTGGCATCGATAAGGTAAAACAAGATCAGAGTCCAATTGATGCACCAGTGAAACCAAACGTTAATAAAACTGAGGCAAAGAGAATAGCTGATATAGAGGATGCAGGACTACGTCAGACCGCTATTGAGAAGTTAATGGAACCAAACATCAACACAACTGAGGCAAAGGGAATCTCTGATATCGATGACGCGGCACTACGTCAGACTGCAATTGAGGGACTGATGGAAGCAAAAATCGATGAAAGTGAACCACAGAGAATCTCTGACATCGATAAAGTTGCACACAGTCAGACTCCAATTAATGCACTAGTGGAATCGAACATTAATAAAACTGAGGCAAAAAGAATCGCTGATATCGATGACGCAGCACTACGTCAGACGGAAATTGTGGCACTTATGGAGCCAAAAATTAATAAAACTGAGGCGAAGAGAATCGCTAATATTGATGATGCAAGCCTACGGCAGGCTGCAATTGCGCAATTAATGGACCCAAAAATTAATGAAACTGAGGCAAAGAGAATCTCAGAGATTGATGATCCAATACAACGACAGGCTACAATTGAAGCATTAATGAAACCACAAATTGACAAAACTAAGGCACAGAGCATAGCTGACATTGATGATGCAGCAAAACGCCTGACGGCAATTGAGGCAGTAATGGAGCGAGAAATAAATAAAACTGAGGCAAAGAGAATCTCAGACATTGATGATGCAGTACAACGACAGGCTACAATTGAGGCATTGATGAAACCAGAAATTGACAAAACTAAGGCAAAGAGAATAGCTGACATTGATGATGCAGCAGAACGCCTGACTGCAATTGAGGCAGTAATGGAGCCGAAAATAAGTAAAAGTGAGGCGAAGAGAATCTCTGAGATTGATGATGCAGGGCTACGGCAGACTGCAATTGCAGCCCTGATGGAACCAAAAATTGATGAAGCTGAGGTAAAAAGAATCTCTGACATTGCTGATGAAGTACAACGTCAGGCTGCAATTGAGGGATTAATGAAACCAGAAATGGACACAACTGAGGCAAAGAGAATCGCTAATATCGATGACGCGGCACTACGTCAGACTGCAATTGAGGGACTGATGAAAGCAAAAATCGATGCAAATGGAGCGCATACCATCTCTGAAATCGATAAAGTAGAACAAGATCAGACTCCAATTGATGCACCAGTGGAACCAAAAATTAATAAAACTGAGGCAAAGAGAATAGCTGATCTAGAGGATGCAGGACTACGTCAGACCGCTATTGAGAAACTAATGGAACCAAACATCAACACAACTGAGGCAAAGAGAATCTCCGATATCGATGACGCAGCACTACGTCAGACTGCAATTGAGGGACTGATGGAACCAAAACTTGATGAAACTGAAGCGAAGAGCATCCCTGACACCGATAAAGTAGAACAAGATCAGAGTTCAATTGATGCAACAGTGGAACCAAACGTCAATAAAACTGAGGCAAAGAGAATAGCTGATATAGAGGATGCAGGACTACGTCAGACCGCTATTGAGAAACTAATGGAACCAAACATCAACACAACTGAGGCAAAGAGAATCTCCGATATCGATGACGCAGCACTACGTCAGACTGCAATTGAGGGACTGATGGAACCAAAACTTGATGAAACTGAAGCGAAGAGCATCCCTGACTCCGATAAAGTAGAACAAGATCAGAGTTCAATTGATGCAACAGTGGAACCAAACGTCAATAAAACTGAGGCAAAGAGAATAGCTGATATAGAGCATGCAGGACTACGTCAGACCGCTATTGAGAAGCTAATGGAACCAAACATTAACAGAACTGAGGCGAAGAGAATCTCTGATATCGATGACGCAGCACTACGTCAGACTGCAATTGAGGGACTCATGAAAGTAAAAGTCGATGAAAGTGCATCGCATGCCGTCTCTGACATCGATAAAGTAGAACAAAATCAGAGTCCAATTGATGCACCAGTGGAACCAAAAATGAATAAAACTGAGGCGAAGCGAATAGCTGATCTAGAGGATGCAGGATTACGTCAGACCGCTATTGAGAGGCTAATGGAACCAAACATCAACACAACTGAGGCAAAGAGAATCTCCGATATCGATGACGCAGCACTACGTCAGACTGCAATTGAGGGACTGATGGAACGAAAAATTGATGAAACTGAAGCGAAGAGCATCCCTGACACCGATAAAGTAGAACAAGGTCAGAGTCCAATTGATGCAACAGTGGAACCAAACGTCAATAAAACTGAGGCAAAGAGAATAGCTGATATAGAGGATGCAGGACTACGTCAGACCGCTATTGAGAAACTAATGGAACCAAACATCAACACAACTGAGGCAAAGAGAATCTCTGATATCGATGACGCAGCACTACGTCAGACTGCGATTGAGGGACTGATGGAACCAAAACTTGATGAAACTGAAGCGAAGAGCATCCCTGACACCGATAAAGTAGAACAAGATCAGAGTTCAATTGATGCAACAGTGGAACCAAACGTCAATAAAACTGAGGCAAAGAGAATAGCTGATATAGAGGATGCAGGACTACGTCAGACCGCTATTGAGAAACTAATGGAACCAAACATCAACACAACTGAGGCAAAGAGAATCTCCGATATCGATGACGCAGCACTACGTCAGACTGCAATTGAGGGACTGATGGAACCAAAACTTGATGAAACTGAAGCGAAGAGCATCCCTGACTCCGATAAAGTAGAACAAGATCAGAGTTCAATTGATGCAACAGTGGAACCAAACGTCAATAAAACTGAGGCAAAGAGAATAGCTGATATAGAGCATGCAGGACTACGTCAGACCGCTATTGAGAAGCTAATGGAACCAAACATCAACACAACTGAGGGGAAGAGAATCTCTGATATCGATGACGCAGCACTACGTCAGACTGCAATTGAGGGACTCATGAAAGCAAAAGTCGATGAAAGTGCATTGCATGCCGTCTCTGACATCGATAAAGTAGAACAAGATCAGAGTCCAATTGATGCACCAGTGGAACCAAAAATTAATAAAACTGAGGCGAAGAGAATAGCTGATCTAGAGGATGCAGGACTACGTCAGACCGCTATTGAGAGGCTAATGGAACCAAACATCAACACAACTGAGGCAAAGAGAATCTCCGATATCGATGACGCAGCACTACGTCAGACTGCAATTGAGGGACTGATGGAACCAAAACTTGATGAAACTGAAGCGAAGAGCATCCCTGGCACCGATAAAGTAGAACAAGATCAGAGTTCAATTGATGCAACAGTGGAACCAAACGTCAATAAAACTGAGGCAAAGAGAATAGCTGATATAGGGGATGCAGGACTACGTCAGACCGCTATTGAGAAACTAATGGAACCAAACATCAACACAACTGAGGCAAAGAGAATCTCTGATATCGATGACGCAGCACTACGTCAGACTGCAATTGAGGGACTCATGAAAGCAAAGGTCGATGAAAGTGCATCGCATGCCGTCTCTGACATCGATAAAGTAGAACAAGATCAGAGTTCAATTGATGCAACAGTGGAACCAAACGTCAATAAAACTGAGGCAAAGAGAATAACTGATATAGAGGATGCAGGACTACGTCAGACCGCTATTGAGAAGCTAATGGAACCAAACATCAACACAACTGAGGCGAAGAGAATCTCTGATATCGATGACGCAGCACTACGTCAGACTGCAATTGAGGGACTCATGAAAGCAAAAGTCGACGAAAGTGCATCGCATGCCGTCTCTGACATCGATAAAGTAGAACAAGATCAGAGTCCAATTGATGCACCAGTGGAACCAAAAATTAATAAAACTGAGGCAAAGAGAATAGCTGATCTAGAGGATGCAGGACTACGTCAGACCGCTATTGAGAAGCTAATGGAACCAAACATCAACACAACTGAGGCGAAGAGAATCTCTGATATCGATGACGCAGCACTACGTCAGACTGCAATTGAGGGATTCATGAAAGCAAAAGTCGATGAAAGTGCATCGCATGCCGTCTCTGACATCGATAAAGTAGAACAAGATCAGAGTCCAATTGATGCACCAGTGGAACCAAAAATTAATAAAGCTGAGGCGAAGAGAATAGCTGATCTAGAGGATGCAGGACTACGTCAGACCGCTATTGAGAGGCTAATGGAACCAAACATCAACACAACTGAGGCAAAGAGAATCTCCGATATCGATGACGCAGCACTACGTCAGACTGCAATCGAGGGACTGATGGAACCAAAACTTGATGAAACTGAAGCGAAGAGCATCCCTGACACCGATAAAGTAGAACAAGATCAGAGTCCAATTGATGCACCAGTCGAACCAAAAATGAATAAAACTGAGGCAAAGAGAATATCTGATCTAGAGGATGCAGGACTACGTCAGACCGCTATTGAGAAACTAATGGAACCAAACATCAACACAACTGAGGCAAAGAGAATCTCTGATATCGATGACGCAGCACTACGTCAGACTGCAATTGAGGGACTGATGGAACCAAAACTTGATGAAACTGCAGCGAAGAGCATCTCTGACACCGATAAAGTAGAACAAGATCAGAGTCCAATTGATGCACCAGTGGAACCAAAAATTAATACAACTGAGGCAAAGAGAATAGCTGATCTAGAGGATGCAGGACTACGTCAGACCGCTATTGAGAGGCTAATGGAACCAAACATCAACACAAGTGAGGCAAAGAGAATCTCTGATATCGATGACGCAGCACTACGTCAGACTGCAATTGAGGGACTGATGAAAGCAAAAGTCTATGAAAGTGCATCGCATGCCGTCTCTGACATCGATAAAGTAGAACAAGATCAGAGTCCAATTGATGCACCAGTGGAACCAAAAATTAATAAAACTGAGGCGAAGAGAATAGCTGATCTAGAGGATGCAGGACTACGTCAGACCGCTATTGAGACGCTAATGGAACCAAACATCAACACAACTGAGGCAAAGAGAATCTCCGATATCGATGACGCAGCACTACGTCAGACTGCAATTGAGGGACTGATGGAACCAAAACTTGATGAAACTGAAGCGAAGAGCATCCCTGACACCGATAAAGTAGAACAAGATCAGAGTTCAATTGATGCAACAGTGGAACCAAACGTCAATAAAACTGAGGCAAAGAGAATAGCTGATATAGGGGATGCAGGACTACGTCAGACCGCTATTGAGAAACTAATGGAACCAAACATCAACACAACTGAGGCAAAGAGAATCTCTGATATCGATGACGCAGCACTACGTCAGACTGCAATTGAGGGACTGATGGAACCAAAACTTGATGAAACTGAAGCGAAGAGCATCCCTGACACCGATAAAGTAGAACAAGATCAGAGTTCAATTGATGCAACAGTGGAACCAAACGTCAATAAAACTGAGGCAAAGAGAATAGCTGATATAGAGGATACAGGACTACGACAGACCGCTATTGAGAAGCTAATGGAACCAAACATCAACACAACTGAGGCGAAGAGAATCTCTGATATCGATGACGCAGCATTACGTCAGACTGCAATTGAGGGACTGATGAAAGCAAAAGTCTATGAAAGTGCATCGCATGCCGTCTCTGACATCGATAAAGTAGAACAAGATCAGAGTCCAATTGATGCACCAGTGGACCCAAAAATTAATAAAACTGAGGCGAAGAGAATAGCTGATCTAGAGGATGCAGGACAACGTCAGACCGCTATTGAGAGGCTAATGGAACCAAACATCAACACAACTGAGGCAAAGAGAATCTCCGATATCGATGACGCAGCACTACGTCAGACTGCAATCGAGGGACTGATGGAACCAAAACTTGATGAAACTGAAGCGAAGAGCATCCCTGACACCGATAAAGTAGAACAAGATCAGAGTTCAATTGATGCAACAGTGGAACCAAACGTCAATAAAACTGAGGCAAAGAGAATAGCTGATATAGGGGATGCAGGACTACGTCAGACCGCTATTGAGAAACTAATGGAACCAAACATCAACACAACTGAGGCAAAGAGAATCTCTGATATCGATGACGCAGCACTACGTCAGACTGCAATTGAGGGACTGATGGAACCAAAACTTGATGAAACTGAAGCGAAGAGCATCCCTGACACCGATAAAGTAGAACAAGATCAGAGTTCAATTGATGCAACAGTGGAACCAAACGTCAATAAAACTGAGGCAAAGAGAATAGCTGATATAGAGGATGCAGGACTACGTCAGACCGCTATTGAGAAGCTAATGGAACCAAACATCAACACAACTGAGGCGAAGAGAATCTCTGATATCGATGACGCAGCACTACGTCAGACTGCAATTGAGGGACTCATGAAAGCAAAAGTCGATGAAACTGCAGCGAAGAGCATCTCTGACACCGATAAAGTAGAACAAGATCAGAGTCCAATTGATGCACCAGTCGAACCAAAAATGAATAAAACTGAGGCAAAGAGAATATCTGATCTAGAGGATGCAGGACTACGTCAGACCGCTATTGAGAAACTAATGGAACCAAACATCAACACAACTGAGGCAAAGAGAATCTCTGATATCGATGACGCAGCACTACGTCAGACTGCAATTGAGGGACTGATGGAACCAAAACTTGATGAAACTGCAGCGAAGAGCATCTCTGACACCGATAAAGTAGAACAAGATCAGAGTCCAATTGATGCACCAGTGGAACCAAAAATTAATACAACTGAGGCAAAGAGAATAGCTGATCTAGAGGATGCAGGACTACGTCAGACCGCTATTGAGAGGCTAATGGAACCAAACATCAACACAAGTGAGGCAAAGAGAATCTCTGATATCGATGACGCAGCACTACGTCAGACTGCAATTGAGGGACTGATGAAAGCAAAAGTCTATGAAAGTGCATCGCATGCCGTCTCTGACATCGATAAAGTAGAACAAGATCAGAGTCCAATTGATGCACCAGTGGAACCAAAAATTAATAAAACTGAGGCGAAGAGAATAGCTGATCTAGAGGATGCAGGACTACGTCAGACCGCTATTGAGACGCTAATGGAACCAAACATCAACACAACTGAGGCAAAGAGAATCTCCGATATCGATGACGCAGCACTACGTCAGACTGCAATTGAGGGACTGATGGAACCAAAACTTGATGAAACTGAAGCGAAGAGCATCCCTGACACCGATAAAGTAGAACAAGATCAGAGTTCAATTGATGCAACAGTGGAACCAAACGTCAATAAAACTGAGGCAAAGAGAATAGCTGATATAGGGGATGCAGGACTACGTCAGACCGCTATTGAGAAACTAATGGAACCAAACATCAACACAACTGAGGCAAAGAGAATCTCTGATATCGATGACGCAGCACTACGTCAGACTGCAATTGAGGGACTGATGGAACCAAAACTTGATGAAACTGAAGCGAAGAGCATCCCTGACACCGATAAAGTAGAACAAGATCAGAGTTCAATTGATGCAACAGTGGAACCAAACGTCAATAAAACTGAGGCAAAGAGAATAGCTGATATAGAGGATACAGGACTACGACAGACCGCTATTGAGAAGCTAATGGAACCAAACATCAACACAACTGAGGCGAAGAGAATCTCTGATATCGATGACGCAGCATTACGTCAGACTGCAATTGAGGGACTCATGAAAGCAAAAGTCGATGAAAGTGCATCGCATGCCGTCTCTGACATCGATAAAGTAGAACAAGATCAGAGTCCAATTGATGCACCAGTGGAACCAAAAATTAATAAAACTGAGGCGAAGAGAATAGCTGATCTAGAGGATGCAGGACTACGTCAGACCGCTATTGAGAGGCTAATGGAACCAAACATCAACACAACTGAGGCAAAGAGAATCTCCGATATCGATGACGCAGCACTACGTCAGACTGCAATCGAGGGACTGATGGAACCAAAACTTGATGAAACTGAAGCGAAGAGCATCCCTGACACCGATAAAGTAGAACAAGATCAGAGTTCAATTGATGCAACAGTGGAACCAAACGTCAATAAAACTGAGGCAAAGAGAATAGCTGATATAGAGGATACAGGACTACGTCAGACCGCTATCGAGAAACTAATGGAACCAAACATCAACACAACTGAGGCAAAGAGAATCTCTGATATCGGTGACGCAGCACTACGTCAGACTGCAATTGAGGGACTGATGGAACCAAAACTTGATGAAACTGCAGCGAAGAGCATCTCTGACACCGATAAAGTAGAACAAGATCAGAGTCCAATTGATGCACCAGTGGAACCAAAAATTAATACAACTGAGGCAAAGAGAATAGCTGATCTAGAGGATGCAGGACTACGTCAGACCGCTATTGAGAGGCTAATGGAACCAAACATCAACACAACTGAGGCAAAGAGAATCTCTGATATCGATGACGCAGCACTACGTCAGACTGCAATTGAGGGACTGATGAAAGCAAAAGTCTATGAAAGTGCATCGCATGCCGTCTCTGACATCGATAAAGTAGAACAAGATCAGAGTCCAATTGATGCACCAGTGGAACCAAAAATTAATAAAACTGAGGCGAAGAGAATAGCTGATCTAGAGGATGCAGGACTACGTCAGACCGCTATTGAGAGGCTAATGGAACCAAACATCAACACAACTGAGGCAAAGAGAATCTCCGATATCGATGACGCAGCACTACGTCAGACTGCAATCGAGGGACTGATGGAACCAAAACTTGATGAAACTGAAGCGAAGAGCATCCCTGACACCGATAAAGTAGAACAAGATCAGAGTTCAATTGATGCAACAGTGGAACCAAACGTCAATAAAACTGAGGCAAAGAGAATAGCTGATATAGGGGATGCAGGACTACGTCAGACCGCTATTGAGAAACTAATGGAACCAAACATCAACACAACTGAGGCGAAGAGAATCTCTGATATCGATGACGCAGCACTACGTCAGACTGCAATTGAGGGACTCATGAAAGCAAAAGTCGATGGAACGGCAGCGAAGAGCATCTCTGACACCGATAAAGTAGAACAAGATCAGAGTCCAATTGGTGCACCAGTCGAACCAAAAATGAATAAAACTGAGGCAAAGAGAATAGCTGATATAGGGGATGCAGGACTACGTCAGACCGCTATTGAGAAACTAATGGAACCAAACATCAACACAACTGAGGCGAAGAGAATCTCTGATATCGATGACGCAGCACTACGTCAGACTGCAATTGAGGGACTCATGAAAGCAAAAGTCGATGGAACGGCAGCGAAGAGCATCTCTGACACCGATAAAGTAGAACAAGATCAGAGTCCAATTGGTGCACCAGTCGAACCAAAAATGAATAAAACTGAGGCAAAGAGAATATCTGATCTAGAGGATGCAGGACTACGTCAGACCGCTATTGAGAAACTAATGGAACCAAACATCAACACAACTGAGGCAAAGAGAATCTCTGATATCGATGACGCAGCACTACGTCAGACTGCAATTGAGGGACTGATGGAACCAAAACTTGATGAAACTGCAGCGAAGAGCATCTCTGACACCGATAAAGTAGAACAAGATCAGAGTCCAATTGATGCACCAGTGGAACCAAAAATTAATACAACTGAGGCAAAGAGAATAGCTGATCTAGAGGATGCAGGACTACGTCAGACCGCTATTGAGAGGCTAATGGAACCAAACATCAACACAAGTGAGGCAAAGAGAATCTCTGATATCGATGACGCAGCACTACGTCAGACTGCAATTGAGGGACTGATGAAAGCAAAAGTCTATGAAAGTGCATCGCATGCCGTCTCTGACATCGATAAAGTAGAACAAGATCAGAGTCCAATTGATGCACCAGTGGAACCAAAAATTAATAAAACTGAGGCGAAGAGAATAGCTGATCTAGAGGATGCAGGACTACGTCAGACCGCTATTGAGAGGCTAATGGAACCAAACATCAACACAACTGAGGCAAAGAGAATCTCCGATATCGATGACGCAGCACTACGTCAGACTGCAATTGAGGGACTGATGGAACCACAACTTGATGAAACTGAAGCGAAGAGCATCCCTGACACCGATAAAGTAGAACAAGATCAGAGTTCAATTGATGCAACAGTGGAACCAAACGTCAATAAAACTGAGGCAAAGAGAATAGCTGATATAGAGGATGCAGGACTACGTCAGACCGCTATTGAGAAGCTAATGGAACCAAACATCAACACAACTGAGGCGAAGAGAATCTCTGATATCGATGACGCAGCACTACGTCAGACTGCAATTGAGGGACTCATGAAAGCAAAAGTCGATGAAAGTGCATCGCATGCCGTCTCTGACATCGATAAAGTAGAACAAGATCAGAGTCCAATTGATGCACCAGTGGAACCAAAAATTAATACAACTGAGGCAAAGAGAATAGCCGATCTAGAGGATGCAGGACTACGTCAGACCGATATTGAGAGGCTAATGGAACCAAACATCAACACAACTGAGGCAAAGAGAATCTCTGATATGGATGACGCAGCACTACGTCAGTCTGCAATTGAGGGACTGATGAAAGCAAAAGTCTATGAAAGTGCATCGCATGCCGTCTCTGACATCGATAAAGTAGAACAAGATCAGAGTCCAATTGATGCACCAGTGGAACCAAAAATTAATGAAACTGAGGCAAAGAGAATAGCTGATATACAGGATGCTGGACTACGTCAGACCGCTATTGAGAGGCTAATGGAACCAAACATCAACACAACTGAGGCAAAGAGAATCTCTGATATCGATGACGCAGCACTACGTCAGACTGCAATTGAGGGACTGATGAAACCAAAAAATTAAATGAGGTGTATATGGGCCATAGCTATTGCAAGTTGGTTCAATGCAACGGGTCTTATATATCTTATATATCCAAGTCCCGAAAGTTTCATTTCCCGGCGTACATGATCATTTATACCGTGTACGACAAGAAATCAAACTGTCTGGCCGTGTTTCGTATACTATTTTTCTTTTTGCCCACCCGAAAGTAGGTTTAACAATAAATGTATAAATATTAACCAAATGGCGATAAATTCAAGGAGGAATAGTTGTATGGCCTGCACGTGCACGCCACTTGACGGTTACGGAGCGAACTAGATAGCCGCCCAACTTTTGCAAAACTGAGGCGAAGCCGAGGTTTCGCTGATGGGGGCGGGTAAAACAATAAAAAATTAAAAAAAGAAAAAAAACTTGGGTAATGTTTGAACTTTGCACAATAACGTTCCCCTCTTTGTCAAATTTAATCTCTTCATCTGCGGAATTTTCGGATGAAGGATGGCCGATTTTTCAGGCTGACTCTCTTGATGTGCCGGTAGGCATCAGTTTCACTTCACTCGACTTTTTCGCCACACCGTTCGTTAGCATGAAATCGACTGTAATGTCAAACATTAAATGGAGAACAATCATTAAAAAATCAATAATGCATGATTTCACAAAATTTAATTCCATAGGAGGCCTGTATGTGATAACATGACCCATTGTATGTACATCTCTACGTAGTTGGTCGTTTGACCCATGCGTGCGCACGAGAGGCACAAACGTTTTGTGGCCAACAACAAGGCTTCTGACATCCAGGCACTCCGCCAAAGCCGTGGTTGTGGCGTAACATACCCCAGTGGAGAGCGTATTTTTGGGTCGGGGACGAAGAACAATTTTCTTTGTAACTTTCATAGGTTCAAGCGTTTTATTTGTAAACCACAAATTAAGAGCATGTTCTTTGGGAGGCCGATCTCCCTCCCGAGGTGACATCAAATGATTTCGCACTAAAGTGCTTACTGGCTGATACATTTTATATAATGTATGTGCCGCCTGGTCCATACGCAGATGGATTGGCTCCACCATTCGCGCGTGCTGATTAGCTATTATATATACTATATAGTATATATTTCACGATTGATCTTGCTAATCATGAGCGAGGCGAGTCCGCATCTTCACGGCTTAGCTGATCCACCTACCTTTTTTCATGGGTTCTTCGTTGGGGACGATGGGAATTCGGCTTCCCCGCCTTTAACATCGTACAGCACTTTGATGGAAGGGAACGAGATCTACTATACATATAACGTCTTGCGTGTTTGGTCTGGTGCCAATTCCCTCCCTAGTTCATCCATGTAGGTTAAAATACTGAACGCATGTGCCACGATGAGGGGCTATCCACAGTCTTCATCATCCTATCGGCTTCAGAAAGTGCTCCCTTCTGTACTTCTCCTCCGCTTACAACAAAGTCCAGTCTTGGCATGGCCACCGCATCGATTTTTTACAAGGGTAGGCATTCATCCACAGCCCCAATTGTGTGATCGTTGTCGTCGAATTTGTCTAACTTAGGAACTCATAGAAATCTCATTGGCGTATGTTGGCCCCGTGCGGAACTGCGCAAAGAAGGCCTTCTGCTTGCTAAACTTCCCTGTCAGGTGAATGGTAACGCTCTTGCCAGGGTTGACGCCTTATCCAAGCAACGTCTCTTTCTGCAATCGTCAGCATGCAATCCATTTTCTTCTTAATGGAGGTTGTAAATTTGTCACTGCTTCATATCCGACTCCTGAAGTGAGCCCATAATTCCATATCCAGCACCTGAATTACAATTTTTTATCTGTCAACAAGGAAGCTCAATAGTACCGAGCTGGCCGTCGGAACAATGTGGTAAACGGCTGTACGGAATGCTCGGAACTAGTATATTCCCGTACTGCTGCGCAAAAACTCAGGAAGAGTGTGGGGTTGCTGATCAACTGCGTGAAAAAAAAAATCACCGCAAGACCAATTCGGGCATAATGTTTCTATCACGATTTTTATTTCTTCGAGTTCCTGTTCGGAATCATACCGATGCTACGACGAGGAGAAATAAAAATCAGTACAGAAATAGCTGTTTTCCGGCCAAGAACAGCAAGAAAAGAAATTGTGGGCTTTGAGGCCGGGAACGGAAAAAAGTAAGGTGTTACTGGATATAGGCGTCTATTGCATATATCTATATCATTGGATAGCAGGTCGTATAGGGTACCCTTGAATTTGTATCACGGAACCGCAGAGCGGCTCCGTAACCACAAGAGAATTGCAATTTTGGTGGGGAATATGAACACATATCGTGGATGATACTCAGTTTACCGAGACACTAGCAAAACTTTTCACATATCGGACTGTGTAAAAAAAGACAGCACAAATTAGCTGTAATTTAAAAGAACGAAAACTATCAATGACCATCAACATAAAACAAGATAGATGATATAAAAAAGAGCTACGTATATATACCATGAATCTGAGAATAATGCCAAATACCACTCCAAATTCCAGATAAGCAAATAATTGAGATATAAAAGCAAAATAAAAGTCATTCGACGGAGTATTTGGAGAAGGTTACAAAAATAGTAAACATTTAAGCTCATAGCACTTGTTATATTCTCATAGTTCTTAAGTTATAAAAATATTTTATTTATGAGACTCACCCAAATAAAAGCTACGAAGAAATTCAGTAATGATACATGCACATATTCACTCAAGTTTCACATAATCGGAGAAATTGATCATTTTCAATGATGTAGCACATTATTACATTACAATTCAGAAATGTCCAGCATTCTATTGGATACCAGAGAACTCATGAGACACCGTGGTTTCTTAACCTCGGTCTCAAGAGCATCCTGTCCTAACAGCGTGCCTGGCACTTTCACAACCATGATGAGAAATGGTTCAATTATTCGAATGGAACATTTTCCATTAAGAATGATAATTATTCTTGAATGAAAATTACAGAGGCCGGAAAAATACTAATACCCTTTATTAAATTGGCAAATGAAGCGACGTTTCGATAAATATTGTAGCTTTATCGGCCTCATAATTTAATCAGTGAATGGTTAGTCATTTGAGTCTGATTCATTTCTGTATGAGAAATTATCACTCCCATCGAGTGAAAAATTATACAGGGCCAAAAGAGCATATCATAAAAGCCATGGCAATATGTTATAATGGTGATATATACATATACTATCGCCGTATAATATATACGTATAAGTGTTGAACTATTAGGTGTACAACTTAAAAACAATGTTTTTTTTTCTAAGTAATCCACGTATCTGCTCATTGTGGTTTCTCCAAGATGTCTGAAGTGCTGTCCGGTCTTACCATGTGCCATCAATCGAAACAGGTAGTAATCCGACGGAACTATGTCTAAAGAATACTGCGGGTGAGGTAGAACTTCCCTCTTTAATGTTTCGAGGTATAATAACTTTTTATGACTTTAGCAACGGAGGGCTGAGCGTTGTCGTGCTGTAAAATCGTTTTTGACATTCAGTGCGTGAAGCCGGTTTTCGCCCCCGCCCACGCCCTTCCTGTCAAAAAACAATGTTCGTTACTCGGGCAAAAAAACTTTTTTGGCGATTGTGATGTTGCAGTCCGAGGCGAAGCCGAGGATTGCATTCACAATCGCCGAAAAAGTTTTTTTATGCCCTTGTTACGAAAAGTACTATGTCATGATCCAATCAGATATATCTGTATACAGAGCATAAGTGTAGAATGATGGATATTCGGTTAAGTCGTTGATGCTGACGTGCGATCGAGCTTATCCTACGATCATTGGATTGTCATAATGGATCCACTTTTTAAGTCACCACCGGTTACTACGCAAACATTGTTCCACGTCTCTCACCTTCAATTCATAAAGCACCCAATTCCCTTTTTTTTTAATCCCTTCCAAGTTTTGCAAACAATGAGAAATAGCTTCTAGAGTCACTCCCAATGAAGCTGCAAGGCCATGTTGCGCCTGACAAGGACCATCATCTAGTAATGCCTCCAATTCTGCTCCTTCAACCTTTCTTGGGGCCCCCGGGCGTTTCTTGTCTACATCAAAATTTGCACGTTTGAAGTGTTGACACCAAGCACGACAACTAGATTCACTCAAAACAGCCTTATCATAAGTGATTATGCCCATTACCCGTATGTCTCCTCGCATTAAAGGCGAAAAGTAGCACTTCCCGCCAATGCGGGTTATTCGGCACAATATTCGACATTTTCACGTACCACAACGTACGCAGCAGTATCAAATACGAACTGTGTTGATCAACACATGCTGAGAGATGTCTAAACTTATTCAAAGCTGAAGCAGGAAAAGCTTTCAATACGGAAATAAACATGCAAAACGCATGGAAAACTACGCACTGTAGTGACACTTTGGCACAGTGCCGCATTTTTCAATTTTAGTGAAGAAAATTAGGAGTATTCTTCATCGACAATTCATTCGTACGAAAAAATATGAACATGGGATATGAAATTCATAGTAACATGAAAAGTAATCCTCTTGCTTGTATTATGCTTCGTGAGATATTTCAATCACTATTCCCTGAAATTACGCACAAAAATTTAGATAGTCTTTCTATGTCAGGATTCTTGGAAATTCTGTTGGTAGGTTTAACAGGAAAAATTGTCTCCGTCGTGGAATTCCGCAAAAAAAGTAAGCAGCTTATTTCTTGCCCGCCTGTACGATCAAGACTGTGTAATGGAGAAATAATTTTACATATTCGTCAAATTTCAATTAATTACGGTAATAAAACTTTTGATACCGAAACAAAAATTCAATCATAGGGCAGATATCTAATGAAAGCACTAGGATGTTGTCTCTGGACCATCCCAATGTCGGAAATCTGTGAGCCCAGGCCAATATCTTTCGAGAATTGAAAGAAGGTGACGTTATTACTTTGATACCGTGGTTATCCAGGACAGCTTCGCTCCAGCCACGTTATTACGGGGCCGATCGTGACCAATTTGTTTTCCGTAAATAAAAAACTTATTCAGTCTCTCGGGTAGACAATAATTGATCATAAACGTGGTTTGATATCGCGCAAAGTAAAATTCAAATGTAGATGAATAGCTATTTCTTCTGACTTAGATGAAAAGTCGACAATTAGATGTTGTAAGCATTGCGCAACATTTATTATTCATTGTTTTCCATCTCAGAAGCTAAATGTATGGTTTACTTATGAAAAAATCAACCACTATCAGTGCCGAACAGCGTTATCCCGAACGGCGACTGGATTACGCTCTTAATTTCAATCATGGAAGAGGAGAATGGAGATTGAAGAATATTTGCACATTCAGAAATAACAATAAATCCGTATGTGGAAGAGCATCTCAAGGTTGCATTGAGTCTTATATATACAATGAAAATTCAAATGAAATGCCAACACTTAGAAGGAACTGTAGCAAGAAGTTATCTCGGGTGAACCTGTTGTTAACAAATAGCTAATTATAAAATCAAGGATAATGCCAATAAAACTATTCAACATCCACATAATTTTATTGCTCCCGTTTCAATATTTTTACATAACAAAAAACTACTTCAATCTCCAGTTTCATTTTCTTCACGTTTTATCAAATCGAAGTAGGCTCCATGTCTCTGAATTAGTTCTTCGTGTGTACCCATCTGTTGGGTTGAAAAGTTGACGTATTATGTTTCTGTTAGGCCATTAATTCTAGAAATAAATTAATTTATCACATACTTCTATGATTGCGCCTCGATGTAATACAACGATCACGTCGGCATTTCTAACAGTGCTGAGCCTATGTGCGATAACTACGACTGTCCTGCCTTCCGTTGCCTTATCTAGGGCTTTTTGAACAATTCTTTCACTTTCATAATCCAAGGCACTGTAACAAGCGGAAAAAAAGTTAGAATTCAAATAAACAGAAGATTAGACCGAGAATTCTTATATGGCATATTCTACTAATCATCGACAGGGATAGAGTGTCTTCTTTTCGTTTTATGCAAAACTTTCGATTTATCTAGTTTCTTTTTAGGAATATTGAAAGAACTCAAGTCCTGAATGGTTCCTTTCTGAATATCCTTCTATGTCGTTCAACTGATGAAACACACCCACATTCCGAGTCTTGCTTAAGTTCGCCACATGTCATGTTCACCACACATCATGAACAGTCATTGAAATTACGATTTGCTCTTATAAAAGAGTTTCAGCCCAAAGTTTAATGGTTATTTCCGTTGCGGACCTTATTGAATTTCAGGAAATGTAATTTATTTCGCTCTATTCTAATTGCGGGCCCAGACCGAAAATTTTACAGAATATGTAAGAAAGTATATACTTTATGAAATCAAAACAAAAAAAAAACGGGAACTGGTATAAAAAAACGCATTTATTATTAACGAATCGGATTAACAAATGGGCTTATTATATTTTTTTTCGGGAAATTTAAGGTATTCAGAGAAGAAAAAATGATTATGAGTTTTCAGCCCGACTCGAAATTATAGTTGTGAGAATGAATTAAAAAAACAAATTGGGGAAAAGAACAAATTTAGGATACTACTTCTCTAAATATGGGTAACCAATAGTAAAATTTTTAGTTCAACGCTAAAACACAGTGGTCAAAACCTTGACGGTATTTGGGAGAATGAGCCATATATATTTGCAAAATAGCATAAAACGAATTTTGAAATAACAGGATGCTCGACATTGATGATATGCCAGATTTTCTCTACCAGACCACTATGTGCGGCTATATCTATTTCTTCTCGCGAAACCAAAAATATAAAAGTTCATGTATGTACGATTAAGTCCAGATTATTAAAATTTCTATAGGATGTAGTTCTAATCTGAAATCTATGGAGCGGCAATCAGATTATAAATTAGATTATTCACATTATATGAATATAGTTATAACTAAAATTATAGTAATGTCATTGTCTGTCATGTCTCCTTAGCTATGTAGCAGCACATAAATAAAAAGTTTTACATAAAAAAATCGATTTCGTAAAACTTGCTCTCGTATGGTAATAGAGAAATGTGGAATGAGGATTTACGTTATACCATTGTAAAGATATTATAGCCAAAGATAACCTTTAGATGTGCTAAGCGCCAGGAACAACCTGGACCAGAGAAGGAAAACACCGAAGAATATGTACAAACGTTGTAAATAACCCGTACGGATTAATACTTAATCAAAAAAAAGTATGACTATAGGCAAATGAAATAATAGAATGAATTCTAATTTAAATTTCGTTATTATGTTACAGATTCTTCTCTAGTAAAAATGAATCATTTGGAAATGTCGATATACTAAATTATTTACCTGGTTGCTTCATCCAATATCAGAATTGATGGATTTTTTAGCAGAGCTCTAGCGATTGCAATACGTTGCTTTTGTCCGCCCGAAAGTTGAGTGCCACGTTCACCACATGTAGTTTCATAACCATCCGTAAATGATTCAATGAATTGGTGAGCATTCGCATCTTTGGCGGCTTCAATCACCTTTGAAATAAAAATATTATATCGTAATGATGAGAAATAATAAGGCAGTGTTCATTCAGATGTTCCACAGCAATTTTTACCGTACTCCGCTGGCAGTTATAGGGTAAATCTAAGTAGGTTCACCATGAATCTAAGATGGGCAAGGGTTCGTTGCTGGGAGTTCGTGGAACTCCCAAACCATGCAAAATGTGCGGGACGCCCCGAGAGATTTTCATCGGTTAATCTGCCACCCTTGATTTATACGGAGCTATTTCGCCCGTCAATTTTTTCACCCAATAAATTCATTTTTTTCGTTCCATAAAACTTTCCCTCCACAGTAAAAGCGCTTTAAATCCACGGTAAAAAAATCCGTGATTCATGTGAATAAATACTGCTAAATGTTTAATATAGGAATCGGTGGGAGAATTGACGAAGAATCCTTCATATCTGATTTCCGAGGTACCAATTACCTAATAAAAAAATGTCTACGTCCCCTATGGACTACTGATTTCAGTGACAAAGTGCTACAACGTGTCAAATTGATTTGATGCTCAGCTGAGTTTTGAGGAATATAGCTCGGAATCCAGGTGAGGTATTGAAACATTGATAACATAAGTACTCTGCATAAGTATCGAATGAACTCCATACACTACTATGTCGCTACTGATTCATATTGATTATAAAAATAGATTACCTCTTCATCAGTTGCGTCCACATTACCATATCGAATATTTTCCATAATACTAGTAGAAAAGAGAATTGGTTCTTGGTCGATATATCCCAATACTTTACCTCTAAGATCACTCGAATTTAATGTCCTAATATCAGTATTGTCTATTTTAATCGATCCACCTGTGACGTCGTAGAGTCTAAATTGACAAAATGGAATATAAAACATTGCCTCATACTACAAATGTTTGAGAATGATCAATGAAATTGTCAGTAGTCGCAATAATCTCTTCCAGTCTGTTGTGAAGGAGATAGCATAATGTTTAAAGATAGGTATTTCCTACTGCACCCAGCTCCAATAAAGCTTTACATGGAAATTTTTCGATATTGTTAGTTTTGAAAATATCTGCCAAACACGCGTTTGGTCAATTTATTGTTGAGTTTTGCGAACCCATCGCAAATGCGACCACTGACTAGTTGAAATTGATTACCTTTCTAGCAATGCAGCAACTGTTGACTTCCCATTGCCGCTACTACCTACAATTGCCACAGTTTTACCAGCCGGGATATTCAGATGAAAATCCTTCAAAACTACAAAATCTGGTCGAGTGGGATAAGAAAATTTCACATTTTCAAATGAGATATCTCCCTTAAAACTGGCATTTGTTACATTCTCTCCTTCAATCATCATCGGAGATGGTGGCAATTCCAGATACTGGAAAAATAAGTATTTTATTGCTCCCTTGCTAAGACCATGGAAGCATACATATATGAGTGAACAATATTCAGTACAAATTGCTGCAATTGTTTTTCATTCGTATTTCCACCAACCGAAACGCAATATTTGACATTACGTGATTTACATCGACTTTTTGAAAGAAAATTTATATTTTAAATTGAAGGATAATCCTCTGTTCATACATCAGAAATTAGCCGCCTAGAACTCAATCGGTAAATAGAAAATCTGATTTACCAACATATGTAACATTCTACGAATTCTTTCATTTGTTCTCAAATTTCGGTATTATTAATGGTGAATTTCAGTACTGAAGTGGTCAATCGCACCACTTGGCATCCTATTCGGGAAGTGGAAAAAGTCTTTGCATTTGTTGACTATATTCGAGTCGCTGAATATCGATGGTGGTGTCGTTACCAATATCAATATGGCCGATTTTGAACCGAAATAAATCGCACGTCCTGAATGGGAGGACGTGGAAACCGAACATGAACAAATTAGTAAAGCATCTTAAACAATGCCAACCATTTTATTAAAAAAGTAACAATTTTATACTAGGAAAACGCAGATAACTAAAAGAACACCTTCGGCACAATGCATTGACGCCGTTCAAATCGGCCATTTGCTTTACGTTTCCGAGTATCCCGCAAGGTCCCGTCTCATTTAGCGTCTTTAATTGGTGAATATTTTGAAATCTAAAAGGCGCCCCGGAATTGTGATGTAAGTTTCATTTGTTGTAGATTGAATTCTCTACAAAAAATGCTGTTACGAACATTTCCGAATCTCTCTCAGATTACAAGATATCGAGTCACGAAATGCAAAAACCATTCGATACGATTGCCCGCTTGAATACTGATAAATACCTCCATAATTCTGGCGCCAGCACTAACTCCTCTGACGTAAGTACCAAATAGCAATGAAAGTTGCGTCAGAGATCTTTGAATTGTTTGGGTTGCCATGAGAAATGCCATAAGATCTCCTGGTGACAGTTGACCACTAGACATCAAGTGACCTCCAAAGTACAAAGTAGAGAGTAAAATTCCATTTAAAAACAGATTTGTTCCAGCCTGAAATAATCCAATACCAAGACCCAATTTCTCATACAAGGCAGTGGCTCGGTCAACTTCTGTTGAAAATTCATCGAGCTCTTTTTCTTCCGCTGCAAAAGCCCTGACCTATTATAAAATATGCATTAGAACAACATAAAAAGTAGAGTCCATGAACCATAATATGAACATTTTCACGTCAAAAACACTTATTTTCAATGCTTAGCCCTCTCCTTTGAACGTTACTGCACACGCGTGAGGGAAATCCCCGCCGGTGTATTTGTCGATTTAAAAAAATCCAAAATTATGGAGATTCAGAATATTCCTTGCACAAGGTGAAACCTTGAGCCTTCCATTAATAGGACATGGGAATTGTTTAGAGCGCAGGAAATTGTAAGTGGACCGCGTACAAGCTCCGTAGATAATTGGAAATGTGTTCGATGGTTGTCTCAAGCAACATCAATTTTGGTAGATTTTTCACTCATGGAATTTACTTACTAAAATTTGAAACGGAAGAAGGCGGGGATTTTCTCATAGCAGCCAGGGGTTACCCAATAGAGTATATTATGTACTAAGGAATGATAGAGCCAGGTATTGGTAACAATCTAAAAATGCAAGCTTTTGTGAAGACCAATTATGGAACATTCTGAAAAATTTTCCAATTTCTCAAAAATTCTACAAATTTTGTAAAAAATTTGTAGGCAATTTTATAATTTTATGGTTTAACGTAACGGATTCTATGAAATAAAAAAAAAGTAGAGCATGATTCTGCAAGCAAAGTTTAGTATAAAAAAATTCTGAGAGTCTGGAATAAACTTCTAGAAAATATCGACAAAAGTTTAGTGACTCCTGGAAATTTCCATAAAATACCTACGAACTATGATCTCAAATCAAGGATTTCCGAAGATGAATTGAAAGAATGATTTTTACCGTACGAATATTTTGTATTGCTTCCTCGCAAATAGCAGTGCATTTGGCAATTTGTTCCTGTGCTTCAGTGGACAATCTTCTTAAACTTCTTCCAATAAAACTACCAATAAATATAACAGTTGGCATAGATAACACCATTACACCAGTCAATTGTGGTGATATGATTATCACAGATATGACACAGCCGATGATTTGTGTTAAACTTCTCAATCCTTGAGATACAAGAATCTTGAAGGAACTCTTGAACTCTTGGATATCACTTGTGAGGCGGCTAACGATCTCTCCAGATCGATTTTTGTCGAAAAATTCGATGTCCTGGAGCATTATCGATTTGAACAAATCGTAACGCAATTTTTGAGCAACTCGTTCACCAACACAGGTAAGAGTGTAAATATAAGTGAAGGTGAATAAGGCCTGAAAAAAACAAAGTTATAAAGGTCTGTTGAAATAAAAAAAAAATGTAAAAAAATTGTACTGCAATACAAGTCAATGTGTAAAAATTAATTCTTTAAAAATGCAGGACGGCTTGCCAAGAATTTAGATTTCATGAATACTTTTAAAGAATTGAGACAATTTATATGAAGCGATTTTTGGGAGTTTTTATTAAAACTGAAGGGTTGGCACTTCTTTTTTGGGTTCTTGTCAAAGGTGTAAAGCCATATAGCAATCAACGAATGCCATACAATTAAAAAAAAGGGAATAATACACACACACAACCACCTTTTATTAATTTCATAATTGAATATATATAACTTCTGGGAAGTCAAAAGTACGGTTGCATTAATTTTCATAATAAGTCCTATCAAAACTGGAATTATATTTGACAGTAATTTGTGTTCATTTTTCTTTTTAAATTCCTAATTCAATTATCAAATTAACAAAACGTGTTTCAAAATGACTAATCCATAATTGATGAAAGTCTGGTTATCTAAATTTCACGCACACACACATTTCTCAACGACCACATTTCAACGGTGAATTGAAAAATTATACCTGAAAAGCTCTATGTAAATATTATCTACTAACGTACGAATGACGTTTTTCTGGGAAGTGAAATTAAAATTTACATACTTGAACTACATACATGCGTGCCAATTTAAATGCCGGGACTGCCAATTGTTGGAAAATACTTGTCAGGAATTCGCTGCTTTCATCGTAACCACTGCTTTTACCCTCTTGTCTGACTTTTGTAATAACATTGACAACGTGTCCAACGCACTGAGGAATCCATATATTTAAAATTGCAACAATAAATGCACTCTGAAACGAAAAGACATCCAAGTTAACATGTAATATCTGCAAGATGATTTTCCACAAAATTAATTTTAGGGTGCGGAGTCAATCAAAGTTTTGAATTTCCCCAAATTTCCAAATTTTCAAACTTTCACATTCTTCAAACTCACATCAGAAACTGTGAATTTTAAGAATATCGAAGCATGAAGTATCAAAAATTACAATTCGATCGATATGAATTGACT
Organism: Asobara japonica; assembly: GCA_026005395.1. NCBI lineage: Eukaryota > Metazoa > Arthropoda > Insecta > Hymenoptera > Braconidae > Asobara > Asobara japonica. The sequence goes on from BQMI01000393.1 coordinate 2,892,619, forward strand.
AATTTTGAGATATTAAATTTTTTTCGAAATATAGAAAATTACAGGAATTGAAGAAAAAACGTTTGAATTCAGTAGTGAAGTAGTATAAACGGGATGGGTGACATTCTCCTTGCAGTCGATTTTTACAAAATAAATATAATTTTTTTCTTCAGGAGGAAAAAGAGTGACAAAAAGGTTTCCAGGAAAATTGTTCTATCGGGTTTAGATTCTCGGGAGGGTCATTAAAAACTAACTGCAATCTCCAAGCCACCCATCTCTCATCACTTTACTACTGAATTGTATTGCCAATTACGTAAAAGGCGAACAAACCCCTTCATTCATTCGAAAACGTCAAATTGGAGAGACCAAAATTAGAAATTGTTTGAAATTTTTTAAGGATTTACATATTCTATTTTACATTATCCATATTGCACTTTGTACTTACAGTTATAGCAACCAATAGATGACACAAATGCGGCACAACATATTTCAACAAATTTCGCCATTTGAATGACTCAATTTTAACATGCTCAGGAATTTCCGTAATGGCATGTTCGCTCAAAGCTTCACACTTGGTTTTCTTCAAATTCGATCTTAAAATAGCCGTAGAAATGACAGCGAAGCCTCCAAGTGTGCATTTTCCGAGGCAAGATAAATTGTCGACTTGTAGTTTTTTCACTGGATAGTTTCGTGAAATTGCAGTGAAATCTCGTTTTATTGTCCCCAGTATTTGTTTATTTGTGTTCAACAAGTGCTTCCATGGTACGTTCCTGCAACAATCAGAGGATTTTTCAAACTGTGTTATATATTTTGTTTTGTTCTCCATAACCTCAAAATTAGGCCCGGTTGAGGCTTGAAAAAAGTATGTTTTAAGATTAATTTGTCTGTGAAAAGTTTGGTGCATAATGTACCTTGGTGTGATGTTAGTCTTTAGCAAATGCCGGGAATCGATGACAATTCTCAAAAGCGACATTCTTGTCGAAATTTATGGACGATATCAAGTTTCCGATGTCTCCGCATGGAGATCACTCGTGACGAGCGCTTTCGATTTTGTGATTTAGAGGCAAAAGGTGAATTCACATGAACAGCTGATGAGACTGATGAGAAGGACTGCTTTATGGAATGTCCTGCCTCTGAGCAATTCAAATTTCCCGCGCATCCAAGTCCACAATATATATATACAGGATTGATATCAAAATTGCAGTTCGACTTATCAACAAAATTGTAAGTTGGTCATTGAAAGTACTGCATGTACTTAGTTTCAAGTCCCAAAATTAAAAAAAAAAACAACGAACTCGAAACTGAGAATGTCATAAATTTTGGCGTTTTGAAAATTCCAAACTTGTTTCTGAGTACATGTGCTTTATTATTGTTATTGGAGAATTATGAGATTTAACTATTTGGAATTTGCCGCACTTTTTAAATCCGGGATTAAATAATTACACATGGAAATGGTTAGTTAAAATTATTCTCTAAAATTGTTTTAGATTAGATTTTCTCATTCATTACAACCAATGATGAGCGCAATGGACAGTGAGCGTAACGCTTCCCAAGAGGGGCATGGGGGTTGCATAATTGTACAATATTAACTTAGGACTTCGACTTGTTTCATACAAATAGAAAAAAATTCAAATACTCAGTTTTCCAAAATTGGGAAATGAAAGTTCTTCCCATTCCTTGAATTGTATTCATTAGTCACACCGCATTGAATAAACTTGAATTATTTCAAATTTCCCGCGCTTTTAGATCACTCGCACGATTAATTTTTCAAAGCTTCAAAATATGCCGACATTCTCCGGACAATATTTCTTGAATAAATGTTCAATTAATGGTTAAAATTATTGTCCGAAATTGGGTTAAGAATGAATTTGAAGTTTATTAGAGCCACATGAGCGCAGTGGACAGTGAGCGTAACATTTCCTAAAAGGGGGCATTGGGGGTTGTATTATATTGATCAATAACAGACGATGGGCGAACCGTGCCGGCGCGGTGGCAGCTGTGTTGTTTCCCCTAGCCTTTTTACACCTTCACTGTATGTGTGCGAATAAAAAAATTGTAAACCACCGATTTTACCCCCACCCCAACTACCCTTGCCATTCTACTTCACAAGTGTGTGTTCCCCTTAAGCGAGAAATTGTCCGGCTTCGATAGAACAGTCTCCCACCCCCACCAGAATTAAGACTAAAATACTATAATGAATTACAGATACTCCTAGCTCCTTTAAATTTCACGTTTTAATTGTTTATTCGTTTAGAATCAATTCGTCTATCGTGCAATTTGTTTATTCCATTGAAATGATCGATTCGAAATATCGGTTGAAGTTTCGTTATGAGGTGCGAGAAAATTAGGGGTATAAAAATTTACTGAAAAGAAATAAAATTTTTGTGTCATTTATTCGCTGGTCAGCGTCTGGAGGGGGGACTAACATAGGAAAATGTGAGAATTTTTTTTTTCATCTTAATACATTTTACGATGCGCATCTGATCTCGTGTTTTGATATGTATATACAGAAAAGGCACGAAGCTGTACGTCTATCATTTTCCAATGCAGACTTTGAGGAAGAAAAATAGTCCATGCAAGTGTGAGTATTTTTTTATATTATAGTTTTATTCATTGAATACAATCGCCTAGACCAATGTAATGATAATCATGCTCGCGGAAAATATAGCCTAGTATAAGAACATAAGGGTGTTATATCTAAAGCGAAATACTTCCGGACAGTAGCAGAAAAATACAGAGATTGTTTTTTTGTTCTGTTATTTAAATGAACTGACAGTGAAGATAGAGTCACTTTTTCAAATTCTTTTTTGGTGGAATCTTCTATCGGAGAACTTATTGGTGTCCTATAGGATGTGTAAAAAAAATTTCTCTGACGTTTAGTAAACGCAGAATTTGTCGGTTCTATTCGTGAAGAGGAGTTCAATTTTTAGAGTGTTTCAGTGATTATTGGAAATATTATTCAAGTTATAAAATATTAGTACAATTATATAGTGGAAATACAAGTTAAGTAGTAATATATAGTATTGTGAGTTACCAGCAGAGTAATGTTATCACTTTTTTAAGCTATTTTGTAAAGAAATCCTATGCATTGATGTCTCTTAACAGAATTGTTCAGTCAATTCAGTTTCATTACATGCTGTTTTCAGGAAAAAATATTGAAATTTCAGCTCTTATGGTAAGTTATCCAGTTTCGGGAGTTTTTAGGGGTTGCACAGAGTGGTCCGAGCTATGACAACCCCCTTATAGATGTCTCTCGCAGTGCGTCTTTTCAGGGTTTTGTCCGGTCAATCGTGTACAGAGGACTACGCGATAAGAGTTAAACTGTCATTGAAATATCGAAAAAAAATTTGAAACATCCGGCCTCGTGACAGCTGTTCACACTTCTAATTTCACGCATCTAAATTCTAATTCAAAATTAAAATTAAAAAAAAAAGTTTTACATAAGTTTAGAAATGTTTCAGATATTCCGGCTTTAGAAAAAATTTATGATCCAAAATTTTGCAATGTGCTGGATTCTTTGAGAATTCTGAAATTAGGAGGTGGAAATTGAAAATGAAATTTTTTGGACATTCCTGGAATTTTTAAAATGCCGTAAATTTTTAAATTTAGGGTTGAATTTGGTAATCGTTCATAAAATTTGTGAAATTTGAAATTGTTAAAATTTTGAGAGGTTTGCAATTTTCAAAATGTTATAATGCATTAACATTTTCTTATTTCTTCAACTTGTAGCTCTAAGTCTTGCAAAGAATGTCGCACTTTTCGAATTTTCCACGTTTCAGAAGCCTAAATTGTTAGTCTTCGATTCGACCTTATCATTGACGACATTCTATCCCCGACTCGGGGCTCCTTCATCTCCAGCAACAAAAGATCCATGTCCTGGAATCAGAGACACTCCGTCTTCCAAGCGGAGATATGTTATGTCCGGATCAAGGGCATATTATTCGCGAATCAGAATTTTTTTTTGTATATTACGATAAAAAAGCTTGATGAAATTGGCGGAATTGAATAACCGTTATTTTCTTCTACGTAAAAAAAAAAAACGAAATTTCTATCGCCAAAAGTTATGACGCGAGTTCTATGGAGGAATCATACCAGCCCCTCATGCAGTTTCAAGTGCCAACAGTTGGTGCTCTCCACTCGAACATGCTCAAGTGGTTATTCCTACAACTGAAATAAAGGTGGGATTGATATGCAATGCATCGGTCATTAACTATGTAATTGAATGAATTCGACAGCTTTTATATTCAAAAAATGAAAACTGAATGTGTGCCATAGCAACTGAAAGCTATAGTACATCATTCTCTTGACGTAATGAGCATTTTTTATTTGATATTTTTCAACGTAACGACAGCATATTTGTTGATAATAATCCGTGGTGATCGATTGTAATCAAGAGTATTCGGTTGAGATGGGAAGTATTTGAAAATCGGGAATGATAATAATCGTTTATAACCAATAGAAATTGGCTATAATCAATGAAAATTGATTACGATCGATAATAGTGTATGATAAAGCGTATCCTGCGGTGATCGATATATATGATTGATTGCAATCTATGAAAAACGATGAAAATCATTCATAACCAATTATGATCGATTTTATTCAATTAAAATGAATTGTAATCGATTCTGATCGATTATTATCGATTGTAATCGATTATGGTCGATTGCAAGCGATTATGATGGATTGTAATCGATTATGATGAATTGTAATCGATTGTAATGGATTATGATCGATTGTAATCGATTATGATCGATTGTAATCGATTATGATCGATTGTAGTCGATTATGATCGATTGTAATCGATTATGATCGATTGTAATCGATTATGATCGATTATGATCGATTGTAATAGATTATCATCGATTGTAATCGATTATCACCGATTGTAATCGATTATGATCGATCGTACTCGATTATGATTGAATGTAATCGATCATGACCAATGTGTGTTTACGTAACAAATATCTTGTTTTTTCATGAAATTTGAATTGGTAGATGTCTAATGTCAGCTTATATTGAACCGTATCACAACTCCTTCAATGGCTAAAGAAACTAGAGAGCTTTAATCTGTTATTTAGAGGATCGTATAAATTGACAGAAGGATGATGGTTTCGCTCAGACCGCCTATGGGTTTGAATTTCCCCCTTTCAATGAAGAGAAAATTCGATCTGGTAATGCCCAACGAGTTATACAATTGTCTGTACGCTCAGTGCTTGAAGTACCCCAGGGGTGTTAGGGACCTCATATGGAGACAGAAATAAATGCAATTGGAGTCACCGTTTCATAGCTCCATTCAAAATTAAATTGGCAAGATGGTATTCACCGGTGGGCACGTAAATTTCGAGAAACCACTGTTATATGCATACATATGTAGCTGTTTTTTGGAAGTGAGATTTTTTCTCAATTTTATAACTGCCATTATAAACAAACTAATAAATATTGTATACTGAATTTGTCGGTCATCAAAAATTTTCCAGTATTTTCAAAAAATGTTCCAATTTCTAGGAATTCCTTAGACACTAGGTTTACCGTCAAAAATTAAGAAAGAAAAACTGTAGGATTACCCCATAGCGCGACCAGTTATTGTTAACGGAACGTAAAACACCATTTCCATTTTTTTTTTGGAGTAAGTTTGTAATGAATTTTATGCATTAAATTTTTTCAGTCAAAAAAGAGCCAACCCGATTTCTCGGGGAAGGCGTTTCCTTCAAAGCAAAGCTGATTGGGATCCTGGAGGTGTCGGAGGCGCGCGGCGATCAAATGTGCCAAGCCGCGCTTGCTGATTTAAAAATGGCAATAAGAGCCGCTGGGGAACACAAACAGCGGATCGCTGTGCAAGTTAGCATAGACGGCCTTCGACTGCGAGACGAAAAAACTGGAGTAATAATTTTTTCTATTTTTGTTCAGCTGATAACACAGAACAAATTTGATGTGGAGGAAACTTTAATTTTGCTTTTCATATTTTCTTAATGCTACAATTTTTCAAACTCAAAATTGAATTGAACTCAGGATTTCTGTACAATTTTCATTTTTCTTCCAATTTTTGGATTTTTTCTATAATTTTTAAAACTCTTGACATTTCCGGTTTCCTAAAATTTTCCGCTTTCTATTTTTTTTTCTCACTATTTTTAAAGATAATGTTTTTAATGAATAACAAACCTTCTCCAGGAGTGTTTATATCACCATGCGGTCCACAAGATTTCCTTCATCGCCCAAGATCGATACGACTCCCGCGCTTTCGGCTACATATTCGGTTCGCCCGATACAGGTCATCGTTTTTTCGGCATAAAAACAGATAAAGCAGCAAATCAAGTGAGTAATCATCACAATATCATCCTTAAAGTCATTCAGCAACGTGATATTTAATCACAGCGAGACGTATATAGGAGCCTGCCATATACAATACAATCCAGTGATCATTTAACCGTGGTTTAACCCCCCGCAGTGCCAGGCGGAAAATTGTATTTGCCCAATTCGTGGAACCCAATATCATCCCTTGAATGAATTGAACGCTCCTCCACCCCCATCACACCCCCTACTTTCTCACAGCCCAATCATTATCTGTAACAGGGGAGCGTATGTAAATAATTGTATTACATTGTCTGAATACCATCAACTGAACTATACACTTCCATAAAAATTCGAATGGGCTAAGAACTTTTTCACCACTTCACAATGTTGCTCTATTTTTATAAAAAACAAATAATCATTCTATGTTACCCCATCAGGTGGTTATGGCAATGCGTGATCTCTTCCAAGTAGTTTTTGAGTTGAAGAAGAAGGAGATGGAGCTAGCAAAACAACATATTGAGCAGAATGTAATGAAATATCACACTAGTGGAATTTTTGTCGAGCCTGCACCTGATACAAAGGTGAGTAAGTCATGAGCCTTTGAAGTGGGTAAGCCTCCACCAAAGTATAAAAAAAATGAAATGTGTTCTTCTATTTTGTAGGGAGCGGCAGGAGTTGAGAATTGTCCACATCGCACTCGACAGACAGCAGAAGCGGAGAGATCATTATCAGAAAAAAAACCGGATAATCGTAGCGGCATTATAGCAGATCTGTTGGATCTTCAATTTGCATTGAATTCATTACAGCAGGGTATACATCAGATGGACAAGTTAACACCAGACAATCCGAGAGCATCATCGGAGGATCCATTCGAAGCTGATCCATTTGGCGATTCATTTACCAACATGAAAGTGAAAAGTTCTGTACAACCAATTTTACCACCTCCGCCATCATCAGTAAAACGCAGCCATCTTGAACGACAACCTACTGCACCAACACCATCATCATCTACTTCAAGTCCTGCAACTGTTATGCCTAGTAAAACACCACCACTAGCAGCACAAACATCCTTACAGTGGTTAGATAGCGAGAGAGAGAAGAGATTTAGTGATGGAGAAATATCGAGTCTTACGAGCGGTATTAATGAGAAAGAAGGTAAGGCAAATGATTCAGAAAATGGTTCAGGTTCATCATCGACCGCAGCTCGTAAGAGTCCTCAGATTGATGTATTTACGGAATTAGATCCATTGGGGACTGGTTCAAGTAAACCATACATAGATAAAAAAGACTTCTTCCAACATCTGAAGAATCCACCCAAGAAAGTCCTAAAAGACCTAGCATCAACTTCATCAACCGACACATTCCCAACTAATTTTCATCTTTCAGACTCACTGGATCCACTCAAATCACAAGATGATAAGCATGGTGATGTATTCGACGACGGAGATTTTGCCAATTTCGACAAATTTGATGAGCCAGAAACCTACTCAACACCTAAATCACAATCACCACAGATGAGTAGTAATAAATCACGTTTAATACATCATCAGCCATTATCTGTGTGCTTACCACCAGAAGATGTTTCAATTTTGAAAATGCGAGATAGTTGTCCAAGATTGGAGCGAGATGTTTCGGAACCAATACCATCATCACTCATACGTTTACCAAGTCCCAAAAAATATCAGTCAGCAGTTCGTAAGAAAGATTACGATACAGATTTACCATCAACTTGTCGTACGCATTCAATTGAAAAAACTAATTTTCCAGTTGATTTTAACCTTTCAACAGAGTCACCTGCTTCACCACTTCGTTCATGCTCATCGGAGGCTAATTCACGAATATCAAGTTCTAGCGCAGAGCTTGATATAGTTCCCGAGCCTCCACCTCGAGGCGCTGGTAGCATTCTGATAAATCCCCCACCACTTCCGCCCAAGAAACAGGGTGCTAGAGGGGGTGGTAAACCACCACCCAGACCACCTCATAATGACACTCACTTTCACTATGATTTTATCGAACGCGAAGAGTCATCACCAACCACATCGCCAATACGAAATCGGCGTTACATGAAGAGTCCTGATCTAGAACTGCCGGAAGGCAAGTTTGATGATAACTTTAGTCCGCCATCTTCAAAATTCCAATCAACAAATACAAGTGCCGCGTCTTTCGAAGATTCATTCAGTTCTATGATACCTACAACATTATCGTCTCTTTTCAAAAAGTCATATTCGTTATCTAGTGAAGCTAAGAAGAAACCATCGTTAGATATAACACTCAGCCAGTTGACATCGTCAAATCTTGCTGAATTAGCAACCAGTTTGGATATGAGCGTTGGACAACTCACAAGTTTAACTCTACAGCAATTAACTGAATGTCTATCCAAATTATCCAGTAAGGAGAATCAGGTGACTACTCCAATTCAGCACTTGAAAGATCCGGAAGATGAAGACAGAGGAATTTCCGATTCTTTGAAAAATATATTTCCTAATACTATTACTGCTACAGCTACGGCTATTACTACTACTGCTACGACTAGTGCGACGAATGAGCCACTGTTTACGGCTAACTTTGATCAAGACAACAATAAACCACCCGAAGACCCTAAATACGATAAATACGCAGTCTTTCGTGAATTATTAGAGTTAGAACAAATTAGAAGTGAATCTATGAATAAATTGTCCTTAGACGAGGAGATTAATGATTTTGATCGGAAGGAAATTCAGGCGCAAGAGGAAATTATGCTGAATGATGTCGAATCGAAAATTCAACTCAACATTAAAATTGACGTTGATCATGTAATGTCAGATAGCACTGCAAATGCCGAATCGAATGAGTTAATGAGAGAGTCGCCAATTGATGAGAAAGCAGATAGCATAAAGACGCCCGAGGAATTAGACACTAAAAATGACTCGGTAGAATCTGAAGACATGAAAGATCCCGATGAATCTGATGAGAAATATCAATCGTTAGAAAATTCTGAATGTGACAAAGTTCAGTTGGACAGTAATCAAAGTACATGGGACAGCAAGGAAGAAAAAGTTGAGGATACGTCGGTGAAAGTGGAGAAAAAATCACCGTCAATGATGCCGAATGATCGTTACGCAGCACTTCGTGAAATAATCGCTGTGATACAACCAATCAGTGAAATAGAGGAGAAGCCAAGTAGTCCTCCATCACCAGTGAATGCATCTAAAAGCTTAGCTGAGCAGGATTTAATGAAACTTTTCTCAGCACCGCCATCTCAACCTGCTAGTCCCAAAAAAATAAACAACGATGGAGCCGATTTGAAGGCAGTTGCATCAGATATTTTCCAAGAAATCCAGATGCTAAATAGTAATGTAAATAAATCATCATCATCATTAATGTCCGGTTTTGAGGATGTATTTTGTCCATTTGTAGAGCACAAAAAAAATCATAGTGAATCCAAAGAGGATGGTGGTAATTGGGCAAAATTTGAAAGTGGAGTTTTCCAGTCTGATAAATCATCATTCGAAGCCCAAGCGTCCTTGGGTGGAACTTCGCCATGGTCCCCGGATGAGAAGGAGATTCAGAAAGAACTGGGTTTCAAAGCGAGTATCCATCGCCATTCCGGTGATAGTGACAATGAATGGAAGGATGAAGAGGAATCTGAAGAGAGCAATGGTAGAGTGCGAGATGATGGACTTTGGAGACATCCACCAGCAAGATTTGATTCCAGTTGTGAAGATAGCACCTACTACGATGCTAGTGATAAGGATCGTCACTTTCGTGACAGATCGATTAGGAAGACTCGAGGTGTGGTTCCATGGAACAAAGGACCTCATCGAACAAGACTTGATCCATCACCGTGGCAGGAGGAGGGCCGTTGGGAAGAAGAGCACAGAAGATATCCGAGAAAAATTCCTTACAAAGATGAAGAAGAGCGTAAAGCTCATTGGAAATGCAGAACTAGTCAGAGACCAGTTGCTTGGAATGGCGAGCGCGAGCCTAATTTTAGGAGCCATGAGCATCAGTTTTACGAGGAAGATCGAGGCAAACGGAGAATGATGCTTTGGAACGAGGATAGAGAGGAAAGGGATCGCGATCGCGATCGCGATCGTGATCGTGATCGTGATCGTGATCGTGATCGTTTTAGTAGTCAAGAAAGTATGGGCTATGAAGATGATGAGCGATGGCCTATCCGCGAGTATGAGAGAAGAAGATGGGAGGAGGATGGAAGATTTTGCAGGGGCCGCTCAGGGGGTGAGGCTGATTATCCTATGTACAGAAAGCACAATATGCACTACTATAGAGACTCCAGAGAAAGACCCATGGATTACAATCCAACGAGTTGGGAGGAGGAATATGGACCTGATCGTTCTGATAATTCATCAAGATATGTGATGAGAAAAAGACATTGGCCTAAGCGTCCTAATAGCGCGAATGAGGATAGAAACGCAGAAGTTGTTTATGCAGAACCGAGGATGAAATATGGAATGTCACGTTCGGAATGTAGTGACAACGATTCCGACTTGTATCATAGACCATACAGGTCTAGAAGTCGCGAAAGTTATTGGGAGAGTGACCAAGAATTTGAGAGTTGGGGTGAGCGGTTGTGTTGGTCAGAGGGGCAGGACATGAAGAATGAGTCATTGCATCGTAGACGAATGAATCGACATAAGCAATCATCGAGACCTAAAGCCCAGAGTTCACCATTTGAGGATGACTTCACTCAAAGTATTGAGCATGGACCGGGGGATGGACCAATTGTGGCAGAGAATCGTGTAAGATCGTTAGATTCAGATAATAAACAGCCTGTAAGTCCTCGCAATGCTCAGGAACATCCAAGGAAGGATTTGAGGAAACATGTTAGATCTAGCTTTTTCGATGATGATTTAACACCATCGGCATCTAGCGATACTTCGGACAGACAACGACCTGGCTCCGATCTCAAAGCAACACCCGAGGAGCTGCCAGTTGATCCTAGAGAACCAACTCCTGCTTCGGCCGATGGCTTTGTATCCGAGGACAGCGGTAGAGATTCATTTTTCAACGGCGATCCAAAATTTGATGATGATACATTTGCATTTAGATCAGAAATGGCTGACAGTGTACCAAATACGTCCACTTTGCCATTGAAAAATACGAGACAAATCAAGTATGGCAATAACAAAATCAAGGGTGATTATGATATCAAAAAGTCTGAATCAGTTAACATATTCGTTAGGGAGAGTGATCCATTTGATGATGATTTTTTCAATTAAAAATTTTCAGTTAATATTATTATGATCACCATGCTATCAATTATCAATCAATCACGTTTGATATTATTTAAGTTAATAGATATGCATATGTTGCTTGTGTAGTGTGAAATCACTCATTTCTAGTCATAAATAAGTTTTTGTTTTATTTATTTGCTTCGTCGTTTTTCCGTCGTTATTTATCCAGAAATATCAAAATCAATGGATATCAAAGGATCATTGACGTATAGAAAAAATTTGTGTGGTAATTGATTGTTATGTTTGACCAATGAGTAAAAGGAATAAGTAAATGAAGTGCTGTAGTGATACAAAAATAAGTATGTTTCAGTCAATGCCATGGAAAAATATACCAAAATGCAAAACACATACTTTGTGTTATTGAAACACCAAAATTTTATAATCCTTTGTTAATACTGAAGTATGAGGGCACAAAGGGGAGAAAATGACATACAAAAATTGCAAAAAAAACTGCGTATTGGAGATTTCATCAGCTAATAAAATGAAATAATTGTCAATCTAAATTTGATCATTTTCATTATCTTCTACTCCATCAACCCCATGCTTATTTGACTCAGTGAATAATTGATATTGAAGCGCAGGCACAATGAAGGATTGGGGAGGGTAAGCGGGGCTGGCTATATATGTGGTACACCCACTTTATATCCTACACCATAAAGCCCTTGGTGTGCTATATCCTACTCGATTTGACCTGCGCACAATGCACAATAAAAGAGCATTAGACTCGTTGGCTTTGTTGAATCATGGGGACGACTTTCTGCTACAATGCTGTAGGTAGTAGATCCCCCCCCCCCCGCCTCCCCCTATTCTACCTCAACGTTGAACGTAAGTACTTGAAACACCTGGTAAACAAGGCAACAATGCAGAATCGCTCTTACACTTTTCGAAGGGATTACTGGTACATTGGGAACGTGCTCACCTTCATACTAACATGTTATCACTCTTTTTTTCCTGTGCTTAATTTTTGAGGGACCTTCATGGATTTTTCATTTTTTGAACGTTTGGCGCCACGTTTGTAGTCCCTACGGTAGCTGCTGATTGAGTATCTCTTCAGCGGGAGTACTGGACACCCATCCGGCTGGGGCCGACTTTCACTATTTAGGCCATCGTATTTCTAGACACAGGGTAAACCTCCAGAAACTCCCGTGCTACGATGGCGGGCGTCTGTGATGGAGCCCCTCCGCCTCCCCCTGCGTCGGGTTAGGTTCCAGACCAGCTGTGCGGCTTCATTTTAGAGTCACGCCGATAGCACACTCGGTACATTACTGCTATAGGTCGGAATCCATGAGAAAATATTTTTGAAAAATGTTCTCCGGCAGCTGCGCGCGAACCTAGGACCTTGAACGTGGTAAGTAAATACTCTACCCACTACGCCACAGCCCGGACAGTGTGTATGTGTGTGTGTTTTCGATATTTCGAAACATTCGAGAGCATCAACTTTTCCAAGAATTTCGATTTTTGTGAAATGGGGAAATTCATGGAACCACCGATAAGATAGATTTTTCAATTTTGGAATTCTTCTAATTTTCAATCGAAATTTTCTTGGAGTTTGTAGAAGACGTAAAAACGTAGAAGCTATTAAAATTTTTAGACTTTCAGCATCATGAGATTCTACTCCTCAATTTCGAATTTTTTCCTCAAGTTTTCAATGACTTAAATAATTTTTACTGATTTTTTTAGACAATTCAATGTATCTCGTATCACTCTATTACGGTTTAAGAGACATATGTGTATGAAAATTTACGGAGTTGATGACACTTCAGACAAATTGAATTTTTTTGATTGACAATTTTTGCAAATTTTTAAATACGTGAAAATTTTGTTGCACTTCAGTGAAAAATTTAAAATGTTCCACTTTGGAATCCTCAACAGTCATGCGTTTCTGTCTGATCAATTTGAAATTGTGTGGAATTCAAAAATTTTTGATTTCTCAAAAATTGTCAAAATCTCAAAAGACTAAAAAATATCAAAAATTTAAAAATCGTTCGAAAATTTCACAAGCTTCAAAAAAATTTACACTGGCAAAATGTTGAAAGATTCAGAACTTAAAAAAAAATAGAACAGACATGAAACTTTTCATATTTCAAACGTTCTCTGCAACTGATATAACTATCCACCTCTTCATCTTCCGAATCCAATGTATTTTTTTCATTCCCAGTTTTCTCTCCAAATAGTGTTATTTTCCAAAGCAAAAAAAGGAGAAAATAACAAACGCATCAGACGTGGTTCAAACCAACCCAAGTCGCGAACAAGTCTCGAAAAGCTTTCATCATCACACTTGATAATCCCGTGCCATTTCTACCCACATTTTTTCCCTTTTCATACACAGGCAAACAGGTCGCAGCACTTATCGTTTATTCACTCAGAGCTTGTGGATTTTTATTCTAACCCTCTTTTAAATCCTCCCCCCCATGGAGTCGAAGCCCAGTATGAGGGAGTCTAAAAAAAGTACTTTTCGTAGCGTACAAGTGGGTATACAAGTGCATGCGGGTTAGTTTGCCACGTTATACTACCACTATGGTTAAAGTAGAAATGTTCATTCTCTTTTCTTTCAACTTAAGAGAACAATCGGCGCATATACAAGCCGTAAATGTCCACATGTCAGGAAACACTTGATTGTTTTTATTAAATGACATTTTTCGTTTGTCTGTTCGTTGAGATGTTTGAACAAATGTACCAACTGTCGCAACGTTCTGGAAAACGTTACACTGGAGTCTCCATCATGTCTCCATTATGAAAAACGCAAAAATTTTAAAGATGCAAGTCACGTTATCGACAGATAAATTGGCCCTATCTATAGTCGATAAACTGAGCTGTAGGTGGTCAAATAGAGTTCCACTGTACTAATAGGTGTAACGTTTCGGCAACATCGATATTTAGTGGTGGCGCAATCGATGAAGACAGACAGGACTTCACACTGTACACTTACATTAGCTGGGTGGCGATGGAATGGCTGAGTAATAGCGGAAAGCTAGCTGATTTACAGTCGAGGCAATAGTGCCCTACTCTATCGACGGTTGTAACGTTTCGCAAACGTTATAGCAGCGTGTCTAGTGTACTGACGGTAAAACAAAAGAATTTACTATGCCTTTCACTTTATTTTCACAATGTTATCAATTACACTAAGTAGGTTATGATTTCCGAAACTTTAATGGTAAATATCGATTAATCAAATCGATATTTCACTAAAAGTTATGACACTCTGAATCTATACTCATCTGCAGCGGATTAGTTGATCTAAATGTACAGTCTGCAAGTTCCGCTCTTAGCAATATAATATCGATACATATCTACAATCGATAAAATAGAGTACTATTTTACCGTCAGTTATAATGTTTCAGGGAAGTTATATTCAAACGAACTAAGGATAGAAAACGACAGCCTACACGAGGCATCAGTTAGGTATCAACTGCATCTATCTGCAGTCGGTAAAACGGAATTCTACTTGTGCAATAATTGTAACGTTTTGGGGACGAATAGTGATAAATTGTTGCAATAAATCCTTTCTCTTGGTTTTCTCAGAAAAAATACAGGGATTCTTGGAGACTGTGTGCAGATGAGGGCCATAATTCAGAGACAAATAAATTGAATATTGCGACGGAACATCAATGGTGCAATCAACTTCAAATGTGATAAAAAATTACCCTTCATTGCGGGAGGCCGATGAATATTCATTGAGCTAGTGATGCAGAAAATAGTGAACAAGTATGTTTACCAAATTTCGCAGAGACAGGCAAAACTTGGGATTCCATGGCGTTAGCGGTTAGTAACTGTAAACCTACAATACATCGACGATGGCACTCATCCATTGAAGCTACTAGACAGAGAATACTTGAGCGCGCATCGCTGAACCGTATGGACCTCAAGATTTGCATCCTATTGGAATTTCAAATAGATATCCTTGAGCTGCATCACTATCGAGAATTATTCACTTTTAGAGAAAATGAAATTATTAATCGGGGAGTGAATGTTTGAATATTCACAACAACTAATTCGTTTCTTTGAAGCCAAAAATGATTTAAAGATGAGGTAGTTTTGCAGATCCTTTATTGTAAGTGCTCTCAAATATTGAGATTCAGGTTCCAGGGCATTTTGCTTCCCAATAAATATATTATTAAACTATATCATCGGAATGATTAATTATAATTTTTTTTTGGGTCAAATTATTTTCCAACCTTTAATTCGTTAGTGATACGATTGTAAATCATTTGAAGAACTGTGAATTCGAAAAAAATCTAAACGCTCAAGTTCTGAAAAATTAGAATCAAAACAGAATCATACGTTTAACAATAATGAGCACCATCGGCCTAAGCGAAATAAAAAATGCTGTGCTTGCTCATATACCGTCTATGCGCACTGGGCCACTGCGCATCCGTTCGGATTTTCGTTCCCGCGAAATTCTGAACTCCACCCAGAATTTCAATAAGGCGCACTTTGACCAAGTTTTTTTGTGACTTAACTACAGTTAATCAGTATTTACTGCTGCGGCGAACACTTGTAATTGATCGGCATTAAATGTCGACCAATGGAAGCTCTTAACCGGAAAGCCAAATATGGCTAATCTGCGGTTACTTAAAGAAGAAATTGGAGTATAGATATTAAGCGGTAGAAAATGGAACTGAAGTTTCTTGATGATGCAGGTTCTACCATTAACAAACCGAGTTTCCCAAATCAGTTTTCCTCAATTTCGCCAAAGTGTTGTACATCCATCGCCACTCATTGTTCAAGATAACCGAAGAAATTTCGCTGATGCATTGACAAGAATAGGAGTAAAGTCGACTCTTTTGCCAGTGGTACGGAAGATTATACCGCCATCTTGGATGTTGGTAAATATCCCGGTTGCAAAGAGAGCTTGTGAAGCAAGGGTGAAAAGAGATCTAAAGTGGGAGTCGGCTAGTAGGGTGGGAGGAAAACAGTGCCTCCAGGCAAAGGGACTTGGGGTGAAGGGAAAGAAAAGACAAAGGCAAGCACAGGAGCAAAAGGAACAAATGGACTATACACAGGCATGAGGGATGAAGGGAAAAAGGAAGAAAAAAAAGAAGAAAAAGTGGAAGAAAAAGGACAGACGTGGAACGCAAAGGAAGTGCCAAGTGGTACTCTACCCAGGCGGTTATATATCGCACAGTATCACAAAGAATACTGTCGGCTTTGCACCTTTTTCTCCAAGATTTTGTCGCCACATACACTTCAACTTTTATCCACACGATGAGAAGCATTTTTGTCCTCTGTGCTTTCATTTTTCGTTTCCTTACACCAGCCATCTATTAATGGGTGGCTATTATTCAGACTTTCTTCCAGCAATTTCGCTTCTTTGATACATCTGAGAATGGACTTTTCCTTGGTGATTTGAGTTTCTATTTCAATTCTTTTAAAAGCCTGAGATTCAATGACAATGGGTAACAAGTGGTGGATTTTCTTTTTACTGTTGGATTATTGTGGCGTTTTTTGTAATTAACAAATATAGATGTGAGTAAAAAAAAATTTGTGGGAGGGTGGATGGGTGGTGGGAAGGTGGGTGGTTGGTGGATGGGTGGGTGGGTGGGCGGGAGGGTAGGAGGGTGGGTGGGTGGAGGGGAGGTCGAAAAACGCCTTAAGTATTGAAGCATGTAAACTTTTTTTAGCTATCCCTAGACAGGATTTTGAGCATGTATAGAGACGATCGTCATGATGGATGTGATATTCATAGAATTGAAATATAATGGAAAACGGGCACGATTGGCGTAAGTTTCGCTACAGAGTAAGTGCAATAATACTGGATTATTTGCATCGCAAAAGCCGTGTGTACGGGTAAACATAATATTCGCTCTCTAGTTCCTCTGAACCGATATCCACAAACGCGGAGTATATACATGTATATATATGGGGTAAAGGTATAGGAAGGGGAAATACGCTTATAAGCCAGACACTCTATGGTCTCTCTGAATGTCCATCTACCCGTCGACGCTAGCGGCGTCGTTTTGTCTCTGTCATTTACCTCTCATTTGTCTATGTACCATGTAGCCTCCTCAAAATTCCTCCAACCCTGTGCCAATGCTTTCTCACACTCTGTTTCTACCGTGTACGCCTATGTGTGCCGACAGGGTAATAGCGAATTGGTTTGAGCTGCCTCAGGGACGTTAAATTGTCATGCATGCGCGAATCAAGGATGCCACACAGGGCATTCGGCGGTAGTCGATCAATTTTTGCCTGTGTAGGGGCGGAGGTGGATGTAGTGCCCACGAGATAAAATCGAACACTCGTGTTGCCAATGGGCAGCGAAGAAAAAGATTTTTTGGGCTTCAATAAAAATCTTCATCATCTACATTTACATGTCATAGAAAGTTCAAACTCTCTGTTCAATCGTAACCTTTTGAAAATTTCAAAAGTTTCAGCACAAAATTATTTTTCGGGACATGTTTGACTCATTCCGTCCATCGAATGGCCCCATCAATTTTTTTTTAAATTTTACAGATCTTGGAAAATTCCGAAATTCCTGAACCCTCTAATCTATAAGTATGTGCCGTCACCCTCAAAAAGTCTAAAAAAAAAATCATAAAAAACTTATCAGGCACGGGAATAACAGTAGGAACTATGTGACCCCCATAAATCCCCAGTTCTTAAATAAATTTCATGAAAGTACCGGAAGAACCTTGCGCAATTAATCCCGAAGCTAAACTGTCAATTTTCCATGAATTTGTACACGAATCCCATAGAAAATCCCATTGTATTATCCACACCACCATAACAATTGCCGAGTTTTCAGACCTTTACTCGTTTAAATCTTTACTTATCCCTCTATTTTACTAACTTCACCACCGCATACGATTTCCTAACAGCGTATCACAATCCTCGTACGCTATCTCTCTCTATATAGTGCATATGTGTCTATCTCGATGGCCCGACAAACCTGTCCTCGCTATTCGCACGAATCCCACTACCCCCGAAAAAGGGAGCGCTGAAATGATGGGGTTTGTGGGGGTAAACACGCGAGATTCAATGGTGGGGGGTTGTGGATGCTGGTAAATGCCCGCCCCCACGGTTAAATTGAGACCGCCTACCAGTCGACGCAGTGAGAAAATTCACCAAATCAATTCGACTAGTTCTACCTAGTACCCAGTGTTCGTGACATCACTAACCAACACGTAATTTTTGGTAAAAAAAATTTGTGATCAAATAAGTGCTCTGATCTGCGTCATGATGAGAGTGACAATTCTCCCAAAAATCTTGAGAACCTCGATGAGATCACGGCCTTGAAGATGCTGAAATAGAGTAGCAAATATCTAGAAATGATCTTGCCGATATGCATTCATTTTTCGTGATTGTAGGGAGTCTTCATTTTCAAACTTCAAAAGTGATTTGCCAATAACACGAATTGCCTTTCCGCAAGCTGTTTGATCCGTGCTGGAGGTGTCGTATTAATTTTCTACATAATGGGGCGAATGCTGGCAATAAATTTCCCTGAAAAATAGAAGAAACTGATTAAATACAAGTGTGATTAGGTGGGCATACTATGTTGCTTGTCGCGTAATGAGAGGCTCGAGATTAATGGAGATGATACAACAGAAATTGAACAATTTGATAATGTGAAATTCAGCTTGATATAAGCTGCAATGTCAGCTGAAAGCTTCTCATGAATAGTGATCTAATATCAGTAGATAATAAAGCCCGCATTTCAATGTTACGTAGATGTTGTTATGATGGTATAATAGTTTTAATGGCTTTACTCACGGGTAATATAAACCGGTAAAAATAATAATCACATCGTTATCATTGAGAACACAAACTATTAGCGTAGAAGATAACACAACGATGACACGGTTGCACTAATGCAATGGAAATCAGTTGGTCTACGGTTTCGAATGATTGTAAGTGGATGATAAGACAATCGGTATAAAAGAAATCATCAGTGTCGAGAAAAGATATAAAAAAAACTTCCCAATCGGGAAGTTTAATAAAAAGTGAAATGTTCTCTCCATGAATTAATGAGCCGTGAAAATCAAGTGACATCATTGACAATGGATATGGAATCAATTATAATGTCAAATGTTTCGTGCGACGGTTGCATAGACAGCGACCGCGATTCAGACTCTAACAGTATGATTGTGGATCCAGTTTCGCTTGATCAGAAAGCCTTGTCCCCCCGTCCAATAGGTAATATCAATGTTACATCTCATTTAATTGGATCAACAACAACTGTGCGCAATCGCAATAATCGAAACATCAAGAAAACTTATTCAATGATGTCGACAGCCCAAAAAATGGGTCAGTCATCGTCCTACCCATCCGAGAAGGTATCATCGTCACAAATCAAGCCACCTTACTCCTATATTGCACTCATCACAATGGCAATACTTCAATCGCCTCAAAAAAAACTTACTTTAAGTGGAATTTGCGAATTCATCATGTCGAGGTTTCCGTATTATCATGAAAAATTTCCCGCCTGGCAGAATTCTATCAGACACAATTTATCACTGAATGACTGCTTCATCAAGATTCCCCGAGAGCCGGGCAATCCTGGAAAAGGAAATTATTGGACACTGGATCCATTGGCTGAAGATATGTTTGATAATGGAAGCTTTTTAAGACGGAGAAAGCGGTACAAGAGGCCACCACCACATTATGTACTTCGAGATCGTGCAATTATGGCAACATTCGCTATTTGCGGTGATAGGTCCAGTTGCCATGGGGGCAGTCATCCTGGAAGTTTAGCCTATCCGGCTACATACTTGACCCCACCACCAAGAATTCCCCTTTTGGATTTCCCGCCTTCGGCTTTGGAAGCACTCAAATTGGGAGGCTTTCTGGAACCTCCACCACCGCTGTACAAGCCAGTACCAATTACAGCACCACCAACACCACAACAACAAATGCGGCATTTAGTTGGTAGTCCGCCATTGCATCAGTCCTCACATTCCTTGTCCTCTATTAGTCCCATATCAGCTGTCCACTCGACGAGACACGTCATTAATGGAAGTCCTGGAGTTGCTGAGAAAAGGGCCAGTTTTAGCATTGACGCCCTGATTGGTAAACAAGTGGTCAACAATGAACAAGTTATTGGAGGACTGCTAGATCTCAGTCCACCGGAACATCGAGAAATCAGGAGTCAAGCGTCGGCATTTTCACCGCTTGTTTGAGTCGACTCGTAGTGAGTGGAGCAATGGTCAATTTCATTTAGCTATCAGTTTGATACTTCAATATTGTGTTACGTACACCTTTGCTATTTGTGGAGATAGGTTGGATTGCCATGGTAAGCTATCCAGCGCACGTTCCTGATACCTCCACCTGTCCCTCTTTTGGACTTGCCACCTTCGCTCTTGGAGTATTGGAATTGAAAGGTTTTCTGAAGTCATCATCATTGCGTACAAGCCTGCGCCGATCACAGCACCACTAGTACCACAGCAACAAGGGCGGCATTTGGTTGGTACTCCGCCATAGCACCGAGTCTCGCATCCAACCATGCCATCCATCACTCCGATCTCAGCTATCCATTCAGCAAGACATGTCAGTGATGCAAAAGTTACTACGAGAAGAGGATCAACGCTCTGATTGGTAAACAAATGATCAGCAATGAATAAGTTATTGGGGTCCTCTTGTATCTTAGCATAGTGACACATCGGAAACCCGAAGTCAAGCGTCGGCAATTACTCCCCTTCGTTGATTGAGACAATGATCAATTCCATTTCGTCATCACTTCGATTCTTTAGGATTGCACTTCATGAAGACACCTGGTGCTTGTGGATATATAGCTGATCTGATGGTAATTGTCCTGGAAGTTCAGCCCATCCTGCTGCTCTTAGTTGATACCACCGAAATGTCCACAGCTAACAATTCAACATGTGGTTGGCAGCTCAGTGTTCTACTACGTCGTCGATTGGAGCTGTCCATTTGGTAGCACATGCCATGGATCGGAGGAATGGGGTAGCCGAATAAGTCTAGGTTCTTGGAGGTCTGATTGGTGGACAAATGGCTAACAATGAATGTGTTATTGACAGACTCTACATCCAACAAAATATTAGGCAATCAGAAGTCAAAGGCTGCGTCTCTTGCTTCAGTTCGTTCTGTCGGTGCGTCTCTTGGTCGTTCAGGAAGTGCTGGTGCATTTCCTTTAGTTATCTTCCTGAACCACAATCTACGTTATGTTAATTGAAGAATAACTCCGTTTAGTTTTTCAGTGTTGCGGATTTTTTGTCTTACGCTCGCGTGCCAAATTCCAAATATTTCAATCAATTCACGTAGGTCTTAAGTCATTCAATGAGAGTTTAGTCTTTTACTTCATTCAAGATAAGAAGGAAATTGAATTGATACCTCTAAAAATGTCAAAGTGTGATCAGCAGTCGTAAAACAATTTTGTTTCGTGATCACGAGAACAATTGGTTAGGGATTACTCATAGTTCTGTAAATATATGGTCGATGTCCTGTATGCAACAAATTCGGTAACTCTTTCTTTATTATGTTTTTGAATGAGGCAACACTTTTGTAGGCCCACTATTTCAACTCTATTGTAAATATATTTGAGTGAAATGCAGATTTATATAAATGAAAATTATAAGTCCTGAATTACGTAGCTGGAAATGACGAGTACGCAGATCACAGGTCACTTCGATTTTTTTTCTGTATTGTAAATATAAAAACCGTAAATTGCAAATGTAAATCAAAATTTCTTTTTTTGGGTACTTAGCATTTCTTCCGATAGAAATGATGTCACAGTTGATAAGTTATTTGTTACTTATTTTTTAGTTAACAAAAAAAATGATTATCGCCATTCTTAATGAACATAGGTGAATTTCATTCATTGGAAAATCAAAATAAATTATTCTATAATGTTATTATGAACTTATCGCCGATACGAAACATCGCACAACTTTTCATAATCTGTTTTCAGTGATCATAATTATGGGATTGAAGCAAAAAAATCGAGGAGGGCTCCTCTTCATATTCATGTGGAAGAATCACAACACACGGAAAATTGGGAAAACAAAATTGTAAGCGTCGATCACGATTTTACACTTCTAAATTACCATTGGGAGAATCGTGATTTATAATTCTGAAGATTATGATTCACGATTCAGAGAAACGTGATTTACAATTCAGAAAAACGTGATTTACGATGCAGGAGAACCTGATTCACCATTTAGAAGATAGTGATTGACGATTCAGTGAACGGTAATTCACAATTGAAAAAAACGCGATTCACAATTGAGAAAAACGTAATTCACCATTCAGAAACTCGGGATTCATGATCCAGAAGCGCCTAATTCACAATTCACAATTCAGAATTCCACGATTCAGGAAAAATGTGATTTACGATTCGGAAAATTGTGATTAATGATTTTACAAAATGTGATTCATAATTCAAGAAAACGTGATTTATAATTCAGAAAAACGTGACTTACGATGCAGAAAAACGTGATTCACATTCCGGAAACTCGTGATTCACGATTCAGAAAAATATAAATCACAGTTCAGAAAATTGTGATTTAGCATACAGAAAAACGTGATTCACGTTCCGAAAAATGATGATTCACGATTTTAAAAAACGTGATTTATCATGCGGAAAATCGTGATTCAAGATAAAAAAAAAGTCATTCATAATTCCAAAACACGTGATTCACAATCCAGAAAAAATATAATTTACGATATAAAAATGTGATTCACGATTCGATACATTTTGTGAAATGAACTTCCGTAATTGTGAATCACAATTTCCAAATGCCGAATCACAATATCTCAATCACGATTTCTGAACTGCGATGTCTGAATAGTATTCTAAATTTACACTCCAATCTCATGAGTTACCACTTTGAAAAAATAATTCCCAACGTTTCCGTCGTGAATTACAATTTTGGAAGATTTAAATTACCATTTCGAAAATAGTAATTCGCACGTTTGTGGTGATGATGATTTACAATCCCGGAAATAGTGATTTAGACTTTGAAAAACTATTATTACTGATTATGAAAATGGTGATTAAGGATTCTGATAATCACGTACAAATTGTTCCCTATGCACAAAGTATAAGAATTGTAAAATATAATACAATAACAATAATAATTTATTTGACACGTGCAATAGAGATGAAAAGTATTAACGGATGATGGAAATTTGAGTATGTATTGAAAAAAATAATTTCACAATATTTATTTAGAATTCAACTGGTGTATGCATTCGAATGAGAACAAAAATATATATATCACTGTAACACATTTTGACACGTGAATGCATACGATATGATAAGGTTGGAAAATTATAGTGCAGTGAAATTATTGTTATGATTACATAGACTTAATGTATAGTCGAATGAGTGAATGATGAGTCTTTAATTTTATCAGGACTATCATTCCGTCGCAATACTCTCCTATGGGTTATTTTTTCCAATAGTTTGTGTATCATAAGTACTAAGAGATATATGTGTCAAAAAACTGGAAATGATAGATTTATTAATTAATAAATACGATGATAAAATGTATGATCATGTTGCGTCTATTTTTCAAACTCTATTAGTACTAGTTAATTGGGAAAACCGGTCAACAAGATGAAAAAAAAAAATTTGGTGAAAATTTCCCTTTTTTGTTATAGAATTGTAATCCGAGTCAGGTCGCATATTTGTTTGTGGAAAAAGAGCAGTAAATGGGTGAGAAAACTGAAATTTTATTCTGATGGATGAATACTATCTCACTTAAAAAATTATGAAACAAAATCAGTTTCGCTTGATCATTCATGTCTTGAAAGAAAAATGTACAAAAAAGGTATGCTTATTCAGCAAAGGATCGAGTAATTTTCCCTAAACTTTTAGCTTTTAGTAAGTGCCACTCACGCACAAAAAGTTGAACAGTAAATTTTGAGGACGATATTTACGCTGGGAAGACACCAACATCAGTAAGGTAATTATGGAAAATTGTAACATATCAAGTTTAAAAAAATGGGAGAAAATGAAAACATTGGAAAACTGATGAAGTTGAATTTTTTTTCAAACTTTCCTGAATTTGTAAAACTTATAAACTGCTTCAAGTAAGAAACTAATTGAATTCTTCTGACAGGTACAAGAAATATTGTAAAATTTTCCTTTTTTCCTGATTTTTCAAATAGTTAAAAATTCAAAAATTTAAATTGATTTTTTTGTCGAAAAATAATATTTTAAACAAATAAAGATAAACCAGATATTAGGATTAAAAACATCACACCTCTTAAAAATGAGAAAAATCCCAAGAAATTACATGTTTCTCAAGTTCGGAGAAATCCAAAGTTTTAAAAATTATCGATTATCCATAAGCGTTGAACGCTACAAATAAATAGCAAATGTAAACACGAACAAAAAAATTAAAAATTGTGAAACATTAGGAATCTGATAAGGTCCGACCGACCGGACCTATCCGATTCATCGCACCCATCCAACCCATCCAACGGATCGGACGCATCGGTCCGATCAGACCCATCGAACTCATCGGACCCATTGAACCAATCCGACGCGTGCGACCCATCGAACCCATTCAATCAGGAAAATTTCTGATTTTCAAGAAGTCAATATTGTGACTGTATCGGGAGACAATGTCATCAATCTAGGGAAGTTAATGTAATGGCCCCAAAAATCACAAATGAAATTTTGATGAAATTATCACCGTTCTCGACCTTCGACGCCATCCTGACACATTTTCTAAAACCATATTGTTTTTTTCGATCCTTCCCTCTCGTTTGTACTTCCCACGGTGGCTGCTGATTCCTTCAGGGAGAGTACTGGAGACCCATCGACCTAGCTGGGGACGACTTTCGCAATTTTAGGCTATCCTATTTCTAAACACGAGCCAGTCTATGAAATGAGTGTAAATGAAAAATAACAGACAGTTCAATTATTATCGATACTTTCAATTGTTTACAACACCTAGGCTAAGTGGTATTAATTATTTATAACAACAACGGTTAGAGATATATGAAGAAAACTGCCACACGAAAGTTGTTCCTCACATAAAGTACATATTCTTTGTTTTACGAATTTTTCGGTGGCAATCATGATAAGAGCAATAGCGCATGATTAATTTTAGATTTTCAAAGATAAATGCCTCTACATACCCCTCTTGTATATTCATATCGGAGAGTTCTAGGTTCAGTCCGTCGAGAATCAAATTCACATCCGGTTTTTAACTTCCCGCTTTAGGAAAGTTATTGTAATCACCCCGATAATGAAGTGTCTCACAAATGGAAAATTTTCACTGCTCTCGACGTTGATCATTCTAACAAATTTGAGATGAGGATTCTGTGTGTGTGTCGGTCCAATCAATTTGTTTCTCCATTGACACACAATTACCTCTGACTGATGTCCAGGGCGAAACGGAGTGTCAATGTTGCAAAACAATTCCTTCAATTGTTATTGACAATTCTAAGTGCTTATAACGCTGTCTCTCAAGAACGATGACAGATACAAGGAAAAGTGCCACACAAAAGTGGTTCCTCTCGTGAAACTACATATTTCATATTGTATTACGTTTTTTGCTAGGCATCATATTTTACGAGATATCGATAAAAAATCGTAATAATCGATCAATAGTCAATACGTGACCTCATACGTGTATTGTCACATACACACACACATCTCCATCCACCCACAAACACAACCCTTATCAAAGACGCGTCAGAATGATGTCGCACGTCGAGAAAAGTGAGAATTATTTTTGACATGATTTATACATAAGATATACAGGTGCATTTATACATTCATTACACACATACACTTCCAAACACAGACATTGTTGCGACCCGTTGAGGGTCACAAGCATATTTCGTTTATTTTTAAGGGAAATTCAGCAGGATCCTGCTGAGGGATAAATAAAGGAGCTGTGCAAAGTAGCGGTAACGCGTGAAGCAATAACGTGTTAGTATGACTGTCGGGAAAGACGCCTTTGGCAAGATGTGTCGAGTTATGGGATAGGTACACTGAAAGTGGAAGGAGCGGAGGAGGAAGAAGTGGCATACCGTGTAGTCACCAAGATCAGCACAGCCCGGCGAATGTTAGGAGAACATTGGGGTGAAAACGTGGGTGGGGGGGGGGGGGGGGGGGGGAAGGTATAATACTTGTAAAAATTTCTCCGGAAAAATTTCAAACGAAAAAATGTTGAAATTTTGAAAAATATCCTTTCAGCATTCTGCCAGAACATTGAACACAAAAAATTTTCAGTTTATCGGAAAAACGCGAATTTTGAAAAATGCCAAAAATTTCTAAAAAAAATTCAAATTGCGGAAAACACCCAAAAAAGTTAGTTTGATAACCCGTATACCAGCGGTACTAGGTACCTTATATCGGGCAATATATACATAGGAGATACTACGCGAAAAGTGGGGGCGAAATGGTACAGGGATGAAAAGGAGGCTGAGTGGGGGGGGGGGGGGGGGGGGATGAGAATGAGGGGATTTTCATTGCGCTTTAATCCCTCGACGCTGATGCCGAGGCAACTCTTGTCGCATGGGGTGACAATATTGCATTCCTTGATCGTGATGGAGATAACAGCTGCTCTTGTTCACCCTTGTTCATATCACACTAAACGTGTGCATAAGCTCTCCACTCGTCTCATTTTGTGAAAATCTACGAGATACACGGGAAAAAATGCGATTCTGGTAGAATTCAAATGAGGGAGAAAATATTCCGAATTCGGGGATTAAGTATCCTCGATTTAGAATGATAATATCACCAAGTAGGGATGAAACCTCCCCAATCCGAGGATACAATATCCCCATTTAGGGATAAAATGCGGGGAACTCGATCAGAAAGTTTTTGTCAATTTGTAATTTCATTTAAAATTGCAATTCTGCACATTTTATGAATGCTCATTTTTTTAAACTGCAAATTTTGAAGGGTCCCCAGAATTGAGATTTTCGCCACTTTTTTCCAGATTTTTGGTGGAACGTTATATTTTTTTTCCAAAAACAATTCACAAATAAATGCAATCCTACATACTCGTTTCGAGATTTGCCTCTAATTGTTTGTCATGTCATTCAGTAGAGCTGCACTTATTTACTCTTGATGCGGAACCATACGACGTTACAAAGTATATTTATCATCAGAGCAAGTAATGATGAAAAAGTACACATACATAAACTATAGATTGAATCGGGTCTTTATAGCCGTGGTGACAATACAAACCGAAACAAACACTTATGGGCACGTGGATAGTCACGTGGCATCAGACCAAAGAGATATATTACATTCCATGTGCACACACACTTGACGGGGTGATTTTGAAAAAGAATGGAAAGGGGGGAATTAACGGCTAATGTGAACACTGTTAGCGTGAAATTAGGATTTGATATTGTACAAAGTTGATTGAACTAGACTAATGATGTCCCCAAATTTTGTTTCACTTAAATTTTTCTTAATTAGACAATTTTTAAATTTAAACAGATATAACAAAATTGAAACAATTGTGTTTTTATCCATTTTTCAAATTTTCTCGATTCATTTTAAGTTCTGCAATATACGAAAAAAATCTCATAAATTTTTTCAAATTTTGGTATTTTTTGTGTTTTTGGTAATTTTTGTAACCATTGTAATTTTTTGAATGTTGCTATTGTTTTTAGCAATTTTTGAATTAAAGATTTCGATATCTTTCACAGGTTCGATTAGCTAGAGTTGGTACGTGATGGGTGCCCGCTTAGCCCTACCCACCTCCTTTGAAGGTTTGTTGGGCGTAAGACACGATTCTGGAAACTATGTTCAGCCAGTGTGATAAAGGTGTACATCGCCAATATGACCAGGGTGTCCATGGTTTCCCTCAGGTCTTCAGGCAAGTACGGTAGTTTGGGGAGAAAAAGTCGGTGTTTTAAGAAGTGTGGATTCAGAAGTTTGAACACATTTGGAAGTTCCAAAGTTAGTTAAACTTCAAGATTTTTCGAATTTTAGAAACGTCAAAAAAAAGGGAAGCATTTGAACGTCGCAAAAATTGACAGAAAAGATTTAATTTTTCAAGTCGAAAAATTGGAATCATCATAAATCCACAAGTACTTGGCAAAAAGTAAATGAAAATTCACCTTTATTTTTTTAATATATTTAGGTGAATGGTCCTCTGAACAAAATGGCTCAGTGAAGCATGACATTTTCGCTTTCATTACAATCCTCGTTTTTTTTCGCGATCAATTGAATGAGAATTTCCAAGGGCGCCCCTCCTTTCAGCGACCGCTATATGAATACAAGTGGAAAAAGTCCCTCTTTATGCGAACAAGCGCGTAAACAGAATCTTTCTCAGGAAACAACCGAACTAAAATTCATTGATCGAATCAATATAGCAGTATAGGTCTGTCCTCAATATTTAATCACATCAATGTCAAACAGTTTTTCTATTTTGAAAAAATTATACAACACTTTAGAAAATTCGGAAAATTAGAGAAAAAAAGGTAGGAACTTGGGAATTAATTGGTTGAAAATTCCAGGCAAAACCTATTCAAACCTTGTCTTTTATTATTATTATTATTATTATTATTGTACGTATATGTACAATAACAATATATATGTACAAACTATCTTTACTTCCAAAATTTTTGAACGATTTTGAGCATTCCTATAGGAATTGATGATTCTAATTTCCGATCAAATTTAAAAAAAAGACGCAAAGTGCAAATAAAAAAAAAGAAAAAAATCTGAGGCAATTCTGAACACACGACATATTCTGTCAGAAGATTCACAGTCATTTCTGTCACGTCATAATCTGTAGGCATGTCTCAAAATCTGGCATATTCGTCACCTTCGGACGAAATTTGACATGTGAATTTTCAGGCGAGACGTAGATAATGATAGGACTGCTGGGAAGGCCTAGTGGGTTACCCAAAAAAATTAAGAAAAAAAAAAATAGTGTACCTAGCCCTGAGCACACAGAGTATGTGTAGCGGCCATGTTTAGTGAATTGGTGAAGGGGCGTGGCGATAAACGGAGCAAAGTTGGAAGCTGGTGGGATATAGTTGTCATGACAACGAGTACTGCTGGTTATCCGGATATCGACCTGGGATACCAAGGCACGGGAGGGTTGCTAGGCTTCTGTCCGGGAGGGAAAATGTTATCACTGCTTTGTGGCGGCTAAGATAGCAACCCCCTTCTTCTCATTCTCCATTATCCCTCTCACTCCCCTCAACTATCTCTATCTTTTCCACAGTTTTATCTATCTATATAGGCGCCTAGTGGAACGCTGGAACTCGCCTGCTTACACTGTATACTCAGTACCATATGCGTGTATACATGTATTGCGTCATAACTATAGACAACATTTCAACATACTGGAATCTGGAGAATGTCTGTGTACTGGAGGATCATATTAGATTCTTGGACAAAGTTTTCGACTCGTTTGCTCACATATGCACAACATACTTGAAACGATTCTCATATTTTCATTCTGTAATACTGACAAGTTCTCAGCGCTGGCATTTTTTTTCTCAATTCTCTTCTACTTTGTTAATATAAAATGCGGGGGAAATTTGTATTCTCAAATTTTTCAAATTTTTAAAAAATAGGTTTCTAACGATTGGGTGAGCCAAATTATTTGTTTAGGCCGAACAATTCAAATTCGATCTCCACGTTTTGGAGGCATTTCCAACGTTTCAAAACCATTTTTGGACAAAATGTCTGCAAGCACGTGTGTGCCCGTGTGTGTGTGTGTGTGTGTGTGCCTGTCTGTCTGTCGAAGATATATGTAGTCAAAATCTAGCGCAAATAATTTTTCATATGGACTAATTATGTGAGCAAGGTCAATGATGGCGCAATCGAAATTATCCCTGGTGAAATGCGTCTGGTGATGTTTAGTTTATAACCAGATATCTCGAGAACGGATAGAGATGGACAAAAAAAGTTTTAGTAAATTTTGGTCCTCATGTTAACATTTACAATTTTTGTTGAGGAAGTTTTTGCCTTACGTTAATAATTTAGGAGTAAATATGGGTAGCAGCATCGCGAACTGCGTGTGAGCACGTGCAAGCAACCTGGGTAGACTCCACAACACGCCGCAACATTTTTTGAGGAAAGTAGTAGATGTAGAGGGAAATAGTAAGGACATCAAATGTTAAATATGGGAAAGACTATTAGTCAAGATCCATGACTTTCCTACGTATCTTACAACCTACCATAGACCATGTGCAACGGGATGATGCGAGTGTCCGAGCAAACTTTACAGATAGTGATGTGACTTATAGGACCTAAATGATTCAGTCAAAATTGCAGATAGACAAGTTTAGGGTGGGGTCGCCAAGACTATTTTCAATTTACAAAATCTCTCAAATTTTGAGCAACATTCATTGAATTATTATTTTATTATCTCAGAAGAGGACCTCATAAATAATTAGACGCATTTTTGCAGCTAATGGTTCGTTTAAACTTACACACCGACAAGATGTTCCGACTAAACAAGTTTCAGGCTGAGAAAAGTGATTTTAAAAAATTTCAACGAATTCGAGACCACTCAGAAAAACTCGAAAAACCTTCAAATTTCAGAGCGTTCCGAAAAAGTATCAATTTTTTCTAATGTGAAAACAGTTAATTTTAATTTTTTTGTGTTGAATAATTAAAGAATGTGGTTGAGGAATTTTTGCCACTAAAACATTGGCCCAAAATTTGGATTCTCACAGCAACCTTACATAGCCACTTAAGTTTGTTTCTTTCACTTCTTCCATAGTCTCAAGGAGTACCGAAATGGACGCAAACTTTTCGCCAACTTTCTTGCAAAATTTCGCCACCCGTGGGCTGTTGGGCTCTGCAAAATTACATAACTCATTATTTGATGATGCGTTATGGGGATTTAAACACCGAGAATCCTGTGAATAAAGTTTGCGTATTTACCACACTGAACAAAATTTCAGAAATTTGCCTAAAAAAAAATTATTTGATCTCTGAAAAAATTTTAGAAATCTAAAGAACGGCTGAAATTTCACGATTTCACGAAAAATTACGATTACCGAATTAAGGACCATGTTATTTTTAATGGAGAGTGTTAACTGTGAATAAAAGGCCCCAAGTGTGCATTTAAGATGTAACGTGAAAATCGGTGGGACAAATTTAAATCTCATCCGAGCCCAGGCCATTAGGTATTTGTTTGTGTAAACAGACCAAACATAGAGGACAATCGGTGCTTTGCTGGATATATACTAGCTCTCAGTTGCTCAAATAACCGAGTGTCCATTCCCACGAGGATTTCACTTGGCCAATGTGATGAAGCAGTGTATATGCACCATGTTACACATCATCTATATAGCATGGCTTGCTGTATATACGGCTATTCCGTTCTTCTACAGATTGGCGCATGCGTCGTCATCCCTTTTACCTCATCAAGGATACCCATATGTTCATTAGTATTTGTGATTTAAGACATCAATCGATGTGTAGAGATTCTAAAAACAGCATGACCTGTTCTCTCGGACATTTTTCCAATTCTTCTAATTTTGTCAACTTCCGATAGAAGAAGGCATACTTCCGCCCCTGAAAATTCGCTATCTCCACGTTTCGAGGCATTTACAACATTTCTAGACGATGTTTGACTGAATGTATGTGTGTGTTTTTAATTTGTGTCTCTCTCGTTTGTACTCTGCAAGGTAGCTGCTATCCGAGCATTTCTTCACGGACCCTACCGGGCACCCATCCATGCGGGTGGGACCGACTTCCGCCATTTACGCCATCGTATTTCTGAACACAGGGTAAACCCCCAGGCACCCCTGTGCTGTGATGGCGGGCGTTTATGGTGGAACTCACCCCTCTTCCCCGCGGTGGATCAGGTACTCAATATATATGGGGAGCCTAAGACGAAACTAGATATTCAACCCGCCCAAAGCTCCGACTGTGTGTGTAATCAACTACAATGATGGCGATGCAAATACGTTAACATATTCTGGATCTCAGAAAAAAAACTTGTGCAAATTCATGGGTTATTTTTTTTCATTTATGACAGTTATAAAAAAGTTGACAAAATGCCATAACAAAGTATTTCGAAACCTTAGAGAGATAGGGAAAAAGATAGAATGGGGTGAATGTGTTCATAGGTAGCCTCGCTCTTGTTCAATTCCCACAGATTTTTAAATATTTAGGCATGACTAAATATTCAAAAATCTATGGGAATTGAGGTAATTTTCATAGAAACTTTTGTATGACAATTAATTATTCCTACAAGAAAACAATTTTTATTTTGTTTGTTAGTTACAACAATTTACTGATTTTTTTCTGAATATAGAAAAGTTAAGATTATTGGAACAGCCTGGATTGTCGGGCAAGGTAAGTGGAAGAATTTTCGCTCGATCGGCAGAAATTGGCAAATCTTGTAGATATAAGAGGCAATAAAATTCTATAGCCTTATGGACTGAGGTGTCTAAGAAAAAGGACACCATTTTTTTCTGCTGACTGATAAAATGAAAGGAGCGCTCGGGTGAGGGGACGTGATGAACCCCGTCGGATTGATATCCCGATGTGGACAAATAAGGAAAATAGATGATGAAAGGGGAGCGAATGAAAACGAGTATGTAGTAAACTTCAAAAGGACTGCTGGGAGAATTGGAAAATTCAGCAAATTTCGAACTTTGTTTTTCAGTTTTGGGAATTCGGAAAAGCTCGAAGACTTCGGTGAATTTTATTTTTTGTGTTAAACTTTTGAAAGTGAAAAGGGTCCACTTTGTCGCAATCGGACAAAACGCGAAAAATATTCTGTAGTATGTTATTCGAATCGGGAATATTTTACCGCCGAACCGGAAATAGTTACATTTCTGAATCGGATTTTTTAATAGAGACTATTTGTTTTTTTTTGTTACAGGGTTTTATTGAAAAACGATTAAATGTACCGTGCATTGAAAATGAGAGCAAGTGATATGGTTGATGAAATATAATGATGTGAGACGTTAACCTGTTATGGGTATTAGTGGCGCATGATATAGACACCGCGGGTGGTAATGGCTTGTGTGTGAGACGAACGTTAAAGAGGGGTGAGCCATGGGGTGAGTACGAATAAAACAATTAGGGGGACGCTTGGAGCGCACTTCAATGAACAGCCCCAGGCTTTTTTTCAATACATAACGAAAATCATATACTTTAAAGCTACTCATGTCTTTTACATTTGGAAATTCGACAATGCGTAGCGCAAGGTCGTCACATATGGGAATTCAAATTTCGAGAATTTTCAAAATCATCCGAATCTCGGAAATGTTCAATTTGTAGTTTTCAATTAGTCGAAATTTTTCAAAAAAATGTTTTTTTCTTCCAAATTCTTCACAATTTGAATTACTTCAAAAGTCACAAATTTGCGATTTTTTTTGGTCTTGGACGTAACGAAAATGTAAAAAAAAAAAAAAAAAAATTGATGCCACTCATTAACGGCACATTATGAAGATAAAATTTTGTCTCTGTACTTAATAGTTGCAATTTCATAAGAAAAAGAAACTTTTCCATTACGACTTCGATATACAGTTCTGGGTAACAAAAGCCTGGAGGCTTCCACTTAAATGGGGAACCAATTAGATCTCTTATAACATTTTTGTAAAGTCTGTTGGGAGTTTTAAGCTTCTCACTCACTTTATTGGAACTTTTTATCCCCAAGTTCTCTCGTCATCGGTTCAAATGGATATCTGGATATTGCATTAGTGCCAATGGGCTTTCATACAATATGCAAGGGGACTGAATCAATTGATCGGTCCAATACGGTTGTAGAGAAGCTTCTCATTGCAGGTGTATCAATGTATTTGAGTTGAAAATTTATTGATAAATTGTGTGTGTGTGTGTTTTTTTATTTGTCTCCAGCCCACGACTTTGTGCTCGCCACGGTAGCTGCTGTTTGAGCATGTCTTCAGAGTTGAGCATTATCTTCATTTTAGGCCATCGTATTTCTAAACGCAGGGTAAGCCTCCAGGAACCCCTATGCTATGATATAGCGGGCGCCTATGATGGTACCACTCTCCTCCTCTGCGGCGGGTTAGGTTCACATACAGAACCTTCCTGCTATCGCTCGCAATCCATGAGAAAATATTTTTGAAAATATTCTTCGGCGACCGGGCGCAAGCCTAGGGTCTTTAACATAGTAGGCAGATATTGTGACCACTACGTCAAAGCCCCGACACGGTGTGTGTGTGTGTGTGGGCGTGGGTGAGTGGCTGTGGGTTAGTATGGGTGTGTGGATATGGGTGGATGGGTATGGGTGAGTGGGTGGGTGAGTGTGGGTGAGTGGGTGGGTGAGTGTGGGTGGGTGGCCGGGTAAGGGTGAGTGTGGGCGTGGGTGAGTGGCTGTGGGTTAGTATGGGTGTGTGGGTGTGTGGATATGGGTGGATGGGTATGGGTGAGTGGGTGGGTGAGTGTGGGTGGGTGGCCGGGTAAGGGTGAGTGGGTGGCCGGGTATGCGTGAGTAGGTGGGTAGGGGCATATGGGTGTGACAAGGTGTATGAAATTAGCTGTCCATTTAGTAATTTTTGGTGCGTTTCCATATGAAACATGAAAAACATGAGTGGAGCCACCTGCAGCATTGCTCAACAAAAGAGGGATTTTTATTATTTTTTTTTCCTTACATAATTAAAAAGTGATGGGGCTATTAAATGACAAAATGATTCACACAACCCTACACTGAGATACGGATAAACTTATTTTGACACGTCGCACGTGACCCTACAAAAACATTTTAGGAGTTAATCCACTTACGTACGAAATTGAAATGTGGTCCAGCTACCACCTGCTCGATAAAACAGATGTGCTTTATTTATATACGTATCGAGGCAAGCACTCCCCACTTTTTTCGGAACACCGCTACAGTTGGTGGAGTCCAGCATGTGCATTAATATTCTTTGAAATATTCAAAAGCACGTTCCGTTTTTTTGGAACCCCTGGTGAGCTGTTCCTTCGAAAAATTCGATATTATTCCATTAAAATTTAGTAAAATTTAGAGACTCCAGAAAATTGCGGTTACCATTACCAATAATTCATAAAAACATAAAAAAGTGCCGTAAAATTTCGTAACTTTATTGGAAAAAAAAGAAATGGAAAAATTGGAGAGAATTTTAGAAAGAAAAGTTGAGTGTGACGAACTCTCGGTTTAGTTAAGAATCGGAACTAATGTACGTTTTAATAGTTTACTTCAAAAACTAAAATCAGTTTTAATGGTTTTATAAATCATTATCCCTGAATCGAGGATAATACGAGTATATATTCTCGACTTGGCAATATTGATATCTCCGAATCAAAGACATTATTCTTCCCGAATTGGAGATAGGTACATCCTGACAGTGCGTTTAGAAATGTATCGGAATTGTTATTATTAACTATTCATTCGGAAAAACGCGATTCGCGTATTTCCAACAGCCAATTGGGAAATATAATCACGATATATCTAGGAATCAAAATATCGTTGAATATTTTTTCCCCGAACTGAGGCTATTTTGAACCCGCAATAAATTTTTCTCCTGTGTTCTAAGTGAATTTTTCAGGTGTATCTTCTCATTTTGAAATCGTTAACTGAACTTTAGGTAAAAAAAACCTTCCGGTGTGTGTGTGGCTGGGTGTGCGGGTGGGTATGCGGGGGGGGGGGGGGTGGGTGGATGTATAAATCAAAGATCGGCCAGTTTCCGTTCAGACCGTCAGAGGTCAGACAGATTGGTTTTTTTTTTATTTAAAGACAGATTGGTTACACCAGTTTTTCTATGAATACCTCCAAGAGGATATAAAAACTAATTCGCAATTCAAACTGCTGAAACATACTCAAAAAAATTGAAATATGAATTGCACGCCTTTCTCATTACCGCCTATCCCATCGTCTATTAGCAGTGACACATTTCCACCCTCGTATACGGCAACAAATCGTTGCCCCATTCTCCGGGTGAACAATACCACAATAATTTATGGCCACAAGTCCCTATAGACCGCAATTTTGGACCTCCCCTGACGTCAATCGTTATAGGGATCATAACACCAGTTTGTCCGGGGATTTTCACCGGATCATCACCAGAAATTGCTTCTTTTTGTTCGGATAATCCTATAATATTTAGCTTGAACGATAATATCAATATCTGAAATTATATTTGCGGGTAATTTTTCATGGAAGTGACAGCCAGTAATGATATTTACTTGGAAAATGACAGTTCATTCGGAATCAAAAGAAAGTGCCAATAATTGAAATACTTTCATTCACTTGTTACATTTTTTTAAAAATGAAACTCACTTCATGAAAACGGCCCACTTGATCGAATGTAATTTCCGAAATAATCACACTTTTACATTATGCTTTTCATACAAAACTATGGTAATTTAATTTTTTATCCAACGTACTAGTCTCATTGTCCACATTATTGAGCCGATTTTGAATTCTAAAATGGAAGAAAGCTGATTCACATCAGTTGACTATATCTAATTCAATAAGAGTTTGACCCATCGACCAAATGGGCCCTTTTCAAGTGGATGGTCTGAGTATAGAGTCATATGTCGCCTAAGACCACCTGCAACCGGTTAAATAGAACTCTATTCTGCCGATAATCGTAACATCTAAAAAATGACAAGTTTGAGGATTCAATACCAGGAAATGTTTCGTTCAATTTTTTTCAGTTCTGACTCTTCTATCAGAAAATAAATCTCGAGTGGGTAAAACCGGACTCTTTTTGTTCAATAAGCGTACTGTTCGCTTACCTACGGTCGGTAAATCAGTCTTTCCGATAGCTGTAACGTTTTAGGAGCGAACCTATGATCTAAGTATGGGAAGAGTCCTAGTAGGGATTGAAGTTACATAATCCGTGTCGATCAAAGAGCCGCCTATTCATTTGCGGATCTAAAATTCACCCGAAAATATCCACTTCACCTATCCGATGCTCAATTTTGCCATTTGTTAATATCTCGAACCCACAATACCTACTTGACTATCTGGATCTTGGATATATTGAATGCCTGACTTGAATGTCGACAGTGGGCCCCCGGGCGGGCGTGCGAGGTACCCCATCGAATGGTAAGGGGAACCTCGATCATTAATTGCGTTAAATTAATTACCATGATTTTATGGGTTATTTAGAACAGGATATTATGGGATGGAGAACTTGGTTCCTGAATATTTTGTTGGAACGCCGAAATTCACCACTTTAGCCAGTTAGTTAGTTAATTAGTTAGTTTGCTAGTTAGTTAGTTAGTTAGTTAGTTAGTTAGTCATAGAAATGCGGAAAAAATGATAGGAAAAATAGTAGAAGCCAACTTGGCAGGTCAGGCACTCGATAGAACAGCCAGAAATAACTGAAATGAAGAAGTAATCAGAGCGGTTTAGTCCCTACTGACAGTCGATAAGACAGGGCCCTATATTTCCAACATTTTAGCATTTTCACAACAAATTACAAATAATTCCTAAATGATACTTCCGTTTTTTCACAAAGTTTGAAATGACCCCATGATTCTTTGACATAGATAAACTCGCACAGCTTATCCTTTGGGAAGTTGAGGTGTGATTTCGTGCTCCTGCAAAGTATACCGCAACAGAAAAAAATTTGAAGCAGCTTTGACAGAGTGCTACGTGTAGTGATGGAGAAGAATAGGCCAAATGAAGTCTACTGAATTTTCAGCACTCACACCACCATTTGGTCTATATATATATACACCACTGCTACGCTTCTATATAGCGTTCGCGATTTCTCTCGCCCTCAGACATTTTTACTCAACGTTGTTACGTTTCTGTCATTTTCAAAGATTTTCGTAGAAATTCATCTAAATTTCGTGAAATTTAGACTATTTTGTACAATTCTTTGATGCTTCGAACTGGTCAAATAGCAATTATCTGCAATCGGTAAAACAGAGCTCTATCTGGCCGAGAATTGCAACGTTATAGAACGCTTGCTCCAAATTGGAAAATTGAACGCTCTCATTTTCTCGGGGTCAATGATTACCATCATCTCCAACTTCGGACAATATATTGTTACTTCAGATGTCAAATTGTAATTAATCTGCGGTCGATAACGGAGCGGTCCCCTTCTCTAATGATGCAGAATTCATTGATTTATTCGCAGCCGAAAGAACAGAACTCTATGTGTTCGACAATTGTAACATTTTCACAACGAAATGCAGTGTCATAGCTCATGTCAGTGAAAAATGTGTTGGAAATTAAGTCATTATTCTTTACCCTGGATAAACTCCTACGATTTATCTTTTGAAATTTAAGGCGTGATTTCGTGTGCCAGCAGAGTATACCGCAGCAGAAAAACTTGAAGAAGCTTTGACAGGGTGTTACGTGTAGTGGTGAAGAAGAATGGGCCAAATGAAGCCTCCTAAATTTTCCCACACTCGCACAATCATTTGGCCTGTACATATATGCATCACTCCTAGGTCCTCCTCTGTAACATTCGCGAAATCTCTCACCCTCCGGCATTAAAACTCAACATTTGGCGCGTTCAAACACGCATTGGTTGAAATGGTGGAAAAGGAGGCCTATATATAGGAACTAGGTAGGGAGATAAGCCGACTGTGGGTGAAAGAAGGGCACAAACGAACGAGATTGAGGGGGATGGGGATGACGCAAAGTCAGTGCGGGCCAATGAACTGGCTGGGCATTGTCGAGGTGTTTGGGGCAGGCCACTAAAGGGGCGTGGCCAGAGGGAAACTGGAAATACTGTGAGCGACGAAAACACGGGGTGGTGGGGGGAGGAGGGCAAGTGTGCCCCGGGGTGTAATATCATACCGCTATGTGGATAAATAGACGCGCGAGATGGCTGGGTGACAGTATCCAATGCGCGAAAAGAGGAATGGGAAGACACAGGGACTAATGAAAAAGGAACGGAATTCTGGAGGCTACTTTCGGACAACTTTACCAATTTTTCATGGTCTTGAAATTTTGGCGATGTTCAATTTTTTTCTTTTGATTTAATGAGTGAGTAGTAGCGGTCATCCTGGTCTCCTTCCTGCAAATCCAAGGTTTTGGCTCCCTATGCGGGCCATCATCAGATGCACAAGGTGATGTCTATGTATGGAAAGAAATAAAATTAGGAAAACATTGCAAGTTCAATGTTCAATAAGATGATGCATAATATATGCATGTTTAAAATTTAGTTGTGACCGTAAATGGATATGGTGAAGGATGAAATGGACCTTTGAAAATTTCTCGTCGGTTTACAAATTCCCTCAAAAAAAAATTAAAAGTTTCAGGAATTTTCAAAACTTGGAAGATCCTATCAATTGTTAACATTTGGGAATTTTTTGAGCTTGAGAATTTCCTGAAATTTCAGAAACCTTGAAAGCGGTCTAATAATTTTTTACATTTTTAAACACACATTTCTAATTTTGATGTTTTTTTCTCGTCGGCTTTCTAGAATGTCAGTCATTTTTGAGTATTTGGAAATTCCACGGTCTCGACATTTTCTAATTTCCTTTGGCACCGACGTATTTACCACAGTGAATAGGAAAGCAATGACAACCACGCAATGTGTGATAAAGGAATAAATAGACGCGTGAGATCACTGGGTGACAATATCGAATGGTTTACCCGGAACAGGAGGATAAGAAGAAAAAAAAAGGAGAGACAAATAAAAAAGCAATGGCCAACAGGGCATTTGTGGAGATTACCTCGAGCAACAAGAACATATGATAAGAACTCCAGGATACAGCCTGAAGAAGCTGTGTGGACCATAATATCATCGATACAGGATTTATGTCACCAAAGCGTTCTCCGAAAAGTCTTCCAAAAGAAATCGTTACTTGAAATCAATATCGATCCTTTTTTTTAAACATAAAATTCAAAAGATAGAAAAAAACTCACAGACTCGAAAACTCCAAAAAATAAAAAGTTCAGAATTTTAAAAGTATCAAAAATTTTGAAAACTTTGCTAATTGCGGATAGTTTTAAAAATTCACATTCTTCCTCAATTTGCATTTTCAAAAAATACACAAAATTCCGCTAATTCAAATAATTTCGAAGATGAAAAAAATGCGCGCTTTTCGACATGGTAGACGCTTTGGTTTTTACACAATGCAAAAGCTGATACTTTGTAGTCGGCGCAGTCTTTAATTGCGTGTGGGTACACGAGCAATTAATGTCTTCAAACCTCAATTATTTGGCTAACAACTTTTTTTTCCTACAGAGAAAAGGTGAAATTGCTCGAGAGAAGGGAGCGAAGTCAGTGTATGGTACTAGAAAAAAAGAGAAAAAGCATATAGCAAACTTAGCGTTGAATTGTTCAATAGTCAAGGACGCGAAACAATGGGGATTTCGGAGGGTAACTCGAGAACAAAACTATCAAATAAAGTTTCGTGGTAAATGAGAAAATGAAATTGACTTAATAATTCGTCAATAGATCTTCCTCATTCGCCAGCGAACCAACAATTTTTTTTCAATTTATTTAGAGCTTTTGAATTTTCCAAAATGGTGGAGATTTTCAAAGAATGCTGAGTCGATTTATAAAATTTGACTTACTAATTCTTTGTTTTTTTTTTCTTTCAATTTTTTCAATTTCTTCTTCTCAATTTTTTTACAAGTTTCCAGAATCCAAAATCTTGGAAATTCCTTCCGATCTCAAAATTTGCATTATTGTAATAAATCTAAAAAAATCTCGAAATTTTGGCTTTGAAAATTTTGAAATGTATTTAAAATTTTATAAATTCTCCAGCTCGCCAGATTTCTTCAAATTGTCCAAATTATCAAAATTACTAAACAACTATATTTCTACCCCTTCACATTTCTACCCCGACTTTCGGCAGCCAACTAGCGCCATCTGTCCTCGCGCTTTGAACTTTCACACTACCCGAGCACGTTGTATCGATTTGATTGGTCGCTCCACACTCACTAATACCCCCAAACTCCGCTAGGAGTACTGTAAAACCACGTCAGTCCCAGCACCTCACAACAAATGCCTTGTCATTAAAAAAACCGGCTCAAAAATCGCCCAAAAAGCCCCTGAGAAGAAGCCCGCCAAAACAAAGTGCGCGAAAAAATTCAAAAATGTCGGACCTACGCGAATGGGTGAATTCCCTCCCAATATTTACGCGTTATTGGTTACTGAGCACAATTGCTCTATCACTGATTGGTAGATTTGGAATATTGTCACCGCACGTGTTAATTCTACTGTATGAACGTTTTATTCACAATTTTGAAATTTGGCGTGCAATAACAAGTTTGTTGTTCTATCCCCTAAACCCTCAGACTGGCTTTCATTTCATGATTAATTGTTATTTTTTGTATCGCTATTCCCTCAAATTGGAAAATGG
Organism: Asobara japonica; assembly: GCA_026005395.1. NCBI lineage: Eukaryota > Metazoa > Arthropoda > Insecta > Hymenoptera > Braconidae > Asobara > Asobara japonica. The sequence continues at coordinate 2,934,244 of BQMI01000393.1, forward strand.
AGAGTATGAGGGAAGACCAGCTGATTATGGATTTATGCTGTTGTTTAATTGGCTATGTTGTGTGGTCATTGGTTTAATTGGTAATTTACCACTGCTGATGGACCCCATGGTACTCAGTGTACTATATGTGTGGTGTCAACTCAATCAGGATGTTATTGTCAATTTTTGGTTTGGTAATTGAAACTTTTTTCATTAATTAATATGTTTGTATGTCTATTCCTAATATCTTGTTAACTCAAAAATTCAAAGACTATTTTCCATGAATGACAGAGTTGTTTCATCTCAAAATTAAATCTTTTGCTAAAGAGCAAAAAAGCACAAACGTTTTGTTGGTTAGAAGGCAAGGTTAACGACAGTAATTCATTAAAATCCTTCTATATAAATTTGTTTCTTCAAATTTGAGAAATATGTCTAGCACTTTGTAGACTATATCTTTGTTATAACTCAATTAGGATACTGATGTCAATTTCTGGTTGGCAGTTAAAATTTTGCTCCGTTTAAGTGACGTCCAATAGCATGTCACTGATATTTTTGAGTGGTCGATTGTAAGCAAATTCATAATTCATAATTCATAAAGATACAAAGTTCACTTACTGTACATCTCTACGTAATTTTAAATCCTAGAAAAACGCGAAATTGCTTTGCGACTCATTAAAAAAAATTCCAACGGTTTGGATTCTTGAGATTTCCGTAATTTTGGAAATTGAATAACAGTTCATTTTCAATAATGAAATTTAAGATAATGAGAAATAAAATGTTTACAAGGATCTGAATAAGCTTTCGAGGTTAATACATACGATTGTTCAATTAAGAATTTTTGAGTAAACAGTGTAACCATAGGATTTTGTTAGCATACAAAAGTTTTGGCTAACACAAAAAATGGAAAAACTATAAAATTGCAATGAGGCATTTTAATCAGATATCAAATTTCTGACATTTGTAACATACCTAAATATGAGAAATTGTCATCATGTTACAATTTTCAGGATTTTTTTGTTATTATTATTTTTTTTATTTTAGGATTTTGAAATTACAAAAATCTGTATTTATTGACACGCTTGAAATATCTGAAAAAAAATTAAAAATACACTTTTAAATTTCTAAAAAAAATCAAAAATTGCAATTTTTGGAATTTCCAAAAAAATAAAAAAATTACATTTTTTAAAATATGGTAGTGGTTACAAATTAAAAAACAAACTGCATAAATATGTCTAAATGATATATTTGGTATTCCAGGGACACAATTCAAAGCAATGTATCTTCCATGGGTTCTCGCTGGTTTCAACTTGATAATTTCTGGAGGAGGAATGCTGGAACTAATTGGCATTCTCGTGGGACATCTCTATTTCTTCCTAAAGTTCAAATATCCCCAGGAGTACGATGGTCCTGAGTTACTGAACACACCAAAAATCCTGGAACATTACTTCCCCCCACATAGGGGTAACGTCCATGGATTTGGCCAAAGTGCACCAAGAGCTGGAGGACAACCAACGACACATGGGAGAAATATGTTTGGTGGATACAATTGGGGGCAAGGCCAAACTCTCGGCCAATGAAGTTATTGATAGGTTTTTTTTTCTCCTTTCCTTCATGTGGATACATCTCTGATTACAATTTTAAGTCCATCTTCGATAATACCGAAACGCAAGGGTAATCTAAAGACTTCCAGAACTCCAAAACATGTTGGAACACTTTGAATTTCACAGGTTTTGGAACTCTGTAAATGATCAACTACTTCTGGAACTTGAGAATTCATAGAATATTATAGAGAAGCCTGAATAGTCAGTAAGGTTCCCAATGTTCCTAGAAATTTTTAGTGTGTGGAACTCTAAAATGTATAGAGAACTCTATATATTTTTAATGAGTTCTGAAACTCCTTAGAAATATACAAAGTAGTCCAGATTATTATCAAAGTCTCTCAAATTATTCAAGAGACTAGCAAATTTCCTAAAGCGTTTTCTGAAATTCTGGGAATGTTTCAAAACCCGAGTGTTTTGGATAAATATTCCATGATGTATTGGAACTTTGCTATCGCCAAACTCCTGTGATTTTTGAGGTTTCAGAACTCCCTAGAAATGTTTTCAGTGATATTCTGTAATATTTTATCAAGTTCTAAGCAAGATCTGAAAGTTCTGAATTCATTTTTGAACCTTTGAAATAGTATTTTAGAAAGCTTTGGAACTTTCTAAGAATTGTTAGAGTTCTACGATGGTCTTCTAAAATCCAGAGATGTATCCACGATGAAATCCTACGAATATATCAGGTGTAGATATAGTCCCTGTTTTTTTTGGTGATGTACTTTCAGTTTCCTTTTGGAAAGGGGTGAATGAAATTTGTGTAATTCTGAGATCAGTACTGTTCCATAGATTCAATAATTGCAATTGTAAATAATTGATCAAGTAAATAATTTCATTTGATTATTAATCATTTTTGTATTTCAATGAGAATACCAGTGTGGTGAAGTTGGGATAGCAAGTTTAATAAATAAGATGTGTGATGATTTCATGGTATTTTTAAGTAATCTATCAATTTAATTATGCATATTCATAGTTTATTTTTTCCCCCCAAATTTTTAAATAATTCGCAAATTAACCGAAGAAAATTCGAAAATTTAAAATATAGAATTTTTATGAAGTTTGCTTAGTTCGAAAAATTATCGTATTTTTCAAATTATAAATTCTAGGAAGTATTTGAAGATCTTGCAAATTATGTAATTAAAAAGCTTGTAAAATTAAACAAATGGCAAATTATCTTACCATCTCAGCACCTTTCAAAAGTATTAACGTTTGGTATATCATAAAGATAAAATTCAATTATTTTTGACTCGTTTGTCCAGACGGACAAAGTACTCAAAACCCTGAAAAGTATTTTCCTTCCTCGTTTCGAACAATAGATAACACATTGAGTATTTTTTTTGTAATATATTTTACCGAATCTACACTCTTTATACAGCAACATTATTTGTTATCTTAACTTCGTTTTAATTTACTTGGGGGGATTTTCTTTTGGTGGTGGTGGTATTACCACGTCCTCGGCTGTTGGGGCATCACGGAAATTCGGAAATTGTTCCCAAGGTGCTGACAATTCGAATCGACGGAACTCTTGGGCCAATTCAAGGGGCTCAGCAACAACACGCTTAACTTCATCATCGTATCGTACCTGAAATTACATATTTCGCAGTTTAATCATGATTAATTGAATTTCCTACAAAAATAAGAAATTTCAAATATCAAAAATATTTACACAAAAATTTAATGTAAAGACTTGAAAAATTCAAAAGTGTCGTAATAGTCTCTGCTACGATTCTGCAATATTTTTATATAACGAAACGAGCAAAATCATTTTTCAGACATTCAATTCGGTTTATTTGTTCACGAGATAAATCTCTAAAAAATTAACCTTTCATCAAGGATATTAATTGTACGAGTGGTTATAAAACACCAAAAATCTTCAACATTGTTTCATTTCTACACGACATCGTTCTGACCATATCAATTTTCGTTATATAAATATCAATTGTTGTATAAAAGAAAAAATGATTGAGGCAGCTTGGTCGATATAGAATGACGCATGTACCCCCAAAATTTTAAATCGATGTGAGAGCTTTTGCACGACAAAAATTTTGATCATAAACTTTTAAAATTGGGAGAAAAAAGTCGCAATTTCCAAGTTTGTGAGTTCCAAAAATTCAATTTTGAGGTACCTAAAGAAAACGAAAATATTGAGAATAATTTGACATAAAAGAAAAAAAAAACCGTCCATCGTTCATGAATATTACGAATACATTTTTGTTAGAACACTGATAAAAAAATTGACTGGCTCAAGGTTACCTCGATGAAGCCACTCAATGGGAAGTCTTTCCTGAGTGGATGTCCTTCGAACCCATAGTCAGTTAGAATTCTCCTCAGGTCTGGATGATCACTGAAAAATACCCCGTACATGTCCCAAACTTCTCGCTCGTACCAATTGGCAGATTTGAAAATTGAACAAGCAGAGTCCACTGGTGTCAACTCGTCAGTGTAAGACTTGACACGAATTCTAGTGTTGAATCTTATTGACAGCAGACAATAGATTAACTGAAAGCAAAAAAAAATGACCATATATGCAAGGACAAGAAAAATGCTGCCAATATTTGCAAAAAGTTTCGGAGTTCCATCTGAAATATTCTGGTATCGGTACAAAGTTCCTTCAGATCATAGAAAGTGAACAAAAATTCCATGAAGTTTCAGAGCCTTTGAAATTATAGCAGACTTTCAAGAAATTACAGAAAGTTCTGAAAAGTCTCCATAATTCTAGAACTTTGTGGAGTTCCAAAACTTTCCGAAACACTTCCAGAGGTCCAAGAATTCAACAGTATCGAAACAAATTCTTTGAGGGATTCAAAATCTTACACAATCTTTCGGATGTTTTCACGGAGTTCTAGAACGCTGAAGATCTATACAGTGAAAGCTTTTCTGAAAATTCCTCCTAGAATATTTCCAATAATTTCGAAGATTTCTCTCTGAAAAACTGCGTAGAGTTCGACAATATGTAGTTTCAAGGTGCCCAAACAAATTTGCAGAGTTCCAAAATCTAAAAAACTTCTTCCAAATTTCCAGGGAGGCCCGAAATTGTATAGAAACTACCAGAGTTTTTTTAGAGTTCTAGAACTCCGGATTTTTCGAAACTTGAAATTGAAACTCAAAAATGAACTTTGGATATCGTTCAAAATTCTCGAAGTTCTACGTTACAAACCTCAAATCGGTATCGCCTACTTGGCACATCTAGTGCGGTAATATCAACAAGTTGTGTGTATTGAGCATTCTGGTGATCTCTCAAAAAATTTAAAGTTGGCCTTATTCCTTCCGGAGCAATCAAAATTTCCAGTTCATCCCCTGCTGTGATTTGCACTTTTTGAACATACTTGGGAAGACACTCAGCAACATAGCGACCAAAATCTTTGACTTGATCAAGACTTGCGATTACTGGTTTTCGAATGGTCGCTGAAAGTTAAATTAATTTTGTTAAACAAATTGACGATTTGACAATCATTGACAATATTAGAAAAAAAAAACAATTTTGAAAAAATCAAATGGTTAAGAATGCTCATTCCGAACAAAACGTCAAGCATCTGAGTAATAAACACATGTTAATAATTTAAGAATGCGATAAAGTTGAGCGACAGAATAAATTTAAAAAAAAAGTAATTTAAGAAAATTCCAAGTGTCTGGAAATTTAAAAAAATGAAAACATCAGAAAATTTCAACTGTTGGAACATTTAATGATTTGGAGAATTGAGTAAATTCCGAAGTTTTTAGGAACAGTACAAATTTGCAATTTTAAAAAATTTAAAATGAAATATCAATTGCAAAGATCGAAGATTGAACATTTTGTAACAGTCGATCATTTCCCAAATTTCAAAAATTCCGAAAATTGAACATTTAAAATATTTCACTTTTTATTTATAAATAATATGCATTATAGTGAATATTTATTTTCAAATTTATTAATAATGCCAAGAAAAATTTTCAAAGTCTTTAAACTCATGAGCAAAAGTAGTAACAACTTGGCAAAAGTATGGAAAACTTGAAAACTTCAAACACTGTGACTTGTTTATTAGCCAATGAGGACTTTCCCGAAAACGTAAAAAATTCAATTGTGAATCTGTCCAATAGTTCTGCTCATCTATCCTAGATTTATGCACGCGCTTTTTAAACTCACGTTTTGTTTCTTCGGTATTCACAGTTGTTCCTTGGGGACATTTGAGAGTTGAGGCCAATGATATATAACCTATAAACAGCAACAAAGTGACAGTTATGTAATTAAACGGATAGTGTCAAATTTTGAGGGGAAATTTTGACAATTACGCTTTGGCAGAGATTGCAGGGAATTGCGGACAGCATTGCGCGCACTGTTGAGAATTATTGAAGCCATTGTTTGGTTTTTTGATTGTATGGTATCATACAATCGAGCAAACTTTCCAGACTTAGTGCGGCAATGAAAGTTTTGGGAGATAAAAGGGGAACACGGTTACCTACGGCCGATAAGACAATTTTCATCGTCTTTTGAAAGTTTTTCCATTTCAATTTTTGATTTTGAAATTTTTTACGATTTTTAACTACGAGAGTTATTTCTATTTTTGTGGAAATTTGGAAACTTCTTTGAATTCCTCAAAACCTTCAACTTATTTTCTCGAGTTCTGATTTTCTCGGGTATTTAAATTCGTAAACTGCTTGACACACCTACAGAAGCCTTATAAGCAAAGGTGTCAGCATCGTGTTAAAAGTCGGAAAAAGCGAATGTTTTTCATATTTGACACTTTTCATTTTCAGGGTCTTCCCCTAAATCGGGAAGTGAGGAAAATGCGGGAAATAATTAACAGACATCATTTTTGTTTTTTCTTTTTTATTTAATAATCACTAATTTATGTACATTTTTTCGAACCTACTTTTCCCGTTTATTACTCGCAGGATCGCTTTTATTTTGCCATATTATTAATATATTACTCTCAATACCAGCCCATGCGTGCAATGTGCGTGATAAACAATTTCAATGCAACATAAAAAGTATCTCGCATTATTTCCCTAGCAAAATTACAATATTTTTAAATTTTGCAGTGCCTAAATGATGAAGTACTCGAAGCAATTTCGTGAGATAGTTTTTCCGTTATTTTTTTCTTTTTTTTTTCATTTTCAGAATTTATTGAAATTTAATTGAGTACATCGTGGCTGGTCATGTTTTTTTCTTTTTCTCATAAACAAACATACTTATTAGCAATAAAAGAAAACAATAATAAGGAACTATTGATGTTCCCCACATGACCGAGGATTTGCAAATCCCCTCAATTTCGATAATTAATGTTCATTAATGAGTCAATAACATTACAACGAATGCCGTTAACGAGAGGCCATTCAGTTGATATTTTGTTTTATCATAATTTGTTAATTGTAAAAAATCTAAATGTACCACACACTAACGTATGCTTACATATGTTCTTTTGGTATTTAATTTTTCAATGGAGAAAGCCCGTACTTGATTTCGCGGAAAATACTTTTATCGATTGCACCAAGGAACGCTGGTTAAGTTTTTTTTCAGTGTTTTTTACGCGAATACATTCACAAGTTCCATTCCAAGAACGTTCGATAGAAAAGTTCCGATCAAGTTCCGAAACAATTAGAACGTTTTAATGTTCCGGAACTCCAGAAATCTCGGAATTATTATAGAACGTTGTAAACGAGAGTCCAGAACGGTGTAGAACTCCGGAACTTTTCGAGTTCTCGAGACATTCAATGACATTTGTTCACAGGTTTCAGAACTATGAAAACTTCTTAGAAAGTCTCTAAAATCTTTTGGAGTTCTTCTTTTTCAGAGCCTTTCAGAAATGTTGGAAAAAAAGTAGTGGAACTTCGTAATTTTTTTTAGAACGGTGTCAAACCCCAGAAAGTTCTCGATTATCTTAGAGCTTTCTGGAACTTTCTGCAGTATATTAGACGATTCCCTCAAATTCTGAAACTCCCAAGGAGTTCTGGACCTCCGAGAGAGTTCTGCACCGTAAAATTTTCTTCAATGTGTATTGATCAAAATAAAGTTGTGGAACTCTATGAAATTTGTTCAGACTTTTCGGAGTAGTTCTGGAACTCTGTAATTATTTATGTCGTTTGGAACTCCATAAAACTTTCTAAAGAAAATTAGGACAATTCTTGAACACCTGAAACAAATTATGTGCGTATCCGCGTAAAAATTACATGAATATATCAGATGTAGATATATTGTCATTTTTTTTGTGTGAGCGAGCGACTAAAATATTTGCGCAAGATCATCATTAGAGACCATTTTTATTCGCGTTAATTTGGTATTTATCATTAATGCTTCTGGGCTAACATCATACGAGTGGTTTACGCGATATCATCGCTATCTAGTTAAGTTATATCGCTCATGATCCATTTTAATTGAGACTGTACAATGTAAAATATAATTCCCGTTCTAGCTATGGCGAGCCTAGGGTATACGCCTGAGCTGTATGATTTTATTACTCGGTTTTTTTTCTCTGACAAGTGGAAACCATTGTGCCGCCTTACGGATGCATCCAGTGGGACAATTCAACGACAGACGATACTCTGTTTTTCGAATCTTCGAAACATTCAGGAATTTCAAAACTTTTTGAGCATTAGAAGAGGATGGCCAAATTCTGAGAATTCAAAAATGAAGGATCTCTTCAGTTTTGGAAATTACATGATGTTTAACAAATTTTGAAAATTTCAAACATGATGAAATTTTTAATTTCGAAAATTTTGAAAATTTCCAATATTTCCAAAATCTCCAAAATTCCCAAAATCTGCGAAATTTTGAAAATTTCAAAAATCTCAAACCTTTCAAAAATGTCGCAAATTTAAAAATTTCAAAAACGTTGAGATTCTGAAAAATTTCCATTAATTTCCAAAAGTTTGGAGGTTTGAAAAATGCAGAGATTTTAAAACATTTGCATTGTGAAATTTTGAAACAAATGGAAAAAAAATCTAAAATTGGAAATTAAAAAAATTCGGAAAAAATTCAAATGCCGGAAATTTCGAAAATCGGAAAAAAGGCGGCGATTTCACAGGTTTCTCTCTAATCGTGTACTTCACCACCACCCCGCACTTCCGTTTCCCCCTCAAATTCTCTAGTTTGTGTCATTTCGCGGTCCATGATACACTCAATTACAATTTAAATTCATTAAGTTGAGAGTAACAATTTTTTTGTCGCATTTTCTTCACTTTTTTTAAAATATGCCCTTATGTAATCGCTTGTAGATTAACTTTTGGTATAGAAGTGTTAATTAAATAGCTTAAGTATAAACGTTAGTCATTCAGTACATTGAAGGATATGCAGATAAGAGGTAGGGGGCAGTGTAAACGATATGCGTAAATATTCGTTCATTTTTTTTTCAATTTTATATTTTGTATTTTCCTGCACTAATTCAAGTTCAACTATTCAACGATATCGTTGAAACTGCCCTACATTACATTTTTTTTCTCAATTAGTTAGCCACATAATTACGCAAATGTTGACATTGATTTGAGAAAATTGTTATGAAATACTTTGCGTGCATAAAGAAAAATGATAAATTTACAGAATTTCATTAGTCATTGGTTAATTTGGGATGGTTAAATACGTCGGCACTTTGATCTTATTTTTTATGACAATTTTTGAGTATTCAGCCATTCACCACAATTGCCTTGAAAATTTTGAAAAAAATTGTCTAACCAAAAAAGTTCGTCATGACTTTCTCCAGAATTCTAGATTTGATGTGAATATATGTGATTTTTCAGAGTACGTAATTGAAAAAAATAGTTTCATAGAAATGTCACGTGGTTGACGAGTCCGGGCGCCGCCATCTTGGTATAATGCTCACAATATGGCGGCTCCCGTATCTGCGCATCAGTTCACCTTTTCAATTGTTTTTTTACAATTATGCCTCTTGCTTAAACTCATATTAAGTCCGTTAATTCTGTGATCGTAAATTGAACCATTCTTTTGAGCGGTTTTTTGCATTTATTCATTCTGATTTAGTGGAGAATTCAGGGGAGCAAAGTTTTTGTATATTGATGGTGTACTTTCAACGACCCTCAAAAATGAAGGGACAATTTTGTTTGTAGGATGAACTGATTGAATATTTATACTTTTCATTATACGCATATCAGAAAAATATTGGTGTTGTTGAATGAAATTTACATCAACAAAAGTATGTTGTCCCTAAGAGTACCAATTTGGCGTAATTTGTTCTTCATCGTTAAAAGAAGGGTTCAAAAAATGTTTTTACGCTTAGATAATAACGTAATTTTACCATATAAATTGTTGAAATATTCATTTAAACTGTTGAAATATCCCTTTTTTCATTATCACGTACATAAAAAAAAATAACGATCTCTTCAACAAATTACTTGAAAATCTAGGAAATTAATGACAAATAAATATTTCAAGTTCTGAAAAATTTATAGTAAATTTTTTGGAATTTTTCAAAACTACGATGGTAATGGCTGTCTAGAAATTAAATTATTCAGAACGTAATTTCAGGAAAAAACGTGAGATATGTGTCTGTTTATAGCAAATATACTTTTTACAGATATTTATATTGATAAAAATCCTAAGTGCAGTTCTTTAGAACGAGTGTAAATAGTGGTAATAATTAATTTTTGAAATTTTTTAAATGATGAAATTTTAAGAATGTTTTAAGGAGAGATTTAATGAAATTCAATTTTCATGTCGATAAAGATGATAAATGAATAAGTATTTGTGGAGTTTTAGAGCGAAATGTTAGCACCTCGGTTATTTGAAAAAAAATCTGAGCAATAATCACCGCAATGGAATTTTTAACTAGTATTTATAGTAATTCTGGGTTCAACAAAATTTGTCACTCACGCATTCTAGCACTTTTCGAAAAATCATAGCAATGATAACAATTGTAGAGTTGTGGGAGTGGAATAACTGGTTAATCTTTTTGCACTCAATTTCTCATTTTTATTCCTGTCTATACTGGAATTTACGGGTTGCAAATTAGAATCGTCGATTGTTGGTTAATTGAGTATTAACGAATAATTACATCTAACAAAATTGGGCACCAAATTTTTTTGCGACAAAAGTGAAACTTATTTTTGACAATGTTCGAAATTTCACTGAAACTATTTAGAAAATCCGAGACTTATAGAGTTTGTGGAATTTCCTCACATTTGTAAATTTTCGCAATTTCACAAAATTCTGTCGAAATAATAAAAACTATAAAAATAAAAAAAATCGATTGCTCCTGAGTTTTACGAAAAGAATAAAATTAAAAAGTAACAAGATTAAAATTTCAAATTGGACAAAGTAAAAAAAAAATTTTAGTTCGAAAAACTGGAGGCAATGAACAATTAATTGACATTTCCCCTTTTCCATTGTGAAAAATTAAAATTGCAAGAAATTACAAAATGTTTGAAATTTCGTGATTACAAAAAATAAAATAGAAATGACAAAAATCCCGCAAATTTGAATAACAAGTGATAAACCACGAAAAAAATGGTCTAGTGAAAAAAGTGATTTTTTTTCAATTACAAAATCCCATAATTTTTGTGAAATTGCAAATTTGTAAAAACTTCCCGAATTTCATGGGCCTAATCGAAAAAAACTTGAACGGGGAGCAGTTAAGAAAATGGGAAACATTTCATAGTTTCATTCCTGTCACATGACCCTGTGCCCTGAATTTTCAAATAATAAATTATCCTCCAGTATTTGTTCACAAGATCAGTGCTGTAGTGTTTAGCTTCGAAACGAGGAATAGTTAACTTCATTTTTCACATTATAACACGTTATCAACTAATTATTGGCAATACTGTGTCCAAACCCTGTGTTGTGTGTATGTCATAAGCATATACTGCACACCCTGAAATAATTCTCACCAAACAACAAATTATTTTCAATTTCACCTAAAACATGAACAAAAGGAGAACGAAAACAATTCAATATTTCAATTCATGTGCCACAACTATCATATACAAATTCGATTAATCGAATTCCGTGAATTTAGTAACAAATAAATTCCATTGGAATTTTTTTGCCATTTACTTGCCTTCGTTTATCAATGCAAATACTTCCATGTCTATTTTTCTCGACCGTATTTTATTCTGCTTCCATGAATTATTACGGGACATTAATATCGGTAAAATAGCTCAATTTTTTAAAATGAACACTACGTGAACGTTTTTTTGGGTCCAAGCAGAAAGTTTTTGCATTTCCAATATCTCCATTTCGAGTTATATTAATAGAAGAAAATGTAAAATTAGTAAAAAACGCAGAAGAACGGCCATTGCCAAATGAAAAGGTGAAGAAAATTTGTTACAATATTTCCGCACAAATCCCCAGAAAAAAAATATACTCATTAGCTTAACGAAATGGTTCAGTTCATATTTACGGATTGAAAACAGTTGAAACGAATTTGAAAAAGTTAAATGGACGAAAAAATAGTTTGAAAATGCGAGCTGAGTGAAATATGTGTGCGCCGCCATTTTGTGAGTTGAGGCAGAGTCAGCTAACCAAGATGGCGGTGCAAATACTTCGCGTGTCGCTTGCCCATTGAAATACGCTCAGACACCGAATGAAAAAAAAAAATTTCTCTTCGAGTGTTCAGAAATTAAATTGAAACCTGGAGATGATTGCTGAGAGGAACCAAAGCGTAGAGTTCGTCTTTAAACCAATTGTTTAAGCTTCCATTGACCTTTAACCGATAATAATGTACCGCAATAATCTAACATTTTCTACTAATAATTTTTGTTTTCCGTTCACATCAATAATAAATCCCCTATGAATTTAATAAACAATTTACACATATAACGTAAGTTATAATTATTTATATATATTTATATTTTTCTATACAACAATAAGTTATTAGCATATTTACTTAAAGTAAACGCATACGTGCTAATCGTTACTTTCGTTCAACCATCATCATCAATTCACACTATTATTAATTCTGCTTTTGCCGATAAAAATCGGCAAAAATTTTGAATTAATCGGTTGAAAACAGTCCGCCTTGTTGGTAAGTTTTACGGTTTATTTTTTTCTTGTCCTTTTTTTTTACTCACTATTACATATTTCATTTTTGGTAAAACATTGCTTAAACTGAAATTCTCATTCAATCTTCACATATACAATCATTTTCACACGAACAAAAAAACTCCGGTTGTTCTCTCATTTTTTCTTGCGTTATTCACTTATTCCTTTTTTTAAAGTTTTTTTTTCTAACACAGTCAGTCTTGGCTTGCCTCAATTCATTTTTTCTAATGGACGGCGGACGATCCACTTTCGAAAAGCGCCACTAAATAATTCTACATTGTAATACGTGTGCTGCATCATTTCCTGATAATACTCGTTGATTGTGATCGCCCGTCCATTAGCGACCCCTATATATAGAAAATATGGCAGATTTCTTAAAGTCCTTACATGCACCGTCAACTTTATAAGAATTGTAATTTTTTATTTTTTAAAGGAATCCTTGTAATTTATGAAAATTATAACAGAAAATAACAAATGAGTTGAATTATTTTACATAAAATAAGAAAATTAATTCTCGCAAGTCATCTGATTAATTTACAACACTTGATGTGTGATCAATAGATCGAAAAAGTGGGAAATTCTGCGTAGAAAGGCGGACCAGTAGCGCAACGGCAAAACGGTGAACCCTCAAGTGATAATGCAATTTTAAACAACACAGAAATTGCTACATAAACTTCATCGTCAATTCACAGTATTTCAACTATAAATCTCCATTAAATGTCGTTTGCATAAATAAATAAAAAATACCGACATTTAAACGTAGTTGAGCGTTGATGAGGTGATGGACTTTTGGAGGTTACACATGGGAACTTGCAATACGACTCTTTTTTCATTAAATATCTTTCATCTCTAGCTTTATATAAGAAAAATGAGATGATAGCTTTTTCCTATATAAAGCTGAGAAGGAGCACAATGTTTTCCCGATTTTTATTGACATCAGTTAAATCAAAACTTGAAAAAATCGAAATGCGACAGCGCTCTCCCGGCCACTCGCGGATTCAAATCAAATTACATATTGCGGTCTTGTTGAATATCTCGAAATGTATGGATTACGAAACGAAATGTTTTAATACAAATTTGTAGGTCTTATTCTGATCTACAAAAAAGGTTCTCATAAAAATATCTTTTTCCACTTCCAAATTACGAAATGCCGGGTGGTGAGTAAATTAGAGCCACATTTTTTTTAACCCTTTAAACGTTTGGCTTCGCAGATGTCGCTTCGACTTGATTTTTGAGGTGTATGTCAATTTTTCCGGGTTTCTCTCCGTGGTCTTTGTGAAGAATTGTGAGTAAATTCAGCTCAAAGAAGTCTATTGTCTGATTGGAAAAATACAATAATTTTGGTTACAGATTTAATTTGAAAATAGTTATGTTTTACTAATCTTGTGTTACTCCAATATTGTATAAAACTTGTGATTGATCATCTATCATTTCCGGATTTCCCATGCGAGGGGTTCGGTATAGTCTGTAAATATGTGGAAATCAAAATTATGGAAATGCTTAGCAACGTTTAATAAAAAAAATACAATTTTTTTTTATGGAAAGAAAGTTGTTATTGTTTTAAAAAATCACGATAATTATTTTATTTACGGACTTTATGGAGTACATACTTTTTGACATGTTCTCGGAAAGATTCAAACTTGACTTGTCAATGAAACAAACATGTTACAGCCATGAAATTCTATTCAGAAATTATTCAATTTCACATCGTTAGACTGCCACACTAGCGCAGTGGCAATTATCCCGTAACTAAATAAAGATAAACGTACTTTGACAAAAACATTCTCGCTAGGCCAGAGCAAGAGCTGCAAATGTGTATTCGACGAAATTTCTATATGATTCTTAGATTTTTAAATATTCAACAAAAACTGATGTCAGCAGAATATTTCCTCAAATTTTAGTTTCCTCAAGTTTTACCGCTTCACCACTGAACCGAAGTTTACAATCACATTTTACGATCTCGGAGTCCCGAAAAAATCACAAATATTACGAATAATTCGGCCTAGAGGTCAAGTTATTAGTAAAATTCCCCGATCTTGATCTGAGCAAAGTTTCACTTGCAAACATTGCCACTTTATAATGACATAGACTTCGTATAATGTCGCACTTTCCCATAAAAAAAAAATCGAAGAAGCAATTGCACAACTTGCAATTGCTCCATAAAATAATCCTCTTTACTTCCAACCTGATTTTTTTTAGTTCATAATTCGGATTGATTCAGTCATATCAGCAACCACATGGTAAACTAGGATGAGTGCTTAGCCAGTCTTCGACGCATAACTCGAAAACAACCGAATATATGTGATATTTGATAATACCCTTTTTTATAAAACACGTTTTACCCTACAAAAAAGTTTACACAAAATAGTCGCTGTGTCCCTTCGATTTCGAGTTATTTCGTTTAAGGGATTCTGTGCAAATGCACTTATCGCAGTTTACTACTCTGTCACTGGTATCGTACTTGAACCAAGTACGAAGTATGCTGGAATCACATGATCCGAGGACAGAATTTAGAAGCCTCCAAATCATTGGCCCCAATGATCCAGATTTCAGCTCAGCAGAAAAATTCGACTTGTCAATGTCAGGATATTTGGAAAAATCTGCCATAGTTTTTCTCCATTTTAAAACTCTAGACGTACCACTCTTTGATGTCCTTTAATTCACGTTTTTTACCATTTTTACTTGTATTTGTTCCAGCCTTCAAGGCACCATTGTAGGGTTGATCTGAGCCCGCGGCACCCAATAACGCTGCATTTGGATCCTGACAGAAGTTCTTGGTTTCATCGATCTTATAGTTGGTATCGGGACGATTTTTGAACTTCAGGATGAGAAGAATTATGAGAATAATTGCTATCAGTGCTCCCGCAATTATAACGATTATCAGGGCTGTATGTTTAGCGGCTTCTGTGTGTATGCTTGGAACCGTCGTTGGATACTTTCGATTTATGGGCGGCGGGGTGTAAGGTTCCGAATGATACGGCGGCAGTTCTGTCATTCTTGTTGCTATTGTTGTTGTTGTTGTTGTTGTCGTGGTTGTTGTAGGTGTTGTTGCACTTGTTGTACTCTCCGTTACAGTCGTACTGAAAAAAATTGGCAATATTAGACGGTTGTGTCAACTTTTCGTTCGAGTTCCAACGCAATTCAGTTTGTTAGGACAATGTTTGGCGTTTTCAAGCTCTTTGGGGTTTTAGACCTTTCGGGGGCTTTGCAGCAAAACCTTTGCGGTTCGATTTAATATATATGTGTCATGTCATGGAATTATGTGACCTACTTCCGTTGCCTCGGAGACTTTTGAAAATTTTGAAAATACCGCAGGTTGTTATTTTCCTGACTTATAAATTTTACAATCACTATTTTATAAATTATGAACAGGTGTGAGAGCATTCCAGCTGTTTCATATGTAACGTGAAATACGGCGAGATCACGTGACTGTAATTGCTTAAGAAATTAATTTACATTTTTGCGATTACTAACTCGCGAAATAAAAAAATTGATATTTCCGGGTGAATTATCTGACATGATTTTTAGGCATGAATTGCCTAGAACCAAAATTAAGATTGGAATTAATTTTAATTCTATTATCAGAATCAAAAATGAAGTAACATAAAATATAAATTTTTCTTTGCCATGGAAAATCAATAACGGATGTGGCATAATTTTCATCACTTTTAACAACACCCAATTGAATCCTGGAGTTCCAAAAACCCCAGTTTTAAAGAAAAGCACGTGACTGGAATTGGTTCAAAAATGGATTTTCCAAAATAAAAATTTTTAAAACCACCAGAATCGATATTGTCACAACTTGAAAATTCCAAAATCACTATTTTTGAATTTGCGAGAAATTACGACACCGATTCAGCTGTTGCATATGCCATCTACTTGAAGAGAAAAAACACGTGATGCGAATTGGTCCATAGAATTTCTAAGAGCAAAATTAAAAAAAAAATTAAAAACCACCAAATTAATGTTTTGACAACTTTCCAAACCCACAATTGTTGAAGTTGAGAAAAATAATGAGAGCGTTCCAGCTGTTGCATATGTGACATAAAATTGCGAATAAAAATGACGTGACTGAAATGTGTTCACAAATCAATGGAATTATTTTTAGCAATAAAGTCATGTATTAAAATACCTGCTGTGCGTAGATTCAATTTCAGTGCTGGTTGCATTATTCTGGGTAAATGTCGTGGCTATTGTACCACGAGAAACAGATGTAGAGCCTGTTGATGCTTGTGTGTTTGTATGGCTCGACGATATTTCACGTTGCGTTGTGTATGTCACCGAGCTCGAATCTGAAAATTGATTTTTTTAGAATTTTAGAATTTTTTTTACACTCGGGGGATGTTGACGAATTTTGTACTTTTAATGGAGGGATGAATACCATCATCTGTTTAATATCTAAATGGGTTTTTCTCATGTTGGTAGGGGTAACAAGAGAAATATACACGCGTGCGTAGGTGATCCCAGGGACGTATCTAAAGCTAACAGATGATGAAACATTTTATTTTTGGCCCGAGATCAAAATCCGGACGATTTTTCCGCACAATTCAGACACTCGGAGGGGACTGAAATCAGGCACGTTGTAGTTGATAGGGTCAATACCTGATGCTGTATGGTATATCGGCTCTTTTAATTGTTTTTATATGGAGCTTGTATTCGAAATTGCATAGCTGTTTTAATATTAAAATTTTTGAGAGTTTCAAAGTTTTCGAATTTTTTTATATTGTTTTTTACTTTTTTGAAATTCGTGAGATTTTTTAAATTGGTTCAAATTTTGAAATGCTTAACATTTTTTAAAGTTTGAAGGTTCTCGTATTTTTTCGATTGTCGAATTTTTTAAAATCTTGAAAACTCAAAAAATTTTATAAATGCTTGACTTTTTGGGAATTTTGAAAAGTGGAAATTTTTGAACACGTTGCAAATTTTTCAAATTTGTGGAATCCAAATTTGGATTGTTTTTTTCATTTCTTCAAGTTAAGAAAAATTAGATTAAACAAAATTTGAACCATTGAAGTGTTGCAAGTTTGAAACATTTTCAAATTTTTTCATCTTTTGTAAATCCTCAGATTATGAGTAAATGAAAAAGATCCATTATACTCAGTGAGTTCCCTATGATATATTTACCGAATTATCGATTGTGAATTTGTTTTGTAAATTACTATCTGACTGTGGAACAATCTGATCCGAAATTGAACAATCCTCAAAGCCGGATCTTGAGTGAAAAAGCAAGTTTTATGGACACAGCAAGTTGCAAAAGCAAACTGCTTGGGAGGAATCGATATTTGTGTTGGCAAGCCGAGAGCCAGGGGAAAACCTTGCACGTGGTATCGATCCAGCTAAAAGGACATTTTACGAGGAACAAGTGGGGAGGAGAAAAAATTACAGACCATCTATGCGCGACTAAGTAGGTGGAGTGGGGCGGAGGAGGGGGGGGGGGGTACTTTCCATAATTTATTTTAAATTTCGTCAATTTTTGCAATCTTTCACTTTTTAAATCTCCGATTTGTAAAAAAAATTCTAAAATTTCAAATGTCTTCTCATTTCCAAAACTTGAAATTTCCAATTTTTCTTTTTTAACTTTTCAAATTTATTATGATCTTTTTTTTTTACAAATTTGGGAAATTGCGCAATTTTTTAACACTCCTAAAATTGTAGTCTGTCCTTAAATGATTTACACAAGATAAATACTGACCAGTGACAGAAGTTACTATGACTCCGTCTGTAGTACCTGGATCACCAGATCCCTCCTCACAGTCCTCCTCATCATCACAGGATGGCCGTTCTTGAATATTCTCCTTTTTGGGTTTCGCAGTAGCTGGTAATCTCGTGGGTGCCACATACACAGGAGTTATCAAGTCATCTGTGCGAAAATAAAATTTGTTGTTGTTAACTTGTATGACTTCACGGAAACATTCGAGTATAGTCAGAAAAAAACAGACAGTTATAAACGACCCATGTAATAATGGTAAAAGTCATGGTGCCATGTCCTCTGAACAAGTCATGATAACATGTCCTCTGGACAAATCATGATAACATGTCCTCTGGACAAGTCATGATAACATGTCCTGTGGACAAGTCTTAGGCATATGTCCTCTGGACAAGTCTTGGGGACATGTCCTCTGGACAATTCTTGGGGACATGTCCTCTGGACAAGTCTTGGGAACATGTCTTCTGGCCAAGCCATGAGAACATGTGTTCCCTAGGCAAGGATACGTCCTCCGGACGTCCGCTGCATCATCCTAAACTACATAAAGTCTTCAATAGTTTTGACTGTTTATGACATCAAAAGACTGGTCGATCACTAGGAAAAACGAGGTAACAGGGGTACGTCCCTTAAAATCAAGGGAGGGAGCACTCATCTTCATAACAACTTCATTGTAGCAACTTTATTTGCCTACAAAAAGTTCCTCATGGAATCCTCTGTATCTCTTCTGACTTTTGAGATGTTCGGCAGAAAACTAGTCTCGGCAGACCAGTAACTCAGTAAAAAATAACGATAGGAGGGCAATCTGTTCAGAATTTTGTTCACTATTGTTCACAATGCCTTCTCCCACAAATTTACAATTGCGAGAACTTGGAAGTCCAAAATTCTTGGTGGGGCTCGCCATTTTTTCCCATTCCGGGGGGAAAATTCTGTTCAGCTAGATTGAAATGGTGCAAGAGTAATGAGGTTTTCGGCAGGAAGCGAATGTATTGATCCATCTGCCCTCACTCTAAATAAAATATCCAATTGTGCCGGTAATTCTATCCAACCTCTTCAAATATTCATCATTCATTCTCAATTTGAATGATAATTCTGCATTTCCGAAGGACAGATTATGGAAATTAAGGGGGAAATTTGACTAACTACATCTTTTATTTTTATACCAAAATCACATTTTGTGGTATCAATATTGGTTGCACAAGTGGTACCTAATGGACAACCAGTTTTCAATTTCTTTTAGCTGGTTAAAAAAAACGACAATTACGATGGTATAGGCTTCTTTTTCAATCATCGCATATTTACAACAACCATTTTTAAAACCACCTGAAAATAGGTATGACGTCACGAAGGCATCCAATCGAAGGTATAGACCGCGCGACTCTTGTGACGTCACCAATGACAAACTTCCGGTTTGAAATTGGCAAACATTTTAAGACTCATTCAAAAATTTCGAATTTCAGGGGAAGTGGTACTTCATTTGTAATGACTCCGCTTATGGGGTTCTTCCGTGAAGCTGCGCTGCATGTAAGTTTCCTATTGGTGTAATCGAGGTGTCTCGAGAGGCGCTTCATCGATTTCTAATTGGTTAATTGATAGACGTGAAGTTGGTTGGCTTTCGCGCGCGAATTTTAAAATTAGCGGCGTGCGCAATTTAAAATTAGCGGCGCGCGCAATTCAAAATTAGCGGCGCGCGAAATTCAAAATGAGGGGGGCGCAAAACTCAAAATGAGCGGCGCGCAAAAGTCAAAATGAGGGGCGCGGAATTCAAAATTAGCAGCGCGCGAAATTCAAAATTAGCGGCGCGCAAAATTCAAAATGAGGAGCGCGGAATTCAAAATGAGGGGCGCGCGGAATTCAAAATGAGC
This sequence comes from Asobara japonica, assembly GCA_026005395.1. NCBI lineage: Eukaryota > Metazoa > Arthropoda > Insecta > Hymenoptera > Braconidae > Asobara > Asobara japonica. The sequence goes on from BQMI01000393.1 coordinate 2,954,356, forward strand.
GGCGCGCGAAATTCCAAATGAGCGGCGCGCAAAATTCAAAACGAGGGGCGCGCGAAATTCAAAATGAGCGGCGCCCGAAATTCAAAATTAGCGGCGCGTTGTATGATAAGGAATTAGGAATGGCGCGTATAACTATCAAAGCTGATAAATTATGTTGTTAATTGTAAATTAGTATATTAAAATAAATTGTAAATAAATATATGGAAAAGGATTGATTGAACGAAGATTTTTTGAACAAAGCGTTTTTGATTTTTTAGACGATTTGCCTTCATTCGGAGTTTTTTTTTGTAGGAATTTGCCGAGAGATGAAATTCTTCATTAATTCAGTTTTTAGTCAGTCGGACAAGATCGTTCATGCGGAGAGCAGGCCTGCTGAAGAGGTAGCTTGCGCAAGTGTGGAGGAAAGGGAGAGACCGATTGGAGAACCAACGGTACTTTATCTTTAGTGTGAGAGATCCCTAAATATGCAAATGAATTGAAGATACAACTGGGAACGCATGAGAGCGTAAAGGTAGTACGACATCCAGGGGGTTAACTAGATATGTATCAGGTCCTGAGCATAGGTCGGCTTTTCAAGGTCATGAGTAGGCCGCCTTAATCAAGGAGTTCATTGACCTCTATTGTCGGTGACCGTTTTTGAAATTTAAAAATTCTTTGAATATTTGAAATTTCAGAATTTTCGAGATTTTTTTTTTAATTTTAGGTAGGTTTCATATTCTATGAATTTTTACTTTTTTTTTGGAAATTGTCGGAATTTATCAAATGCCTACTTAGGAGATTTAGGGGAAATTTCAATAGAAAATTTTGATTACTTTGACAATTTTGAAAATGTTAATTTTTGTTATTATCAAAAATTTGGGGTTGTAATTTTTAGATTGGATTTGAAAACAGAGAATATAGGAAATGGAAAAGGATTCAATGGAAAAATTCTTCCCCTGGAGAATTAGAAAAAGTCAACCAAAAACGTGATTTTCCAAAAAATGGGAAATTTCAGCAAAGAAAATCGAAATTTAGAAAAGTAAAGAAAGCTTGAAGATTTGAGAAGTTTGGAAAACTGGAAAATTCGAGGAATTTAGGAAAGATGAATTTTTGAAAAATTCCAAAATTTGGACAATTTGAAACGAGAATTTTTTTTTAAAACACAAGAGTAGTCGCCAAAAGAATATCAAACAAATTTCTACAAACAAAAAAAAAATGGTGGTAAGCGTCGCCAAAGGCGACAGTGCCTTACCATTTATATGTGTATTCCGTCCTTGTCTAGGGGAGTGCTAAACGTCTCTCCTTTCATACTACACAACTGAGTGAGCCGACAGTTACTTTTATATACGTATTCATCAACAGATGGACCACATGCGAGAAGGTACATTTTCGATTATAACTTCAAAAGTACTTGACCTATCAAAGTGCAACCAACTGCACTAATCTTCAATTTCCAATGTGCAATTTTCCCTACAATTCTTAATCCCAAATTCACCGATATAATTTTTTACCTTTTGCCTTCGGATAACTAACGAAACTTCTGTTGGTAAGGTAGAAATTTATGGGAAGCAACTTGGCAAATACCTGTATTTGGATCGTAAATTGGTGTACAGTCTTCATCCTCATCATCTCCGGCGCACCCACTGCCCGCACCAGAAAATATGAGGTCGTCCATAACACCTGGCAAACCGGAAGCAGGTGTCTGCAAAATAACCATCATACATTGTGTATTACGGCGAAATTACATCGTTGAATAAATAATACGAAATAAGGATCTAGTCGCTCGTGTATGAGAATTCATATCCGAGTTCTGATATTTTCATTTTATGCAATCCTTGAAAAATTCGTATTTTCGTTAAGTTTTTAGATTGTAAAATTATTATTTTAGTCAATTAAACTTTTTGACATGGATATTTTTTATATTTCATTTCATAATAGGGGAAGTTATTGAAATGCCACCTATTAAAAAAAATGATTTTTTTTCAGACTCTACTGGGAACCTCGACTTCACAGCGCGTTTTCAATACAGTGAAATGGCATTTTCAAAGGTAGGGAATTCGAAGCTTGAACGATAAGATCAATCTTGGTCCAACCATAGATGCCGAAGCTTGGACTTCATAGCTTCGACATAGATTCATCCCGTGTATAATCCTAGATTAAACCAAGCTTAGTCATATCAAAGATATCGAAGCTTTGTTGGCCCAGCTTGTGCCAAGCTTGGCTCAATCTTAACGTCCCTAGCGTTGGTCCACAGGCAGAATCCAATCTACGTCAATATTGGATACATACATCCAAGCTTACTAGAATCATCCAAACCCAAGCTTCAGAAACCATGTTCAACTAAGCTTGGTCCAACCTCAATGTTCCCATCTTCGTTTGAACCAAGATAAATTTTGTAGCTTGGACCAACATTAATTTCGATGCTACGGCCACGAGAAACTTTGAAACTTGGACGAAACTCAATTTCGAGGCTCGTACCAAGATAAAGTCCGAAGCTTGAATGAAGATAAAGTTCGAAGCTTGTATTAGCCTAACCAAGCTAGGATGAACCTTATTCTCTAAGCTGGGATTGGTGTTCCTCCAGAGTTTTGCACAATATCAGATATTGGGAAAAATGAAAATTGATAAAATTGTCGTGAGAACATCGATGCAATGCTAAGCGCGAAAAGGGTGTTTTGTTAATTATGTCACCTGCTGCATGCGTTGCAGTGGGGCTGTTCGATCCAATAAACTTCCAGGTGGTAATGGTTGCACGTCTCCTCTGATAGTAATTACAACTCTATCCTGACTGGCAGCTGCTAACTCAAGTATCCTGGCTCCGTTCACCACTAATCCCGAGATAATTCCCAGATACGGCCGCTCGACCCTTCCTTTATTTCGATTCCATCGGCCACCAACCTGGATTGTCGATTGGCTATTGAATACTGTCAGTTGATTTCCTGAAACAATATGGTGAATTTTTTTTTATTAACATGACATGTACAAATTTCGAACACGACAAAATGCCGAAAATATTAACACAAAAGTCGAAAATCTTTGATAATTTCCGAAACTTTCATAATTTCAAAATTTTTTTCAGGTCCATCAATAGCACCAACAATTCTCAACACATCAAAACGTGTTTAAACGAAATTAAAAAATGGAAAAAATCGTCGACAACTTTTAAAATTTGCAACATTCCAAATTTTGCATTTTTCTCAATTTTTAGAAAATTCTTAAAATGTGGAGAATTTGCACATTTTGAAAATGAAAAATCTAGGGGTAGTTGACAAGTTGGAAAATTTCCAGATGCATTTTTTACAATCTTCTCTTGGGGAACCATTTTCAAGCAATTTCTTAGACCAAGTTTGCTACGTCCTAGCGAATTATGGGAATGAACTCCGACCTTCGGTATTTGGTTCGCGTTGTTGTTTGGACTCGTATTAGGGAACTATAGCAAAGTCCATGTTTTTCGAGCATCGCGCAACACTGACCAGACATCATGCGTGACCGTTCACTGGGTTTTTTACGAAGCGAGAAGGGCAGCCATTGGTGGCTTAGGGTCTGAAAGTTGTTAGTTCTGGAGACAGGCGAACATGTGGTCTTGGGGGAAATGCCGAAGACCCGTAAAAATACGGTACAACGAAACCCATCGCACGCGCCAACAGAAATAATTGAACACAAGCGGGGCAAAATGTGTCAAACTAATCACTCCCCGACTTCGCCATTTGCTCTAACAATTTTTTTTTTTTGACATTTCCGAAAAAAGAAACAAACAAAAATTGCCTGCCCAATTGCAAGCAAAAAGTTGTCATTTGTAAAGTAAGTAAATTCGCATAGATCGTGCAATACAGCATCTCGATCGGAGGAGTGGGTCATAAGAAATCGGCGATAAAATATTTCGACTATTCACACCCGCGCCCACAGACACACACACACCATATTGAAAATAGTTTCATAATGCTGAAATACGTGAAACGTGAAGCTTCGATGGAAATATACAAGGTTCGCTACTAGAAAATTTAAAGAAAATCGGTAAGCCCCACCCCAGAAATTACTGCAACACGCAAGATTTTTCATTGATTTTATCTCACTTTTAAACATTTGTTCTTCATTCTCTGGTTAACTCGATATTTATGCCCCACAAATATCGACAAATCCTATCTTATTTCTGAGTTCCAAGACCAAAGTTATTCATTAGCTGCTGATTTCGAAAAATCGATTTGTCCTTCATTTGAATCTCCACGTTTTTAGATATTTCCAAAAACTTCAGACGGCTTTACAAAAGAAGAGCTTTTGCATGTGCTCGCACAAGTGTGTGTGTGTGTGTATATATATATATATATATATGTATGTAATGTACTGAACATCTTTCGCCGCCGACTTCTCACGAATGATTCATCCGATCGAGACACTATATAGCGCCCTGGATAGGTCTTCAATAGGTCTAGAGCTGATCGCGCGCTAAAATCGACAAGTTATTAGTTTCTGAAAAATATTAAAAAATCGGTATTTTGAATGTACGTCAAGTATAAAGCCAATTTGCGGAAACATGGAGATGAGTTTTTCTCTTTAATACAGTTTCCTACGGAAAATATTCCACAACTAAATCACTAAATCGGCACGCAATCGGTATATACTTTTGATCGGTCGCGCTTGCTCGGCTCGCTGGTTATTTTTTTTCGTCTAGGATGGAATAGCAGCTTCCTCGAGAATATGTAAATCAACCGAATAGTGAGAATCAGGCCAGTATGCTAGGTGATGTAGTGGATGACCGTTAGCCGTTCCTCGATCGGAAAAATCGATATTCTGGTCATTTTTTGAATAGGGGAGTAGGACTTACAGGTCTAAACCCAGTCAAGCCTGTTCATAGAACCGGCACTCCCACTCTTTGCATTCGTCGATGGATACCGGACCGATTTGCCAACCAGACCGATCGGACAACCATACCGATCTTTCGAATTCTTCGTAACAATCCTCTTTTTTTTTTTAAGGTATTAATTGATTTATTACTTGTGTTGAAATTCCAACCATTTTTGACCAATGAAAAAATTGGAAATTCCGAAGGTTTCTATAATAAAATTGGTAAAGAAATTCCACAATTTTAGAATTGTTGAGGATTGATTTTTTTTTTAATGACATCAGTCAAGGATTGAAAAGATTGTATCCATTATTGAATGGTTAAAAAAACGGGAGAATCAGGAAAAATGGAAAAAATTCGGGGAAGTTCAGCTTATCTTTTAATTGTACCATTTATCAGTCAATTGTGACAAGCTTCGAAAAGTTTGTAATGTCAAAAATGTGGGAAAATAACGTTGGTCCATTGAAGGAAAAATTTGAAACTACATTTTTTTAGAGATTGCTCGAATTTTGAATAATTCAATTCTCAAATTCTCGGACAACCAAAACGTTCGAAGGTTCATAACGCAGATATCTCGAGTATTTCCAACATTCCAAATAAAAGAAAAAAATTCGATGAATTTCGTACGTTAACCAAAACTACTTTCCAAATATTTGACAATAAATCGAGGAATTTCATATATGTACAAATGTAAAAAGTGGAGAAAAAAATGACACCAATCATGCAGCAAAAGCTAACACTTTCGCAACAGGTGTCACAAAATTTTTAAGTTGTTAAACTTTTCAAAATTTTCAAAATCTTGAAACTCTTAAAAATTTTCAAAAATTTGAATATTTTCAAAATCTTTGGAATCTTCTGAATCTTTAGAATGTTCAAAATCTAAAAAATCTACAAATTGTTCAAAAACTTCAAACACTTTAAAATCTTCAAAATCTTCAAAATCTTCAAAATCTCCAAAATCTTCAAAATCTTCAAAATCTTCAAAATCTTCAAAATCTTCAAAATCTTCAAAATCCTCAAAATTTCCAAAATTTTCTATTTTACAAAACCAACGTCAAAAAAAAAATAAATAATGTAATCTTCACTAATGAGAGTCAAAAGAAACCTCATTTTCTTCCACTTGGGCTTGATGTCCATAAAAGCAAGATGTATATGCGCATAAGGAGTGAAGACAATAATTTAAAGTTTGCATCAAAGAAAAAATGAGTTCGTCTGACAGTGGTGTACCAGGCGAACAGGACTGCGGAGAAATCGAGTGAATGATGACAGTTGGACTGGAGTTTTCAGGCCTCTTTTTTATTGAGCCATTCTCCGCGGCTGGCTTACATGATACATGCCAACTTCGTTGGTCGAGCATAGTCACATTACCAGTGTGCTAGAAAGAACCAGTTGGTCGGTAACTTTTTTTTCTGCGGCTATTACGTATGTTGGGTGTTAGCACCTACTATACCAGCTAAGTTTTCTCTTTTTATTAACCAGCTACGTTACGGTCGTGAGCTATATGCAAGCATTGTTGGACACATTGGTATCCCGAGTGCTAACGGTTGAGGATGGTCCCGCTCACTCCCAATTTGAATGCAATTTACAAAAAAATCAAATTGCAAATTATAAATTTGAAATCCATGGCACATTGATAAACATGAACAATCTCTAATTAATATCAACAATTTCTAACATTTGATTCTGTTGGATTTTGTGAAAACTTATATTCAGTCAAAATACAACTACTATACTCATTACATGATCTTTAGGTAATTGTCTCCTCTACCATTTTTTGTTCCACTTTTCAACCCGTAACTCTTACAGGTTTTGGGTTACTTTGAAAGAACACGTTTTGGGGGGTAGTTATGAATTTGTTTGCAACCTTGCAGGTCGGGTGGCACTCCCAAATTTCTCAGATAGTCTTAGGTCCACGAAATATATTTTTGAAAAAAAAGCAGCCGGGCTGGCAAAAAAACGTATTTCAGTGCTCTACTGCCTGGATTATATCTCTATATTTGCTTATTACCTGCACGTCCGGAAGGGACGATGCTTTATGGTTCACTCCTGGACATGTAGGAAAAGTGGGAAAATACTTTCAATAAGTTTTAATAGCTGAGGCATGGTGAACCATAAGGACCATAAGACTCCAGTTAGGTCCCAGGTATAGAGTAACAATTGCAAAGGATTTAGTCGTTTCAATTAATCTTGTACAAATCTCTGTACAGTTCACACGTACCTTCTGACTAAGTAGAGCCAAGAATTTCAAAATAAATAGTCAAACTGGTTTTATATATCTTTGTTTCTTTCATTATGCAACCTCATAATCTAATATATTCTATAGATACCTGAGGCATTAGAATACTTAGCTCAACTTTTTCGAATATATTTTCGACAATGTCCTATAGTAAAAAGGGGAAACGAAAGAAACTATATATATATATCGAAATTATCGAAAAGCGTAAGGCCGAAACCGACGCGACACCGCAGTCAACGCGGCGGCAAAAGGAAATACGCATGCGCAACACGCGCCGCCAGACTCTTATAAAAAATTCGGCGGGAAAAAATCGTATATCGCTACTGCAGAGACGTTCAACAAATTTTTACGATTTTCACAATTTTAGAAACAGGAAATTTTTATCCATTTTCAAAATTACGCCCCACAATTCACTCTGCGCGCGTATACCATTTTACCCCACTTCCCCTAGCTTATAAGAAAAAAAGGTAATTCACGCAATTGCAATTCATGGCCGCGACAAGTGTCATTGACGCCGCGCATTCCAAAGTGAAGAAGTCCAATAAACTGTATCATTTTATTAGGGGAATAGAAGGTACTTCGAGATGGTCGTATCCCACATGCATCCTGTACCACAAAAAACTTGTTCAATCTATAGTACACGGTGCGTCGGTATCAATGCACGAAAATGTATGGAACTCCTCCATTGACTCGAACCAATAACTTACCGACGTTTTTCGACTCAGTTCTCGATATCTCCGGCCCTAATCAATTTAGAAAAACAGTCGAAAAACATAAAATGTGCATTACAATGTGGGCAACAATTGCTGTTATACACTTTTTTTTTATTTTCAACTGTTCTCGAAACGACCCCAAGCCTTTGAAATTGTAATGACGTGCGCACTGGAACTATTTCATTCAGATTCAATTCCAAGTTAAGGGGTCGCGCATATACACCCACACACATGTATCGAAAGGAAATGGTTTCACGCTAAATCGTGAATTGCGTTAGTGGCAATTAATGCGAGACATCAATTCTCCTCACCTCTCGCCGGAAAGTTCGTACTTTGCGGCCTAGGGCGGAAAGCGCGTAAAAGCCCTTCTTCTTGCGGAAAGTACTTCCTTTCCGGTCGTCGGGCACAAATGAACTTCCGGGGGGGGGGGGGGGGGCGAGTCAGAGTTGCAGGTATTTCAATAAAATTCCTTACTGTTCAAAATCATTTTTAGTGATTTCAGCAAACTCAGAAAATCTATGAACTCGCCGAGAAATATTTCAAAATTATGGACGTGCGGCATATTGCATATGTGTTTGTGCGTGTGAAATGATAAAGTGACATTTTGGTCCCGCGACTTTTCCATTTTTTGAGCAATTAGCTCTTGTGTGACATAATTTAAATTAATAAGTAAATTGCCAGGAGAGCATCGGCGTTACGCTAGTGGCACTGTGCACACAGCGCTACAAGTCCAAAAGTGGGTTAAGGTGGTGGGCTCCAGGTTCCCCGGCTAGAAGAGCAACGCATGTTTATGGGGAACAGGGGATGAGGAAGTAAATAGTCGAAATTTTTAACACCCGGAAATTTCCTCCCAAATTGTAGACAGTAAGTTAATATGACAAAAATTTATATGAGGCGGCGATGTCGCAAAGGGTGAAATATCTTCGATTTGGGGATAATACTTGACGGGATAGTTCAAGCATTCTCGAATTGGTCTATCCCTGCAGGGGGTTACACGTATGGAGCGCAAAGTATTTCCCATTATAAGATTCCTCTGGCGGAATCGGGATATTTTGAGCTTCCTCGAAGTGGATTCGGAAATTTGAATAAATTGAGATCGTATCTGTGTATATATACAAGTTTTTCATCTGTGACTTTAAAAACGCAAAAAATGTCAATTATCCATAACTTTCTACACTGATAGAAAATATGGCTGAAGTAAGAAAATCGTTATGTATTTTACTTTTGCGGAGTTTTATAATCACGAGTCCGGCCGCGCGCTGGCACGCGCATTTCCTTTTTTCGCCGCGATGGCTGGCGTCGCGTCGGTTCCGGTCTTACGCTTTTCGATAATTGCGATATATATTGATAGTTTCTTTGCTCTCTCTTTTTTACTATATACTAGTTCCTCGCCGGTGGCCACTACATGGCCGTATGCCTTTTCTTGTCTGTAGTCGAGTTCGATTCCGATTGTGTCAGCGATAATCGAGATTTTTTCTTCGACTTTCAACTTTTCGATCTCGATAATCGATTAATTTTTGTGCTCGGAGTTCTCAATTATTTATATAGACTAGTGCCTTTCCTTGTCTGTATCCACATTCGATTCGATTGCGTCATTGATAATCGATATTTTTTTTGGAGTTTTCGAATTCGATAATCGATTAATTTTTTTAGTCGAAGCTCTCAATTTTTACTATAGACTAGTCTCTTGCCGGTGGCCGCTACGCGGCCACATGCCTTTACTCGTCCGTGTTCTCGTTCGCTTTCGATTGTGTCATCGAGAGTCGAGATTTTTTTCTTCGACTTTCGAGTTCTCGAATTCGATAATCGATATATTTTTCTATTCGAAGCTCTCAATTATTTCTATAGACTAGTTCTTTGCCGTTTCTATTGAGTAAAGATGCCTTTACTTATCTGCATTCTCGTTCGATTGCGATTGTGTTATCGATAATCGAGATTTTTTCTTCGACTTTCGAGTTCTCGAATTCCATAATCGATTTATTTTCCTGGTCGAAGCTCTCAATTATTAATATAGATTTGTAAAATTTTGTTCGTATTTTTGTACAAGCATTGAATACTTGACAAAATTTTGTTGTTGTTTTTTCATTAAAACTATTCTAATTATCTCCATCAAAAATCTTGTACTGAGATGCGCTTCAATGCTGGATGCCTCATTGACTAAATTAGCAAACTGGGAAATCCATTTGCGGTCGCTAGATATAGAACTATAGACTATGTGCTTAGGTCAGCCATGCCAATGCGTAGGCTGGTTAATTTCAACGCTATATGTGCAGAGCGTGTTTAGTGATACCTCCTCACCAGTTTGCGATGCTGGTACTACTAAACACGATTTCATCGACAAAATGATTGATTGGACTCGCTCTTTGCCTGGAAATTGCATTGGCCAATACAGGATATGTCTTGGACGACTTGTCGCTCCGATTAAGGCTTCACTGGTCGCGTCATGAGGCAATCGCCGCGCTTTTCCGTTTTGTAATTTTTACGTGTAAACTGAGTGAGGAAAGAACGTATTGAAATTGGTCTTCCTCGTGTTACCCATACTGAAAATATTGCAATTTTTTGCAATCGAAACCCACGTTTCGACGTGCAACGTTGTATATGGGAAACTAACGCAAACCCATTAACGCCGAAAATCTTCTGGAAGTCGTGCTGTCATCAGACCATGGGCCAAGCGTTTGTGCAATGGAGGTTCTAAGGGAGCAGCGCTCCCAGGAGCCGCTTAGGAAAAGTCCAGACAGTCTAATCAAAATAGATGATGCGGAGACATTATACCCCCCATCGATGAATTATATACCAATCGATAGTATTCTAATATATATGATATGGTTAAACGGAAATGAACAAAACAGCTGATAACTTCTAAATTCTTTATATAGATAAGGTGTACTGAGAGGAAGATTTTTACACGGTTAATACTCGTACAAAACTGAACTAAACTTATGTTCTAGAGGTATCTATAAGGGGCAGTCTTAGCCCCTGGCTTCCTATGTCATAAAGCAAAAAGAGCGAAGGGATGCACTTCTACCTGAAAGTGATTGAAGAAAGAGTCTCTCTACCTGAACACATTTTATTACCATACGTTTTCCGATGTCTAGAGAAATATATTTTTGCAGATATTCCAACAAATAGCTCCGGATTTCCTGGTCAAAATACCGAATGGGCTCTGTGTCAAGGTGACCGCAAAATTAATAATAAATAAAAAAACTGTTGAACAATTACCCGTGACTTACTTTGGATCAAGCTATATAAGAGTAAACGGAGAGTGTTATTGTCGGGGAATACCCGAATCTGCTGCTGAGGCAGCCACCGTTACCGTCCCCCCAACGGAGTATTGTTTCGTGGGTGTCCCGTTGTACTCTGGGGACACTGGAATACAGGAGGGCTTCGGCTTTCTGTTAAGTTTAGGCCAAAACGTATTGTCTCTTATACTCCATTTGGTACTTGTCAGTTTTTCTCTCGGTTCGTTCAATAAAGATGACAAAAAACACACACACACATCGACTCAATTTTTGTCGGGGAGCATGACGAGGAAAAAAAATGTGATTTTGGGGGATCATCCAAAAATCGGAAAATAAAAAACATACACGGATTTATAAAAGTTCTGCATGTATGATAGAGTATGATTGTGTGTGTGTTGAACGAAAATGAAGGCAGAGAGGAGAGAACGGATGTGGCTTACGGCGAGCATCTCATGAGGAGGATTCCCGATCCTCTGAGTTTCCCAAGGACGTTGGCTTTTCACTCCTTCTAACCTTTTTGCTTTCCACACATTCACCTAGCTACTGCTACCCCATACTTGCCTGGTATTTCTAAACACTTGGCTTGCGTTAGGGCGACCCTTGCCTATTTCCCATGGCCCATTTCATCTTTCTAAGTGGTCATCGTCTCATTCTTCAAGGTCATTACCGTAGAATATTTTTTACTCCGAATTATTACATTTTTTTTCCATTGACAAAAATCTGGACGCTTTGAGGGTGTCAATGGACAAAATTAGAAAAAACTTGGAATTTTTTTTAATTAACAAAAAAAGGTTAAAAAAAATTTTTTTTGTACATTGCGATTTTTTAGTATTATTGGGATAACAAGGATGAACGAAGAGCACTGATTAGTAAATGATTACTCATTGATAACTATTTTTTTTTTCAACCCTAATTTTTTCCAGCTTATCATCAGCTGAGCAGGTCCATATTTTTCGTATTTTCAGGGTATAAAAAAATGATAAATTTAAGGAAGGTGTGGAAAAAAGAACGTGAGAAGATGTTCATATGAACCTCGTGGGAGATTCGAAGGAATGCAACAGTGGATAGAGCCACGTGAAACACTAGTGAGAAACAAAATATTTCGCATGATTTTTATTTTCTCACGATGAGGGAAATAATGAGATTTCGGGTGGTCGAGACACACATGGGTAATGTTAAAGTGTGGAAAGCATTGGTGTACCGTGAGAAGCAGGCAAAGTTGGGGCTGAATTTTGTGCCCCGATATAACAGGCATGCATCAAGAAGCTGTTGGTTGAGCACTTCTCATCTTGGACTGATTGCAACTTTGGAAGTAACGAAAAAGGAACAATAAACAATTTACAAGACGCGACAGGAGGATTGGTATTTAAACAAAAAAACAGATAAAAAAATAGTTAAGAAACGTCGAGCGACCTATAAAAATCAAAGCTTAGTGTCGTACTTTGATTAGAAAAGAGATCTAATACGGAAATGGGAAGCTATTGGGGTGCTCCGGAAATTTGGCAGAATGTGTGTGTGTGTGTGTAGGTATCGTTTAAACGAGTCTGACGGTTTTTCCTCCCCAACAACTTTTTTTGGTTACAAGATATTGTGAGAACCAACACAGATACAGAAAAACAGTTGAAATAAATTTTGTTCCTTACATAGAACTGCACATTTTATGTTCCATAAGTTTTTTTCTAACATTCATATTTCAAGAGGAGGGGAACTGCGGAGGGGAGCCCAACACCGGGGCTTGCAAGCGACTTGCGCGTACTCCGCAGCGTTTTGCGATATAAGGAGTAGACATAGAGAAATATAGTGATAACAAAAAATATTCAGCATGAGAAACTCTATCGATGAAGTTTTATAACATTTTCCCGTATCTCCAATATTTTGAAGCTTACTACAGTTTCTCTGTAAAGCGCTGATGCGACGTTGAATCACGTCCGACCTTTAACCCCGGTTTTCTCAGGAAGGATTGGAGATAGCGATATGACTTATAGAACCTAAATGATTTCGCATGGCATAAAGATTATTTTATATTAAGACCTTTTTTCTCTATCTTCATTATTTAATGAAATTATTTTGGAAAGTGAGTCAAATGAACAAATCGGGGCATTTTTGTGGCGCTCATTGGTCCACGCAGCATCCGCGCGTTTAGTTTTTTTTTCAATGCTTATGTTTGATGGAACGTCAGATGAAATACACTCTTCAATGATATCACCTGTAATTCTGGTGAATGTCAATCCCGTGAAAAAAATTGTGCCATTCGATGTGGAAAGTTGGGGAAAAAATTGCAAAGTGTTGGGAACGATGATTCTGCTTATCCTAAAAATGGACCAGCTCCTGATTCCTTATCTCATTCGCGAAGAAGTGGCTGATGAGGGGTAACAAGATACCTTCAACTGCTTAACCCACTCTGATCTCCTAGTCCATCTGGGAATCAGTTTCCCCTGAAGCTCCAAAGATTCTCACGATCATGCTCAAACGACATTCCACAACCATTTTCAGGGCGATACGTATAAACTTCCGTGGGAAAATTTTTGTTCCGCTTAATTCGGTCAAGATAGAGATCAAATGGGACCTAGTGGCTACGTAAGATAGATGGGAATATTCCGATATCGAGTAATTTGCGGGGTTGAAAAATTGTCGCAAACTTTTGTGATTTTGGAATTGTAAAAATTTTGGAATTCCTTAATTTTTTTTTATTTCAGAATTTTTTTATGTATTTTTTTGTAAATCATAAATAAAATCTGAAACTTTTGGATTATTTAGACTTCTCGACTTTCTGAAAATCTGTAAATTTTTTTCAAGTCCCCTAACCACTCTAGTTCTAACAAAAATAATTTTCAAAATTTCCCCAAATTTTTTTTTCAAATTTATGGAATAACGTGGAAAATAAATTTTTATAAAAAAAATGTGGATCATATTTAGTTAGGCCGTAAAACAGGAATTAACTCTTTGGACTGGCTGACCGCCTACTACCGAACCAGATCAATTTCTGCGCCCAAAAATGACTATCCCACGCTCCAGTTGCTCCGGAAGTGATCCTGTATATTTCGTGAGAAAATCACTGATTCGATTTCATCGCCGGGATTAGGCTTGTTCCATGAATCATTCAAGTAATAACTATAGTCAGGCATGAGCGTAAGATATTTAGTCAATCAGAAAACCAAAATTTGATTAAAAAAAAAAATAATAAAAATTATGCACGAAAAGTGTAATAATTAAAGGAAAAAAGTAATTGGAGAAATGCAAAAAGGAGGACTTCGAATTTTTGAATATCCATCAAAATTGTTAACTTAAAAATCTAAAAAAAATTAGCGGACCGTGAAATGGATTTTTTTTTTTAATAACTTTTGACCAGCACCCTATTTGATGACACAGGTGGATTACCAGGATGTGATGAAAAGACGCAGTAAATAAAATTGAGAGATTAACCCCTATGGGGATCTCCCGACCTCTTATGTTTGGATTTAATGAACCACAGTTCCCAAGGGAATCGTAAACCGTGGGATAGTAAACCGTGGAATGCGCGGAACTGGAGTTTTCAAATTGTTAAAATTTTATATGGACTTTAAATGGTACCAGTCTGAACCTTGACTACAAAATTAAGAGACATTTTTTCGGGATTTTTAAAATTGCTTTTCGTCGTTTCAACTTCAAAAAAAAAATTGCAAATCGCTGACATTTTTGATAATGTTACAAATTTGAGGGTTGAAAATTTCCGAAATTTCAGCGACTTTCAATTCTCAAATTTTTCCATTTGCAGAAAAATAGAAAAAAAATATATTGTGCGAATTCCAAATTTCGTAAAATTTGAATTTTACACTTTTTCAAATCTTAAGAATTTTCGAAATTTTGCGCAATCTTGAAAATTTCTAGAAATGGTACTCAATTTTTTTGCCAACGTATGTTCTCCATTTTTGAAACAATTTCCGGATAAAAGCAAACCTCCAAATAAGAGTGTTCCAGAATCTCAAAATCTACATTTTTTTTGGTTCACCTCAAACTTGTCAGAATTTCCAAAAGTCCATTTTTTTGGGATTTGGATTTTGCCAATAAATTTTAAATATTAAAGTTTTAGAATTTCCAAATTCTTCAAAATTTCCAAAATTAGTTCCTTTTTGCTGACTGCTAAAGACAGTAGACTTCCTTTCCTGAATCACTTCAAAGTTAACAAAATTCCCACCCTTTTCCCCGAAATTGTTTAATACATTTTTTTACCGTTATTATCAGTGGTTATGTTCAGAGGTGATGAGATAGCTTTTTTTGTGTTGTTGACACTACAAATTCCTGGGATGAGAAAGGAAATAAAAGGAAGGGAATATAAGAGGAGAAAAAAAAAATGAATATATGAGACGTTAGGCTTCGGACTGGCGCGTGAGAACGTGGCGAGGGCGCGTGGGAAAACGGCGAAGGCGCATGGCGCTTTTGGTACCAGGAGTCTACCCAGGTCCAGAAGGTCGTTGTTAATTCTTATGGCACCCCTCCACAAATGTGCCGGAGTACCCCGAGTCTGTATTCAATCTACACATATTTTTTTCAAATTTTTCTCAGTTCATTAATGGTTGCAGCATCCTCCCAGCATCTTCCGGCGCGATGTGAGTTATCTCACATCTTGTCTCGGGATCATATCTCGAGATGCGAACGGCCTACTTAATTTTCATCAAGACGTTTTTTGTAGGGCTCATTGAGAGCTACAATAAAGCTTTATATGAATATTCGTTGTGATTCTTAGCTTCGGAGATATCTTCAAAAAACGCGCGCGCGCGATATTAAGTTAAGTTCATGGTATGATCGATACGATCCGTATTGCCCCGCACTCTTTCCCGGCTGGTAATAAAAACCAATCGGAACAGGAATAATTTGAGAGTTACGTGAGCTATCCGAAAAGGTATACTCCAATGTCTCAATTTTTTTGCAGATGATTTTGGATGATGGTAATATGTTGGAAACATAAAATTTTATGAAGTGACTATATATGGATTAACTCAGCCCGTGATATATAGTAACACGATGGAAAAAATGGCATTTGAAATTTTTGAACTCCTAATTTGTTGAAAATTACGGAATAATTCAATTTTTGCGGTTTTAAAGTTTCCGCATTCTGCGAAATTTGAAATGTTCTTATGGGCCTCTCGGAATGCTCTGAATAGTTTATTCCCAGACATTTTTGCACAGTAATTTTGTCGCCTCCGACTGCAATAAATAACAATAAGTAGAGAAGAGATTTTATGTAATTTTTTTTTTTTTTGAGTGGACCTCGGAATTTTAAACTGTTATTGGAAAAATTCTGATATTTTGGAGGGCCTCTTCACTTCCTGGAATTTTTAAGACTTCTTCAAAAATTTCGACATCTCCAAAAATTTCGCTATGTTTAAACATCGGGTTAATTTTTTTCCGAAGTTTTTTGAGACATTCTTAATTTTTTTTTTAATTATCGAAACTGTCGAGATTTGTTCAAACGTTCTAACGTTCCAGAATTTTGGATGAGACTTTAACCTTATCTGATGGTATCATCCCTGTGGTCCAGCTGAAATTGAGTCTAATCTCGACCGTCCAAAGAATATCATATGTGGAATTTTGAAACTTTTAAAACTTTGAACAATTTGATGAACTTTGCGAGCTTGAAAAAATTTCCACGTTCTAAAATCCTCAAATTTTGGAAAAATTTTCTCCTCGTGAGCGGAATTTCGAAGGTTCTGAAAATTCGAAATATTAAAACTTGAGATAATTTATGAAAATAATTCAATTAATTTAATTCTTCACGAGTTCTGGAGTTCGAAATTTCTCGTACGTTAAAATTTTCGAACTCTTGCATTTTGGAGTTTTTTTTTCAATTTCTAATACCGAAACTTCTTGATTTTTTTTCAATTTTCGATTTTTTTCCAATTTCCAATTTTGAAATTGTCGAAATTTCAAAATTCATGCACTTTCCAATTGTGTAATTTTTTTTTCAAACTTTTGTCTTCGGATTTCCAAAATTATCCGAATGTCCAATTTTTAAAAAAAATTCTAAATTTAGAAAATTTTTCCAAATTTTTTCAAACTTCTCAAAAAATTTTCATGTTTTTTCAAATTTTGTCAATTTTTTTTCACATTTTTTCAATTTTTTTCAAATTTTTTCAAATTTTCAAAAAAAGTTTTCACAATTTTTCACACTTTTTCAAAATTTTTTCGCTTCCAAGATAACTTTGGTCCAGTTGACAGGGAGTCTGCATGAATCGTGAGAAAAGATCTCGTATGTGGCAAAGACAGTGAATACTTGAAACAGGATTTCATGAATGCGGAGGAGGTGAAACTGCATTCCTGAGGGATAGCACGGATTTTTCCCTGCAAGGAAATGGGGCTTTACGAGAAGCATAGAAGTAGTTGAGAGGATAGGGTTGAAAGTTTGCCGTGTTCGCTCCATTTCCGTAACAGGATAACAGAATTGGGGAGACGGTCGTTGCATTATTTTGACCTGGGAGGGCATTTCAGGTAGAAAATTCCCAGGTTCATGGATTACCTGGGAGGGGCACAAATGGCTGCTCGCTCTTAACTTTTGTGGTACCACTAAATTTTACAGTGCCATACGCAAAAAAATCCATCCAAAATTAGTGTGCATTTCCACCAGTCGGGGACCATGCATAAAAAGTTTCCAAAATTAACCGTAAGGCCAGCGGACCATCAATAATTTCCCCATTTACCTAGCATCACGATTTTTCCCGAAATTTCCTGCAAAACTCACCGACCTCGAATTG
This sequence comes from Asobara japonica, assembly GCA_026005395.1. Taxonomy (NCBI): domain Eukaryota; kingdom Metazoa; phylum Arthropoda; class Insecta; order Hymenoptera; family Braconidae; genus Asobara; species Asobara japonica. Next base: position 2,972,091 of record BQMI01000393.1, read on the forward strand.
AATAAGTAATTTTACGGGGAAAAATGTCAGACAACATCGTTGCGGGAAATTTTATTGGGTATAAAAAATGATGTACCATTTTTCCGTGAAGTGACTTTAGCTGGAGGAAAATCGAAAATTTCCATCTTGTTTATCCAGCAATTGTTTCCGATTTTCCCACTGGGAAGAAATGCTTTCTTGTACACCGTGTGTTATGAATTTTCCAACGACAACTGTTTCTGGATTGGTGTGTAATACATAACTTTTTTTCCAGATTAATTCACGAGAGTACTGAGGGAAGCAGTGATATTTCTTGCTATACCACTTGTGCACTTCACGTAATCTGAATATTTTTGGTAATTGAGAAAAATGAAGTGCGTGCCAATCGGAAAAATGTAATGCATTAGCGAAAACGAAGATCGATTAAGTATAACCGAAAATTTAATGCAAGAAAATTATCGTAACGAGCGTACAGCATCGTAATAGGATAATTTGATGGTGGGATATCGTTGGGTAAAGATGTTTACACACACACACACATAGAGAGCCAATTACAGGCGGACGTGCGTACCCAACTACACATAAATCTCTTTCCCAAATGTCTAAAATAATTGAAAACGCCTTCACAGTCAAGCAGCAATCGATCTTTTCTGATGGCGAAACCAATAATTTGATCGGAAAATTAAGAATTTACAGAAAAAAATCGGAAGTTGAAGGAATTTTCCGAGTTCATTGCGTGAAGTTTCCCCGATTTGAATACCAATTGTTGACGCATGCGCTTCACTTACTCCTGAAATCCTATCAGTTTATCATTTGAATTTTCATAAAAAATTAAATGACCCTGAGCCGCTAATTTTCAATTCATTCAGTATTTTTTGAACCCATGTTTTTTCATTTTGCACCACTTTTTTCGGTGTAGATCAACCGGCCTTTACATTTTTGCCAATATTGTCGGATTTCCGGGAATTGGTATTCATTTGTCGAATTTTCAAAGTTACTGATAGTCCAGAAATGAAAAAAATGACCAAATTTGATTTCCCTATTTTTTCACTGAACAGAAAAATTTTAATTTTCCAAAAGTGGAGGTCATTTAATTTTGTTCCTTTTTTATTAATTTTTCAAACTTTTCATTATCTTTAACCTTATCAAATTTTCGAAATTTGTTTTTTTTTTGAGTTTCTAAAATTTCTATTAATCAAAATTTCTGATTTTCTGTTCTTTCAATTTTCCGACTTTCCATAATAGTTCACATTATTTTCGAAATTCTAAGATTGCGAAAATTTTAGATCTTCGTACATGTATTCATTATTTGTTTATGTATTTGTTTTTGGGATATTTCGCACGGAGTACTGTGGTTAAAATTCATCAGACGAGCTTCCATATCGTTTTGTGCAACTAGAAAAACCATTCTTCGTCGCCAGTTCTAGCGACCTGCATTTAGGAGTAGTATTGCGAGACACTACAATAGATCGAAAGTCCGGTTTTTCTGTAATACCAGGCTCTATTCGCATGGAACAAATAGCTAACTGAAGAAGTATTTGCACGAGCCACTAATATTAAGAGCGCAGAAGCGATGAAGTAGAAAAAATTTGAAGTACCCGATTTAACGATTATCGAGGTACTTCATCAGCAAAATCTTCCAAACTTAGCAACTCATCTTCCTGGAATTTTTTTTTTGAACCAGAAAACAAAAAAGTTCAATGACCTCAATCTTTTTCATGCCTCCATTTTTTCCCCAATTTGATTTGCAAATATGGTCGCTATGAATGAAAATTGAAATATGATTTTTCACCCGCGCGCACGCGCGTTATGCGAATTACCCCCACAAAAATTTTCCTATTATCGAAAATATGTTCGCAATCGGAAATATCTGAGCGAAATTTTCTAAATACCGCAAGTACCACTTTCAGATTATTTAACTAAGAACCGAAAAAGAATTTCGTCACCGATGCGCGATCTAACCGCGAGGCGAGCGCGGTTAGATCGCGCTTTATCGCATCGAATGACGGAAAAAAGTGTTCTCCATTCTGGAAAAACCTTTTCTCACTCGGATTATTACTCATTACGAAAAATCGGGGAAATCAAAAATTATTATTATTATTATACTACAGAGTTAAATTGACGGGGATTATATTACTCGCGATCAGAAGCCGCGCTTCAGAGTCATGCCATCTATGGGGAACTTTTGCGGCGCGGCAACTTTTTGGGCGGATATTTATCACCCTAAAACCATTAACGAATGTTCATATAATGCTTTATTGTAGCTCTCAGTATGCGCTCCAAAAAAAAATTGGAAAAAATTACGTAATCTCTACACTTTGGCATATGATCAAACATGAAATTGTAAGGTAGATTAATGCGCGTCTCAAGAGCGGTTTGGGAGAGCCGCGCAACTACTGGCGGGTTAAGGAAATTTTGAGAAACGAGTTCTTGGGTGGAAATTGCATATCGGGAAGTTCCTTGAGACCCACTGAGGCCCAAGCAGTATTTGTTATTCGCAATTCAACTTCAACGCAATTTATTGCAACGCAAAACTCACCGAAGCCCCTCAGCCAGCTATGTATTTCCGCTTTTATTTTGTTGATTTTTTTCCGATAAAATTTGTGGATAAAAAAAAACTTATTTTACATTGTCGAAAAATAATTAGAAGTTTGTTCGTTAGCATCTTGGTCAGAGCATGGGAGATCTAGAATAATTTAGCGAAAATTGCCCGCTTTTTTCCTAATTAAACCAGCGTTATCCGGGATTTTCCCAATGTGTTTGTTACCAATAGTTAAGACTAATAACCGTGACAATTGATTTATTCTTCCCCCCCCCCCTCCACCATTCGCTGTGGAGTATAGGGCGGTATGAGATATAGGTGCAAAATCGGGGTAGAACTGGATCACCCACATCCCATTCCATACACGCGTCCCATTTTGCCCCTCGTCCCATAATGACTCACTTCCTCCTACAAATGACGGCATAGTGGGCATAGTGTATTGCGTTTTGCAAAGTCGGGCGGTAGAAAAACTGGGGCACCCTACGTCCTATTTTATCCACGTGTCCCATTTTGCCTCATGTCCCATAATGACCCACTTCCCCCTACAAATGACAGCAGAATGGGGCATAATGTATTGCGTTTGCAAAATCGGGTGGTAAGCAAACTGGGGCACCCTACGTCCCATTTTGTGCACGTGTCCCATTTTGCCCCATGCCCCATAATGACCCACTCCTCGTCGCGACTAGCGGGATAACGGTCATAAGGGAATATCACGAGACACATGCTCAAACCAGCAGCTCGCACATAATGGTACACTCTCTGCCCCATTCTGCACTCTTATCCCGTTGTGCCCCACCCTCCGTATATATCGGGGGATATCTCTCAGATGGGCATGGACCTGACGAGAAAGGGTTTAGTGTCTACTCCATGGGTCTTCGGTATCAGGAAAACATGACTATATATATACATATATATATATGTATGGGAGCACGAGGTTCCCGGAAGATCCTTAGGCACGGATTACGGATTACGTGCCTTGAATAGCATTTCAAGGCTCAATGGGTGGTCGCGGAAATCAATTTCACGCCGAATTTCACTTCTATTCAAAAGAAATGAGTTTGGTAAACAAGAGTGCCAGGACATCAGGAAGCTCGTGGAACAGAGTTTTTGGTGGATCATCCTCGCGGGAATTTCTTCGGTTGCGGGTGGACAAGTGGGAGTGAACGGACGCGGGGGGGGGGGGGGGGGAAGGGGGTCTCAGAAATTTTGAGGTTGTTAAAAATGAGGAAAATTAAATTGGAAATTTTCCGAAGTTCCACAAATCTGGAAACCGTGAACGAAGTAGAGAAAATAAAAAAAAAAACAATTCCAAAAATGGAAAAAAAAATTACTGAAATAGCGAGTTCTGGCCGTAAGAACTTTATAATAACTCAATATTTTTTCATACAGTTTGAGGGCGTAGCATTGCCCATGGGTACTCCAGGACCCCGAAAAACCAGAGTACCATAAGTGCAAGGGGTCCACCCATCCAGGGCCAATCAATTTCCCCCACCCATCCATCATAGTAACCCAGACACGTCAATTGGATCATTAGTCGCTCGCGGTTAGCCACAAGACCCTTATTATTCATAATTCTCGGTTCGAGGCGTGAAAAGCATTGTAAATACAAATTAGTTAAAGATTTCCAACCAGGACGTCATCAGGACCGAGGAGTAGCCCCTCCCCCCCCCCCCCCCCCCCCCCCCCCCGCCCACCCAAAAATCGGCGGAACATCAAACCTCAAAATTCCGACATTTATAATTTCCCGCGAACTATGTCGCCTGAAATTTCATATCCTCATGGTACCAGGATCGCATATCCACCTTGCAAGTGGATTTTTTATTCGGCCCCCATCCAAGACGATCGATTCCTCGCGTCAAAAAAGTGGAAAAAAAAATCCCAAAAAATTAAACATGGAAAAATGATCCGTTAATTACTCGTCACTATGACTGCTGAAGGCGTGAAGAACATTGTAAACTCGAATTAATCGAAGACTCCGGACTAGGCACGCAGAAGTGGATTGCAAGTGGTGTACGAAACTGGAGAATAGGAGGAATGCTGACGAGAAAAATGAGATGAAGAGAGAAAATTGTCCATCTGTCCAGTGAGAGGGTTAATTTTCATAAAGCCGCTACCAGGAACCCAGGCGATGGCGGGAGTCGAGGTACTTTGACCATTTCATATGCGACACTAGACGTGCTTCTGGGAAAGAGTAGTTCCCATGGTGTTTTCACGTTTGTCTTGCACCATTCGTCCAGCGACCCCATAAAACGCGAAAAGGGTTAAGGATTTGAGGAGAAATATGGTACCATTTGGAGCAAGGTAGCAGAAGGATCGAGGAAGATTGTGGCTGACCGCCGCTGGGTCCTACGGGGCCCTATCCAGGAGTCAATGACCCCTCAAAGGCTGACAACATTGTTTCGCATCGCAAGCGAGATTTCAACAGGGTCAATGAAATATGTGGCATAGAAAATTTATGGAAAATAGAATAGTAGATTTTCCCGTGCAGCATCGTAGGGTGTTAAAAAAAAAAACAGCATCGGAATTTGTTATTTGACCGCGAAACTCTCGATCCTAACCTCGCTGGGCTCAGTTCGATCCCGATTTACAACGCGAATAAAATAAAATATTGTATGGCATTTTAGGAGGAAAATATTCTATGGTCAACGTCATTATAGCCCTAGAGTGAGGGCTATAAAACCACATTCGGCGAAAAATATTTTTTTCGCCCTTGGGTCATAAAATCGATTTTTGAATTCAGAGAACATTTTTTTTTCTCACTTTCTTATGGGTCTCTATTTTCTCAAAATTGTAACTTTTGTAATTGGATTGATTGAATTATATGTGGTAATTTTTTCCATCGCTTTTGTAAAGTCTCAAAATTGGTGTTATATTTTTTTACAACTTTGGGGATGTTAAGAATTTTGAATATTTAGAACGGACAAAGTTTCATTGCGATGGTTGGATTTCAAATTTCAAGTTCTTCAAAATGGTTGCTACCAGGGATCAACTTGATATTGAAATTCGTGTTGAGGATTCCTCGTCTAAGAAGGACGTCAGAATATATTGATAATCTCGGAATATCTTGAAGTTTCGTCAGGCCGGAATGCGCGCGCAGCCGCGCCTCCGCTGACAATCGTAGTCTCTATCTCTATTTCTTTCTATTCAAGAAAATTCAAGAAAATACATACACATAAATGGACATCGTTAGAGTCGAAATATCTCGCGAATTATGACGTGCAAAGCGTGCGTTCGGGCCTGTGAAAAAAAAATGATAAAGCCATTGATAATTCAGCTCATCTACAGAACTGTACGCACCGAAAAGGACTCTGCACCAGCTGTACAGATCCGTTTCCGGTTCTGCACGCTTCACTTGCTTACGTTCAACTAACTAAAATTCTCATTACATAAGGTTCCTTGAAAACGGGACCGCATTCTGTCTGTTATCCCCGATTCCATCAAAGTCAAGGTGGTCATTACCAGACGTACCTAGACCCAAAGTGTCTTCAGAGGTGTACTTTCATCTATCTGCAGTACCAATGCGTCTCTACTTGGACATGGGTCCTATCCAGAACATCTTCATTTTTACATAATTAAGGAAACTCATTAGTGGAGTCGTAGGCCCGTCCCTAATTACATTCCGAAATTTGGGCGTCTAGGTACCAAGAACTTGGTGACGTTCTGCATGGAATTGGGAGTCGTGAAGAACATTTCCAATATTCGGAAACTTAGCATTTTTGGCGTCGAGAGGACGCTCCATTCATAAGATTGATTCATCCATGAGATTGATTATTTCATTAATTATTTTTGGTTTACAAATTTTTGATGAGCACGCCAACTTGCGTCTGAGTAGAGTTCCCTACTAGAAATTGAATGTCGCGTAGACCTCGCCGCGGTATTGCACCGCGGTACTCAATGTTAAAGGTATAGCCACTTCGGCTGAATGCCGCAGAATTTCGTCCAATTTCTACTAGTTGCCCAAATTTATGAACTGTTGCGGATAATAATCGCCGAAGTTATTAGTTAGGCCAACCCACTAATTTTTTCATTCTGTTTTTGCTACAAGTTCAAACGCGCGCTTCGCGCGCTGCATTACGATCTCCAACTTGAAGTAAAAACAATTCCGTTCCGAAGTATTTTGTCATACTTTTGAAAACTAAACCCAAATCGATATCACAAATGTCGATATTCGATTTTAATTCGTTGTTACAATTTTCGCCCCAAAACGCCATTACGTTTTGCATGTCATAATTTCCGAGTTATTTTGACTCTAACGATGTCCATTTATGTGTATGTATTTTCTTGGATTTTCTTGAATGGGAAGAAATAGAGATAGAGGCTACGATTGTCAGCGAAGGCGCGGCTGCGCGCGCATTCCGATGTGACAAAATTTCGAGATATGTCGATTGTTTATCGATATCAGATGTATCTTCTTTTTATAATAAGATAGGATTTCAGCATTTTTTATCAGCGTATTATCAAGAGTTTAAGGGTAGAATGATAGCGCGCTCCCAATACCAATGCGACACGTCAATGACAGGAGAAGTCATGATTTTGTAGGCGAGGAAGCAGGGAAACATGGAGCGCCAGGTGGTGAAGATTTTAGGGAGGAATTTGAATTTGGTTGTCATTTAATTAGAACAAATTGAGTCATCTTAGATGTTCACTGATCCGTGAAGGGGCACTAGGAGTCTAAAATCTTGGAGGAGCCATCTCGAAAACGAGGTACAATGCCGTCTTCATGCTTAAGGGTAACGGGACTCGTCGCAACATCCGGTTTTTCGAACTCACTCTTATGCTGGTTCAAGGAAATTGGAGGAACTTTTCAGTGAATATTGAAAGTACTTTGGAGGACATTGATTTCTTCCTGCAATTTTTGCAAACGTATTTATATATTTTTTTTAATTAACAAAATGAGAGTCAGGAGTACTCCCTTGGACCTTCCCTTGGCCCTGAATCATCCCAAAAAATTGCATTTAGCCGATAAAACTTCAAGCGACACCGGCCGGAAATTTCGTTACCAAAATTTTACAAATTTGTTAAATTTTCACTTTCGGGAATATTTTTGTGATTTCCAAAATTAAAAAAAAAATCACACATATTTGGAAGCCGACAAATAAGATGGGACCATTAAATTTTTTTTTGTAATGTTAATAATACTATAATGTTAATAAATATAAATATTTTTTAGTTTGCTAAAATATTAGCAATAATAAAAAAACAATACAAACATTTGTGAATATCTCGAATAGTCCAAATTAGGCGGGAGAAAGAAATGAGAAAGGGTTGAGAGGATTTAAGGTTGTTTTTTGAAGGTGAAATGTCTTCTATTAATTAAAAAATCGATATACCGGAAGTGCGATTTTATGCGCGGTAAAATTCGAAAATGAAAACGTGTGTGGTAATCAGTTTCTCAAAAAATTGGGGTGTGACATGAGACCAGCTATTTTTACAGTATCAGCCCCCCCCCCCCCCCATAGGGTACCCCCTACCTCTGCAAAAATTGAAATGGGAAAAAGGCGGCGGTTCTCTCGTAGCGCGACCCGCTGACGAATGGAGAACGGACTGCTCTAGACTGTACCTAGAGTTGCATTGACTTATCGAAGGAGTAGTTCCTCGAGTCTCATGCTTCTCTGCTCTTCAAGTCTCGGCTAGGTCTCGTCTGAGTCTCGGCAGTGCTTAGGGTCTGAAAAAAATCAATAATTTTCTCGACACGTGTACTAGGGGACCAAAATTTGATTCGACAATTTTTTTGTTGTTTTTTTTTTTGGGCCAGTAGAAATATTTTTCTGCTCCTCTAATAGGCAAGTCTCGCACCAGTCTCGTCGAGATAACATCTCTCTCGCTGGGATTGGTCTCCGGAAAAAAATCGATATTTGTCTAGTCCAGTGATCAGGAAAACAAAACTCGGTCGCATGATCGATAGTTTGACTGATCGAGTGGAGTTTAATGTACTTGCAACATATGTGAGGTACATATATAAAAGTTAAAAAAAAATATGTCCAATATTTACGCTTTTCCAAAATTTGAGATTGTTTAATCAAAAATTGTAAAAAAAATTCCGAAAATTTCCGAGTTTACAAAAAAAATAAGGACATTAATAATAGAAAATTTATGTAGTTTTTTTATTTAGCTGCGCAAATTCAAAAAAACTATTTTTTTTTAATTACCAAGCCCTTCAAAATATTTGAAATGCTAGAAAAATTGTCAAAAATTTTAATGAATTTCATAAATTTTCAAAAATTGGAAAACTTCAACGTTCAAACAATAAAAAATTTTGATCCAGTTCAGAAATATCCAAAAATCGATATTTGTCGAGATAAGTGATCGGAACTAAATTCGCGTAATAATCGATATTCCGATAATCGATTGCCGCGAAGTGCATTGGACGAAGCTGCCAGTATATATATATTTGTTCATGAAAATCCTCATGCCAATAACCTGAGCTTCACATTTGGGAATACCTCCGAAGCCTTCAAAAATTTCAAAAACTCGAAAGCAATTTTCAAAAATCGATATCTATCCGATCGACCGTATCAGGAGAACAAAAATCGGTGTAATAATCGATAGGTTGCTTCATTGAACAATCGCTTAAGCGTCAATGCATTCTACAGCAACTATACCTATATGCTATATAACTATAGTTATAGAATATATTCACATATCGAGGAGCATGGGGCAGAATGGGACGTAGAGTCTCGGTGTATGGAGCGTTCCGTTGTGCCCCCAAGTCTTCAATGCATTCTCTCCTCTCTTGCCCATTGGCCCATTTTGCCCCACGTCTCACTTGTGTAATAATGTGACGTAATTGGCTCTTTAATTTCCGTTCGCGAGATTCGTTATTTCGCATTTTTTTTCGCGACGGCTCTTTCATCGAATTGTTCACTGGTTTTGACAGTTTTATTTTGACATGTCAACTTCTCTATATCATACGATCCTTCGGTGAATCATTCCTCTACCATGACTAACCTTGGAAAGGTCGCAATTGCTCCTATAATGTCCGTTGTTGCACCGATGGTAGAGCACCGCCGGGCTATCTTCCAATAGTGGAGAAATCTTCAGTGATATCACAATACGATGTTCGGACGCGATAAAATCCCAAAAACTTCAAAGTTCTTTATATCAATTCCATTTAATCGAAGTCAGTGATTGGCCTTTTGAGATTAAATCGAATTTTCTCGATGGGCCCCATGAAAAAATTTCCCAATATTTCATGATTGTGATGGTGTGTACAAGTAAAATTGTAATTAATTTCTAAACATATCGAACAGAGCACATTAATGACAAAAAAAAAATTTCGACGATAATTTGACACGAATAGAAAAATGTAATGAACAATTACCAGAAAATTTTCGTAATTCGTCACTGCAAAGTCGGTCATGGAAAAATTACAAATAATGTTTTTTTTCTTTTTGTATTGAGTATGAATTTCTATCGAATTTCGTTTTACAGATAACGACGGAAAATTTTTAATCGTAATTTTTCTTCAAAATTGAGGTACGATTAATGAATGATCTTGAATTTTCCGAAGTCAATATTCCTCTGATACATATGATTAGGAAAGTAAGAGCTCTGAGACGGTTTCTAATACGCGAAGACGTTTCAAAAAAAAAAAAAAAAATTCAGAGTCGGCATTTTCCTGGCCTTTATGTTGTTCTAATAGATCCGGGGAAATAGATATTTTACCGTGAAACATTGGAAAATGAATTTCGAGTAATGGAAAAACTGGGCACGGTATTAATCGGAGAAACAAAAAAATTGTTTTTTTAACTTCCCGATAGGGAAGTTATTGTAATCACCCCGAAATCGAACTTTTTCATTTTGGCCTGTAATTGGTGTCTTAAGGGTACCAAAATGATCCCCGAAAAATTCTGAGTCAATGCCTGTGTGTGTGTATGTTTGTATGTATGTGCCCTCAATTTTGGTCAAAGATTTCTCACGAATGGAGACACCATCAAGTCTCAATCGACGCGTCATTATGTAACTCAGCCCTGATTAGTTTTCTATGGATATTGGTTCAGAATATGTATTGTTATTAACAATTTCAATTGTTCATAACGCTATATCTCGTAAACGGTTGGAGTTAGGGAAAAAATTTATTGATATAAGTTGCTCCTCATATGAAGATCCACATTTGATGTTTATTTACTTTTTCCCATAATGTGGATATTTAAGGTGGTAGAGCCGTTAGAAAAAAATAATTCATGTGATGAGTGCATGAATAGAGACTAGATGGCGGCGGCGATCGCAAAAATTCGTCTCTACAAGTATACATGGACCGACTGAGAATATAATACTTGTATATCATTTTTGTGCATTAATGCTGCCAGGAACGTGATGTCGAGTGAAGCCGGAGATAGGGGAGGCGGGCATTGTACCGATAGGCTTGTTGGACCGATAACCATCGTTTACAATTACTAGCAGGCGAAAATAGTAGATTACATACCTAGGCCAGCAAAGTAAGGAATGCCTCAGATCACATTTAGTTGTCGACCTCGGCTTCGCCTCGGCCAACAACTACATCTGAGGCTTTCGTATTTGCTGGCCGTACAGCGGCCCGAAAGTTACCGCTTTCTGGCCGGAGGGCAGAAAATTTTTTTTTTTCCGCAACTGGGAGCATGGCACACCGTTACCTAGTATCCATGATAATTTCAAAATTATATTCGTTCAAAGCCGATAAAATATGGGCCAGCACGTTTGACGTGATTTCGATGTAAGAATCTGCGTCTAGAATTTAAGCTTTTTAACATTTTTAGTCACTACCAATTGGCAAAAAATTATGAAATGTCAACGCGCAATTCATTAATCTATCGTTGGGCATTCGCTTTTTTGTGAAATCTCTGCCGGTGAATTAATTATTCATTATTTATCAACAGTCCGTGTGTGTGTGTAGGTCCGATATGTCAGTGTGTGATGTACCGATAGCTCGGTGTGTGATAGACCGGTGAATGAGTGAGCGGCCGGGCGGGGCGGGCAAATTAAAGTAAGGTTACCAAAGATTCTAATCATTATTTTAAAAATAAATGCGTTGGGCTTTTTGTATTTGATATGATTAAGTGATAAACACAGTTGGCAAAACATTATTTATTAAACACCTCGTGGGAGAAGCGGCTAACCAGAGAAATTACCAACTGATCGGTACTAAAAACGGCATTATCGGTACACCACACCACTGCGCGCAGTACCGATAAATCGTAAATTTTTAATACACTGCATATTTAAATATTTTGAGTGCTAAACAATTCTTGGTTTTGCAATATATTGTAGAAAAGGGTTCAATGAAACTAATTCAATAGTTCATTGGCGCTTATTTGAGTTAGAAGTTGGAAATATCTATGGTTTCCCTTAGCCTATCGGTACACTGCCCGCCTCCCCTACGGACTTATTGAACTTCTTCAACGTAGTTGTTGTATATTCGTGGGTTTAAAATGCTTCAATTAGTCTCAAAGGCTTTAATGAGAAGTAAATGGCCTGCACGTGGAAGAGGAAGTTATCTCTTGATTATGAAAAAAATCACAAAAGGCAGCGACATATAGAGAAATGAAAAATAAATTCAGTAAATACTCAAGTGAGAAGTATCGTAAATTTTTGAGACAGATATGATCTCGAAAACTCGAGTTACCAAATCGGGAAGTTTGCATTGTGTCCTCACTGAGGGCACAAATACATCCCACCCACTAGTTATTTATATGATTGATGTATCTAGAATATATGTTTACCTATACACAGATAATGTATTTGTATAAAAATCATGTGGAATTGATGAAACGGCCTAACTTATTAATAACAGTAAATAAATCGATGTTCGATTTGATAGATCCAATTAATATACTTGGAGTGGTAATGAGCAAGTCAATGGAGAACCAATTGCAAGAACACACTTGAAAAATAGTAGGCAGACGCCGAATTTGGAAAATGCAATTTCAAAGAATTAGAAATTGCAAAAGGTGGGAAAAATTTGTAATCATTTCTGTGGGTTCCCCTTGTATTGCAAATTAAAACGAAAATGAGGATTATAAGAGCGTCGAACTGCAGGAAATGAAAGGGAAATGGTAATATTATATGAGATGCTCTGAGTTCGAAACAAATTTTTGCATAACAGAATAAATTCCTAATGTAGACATAATCATTGCTATTCAGAAACGTTGATCTAGTTGAAACAGATAACATTTTTCTATCGAAATAAAATGTAAATACACGCTAAATGAACAGAATATGATGGAAATATCCAGGGGAACAATTTTAAAAATTCGATAAATGTTGAAAAATTTTGGAAATTTGGAAAATTTTGGAAATTTAGAAACCTTTAGAAATTTGGAAAATTTTGGAAGTTTAGGAAATTTAGAACATTTTGGAAATTTGGAAAAGTTGGAAAAGTTGGAAAATTTTAAAAATTTTGAAAAATTAAAAAGATTGAGAAATTTGACGAACTTCAGAAAATTTTGAAAATTAAAAAAAAATGGAAGACCCTGGAAAAAAATAATAAACACGTGCAACTCATAAAACTATGTAGGCTGTAGAATAGCATGCAGAGAATCAATACTCGGATTGGTAGATCTAATCGATATATGTGAAGTATATATAGGTATATTGAGGAGGTGAATGGAGAAGTGCTTCGTGGTCGAAGTGGGAAAAACTTCACTTCGAAGCTACTTCCTCGCGAGTAATGCTGTACTGGTATATAGAGCGGTGCATCCGTGAAGTTGAAGTTTTGTGAAGTTTCTTCGTGCTTCAGGTATATTGCCCATGAGTCAAGAGCATTCGTATTTTTTTTTAACTTCGGGTAGGACGACAAAAACGCAAAATATGTTTTTTTTGTTCCCAAAATCCGGGTTAATTCTGAAAATTTGTAAAAATGAAAGAAAAATCTAATTGAACATGTGAAAATAATTTTTTGGGGGAATTTAGAAATATTTAGAATTTAAAAAATAAAAATTTTCTCGAAAAAAAAAATAATTTTTTTGGTTATTTTGAAACAGACGAAATGTCCCGAAATTTGAGAATTCGAAATATTTTTGGATTTTTCCTTATATTTTGAGAAACTTATGAAATATTTGAATTATTAAAAAATTGCAAAACTTTTGACATTATCGCAATTGTCTCCAAAATATTGAATTTTCTCATTTTTTTCTTTGAATTTTCAGAATTTTTCAAAAATTCCAAAAATTCGAAAATTTAAGATTTTTTTTTCAAAATCTTAAAATCAGCAAGAAAATTGAATTTTGTAGAATTGCACCAACCTGGCAGTCCAAAAATTTCAAATTGCAAATCCCGGAATCTTCACAATTTCCAAAAGGTTCAACACTTAGAGCAGAGTGTGAGCATTTCAAACAATTCCAGGAATAAAAAAAGTCGTAAGATTGTGACATAACAACTCCATAAAAATTATTGTATGAATTCCATAAATTCCGGTAATGCATGTATGCAACGGTGAAATATATCTTCTCCGAAAATGCAACGAAAAACGAAAAATGACCGCAGTGAACCAGGGTACCCAAAAGTTCAGGAAGCCACTTTTTAAAGCCAAGGAAAGAAACAAAAAATTGTCCGACCTCAGAAGCATAGGAGACCAGAAAAATTTACAGTGCACGAAAAAAATGTTTTTGGATTAAGGACGTCCCTCCACAAATTTCCATTTTTTTTACGCGGATCTTTCATTGGGTTTCTGAAAAAAAAAAAAATTCATTCGTTCAAAAGACTACTCTGTACTTCCTCTAAATATGAACCGTTTTGAACCTGTGTGACTTCCCCATCCGCGTTTGCTCGCATGGTGAGCGCCACGCCGCTCCTACTTTCTGGGACCCAGGCTTGCCAAATTCACGTAATTGTACGTATGAATTCACAGGTATCATTGAATACCTGGTTCACCATACTCCATTATTCGCACGGGGCGGCGATACGCCGCTTCAGCATTTTAGTGTTAAAATAGATTTTCATTTATTTACTGACTGTAGCCGTATTTTTAATCGGAAATGGATGGAATTACTCAAAAGAAAAAAAAGCGGCGCCGTGCTCGTTATGCGAGTGCCAGAGGGTTGACAATTTTTTTTTAGATTTTCTATTATTGTTTCATAATTTCTACTCATTGCAATTGTTTTTTTCATTTTTTTGTCCAAAATTAGAAGAAAAAATCGTGGACACAGCGCAAAATTTAATAATGCATTTTTTTTAACTTTCGAGAATGTTTCAGGTAAAATGCGAACTTGTATTTGGGGCAAACTCCATATACCTCTAGTTCCAAAATTTTACTCCCTCAGCGCTCATAATGCATTGATACCTATGAGAAAGATTTTCGCCTCAAGGGATAAACTGAAAGCCGCGAGTTAAGGATGCTGGGCCCCTTTCAGTGGAGCAATATACATTAACATCCACACTTGCAATTCAATTTCTACTCCAGCCTTCTAGAGAGACCGAAATTTTATGAATTTCCAATGCCAATTCCGGTCACAATGAGGAAATTTATTGTCCAATTTATTGTTAACAATTTTTAATTAATCGTTGAACAATAAAATAGAGAACATCCTATATTTCAACTGTCTGTGCTTGCAAAAAAATTATTAATTGCAAATTCCTTGGGTAGATTTAAAATACGAAGATTTACATCGATTTGAAATTTCGCGGGAAATTTCGATGGAATTTTGCATTTCAAACAAATATTTGAAAAAAAATTATAAGAAAGGGAAAATGCGAAAAAAAAGCCTTCAGCATTTTTAGGTAAATATTGGAAGATTTTTTTTTTTTATTTCCATTGCAGTCTTATAGAATGCAAGGCTGATTTCTTTTATTTTCAGTTTTGAGCCTTAAAAGGTGAAATGCCATGTAAACAGGGCACAGGAAATCAGAAGGCTCTAAGGAGTCGACAGTAAGCAATATTTTTATTTTTTTTTCTTCGCGTACTCAGCACCTGCCTTCAATTCAGGGTGATTTGACCATCGGTTAGTTTTTTTAATTTTTTTTTTTGGACCCCACTTCTTCGACGCTCATGTTCTGTTATTATTCGTGAGAAGAGTCAGTCCCTTCAGGGTGAAAGTCTACATCCAAAAAATGCAAAACTTATCTCGAGTCCAACGATGGTAAATTCATTTTCTGTGTACACTTAAATTACGGAGATCAATGATTCAGTTCTAGATGGAAATTTTTCAATTTTTCAAAAAAAGTAAATATTTAAAATTTGGAAAATTTCAATCATTTCCAGAAAAGATATCAAAGAAAAAATACACTTTCAGTATTTTTTTTTAATTACAAAATTGGGAAAAATGGGAAATTTGAAAACATTGAAAGAATGGAAATTTTGACTAAACAAAATCAGTAGTTATCAAAATGACAAATATTTAAAAACATTGAAATATTTTGAAACTTTTTTTTTAGACTTTCCAAAAGTCAAAAAGGCCCCAAAACTTCAAAATTTAGATTTGTTTACAGGCAATAAAAATTGAGGGAGGATTAAAGAAAAAAAAAATCGAATTTTTAAAAATGAGAATTTCGAGTTTTTGAAAGAATCGACAAGCAAAAAAAAATTTTTTGTAAACTTAAGAGAATGTAAATGCCAATGAAGTAAACAAAAAACCACTGAAAAATTCCACAGATCGCGAGCAATCTTTAACATCTTAAATAAAAAATGGCAAAACACTTCAAAAACGGAAACTGAACACCGTTTGAATTTCTTTTGGAATTCACTTCTTCAATACTCATGTTCTGTTATTAATCGTGAGAAGAATGAGTCCCTTCGGGGTTCAAGTGGGTAGATAGGGCCCAACGGTCGTTTTTTTCAATATGGTTTGGAGTAACGAAAAAAAGGGTCCCCGGAAAAATGTGACCTGAGTTTTTATGAGAAATTGACGAGGTTCTGGGAAAAAGAACATCCGTTGGGAAGCTTTTGAGTCGCCGCTTCTGACGTTTCCTCTCATTTTTCATTAATTTTTTTTTAAGGGCAACTTTTATAGGAATGAATTTCCCGTCGACGACAAGCAACGGTAGAAGACACACACAAAAAACTCAGCCACCCACTCATCCATCCACACGCGCCCAACCACCCATCCACACCGCCCCCCCTCCCACCCATCCACGGTCACCCACCCAGCAATCAACCCAACCATCTACATCCGCCCACCCACCCATTCAGACCCACCCACCCATTCAGACCCACCCACTCATTCACACCCACCCACTCATTCACACCCACCCACTCATTCACACCCACCCACTCATTCACACCCACCCACTCATTCACACCCACCCACTCATTTACACACAGAGACAATTTCGAACATTTACTGGAAATTCGTTGGGTATTTTAGTATCTGGAGCCCAATATAATACCCATAGTAAAAATACAGTTCTTCAAAAATTTAGACACTGCAAAAAAAATTACAATGTTCAAGTGTAAAAATTGTGTAAATACTGAGAGCCTCACAATTCACTTCTGTAACATTCATATTTCCTCCCAGTGTCGGTTAAAACTTTTTAAAGCACCTGCCCCAGTAGAGGCCACAACCAGTAACTTTAAATGTGTGACGCTAGGTCAGGTATTCCTTAAATCACCTGTCGACATTTACATCCTCCCTCAGGAAGGAAACATTTTCTCAACCAACCTTCTCACCTCCCATAGTACCCTCTTACACGTGAGAATCATCACAGCGAATGATTTTTTTTTTTTTGAAAAATTTGGAAGTCAATTTCCCATAATACATTCCCGCATAAATGACAATGATTTTTTTGTACATTCTTAGTAGCCATTGAAATAGTGGTTTGAATTGTCGGTTACGAATGATAGTGGGTAACGTATATCCCAATGTTTCTCACGATCCGTGAGAAGTTTTGGCTCCGACTAATCATTATAACCGTGTGTGGAATTATATTTTTTAACTGCCTGAGAGGGGACATTATTGTTTTACCCCCAAAAAATAAAAAAAAAGAATTTTCTACTAAATCTTCACGTTTCAAGATATACCTAATATTTCTGGGTCATTAAAACCGACATATGTGTGTATGTATTGCTGGCAAAAATTGTGGGAACACTGCGACCGGCGAAAGGTCGCACTGAGCTCGCCGCGACGTCGCGGTTGAGTGACAGCGACGTTCAATTTCGCCTAGGGGTGTGATTAGAATTTTTTTTCTCGGATGAAAATTGTTAGCATACACCAGTCTATTTCGATCAGTTCGGATGTTTTCCACACACACACACACACATACATACTAGAGGGTCTGACACAGTAAAGAAAAATGGCTTTACAAAATGGTAAAGAAATTTCCCTCCAGACCCTCAAAAAAAAAAGACTACAATAAATGTGTGCTCAGGCTTACAATAATCATAAATATGAGATTCTCAAGATTTCTTAAGCTGTACCTTCCAGGAATTCTTTGCATAGGTTACTACCTGGTTTTTTTTCGTTATTGAATCATTCCTGGGAATCATCAGTTCCTACGGGAGATGGACTTTATCTCTCCACTACCCAAGAAGGAATAAACCGAAGACCGTGAGAACGTGGTTTCGAAAAGCGGCATACGTTTCCCAGACTTATCAAGCACTCAGCAACATTGAGGAGATAGGTATGGAGAGGAGAGGAATGTGATGTGTTATGCCCCAAATTATTGTATGTATAGTTTGCAATAATTAATTCCTCACAGTGGCTGGATAGAACGAAATAATTAATTCGATTTTTTATTATTTTGTGTTGCATTAAGTAATTTGAGACTCCCCATGAAAAGGGCCCATCTTGTCGATCACATTCCAAATTCAAATTGAGTGTGATTCTGATGGAGCGAGCAAGTAAAGAATCTCGTAAATATCGTAAAAATGAGAATCGACAAAGTGGTCCCTTTTCCCCCGAATGCCCACATATACAAGACCCGGCTGTTTATGCAACTTAAAAAAGTCGGGGTACGTTGATTTGGTTCTTAGAAATGAGTTAATCAGCAAGTCGGTAAAATAGGGTGCCATGTTACCGGCGAGCGTAACATTTCGAAAATGACCAATTTCAATCTCCAATGTCCCAAGTGCAGTTTATATGTGGTTTTAACATATCTACAAAAATATAATTCTCCAATCTATGGTGTAATAAAATATGTAAGGACATACTTTACAGAAAAATGAGCGAGCTCAATTTTATCACATATATCAAGTGTATTCCAAATTTTAACCAACTCAACTGCGTACGCTTCTTCCCCTAGACTGATTTCCTATTACATGGAAGTAAAAATGATCTCTCATTGAGGATTCGTTCTCACGAGATGGTTCCCGAGGGTTCCCACGGAGTCACATGCCGTCGATCCTGGGAGAAAAAGGTCTTTGCCAGTACAAAAAAGAAAAAGAAGAGAAAAGAAATTCTTGAACCTCTTTTCTCTGAAGAATGCCGAGTATACAGATGCATGAACGACCAACCAATTTTTCCTTATGTTGACCTTGTCTCCATTGCATTCTTTGAAATTGAGAGTGACCTTGAAAAAAGGTTTCAAAAATTTCTCTATGGAAGTATTATCTACCATTGATGCATATTGATGCAATGCAGCTGCAAAATAATCTTTCAAATTCACAATTATATTCATACAAGGGAGCTAATTTTCCATGGAAAAAAGGGCCTGAATGACCTAGCTCGACCTAAGTCAGCAGTCCAAATCTGCGATTCAAGCTACCGTATATGCGCGTCAATTTGTTTTAATCGAGTTACGATAAAAACGGCATATTACATTCTGTTGATTGACCTACCGGACATTATGCAAATTTATTTCCGCATTAAAATGCGACTGGTAGCTCTGAATGACAGTTCTCACCTAAAGTAGCATACGTTCACTTTACGATGTGTATCACTTGCAGTTACTCTGCAAATATCGAGTGCAAGGAAGGTTGATCGATGAATAACCCATTTTTTCTTGCAAAAGAAGTCTTTGAGACCATAAAAATTGAGATGTTGAAGGGCATAGGTGAAATTTTATTGAAGGTCGCATCCGGGAATTGTTGAGAAGGAGAGAAAGAGCGAAGATGGTGAAGGGGTCCTGTACAAGGCGGGCACGAAATTCCATAGGGAGATCAAAGGTCCTCGATCTGTTGAGAGGGCCGATACTCCCACGACCCTTGGGGCCAAGGAACATCACATGGGTTAGCCTGAAGGAAACGGCCGGATAGCCTCGAGGCAAGCGTGAGAACGTTACCCCATGCCTAGGGTCAGCTTCATCAAGACGCGTATTAGGGCTGCATATCTGGGAAGGAACGCACAAACCAATCCACTCATCCAAATCACCAAATGCAGCATCAAGGGTTCATGGAGGAATACCATAACACTCGAAATTTCAATCCGCCCATCTTCAAGATCATCCCATTCATTTATCTATTTGATTGATTATTCAGCTGATTCATGAACAAAATCGCCGACATTTACAGTGTCTATATCTATAACTAACATGTTAGTTATAACACCGCATTGTGTTATGCCTCTTCGTAGACTTAGTAGTCCTTAAATATCTCAAATTTGGCAATTAGTGTCCTTGTCTTGATCATTATTCACTACACTAGTTTCATCGCTCTCTATTCTCTGCATTCTATCTCGCTCATTCATGCATTCTCCCTCATTCCTAACAGCATTTGCCTGGAAAACCCAAACCGACCCAACATTGATGTTTTTACGATTTGTGACCCACTATGACAATTCGTGGGTTTTCCAGGACTTAGACAATACTGGCGAATTTATGATTTTAATCCCATATTATCTAGGGCAAGTCCAGGCAACTTATTCCCCACTGGCGTCACTCACTTCTGCACTAAAACCGTTACACATAAAAATCGTCTCTTCTACATCTATATTACATCGAATGCAGGTGGTAGACATGAGATGAATTGAAGACGTCCGAAGGAGATGTCCTCCTGGACCGGGTGACACGGGTCGATCGAAGTTGTGACATCTTATATGGGCGCAATTCATTGGAACTCGATATGGCCGAGGACAACCTAGTGGTGTAGGGTGTTGATGTTTGCAAAAGTTTTAATTGAAATATTTTGCTTTTTCAATGCCCACATCAAGTGTTTGTTGATGATTATTCACTATAGTCGATAGTATTGTACTTAAGTTACATAGGTATAAGTCAAGAGAAATGTATTCTCTCGAACATAAATTTGGGGTAGAAAAAAAAAGGAAAATAAGTGAAATTTGATGAACGTTATGGGGAATATTGAGGAAACTACAAGTCAGTGAACCATGAAATTTGAGCTTACAGTGTGACGATGACACTAGGAGAACAGGAGGACCAAGTTGAGTGGAAACTTTGTGGATCCACCCCCGCTTATTGCAACGCACTCTATAGAAGGTTAATTCCCACCCTAAAACTTTAGATGACATAATAGGTCGTATGATTCAGGCGTGAAATTTCACAGTCTAGCGTAAAGTTCAATTATAGATCACGAGTGTGAACGAATCATTATTTTGGGAATAAAATGAGAGGTTGACTTGAATAACTGACAGAATCAAAATTGTTTTTCCACAATTGCTTTCCGAATGTAAATTAGGTTTCGTAATACCTTCTCAAATTTCCTTTCCATGAGGACCATCCATGAGACAAGAATAATTCACCATAAAAAAAACGATAAATCAGGTGTGGGTTTGACCCTCCGCGGGCCAAAATTATAACTTCCCGACTTCTGCGTGTGTGTGTGTGTACTTCCTTTCAAATCTCCCATTTTTCTCACCATAGAGCTCTCTATATGATTTCAATTGTGTATGACGTTCTGAAGCCGAAACGGTTAAAGATGCGAAAAAAGTCAGAGGACACAAGATATGTATTTTTTTATAAGGAACAACATTTATTTGACACATTTTTTGTGTGTCTATAATATTTCGTTACATTCAGCGTTGTAAACAATTGAAATTGTTAATAACAATAGAAACTGGCAGACATATATGGACCAAAAACTAAGCATCTCCAAGTCATGGCAAGATGCTTCGATTGCGTCATACAGGACCTTGATCGGATAATTTGTTCACGAGAAATCGTTCCGGAAAATTTTTGGTAATATACGTTCATCGGGGATTTTTTCCGCTTCAATTTTTATTTAAATTGCAGTGATCTCAGAACTTTATGTTGTTTTCCAATGTTGATGAGACCGAACTTCGCCTTTCATCCCATACTATCCACAAATGTATTATCACAATCAGCGTGATGTAATTTCATCGGTGGATGTTTGTAATACCAGATCATTAGCAATCAACCGGCCAAACCATAGAGAATTCGACCCTTGAGAATCCCCTGAATAGAAATCCCTAATTAGCGAGCAGGGTAGCATACTCGAAATAGGGGTTGTTGCATAGTGAAATTACCCCCTTCTGTTGAGCCTTTACATTCATCAGTAAATGGAGTATGTGATCTGGTGCGATATACGGCCGACTGGAAAAATTTAGTTCTTGAAATTATCAATTTGATGATTAAATGCAGGATATCATTTTAATTTGAATGAAAAATATTTTAAGCTGTTCGGTTTATTGTACAAGTTGAGTTTTTAGAACACAACTGTATTGTAGAAATTCAACATAATATATTTAAAAATAAAGATGGCGTAATGCATCCTCCACTACATTACAATTCATGTAATTTCTGAATACAGAGTTCTAAATTGACACTACTATTCCAATTTCTGCATTAAACTCTTGCAGCTATTTCAAATCTTTCAACACGGATACGACAATATAACGGATGAAAATATAACACCACAGATTTCAAATATTTCATCACTGCGCTTTAATTTCATTTCTATTACTGTATTGGAAATTTTCAATACGGTGTGGCTACAGTGCTGCCATTACGTGTGTTGCATTTTCGGGTCAGGAAGTTTTAACAGTGCGGCGGTCGTTTTTTATTCAAACTGTACAGCATTTACACAGTTTAAACCAAGGAACACATGCCCAATGGGCACTATATTCTTTGATGTATCCAGTAATTGAAAGAGTGCCATGGGAAACCTCAATTTCCACAGTAGTTTCTGTTATAAAACGTGTTTGACGATGAATCCGTATGAATTAGGAGCGAGACAAGCCCACGCTGGTATACCAAGTGTGCCCTAATCACAGGGCCTTTGGTTCTTCAATTATTTAAAAACCCACTCATTTTTTTACGGTATTTTTTTAAAAAGTTTTTTTAAAATCTTTTATTTAAAAAAAAAATATTTAAAAAAAAATTATTTTTAAAGAAACTGCATTTTTGAAAACAAAATTATTTAAAAGAAAAATTTATGTTTGGAAAACTTTTATTTAAAAAAAAAATTATTGTTCAGAAAAATTCATTTAAAAAACAAATTATTTTTAAGAAGATAATGATAAAATCTCTCCACTCGGGGATAAAATGCTCTTCATTTGGGAATATAAACTATCCAGTTTGGAGATGTAAATGTATACTTATCCCCGATGCGCTGATGCAACTATGCGCGAACGGTGTAATGAAATCGGAAACATCGGCTAGGTTTTTCCTGCATGTGTAAATTTTGGTTACAATAGCTTCCAATACTTGATGGAGGGGGTGACCCCTTTGGGCGAACAAATGTTGGGCTTGAACTATTTAAGTATCGGGTGATCAGGAACCAGGAGTAGGCAGATGGTAAGGGCTCATTGACGTCCTTGAAGGCTGGAGGGTGAGTTTAGTAAACAATAGAGATCCCCAGCGGTTATTGGACTGCAGTAAGAGACCTACAACATGACCTTTTACAACAGAAACACAGAAATTGTAAGAGGTACCCCTGACGGGGGTGGGCCACATTGCACCCCTCCCCCATCATTCACCCCCCCCCCCTTTATAGCCAGGGGGTGGCTTAAAAACTACACTGGGAAACTCTGAGGGGAGCGTGGCGCATAACACTGTGCTACCTCTAAATCTCCATATTTTTTTACATTGTCAAGTAGGGCATTATGGGACACGGGTCATGATGGGTCACATACTCAAACTGGAACGTGATACATTCCCCACTCCTTTTTCCACTCATGCTCGAAGGCCGTCTAGCGGAACACGTCTCAGCGGGGCGGTCATATCGCCGCCATTTTGTTTTGATTTTTTTTTTTTTTGATGAAAAAAATACTTTGTACTTTTGAATACATGTTTAACAGCATACTCAAATTTCATTCATTTACTCCCATTCCTTCTGGTCTAAAAAAATCGCGCAAAAGCGCTCCAAACACAAGGGTTACAGTGGTGTTACCCCTTAGGGGATTCAATGATTTGACCTTGTACCCTCTTCAGGGTTTCCTTCATTGGTGTGACGAAAATCGGCGCAGCGAATAAATGAATTGGGTAAATTTCATATTGTATATGAATTGAAAAAGAATACCAATTGTTGGTAGAATTTGTTGCAAACATCAGCGGTTTGGTCCTATTATAAAAAGGAGATACATCTGATATCGATAAACGATCGATATATCTCGAAATTTTGTCACGGCGAAATGCGCGCGCAGCCGCGCCTTCGCTGACAATCGTAGTCTCTATCTCTATTTATGCCTATTCAAGAAAATGCAAGAAAATACATACACATAAATGAACATCGTTAGAGTCGAAATCTCTCGGAAATTATGACATGCAAAACGTAATGGCGTTTTGTGCCGAAAATTGTTACAACGGATTAAATTCGAATATCGATATTTGCGATATCGAGTCGGGTTTAGTTTTCAAAAGTATGACAATTGTTCGAGTTATGTAGTTTTATAAGTTTCGAGTGTTTTACTTATTCTGTCGAGTGTTGAAAATTTTAGATGTATGTGATAATTACAGAAAAAAAACAAAGGATGGTTGCTCCAAATTGGAAAACTGAGAGCTCTCATTTTTTCGGAATCGATGATGAACAGTATCTTCAACGTCGGAAAAGAATTGTTTGTACTTCAAATTGCATATGGTAATGCAGAGCGCGAAACGTGCCTTTGGGCTTGTGGAAATAAATAATAAATAGATAAATTTTTATACGTTTTAAATATTTTTATTTCGCAACCCCAATCTTTGAACGGCTCTGGGAGGTGAAGTATATAAAATAGGGGTGAAATGCATTAGATCTGTTTTGTACATAATGTTTCACTCTATCACGCTATCTCAAGTGTTTTCTAAGTTATTCAATAAAAACCACGTTTCAGAGTAGTTTTAAAAAAATTTCATCTCTAACCTAGAGGGTGGGACCCCTCATACAGCCGAAAGATTCATCAGGAATTTAAACTTGATTTTGAAGCCAAAATGCAGCCACTAACTCACTAGAAGCCATTTCAGGCATTCCTTTACTGGACTATAAAGTAAAACTAGTAGTGGCCTATAAAACGAAAACCCATATCATCCGTTCCATGGAATAGCGATATTGAAACCACATCTTGTGTGTTAACGATATTGATATAAAGGTGTATAGGCCGATCTGTCAATTATATATTAAAAATTGTTGGTACCTTCAAATTAGGCATGATCACTCCAATTCAAGGGTCAATCAGAATACAGTGAATGAATACGATTTGCGCGCATTCATGGAAAATTTTGAACCCGTCAATTAGTGTTCACATTTGAAGATCGGAAATGACCAAAGTCCATTGAGGTTTATTGAGGTCCCTCTCAGAGTACTTATACGTTAATTACGAAATATGACACCTGGAACCAACGAATAGCTATAGCTATTCTATAAGCCTATATATATATATATATAGATTTGAACTGTTCCGATTCAGTATTGGATAAACGTTTGTCTGCTTGAATGAAAGGATGTATCAATAGAATTGGGTGTATTTTTTTTGGCTGATAGAAGAGTGTGAGTCTGAACTCTCGAAAAAATTGCCTCTAACCCGCTGAAAAATGGATTTAGCCAAAAATGGCAAACAACTTTATTTATTGGCAATTAAATTTCCGACAAAAAATGTTATGTGGAATTTTTTCCTAAAACCGACGGTTCGTGAGATAATTGGCTTTCCCCTGAGATCTAGAATAAAAAATACAGCATACATATATATATATATGTGTATTTTAGGCCGGGATGACAGAAAATTCTCAATGGGACCGCGCATCTCATATGGACCAATTTGTCACATGTGAGTATCACGCCCGCACTCATGTCGCTTCACATAGAAATAAAAATAGTGGAAAAAAAGGGGATGAATTAATTGAGGAATGACAGCATACGTGAGAATATGTGTCTTGGGGACACGAAACTATCTACATATGAAGCAGAGAATCAGAAGTCCCGAAGAGGCTTCCACTACATGAATGGCCTTTTGAATTCAAAAGGGCGGGGATATTCGGGGTGGCTCGGAGCCTGTTTCTATTCCCCGTAACCATTCCAGGATGCTCTACGCCTGGTCAGCCATTTGTTTTTTTTACATTTCCAGCAAAGTATTGATTAACGAGAAAGACCAGGCCGAATGCGTTTGTGACACGTGGGGAACACTTTGCGCTTGGAACAGTTTTTGGTATCTGTAACCCTCCATAAGAGCGACTTTATCCCTTTCTAATCACCCCCAAGCTACATGATTGAAGATCTTTAGATTCCGATATTTGCGAAATTAGAGATCGCATTATTACCTCCATGTCGAAAATTGGGCTTACAAACATACACACATCATCTCAAAATTTCTATCAACTTAACTAGTGTGGCGAAAATGACTTTTCCGATCTTGGTACCGAAAACCAGAGTCTTCCGGGCGCTTCGGGAATAGTACCTGAAGCGCCCGTTCTGCCCCGCACATTTTCTCATCTCGGAATTGGTATTGCATACCTTCCAAACACGACAGGTTGAAAATCGCTACGGAAAAATGGTGACCGGTCGGGGAATCTGGGGATTTTTAGGGCGCGATTTTTCTTCGTCTCAACCGCGGCGGTTAACTTGCGCGAGCAAAAAATTTGCGGATCCCAGCCCGAAGGTCTCTATTCGGGGATTGAGCGGTCGCAGCCCTAGGCGAAGGTAACATGAAACACTGCTCCACGCAATAAATAACCCAAAATATTGTTCTGCACGCGCCACGGAGACTTATCTCGTCCCGCTGCTCTGCCATCCGCGGCTCCCCCTCGGATGGCAATATAGCACGCGGGAGACGGTGATGTTCTACGGCCTGCAAATTTACTTTCCATCTAAGCACACGTGGAGAAACTGAAAAAGTTACTGAACGCATTGAAAAAATCAATCAATCAATCAATCTGAAAATTTTGGAGAAACTCGCATGTCGCACACATAGGCCGGTTAACATGTCAACTATACTTCCAACATTCACATTTTTTATAATTGTATTGCGAAATTTTTATTCAGTTATGCTGATGCAAATAAAAATATTGAAATTTAAATAGGTCAATGATGCGGAGATAGCACTATCGCCCATTCAAGTGACATTTCTCTTTCGTAGTGCGGAAACTAACGGTGTCGGCCGAAATTTTCGGTATCAGGCGAGTAGAAATGGAAGGCAACCGAATGGGATGTTTGGACTCCCAGAAATTTCTACCTGAAGGTCCCTTCTTGGTTTCCGCCACTATCGGCAATTAGAGGGCCATAAAGTGGCCAAAGGGTTAAATGTGCTCCAGAAAGGTATTGGGATAGCAGGAGAAGAAGGGAATGTTGGTGAAGTAATTCATACCTGAATTTCAGGGATTTTTCGTCACCGCCTGGAGAACCTTTCAGGTTGAAGGCGCTTGCATCGGATAGGTCTTTTTATGGTAAAATTTTTTGGTACAATTTTTGCAATTAACGTAGACGCAACTGCAATTTTCACTGACCTATTTTTCATGTCGCAAATAAATATACAATCAGTTGCCAATTTTTTTTTTTCATCTGTATTTTGGGTTTTAGAGAATTTTTCTAAATTCTGTCAATTTTGGCTTTTGGTTTTTTTTTGCCACGAATTATTTGAAATGTTCTGAAAACTCCTCTTAGAGGTTTTTTTTGGTTTTTGAGTATTGAAGATTTTTTAGGCCGCACCAGATCGGTCTAAAATTTTCGAATTTTTTATTTAGTTTTTTAGTTAAAAAAAAAAACAAAATTTTAATTGAAATTTTTCAAAATGGACAGTATTGGGAATGACGGAAATAATGAAAAAAAAATGAAGGAAAAAAATAAAAATATTTGCAAAAAAAAAATGAAAAATTACAAAAAAAAAATAACAAATTTTTGAACCATTGAAATTTTTTTGTGACAAAATTTCACTTGATATGCAGATAATTGTGGATTTTTTGTGCTTGTTCATGCGGCAGAAGCAATTATGGCATGTACCCGCAATTAATGAAAAGTTTATCATCACGATTCTGCATTATTCACTGCCTTAATAGACCGAAAAAAAAAACCGTAAGGGGTGAACGAAGAACAAAAGCGACGCATATGGAGAGTCGAAAAAATAGAAAGCCGCGAAGTAATGAAATAGGGCACTCTGACACTCCAATATAAAAATGAGGTCACCACGTTATTTTAATTACTCCCACAACTGTGAGCGCTAATTAACTGCGTTGTAATTAGAAACATGAGAAAGAGGTTGAAATTTCAGTGGAGTTGTACTCAAGAATACGGGAAACATGAGACACAACGTAGTCGTGGAAATTTGCCCTCATTTGAAAAAAAAATACACATTTGTTTATAGTTTTGAAAGTTCAATTTCTGTATGAGTACTTTCAACTTAGGCCCATTTGTACAGAATGGTTGAACGAGTGCACAATGCGTATTTTGTGAGAAACAATTTATTTAAAATACTCATATATGTCCATCTCTGAGCGCTCAGAGGGTAGTGCATTTTTTATTTATTTAAAAATTGAAAATTATTTATAGCAATATAAGATACGGCCCAATTTAGTCTGGAGACTTTCCGATTGCAAACTGAATAGCCCGAATCGCATCATCAGTTCATGCGTAATCCTGCGCAAAAAGTAGCGTTTCACACACATACACGCGTATGTGTACGCACATACTCAAGCACACGCATACATATATACATGCAAAAAGCATTTCTTAAAAACAAATAGACAGCCACATACACACACACACACACACACACACACATATTACCACAAGATTCGTTGGACAACTTTGTAGTAACTTTAAAGTTACGCAGCGAAAATGCGTTTTTTGAATTTCGAAGTTTGGCCTTAGTGAGATCGCAAGTGACTTAAAAAAAAAAAAGAGTTGGGAGTTGAAAATTTAAGTGAATCCTGACTCTTAGTACGTATATGTCACTGACTGCGTATTCAATTTTTCCGTGAAAAAAACACGTGATTTCTGCATTGTCAAAAAATGAGAAAGAGCATAAAGGGAGCCGTGTACGTCTGTGGGGCTGCTCGAGTACGCATAATTTGATGAATTCAGCTACCAGGCTTATATGCCGCAATAGAGCTAGAAACTTTGAACCGCCTCTAAATTTATTCTAATTAAATCAAATGAGATTCACCCCCGTGCTAACGGCCACGCCCGCAATGGACTCACTCACCGCCATTTACCACTCTCAACTTAATTTAATCATTTTTCTCTCTTTACCTATTTTTCCCTTTCTACTCTCTAACTTTCAACTTGCTTCTCCGCATTCATAACTCAGCATAAATAACAGAACGTCAGTTTCATTTTTCAAGTTGCTAGCATTTCTTACAACAATGTGCAAAAATTTCAAAAAATGACCTAAAATATTTTTTGGTATTTATTTTTTTTTTCAATTATGTGAATTAATTCAATGAAAATAAATTGAATATTTCTGTAGAAGCCCCATAAGATTCCTATTTTTGTTATAATTTTTGTCCTTCTATAAATAATCCTCCAAGAATATTTTACCAGATTCTTGCAAGTTTCTTATCTTACTAGACAACTTAAAAAATTATAGCACTCTTATACCATGTCTAGATTATCCAGTTTCCATAGAGTTCTATAGGAACCCCATAACTTCCACAACATTCTATAAGAATGAGGATTGCTTCATTACCAAATTAGCCAGAGCCATTCCATGGGAAAGCTAATTATTTTCTATCAAATTTGTTTGGAGGCCGTATGAAATTTATTATGGCATATCCCATAAGGACCCCATAGATTTTCCTTAGATAAGAATTTCACAGAATTTCGTTGGTGGAAATGCCAATTTTCTGGGAAATTTCTCGGGGAATTTTATGGGATTTCCCCCAGCCACCATAGGAATTCTATGGGATTTTCTTATGTGTGTAGTAGTCGCGTGTAAAATTCTAGGTCAAAGATTAGGATCCCATGAGCACCATAGAGGCCATTTCCTCTTCGGAAATTTTATCTGACACTCTGAATGGGAAACTTCAACTTTTACGCGTCAGCGGTATCCAATGGAGACTTTAAAAAGAACTTTCCCACGAAGATGTCTACAAGAGCATTCGGGGATAAGCCCTTAATCCATAGAATTTGTTCAACCACTGTGTAACAACACAATACTCTGACATGTTTTGACAAATCCTGATATTTATCTCCACAGCCAAACCAATTATCTCCACTTTTGGTACTAGGGCTTTAGATCTTCAGAGGAGATCTTCCCAGTTTCAAAATTTTCCTATTTTGGAAAATTTTAAAGGTCAGTCGACCAGGGCAACATATATATATCCAACACTTTTTCTTAATTTATTTAAACATAAATATAACCAATCGCAAAATTGTGCAAATTTTTGACACGCGCGAAAATTCTCCAATTTCAAAAATCACAAATTTTGAAACTGGAAGTTCAAAAATTTTCGCATTAATTTATTTCCAAAATTCTGGGATATTCTGAAAAAAAAAGATTTTCAAGTTTTTACTCTTTTTTTTTTGAAAATTTGTGTTTATTTTTTTAATTTTTGAAAATGAAATTTTTTGACATTTTTGAGTTTTTAAAAAAAATTCTTTGAAAATTCTCGAGGTTTAAAACATGTTTAAGGGATATTTTCTGGAAGGAATGGGAGGTCACTGAACCCCCGTACCATATGCTCAATTTCGTTTCAACTAAATAGGGAATTAAACGAGATAATCCAATTAAGCGTGCCATGGATAACAGAGTTCCATAAGAATTGAGAAGGTTGGGAAAAAAGGTCGGCCCAAAATAGTTTCAAAAAAGTAAATACACCGCTTTCTAAAATCCGAAGAACATGATCGTGGAGGCAGTGATTTTTTTACAATGCTCTTGGAAGAAAACTTGAAAGATTTATGGAGGCCCATGTACAAATGGACGATTTGAATGCCAGACCTGCACTTTGGGTTTAGTCTGGACCACGCCCCCCTCGAAAAAGGTCTTTAAGGAGGTTTGTCTATCCGGGTGGGGAAAAAAGTTCACGTAAAAAATTTAATTTCAGTGAGCAAAATTTTTGAAAATTTCTAATTTGTTATGAAAAATTGTTTGAAAAATTGTTCCCTTCAAAAAATTACTAAATTTGATCTGCTCATTTTTTTTTTAATTGAACAAAAAATTTCACTGTTAATTTCTTTTACATATTTCCGGAAAAAAATCTTATGTGAAATGGCAGATTTGCCATTTTTCAAAAATTAAAATGAAATTTAAATCGCCAAAATTAAATCCCATGAAATTTGCGAATGCTCGTTGATTTTTCCTCAAAATTTGAGATCCTAAATATTCAAAAAAAAAAAAAATTGTAGACATCGATTTTTGAGTGGCAAGTGATATCGGAATGCTCATGGGTTTTTTTCCCACGGGATTTGTACACGCCCCCTTTCCTCGTTTTGTCCAATGGGGAAGAACCGAGCGTTCTCCTGGACAAGCACAATCAGATTTGTATATTTCAGTCCTTAGTCTCAATTCGCAGTTCAGATCGTTCGCATCGGCTCCCCATATACACACTTGAAACCTACTATAAGGAGCTTGTTTTTAATTTAATTCCCATAGCCATTCTCATAGGAAATTATAAAAAAGAAAAATCAAGAAACAATTTTAGAGTGAAGTGTTGAAATGAGGTAAGTGCATTTCGCTACCGAAATGACACGGAAAAGATTATTCCATTCGAACATATAAATGCCGCATTCGAGGATAAAATATCCCCATTTGGGGATAATATAATCCCCGAATCGAAATTTGTAATATCCTTGAATTGAAGATTTTTTTGCGGATAAACCATGTTGACTCGATTTCCAGTTTCTGAACGCTGCGGTTTTTGAGGAATATCTCACCATCTAAAATAGCTATAGAAATATCTATATAGCCTTTTTTGTAGAGCACACTTTGGGCTTTTAGGTTCCGAGATATTTCTCAAAAAGTCGGTCAACTTGACACGATCTGCCATTTCACTACTGATCCTGCAGCCTAGGTTTTGGTGTATATCTGATAATCTAGGCTAGATGGAAAAAAAGTTGTAAACACTTTTTTGTACAGCTCATTTTTATCTATAAAAAGT
Source organism: Asobara japonica (assembly GCA_026005395.1). NCBI lineage: Eukaryota > Metazoa > Arthropoda > Insecta > Hymenoptera > Braconidae > Asobara > Asobara japonica. The sequence continues at coordinate 3,003,868 of BQMI01000393.1, forward strand.
TCTATATGGAATTTTCTCCATCTCTGCTTATTTTTGAGATATCCATTGAGAAACTATTCTGGGGAGCAGAGGAGTTACCTCAGTTCGACACTTCATTGCCTGTTTCCGAAAATATTGATCCATGGAAAAATATATTGAAAATATTTTTCTTTTGCGTTCAATTATGCACAAAATTGTCTGTCTCAAAACCATAACTTTGCAATATATCACGTAAAAATTTTCAAATGTCATCAAAACGACGATATGATTTTTTTTATTTATCGAGAGAAAATTGATAGTGAAGTCTTGATGCGGCTTTTGAGATAATTTTCGAGGATAGCTCAGAATATTGAAGAGATACCAAAATTCTTGTGAAACCATATTTGGAGGCACTTTGTTGCTCTACAAAGTAGTTTCTATAGAAATTTTGACATCTCTGTTAGATTCCAAAATATTGTTCAAAAATTCAGGGGCAAGTTAATTTTCTCGACGAAAAAGCGAGACCCCCGCTGCTGTAATCGGTGACTTTTGACAGAAAAAGTTTGTGTTTGGTGACTTTTGACTTTTTTTAAGAGATGAAGCTCAAAGTTACTCACCGGACGGATGATTAGATTGCACATTATAGTCGTCAATCTGCAGAGTGCTGTTAGCTCCATTTCTCGTAAATCGAATGACGTGATATTGGTTATCATTGACTTTGATTCCCACTTCACCAATTGGATGGTCATTGGTGCCCATGTTATAAACTGCAAATATGTTTCCCTCAACCTGAAAAATCAATAAGAGTTTTTATTAACAGTTTTTATGCGAAATCTTGAAAATTTTGGGAAATATCTGAAAGAGTTTACCAGATATTTTTGTATCTCGGAACTTCATTGTTTTTTATGCTCAATTTTTTCGTTCAATTTGGAAGTTAATTTATTTAGTTATTTTCTCAATTACTGGAATTAGTAGCTTTTTCATTTTGCTTATTTCAGAAAATTTCGAAACTTATTTTTCTTTTGTATTTTAATCTTAATAAAAAAAACATGTAATTTAAGTAGTTTTTGGAAATTTTATGTTTTTTAAAATTTATGAAATTTCATTAACTTTTCAAATCTTTAATATTCTATAAATTTGGCATATTCCAATTTTTTAACAATTTTAGGAAAGATTGTCAATTTTTTTAACTCAAAATTTCAAAATTGTTAAAGTTCCCAACTCATCTTAAACTTTTCTACTTTTCCCACTTTAAAACATTTTGATATCAAAATGAAAAAATTTAGAAAATGTCAAATGTTTTAACATTTCAGAAGTGAGAAATTCTTGTAAATTTTTGGATTGTTTATAATTCTTCAATTTTTTAATTTTGTTTTTTTTCTTTGGTTTTCAACTAAAATTTTCCAATAACTTAATCATGCGTCCCATAGGAATGAGGGGCCCTAAGTTTCAGTGCTTGCTTGTGTTCCCAGTACTCTTTAGGAAAATAAAGACTGATATGAAAATCTTTGTTTTTTTAAAAATTGCAACGCCTAAACTTTTCAAAATTACAACATTTTTTGGAAGAAATTTTTTTTTTTAATTATGGAATTGTTGAAATTTTTCGAAAATGTAAATTGTCAGTACAAAAGTTTCAAGGTTTGTGTTTCTTTCATTCGATATGGTACTGCATAAAAATTAAATTGAATGTGTCCCATGGGAATGTGGAGCCTAGTTCTAGTGCTTGATTATGTGTTTCCAGTGTTATACCTCTATTAGTAAAATAAACCATCCATGCTCGGAGTGTTCAATGGAAATAATTGAATCACGATTGTATAATCGATCATACGGTATTAGTGTTGGATTTAACTCAAAGACCTAATGCATATGCAATCTGATAGGCTGATGGTTATATATCAGTGCTCGTATAGACCCTTGAATTTCGTGGATAAATAGACCATGGAATTGATTATTGCATCGTTCGAATTTGTAGCACGACTCAATACGATAATGAAATCCGCAAAGTGATAATAATTTTGAGATTATGAAATTTTTGGAACTTTTGACATTTAATTCTTTTTCTCCAAATTTTTCACATTTTTGACAATTTTGGAATTCCAAAAAATTCGAAAATTGTCAAAAACCCCAAATTTTCAATTATATTTGTTTTTAGCCTCATTTTTTGTATTTTACATTTTCAACCATTTTGGAATTTTCGAAGATTTTGGAAACTTTAAAATTTTTTGACATTTTTCAACTTCTTTTTTTCGTACGAAAAAAAATTTGAAGTTTTTTCCATAATTGCAATTTTTAATTTTTTAGCTTGTTTTTCGACGCTTTAATTACTCTCAACCATTTTAGATAATTCTGAAATTATTTGGTAATGTATATAACTTTTTATTTTTGTATTGTTTCCCCAAAATTATATTTTCAGAGTGACTTACTAAAATTATATTCAGCCTTTTTCATGATTTTAAATTTTTTTAGATTTCAATAATTTTGGAAATTATGTAATATTGAAATTTGCCAAATTCCTGGGATTTTTGTAATTTTTATTGAATTGCAAAATTTTTGGTGAGATGGTGAAATCCTTGACTTTTCTTATGCTAATTATTTTTCTAACTATATCCACTGTTTTAAATCTAGAACATCATTTCAGTAAATTATAGAGGATAAGCGTCCTTCACTAACAATTTCAATCTCCAGATAATCATTGCTAGTAGCTGATTCCATTCTCAATAGAACCGCATCATTAGTGCTCGTAACGAACCCCAGTGCTACACTGTCTCGTTTCATTTCGGGCCGATGATCAGTAGGGAATGTGTACGTAATCAGTCCTCTTCCTGGGCCAAATTCGTACGCGACAGCTTCTGCAAAATTACGCAAAACAGTTTAATCAATCCCAAGATTTCACTCGCAATTCACAGAATACAAATAACGAAAAACATAGATCTTCTTGGGTTGCACAACAAAGCATTCTGAACAAGCTGAAGAATGTTTTTTGCACATCCGACTTCCGGTTATTTTTCATCAAGTAATCAATTTGTATCAATCATACTAGACGGTCAATCGTCAGGCTCTTATTGCTTATTCGTTTCATGCAAAATTTTCTGTAAAAATGTTCACGTACCATCATTGCATGTTGGCCCACTAAAACTCGTCATATCGCAATCGCACGTATAGCTATTCCACTGTTGTACGCATGCTCCATGATTAGCACAAATATCGTGTGTACATTTCTTTCCAGAATGCATATTAGCGTAAACATCGCAGCCTGATTCCACTAGTGCACTTGTTACTACGGCATCTGACATGAGGTCAACACTCTCGCCGCTCAGGTCAAGTGACGCTAGACATCCCTCGAAGCCCTGACGACTCACTATAGGGCTTGGCAATTGACCGTACTGGCTCTTTTCAATGCCGCCTAGAAAAAAAACAAAGTTGTTGCTTTAAATAGACTGTTAGAAAATTTTTATCTGAAATTTTCAAAATAAATTTATATAGGTCATATTGATGATGGACTTTTCAGGTGATATTGGTGTTTGGAAATTGAGGTTGCCCATGATTTTCCGTTAATTACTGACTCAACTTGGGTACATAATTTCCATCGAGGTCGGAATTTTTTTGGCGCCAAACTGGACCTACCACACAATCGATGAACAGATGCATTGAATGTATGGCGCCAAAACGTTCGACTCCAAAACCTTCGGCGCCAAAGAGTTCCGCGCCAAGAATAATACGGAGTGAATTATTTGCGGTATATCCCAAATTGTATTGGAGGGTAGATGAAAAAAAAAATTAAAAGATTGATTCATCTCAAACTAATATTTTTTTCCGGCTTTCTGCAAGTATCTGCAATGTCTTTTTCTCACTCCAAGATTTTTTTTGGAATTTAGAATTATTTCTCCATCGTTTAGCAGAATAAATTGAATATTCTCATATGGGAAGAAATAGCTTGGGTGTCAGGTTGACGCCATTGGTGAGTATAAAATACATCCTTTGCAAGTATGGGACGTTATTTTAAGATCCATCTATTTCATAAGAGTTCAAATTCAGATTGATTCGTCCCTCTGGTATGTGATAAAACAACCACAACATCTTATGTAAACTTCAATCGGCACCTCTTCACTTAACAGCATTTCTTCGTGGCTACGGAAAATTTATTCTTGTAGAATATTTGTTCCCATGTCATTCACATAATTTCATAGAGTTGTTCTATAGAATTTCATATCGCTGCCCTAGCTCTAAAAATGGATCTAATGATGACAAATTAAAAGGACATTTCGCATGAGATAATTGAACACCTCAGACCCGAGAGCGTTAAACGAGGTGAAAATGAATTTGCAAATTAAATACCCAAATAGCAATTGAATTACCTCTGTTTAGTTAAAAATAGTAATGTAAATTATGTGACGTTTGAAGAGAGTAACCCAACTGTAAACAGTGTGCATATTGGCACTTTGACTAATTAACTGTTTTCTGACTGCTGGCAATGTGCATTAGTATGCTGTTATTATTTATAATTGACTGGTGATCACAAATATTGGAATCTGGTATTGACTTAATTCGCTGTTTGTTGCTGTCAAATAAATAGATTAATAAATGAATAAAGAGGGAATATTTACCTATTTGTTCATACAAGTACCTCATTTGTCAGTTATTTTTAAAAATTTGTATTCAATCCTTTTTGAAATATCTATTCAGCCAAATTTAATTCATTGAACATGAATATTGCGGGTAAATTGAAGGCTAGAACTCATGACCAACGTGCTAATTCCTCTGAATGCTGCTCTCACCGATTTGTGCTCCATCGTTTCCGGCAATAGTGTCATGCAAATCTCTAATCAATGGACGATGCTTTCAACCACTTCATCATTACTGACAATTTTATGATTAATGAGGCAAATTGATGGTACTGCAAAAGACTTTTGTCCAAATGAGTTATTGATTCCTCTATTATACCTTAATTAATTCATTATTGATGGCAGAGCGATATTAAAGGTACTTTGAAAACGTAATGAAAGCCTCGCCAGAAAAACAATAATTCCCCTTTTATGAAAACTGTCGACTACATGGAGAGAAAAGTTCAATCAAAATTACGTGAAAAGTCCCGTAATCCTGGAGTAAAACGTCGTTCAGGGAAAAATTACGGAAAGTCAGGTAAAAATTACGAAATGATAGTACGATAATTTACTAGATTTTTAAATCACGTTTAGGCAATGTTAAAAGTTTGAATTGATAAAAGGAAACATCCACAGATGTCGAAGAATCCGATAATTCGTTTGAAATTCAAAAAATATTAGATATAGAACCTGATCGATCGAAAAATTTTATCAAGTATTAAACTTTATGGTATTGATGGAAAAGTATCAAGTTATGATCTAAGAGCCAAACAATTTTTGACAAGTTTTACTCAAATTAACCGTGGTTGATCATCAATTCAAGTTAAGTTAAGACCAATCAGAGGAGTTAGTACGGAAGTTTAATCTGGCGCTAACCGCGTGTAATTTGACTAACAACGGAAGCAAAATCTGTTCGAACTCCATCAGGCTATACTGAGCCTAAAGAAAGAATCCCCTTCGGCGTTGACCCGAACGCTCTCTACTCCCTACTACCATATACGAATACCGTCATGGAGGGGGTAGCACGGCGTGCAGTCGCGAAGGATCCTTTGACTCGGGCGGATCATACTGGCTGTCAAATTGCAGAACGGAAGAATGTGTAAGGTTCCGCTATTGTAAATTGAGTTAAATTACCACAGAATTTGCATGTCGTCGAGATTTTCTCCATTAATTCAATACTTTTTCCAAACAGTAATAGTTGACATATGTCATATTTAATAGTACTTTCATTACGGCCACCACCCTGATCCTAGCCGTTAGCTATAATAAAAATTGTCTCCATATATAATTATCAGGTCAGTGTATCGTTTAAAATTTTCTCCAATTGAAGCAATGTTGTTGAGGATTTTGTTGTGAAAACCAGTCGTCAACTGCTATTGCATTTGAACGCACAATGATCACGACAATCCGTATAGTTTAAATTGAATTTAGCGGTGTGACGACAGTGGAATTGAATTGGTGGCGCGTAAAAGGAAAGCCACAGACGTCCTGTCGTGCCGTCAAATTGAACTCACAGGAATTGGACAATGGTATGCAGTATAGACAGATGAATGAGGTAAATGCTGTTGTGGAAATTTTGTGAAATGTTGTTCGCTTTTGTTAATGGCAGGTTACGGTCGAATGTTAGTAGCCAAATGAAGGGGTATGCATTTCTGTTGATGCTGCGTAGTCGGTACGGAAATTTGCGAGTTGTTGTTAGTGAAAAGACTTGTGCCAAACTGTTCTTCAGTGGTTTTCCCAATTTGGGAAAATTCGATTGTAGGAAATTTTTTTAAACATGGAATTTAACTGGGAAAATATCTTAAAGTTAAGATCAGATAATGGAAAAACGAATGCTCGATTCAAGAAAAAAAAATCAGTGTTGAAATAAGCCCATTTCTATTTATGATATCTAAAATGTGAATGTTTCAGTTTTGCGAGCTGAACGTAATAGAATTTCATGGGGATTTTAACGTACCTATGTAGAGTATTCCATCGAGATCCAAATTTTCATTGTTCCCTTGGCTCGTAACAGCATTTACGTGATCATCAACAGCTAGTGTGTGCCTTTTTGGTGCTGGTCTACCAATACTAACAGCATGCCATTTTCCATCGTTAAGACGCGAACGTGAAGAGTCTCGAATGCGAACTGCTCCATCACCAAGATCAAAAACGTAATGTATATGACCACTGACCAACTCAACAGCAATGAAATCCCGTTCGCGACCAGCATTGAACAGAATCAGGCCATTTGTTTCCCTGGTTTTGAACTGGAACAAACAAGAAATATTTTAGCATTTAATGTGACTTTTCCCTTGGATGTCGATGATGTCTGGCTTATTATTATTATTTCCTAATTATTTTACAACCTCGTCTCATCCAAGTTCTAATTTTTCTCTGCAAGAACTAATCTGCTGCAGAGTCTGTCGGTTTGACTTCTTTTAATTGAATTTTCCATGGACGTGAATCCAATTGCTTCAGAACAAAAATTGACATGTGTCCAAAACAACATTCTACATCAATAACTCGTGCAATCAAAAAATTTTTAACTGAATTTACTGACCTGAAAGTAAATATTTGTTTCCACATAGGCCTTCAAAACTGGCAATCCAACAAACGTATGCTTGGAGGTAAAAGTTACAGGATGATGAACTGGATGATTGCGTTTGCCAAATTTTCCAGTCACCCTTATGATTGGTGTAACGCCTTGATGTGTGCTTTGATGGTTACCGGTACTCCGGGCTATTTCCAGATATGAATGTCCATTGACCCAGACCTGCTGGAGCTGTCCGACGAAGTGGGGCATATCATTATCCGGATGAAGATAACCACCGATGTGAAGTGTACGAAATTCCAGAATAGCATCTCTGCCAAGTTGAGTTTCAGCTGGAACAAACGGACGAAGGGTTCATTAGCTTATGGATAGGTCTTCCGAGGTCTTCTTGAGGGCTCGGAGCCCTAGAAGCTCCTGGCCACCTATTTGCTAGGTACTTGTTGTTTGCAAGCTTTTACCAGCTTAACAATGCTCTCAGGTTTTTAAATTTAACCTTAGTTGCTCTTTTTCTGATAGATAACTAAGAACGAAATGAAATATTTCATGTCCAATGACGAATATTGTGATAGTTTAGTAGAGTATCAGGAAAATCTTGTTGTTTCAACGTAGGCTCTATTGGTCGTTGTGGGACGCGCACTTGACAGTTTTCCCTTTGATGCCAGATCACGATCCAATTAAACGTCGTTTGATTGGTCCGTAAATGACTCTGTTGGTAGGATAGTCAAGTACTCCTCGTCTGTGCACACCCTAGCAGTTACGAGCTCACTTATCCCCCCCTGGTGTACCCTATGAATGCCTCTAGGGGGGTCTATGCGGCAAGAGACAGAGAGAATGAGTCGCGATGCGGTTCTACCAATGCCTCCCAGTTTGATAGTTTACGAGCTATGTTTGAGTAACGTGTTTACATCATACCAACGATGTGGCTATCTCAGCATTTCACGTGCAAAATACTAAAGTCGTGAGATTTATAAATTAACTACTATACTTGGAGGGGTTAACGATTAACCATTAACAATAGTCATTTGACCCACTTTCGGCACTGCGTATATTGAATGGTTGAAAAACTCGGGGCACTCGGAAAGCTCTCCGATTTGTAATTTCTGTTTGCCATTCCTAGATTTTCCGACACGTCAATTGAATGTTCAAAGACTGGTTTCAGAGAAAACTGTAGTGTGGGTAAATCAATATAACCCGTGAGATTTACAACGACAAATTGCGGATTGAAGAATTTTAAACTATCCCATTTATCAAGCCGATAATCGTGAACATTTGAGTAGGCGCATGGGGAGCGCGAGGACAAGACTTGTCCGCGTTACTGGAGCGGGAGTGAGACGCCAATAGGGGTGCGACGGCTCGAGGGTTAAAGCCGCTATACCTCCTTAATTATGATAGCTATGGAAAAAAGTCATTAGAAATTAAATGTGCATTTTTGCTTATAGAGCAAGTTCTGTTAAACACTTTTTGCCGTATCTCTAACGGTTTTTGCAATAGAGCGTTGTGAACGATTCGATTGTTAATAACGAAAAAACTGGTCTGTGAAGAAACTCCGATTACACTCTTGATGATCCAGATCGTTCGATCCGTTTGCGAGAAATCGTCAACCAAAAATCCTGATTCCAGACATTTGCTCAGAATTTAGCGGGGAGCATTTTGATATACTTGAAAGTCTAGTTACGAATTGAAAAAAAATCGACTTTGGGGTCATTACGAACTTCCGAAAGATCGGGAAGTTAATTAAAAATCGAGAAGATAATAATTGAAAAAATTGAAAAACTTCTAAACGTAACGCAATGTCTTTGTACGAGAATGTTCAGGATATGAATTGATTGCAGTCCACCGTATTATGTCAACCTCTATAGCAGTGGGACAGCTAATAAGCTTCTGCTATAGTGTTTGATAGGTCGGAGGCAAAGCAATTCTCTCGATCTTTCTCATGTGTGCGTTACCCCCATAGTTGTCAGGCAAATCGAGGCAGTGCAAGCCTTCCATCGATTATATTATCGCATATTGGTGGACGCTGATGGTGTGTTTGACGGCCGTTGCTATTGAGCCTCTATCAGGTGCACCCTGGGACCAGGATTAATTTCGTTAGGAATCCCCTTATGGTACCTTGTTGCTATCATTAGATTACTACCTAATTTAAAAAGCGCTCATTGCCTCCATTATTCTCTTGATGTCACGTTTAAGCTAATAAACTTGTTTACTTCAGAATCAATATGCAGAGAAATTGAACGATTATAATTTGAATGAAACTAATTAGTTAAAAATTGAGAAAACTTGTTTTAACCTTCCTGTAGGATTCCCCATAAAATACACATTTTTCCATAGGAATCTCATCGATGCATTTAACTCCTATGGGAAGGGTCACAATTCTTCACCTCATTTCTATTTAAGATTTTCTATGGGATTTTTCCTGTGTTGTATGTTTATAAAATAAAGATCTACTTTTATAGATCGTTGAAAGGAAACGAATTTTCTTCGCTTCTATAAAACTGTTTCCCATAGCTGAACTTGCGTTACGGTAGGATAATGGGGTTTGGAAAAAAAAAAGAAAATAAGCGAGGGGTCGAGGAAAGATGGCGGGTAGCGCGATGTAGCTTGAGCAAATTGGCTGGATATAGATATAGGTAGCTCGCAGCTAGACAGGACCCTTGCTACACATATATTTCAAGGAAGGAGTATATGTAATGGGGGTCTAGGGTGTAGGGTGAAAAACTACCCTCGATAATCAATTTCACATTGGGATTTATCCCGTCGATAAAATGGACCCTGGAGATTTTTTTTTTTTTTTGGGTTACCAGGAGATTTATATTGTATTTTCGGAGCTAATGCATACCTTTTTTGGACCAATAAAGCCGATTCCGATACTGATATCGAGAGGGTATTTCAATAGTTTATGAGCCGGCGGGAACAACATTTGTCTACATTTGGGACAGCATTTTAAAGTGCTGAATTAACACTTCTATCGGCTTGTCGGAATTGAGATTACGTGATGTGAGACACTCTTGTAATTTGCGGTTATCAATTTTTGGCAAGTTTCGGAGTCATTGGCGTCGATACTTCTCAAATTTTTCGAAGACTTTAAGGTTTTCAGGTTTTTTGAATATTTTACAATTATTGATTTTTTTGCAATTTTTGAAATTTTTGAAATTTTTGAAATTTTTGAAATTTTTAAAATTTTTGAAATTTTTGAAATTTTTGAAATTTTTGAAATTTTTGAAAGTTTTGAAATTTTTGAAATTTTTGAAATTTTTGAAATTTTTGAAATTTTTAAAACTCCTAAAATTTTTTTTGAAATCCTTTAGCTGTCCAAAATTTTTCAGTTTTCACTTAGATAGACTCTTTCCATTTAGGGGATTAAAGAGAAACATTAAAAGTAACTGAAAATGAAAAAAAATTGCATACATTCGGGATATGAATCTTGACTGTCGAATTAGCGTTGCCATGTTTCTCGTAGAAATTATGCATGTACCTTGAGAATAATTCATCACTCTTACAAACTCTCAAAGTGCAATTCTACACTCACTATTTCTCTTGAGTAGGCCAAGTTTGTAATCTGATATTCTCTTGATTTAATTGGGTAATTAATTTCAAAATCTGGGAGATTAATTTCCCTATCGTCTAGTGACATACCCCACTTTTGTCATTCTACAGTTGCAATCTCCTTTATTCAGGATTTTTCAGACGGAATTCATCATTAGACGGAGAAAGAGCTTCGCTACATTATTGTCAGCAATATTTTTCCGCCATAATTAATGCTTCCTCCCACTATGGAAATGCGTTATCGACGGGTTGTGATAAGCTTCCGCCTATTAGCAACTATCAATAACAGTTTTACAAATTTGGAAATTTTTGCAAACTTATTTTACCAAATTTTTTAGCTTTCTGCTCCTGAGCGCACGCGTTATGGTCTCAGCGCCGCCGTTGTCAATTTCTGATAAGAAAAGAAATGAAAACAAAAATTGAAAATCCTATTCCTCTCCTGAACTATATAGAAAAAATATATCACTTCCTTTTTATTTACAAAAAAAATTTGACATTACAAATCGTGGAACATTATTGGAACAACAATTACAAATTGTTGAAATTTCCCAAATTATCGCGTTATTTTTTTTGTGTCAAAATTGATTGAATTTTTTTAGGTTTTACCTGGAACTTTTTGAACTTTTTAGCATGCCATTTTTTTACGATTAATCATGCTTACAAGCATTAGGGAAATGAAGTATCGACATTGTGTAGGGAGTTCCCGATCCAACCATTAGCAAACATCAATAATAGTCCGACCAAATTATGCGTATTATCTACAAAGAAACTGTTCCCAGAAATTGAGCATCAAATAAAATTTGTATTTTTCAAACAGAAAAAATGATTTTCTTTTAAATATTTCAAATGTAAAGAATTTAAAAAAAAATAAAATTACGAAAATTTGAAAAAAAAATCTACAAAATGGGAATTTCCGAATTAAAAAAAAATAAAAATTTCCGAATTCTAAATAAATAAAAAAAGTGCCAATGAATCTGAAAAGCTAATCACCGAAATATAACTATATCAGATCAATATTTTCTACACCAAAAAAAAAGATCATAAAGCCCAGATTGACAAGGCAATAGACGTCTTTTTTTTTCATGCATTCGTCAATACCGTCAGCTATGATGGCCATATAAATTGAACTGACCAATGCTAGGCACGTCGTCAAAAAAAAATTAAAAAATATATCTAGAGTGGTTGTATTGAAGCTCGATATCCAATCGCTTGTAAAGCCTTCCTCGTTTTGACGATACGTATGGCGGAATTGTCATCTCTAGGTTGAGTTGGTCTCTCTCTCTCTCTCTCTCTCTCTCTCTCTTCCCTACTGTATATAAGCAATAAACCAATAAAATCCAGCCACTATGCATACACTCTACTATCGCAAGCTGAAAACCCCAACAGTTTAGAGTGTAAAGTTCACTATTTTGTCGGAATTCGATGACCTCGATCTACCGTAGAATTTTTTTTTGTCTGGAACTCCATTCTGGACTATAACAGAGTTGCGTTAACCAAAGTCGTTCGGCTCGCCAATTATGGATAATGATCATAAGGAGGTTCCATTTGCGATTCGGTCGCTTCCAGATCAGACGCATCCACGTTAGTGACATCCACGATGATGACATGCATGGTAACGACATTCACGTCAGTGCTAGCTACATTAGAAACATTATGTATACTAGCGCCACCCAGGCCGCTAGCGGCCGGAATGCTGACCAACTTTTCAAATGAACTTTTTTCTTATTTAAATGATTTGGAGTTTGAAATGAAATTTAAAATATTTTCATTTTCGTAATTAAATTTAAGTTCGATTTTGATTTGTTCAAATTGAATTTAAAACAGATATGAATTTTTGCATTGGAATTTGAATTTGAATGAAATTTGAAAAATATTTTCAACTTGAAATTGAATTTTAGAATTGGAAAAATGAAATTGTAAATTTTTTGAATTTAAAATATGAGCCCGCGCAAAGCGGAACATGGCGACGGGCATTTGATAGCCAATCAGACTGAACATGAGTGAAGACAGTATGGCAGCCCACATACAGTCAATGAGAACTGACCGTCATGACATGATTGGTCTTTTTCAGGAAGGCTGAAAAAGGGTGTCAAGATTTCATATCGAAGCTATGATAAAGATATACCAATGCATTTGTTTCCGTTTGAAATGAATTGACGGATATCATCTCCATACTCGATTATGGCTCATCTAGCGGTAGATGGTGATATTAGGCGAAGATTGGAGCGGATGCGGAGAGACTTGGTGCTCGTCCGATATAACAACTATATTTCATGAGAAACGACAAGCCAAGTGGTCCAAGCTAACCTACAACAATATATAGATATACCGCCTATATCAGACAATCCTGCAGCCTCTTCCTTCTCTCCTCGGGCTTCTGTTATAGTTGTGGGTATTGCACTAGGGGCCCTCGCACGGCTGTCGTATATTTATGCTAAATAGGGATTTTGAAATACGATATTGCGCACCCACCGTCCTAGTGCTATAGAGAAAGATAGATATAGACTTTGCCAACTCGACGATGTTGTGAAACCTCTAGGTCAATGACTCGTTATGACTTTGCAAAAGTCGCACGAGTTTTCTGATGATTTATACGGAAAACTTTCTGTTAATGGGATAAAAAACGATATTGCAGACATCATACTGTGAATAATTATGCGTAATTATGACTTGGAAAATAGGTCTTTTGAGGTAAACTTTGTATCTGTAATGAGACACCAAATGGACGAAATGAAAATCTAGGTTGGAGGAATAATTTTGTTTTATGAAATGTCTACCTATCTAGAGAAATACTTCAGTTCTCCACTGATGCACTGCCATGATGAATGTTGTTAATCTCGCACACTTTTCCGTTCAGGACAAGAATGAAAAATTCAACGGAGGACTTTGTAATTGTCTTGGTGGATGCCGACAATATTCATTAATCTATTCACAATTTTTAGGGCAGCTGTGAAGAGTTTAAATGGCATTTTGCACTGTCGTATATATACAGATATCATTAGCACCAAGGATGTATTGGCCGTTTCTTTTATTAAGTTCTTATGATTTTTTATTACCTCAATAATGTTGAATATGCCGAATTTAGGAAAATATTTTATTGAATTTTCTGCTCTCAGAAATTTTTCATTGAAATTTCAAAGCTCTCGGAATTTTTGCACAAGTCTTTAGGATGCTCTAGAATTATATGAAAATGACTATAATTCATCTCTTATCTGGTAATGATAAAGTTTAATGTTTCTAGATTCAAGGGGTTCGCAAGTGGGTAACAGTTTCATTTTATGAAATGTCCATTTATGTATAATGTCTTGGTGCCCAGAGTATCGTTCTGTATGAATGAGTCCAATTACCCTTAGTAATGTACCTTTGGATGCTGCGCAAGAGTACTTTTTGCCGTAAGTTGACGTTCAGAGGGTAATTGAGTAAAATATTACGTAATCTTAATTAATGAATTGCTACGTATTCATATTTACCTCGCAAAACGGGTTCATCGTCGACTTGAAATTTCAGGCTGGTTGCGCGACGAGAAAATCGCAAACTGTGCCACATGTCATCATTAAAGCCTTGTCCGGAGTACAGAACCTGTAAAAAAATTACATGTTTTTTTTCTGGTTTTTTTGAATATTTTAAACATGTGAGATTTTTTTTGTTTTTGTGATTTTTCATTTTTTTTAAGGATTTTTGCGAGTTGGAATTTTTTTTGATTCACCAGAGGAATACTTTTTACGTATCACTCGTTTTTCCAGGCGGAATCACCCTAAATTTATTTGAAATTAGACTCGGACGGTGCTATCATTCGCTCAAATCTAGAGGAAAATCAACAGTCTACAAGCGACGGCAATGGGATTAATTTCAATCGTGTTTGCGGACCTGGTGCACTAATGCAGACGCTAGGTGACAATCTCAATTTTAATCTCATTGTCAATCTCTTTTTCACGCCGGCTGGGATGAATTTAAAAGTGCTAATTGAAAGTTGGATTGAGTTGAATCATTGAATGTAGAGTAAGAATTGTGAGTCCATGTTCGTGACATGGCTTTGAAAATTGGGATAAATTGGTTCGATGACTTGACTGTATTGGGTAAACATTGTTCAAAGGGTTTGATGACACATGGGAATATTTTATGAATAAATTATATAAACCTTTCTAAATTTCTAAATTTCTAAATTTCTAAATTTCTAAATTTTTGAGATTTTGAATTTTTGAATTTTTAAAGTTTTAAATTTGTAAATTTTTCAATTCTTTAATTTTTTAAAATTTTGGAATTTTGAAATTTTTGTCCAGTTCAAGAAAATTTTGCCAAGTTTGCAAATTTTTCAATTTTCCGAAAATGTCAAAGTTTTCAATTAAAAATAAATCAAATTTTTCAAGCTTCCCAATTTTTGTTTGGAAATTTCTGAGCTTGAATTTTTGCTGAAATCGTATCTTCCAGATCTATAAAATGGTAAATGGAGCGGGAAAAGAGTGAATTAAAAAAAAATGCCTAGTCCATTCTTCAATCAAAAAATTACAGTGGAATGCTATTATGAGGCGGATATTAACACTCTGCAATTGCAGGCAATCCATTCTCGTCTTTCGCCAATAGCGAGTTAATTAAATCCAATTTGAATTTCAAATCAATTTCATTGGACGCACGAGATTTCTTTGTGTCAGACTATCATTTCTTTTCCAATCGCTTTATGAATCAACTTTAATTCTCTTCTCATTGCACAGCTAATTACAGTTTAATCAATAATTAACAATTGAATTCATCATGTTTTCAGCAATGGTTCGATTAATAAATTAATTTTGTTCCTTCCAAATGGGAAAGCTGTATGGGAAAATTGTTTAAACAAATTAAAAAACAACCATTTTTAAAAAGGTGAAAAAAAAGTGAATATTTGGGAACCTATACACAACTTCGACCATTTATATCATTTTTAAAAAATTGAAGAATCTGGGAAAAATAAAAAATTATCCCAAAAATATTTGGGATATAACCAAAAAAAAAACCTGAAAAATTGAATCCTTATTCTTTTTTTCCTGTTACAGACTTTTAAATGGCTTCCCTCCCCTTTTTACACACCCTACACATACATAATCACAAACAATACGCATAACAATTCCGACGCTTAGACCCTTACATTAATACAGTTCCTCTTAAACCTGCACTGTGTGATTCAAACAGATGTACAATCTTCCCTCACACAAATTGAAAAATCGTTTTTTTTAGAAAAAAAAATATATATATATATTAAAGAATTGCAGATAATCAAAAATATTAATGAACCTTTTTTTTTCTTATCACATCTCTTTCAGTACGCTTCTTCATTTGCACTCTTCATAGGAATGGAGCAGGATGAGCTATACCTAGCAATCGAAGAGATGCGCTATATTTGTTTGCTTACTCATGTATAAATGCCGGTTCGAAGTACTGACAAAATCCCATGGTGCTGATGGAACACCAGCATTATTTATTACGTGTGAAAGGAAACATGTGCACCTGGGATTTTTCCCCCTATGAAATACGTTTCAATGTTGCTTTTTGTTTTATGAGGTCGTATGAATGCATCTGACATTCATTTGTACCCGACATTGTGTTGGTCGCGCCAGATTTTACTGCGCGCCAGATCAATTTCATCATCATCTGCGCATCTCCAACCGACTTTTTCTAAAAATTCTGCACGAAACTATTACTGAACCTAATTTACAGCAGAATACCCGCTGAAGAACCCGCAATTACTCAAAATTATCAGATCGTTACCATTATTTTTTGGAAGGCACCTACCATGCCGGCCAAGTTTACGGTTGGTGGTTCCAAGCTATATCTCTGTCCATATAAATTCATCAGGCACAATTGTCTCCAGTGCTAACATGAGAGAGGTCCCCCAAATGTTAATCTTTCACTGCTGATTATTATGCAAATAAAAAAATGCAAATGGCCATGGAGTCCCTTGGATATAGCTCAAGAACTATAATTAAACTTCCATCAATTTTTTGTTTTCATTGAGCCAACAGCAAAGATTTGCGAATCATCTCCAACGATTTCTCAAAACTTTTTACATCTGTATGTTTCTTTTACATTTCATTTTACCGCAAGCTGCCGGATAGAAGGAACAAAGTGCTGATTCATAAGTTACGAGGAGAATATACTTGAGAAAAATCTCGAGGTGTTTTCCCCACATCCGCTGTTTTTCCATATTACCTCAATCGCATCATCCACATTATTTGAATGAGCTGGATATTCTGAATGCCGTGTTTCTATTAGCCGTCTTGCATTGATTACATGAATAAACGAGATAATCAATAGAGCGAGGCTCAAAGGGATGTTATGTGACCTTTGAACTCGGGTTGTCCTGGGGCCTCAGAGCTTATTTAGATTCTCATAATATGGGATCAATCATCAATGCACTCCACTGATTCATTTGTATCAACTGAATTACGGTGCTTGGTGCACGCCTTTTTTTTTACTATGCCCTTGAAGCTCCCTTATGCGCTAAATTGTACATTTTATGACATTAATAATGACTTCATGGTCATTCAATTAACGCAGTATCTATGATAGTAAGTCCATTTAAGACGTCTAACTGTTTATCCACCGTACAAGTGGTACCAGTCAATTCAAAGACCAGAACTGTCCTACCATTACTGATACTTAAATAGTCGGAATCAGTTCATTTTTGTTTTTATTTGCTGTTTATTACATTCATTCCATTGCAATCTATATTGCACAGTCGATGGGATTCATTTATTCAAAACGAATTAAATTGTTAACTTTCCGATAGGAAGTTATTGTAATGACCCCGAAAATGAAAAGTGTCAGGTCGATTAAATTTTCACTTTTTTCGGCGTTTGGCATCATCCTGACACGCTTCCAATGAGATGTTCGTGTGTGTGTGTGTGTGTACGTATGTGAGCAAATCTTTGGCGAACGGTTTCTCGTAAACGGCTGGACCGATTTTAATTTTTTTTTTTTCAAAAATTACGTCTCGCCGAGGCGGTGTTCTGAAAGGAGTTTTTTTTTAATCGTCCAGGTAGTTTTTTAGTACTTAACAAAAAACTACGATTTTAATTGTTTATAACGCTCTATTACATAAACGGTAAGAGTTATAGGAAAAAGTTATCAATGGAAGTTGTTCCTCATCTAAAAACAAACGTTTTGTGTTTTATGATTTTTTTCGTAACACGCATAATTAAGACGGTAATGCTTAATTGATTCGATATGCTCAACGATATGAAATCATGCTATAACACAGACACATCGGCCCGTAGAGGGTCAGATCCACATCCCGTTTATTTTTTTTTAAACTGGTGCCTTGCCGGTGGCCGCTACGCGTCCAGATGCCATTATTTGTCGGTGATCGAGTTCGATTTCGATTGTGTAATCGATCATTGAGATTTTTTTCTTCGACTTTCGAGTTTTCGAATTCGCTAATCGGTTTATTTTTCTGGGAGAAGCTCTCATTTATATATAAGGACAGGGAGAGATAGAGGCTATGACTGTCAACGAAGCGGTTGCGCACGCATTTCAGTATGATAGACTTCGAGATATTTCGAGATCCTGACATTGTCTTTTTCATGTGTAAAAATCTTAGCACTCGCTATGGCACCACTTTCGGCCGGGTGTAATTTTCTAAAAGCGTAAACAACATTAGTGTGTGTCCGTGTAAGCTCAACAGATACTTGCTTCGCCTGAAGATGGCGCTTCCAACGCCATCACAAGATGTTTACACAGGAATTCCGAGTTCAGCGGGCTAGCTCGCTACTTTTTTTCAAATAATAGGATTCGTTGCTAATGATAGTTACTTGGGAACGCAGCCCCAGGCTCGTGGTTGCAGGCTCGTTATAACAATTTGGTCCAGTTGTAACGCTCAGCCATTTCTAATCATTTTATCAATTCGATGTACCCGATATTGTAAATATTTTGGTTCTGTTATTCATCCTATGTGCCTTTATCTCGCCATGTTTTTCTATGAATTTCTGTGAGTCATACAAATGGATGCATTCCATATCAACTTACCTTTTCTCGACCTCCTATGTGCACTCTGACCCGAGCAATCCCTTGCTCCAATGATATTTGTAATCGATCAGAACTGTTCTCAAGACTCGTCGCTAGCAGTAAACCCTTGGGCTTTGTTGTTTTGAATCGCATGGAAATTTCTTCGGCTTGCGTTCGAGAATCTTCGGGCATCAGCGCGGTCAACTGTTGGCTTCCATTCAGATGGAGAATCGATGCGTCTTTATATGAGGGGAGTAGAAAGAAAAATATTTGATATAGAAATGATAATATCTCTTGAAACCATGTTCTCTCAGAATGAATGAAGGATCATTCCATTTAGCATTCCACCACAAACTCATCAAACAATGTCGCGGATTCTAGGCACCTTCGACAATGTCGAATTTTTTTTTGTTATCGAACGTTTTACATGATGGTCTTTGAAGGTAGATTTCTACAGTGGTTTCAATATTTCATGCCCTAATGCCTGTATTCGGAAATATTACAACAAACCTTTGCCACACGTGGGACCGGTGAATGCAGTTGCTGTACAATCGCAATAAAATCTGTTCCAACCCTCGAGACAATGGCCACCATGCATGCACGGCTGAGACGAACAGTGGGCGGATTGCGCGTGACACGCTGGTCTTACTGCACCTGAAATCATAAAACAAGTAAACAGGCAATTCTTTTTTACAAAAGAAAATTTATGACCTGCATTTATGTTGGGCACTGCTAGGTACGATAGTCATCTAAATGCACGTTGTTAAGTTATTACTTCCATGATTTGTGACTCGCGGAAAAAAAGATGCCCCTTTCTGGTGGATTGTCGTAAAAAGTTTATATCAATTGAAATTATTGCGTCATATTGATTACATTATCACAGTGTTCCACCAAAATCTTTTCACTTATGTCCATCATAGTCCCTATTTTACAAACATCCTTTCCTATTCCATTCCTTTCCCATTTCAAGTAAAAAAATTGTGTTTATTGGTGGTCCGATAATTAATAGCAATTTTGAATAATGGCCGTCGTTCTCCAACAGTCTACCTACTATTATTGACGTCATATGACGTCGCTTATCTACCTACTAGAAATATCTACCATACCGGCTGATGACAATATCATGAATCAACCACAGCAACGTCCATTTAGAGAGACACCTATCTCGATAGGGGTAACGGCTGACTGAGCTTATGCCACAGCGCCATAAAGAAGAAGAAGAAGTATTGAGGAGAGCTTGATGTTGGTTGTTCAAAGAAATCGAGAAATAACATGAACATAATCAATAATTCCAGTAGAAGGAAGAACGGATAGTTCTGAATATGTATGGAAATCGTTACACACATGCACCCATCCAATCAGCCACCCCCCCCACCCCCCACCACCCACTTCCCCACTCAACCACCTAACCACCCAAGCACCCACCCAACCAACCACCCACCTACCTACTCACTCACACCCACCTACCCAACCACCCACCGAGCCAACTAACCACCCACCCAACCACCCCACCGCCCACCCAACCATCCACCAACCCTGACGATTTGGGATCCACGATATTGCGTGTATGTCTATTTTCTGTTAAAAATAGCTAAAAAATAACTTTTTAGTACTTACTAAACATTTGAAAGTAAACTGTTTGAGTAATTCATAGCCAATAGTCACTCATTTATCATCCATTACAAGGATTCGTTTATCCCACAGTGAATGGTAGCGTGGATGTTGCGTGGAAGTTCAATCGCCAGGGCACACGCACACACACACACATGAACCTACTTATGGACATATAGGCATGATGGCAATGTTGACAAAAGTAGACATTTCACTTTCGCTTTTTACGGTCAAAACAATAATTCTCGTTATCAAAAAGTCGAAGTCAGCGGTATTGGAAAGTATTTACTAGACAGAATGGTATCGATATTTTAAATACAAGTTTTGAGGTTATAAAAGCACAAAAAATAACCGAAAAATTAAATTTTTCTGTTTTTTGTTATTTTATGTTTTTTTGAAAATTTCAAAGATTTACTCTTTTCTTAAATATGCCATTCTGAAAAATTAAGAAAAATCAGTGTTTTCGGAAAAATTTAGTATCGGTAAGTTTGTATTTTAGTGATTGCAGTACGTAAAATGATACTGTCTTATAAATATGGTTAGTTGAAAGCGTGTATGTCAGTAGCTGCGGTGTCCGAGTGGTTAAGGAGTCAGACTCGAAATCTGATGGGCTTTGCCCGCACAGGTTCGAATCCTGTCCGCAGCGATTTTTTTTTTTTTACATTTATGCTGCAAAAATAATGACAATAAACCGAATATGCCTGCTATTCAAATATGGCGAGATACCTGATTCAGGCGCAACATACGACCAAATATTGCATAAGGTGTCTGAGCGCGGGAATGACCCATTTCGAACTCGCGCATGCTCTTCTTTACACAAAAGTAGCTTCAGGTATATTTATATTGCAAAAAATGGACTATATTATATTACATTTCATATTATATAAGCATTTGAACCAATGTATGAATATTTTCAGGTATCAACAACCGTTTTCCGGCACTTTTAAACATGTAATTCGGGACTATTTCATATTGCATACTAATTTCAACTCTATATAGCTAAAACTATAGTTTACAATGTTCAAAAACGTTTCGCATATTTTGCATCGCTGCATCAATTTTTGTGAAATGTCTTAGAACCTGATTTAGACCTGATTCCTGAAAACTTTCTACCCAATGTGTTCATCCATTTGATCCCTGAATAGTCACTATAAATGGAGACTCCCCAAAATTTGCCCGGGTAAACGAACAATATATTCATGATATTCATAGGGAATTGAGTGAGCAGGTCGGAAGATTAGAAATGCTTTGGATTGCTGATGGAAATTTTCTCACCGGAGTCTTGCTGTTGAGCGTAGCCCGCAATGTCAACTGGTTGTCCATTGATAACGAGATCTCTCATACATCCGACGTAGCCCTGCCTGAGGGCGCCACTCCAAAGTGTGGGCGGTACCATTAGAGGTGCGAAAGGCACACCAACACCACCGATGTACAGCAAACCGTCGAGATCAAGCTGAGTTGAATCGCCTGCAATTAGAAATTACATGTGCAATGAAAATCTTGAATTTACATTAGGCGGTTCATGGGGCACGGTATCACAGAATAGATATTTCCGTCACAACACTGTAATGATTTCTAATCTTTTGAATATTCCCGCGCGAAATTTTCCCAAATTCGCAAATTGAATCAATTGGCACCGCGGCACTCATATCAACCTCGAGGGTTCCTGCGCCATCGACACCGGCTTATCGCTCTCTTGCCTCGCGGATCTCACAGGGAACGGTCGTTTAAATTTACATTTAATAGATTTAAGGTTAGGTAGAGCACATTTTTTTTTATCATTGATATACAAGTTAATAAACGAGATACTCATACTTGCTGATAATGGAAATGTGTGTATAGATTAATTGACGAGTTATTTATTTTAACGATCACCAATTTCTAATTTCATAATTGACTATCGAAGTTATTAGAATTATCTATTTATATTCTTGGAAAAGAAGGCCAGGTAACTGCTGAGATTCTTTATGTATATTGTCTGTGATTTTTATGTCTAAATTCTTGCATATATAGAACAAGACAGACCGAATCATAACAACACCCAATCGGACGTATCAGGGTTCAGTAACGAACACTATTTTTTTATTATAATTTTTGATTACGAGGATTCACATTCACAATACGGGATGAGCTGATCGCTGCCTGTACTCGCGAGCCTCGCGTTGAGTCATTTTCCGCATTGCACGCTTCCCATTTAGAAGGAAAAATCAGAGGTAGTTTGACGTTGCTCAAAGTTGGCGAAATTATTTGGCAATGTCAGGAAATCGTCTGCAACTCTATACCGTGAGATGGTTGCCGTAGGGTAGATGTAACTCGTGGCCGTACAAGGGGTATCGTCAGCACCATCCTCCATCTAAGACAACTCCAAACGGTGGCGTAACTCAAGCCCTCCACCCTCACCTGCCAAACGACTCAGTGCAACTTATGCCACCCTAACAACGTGTTCCGCTGACACGTTCAAACTTCGATACTAAACTTTGCTCTAATATTATTCGCCTCGGGCGATATAGCCGTCAAAGGATAGCGCAAAGCATGGAAGCGTCATAGCCATTATATTCAGTTATCGAATCTATTAAATATTCCACCGAAATTCATGGCAGATTAGAAATTGGCCTAGTAATACTAAATAATTGCTGATTTCCGACAGTTCAACTTATTTTCTGTTTTTCGTGCGGTCCGCAAAACAATATGTATGTGCATATATATACAGAGCGCGGCGGTGAAATCCGGCAAATTGAACTTTGTTGTCAAATGTAATTTATTGACACAAAGTACAAGTGTAAAAGAAAATGTTTTTACTCAATATTCATGTGACCTGTCAGGAATACAGTTACTCAATATAACCACCGTTGGCCTCAGTTACCGCCTCCACGCTTTTCGTGAAGCGCCCGCACGCTCTCCGTAACGCAGCGCTGTTCATATTGGCGAATGCTGCTCCGATAGTGGCGCGACATTAGGGTGCCGCGACTTGTTGGTAATCCGTTCAACAACGCGCCAAATATCGTTGTCGCGGGGGTACTGGACGCCCCTGGCGTTCAAGCGCCTCAGTCGCGACCTCTGACGGAACTACGATATGGCGGGAAATTCAAATTGAAATTTGGCCGGATTTAACTGCCGCACTGGATTTATAGGATTTAAATTTGTCTGATTGGATTCGTATTGTGGATTATTGGAGTTTGTATAGGTTCGTATTCAATTGACTGTTTACCTGTGAAAAATGGAAAACGCGAATATTCCGCGATAGCGCGAATAGTCAAGCGTTAATCATTTATCACCTCGTACGAATCTTGAATTAATTCAGGAAAAATTAGTCGAGATTATGCAGCGCTGAAAAATTGCTCAAGCGCGTTGACGCACAAATCGAACAAGGCTATTGGACTGCACAAGTGCATATCAATGTGTTGCAGGCATTATTTTTTTTTTCATTGTAACGAATCCATCAAAAGCCTGATCGAAATACAATGTTCGGCGTGCTACGGTCCTTTGATTGCCTTTAAATTGAATCAGTTTTCATTTTCTTTGTTTTTTGCCATTTCTTTCTTTTTTTTTTGTCATCTACCGTAATCTGCTCAATAGGAGGAAAAAAAAGTAATCTGCGGAAGAGCCGATCCTTCGATATGCCAAGGTAAAAATTCTCGCCCAGTGACGTGAAAAACGATTGTTTTGATTACTCGTTTTTACACTTCCAATTGAAAAATGGGAAGAGAGAGAGAGAGGGAGAGAATATTGAGACTCGTGTTCGATTAAACTTTATTCAAAAAAAAATTTTTTTCTTGTCCAAAAGCTGCGGTTTTATATTAATTCCAGTTTTAATCTCTTCCCGCCTTTCAATATTTCCGAAATTTTCTCGATTTTGATTGTCAACGGAAAAATCGGCGGGAAATTATTTGGAATATTCTAAAATTTAGGAAAAAATTAGTTTCTCAGTTTTCTAATCAGTTTCATTTAGCCGGGCGGCGATGTGCTATACGCGCGAGCACAGATGGTGGGCGGGTGAGCGCGGTTTCTCAAAGGTTAATGGTGGGCGTCAACTTCAGGTGGGTGGAAAGGGGTGCTTTCAGAGAGTAGAATTTTTTGTTTTTAATTACCAGGTGTACTGAAGTCAGTAGTCTCTCCATCCACAGTAGCACGTCCATTCCTATCGACTCTTCGCAATGCGACGTCATGCCATGTACCATTATCCACTCGGCGCTTCGATACTCGCACTTTAAGGTGACCGCTGCCCAAATCGATATGAAGATAAAGATGTCCGTCGAGTATCTCGAAGGCAAACAAATCGGGCTGCAAATAGGCGAAGATTTTCGTGAGGATTATCAGGAAAGAATTTAAAATAATAAACCTAGTGAGGTGGAAGTGTGCCGGCCCCCTCGTTGGGAGCACGAACAAAACTTCCCGATTTGTAATTCCTGTTTGCCATTTCTAGATTTTCTGAAACATCACTTAAATGTTAAAAGACTGCTTTCAGGGGAAAAAATAGGAATCATGAAATTTGGAATACTGGAATACGACACGTGTCGTTCCATGCGAATATGTCACGTGACGCACTGACCAATCACACTGCGCAGCGCGCAGTTTAAAAATATCGCGGTGATAACTTGTTTTACCAATATTTCCGATAATATTGATGGTGAGAAATCGTTGGAGAAAGAACTTGTCTTCATGCATACATCGTCACACACACACAAACACACACACACACATCTCGTTAGAAGTGGTCTAAAACGGTCAGAAATGTCATGAAACATAGAGATATATTGAAAAAAGAATTTTTTTAAATCGGGGGCACTACAAAGACCTTCGCTATCGGAAGGTCAAAAATATGAAAAATATTTTTGTGAATCGGGAAACTCAATACCTTTTCCTATCGGGAAGTTAAAAATATGAAAAGTACAATTCGGGGAATTCGAAGTTGAATCGATTACCGAAAATGTTTCATTTTCTCTCATCCAAGAATATAATTCCTCTGGTAAAAAGGAGAAACCAGAGGAACCTATCGAAAAATCTCTATATTATATCGATATTACGGCAAGGCTGAAATCGACGCGCCACCAGTCATTGCGGCGGAAGAAGGAAATGCGAAGCACGCTACCGGACTTGGCCAATAAAACTTCGTTTCAAAAATTTACTACATGTTTATGCAGTAAAACAGTTAAAATTTATTTGATAAATTTGAAGGTTCGAATTTTGCAAAATCCAAAATTTGGACAACTCCCCAGCCTCTGAAATTCTAAATCTTTTTGTCGAAGCTATTGGTCTTGCCAAACTTATAATTCACTCCATCGAATGAACATCCTCAATGACTTTGAAAGGCGATGATGTTATAGATTGACAATAGAATCATTATAGAGTATCTAGATCGACTGACAAGCACTTTCAATATAGTTGTTAATCAATTCAGTCAAATGGAATTCGTCCGATAACAGAATATATCACATCCCCAGATAAATGTCATATTGAATATACCCGGTTATTTCAACACTTTTATCACTTTTCATATTAATTTTTAACAAGGTGAACCCATTGAGAATGCTATCGGTTATTAAATTATTGGCCACAATGATCCCCGGTTTTATTCGCGTAATGGAATCTCTACAATTACTCCCACTACTACTACTGCATTTGCTGCCGTCTGCAATCGATTTTTTTCCAATAAAAATCGAGGAACGTAGCGGTTTCATATGCGAAGTTAAATTTTTTCATATTTCGCACTGCTGTATTGACAATTTTATGTTAAAAAAAAATCTCTCATTATTATTATTATTATGTATCAAAGGTGTTTTGATTTGAAATATCCTTCCGATGGATTTTGTCTCGTTGATAAGGTTGGAGTCAGCTCAAAATCGCGAAATAATCTGCCTAATATCTAATAATGAATTTACTTAATTCAGGTACCTGCAGTGCGATTTACAATTTGTTATTTAAAAATTGCACACTTTACTCTGGAAAATGGAAAAAGTGTGCAGTTTGGAGCAGAAAATTCCTCTTTCAATTTTTTTTACGTTGGATTACCGTGAAATTATTGAACATTGAAGGTGGCTCACGTGAGCGTTGACACCAAATGCAGTAGAGTGCCGCCTACTACTTTGCACCACCGATTTTCTCTCTGTATCTACTAGGTCATAGATCGGATCACCGATCACTGTACCTACTAGGTTCACGTGGGAATCGGAATCCACTAACTGTTCCAGGTGGCAGTCTAAGTTCAGGCACAGTTTCGGGTGACGGAACAGGTTCAGGCACAGTTCCGGGTGGTGGAACAGCTTCAGGCACAATTCCGGGTGGTGGAACAGGTTCAGGCACAGTTCCGAGTAGTGGAACAGGTTCAGGAACAATCGTAAATGGTGGACCAAGCTAGGGGACAATTGTAGGTGGTGGAACAGGTTCAGGCACAATTCCGGATGGCGGAACAGATTCAGGAACAATTCCGGGTGGTGGAACAGGTTCAGGAACAATTGTAAGTGGTGGAACAGGTTGGGGAATAATTGCAAGTGGTGGAACAAGTAAATGAATAATTTTAGGTGGTGAAACAAGTTCGGGAATAATTGAAGGTGGTGGATCAGGTTAGGTACCAATCCTAGGTGGTGGAACAGGTTGCGGAACAATCGTAAGTGGTGGACCGGGTTAGGGACCAATTCTTAGTGGTGGAACAGGTTCAGGCACAGTTCCGGGTAGTGGAACAGGTTTAGGAACAATCGTAAGTGCTGGAACAGGTTGGAAAACAATTGTAAGTGGTGGAACAGGCTAAGGACCAAGCCTTAGTGGTGGACCCGGCGTGCTTCTGGTTCCGGATAGTAGAACAGGTTGGGGAACGATCCTAAGGGGGGGAAAGAGTTCAGGAACAATCCTAGGTAGAGGAACAGCTTTGGCAACAATCCTAGGTGGTGGATCAGGTGTTGGAACGGTTCCTGATGGTGACAGTGGACTTGCATCTTCACGTGAAATTAGTAGGCACATTAACCCAAGAAGTAAGCACAGCAAAGGAGAGAGCACGTCTGAATGCATCGTACATCAAACGAAAAGAGGAACGTTTGACTCAAAATTTCACCCTCTTTCCACCCTTTAAACTCGAGTCCATGGCCTTGGAACACTTTCAGGCTTGGATTGAAGATTGTTTTGAAAAAAAGAGGCTTCGAAAAAAAAGTTCCTGATCAGTTCCATATCAAAATCGAATGAGAGCGATAATGGGAAGAAGGCAACCAGCGGTGTACGCCTGTTTTTGGTAATTATTTGAAATCCAATCTGGGGCATATATCGAAAAATTTCCCGCTTTTTTCGCAGTTCTACTCTCGCATACCCCCTTCAAACTGTTATGAAAATATTTTTGCAATCTCGAGTTTTACAGTTTCATAGCATTACGTTTTTTTTTTAAAACAAAAAAGAGGATAGAGTACATACTCGGGCTGGCGCTCCACTTCGGCTGTACATGACTAAACCATTAGGTTCATTTGTCCGTATTTTGAAGGATATACTTCCGGATTCAGCAGCTTTCCATGGTGGTAATACCTAAAACATTTTAAAAAATCAACAATTAAAAAAATATCGTAAACGGGAGCAACGTTTTCAGCTGATAGGAAGATTGAAGTTGCAGCTGCGTGGTCTCTGAAAATAATAACAAATACCTTGGTTTTCACAGAAGTGTTCCATAAGTATTGTGCGTTTGAAAGAGGAAAAAAAGTCAATACCGTTGGGTCTAAACTGCCTTGCAGAGTGTTTTTTTTTTCTTCCGTACTGGAAAAGAATGAGTAGAATCAATAATGGCGCGCAATTCTGCGAAATTTTGAATAGGTTCAAAAACAATTTCCAAATTTCTCAGAATATCTGCTCTGGTTTTATCTTCTGATACATGAAGAATTCAGCAGACAGGTGAAGATAAAAAAAAGGCGAATGGAATAAATAAGTGTGAAAAATATTGCGGAAGAACTAGCACGTTATGATGCTGATTCATGGAGGTTAGGCGTGCTCTGCATTATTCAGAGAATAACTGTCCGACTGTAAATATGGCCATACCACTTAGACTGTCGGAACGTATAATATTTCCTCCTATATTTTTTTTCACATTCATGTGTTTGCCTTTTTGCGGTTAAAATTATTAAGTTGGTGGTTTCTTGCGGCAAAAACATTAATGAATGTGGTATACATAATTTGCATTTTTTGGATTAAAAAAATACTGCGACTAGAGAGGCGAATTAGCCACCAAGTTTACGGAGATTTATGATCTTATTTTTTGCCACTTGTTTTCTTCCACTGTTGTTGGTGGTGAATGAGATGAACGACCCTGATAAATCCACTCCACAAATGTTATTAACTGTAGGATTGTTGTACTCTTGGAGGGCGGTGGGGATTTAGAACATTTGCTCATTAAGGTGGGGGAAATATGGTAATGGGACGCGAGTGAGATGACTGATATGTCTGGATTTTTAAGGAAAAATTTTTATAATTTTGGACTTCAAGAAAAAAGGGAGGCGGCATTGGTCACCTGGTAGATGTGAAACATGGAAACACTAATTGCGACCTAAATTGATCCAAAATTTTTGACGATTCCTCCAGAACTATTGAAATTTTCAAATACTCTTTTCAAAAGTTTACAAAACTGTCCCGAATTTTTAACAAAGTTTTCAAATTTTACAAATATTTCCAAAAGCTTTCCAATTTGTTTCAAAATTGTTCCAAATTTTTTAAAAATTGTTATAAATTTTTTCTGAATTTTCCGAATTTGTTTCCAATTTTTTTCAAACTTTTCCCAATTTTTTCTCAAATTTTTAGAAAAGTGTTACAAAAGTCTTCGAACTTTTAGAAATATTTTTCAATTATAACAAAAACTACAAAATTTTTGTGAATTTTTACAGAAATTTGACAATTTTGGGTAAATTTCTCGGTAAAATTGGGATAAATTTTTGACAAATTTTTCCAAATTTTCCCGAGATGAGCCAATTTTTTCCAACTTTTCCAAAATTTTCCGAACCTTTCCAACATTTTTCAAAAGTTATTGAAAATTTTCAAATTTTTTCCACATTTTTTCAAAATTTTCCAGTCCTTTTCAAAATTTTTTGAAACCCTGCAGGGTATCTTGATATGTAGATACAACTTGTGCGCATCGCCTCTGCGTCGATGGCCGAGAGGGGGCGATGGGTGAAAAGTGGAGTATATATCTATATATATTTATCAAGGTAAAGTGCCTATCCGGCGACCAAATTTTTCAATCCCATGCGCCGCATTAGATGGTTCACATAACAAATTGTAAAATATTAGGGGGGGGGGGGGGGGGAGCTTCAAGAAAAATTCCAAAAATTTCTGTCAAACTCTGACGTGCGAGAATTTTTTCCCCACCCATTGTACATCAGTTTTTGCCGAATGACAAGCGCTGAAGAGGGCACAGAAGATCGAAGGTCTAACCTATAATTGCATCATTGAAATCTGCAGTTCCCACTGGAGAACATCACAAGTAACTGGAGCACGATGAATAATGAGATCAGAAGTTGCAAAATGGCATTGATAAAGTTGCTGGGTTATAGTTGATTTAGTCGTGCTTATAGTTTGCTTGAGTTACGATGAAATTCGATGCGCCAGATTCTTTCCACCAAGAATTTAAACCGATATTCAATTTGTTGAAGAATTCTTTTTCCGCAAGCGATTAATCCGCAACGCAGCAGAGTTTAAGTATAGACTTGACCACAAGATAAAAAGAAGGAACGAAAAGTAGCGGATAACAAGTCTCACTTTCCTCAGATTTAATGAAGCTGAAAAAAGAGCAAAAAAATTTTCGTCGAGCTTCAGTGAAAAACTCTTATGCTGGAACCCTCCTGAGCTCGCGCAATGAGCGGCGCGCCGCTTTTTCCAAATTTCTCTATTTTGCAAAACAAAACATATGTATGTAACGCAACATTCATGAAAGACAAGTGTAGAGAGGTAGCTGCAGAAAGCACACGAGCACAGAAACAATGATCTCTTAGAGAATTTCTCCAGCCAGCGATAATGGAATTGGTTCGAACCTTGGGACACAAGCAGAAGAAGACTGGCAATTTCTGTGAGGCAGTAAAATCTTCACTCTCGCCAAATTGGACTTAATCTCATCTTATTTCTTGGTGAAAGTTCATTGAATGTTTTATTCTTTTTTATTCGAAGCTATATTAGAATTAATAGAAAGTGTATCGGCTTCCTTGCAAGCTCAGAGCAACCATGCCGATTTTTTGGAGTAATACGATTACTCAATTACGATTTTTTGAAATCCTCAGAGCTTGTCTGACGACCCCAAACCCCACTAAATTCCGGAAATTGGATAAACAATAGTTGTCTTCCCTGAGCGATTACTTGGTAATTGTCGGTTACCCACAGAATAAAAAGTGGCTAATGGAACAAAGTAACAAAAAGTGAAAAATTTAATGAAGAAGGAGAAAAAAAAGATCCGGGAGAAGTGCGATGATGAATATCGAGGCAGCCGCACATTCTGCTAGTAGGATAACGATGTGCCCGGCTTCTCGCCAACTCACCAACGATTAACGACCGTCGAGGATCACTTCCGGTCGTCGCCTCGGGTCGGCATTATTCTTCCAACTGAACTCACCCCCTCCCCCTAGCTTCTCCACCTCATCCGCACCCCTATCTCCAGTAGCTCTTTCCTCTTTCATTCCATTCTATTTTCCCTCAACCGCATGAATCCAACGTTACCGCTCCTCCCCCTCCCACCCACCCACCCGCCCCTTAGTGCCTCAGGGATATTTCATCTCCAAACCTGTAGGTCTGGCCTTTTGCCCTAAACCTGTATATATATTGTCAACTCTATTGCCTTCTCACTTCTCTCAGTCGCATTCTACTACAACCCCTCGGCTTAGTTATAGCACAAGTCGTACTTTCCTGGTTAGCCACTGCGGCTAACATAGACGATCAATTAGAAAAGTTAAATTACTTCCTGAAATAAATTATTTACTAATCTCGAGGAGCTTTACACTTCAATCTTCTCGCTGTTATTTTCATTGGTTGGCCGAAAAAAAGAGAATGACTATAAAAAAATTTGGTGAATGCGAAGTTTAACTTCGTCGGTTTTGTGGAGATGGATATAACATGCTCGTGTTATTGCAGATACTTCGGGCTGCAAATAGTGTCTGAATGTTGTCACTGTCACGCACTGTAATTCAACCGTTTGCTCGATAAAAAATACTCTTCTTTCTGACCTCTTCACATTTTTTTTAGTTTAATTTTTGGATTTTAATAGACGCATACCAGAGTATCGAAATTTCATTTCATTAATCCCAGCCTTTGAGTAAAAAAAAAAACTGAGAAAGATGGCTCGAAAATGAATGGTTACAGTGGCGTTGCTACAGTGGCCTTAAGATTGTACATAGTGAAACGTTTGAATGTTTCAGAATATTGCATAATGAGGTTTAGTTATGGAAAGGACATCCAAGGGTGATTCGGTGAGAACCTGAATGATTTAATCATTGATTTTTCTGCAAATGTCAAATGAATTACATCCAATAATTTGATGATGTAGCTTTTTTATCTTGGATATAATCGCTTGAATATAATCGCTCCTCAATATATTATATTCACATTAATATGCTACACTTTTCTTCATCCCATTCGTAACGTTCATAAAAATCTCATAATTTCATATCCAATGTCTTATTAAATCCTAATGGGCGGCGTTGTGGCTTGTAGAAAGGCCGAATAAATTTCAATTGATAGTTCATTAATGAGCCTCTAAAAAAGATAAAAAAGATAACAAATTAATTTTCCAGAAATGTGAGAAATGTGAGAAAAAAACGAACTCATTTATCAGTTAAATACAAGTAAATCTAATTAATGCGGGAGAACTATGCAGAAAATTTATCCAATTAAATTGGTTAATTAATTATATATGTATATATATATATATATATATATTCGGAACAATATATTGAATATATGGGGTATTCCATACTAATTTGGATAACCCGTAACCCTTACCTCTTCAGATTTTGATGGCGATTTTTTCTGAGGATCTACCATGAAAAAAAGTACTCTCAAATTTTTTCAGATTTTTTTTTTTAATCAGAAAAAATGTGTAGCAAAAATAGGCCCCGATTTAAAATTCTGAAAAAATCGTCATCGAAATCTGAAGAGGTAAGGGTCACGGGTTGTCCAAGTTTGTACAGAATACCCCGTATATATATTCGAAGCAAAAATTAAGGAATAGTAAAAACGAGATCATCTTTAACGTTTCACAACTGACTTGAACTATAAGGACCATAAATCTCATTCTGAAATAATTCACATAATGAATCACTCAATTTCATGAAGTTGATTAATTCCTCTTGCTTTTTGGAGCAACTTTTCCTCAGAAAGCATTTCCGTCTTTTGATGTTCTCTTCTAATTTGGAGCTGGTACTTTTATCAGCCACCAAGTTGAAGCAAGTTTCTCGTATGTCAGAAGACACTCGACAACCTCTAACCTGAACTGTATACAGTCACTATCTCTAGCTAAATCCAGAATCACACTCGTTGAAATCCAAGAAGCTACGATTCCAAGGTTCGTCTCACCCCCATGCCTTTTCTTAGTACTTTAAAGTAAAGCCGACCTCAGTCTGTCCAATTCGTTTTCTACTCCTTTTAGATAGAAGACTCGAGATACCTTGGACACACACATACACACACAAGCTGCGGTGTTCGTTCCACTGCACAACTTACATTGACGAAGTCTTTGGAGCAACAACCTTCGTATTCTATCTCTCTTAAAAATTTTCACCCGCTTTATCTACTGGATCGAGACTTCACTTGTCGTTTCATCCTGCGGATTCAACAGCTCGTTAAAATCGCCAAGTGAAGCGTGCTCCAGTATCGATGAAATTTTAGCAAACAAAATATCGAGTTTTATTATCTGCCTCTACATTGTCATATTAAAAAAAAAAAAAAAATTACGCGCTCATCGCAGGGTTTATACAATGCAAAAATTTGTAAAATGAACAGTCGTCAGGAATGGCAAAAATTGAGATAGCCAATAAACATGTTGGAATGAGAAAAAAAATATCCAGCCATAATTAGATCTATAATTAGATCTATACAAATGTCAAAAAAAAAAATCAACAATTTTTTTGGTGATTTTTCAATGCATAATTATGTTACTTAACGTGAATCGCAATTTCAATGCAAATCTCGCTTACGATTCGTAATTTTTTTACGAACCTTGTCAATCCGCGAGATCGCGGCGATGGATGAAATTTACTCTAGGTACAGGATAAGAATTACATAATCCAATCGACATTTTTTTTTTTGATACAGCTATCGATAATTAAACCACTATTAAATTGACGCCAAATTTATATGGATTACACTTAGAGCGTGAGCAATCGACAAATATCCACAGTTGAGTCAGACAGAAAATCGCGAGTCGTAAGGGGATACTGATTACATATCCATATCGACATTGAACATATAATCGGACAATGAATTTACAGACAATAAGAGACGCGTGTTGAAAGTTTACAATACAGTTATGTACCTACACGTAATTTTCGGAGCTCTACTCTGTTGTTTATTTTTATTTGAAGCATTCAAACATAATTGTTTATTTTGCTAACACAATGAGTACAGAAGAAACGAATGGGACGACGTTTTTGCTAACCCATTAGCAAAATGCTTCCGAATGACTTTCATCTTCCAGGTTCCGACTAAATCCGTTGCTTTTCAGGGCTATAATTCGCGGACGAATAATGCAATCGTCACTATTAGCGAACTCGGTGAAGATGGCATTGAGCCGAATCTTTTAAGCGCCTATTGAATGAATTCGGACAATTATTTTTTGAGTAATCGTTGAAAAACCGAATTTCAAAAAACCCCAATATCTTTCAAATGAGACGACCGATCAAAGTTTAATTGACGCCAAATGATAGCTCTCATGAAACTCTACATACCCTGAAAAAATCATGAAATTTCATGTGCCGGTTATTCAGGAAATAACTAAAATGTTTAGTGACATACACACACACATACATACATACGGACAAGGCCTAAAAACTGAGGTTTCTAACTAGACAACGTGGCTTTCAAGGTTCAAATTGCCATTGTTTTGACGGAATCATAGTGCTATGTCTGAAAAATAGCGAAAAATTCAATTCAATTCAATCCAATGCTTCGATTTGGGGGCCTAAACACCGAAAAATGGACATTAAAAATCGAGCGATTATAAACCTTCCTTTCGGAAGCAAAAAAACAGACAAGTTATCCAATTATTACATTACATTTCATGAATCTGCGCAATTATTAGTTGCAAGAGTTATCTTTACATTCCAGTGACAATTATCATATTACATCGAAGTTTATATATTTAAAGCAGAGAAGACAAGAAAGGAATCAATAAGCCGTATTGCTTTTCTGTGACGGGTTTTAAGAAATGTCTTAATGCCATAGGGAGGGAAATATCCCTCCCGAAGTAGGCCAGTCTAAAGCTGATCACGATTTCTATCATGTAAGGGACAGAGCCAGGCTCTACTCTGTTAGTTCCGGTTCCGGTAATTTATACCGAATCTTTTTTTCGGGTACCTCTGACTGTGGTCGTGTACCGATAAATTTCATCCATCTGTAGTCAAACGATTTTTGAATAGTCTTTATATAATTGAAATATATATTGTAATTATGCGGTAAATGCAACTGCTGTCTGTCTTTAAGTGCCAATTTTGCAATGCTCAGTAGCGAACAGCCCTTCGGTACTCAACGTCCGTCCAATAATTGCGGTCCGCCTCATCAAGAAGGAGGAGGGGGTCAGATCGCCAAATTTTCGTACTTCCGGAGTACTCATCCCTATCGATTCCTGCGTTCAGGCAGAAAATATGGCGCCTCAAATAAAAAAGAATAAAAAACATGTGACGTTCAGACTGGTAAGTAATTTTGTGGGAGAATTCATTGAGGATGCCTTCCGTTTAGTGACTCTAAATCAGTTGAACCAGGCTTGGGTAACATGTGTTTGTAACCGCAAAATTCTTGAGAATGTTGAAACAAGTAACGGAATTCCGAGTGTCTGACAGTATCAACGTGACTCAAGAGAGTTTAGACCAAAGGACTACACAGGTTTCAAGTTTCAAGTTTCTAGGTAACCACCAAACTTGTGGTATAAGGGGGTCGTTAGAAACTATCACCGATGGGGCATCGATTGCCAACTCAAGTCAATCCGACTTTCTGAGTCTCTAATTATTTTTGACGCTAATATACTTAATTAAATTAAGGATGCTGGTGGTTGTCTATAGTAGTGGAATTGAAACAATCAGTTCTTCATGGAGATAGATGCTTCCGAGAACGTAGTGGCAAGGGAAAAAGGCTGATCAGTACCACAGGCTGAAGAGCCTGACACTCGAAACTTGGGAGCCAACAACGGGGGCATAATGGGATATCAGTATTACTTGGAAAATCCGAGATTTTATGAGGGTTTTGTTTGATTTTCAGGTCAGCTGCTACGTACCTGATGTCACGGTATTGACATAAAATATCAATTTTCGTGGAATCAGCCATATATCGATTTGTAGGAAAGTTCATGTGGATGAAGGCGTTAAGTTAGTTTTCCGTGGCTTCAACCATACTCTCCTACCTTACTTGCCGTTCAACCTCAAGGTCATTATTTCGGTTTAGTCCACGGAGACTAGGCGGAAGTGTGGCGACACTGTGGCAACGTTTCGTGGGGAATGCTGTGGCTTGGAACATGTCATGGTACTCTTCGGGGAATTGAGCATCAGAAACCACATTTCCCCTATGAAGTTGGCCCCTATCAACTTCAAACCAGCTCAATCTTTATTCAATTAAATAGTCTTCCTAGTTACTTCATTGAATTTTGACATGCACGAGGCAAATGTAAAGTATTATTTCAAAAAAATCAAAAACTTCCAAAATTTCCGAAATTTCCAAAATTTCCAAAATTTTCAAAATTTCCGAAATTTCCAAACTTTTCAAAATTTACAAAATTTCCAAAATGCCAATAATTTCGAAAATTTCAAAAATTGCAAAAATGTAAAAAATGTAAAAAATTTCAAAAATTTGTCACGATTTTGACATGGTAATGGACCTTTTCATTTTCCTACCTGCAGCTTATTATTTCAAGAATGTCCCACTACTATTGAATTTCAAAAAAGCTTTTAAGTAATTTCTACGCAATTATGGGTACAGTGAATTTGTTAAATTCATCTCAATTGCGTTGCAATGTTCGCATTGGTGTAATTACCTGAGCCCCACCCAGCGACCGCCCCATTCAATTTAGACTTTTTCACGTGATGATCATCTTGCCCTGACTTTGATTTTGCCCGAATACAATTTCATGGATGAGGAAAATTGAGGGATTAATGTCGAGTACGTAACTTGTTCCCAGTAATTAATCTTCAATTTAACGATCCAACGGATATATCCATGCGAGAGTTATATTTCATGTAAATTCAATTATTTTCACTATCAAAGTCCACTTGAAAAATTGATTGTGCAACAAAATATAGCTCCGATGATGATGATTTATCACGCAGGATCCATTTACTGAGGTGAGGATGTAATGAAAATCTTGACCAAAAAATGGGTAATTAATTATGCCAATTTTTTTTCAATTTCCAAAAAAAATCATCTTGAATTATGCAAAAAAAATCTCCAGGTATTTCCAATATTTTCGTTCAAAAAATCCATTACATCCCGAAATATTGCGCCACCATGAACTGGAAAAATTGTGTGATGAACACTCCTGGTGAGCTGATGAATGTCATTTCATAAATACACATCAACAAAAATTGAATAAGTCTGATGATTGCGTTAAACGCTCGGATCAACACTGTCGGTTTATAATCGGTGACCCCCGCGGAAAACAATATATAGATGTTGTATATGGCAGTCATATACAAAAATATTTTGACCAGAAATGCAATACTTCAGATATATGCCGCAATTACACGGAGAGAAGAGCATGTGAAAAATTACCGTGCTCCAATTATTTGCTTGTCAAAATATTCTGCTCAGGGAGGAGTAATTTTTACGAAAGGACCAGGGAAATTTACCAGACAGCTACATAAAATACAAGAGACCCATGAATTTTTCACGGGATCATTGAGGAAAAATTCCTGATGCCATTGCGTGGTAATGTAATTTTTACTATACAGCACCAAAAATTTTCGGGTACTATTGCGCTAACCTCAATTTACGTTGCGGCACACTAAATTTTTCGACAAAAAATTTAAGCCTCTTTCTCCATGTACGTGTACACATATAGAATAAATTGGGGCAAAATGGGACGGTGGAGTAAAACGGGACAAGCTAACACAATGCTGTCCTGATACGGAACGCGTCCCATTTTGCTCCATCTTTGCTATATTTTCAATGTATCTGGAATATATCCGATATATCCATGGTCAAAAGAACAATATATTGTATATATGTCAGATATAAAGGGGTAAATATGAGAGTGGCCCTCGGGTATCGGCCCGGACTCTCCCAATGGCTGTCGGCGCATGCGCGTCACATTCCTTGATAGCGATAGGGGTAATTTGTGACGCGCATGCGCTGGGCGTGGGGGAGGTCGGGTGCAAATCCGAGGACCACTATCATATTGCCCTGACTATGTAGGCGAGGTTGGGGCATTATGGACCAGTGGGGTATAATGGGACACCATCGTAAAATGAGACATGGGAGATATGCCTCGTAGCACTTAGCACCCCTGTCCGCATTATGACTCACTGTCCCGTTATGCCCCATCCTCGCCATGTTATCTGAATATATAAGTTTCCGTTAGGGGGTGTATAACCTGTAAAAGAAAATAATAATCGAATGAAAAGATAATGGCATTAGCATGCAAGGCGTCTGTTCAGTGCGTTATATTTGGTTCATCGTTTCGTCTTTACATGCAATTTAGTGCACGAACTAAAACAGTGGAGTCAACGATTTTTTTACTAGTTCGTGGTACCATACATCATTCCAATGGCGATGATGAAGAAAATTATACGAAAGAGAAAAAACAAAATCAGTCAGTCGCTCAGCCTAAATCAGCGCTTTTTTTAATCTTTTTTTTATCATTAATTATTTTTATTCGTTCATCATTAATGTATTTTTTTTCTAGAATTGTTCAATGAAATTGTCCATGAGAGATGTGACATAAAAATCTTATCCATCCAGGAAAACAAATTTAACTTGAGTATGAAGCAAGCTTAAAAATGACGAACATTTTTCCAAAATTTTGAGAATTCTCAGAATTCTGAAAATCGCAAAACAAATTTTTGAAAAATCGTCCGACAAGATTTCAACAATTTTGCAATTTTTTTTGAAACTTTAAAAATTCATTTTATCATGTCCCGGGAAAAGTCGAGTGCTACAGTGAACGGAAAAGAGGTAGACCTTATCGGTTTCTCCCTGTCAGTGACTTCCGGTCGGCACCACCATTCTACTGTTCCTTTCCTTTTTTTTCTGCTTTTCCACAAAAAAATCCACGACTTTAGCGCGTACCCATGCATGATAATGAATGATAGCTTTCCCTCCAGACTTTTTTCTCTCATAAAAAAAAAAAAAAAAAAAAAAAAAAAAAAAAAAAAAAAAAAATGAACATCATTTGAAGATGAGTTAGCGTGCACTGTGCATCGTAGCGAGTGATTTTTGTTTATTCCTAACCTAATACCTATACCATCATTTTAGTCCTGTTTATGTAAGAGATGTACAGTTGTGGTATATGACGTAACAAAGTTTGTGATCATCTTAAATCCTAACCCATTCGCTAGAAGTTGCATGATGCTTAACATTTTGGTCATACTATTTCCCTTTTTCCATTTTTTAAATATTTGTTAGTCATAATTTTTTCATGAAAAATATTTATTTATAAAAATAAAGGGGATGGGGCAAAATGGGGTCGTGTCTCATAATCCCATAATTTTCATTTCATAAAAAAATAAATACAGGTTCTTTCAGGGAACTTGGGATATTTGATGTCAGTACCGTGGCATAAATATTACGGTAATTTTTTTTTAGCATCCATAAAATGTATAATCATTTTATTTTCGAGTAATTCAACATAATATATCATTAGTCTATGACAATTTATTACGAAGTATTTTTATATCTCTCAGTTTTTAATATACCTTAATTAAAGAATTAATTAAAAAGGTATTATATTCATCAGAACATCTTTAGAAAAAAAGATTCTTAAAAATTTGAGTGTAATGCGTATTATGTTGTTATAAAAAAAATTCATGCAATCTAGATGGAAAAATTGGAGATTTCATAATGATTGAATCTAGCGTGCGGTCAATACCGAATTGTAGGTTGAAGGTGAACTACCTTAAGGTGCTTCCTCAGTTAGAAAAATTTTCAGGATGCACTACAACAAGTTGTAATTTTTTTCAAATTTTCTCAGGAAGTACCTTAAACGAGAATTGAAATTTTATGGGAAATCTAGTAGATATTTTCAAAAAGTGATATCTTTTTTTTTTCAAGAAGAATAAGTTGACATCTAAAATTTGCATGATCATTCCAATAAGTAATAAATCTCAGAGAGAATTCAGTAGATCGGAAAAAGATGGAGAAAGAATGAAATGCCATGAACATGAATGTCTATTTTTTATTGTTCATTAACTGACCATTGAATCGTAAATTAAGCAAATGAAAATCGTAATTTACGACCCTAATCATCGCAATTTACGAATTTCGAGATCGTAATTCATAATTGTAAAGTGTCGCTTACGATTTTCATACGATAGTGGCCGGTTATGCAATTTTGATTTACGATCATGAAATCGTAAATTACCATGACACAAATCGTAATTTACGATCTCGAAATCGTAATTCATAATTGTAAAATGTGATTTACGATTTTTATATGGTAATTGCCGATTTTGTAAGCTTGATTTACGATCATGAAATTGTAAAATAACATGACACAAATCGTAATTTGCGATCTCAAAATCGTAAATTACGCGGCGATTATGTGCCATAAAATGTGGGCCGGAAACGATGAGTGCTCACAATTTCAAATTTCTAAATTATAATTTCTGAATCATGAATCACGTGAATAAAGTAGTGATGTTCACTATTGTAAATCAGTGATCTCCACAAAAACCTAATTTCGGCAATAGTTACATAATATTACTCATGAAATGATTATTCGGGTATAGTATGACCAGTAATGTTAACTTGCGTGTGAGTGAAATAAGGTTGAGGGGTGAGGGGTGGGGGGTGTGATAGGAGAAATTGGATTAATTAGGATAGTGCGTATCGCTCGTCTCTAAAAGCTAAGATATCGCGTGAAATAGCCAATCAAAGGTGTGCGGTGCACTGTTACAACAAAAATTGTCTGAATTTTCCGGGGTTTGAAATCGAGTTCACGAGTTTCATTTTTTTTTTTCATTTCAAAACTTTTTAAGATATTCAAAAAATACAAGAGAAATTACATTTGCAAAATTACGTAATTGAGTTCCAAAGCTACAAAACTGAAAACGGAAAAGTTTGGTCAAAATAAAGAGACCTATTTCCGTTCAAAAATTGTGAATTATGATTTTTGGTGATACCATACAGGAAGCGGAAGTTCGGAAAATTCATTGAAATTTTTTTGCTGTAAGAGTGTGTCGGTGAGACGGCCGGCCAGTCAGCGCGCCAGATAGTGGCGGTGCAGAGAGAGCTTATCTTTTGGTTCCTTGCTTTAATTTCATTGATTTCATTCAGGAAGTGGTGCCTGTTTTTATTGATTATTGATTGAATTGCTCTGTCAATTTAGTTGCTCGATCCATTCTCTCTCTGCTAAAGCTGGGTTACTGAGCTTACCAGGTGGGACTCTGGGCTGGTGAAGGTCACAGTTGCCCCATGAAGTCGCCTTCCATTCACCGTCGACGAAGATGATTTCTTTATTTTCCCAGCCATCATTGATTCCCATCAGACCAATCAGAGACGCACATACGACAACATTTATATCAATTTTACTATACCACACATCGACAAAAAAGCAAACACTGCAAAATTTAATTCCCCAAATTTTTCACCCTTTTTTTCAATTTTTGTCCTCAATGTTTTTCAATTTCTTTCTTCTTAAACTCTACTTTAATCGTAACAAAAAAAAATTGTCGTTTGTTACCATAGATGTTCTATAGCGACCTTCAATAAACAAATAAAAAAAATCGGAATTTTTTGCACTTGTGTGTGTGTTTTTTTTAAGTACACATTTTCACGGTTAAATTCTATACCGTCGATTCGTCGTTTTTTTTCTGTTCCCTATCCATCAAATTATGAACCAATAATTTATAATTTATTTCGTAATTCGTTCCATTCCTAGTGAACGAAATAGCACATGAGATAAAGCTGAAAAAAATGGCATATATTTATAGTATTTATTTCCGCATGCAAAATGATTTTCATTATTACTGGACCTCTTTCCACTTATCTGTAACGTAGGATTGATTAATACTAGATAATAATTCTACCATCTACATGGGAATTAATTGCTCAAGCATGAACTGATAAAAACATAAATGAATAGCGAATTGATAAAAACATTGGGTGAGCATAATTCATAGCGATTTGCCGGTATTGTTAGTCTGTATACGATAAGATTAAAATGGCACGAGACAACAATAGGAATATTGATTAATAATATATGAAATGCCAAAACGCGCACCAGCTGTCTGTTTTCAGCCCTCATAAATATACCATAAACTTTCGATGCTTGAGCGATGTGAATATTAATTTCAGTCTTGCTGCATTTCAATTCAACAATTTTTAGTTCACCAGATACCTTTTTTTCCAGAGACCTTTGTAAACTAGAGGTGTAAATCAAGTTACAACAACTATAATAATTTTGAAATACTGCAAATTTCCAAAATTTCGCAAATATTTGCAGTTTCCAAAATAACGCAAATTAGTGAAAATTGAAAGAATGAAAAAAAAAATTATTTGTGAATAATTTTGAAAAACTATTCCACAAATTTACCGCTTTCCGAAAATTTCGAGCTTTCATGCCGTTAGAGCTCTCACCGCACCCATTCCATCATTATTATGAGCTGAGCAGGCGACCGTGTTCCAGCATCCATTTTCAGGGTTAGAAGCCCATTAGTGAGGATCACGTTTAGGTATGAGGCATGGATGTGTCAATCCAGCTTAGATGTAAGACTGTCATCCGCATATTTGGGATGGGTAGTTAGAATTCCCAAAATTTCCCTATCACAAACTTGTGAGCTACTAAAGAAAAGTCGGATATGTGACGTATGACGGAATTCTGCACATTTCTTGTATAATTCCTCTAGGGTTATAATTTCTAAGATCATCATCTCGGGGTCATTTTGTATAGATTCCTATTCTAGAGCATCATGCTCTATAGCCTCCTATTCTATACGAGATGATCAGCTGCTATAGAATGGTCTGATAGAGGATGGTCTGCTATAGGATGGTTTGCTATAGAATAGTCTGCTATAGGATGGTCTGCTATAGGATGGTTTGCTGTAGGATGGTTTGCTGTAGGATGGTCTGCCATAGGGTGGTCTGCTATAGGGTGGTCTGCTATAGAATAGTCTGCGATAGCAAGGTCCGCTATAGGATGGTCTGCTAGGGTGGTCTGCTATAGGGTGGTCTGCTACAGGATAGTCTGCTATAGAATGGTTTACTATAAGATGGTCGGCTATAGGATGGTATACTATAAGATCATCTGCTATCCCATGGTCCGCTATAGGACGGTCGAATATACCATAATGTGCTATAGGAAGGTCTGCTATAGAATCGTCCACCATAGGACGGTCTACTATAGGATCATTTGGTGTACGATCATGTCATCTATGATCATCTTCTATAATATCAGCTGCTATAGGATCATCTACTATTCTATTCCCATAAACTTTTCCATATGATTCCTGAAGATTTGGTGATATACTTCATGTATAAAGACATGTTCCGAGTTTTACGTTAGATTCCTATAGAACTCTTACGAAACTGAT
This sequence comes from Asobara japonica, assembly GCA_026005395.1. Classification (NCBI taxonomy): domain Eukaryota; kingdom Metazoa; phylum Arthropoda; class Insecta; order Hymenoptera; family Braconidae; genus Asobara; species Asobara japonica. The sequence continues at coordinate 3,046,977 of BQMI01000393.1, forward strand.
TATTTCCATACCTTTTATTCTTATTGGAATCATATAGGGTTATTTTCTATACGATTTTTCACACGTGCGATGAACATGTGCGAATAAAAATTATAATTACGCTCGATATCCAGCACTACATTACAGCATTCTTACCTATACATATACTATATACAACCGTTTCACATTGCCACACTGCAGTACATAGTAGTAGGTCTGTTGTTCGTGTTACGTAACAGCTGCACGCTAATAATGAATATGAAATGCACGAGGAGTCGCTTTTACGAGGCTTTATTGCGCCTCTAAAAATAGTAAACCAAAGAACATAGCACATTGCGCTCGCATATTGTTAACTGTCAACTGTATACGCGATTGTTCTACACTTCTAAAATGTTTCGTTCAATTTTTTCAAATATCAGAATCAAGAAATTTTCTTAGTGGGATATAATATTATTTTTTATCTCGGAAAAATTACAAGAATCGTGCAAAAATCAAATAAAAACATTTGTTTATTTAGGTACGAGCCTGGCCGCTCGTGCGAAGCACGCGCGTTTCCTTTTTCCACCGCGCTGCCTGATATCGCGTCGGTTTCGGTCGTACGTCTTTCGATAATTCCGATATATATCGATATTTGCCTACTAGGGAGTTGCTTTTCGAGCGAGGGGCCCAGTTTTTTATTTCACGTTGCCGTTTTGTTTGCATTTTCTTACATGTAGTGGTTAAATTCGTTATATGCACGGTAAAAATTTCTTGCATCCACGGTAAAAATGCCTCAGATCCATGGTAAAAATTGGCATAGATTGTGTGAATAAAAATGAATGAAAGCAAGTGAAAAATAAGGACGATTTTCTACATGGGACATGCAAATGGTGATTCTTTTGGGGTCGGGTGGCTTTGAGCGACTAGAAGGCTCTTGGATGCCCCCATTTCCATCTGACGGCACTACAAACTTTTCAAGCTCCCGGACCTGCGCGCTCGCAATCCTTCAAACTCTTTGCATTGAAGACTCTCGAGAAAATTTATTAGAGTATACTCATCTACAAAACGTATGTACAGATGCTTCATTTCAGATCTAAATCCACGGCCATTCAATTCGGCTCGCTTTGTGCAGGTTTATTGAGTTATGCTGTTAATGAAATTCAGACCGTGGTTCTCATTTCAAGTGGTTTAAATTGAGAAAAATTGGGATTCTACGTGTCAAGGTCCTAGCACGGTTCCAGGTCAATTCAGTTCAGGTCTGCACTTGACAGGCGAAATACCAGTTTCGCGCAATTTAAAAAAATTTAATTGAGAATCACTGGTTCAGGGGGCGAAGCTATGCTCTGATCGGCCCACTTGAAAATTGAATAACTCGGCGTGGGGGGCTCGGAAAAAAAAGTGGAAGGGGAACTTTGGGCCCCGAATTTCACCCTCTTTTCATCCCCCCCCCCCCTCGCCACCCACACGTAGAGTAGTGAGACCCCGTGCATATGGCAATGAAAACGAGAATAGGGAATGAAGGTGGCAAATATATATTCGATAGATCGTTTGAATATTGACAGAAGTGCTATCGATGAAATTATGCAAATTTAGTCGCCACCAAGTGGAAATCATAGACAAAATCATGTCACTAACGTGGAAAGTAACTTACATATATAGTACCTTGTTATCGCGCAAAGGATAAATGTAATTAGATATGTGCAATTATAAAATGTTAATCTTTTACGTTTACAAACCATAATTTTGAAAAAGTAAAGTTCATAATTTCACCGTTTAAAAATCAGACACGTGTACAGAATTTCCCCGTCCATCCATAATAGAATAATCGCCTTAATTCGGATTGTAGATAGTGAGACGGAACTGCGCTAATCAAATTGCTATTGTAAATTGTCGAGCTCTGAATCAATACGTAACACACTTAGCTTAAACTTAGAATGTCACTACTTTGTCATATTATGGATTGAGTGGGGCGAAAAAGCGTTTGCTTTGAAATTCACCTCTCATTTGAACTACGATTGATATTCCTGATAAAATAGTATTTTAGGAGAATCACGCGATCGTTATTGTCTATATGTGGTCTATATGTGGTCTATATGTGGTCCATACGTTTCCAGGTGCTCCATATATTCTTTTTAAATTCCCGATGCGGAATCCCGTTCTGGTGATGATCCCGAAAATGGAGGGCCCTTGAATCCTAAAATTTTCACTTTTCGCATTCTCTGACCAATCTTCAATGAAGGTTCTGTGCATGTTTGTGTGTGTGTGTGTGTGTATGTGTGTAGTGGGTGGTTCCGTGGGAGGGGTCATTGAATGTGAGTGGGTTGGTGGTTCGTTGGGTGACTGGGTGGGTGGGTGGGTGTTTGATTGGGTGAGCAGGTGGTTGAGTGGGTGGGTGGGTGGTTAGTTGGTTGGTTGGGTGGGTTGGTTGTGTGATGCATGAATTAGGTTCAACAATTTGATTGATTTAGTTCTCCCAAATGGCCAGTCGTTAATAATTAACCTATTGACTTCTCTCGAGTATGCATTCGTTAACTATTAGCGAGCACTTTGCCGTTCGTTAGCTATTAACTAATCTTCATTTGGCCATATCCAACTGTGTCGTTCGTTAATAGTTAATAAGCCTCGTCGCGAACAACTGAATTCCTCTATCAGTGTGATTAATAGGTAAAAGTAATTCGAACATATAAAAATCAATGAATTCATTATGATCCATTCATTATCAACTGACGCCAAATTCGACATTGATAAACAGAGATAAACCGAAACAGACGTTCAATACGATCCCGAAAATTCCCAAATATTCGGAGGATGTAGGTCCAAAGAGTGATGAGCTATGGTTAAAAATAAATTGAAGCATGATTTTATGATGGAATTGAAGGGATTGTATTGTGCATGCGGTTGGCCGCAGCTTGGCACCCGTTGCAAGGGGCTCCCACCGGATTTGCCCCCCCTCCCCCCACAACTGGGTGAGACAAGTTATGCAGGTTTGAGCAGCAAATTCATGCAGATGTAGCGAAACGGAACAGAAGCAAAACCATATTCCATTTCGTATTCCTTAATGTTTGCTATAGATGGCGAAAATACGATGGTTAGAAATGGAGGGGGCAACATACATTCCACCGTGAATACTGCTGGAGTAGCATATTTCTCGTAATTCGCGTGTCTTTGGCTAATTGGATTACGCGGAGATTACGGTCCTGTTTTGCTTATTAAGATGGAGAGGTATCTCACACTGAATGTTAGATGGCATTGTGACTATTCTTCACCTGTTCCGTTCTATAGGCTTTAATAATTTCGAGAATATTACAGATCTCCTTCCCAAAAATTTCATCTCGCCGCAACGAAAAGCGGAACAAGTTCTGCAAAGAATATTTTATCACAATTTTCTGAAAGACCATTTTTGTTAACGGAATAATTATTTTACGGAAATCCTATGAATCAATTTTTTTTCAGCTTCCGTTGACGGGTCACACCCACATTGCGTTAATTTTTTTCCCCCACGTCCTACGCTTAAGTGAGTTTTAACCAGTAGTTGTTTGCAATAGTGAACAAAATGGTTAAATCTCAATTACACTATCCAACACTTCAATGTACGATAAGCTCATAGAATGTACACACGTCGGATTTTGTGGAAACATTGCAGCTGCGACCGTAAATACGAGTTAACGATGCTTAATTAACATGGATCGGCCTCGAACCAAAAGCTGGAGAATGTCAGTGGGCAGGATGAATACGAGAATATTTCGTAAACAAATTTTGAACGTGCTTGGTCAATGGAAATTTGAATTGTGCGAATTCAACTCTGATGGAGGAATCGAATTCCCTCAATTATGTGCCGACGTAACAAAGTCACTAGCTATATTGGATCATTGTAATTTGCGTATGATACTCTACAGCTTTTCCATTTGTGGCAATTTTTTTGTCCATTGGAATTTCACCAGCCAATAAATTGAAATCTTTTCGGCATCGCTCAAGGTTTTGGCCTTTAGGGATTTCACATGCTTGATTTGTTTTTAACTCCCCAAAGGGAAAGTTACTGTAATGACCCCAAAAATCAAAAAATAAAATTCTATCATACCTCCCCGTTTCCAGTTATTGCCAATCGTTTAAAGCTCTTGTAACAACAATTGTGAGTGTATGTAACGCTGTATGTGTGTCCGTATGTATATGCCATAAATTTTTGTGCAACGATTTCTTCAACACCAAGGAAGCGATTTGATTAATTTTTTTTCAATCGATACGTTTTCACGTAACTAGGAGCTGATGAGATTTTGGATTAAATCTACGTCGTACAGTCGTTTCAAATTTATCCAGGAAAGTATGACGCCCCAAAACCATAAAAAATTTGAGTGGATCAGCTTTTCTTAGCGCATGTTATAATCGACTTAATAAAAGTCATAATTGGAAGATAAATGCGGTTTTCAGGCTTGTGTCAAATTCGGGCAAAATTCATCTACACATTTAATAGTTATTCACTTTTAGCAAGTGGCGCGAAATTTGTCTTCACATTCAAACTTGCAAAGTCCCATATGCGCCATCTGGAGAGCAAATGACTCTCAACTTCTACCTAAGAATTTCTTTTAGGCTTGGGCTTAGTCTTTTCCGATACCCCAAAGAGTATCGATACTCTGCAGTGAATCGAATCGAAGAGTTCAGTATCGATGCTGTATTGGTAAACAGTACTTGGGCCGGTATAACTGTGCGTGCTTTTTGCAATTTCATTTTGAAAAAATTTGCGATAAAACATCCTACTTGAAAATATCGGTGCCAATACATCCATTTACATCATCAGAAGAGATTATAAATTTTGAAGCGGGAGATACAGCCGTGTAAGAATGTCTGAATTTTTTAATGCTTTCCAAATTGTATTCAGCAGAGAGACTCTCTAACCCGATGCACTGTGTACTGAAGAATACTCGTCTGAAAGAAATGCAGACTTGAGGTACAAATCCACGCAATGGAGGGTGAGAAAGGTGGAGAAAGGGTCAACAACCAGGTGTCATTACTGAGTTAGATGCAATTCGCCTTGGGCTATAGCGTACTATATACAATCTATATGTCAGAGACCACTTGTGTCCATTTCCGTAGCCTCGACCATCCATCCAGACCCACTACGTGCTTCGCTGATAAAACACATCTATATACATCACCAAGCATGAACAACTTTGCAGAATATTCTTTTGACAAGATTCTCAGTGAAAAAAAAATATATAAAAAGCCGCAAAAACTCGCCTGTTGTTATGTATTTTTCCTCCTCTCGTTTAAATGAATTTTTTTCTCCCTGCCCTAACAGGATTAAAGCAGAAGGGTTCAGCGGAATGAAAAAGAATGTGAGCAGAGTTGTCTACTTTCTCGTTCACTGAAAATACGACGCATTTGGCAAAAAAAGTTAAAAGAAAAAAAAATAATGAATGGTAATCCTCAACCGTGTATTCCCAACGAATTTCACTTTCACACAAACATTCAATGGCAGAATTATGTCGTTAGCAAAGTTTCTAAATACTTTATTCATTCATTACCATGTCCCTCTCATTATTTCAAGTACAGGGAAAAATAATTCCCGCTTGGTGAATTCACTTTTATAGAGGCGCTTCCGAAGGTGAAAATAGTTTGCGAGTTGAGTTATGAGTGGAAAATTTTTTACAGAGATTTTGGTACTCGTCGGCAGATCTTCGGATAAGAAGAATATCAGATATTCTTGGAAACCTAATATTTCATTTTATGTAATTGGACATTCTTTTATTGAAAAATTCAAAGCCAAACTCTCCTCTTCAGGGAGCACTTTCACTTTTGAAACATCCTGTATGAAACGTCCTGTATGAAACACCCTATATGAAACGCCCTATATGAAACCCCCTATATGAAACACCCTGTATGAGACACCATATATGAAACATCCTGTATGAAACACCCTATATGAAACACCCTTTATACCGTGCAGCAACTCATGGAAAAGTTTGATACTATAATAAGCATCTAATCCCCGATGAGATGCAATAGATAATTGGACCCCTGGACATGTAATCCCATGGAATTTTCAAACAATATGAAATAATTATGGCATAAGATTTAGCGTATAGAAATGGTAGGGGTCGACAGGTGTTTGTCAGGAGATGTTTGAAGTGGTGGATTTTAATTATCGGCCGCCTAGTGTGCTTGTTCAGACCTAGAGATTTAGTATGTTGGTGTGAGAGTACAGGATTGAGAGGACTTTGCGGAGAGTTTACAGGGCCGCCAGAGGACGCTTTTGCTGAACAAAGGCGCTAGGTATTGTCGTTTAGAATATAATTATACATTGTTCCCGTAATAAGAGGTCGCTTTGAGGAATCACAGTTTGGAGAAATGAGAGAGGAGAGCATGTGAGGAAAATTTATTTTTCAATCTGAATGTTTGAGGGGAATGACACTGACATATCCTCATTCAACATTCAAATTAAGTCACAGCAATGTATGATCCTATATGAAATTGAGAGCTTCGACCAGGAAAATGAATCGATTATCGAATTCCAAAAGTCGAAGACGAAATCTCGATTATCGATGACGTACACAAGTAAAAAATGTGGCCCCCAACAAGAAACTGGTCCTACATTAGAAAGGATAACCGAGAGAAACTATCGATATATGTCGAAATTATCGACTACCGTCAGGTGAAAGGTATTCGCGCATATTCTATGATAACGCATGAAAAACGACGGTAGAATTCTAAAAATTCCGAGAGTTGACATAATTTTGGAGGTGCATCGTAATGACCGTAGATCATCCTCATTTTGTGGAATTTTCCAAGCGCAATCAATTTAAATGCTAATAATAGTAATGCTACAAGAGAGAAATTCTGATTTGAACCTAATGGTACATCATACTGGTATTGATACATCGTTATCACATTTTATCCCCATTTTCTCTTGCTACAGAATAATCACTCCGCAAATATGGAAAATGGAAGCCCCACTAAGTTCTCACAATTTTTCGTTTATCATTTGTTGGACTTAGGTACGAAATCTATAAATTCTATCAATGTTATGTTTTGTCGTGCTGGGACTCCTTTGTAAAAACTCTTCTCAATACAAACTGTAACTGTGTACATTATAAACCAAAATGTAAAAAAGCCTCATCGGCTATATATAGCTAAATAAATGAATATGGAAAATAGAGAGTCGCACTTCTTTTCCTAAAAATTCAGTGGAATATTACACGTATAAGCCAATACACACTGACTCCTGGGAGATTCGTGCATCACCACATTGATACATGTACAATATTCATTAACTGAGGAGAATTCGGCCACATGGAAGCTGTAAACAGCGCGCAATATTGTTTGCGGGCTTGTATCAGGTTGGAGGTTGAGTACTTGATCTACACCCCAAAACCCGGTCAATCTGGGCTAACCTACACCGAAAATTACATATCTACCTTTGGGATTAGGGTGGCATTGCTCAATGTACCAGTGGCCTAAACAAAGATGGCATATACCGTTATATACAAGCCAACATTATTGCTTTGAAAATCTCTGTTCTAGTTGCTAACATTTTCCATTGGCTTGCCAACGAATACTAATCCCGAGTGCGGGTACAATTGTATATGTATATGCATTCACTTTGATAAGGCAGGCGTAAATTTCGATATGCAATTTAATGAGAAAATAGCATGCATACTTTGTGGAAATACGCAGGGGAATTAATCACAAGCTTCAAGACCCTGCTTCCCCCCCCCCCCCCCCCCTCCCTAAAGTAATCACTAAAGACCCCATTTTTTATCATCTTGAAAATTGGTCTCTTCCATTTTAATCCGAGACCACTCTTTTCATATAAAAAAAATAAAATCCAGAGAGCTGGTGAGCGTATATGTGTGAGAGTTAAAAAATTCACCATGACGTTCAAGTTCTCTAACGTCATTAAAACGAAATACAATTGAGTAATTACATTTTAACACGCGACGGTATATGCTATTCATGTGCTAGCAACAGAAAATATTCGCAATACGATAAAACTTTAATTTAGGTAGCATGGCATAGTCTTTTCTAGATGTTGCGCTAATCTTGGTGAGTCCCAAGAGCAATTAATTGGCTTATTTGCAATGATTTAAATAAATTAAATTGGGTGAAATTAGCATTGGATGGGTTGAAATTTCTTTCTTTATTGAAAAATGGCGTACTCACCAGATGAGAGTCGCGAGTTGTAAAAGTGACGGGATCTGACTTTGGCTCACGACAGTGAAAATCAATTCTACCCCAGGCAGTTGCTCCTGATACACCATTTTTCGTAGCTTCAATCAGCTCCATTTCAACGCCTTCAGCTTTGAACACAACCTGTGCAGAAATAAATTCACCGGATATAGTCATTTTATCGCTGGGCATAGTCATTTCATACGGATTATATAATATTGCCTTGGGCACTTATTTCTTTGATGATCACACACACCATCCCCATTGTGTTCATTTTGCCTTTATGCACTAAATCATAATTTATTATTCCATTTGAGTGTGCGACAATTCATCAATTTTTATTTTATTATTAGATAGTTTATTGTGATAATTTCTTACTTGCCATCGAAAATGAATAATTGTAATGGAATGCCCGGCCGCTCTTGATAAGCGGGGAAATTGAAAATTGGAGTTTAAATCTATACGTATTAATAAATCTATGTGTCGGATGCGTTTGGTTGAAATGTATGGGAAAGTTTTGATACGATGAAAAATTTTCCATTAATTACATTCGAGTTATGAATTATTGCGCTTGTGACATCTGTCAGACGAAATCATGCGGTTGAAATGCAGCTCTATCATTTTCATGGAGCTGGAATTGTATGAGGAGGACTCTTGCACCCACCCAGGTTTTTTAAATGAGTTGTTTAGATTTTGAGAAAGTATTGGCAAAAGCAACGTTTACTTTCCAACTTTGGGGTAATTATATTGAAGGCAATTTCATTGGGGGGGAGTCGATATCCAACCATCCGCTCCGTTATAACTGTGTTGTCTCTTTCGTGTTTTATTGAGAATGCCTTACCTCTCTTATTTCTAGAGCACTGACTTGAGAAACCTTGTCACATGTGCCGCTATATCTTGCCCCATGCGCTATAGACATGCTCTATAGCTCATTGGGTACATACCTTCAATATATGGACCGAAGCGCGAATTATACGGGGAAAGTAAATTAAGACGTACATGTAGATAGTTCAAAATTTGGAGTTTTTTAAATTTTGAAACTTTTTGAAATTTTTGAAATTTTTGAAATTTTTGAAATTTTTGAAATTTTTGAAATTTTTGAAACTTTTGAAATTTTTGAAGTTTTTGAAAATTTTCGAAATTTTTGAAAATTTTCGAAATTTTAGAAATTTTCCAAGTTTTGATACATTCATTTATTTCTGACAGCTTCGACTTGTCGAAGTATGAGAACCTTCCAAATTTGCGGAATATATTTTTGCGGGAAGCGTACGGAATTTCGATAAATTCTGACACCATTCCTGAAATAGCGTCACAATTTATAATTTCTCTCGTTCCGTTTTTAGAATTTTCGTTTGAAGTATGGACTTCCATGAAAATCTTAGCAGTCCGAAATGTTTTGGAATTCACAGACTTTTGCAATTTTCAACAAGTCTCCGGGTTATTCTGATAAATGAAATATCAAAAAAAAAATTCGTGGTTACCAAATTTCTGCAGACTTTTACAATCATTGTCAACTGTTGGATATTTTTATAACTCTGGGCTTACAGAAATCCCAAAAAATTCTTCAAGATTTCAAACAATTTCTGAAAAAGCATTGCTATTTCCGATTTTGCACTGTACTGCCACTGGTAAAAAACATCACACAAGCAACTGGGAGCGTATCTCACCTTACGCAGACAACCAACAAAATTGGTAATCCCCTTGGCCCCCTGTAACGCTTTCGGATCAGCACCACCACCGACTAATATTTGTTTGCTCGCCAGTCGTGTAAATGATCCAGCTGTATGCGCATGTTCGCTGTAAATACTGTCCACGATAGCTGAAAGCTGAAAAAATAAGAATAATAAAAATTAATTACTTGTGGATTCACCGAATCTCTAAAATACTTTCTCAAGGGATTGCGTTGTAGTGCCACAGCGCCACTCTGTCCCGATTTTTTAAATTTTCAATTAAACAAAAAAAAAAATTTGAAACACCCTGTATTGCTTGTGCTATACTACAGAGAGTGTCCCACAATTCCGCATTCTAAATTTGGAGGACGAAAGAGGGCGAGATTTGAGGTCGAAAGTTCCTCTTCCAATTTTCTCTCCGAGGTCCTCCCGCTGATTCATTCACTATTCAAATGGGCCAATCAGAGCGTAGCCCCGCCCCCTCCACCAGCGGCTCTCAATTAAATGGTTTCAAATTGAGAAAAACCGAATGTTCACAAATCAAGGTTACATGATGCTTGCAAATCTCATCACTTGAGGGTGTGTAACATAATTTTTTACCAATTTACAACGTTCAATTTGAGAGTCACTGGTGGAGGGGGCGGAGCTACGCTCTAATTGGTCCACTTGAAAATTGAATAATGTATCGAGGACGGCTCGTGAAAAAAAGTGGGGGTGGAACTCTCGTCAAATTTCAGCCTCTTTCCACTTCCATATTCAGAGTGCGTATTTATGGAACACCCTGTATAGAACAAATGTATCATTTTAGCTTTCAATGTTTCACTCCAAATATTCATGTTTATTTTTGGAAATCAAAATTGTTCAATGCTCAATACGGCTTCTCACAAATACAGATTTTTTTACTCTGTTCCTCTCGTATGTATTGCCCACGCTAGCTACTGTTTGAGCATTTCTTCAGGGGGCGTACCGGACACCCATCCGGCTGGGGCCGACTTTCGTCATTTAGGCCATTGTACTTCTCAACACAGGGTAAACTTTCAGAAACTCCTGTGCCACGATGGTGAGCGCCTATGATAGACCCCCCCCCCCCCGCCTGCGTCGGATTAGGTTCCCGCGCGGCCTCATTTGATGGGTACCGCCGATAGCACATACAGAAATGTTCCTGCTATCGGTCGGAATCCATGAGAAAATACTTTGAAATGTAAAACCTGCCTCCAATTTTAAAAATTCTATATCCAAGCCTCAAAATGTTCTTCCAGCAATGATTTACTGCCACTAGTTTAAAATTCTGTTTAAAAGCCTCAAAATGCTCTCACAACAAACAAAATGAGATTGAAGTTATTTGGTTATTTGGTTTAAGAGGTTAAACATCTTCAAGTAAAATTCCGTAGAAATGCGCATCTCTATTGTCTATAGACAGAAAGTTGAATATTACTTGAATGAAAGTGATCTCAAGAGGATAAGGTAATAAGGTGGACTTTTATGGTATACAAGTGGCTTTAAGAGTATTCGTAACGAACTTTACGCTTGAGAGCTAAGATCTTTGGTGGATTTTATTAGACGCCCAGTGAAGTAACAGCGATAATGCGGTAAAGAGTGCTCCGCATTGCAGCTTTTATTTGCTCAAAGAACAAAACATCTCCATTATGAATTTGAGGCGATTCAGGGAGTGTATTTTTCTTGTCTTAGAGGAATTAACTATTCCAAGATTTATCTCATAATTGATACAAAAGAAATCCGGCACATCTAGTGCTAGCTCCAAAATTGATGGATACTTTCTTATTGGATCTCCAGTTGACATGCCTTCGTGTTACTTAATTCTGATGAAATGCCCATTATAATTGATATTATCTCTCAGGATCCAGCATCCGGACTCTGATTCATATGTGTTTCACTCGTATGATGTTCTTAGGTAAAACGAATATCAATGGAATGGGCAGGGTCGATTAGTTCGACTCGGTAACTGATGGGTGCCCGCTTGGCCCTACCCACTCCGGGTGAACGATTGCTTAGCGACAGACACGAATGTGGAAACTTTAGGTCTTTCGATTATCCATGGTGGCCCTCAGGTCAGCAAATACCGTACAGTTTCAATAGCAAGTCAGTCTCCATGATGATAGCAAAGCAACAGACTTTTTCAATACGCGTATAGCATATTTGTTTCACTTTTCTGACCAACGATGAAACAAGTTAATTGACATATCGTTGATATTACTTACAGTAGTTTTCCATTTCATTTGACCAATGAACCGTATATGTATACTCAATGAAATATAACGTCCACAGCACATGCGACTTCCATCCAATCGCCCATTGCAATTGTGAATAGTGAATTTCGTTAGAAATGCTCGTTCAACGTTTACAATCTCGCACTCATTCGTTCATATGCCATTGTCGGTAGTGATAAAAAAAAACCCCCTTTGAACTATTTTCCCATTTATGGTTATATAAATAAACGATTAACGGGAGAAAACGATTCAGTCGTTTTTGCTATTTTTCCACTAACCGACTAAATTTTCTGCGGACAAAATTTTCCCAACAAACATTGGCCTGGTAAACATTTCCTGACCTTTCCACCCGGGATTTCATGATTTCTTGTGTTACCCCGGCGCAGTTTTGCATTTCTAATAACTGTTTTGACGGCCACTTACACCTCCGTTATTTCTTCCTTTACGTTTTATATTTATGCAGGATGCCCCGGAAGTATATGCTGAACCGGAGGGGGTGGGTTCAGGGGGTGATTCTGACCATTCCTTTCAAAACTTTCTGCTTCACTTTTCGATCAGAAATACACCTGAGGAGTTCACACACACACACACACGATTGGCTCGCCAATTTTTCGACAGTCCTCTTTCCAACCTGTGATACCAATCACAAAATCACCGCAAAGTGTATACACCCTTACTCCGGTGGAGGTCAGCGGTGAAATACCGCGCGGCATATATTCGAAAGCCAAGAGGATTGTTGCTAATTTGCACATTTTTCGACGTTCAAATAAGCTTTGACTGGTCCCTTGGATTTCCAGCCAGCCACTAAAAAAGTCACTTCAAAGCGCGTAAACCTGTGATGTAGTTACAAATACTTGTACAACTTTCATATTAATTCATTGATATGCTGTTGTGAATGCCACTAAAAAAACTCCTCTGAATTGTGTTCTCTTTTACAATAAAATAAAAGATCGATCAACAACTGAAAATTGTCCATTTGTTTCTTTGCCGAGTGTCCTTTGACCTTCTATTTGCCTTCGTAATAAAATGCCAAATGATATACTAGTAGACTACACGTCACTAACATTGGCTACAGACAGAGTTGTAATTAAAAGTCCCCCACGACTCTGCTAGTTAACGCTCAGAGGAGCAAGTCTGCCAGCGACAATACAGTTTTCGAGGCGGACCAATAACAAAAGAGTCCTCCTAACAAAGTTTAGCTGATTGCTCTGATGAAAGAGAACATTACTGACTCAGTAGTATCGTTCAAAGTTACTCCAATTATACAACCTGTATTGAGAGTCTGCACTTGTAATCCACAAGAAAAAAAAAGTCGAAAATATTGTAGTGCCTTCGCTTTTCAACGTTCTAATTTATAAAAAAAATACAGTTCGTGTATTCAGAACGCACCCTTACCGACGAGAACAGGCTGTTAATCAAAGATATCCTCTATCGCCTCTATCACCAAACAGAACATCTAAGACTGAGGGTTCCGTTACAAGAACAAAAGTCAGCGGGAAAAAATTCTCCGGAAAAATTGCGTTAGAAATTTTCTCGCGGATTGTCGGCGGATGGGAACGGGTGTCACGAGGGCTAAGCGGGCACCCATCCAGATTCGACTACTCGGTGCCGAACATCAAGTACCGTCGGAGCCGTACACATCCCCTAGCCTTCGGTTTAAAAATACTAATATTTAGGGTGAGAAAATTAGTAATAGCACACACACACACATGAACAGAATGGAGAATATTTTGAAGAGAATGAATACTATTAGATAGGATAATATATCAGCCAACCCATGTATTTTATTTCTCTTTCCAATACTACATGATTACTATTTCTAAAATAAATATACCCATCTGCATGCGTTAGACGCTTTCAGGAGAGTAGAATTCGCGGAAAATCCGATGTTTAAAACGACAGTACCATTCTAGCGCACTATGCGCCTGTCTAGACTGACACGAAGAGGGATTTTAGGGAGGAAACCCGTTCTCTCATTTTCTGCGATCCAATGCGACTGGCAAATTTCTCACCAGTCAACGAATATTTCAGGAAGCTACTAATTTATAATGTAGGAAGCAATGCTTTGTAAATTGCGTTGTCCTATTTCACTAAATTTCTCTACTTCAAGATGTCGGAAGAGTCCAAATTTCTTGTATTTATTTTCCGCAATTTTTCCCCATTTCCTCGATCTTAATTACCGGTTCATAAGTTTCCATCAGTTCGATAGATCTGATCGAACTATCTTCTTTTTTGAGGTGAAGTCTATGCTCAAGAGTCTCTATGCGAATTTTGATCGTGTTCTGAATTCCCACATACTCCATCAAAAAATCAACTATACCTTCTGTCGTCTCGCTAACATCTACCATTTCACTACTGGTACGCGAACTCCAATTCTGAGAGTAGTTGGTAGTTGAAGTTGGATCTATCATTTTCCAATTGTCGACAAATGCAAAAACCAATGGCAAAAAAAATTGTGAGCTTGGGAAATTGAAAAGACGTTTTTGCCATGTCTCATGTGCCTGCAGTTGACTGCATTTGGAGGTACAGGAGGTGGTAAAAAGCGAGTGAAATGCAAAACACTGAGACGCGCATCGTGCACAATTCACTTGACCCACGTTTTCATTTTCTTATTTCAGCTATTCTCAACTATGCAACGAATTGCATGCAACTGACAGCATGCCAAGTACATTATCATTATAATTTTCAATATGAAAATGCAAAATGAAGGAGGCACTATGTCTGGATAGCCCTAGCCAATGCTTTTGATGGTCATCAGAGACTCATTTTTGCGGGAGAATATTCTGTGAATATCTGGCGAAATTAAAATGAAAACAATAATTGTCGGAGTCCTGCAAATAAGTTTACCAACATATGAAGATGAGGTGAATAGTAAGAACATGACATTAGCATTGGCTGAAATGGGAGACATGAAGGATTGGTCTACCCTGCCGGCTTGGTCTAGACGGATTTAATGAGGCTATGGCTTTTCAATTTAATGATACCAATAAGTCCCTAGCGCAGAACGTATGACCTTTAATTTGGGGAGATAAGTGAAATTTAATGAGATACACAAAGTACATAGTGTAGAGTAGTCTAAACCACAGGCATAATTTACTATATACACAAGTGCAGCTATCGCCGATATCACCCCGAATCGTCACTAATTTACCGCATTTCTGCTATATCAGGGATAACACCTATATAGTGCAGTTATCAGTGTCTGACTCAACCTGATGTATTAATTAAATATGGATTGATCAACATGGTAGAGTATATATGTACAATTGTGATTTATGTACATAGAGATAAGGCAAAAAAAACCCAAATATTTTATTTGACAATGAAAATAAAAAAACTTAAATTTTTTTACGTTTCTTTCTAGCTGTAACGTCTCAACATCGAGGTTAGTTTAAAAGACGAGTCTCTTCCAAGTTATTCCGGACATTCCAATGGCAGAAGGGAAAAGAAGCTCTCTCACGTAAAAGGAGTAAGCGCAATGACTTTCCAATGAACGCTAATAATGAGCTTGAATTTTTACTGATGCACTTTCCATGTCTGTCCTTATCACATTCAATTACTTAAATGAATACAATGAGTACTATACTAAAGGAGAAATGTATTCAATGCTCTAGGTTATTATTCTTGATACGTTTTCTTCCGCTGGAGGAAGGCTTATCGCGACACTACCACCGTGGTGGGAAATAAAAACGAGGGCAACTTTTCTGGAAAAGATAAAGCGATGTGCCATTCTATTCTTGGTGAAGAAAAAGTGAGACAGGATAGTGGAGGGAATGGGATGAAATCCTTTCCAAAAGAAATGACCATCATTTTTAACAAGATCCATCTTCCCAACATCAATTCGTTTGCAATGTAGTCTTTTGTACTGCAAGCTCGCACGGAAAATATATATGTCCTAGAATATATGACATATATATGCATATGGCTGCATACACTAAATTCTTCAGGATACCTGAGGAGCATGGAATTTTTTGGAGATACGCTTTTATTTGATTGGCCTGAAAGCACGAGGATGAGCAACTGGAAGGAGCGCATCGCGACAATATATCGACAAGCATGTTCCTTAAACCTTAATTATTTCAATTTTCACATATTCGAAGTTTCAGTCGAAGGGATAGTTGTGGAGGAAAGTGGGCCGTAGCGATGATAGATTATGGCGCCTAAAGAAGAACGGAAGTAAAGAGGGGACGCACCCGTGACTTTAACATTCAGCCCCATCAACCGACAGCCTTCCCGTCACCTTCCTCGTTTGCTTCGCCGCCATCCTCCGCATCAACCTCCCCGTCAATTCCGTCTCAACGCCAAATTTCGCAGAGGTCGATGCACGCCGAGACAAATACATAACAATTTCGTGAGAGGTCCTCTCGTAAAGTACTGTGCTACTCACCAACGACAGCTACTCATCATTCAAATACTTGCGATATTCGCTACTCAATCGCTTTTTCACCTGCACCTAGGCTGATTCATTTGGAACTGAATAGATTTTTTATTTGCAACAATCAACTATTTAATGACCGGACAATGGATGGCATGCCCCGTTAACTGTAGAACCTCCAGTAAAAGGGAGATATCAAAGAAAATATTGATATCGAAATTATCGAAAAGCGTAAGCCGGGAACCGACGCGCTACCAGCCAGCGCGACGCATGCGCGGTCAAACTTATACAAGGAAATTTCATTGTGGTCATATTGGAAAAAAAATTTGCGCCATCGAAAAAGTTGTGAATTTTTCATTCAAATGTCAAATATTCAGAATAGTTTAGGAAATAATTTTAAAAATGCTCACCTTGCAGAATCTCGTGATAGACGATATCTGTAACAGAAATTTTTTTCCATCGTGAGTTGTATTCAGTAATTACATTGTTTTATGGCGATAAAATGTGGTGAGAGTCGAATGCTTAGTTAGCCCGCAAACTTTATTCCCTAACTATGTCTATTATCAGTAATTTACATTGTCCACTGAGGTATAACAAGGAAATGGCGAGGAAACAACCAATTAAATGATATTTACAGCTAAGTATTCCCAACATAAAAATCGATAGAGCTCCAGTTCCCATGTAACTAACCAAAGTTGGCAGTACTTTACTCCCCATGATTAAGCGTGAAAATTGTAGATATTTTCTCGCGTGAAAATTAATGTGAATAATAAATTTATCATTGTGCAATTTATTAGTAAAGCTGTTAGCTATTAGGTAAAATCAAATTCTACCCGGACTTTATGAATATTCAATGCAACCAGTAGCAGAAGGAAAATGAGAAATTATGATTTTGCATAAGTGTGATGTAATGGCTCATTAAATTTCCCATTAGACTTAGTTTTGGTAACACTTGCATTGTAAACACACCAATATTTATATAATACGAAAATGTCACCACAGTTGGAAATTATTTTCACCGCAAAGCATCGTTCACACTGCATTAATTTCCGTGGGCACGCTGGTCGGTACAATTTATTTTCAGTAGATTATCGAATCATGCAAATCGATGACGACATTACCTACTACCATGAATATTTATTATCGAGTTTCTTCTCTGCGGTTTTCAAATGGAAGTCTTGTAAGCATGAAATTTTTCTACTTTCACGTTTTACCTGGAAATTGAGTGTAAAAATCTGAAATGCAAAATGGTCTTTTATTTCGGATTTTTTTTTGCCTGCCTAAAATTTTTGTATTATTGAAAATGGAAATATTTGAACGTAAGTCAGTTTATTTGGTGTGCCATAAAATTGCATTGATATTACGTCAATGTTCTTTTTGATGAAAGTTAGCCACTCTATCTGGAGAACATTTTTCCGGAATATTAAATGCTACTTTAAAAAAAAACTACCGAGCCGGTTGTTTAAAAAGTTTTTAATAGATCAGAAAAAAAAGGGTTAATACGTGTTAGTGAATCTTGAGAATTTGAGTAGGAGAAGCATTTGCGATTGTTTGCCCAGAGCACTCTGATGGCCAGTTATGTACCTAATTGGCCCAGGGGCACAGAGTAGACACACCTGAAGCCGCGAAAACGTAACTTCTAGCCTCATCAATTGTAGTGCTTCCGGCTGCTAGTTGGCCAACTATATACATCCTGCTACTGGTCTGCAATCCTTGCACACCTCTCAAACACCAGCGGAATATCAGCGTTAGGGCGTCTCTCGGTTGTTAACCTACCTTCAACCTCGACCACTCACGTACCTACTATTCCCTAACCATTTCTATATCGAGCACCACTACCCCTCACAAGTCACTCCGAAAAACTACGCTTTCACAGCCAAGTGAACGCAGCATGACGGCGCCCAAAGAAAAAGGTGTAAAAACAGTCAGAAAGGCTGTTATTCGACCCTAGATTCACGTGATCTCTACACCTTCGGTTGTAGGTGTTCCAATCAGTGCAATACGTCGAAGGAAGATCTTGAAAAGAGGATTCGTCACGAAAAAAGAATACTGAGTCAATCTGATTTCGGTTGTGGTTTAACTCGCAAGCGAGTGAGTGGGTGGGTAAGTGGGTGAGTGGGTAAGTGGGTGGGTGAGTGAGTGGGTGGGTGAGTGAGTAGGTGGGTGGGTGGGTTGTTGGGTGAGTGAGTAGGTGGGTGGGTGAGTGGGTGGGTGGGCGGGTGGATGAGTGGGTGGCTCAGTGGGTGTGGGAGGTTTGTCGTTCAGTCAGTGGGTCGGTGGCCGGTCGGGTGGATGAGTATTCATTCTTCATTTGTCACTTTGATGATAAAACTGGCTCACATCCAAAACAATAGAATAAAAAATATTGAACGTAGAGCACATATAGGCTATGCCCTACACTGCGGCCGGTGTCTATTTATTTGTGTTCAACAAAAATTTCATAAAGTCAGTGTAAATCTACAAATAGTGAGTAAAATGGGGAGCAAAAACTTGGGAGCATGTGAATAGTTTCACAATATTTGCCCATTGATGATCTTTGCACAAAGTTTTCTAAATCCTTTAGAAAATTCACCACAATGGGTTCCAAATTTTCCAGAATAATCGAAAGTCAATGTACCCTGTCAGAGACCCCGGTATGTCTGCTCTGGTGCGTTTCATTTGGTTCAGTATCTACTTAAACCAATCCAATGACGAATCCACATCCAATGACGAAACTTCATTCAATTTATACTCTTTGCTTGAATAAACGAGAACGACAAACTGCAAATATTGTGTTCCTCATCCAAACTATGGGCCAAGGAAGTATATCACCTCATTTTCCTTTGAAATCAATCGAGTCTGTTTAGCCTAGAAATCCTCATGGTTCCCCCAGAACAAACTTCAAAATGTGCTCCTATTTTATAATTCTATTTTGACTTGTCTTTAACAATCTTCTCGTTTGGAAAAAATCCAGAAAATTCAACAGTACCAGTACAAACACTCGTCTTCTATTTTTACTACACCCAAAAAGTGCCTACCAAACATTTTCAAAAGTATCTTACAAGTGTACAACCTGGTTTGAATTTCAGCCATTCACTGGTGCAGTAAATCCGATCCATCTTGATATTCAAAACCACTACGACTGGAAATCTTACTACAATACGATATTATAATATGAAACAAAGTTTTAAATCTATGGTAGGAAGTGCCTCGGGAAACTGGATAGGGGAAAAGTTTGATAGTTTCAATCTATCAGATTGTACAATGTCCGCGTATAGACTAAAGAGTGAGTTTACCGTGAAAACTAAACCCTAGTCAGGAGTGATATTCCATCGTCTAGAGTCTCGCTGCGGTGTAGATTGCAAAGAAAGACTCTACAGGGAATAACAGCTAGCAAAAGACAGTCAACTGAGGATAACAATGGTGATTTAAAATTTTATCGATCCTCGGCCAACGCTGTTATGAACAGCTTAAAATAGGCAACTTGCCTGATCAATTTCAGCATTTTTCGACCAAGGAAGCCCGATCAATAAATCCAGATTCCTATGAGAGCCCGAGGCCGGGCGGGAACCTAACCCGACGCGAGGGGAGGTTCTGTAGCACAGGGGTGTCTGGGAGTTTACCCTGTGTTCAGAAATTCGGTGGCCCAAACGGCGAAAGTCGGATCCAGCTACATGGATGGGTGTCCGGTAGGGCCTTTCGATGAAAATGATGGACGGGCTAACACAACGACTACAAGAGCAGTGTCAAGCATTTTGACTTATATTTTCTATCATTTCAGATTGAAATGACGTAAAATGATGTACGTAAGTCATTACATTCGATTGCACCGAGTTTTTATGGGCAATGAAAAAGTATACTCTAGTCGAGTCATCGATGGACCCATATTTTGAATTATCAAGGAATCTGCCAACGACTTACATAAAACGTCATATTCTCGTTATATATTCACGATGTAACGGAGCGCATAAAGTGGAATATGTGAATTCGCAATTTCATGGATATTCAGTACAGCGATGCAGTGGATGTAGGGGGGGGGGGGGGGGGGGCTGGAGATGATGGGGTATTCCACCATGGCGAGTATAAGCCCCTGGATTACCTCATGGCTTATAACATATCAATGGTCTATAAGGCCATGAAAATCTCATCACATTCACATTATAGATCAATTTTTCTTACTAAACGAATACTTAAACATCAATATGTTTGATCAAACCTTTTGAGGAGATAGGTGCGCAATATACAGCTGCAAACACTGCATTTTTCAATATTTATTATCACAAAATTTGTTCGCGAGCTTCAGACTCTCAAACTTTCGGGAATATTCATATAGCTATAACAAATTTTACAGAGAAAATCTGCAAATCATGAGCTAGTACTTTTCTCAATAATTATGCAATGTACTACCAAAATCGACGAACATTCACCACGTATCAACTTTTAATATAGGCAGCCGTCCGCTAAATTGCCTGAATTACGAAAACCACTTGATTTTTAATGAACCCAACGACAGACATGGTTTTTTCCACGTCAAAGAGCAATGGACCAGCCCTTGGTACCAATTTACAAAGTTTCCTCGATTCCCTCGAGTATATGGAGCACTCACCCTGGACGAGTCAAAAAAAAAAAATTTTAAGTGAGTTTTGCGTTCTTCTCTTTACGATATGAATATATTTTTAACGAAACTCTCGACTTCATACTTTCGAGTCACTCGACCGAGAAAAAGTTGTTAATAAGGCCGTAGCATTAACACGACTAAATTAATTTATTGCCAACTTGAAAAAAATTTCTTTACTAGATTTACTCACCTCCTGAACCCGCCTCTGGACCGTAATTTTATGCCACTGATTATCATCAAATCGTATTCGCGTTGGCTTAATGTGAAGATCCAATCGACCATTCGCTAATGTCATACTGACTGCAGCGCCTCCATCCCTCAGAGACACTGTCAAGTAGTCAGCGCCTTCACCTAAAGTAGAAAATCATTGTTGCATTAGCATCTTCATAATTATTTCAATCAACTCATCGCACTATGAGGAAGTCATTTTTCACATGTGTGCTCGGAAAAGTCGCTTTTCGATTACCAATTTTATTGCGGAAGATGGGACTGTTCGTAACTTTTCATGATCGTAAACGTAAAGTCAGCTGGCGTGCGTGAAAGGTTGCGCGCGCAATTTTTCACGTAAAAGACCTGGCTTTTACTTCACTACTTTGATTCCCATTTATTGGCGCCATCCACCAACTGGCGCAGTTGTAACATTTTGAAAAGATCGGTCCATTCGTGTCAGCTGTTCGGCAGCCATTGCAAGCGTTGTTATTGTGAATTATTCAAAAAATACAGTAAATATTTTGCAAAAAATTGTCACTTATTTACAAAAAATTATCAGTTACTCAGCGAAAAAATAAATTTTCAAAGAAAAAAGAAGACATTGGGGCAGTCCCACCCCGTCCTACTTTACCGACGGAAGATCGAGTTCCAAAGTGGTAACATGAGATAAGTGACTTTGGGATGGCCGTCAGTTTTTAATGAATATCTCGTAATCGAAAAGAGATAACGCAATTTTCATGAACAGCTTTTTTGTCGCTCGCTTTTCCCTCAACAAAAAAGTATATACATGAATTCCGCTATCTCCATTAGATTCTGAGATATTCAGTAAAAACTGATTGCAAGGGGAGCATCACTTATCATCAGTCATTCGCAAGGCTGATTCAAAAATTTTGTTCTGGGGACCGTGTTGAGAAATGTTGACAAATGAGAGAAAATTTGTGGATATAATTTCCGGAGAAAACATTTAATACAAGTTTATTCCCGCAGACAAATGATTAATTCATTCGCATAAATGCCGTACAAAAACGATGTGTTAATCAATACAGTTGAAGTGGGAACGAAAGCATTTCCCATTGTTTCACAATTTTGTTAATTTTGTTTGAGATTATTGTTACCAGAATAGAATAGAAGTCCATTGTGCTGTCTCGTCTTGAATTGAAGGCTTACGGACTCCTCCATGCTGACAATGGGGTCACCTTTACTAAGGTCAATCTTAAGATACTCAGTGCCTTTGAAAGATGCCTCCGAGGGTATTTTATCTGTAATGAAAAGAAATAATATCGATGTATCAGTGGAAGAATGTACATCATATATTCGTCTATTCACACATTGTACAGTTTAGCTGAAGATCTATTAAATTTCACGGAGGAAAAAAATGTTCATAAAGATTACCTTTCCGTTCAGTATAACTGTACATATGAACTGATTCGATATTTTTTTCGCGTTCAAGCAAATTGCAGCAAAATTGGATAAATAACATTTCAATTTTATTCTTCGATGATAAAATCTCCTGCTTAAAATTACGTTAGTTAAATGTAATTCCTTCTGTATTAGAGCATAGTCAATTTTAATGGAGAGCCCAGGATTCTATACCACTGGTATAGAATTTTTTTATACCACTGGTAGAGAATTTTTTTTCCATACCACTGGTATAGAATTCTTTCCATACCACTGGTATAGAATGTTTTTTATGCCACTGGTATACAATTTTTTACATACTCCGGGGACAGAATTTTTTTGTACCAATAGCGTAAAATTAAACTTGATCTAGTGTTTGTTTTGTAATAAATAAAATTTACTATGTCTCAATTCAGGAATCCTTAACCTTAAGTTTATTGGAGTAATTATTAGTGTAACAGAATAAAATTTATCCACCAGAGAATAAAATTTCTAAGTGTCAAAAAAAATAAAATCACAGGGTACAAATGTATAAAACGGACCGGCAATTTTTACAACCCATTCTTACTCCGTGTCGGGAGCAAAATATTAAAGTATCCCTATCCTGCAAAATACCAATAGTCTTAAAAACTGGCGTACATCTTTATTGTTAAGTTCTAATGATAAAAAGAATAACTATATCCAATTAGCTCTATAAGCAATCGTCAACCTCAATAAGACGAAGGTACTAGCGATCTAAAATTTACCTATTCAATTAAAAATCTGAAAAAAAAATCAGGAGACGGTTATTCAAATGTAGAAACAATCTGAAATTTTTCCAGAATTTTCTCGGAACCATGATGGAAATGGGTGGCTGAATTTAGGTGGAATACCTCTGTATGAATAGAGTTGATAGCACTCAACGTTAATTTTCCGGGTATATTTTTTTACATATTGTATTATATATATTTTTGGATTACAAGGTCAGTTACTATATATGACATATGTATTTCCAACAGATTTTTTTCCACTGAGGATTTTGCCATGCATGCTGGTCACCTGCTATCGCCTCTCGCCATTTCAACAGAATAATTAATTCGACCTGGGACGAATTTTTGCTCCTAATAATCATTTAACAAATTAATAAAGTTCAATGAATATTTCACCACAGTGGCTGCAGGTCCCTCACCGGACTTGTGAGGCAAAACTTGGGTGGAAAAAAAGAGAGCGTAACGTGCGCAAGGAGGGAAAAAGTGCAGAAAACTTGTACGGACGATATACTTTCTCGCTTGGTTGAACTGGTAGAACTTGAAGGAACTATGTATAAGTACAATCCTCCATATAGATGAGGAGGGAAAAAGAAGGGATGACGAGTTGAAAAATGGATTTCAAATGGCGCACGAACTTGAACGTATAAGAACATTAATTAAATTTTTTGAGATATACTTTGAGGAAGGATAGTTGAAATAGTTCATCATTAAAACCTGAATGATAAAAATCCTATTCAATGCATGTTACATACATTACAATTTGTTTAGGAAATATCTTCCGTATGGATGACCATTCGATTGTAGTATCTTACATCATTAGGTCGACTAATGACTCTATCACATGTCGTGCTGCAAGTTTCACACTGCTCGCAAAACATCGCCTAATCGGCCTAATCACATAAGATTTTATTATCACACACACACACACCCGGGTACACTACTAAACATTCGCCCGCGCAAGGGTCTATGTCCGCACAGACTCAGGCACACTCCTACATATAGACATCAATAGGCATGGCATCGGAAATGTGTGAGAATAATGCGAAACGTCGACAAAAGTTGAAAATTCATGAATATTACACTTTTCTCTCAGAAAAGTTAATAAATATACGTGATTCCTTGTAAATTGTGATTTTCTTGTCGCCTCAAGTTTTCTACTTTCGAACGGCGAAAACATGATCAAATTTCTTTTATTTTCAAAGCGACGAAGTACTCCAAACTTTCTGTATAAAATATGTGTTTGTGGAGCTGTCTATTCCATTCCAAGGAGCAAAAATTGTCTGCAGTATGTGAGAATGCGGTGGAGTTACAGTTTTTCATTGCGGTGGAGTTACACTTTTTCCTTGCGTTACCATCATGGCAAATCCAAGTGTGTGGATTTGAGATATCTGTGGACGTTATTAGGACATGTTGTTGTCTTCGGAATGCAGCCTTAAGTTAGGAAACTTTTTCTTTATTTTTCAGTTACGCTTCGATGCGATTATGCATATGTGGCGACTGTCGCGCCGTGCCAATGGAAACTGAATTCTTTCCAAACTGTACGGCATTCACTCAGTTTGACCTAATGAATGCAATGCCTACCACACTTTACATTGCTCGGGCCAATTTACAATTGAAGGAAAACCCCGGAGAACCTCAATTTGTACAGCCGTTTCTTTGACGAAACTCCCGTTCGACTATGAATCCCTATGAACTCGAGCGCTGGACAACTCCACTCTCCTGTCCCAATCGGAGAGTCCCCAAGCGGAGACTCGAACAGTGGACCTCGTGTGCCAAAGACCAGCGCTCTAAACACTCGGCCATAGCGTGTTGCATGCTGAAATGATCTGGCCGATGCGAAGTACTTTATAGATCAAAATAGCAGAGAAATACTGGCGTTGCAGGTGTTGAGACCCGGCGACTTCACGCCTAGAAGGTTTCACATGATCGTCTCTCCGAAGACCAATCACATATCTGATACACGATCTCTGGTGTCATCAGAGTCTAAGTTGCAGTTCGTTTGAGATGTCAAGATACACGACTGAGCAGTAATCAAGATAAGAGCAAGCTAGTGCAGACACCCATTGCATTGGTCGATTATATGAGGTACAGCGGCGAAAGAATCGCAGACAGTACAGTGCACGTTTGACTCGCTTTGCCACTACCCTGAAGTTTCCACGTGAACTTTGCGTCTAATATAACTCCCGGGCTTAACCGCATTGACGAATGGGACAGGAATACCGCCCACCTCAATACCCGACTGATCCAATGGGATGCTATTAATGTATCGGCGAGAGTCAAACATTATAGCTTGTGCCTTAGAAGCATCGAGCTTGACAGCATTGAAGTGCACATCGTCAGATATTTATTATATCGAGTGATACTGTCCAACTTGCGAGTAATATATTTTTCTGTCGATATCGACATATCGATATGTCTCTTCCTATCGAGGGAGAGGGAAGCAAAAATCGAGTTACAAATAAAAAATGGGATTTCCCGAAAATAAATAATTTGCTGTATAAAAAACTTGACTGAACATTTTGTAAGGAATCATTCACGTCGAAGGAGCTTGCTCAAGTTTATGCAACGGCGAGGAAAAAAATGAAGACGAAGGTAGGTGTCTCCTCGAACAGTGACAACCGTGCAAGCTTAGCCCAAAGCTTATTTTCTCCAATAGTTAAAGCAATTCAAAAATAGCAGAGACCGTTTCCTCAACGAGAACGATATTATGAAACCTGTTTTTTTTTTAGTATAGGAAAATACAGTCGTGGAGTTTTAATATTGAGTCGTGGTCGTTTTAAGCTGCGACAAGCTCTAGTTGCCTTCCGTTGCATCGCATTGAGGAAAGTATTCTATTTATTCTGTATGTCCTTACTTAACCTTGTTAAATGAGGCACATTCAATATGAACAAATATTGTCACGTAGGTATTGGTCGTATCACCTTATTCCAAGAAAAGCACACCGACACTTGGGTCTTGACCATGATATATCTACATATGGGAGCTTCTCCATCAATTGAGCCATCCATTTTCACCCATAAAAAAATCATCACTTTAGAGATACTTTAGAGGTTATTGAAATTTTTTCCAAATTTTTCCAAACCCTGATGGAAATGGGCAGGTGAAGATGGAACATCTATCTCTAACGGTTAATCTCACCGCAGTCGTCTCTATCGCGATGAAAGCTTCTCCATTTAGATAATAAGGAAGGTACCGCAGATTGCACTTTGAAACATTTCTATTAACTTAGCGCTGGTTATATACTCTGATAAGTTGATGTTGGTGTTCCTTCCAGTCACCCTCAATTAACCTTTCTTAATTGTATCAAGCCACCTTTTTGTTTCCTCGATTCCATAGAATGAATCGCAGTTTATACGCATGTTGGCATAAACTCGTTGAGTGAATTACCGTTGAGTGAAGAAACTAATCTTTACCAAGTTAGGAGTTCAGTGGGCAATAAAAGAAGTGAAATCCAGAGCTCGCTGCGATATGATTGTAATTTTGAAAAATTGGGGGATAAAAAATATATCAAAAGCGATTTTTTATTTATTTGTTTTTTTTTTCGTTTGATCCAATTGATTTATCAAAGATTTTTTCCTGTTTTATGAAAAAAAATACACAGGTTATACGTAGGTACTTCAGATTTTGAATTAGCCGCGCGATGGACGTGGCGCCACCTGGTGGCATTTAGTCTGCAACTCAGTTGGTAGTTTCAAGCCAGCGTCGCCATTGTAAGTTCATCAGTTACTGACAATTTTTCCGAGTGATTGGGACATCTTCCCAGAGAAAATTCGATCAATGCAATCGAAGTAGACCAGTGCACCAGTCACTGAGACAAAGTTCAAGTCAACAGCTGCCTTCGAGTCGGCAGTGAAGTAAAACTGACCTGAGTCAACCCGGTCAGGGACTGAATCAACCCGATTTCGAGTTGATCTCGATTTTCGGACTGATCCAGAACGACTTAGTTCAACTCGGGAAGGTCCTGAATCAGTCAGTTTCTTCGAAAGTGACGAAATATCCCAATGTATCGACATTATGAGAGATTATACTGTAATTTGTGGTGGAAAAAGAAATACTGTTTGCAGAATTGTTCCAAGTTTCACAGGTTTATCTTGAGCAACAACTTCTTACCACCCTCTGACAGATATATGCTGACTCACCATGTGGAAAATAGGAAACGAGAGATCTTTGGTTCTGTGTTATTGGTGTGTCGGGTTATATTACTGTGGCTCGGTGACAATCGTGTGGAGCTTAATGTCGTAAGTCGTTGGAGAAAACGACTACCTTTGAACGTGAAAATGGATGGAAAAGGGGTGGGTGAACACGCTATATCTTTTGGTAGCTCGCGATAGCGCTACCATTTCTTCCGGTGGTTTGGCGACATCTTTCTTTTACTCTCTCACATTTCAGTGATACTTGGATGAGGCAAAAAGATGAAAGTACTGCGATATTTAGATATTGTGCAGAATATTACGTCATTTAAAGATAAGGTGAGGATTTAACTTGCATTAACCATTGCTTATACGGCAAAAAAACTAGTAGATCGATAAGCTATTTTGAAATTTCTCTCATCAACTGTATCAACTCGTCTGGATTGGGAATCCCAATTCCATAATTATTCTGCAAGAATTTAAAAAACTAATTCAACAAATATCGAAAATTCGAACCCGGGTCTCGCAATTACACCACCGGTTCCCTCTTCTTTCAGTTGATTTATTATTTGAAAATTCCAAATGGCAATTACGTATCGCGAAGTGGCACATCTGAGCACAAACACACTGCCCCGACGAGTTTTAAATTCTGTGGACGGTGCAAAGACTACATTCCTATTTAGTGTCCTCAATGGCCATATATTGCCAGCTGCTTGACATATACGACCAGTTATATGAATGATATAGTCGTAGCTGACCCAGTGGTGTCATCGACTAGCCATTCGTCTCCAACGAGAGTCGCGTGCTATCCGATAGAATAATACACGCGTCCAAAGCTCGAGGAATTGTGGCAATGTGCGAGCAGAGACAAACACGAATGCCACTGAAAATAAATGAGAAAATAAGAATAAAAGAAAATAAAAGGGGACGGAAAAAAAACTTGTAGAGTTACCCCAGTTTCTTGGTGAATTTGCCCAAGCTGTGGGGTTTTTTATTTCAAGTACATTGGACTAGATTCCAATTGAAATTGGCCAGAAATTATTGATAAAACTGGTTTTAAGGTCAAACAAGGTAAAGAGGTTATTGAAAATCTAGAATTAATGTTTATTTTTGTAGGTCACTGCACTATGCCTCTGGGAGGGGGGGGGGGGCGAATTTTCCATCAATTATCGGTCAAACCGGACACTTTCGATTTTGAATTTTTCAAATTTACACTGAAACATATCACATAGTTCAGTTGAAATATTTACGATATTTCTTCCAAGGAAACAAGACAACATTTGTCATCTTATGCGTAAGCAGTGGCTGCTCAATTAGGTACTGTCACCTGAGTTGTACGCCGACGGCCACCAGATGGCGCCGCGTCTAGCGCGCGATTAATTTGAAATGAGCAAACGAGTTGTAACTAACCGGCACCATTCTCTGGAACTTCTTCAGCATGTCAATTGGGATGAAAAAATTAGAAACATTATTTTTCTAATATTGCATCGTAAATCTAATTTATAATTTTTCAATCGTAAATTATGATTTAACATTGGTGATTTACGATTTTAGTTTTCGAAGTGGATTACGTAGTTTGAGCTTGCTCTTTAGATTGACAGAGGCGTGGAAAATTGTCAGAAGATTGGCGGGCCGAGCGCATGACTGTCGTTCGACCAATGTTATTACGTTCGATCGCTTTCACCATTGCGCTCTATAACATCTGTCAAAATATATATGACATCGTATCTATATGTACATAGAAGTGGTGCTAAGATGCTCGGAAATGTCTGCTAGCATCTCCTCCGGAAAACCTGTCTTGACGCTTCACCATCCTTTTCCATTTCATAATGCCAGCCTATATAGATCTATTTTGTATACTTTGGGGCAGGAGGTGGTGGGAGGCGGGGGGAAATGAGATGAGGAATGGAGGAAGGAGGTTGAGATTATAGGCAGAGTTCTTCCATTCGTATCAAACGCCCTTTCAGCTGTCATATTCCAGCAAGAATTGGATGGTACACTGGCTTCACCATCTTTTTTTTTCTACTACACAAATTTTCCAATAACTGCCCATGTGACAGAAAAAAAGATATAATATTTAGTGAGGCAATTCAGCAATCGATTTTGCTTCATGGTTTATTCGGAAAATCGTCTAATTTACGTCTACAAACTCGCACACATGAAACCTAGCAACTACGAGGAATGCTACGTACGGTGGTTGACTGTGATTGGTATCACCCAAAAGCAAAAAAATCGTGTTATTGAAATTAAAATGATGAAAATGTGTAGTGAAGTGGTACAAGATGGTAAGTTATGACTATTCGAACTTCCTTTTTTGTTTGTTTTTTTTTTAGTTAGTTCTAACAATTTTTGCTTTGGGTGTAACCTCTTATGTACCATCTACGAAATGAAATATACGGGATTTGATATAATATCTTTATTTATACTGCACTGTTTTCATTCAATTGTTTCATTTAATTGAATAAAACTCATTGTTCAACTCACTGTATTCCCACGATTGGTTATCCCCGCCACCTGCCGTAGGTAGCACTGTGCTCCATGCCTCTATGAAAATCAATAGACGAGAAAGAAGGAGAAGAGAAAATAAGAAGAAAAAAAACAATGTGCAATGATTGAAATTATATTGAATTGAGTTTGTACGATAAATACGATGATAAGTACACTCGATTCATTCATACCTTAATCATACATATTCGAATACATATCTATATGGGGTAGAGTGTGGCCCTCGTCCCCATATGCTCACCCCCCCCCCCATCTCCCGTATAAATAAATAATACAGCATACTCTCCCAAAGAAACTTCTCGACTAATGTTTTGGGCAAACGTTTAATTATTTTAGACAACCGTTTAATGGGTTTCAGATAACCTTGGTGACCTTGAAATGAGGACAAGACTAAATGGGCTGTGGGTTTGCCCCTCCCGGGGCCAAAATTATAACTTCCCGATGTCCACGTGTGTATGTGTGTACTTTCTTTCCGATCTCTCATTTTTCTCACCATAGAGCTCTCTCAGTGATTTCAATTGTTTAAAACGCTCTAACGCCGAAACGGTTAACGATACGAAAAAAGTCGGAAAACACAAAATATGTATTTTTTTACAAGGAACAACATTTATTTGAGACATTTTTGCGTATCTATAATATTTCGTGAGATACAGCGTTATAAACAATTGGAAATGTTAATAACGATAGAAACCAGGAGACACATATGGAGCAAAAACTATGGAGACACTTCGATTGCGTCATACAGGACCTTGCTCGGATAATTTGTTCACGAGAAATCGGTCCGGGAAATTTTTGGTTACATACGTACATCGGCACACACACACACATACAGACATTTTGTTTTAAATAGTCTAGAAAGATCAGAAAGACCATGAAACGTGGAGATCTGATGGACAATCGCTTTTCGGGGGGCAAAACAATAACTTCCCCTATCGAGAAGTTAAAAAAAAATTATTTTGCCCTCAAGCTAATTGGACTTCCAGTATCTCAAAATAAACACATTGTAGACGCCCGTGGTTCATTAGTTCAAAGGACCAAAAAATATAACGACGTAAAAAAAAATTAATTTGTCCGATCTTACGAGGTGGTAAAATTGATTTTTTAAGGAACTCTCCGAGAGGTCACGTGAATTTAGCTCTCTATTTTTAATGTGCCGTCTGATTTTTTTCGTGGAGAATGGAGAGTAGTCGATCATGTCCAGGTTTATATATGTGTCCCATAGTCCCTGCGGTACCACCATGCCCATGTCGTCCTTGCGTAGTTGGGAAGTTTAAGAAGGATCTGTCTCTTCTAATGTCCAGAGTCAATCACAGGAATTAACCTTTACTATAAAATTCAATCCATATTTCGATGATTTGGGAGAATGCGCCATATGTAATGGGCCCCCTTCTTTTATCAGCAATTTCAGGATCCGATCTCATATAGCTTTGGGTTTATCGGTCCAGTTTATTAGTTCGTATTACTCTCAAGATTACCACGTTAAGAAGATGGAATATTACAAGGAATTGGGACACACAATCTTCTATTATAATGCCAATATACCCCAGATTCAGCCCTCAATGTATTTTATATAGGGAGAGGATTATGTTCGGAATAAAACTTTGTTATCCGTCAAATTATACGACATTACCCAGATAAAATTTTTAATATAACCGTATATTCTCTATTAGTATATGCATAAGGATTTTATTATCGTACTTTCAAGCATCTTATCCTATAATTTAATTGGCGTTATTGAAGATGAAAATCATCAGGACGACTGATGGAAAAGGGACTTTATAGAAGAGAATTTAATATAAAATTTAATTTAGATGGTACTTTACTAATCAGCATTTCCATGTGCACTGACCACATCGCAATTCAATATCAGGAAATTAAAAAAAAATCCCACATAATTGTACAAAATTCCGGAAAAATCTAGAGAATTCAGAAACAAATGTACGGAAGGCTACAAAATTTTGAAAACTCAATAATTTTTTTTTTTAATTTAAGAAAACATAAAAAAATGGGAAGTTGGAATTGATCTTATATTTTCAATCCGTATGTACTCTCGAATGTGAGAAATACATGTGGGCGGCGGAGCGCTCATCATGCGACCAATGATATCGGGCTGCGACTACTGAAGAATCAAATGACTTACACATATTGAAAAAATTGAGATTAGAAATGATAAATCTGCCGAAAATGTTCCATTAATAACAATAAAAAAAAATCAAATCACAGCCAGGAGGGGGGGGGGGGAGGGGTGGAAAATAGTGGCAGATAACAAAAGGTTGAAAATGAAAGCAATGAAACGATCCATCAAGACGACACTTGGTGATAGCATCGTCAGCTGAAAGCAGAGAGTTATCGTCTAGAGGTGATGACAACCCGAAAAAGCGACATATATATGTCTGCAGGTCCTACCCTGAACAAAAGGGAAAAAGGGATGGTGCGAATGAGACATTCTTGAGACCACAGGGACCAACGTCTGAATCTCTTGCGGAATAAACTCCACTTATACGTCGATCAAGCCGCGCAGACCAAAATTTCTCTCTCATGTAAATGTGATGCTTCTACCGAAGAAGACTTTCCAGAATCTTGTCATGAAATGTCGGAATATGACAGAAAAAAATGGGTAAAAAAAATTGCATATTTCAGTCAAGCCTGTCATAATCTGTCAACATCGTCATTTCCTGCGTCATGTAAAGAAAACATCTGGCGTTTGGCATTTTCTGTCACTCTTGACATCTGTCATCGTAGATGTCATTATGGCACCATGACAGAATCCGAGACCTGTTGACAACTTGGGACACGAAAATTTTAACGATATCTGTCACGTGCCACAAACTGTCAGAATTTGACAGAAAATATTGACACTTGACAGTTCATGACAGTCTATGACCTTGACATACAATCAGATGTATTGACAGAATATGGTACGAGAATAGTGACAATACCTGTCGCACTGTGTCATATAGTAATTTGACAGAAGATATGAAAAGTTGGCATTGCATGACAGCCTATAACCTTGACCTGATATCAGATACGTTGGCAGAATGTCATGACACTTGCGATCGTCAGAATTTGTAGTAATTTTGCAAACCAAAATTTTGGCGAAGTCTCTCGAAACAATTTAATGAATTTCGGAGACGCTGATATCAATAGTCCATGTGGTCCATTGAACATCCGAAAATGAGATAAAATCTTCCAGAATTTATTATCGACCAGAGGGGCGGAGAAGAAGAGTAATACCAAGAGTACATTGGAATTGCCAGTGTTATAAGGCACGGAGGCAAATTAAAAGAAGAGGGGGGGAGGGGGTGAAAAAAAATAGAAAGAAATAGAAGAAGTTGCAATATAAAAGGTTAATCCCTAGGTGGAATTGGCATGATTGCCAAATTAATCCCACGAATGAGAAGAGAAAATGCACTGTACATACCAACACAAACGAAAGGGGTGGATGAAAAAAAAAAATTTTATCCGGTTCCCTTTAATAGTGCAGCGAATGCACAGTAATGGTGGCAATGGGAAATTTCACAAGTTATATAATCTTGCAACTGGTCATCAGAGTCTCGCCAAGAATTGGATTATTCCTGGAATGAAGTATATTTCATCTGCAGAAGTCTATTCCACAGGAAAGAACTTGGTGCTGCCAGCCGTTATTGAGGTGGGTTTTGAAAATTACACCAAAATTTGATGTTACTCGAGAAACAATTTTTTTTTTGAAAAAGAAAATATGAAGGTAAAAATTTTTGGGTGAGGCTGAATGAGAACCTCAAATTTTACATGGAGCCATCTTTTTTTTGTTTTTTTTTTGCATTTTTAACGGCCAGTCAGGCCAAGCGAAAACCGATATAAAATAGGAATGGTCGATTAAGTAGTGAGACCTAACGAATGGTCAGACACCCACTTATCTTCCACGGTTGAAAATAATCAGACCGAGGCAGTATGATTTAAATTACATTCTGCAGCATATTATTGATTCCCAAACATGCTTTTTCATAGAGAAATGATGAAACCGATGGAACTTTCAGTACTTTCTTTTTTTCCCCAATTTTTGAGCAAGTTCTTGCACCTAGCAGGTGTTACCCATAAAATTCATTACAGCAGAATGGTCTCATCAAAAATTATTTGAGATTTAAGAACAAAATCATTTCGGTGCCTGGTTACTTAATTTGAGGGAGAATCCGTAAAAATATTTTTCTTTGATTGAAGATTCTGAAATAGGTCTCGGGGAAAATCGATTCAAACCAAAATTATTTTATTTTTCAGAAAGAAAATAGTATATTACGTTTCAAGTGTGTAAAAGGGGGAATATGGGACGGAGTGGGGCAATTTTTTATGAAGACGAGTGCCACACGAGACATGGCGCGAGGGCGTGGGAAGGAGGCGGGGCCCGTCGAGGAAGGGGGGGAGGGAGGGGGTGGCGAGCCGACCCGAAGGCCTCAAATAGTCTTTTTTTGGAGGATAGATCCTGGAATTTACGTAAGGTCGAGTTAGTTTTACGTAAATATAAGTACGGAGATAGCAAAGTGAATGATTGAACGGGTTGAACTAACCTTTTTCACAGAATTCACCCTCATAGTCACCAGTACGACACTCGCAGATTGGACCGGTGTCCGTAGAGATGCAAATGCCCCCATGTTGACATGGATCTCGTGTTTCACAAGCATCAGTAGTATTTGATGCTATCATGTTACGTATGCTCTGCAACACAAATAATACATCTTAAATTAGGAGGGGATCATGATATCACCGATGGAAACGAACAAATGGATATTAGAATTCTCGGATAAATATTAACAAAATTGATAGTAATTCGAAAAAAAAATTCTCAGTTTGGTATTCGTGACTGACATTTTTTTGGCTTTTTGTTTTTAATTTTTTGTTCTCCATTTTTTGTTTTTTGTTTTTAGTTTTTAGTTTTTAGTTTTTAGTTTTTAGTTTTTTGTTTTTTGTTTTTTGTTTTTTGTTTTTTGTTTTTTGTTTTTTGTTTTTTGTTTTTTGTTTTTTGTTTTTTGTTTTTTGTTTTTTGTTTTTTGTTTTTTGTTTTTTGTTTTTTGTTTTTTGTTTTTTGTTTTTTGTTTTTTGTTTTTTGTTTTTTGTTTTTTGTTTTTTGTTTTTTGTTTTTTGTTTTTTGTTTTTTGTTTTTTGTTTTTTGTTTTTTGTTTTTTGTTTTTTGTTTTTTGTTTTTTGTTTTTTGTTTTTTGTTTTTTGTTTTTTGTTTTTTGTTTTTTGTTATATTCAAACAGTGATTTTTTTCCTAGAAATTTCTAAAAGTTTGTAACATGTGAAAAATTTCGATAGCACCATAAAATCCACAATTCTTTAAAGAAAATCCCAGAAATGGAGAACGCGTTTGCTAATCTAGCGTGAGCTAATCCCACTCTTACTATATTTTTTTTTAAGCAAATATTTGTCCATTCCAACCATATCATTTTTCGAATTAATTTCTCACTTTCGAATAAAATTAGGAAGGTATAGTTAGCATTGACCGTTAAAGTTTGTATCCAGAGATTTTCTAAGGGACTCATTGCAACCCTTAACCCTATTTCTAGCGTAAGAATTCGCACTGTACTGTCAAGTTCTAGGTTAAGAATTTGCATTTCCCCCTGTCTCGGTAAAAGGAGGAAATTCAATGCAGAATTACGCTTCCAGTCAGGTAGGCAGTGACATTTTGCCATGGCAAGCAAAAAAGGCGTGCATTAGAAATTGACGTGCAACATAAACGAAATTTGCCTTGAATCTGACGCAAATAGGGTGACTTTTATAGATGATTCACTGTAAATTGTGACTTTCTTGTGGCCTGCATCTTTTCATAAAAACTCAAAATTCGCTATAAAATTCCTAATTTTTCATACCTAATAGGACATTATCGATTACTTAGAAATCAAAAT